>OY482671.1:39512925-40860029 GCA_960531455.1 Urophora cardui
CATATGCAAGAATTTGCTTTGTAGTAAGCGCTCGACGACTTTAGACAAAAAGGGTAATATGTACTTCTAGTTGAGCTAGGTACTTGAAATTTGGAACATAGTTCAGGACCCGGAGACAATGCAATGTGAATTAAAAAATAATCCGATAGATGGCGCTGGTGTCGAGATATTTGTAAAATTCGTATTTACCGACCGAATTTGTTCATATTCGGTATATATATTTCCTATGAGAAAGTAAATATATCCGTGGAAATAAATGGCCGCTAGGTGGCGCTAGTGTCAAGATATGTATTTAGAAAATTAGTATTTATGAACCAATTTTGTTCCTATTTTGAGCACGTATTACCTACAAAAAATATAGAAAATCCATAATAAACTTTTGCCGATAAATAACGCAGGTGTCGACATATTGGTGCAAGTTTTATAAATAACGGAACAGTAGCAGAAAAAACTATAAACACGGAAAAATGCCGAAAATCTTGAAACATTGGAAGCGTTAGCAATAAACAAAGTTATAAGGCCGGTCTATTGATTATGATTAATCTGCGAAAGTAAAAAAACTAACAAGAGAGATTCTGAAACACTGATAAAACGCCAACATACTATGGGCTAATCCTGAAAAAGTCAACCAAGAGCATGAAATTAAAAATGGTCCGAACTTTTTTTTTGGTATTTGTTAGTAAAGATAATACATGTATATGTTAGAAAAACATAAGCATTTTCTATTCGTTCTTAAACTCAGGCTGAGAAAAATCGCCAAAAAAAATAATTCTCACTAAGGCTTTTTTATTAGCAAAGTATCATTTTTTTTCTTCGCGGGTTTAGTTTATTGAAAAGAGAGTTATATTATTGTTACATGCTCTAATCATTCTACTTAGAACGTAATTTAATTTAAGAGTATCAAATTTGGGAAGATAGTAAGTTGTAACTTTAAAATTTCGCTTATCCTTTTGTCGCGTGCGTTACCAAAAAACCATATAAATAGTTATAAAACCTAGGAAACCATGTGAAATAAAAAAAAAATCAGTGACAACGTGAGCTTGTGTACCTTTTTCCAAAAATAAAATCAGTGTTGTCCGAAAGCTGAATGTTACCACTTTATGTGTGTTTTAAATTTGTCGCGTGCGTTACCGTAAGTGCAAAAATTTACACAGCTATTCTACAATCCCTCGGAACTCCGATCGCGGCGACGCCGACTGCTACGACAAAACGAAAATTGGTATTCTGGTTTACGACGTTTCGAACATAAGTGTTGTTAAGTGTTAAACTATGTTCGAATCAGTGTTAGATAGCGTTTATGCGAAATAATATGTATTTTTTGACAGCACATTTGTATTTTTGACAGTAAATTTATATTTTCAGTAAATTTTAGATTAAATTTTCAGAAAGAATATATTAAATGGTTAAAAAATGGATTCCATTGCTGCAGCAGCTTTTATGGTGGAAAAATAAATGGAAGAACAAAGGAATTTAGACATTAATTTTAATTAAATTTTTTAAAATATTGCTTTCTATTATAAAAAAAAAGTGCCAACATATATGAAAACGGCATTTATAGAATACTGTCACCAAGTTTCATGAGAGAATATCTTGTAATTCGGAAATTAACACCGGTTAAGCTTGAGTAGAATGAACCAATTTTATTTATTTACAAACAACTAGAAATTTTTCAGTGAAACTTTCAGGAAATATTCTTTGGATGATAATTCTGTTATGGTTGGCATTTGACCTCGATTACGATCTACAATCGAGTGGAGCAGCAATGCATGGCGGTCGGCATGATCTAGGGTTTCACTGTGGCTAGTCATTGTCGGCTGGGCGGGGTTCTTGCCTACATTGCTGTCCTGCGCCATAAACAGAAAAAAATTCATATCATGCCTTTTCAAACCAAAACGAGTAAAATCAAACGAAAACAACATCCGGTTTTAGCCGGATGCCACGGACGGACCGTTGAAAAATTCAAAAATTCAAAAGATAACCCGGAAAAATCAAATTCAAAAGGCCAGACGTCAGTTAAATTTAAATAAATACGAACCGAGGGAAAATGTCGTTAAACTTTGAATAGGAATTTTGAATGTACGTTAAAGTCAGACGAACGTTGGCAAAGCAATTAAACCAAAATTTAAGTCGGACGGAAATACTGACATCAACGGAAAAATTTTAAAATAGATAAGCGGGCGTTAAATTTAAATAATCGCGGACGGAAGAGAAAAGATTTAAAAATTTAAATTTGAACGTGCGTTGAAGTCGATGTGCATTAGAGTTGAATAAACATTATCAAAAGAAACTGTCAGTTAATTTAAATTTGAATATATATATCGCGAGAGAAAAAAAAATCGTTAACTTTGATTTTAAATTTGAATCAACCGGAACGACCGGTTATTAACGGGCACCTGAAAATACATAAAAAAGCTGAAATTTAAAATATATGAACAATCAAAAAAAATTAAAGGCCGAACTCACAAGGGGGTGGCGTTGCTGATGTTGTTGCAGCGCCGGTGCGTTTTTGTCCCACCCTAATCCATGGTCACTGTCGCGCCCGGGTATCAGTGACCCCTTACCTGTGGTGCGCCGCTGGTGTTGTTGCAGCGCTGGTGCTTTTCGACCCACCCTCATCCATGGCCATCGGTGCACCTTAAATTCGATGACCCCGTATCTGAAAATCCCTATGCCTTTTTAAATAAGGGTAATCAGCATTCCCATTTTAAATTTACAAAATTTATTTACAAATCATTTCTCTTACCCTACTAAATGTGTGTATGGATAGCTTATTATTCCTTTTTTTTTTTTTGTTCTACATATATATTTATCATTGAAGGGGTTTTTTTTTTTTTTATTTTCGTTATATACAATGGTTAACAACTTCACTTAGGGCCGGTTTCATTCTTATAATCCTAAATAGTTTAAGAGACAATTTTAAGTGTAGCGTTTATTAAGGTCCAAAATATATATATGTATTTTCTTTATGATTCAACATTTCAGGGTTCATTTACTACAATTACAGTATTTCTTTTAATTTGTTTGAAATAAGCGGTTTATTAATCGTTTTGTACTTATTAAAAATGGGAAATTTTTTTTTTTTTTTTTTTTTTTGCAAAACTCAAGCGTAGGACTTAACACGTAGGATATGCATACATACATATGTACTTATGGAAGTGCTTATATTATATAGTACATGTGTACATACCGCCGGCGCCGGTGGGCGCTGCTGCTGCGTTTGCTGCCGTATCTGCTGCTGCTGTCACCGCTTCTGCCTTTGCTGCTGCTGATGATACAGGTATTTTGCTTTATTTGTTGGCTTAAGCCTTTTATTATTTTTTTTTTTTTTTTCTACGATAGTGCGTAACTTACAGCCAGTACTAATGGCCTTTCACATGCGTTTGGGGTACTTTTATGTAGATATTTGATACAATTATACTCTACACGTCACCATCACTGCGCTATAATTTTATCCGCCACTGTTCATGTTTCCACGAGTTGACTTTTGCAATGCAGCAATTACATATGTATGTACAAGTAAAAGTTTATACATATAAAAAAAATTATTTTTTTTTGTATGTATGTGCTCTATACAAGTATATTTGATGTATTTTTTTTTTTTTTGCAATTAATGCAATAAAAAAAAAGGTAATAAAAAGGTAAAAATGGCGCACAATGTAGTATTTATGATTTGTTTAATTTGCGTTTTTTTTTTTTTTTTTAAACTGAAATCATTATAATTCGTATTACACTCAAAAGTGAAACGCGTAGTTTTTTTTTTTATTAGAAGTCGGTGCTTTCATTTAGTCGCTTTTAATAGTTCCTTTTTTTATAGTTTTTTTTTTTGAAATTTGCGCGCAGCTTCCGCTGTTACTTTTAATATTTAATCATTTTTTTTTTTTTTTGCATTAGCACTTGAAATGTTTTTGCAATTTTCAGCATGTGCCAAAATAGTCGTATTACGACGATAAATTTCTTATCTGCGACCGAGCACTACCACGTTCACTTGCTGACCGAGCACTAACACCCAACTCATCGACTGTCTTTTCCCAACTAACTTTCTGTACCCCAATTTTTCCTGTTCAAGCGTGCCTAGCTAACTGTGTAACCTAAATCAAACGCACGCCGTCAATTTACTGTCAAAAATTTCTCATGCCCATACAACTTGTATGGGAGTAACCGAAATTGAACGGCGTGCGTAAAAAGCAAATTCGACGCCCAATTTTTGTTTTGCGTGACAGTTGAAATTAAGCATTGTGGATGATTGTTTGCAAAAAAATTGACACTTGCTTTTGATATCGTGTCTGTTAGATACATATTCCACAAAATAACAAGATTTTTTCTGATTTTCTGTATTTTTCTATTTCTTTATCTGAACACGCACGCAAGTCAATTTCGGTTCAACGCATATGAAAAATTTGCGTGCGTGCGTTAAATTGACGACTTGCGTTTGATTTAGGTTACACAGTAAACGCTCACCTTCCCCTTTTTCTGTATCTGTTTGGAAGGGTCCCGTTTCCTATCGTATAACAATGTAGTGCCGTATAACAATGTAGTGACGTGTGCATAATAGTGGCGTGACTTTACGGCATTGGTGGGCAAATGAAATGTAAGCATGTATTGGTAACCGCGAGCGTAAAGTGGCTACCATGGGACAAAGAACATTTGCAGTCAGTTGATTAACAAACAACAGCGAAGCAACATCGTGCACCGCTTGATTGTTTTATGATACTATTTATGTGCGTACCTACATATGTATATGTGTTTGTTCACTGCTTGTTAAATGCTTTCATTCATTAAATAGCGCATAATTTACTATTGCATAAAAAATAAAAGCAAAGCGACGATACGTGTCACCCCTTTGCTTGCTGAAACACAACTGACATGAAAATTCTGTTCTAACACCACTGTGACTCAATTGATTTTTCGCTCTCAACAGCAACTGAAATAAGAGCGTAAGAATACGTGTGCTGAGAGTAACGCTCATATGAGTCAAAATGCCCACCATTGCTTTACGGTTACCCGAATGTCTACATCATGGTATGACGCTAGCAATGACACAAGCGAGATAGAATACGGTTGCCATGACACACAAAAAAAATTACCAAAACTTTCGGAATAAAATGCCTCAAGCATTTTTCCCATGAAACTATTTCAAAATAATCGATTGTATTCGTGCCCTAGAAAATTTGCTACTGTAAAATTCTACTAGTGTACGTTGGGAATATTAATAGACATTGTTGTCTTACGCTCAAATTATAAAAATGGTAAGAGACAAGAAAATCTGATTAATGAAACAATAGTATAAACATGCGGTAAATAATTAATTAATTTTCTGTGAACTATGTAAAATTTAAAATTGTATGGAGCGCATAAGAACATTTTATAATAGGTGCATTTGAAAGTACTAGGTACCCGAATAACCACGTGTTACGTATTTTCACATTACGAAGTGTTCATGGCAACCCTGGAAGAACCAGTTTGTCCATCACCAATACTTGTGCATCTCCGCCATTGGAACGATTGTGAAGATTCGGAGGGGAAATTTCTCATGATGCCTACTCATAGAGGTCGGCTCGATAGCTTGCCAGATTTGAAGAAAAATTTATGCGCGATCTATAAAGCTCGGGATCAAAAAAAAAAATGAAGCAATACCATATAATCATCTCGAAGAATAAAAAAAATTAATGTAAATTTCGGATAAACCCACTCGCTTAAATTTTGTTTAGACACTTAGTGGAGGGAAAAGGGAATTAATTACAGGATTTGAGCAAAGAAAAATTTCGCATTTGAAATATCTAGTAACTGAATGAGAAAATACGAATCGTTATTATTGCTAGAACACCATAATTGGTAAATGAAATTACTCGAACAGGAAAGTTACTGACGGCAAAAAAAAATTGTAAGCTATTCTATCGAAACCACCCCTATAATACAACCTCATTCTCCTTCACATGCGGCCAAGGCTAATTTATAGAAGGTTAACCTACTGAACAGCTGATTGCAAGCTTTTTTTTCTATTTCTTCTTTATTCATATCGTGATGCTTATGTCAAAACTTATGTCAATTTTGATCTTGACGCAATATGATTTCTACGATGGCGGCTATGATTTTGACAGAAGCATCACAGAATACACAACCAATTTTACATGGAGTGTGTATGTATGTATGTCCGTATATAGTACTGCAAAAACCTTCTATAATTGAACCATGCATGCGGCTACCTTTCATGTTTGGCCACGCGTCACCATTCTTCTTCACCATGTCAGCACGTCGGCCATTATTAATTGGAAGTTATTGGAAACTACTAAGAAAAACTACTAAAATAGTGGTGCTGCCACACAGACAAAATTAAGCAACCGAAATTAACCCGTTTATGATCGATATCAGGATTGATATCGATAGCAAACCATAACAGGCCTGCTTCGCTTCGAAGACCTGACGAGGGAGCGAACAGGAAAAATGGTTTGCCTGTAAGGTTGTTGCGATAATACTCAACTGTTAACTACGTGGGGCACGACTCACCCCTAGATAAGAGTCTCAAATCCTACCACAGCTAACCGGGCAACAGAGGCTCCATCAGGTGATACCAAAAAAAAACGTATGCTATATGAACGTGCAATCTAGTAGTGTATGAAAATCCGAGAATAATTGAAAGTCAGGTATGAAAAAAAAAATTCATTTGGTAAAAAAAAACCAAAACGCGTAAGTCCGGTGTTGCGGTGATTCTCTATTGGCTTAGGCCAGAGAAGCCTACTCCCCCCTAGGAGCCCTCCTCCTAGGTGCCGAACTTCGTCGGTCTTAACAACCTGTCCCCCCCGGCTGATCCAACCCCGCACGCTGGACCCAGGACAGGCGGTCTTGAAAAAGACCCTTGGTCCGCTGGTTTCTCGCCCCCCGGAATGGGCTTTACAAAAAAAATAAAATTATTTTGTTTCCTATTTTAAGGCTTCGCGGCCTTAGACATTTTTTTACAGGAGAACGCGTCTAAACTCCGAATACATCCACCCTATCAGCTGGTCTATGGTCCCTAACCTCGCGAAGCTGGACAAAAAAAAACTTTAACAGGAAAATCATCTACACTCCGTTTAATTAGACATTTTTATATTGGAGAACTCGTCAAAACTCCGTAAGGTTAGGCATTTGATATAGGAGAACTCGCCAAAACTCCATAAAACAAGACATTTTAATGTGGGAGAACTCGTCAAAACTCCGTATAAGCAGACCAATTGGAATATGGACTGCTAGATGGTCCACGGTTCCCGGTGGGAGCGCTTGTGATCCACCTATTATTATAACTGCTCGGGGAGAATACTGGGCGAATTGTCCCCGACCGCCAAGACGCGCAGCGGAGTCTTATTGCGGACGAATATCAGAAGCATGGAATCGTCCTATTAATCTCCCTGTTAAGTCTTCTAAGTCATACAGTGCATTGCCCACTTTTCCACGAACTCGACACTTAATATATTTTGACAGGAATTTCGCGTTTATGCCCTGTTTGAAGTTACTCAAGGCAAAATTTCTTCGAAATACCTCTTGACCTTCTCTATAATTCACAAGCCTAGAACGCTTATTGTAAACCTGCTTGACTCTATCATTTGCCTGCGCTAAGTTTTTACGGATTTGCTCGTGGATTCCTGATAACTTGTCAGCTTTACTCACTATCGGTACACAATCCTTTACACAATCTCTAACATTTCTATTAAAAAAAGTGTCTGTTTTGATAGTCTTTTTAGGTAAAAAAAACTGAAAGCAAAAAAATAAAAAAAATTTGTGATCGTACCAGATAACAGCAAAAAAAAGTTCTGACAAACTGATTCGTGATTCTATAGCCGTACCGACCTTAAATCCCTTTTTTTTTGAAATTATATAAACTTTACATAACTTATACATACATACAAACACACACTGTTAAAAACTGATTAGCGTATAAATCTATATAAGTACATATAAGAAGAAATTAGAAAAATATCAATATACATATTTATTAATTAATGAGAATGCTGACCTCCCATTATAAAAGGCACAGGTTACAGAAAAAAAAAAATTATAAACCCCCTTGAAAAGAAAACACAAAAAAAAATTAAGACAGTGTGTGCCAACTGGTCTCCAGCGCACCAACCGCAATGCAGGGTTGCTCGGAAGCTAAATCCCTGAGACAGGCCGGCTAACTAAAAGATAGTTAGCAATAACAAAAAAAAATCTAAATTTGCGAAATACTAACCTATCTCCGCCGCAATGAAAGGAACGGTTTGAATCCGCTATCCCCAGACTTGCGGAGATAGACAATACATCCTTCGGTCTCAGCTCAGCTCATCGCCATGAAGTGGTGCTAAATGTTCCAAGGCACCCAACTCAGGCATGAGATGAACTGAGGCCTGCATCGCATAACAAAAGAAAAAGACAGAACAAAATAAATTTGCAAACTACCCTCCTAGTCTCCGCCGCAATGAAAGGAACAGCTAGAGGCTGCTTTCCCCAGACTTGCGGAGATGAAAAGTACTAACTCAGGTCTCAGACCAACCCATCGCAATGAAAGTGGCGCTAAGTGCAACCAACTCAGACGCGGAATGGCTGAGGCCTAAATTGCAAAAAAAAAATCACGAACACAAAAAAAAATTAAAAGGACGAATTTTCCTTATGACCAACATCCTTGGCTCCGCCGCAATGAAAGGCACGGTTTGAAGCCGCTACCCCAGACTTGCGAAGAAGGATTGCTAGCTTAGGATCCAGCTCAACTCATCGCAATGAAGGCGGTGTTCGAATTACCACCCCAGACGCGAGATGAGCTGGGCCCCAAAAGAAAAAAAATCCGATACACATAACAGCACAAAAGACATATTCGGCAAAAGAAATTTATAAAAAAAAAATAAATACTGAATCTAGCGGACATGCCCCTCGGACGACAGTGAAAACAAATTTAAATTACAAAAAAAATAAGTGCGTTCAACACTGCCTCTCCGGGTGAAATGCAAAAGAAAAAAAACAGACTGAGTGACGCGAAGTCGCGTGGAGCCCTGAGCCACTGACATCAATGACTCTCCAATCATCCCGATCAATCTCATCATCCCGCCGCAACGCAGTGGCGGCTACTGAGGCTGCCAATCTGGGACTTGCGGAATAATGAAACTTCACTGAACGACCAGGAAACCACCGAAGCCAGTACCCCAGGACACCACGTTGGGCGCCATCTGTTATGGTACGCACTTGATCTATGTTTTGTGGCGCCCTATGCTACCAACAGCGATGACCTCCTTGGACAACCTGATCAGCCCCACCATCTCGCCGCAACGCAGTGGCGGCGCAGGGCCTGCCCATCTGGGACTTGCGAGATAGTAAGACGTCACTGGCTGACCAAAAAGCCATCGAGTCAGCACGTTGGGCGCCATCTGTTATGGTACAGCTTTCGACTATCGAGTGCGTTTTGTGGCGCCCTATGCCACCAACAGCGATGACCTCCTCGGACAACCTGATCAGCCCCACCATCTCGCCGCAACGCAGTGGCGGCGCAGGGCCTGCCCATCTGGGACTTGCGAGATAGTAAGGCGTCGCTGGCTGACCAAAAAGCCATCGAGTCAGCACGTTGGGCGCCATCTGTTATGGATCAGCTTTTGACCTCGATTACGATCTACAATCGAGTGGAGCAGCAATGCATGGCGGTCGGCTTGATCTAGGGTTGCACTGTGGCTAGTCATTGTCGGCTGGGCGGGGTTCTTGCCTACATTGCTGTCCTGCGCCATAAACAGAAAAAATTTATATCATGCCTTTTCAAACCAAAACGAGTAAAATCAAACGAAAACAACAGCCGGTTTTAGCCGGATGCCACGGACGGACCGTTGAAAAATTCAAAAATTCAAAAGATAACCCGAAAAAAAATCAAATTCAAGGGCCAGACGTCAGTTAAATTTAAATAAATGCAAACCGAGGGAAAATGTCGTTGAAATTTGAATATGAATTTTGAATGTACGTTAAAGTCAGATGGACGTTAGCAAAACATTTAAACCAAAATTTAAATCGGACGGAAATACTGACATCACGGAAAAATTTGGAATTAGATAAGCGGACGTTATATTTAAATAATCGCGGACGGACGAGAAAATAATCGTTGCACCAAAATTTAAATTTGAATGTACGTTGAAGTCGATGTGCATTAGAGTTGAATAAACATTATCAAAAGAAACTGTCAGTTAATTTAAATTTGAATATATATATCGCGAGAGAAAAAAAAATCGTTAACTTTGATTTTAAATTTGAATCAACCGGAACGACCGGTTATTAACGGGCACCTGAAAATACATAAAAAAGCTGAAATTTAAAATATATGAACAATCAAAAAAAATTAAAGGCCGAACTCACAAGGGGGTGGCGTTGCTGATGTTGTTGCAGCGCCGGTGCGTTTTTGTCCCACCCTAATCCATGGTCACTGTCGCACCCGGGTATCAGTGACCCCTTACCTGTGGTGCGCCGCTGGTGTTGTTGCAGCGCTGGTGCTTTTCGACCCACCCTCATCCATGGCCATCGGTGCACCTTAAATTCGATGACCCCGTATCTGAAAATCCCTATGCCTTTTTAAATAAGGGTAATCAGCATTCCCATTTTAAATTTACAAAATTTATTTACAAATCATTTCTCTTACCCTACTAAATGTGTGTATGGATAGCTTATTATTCCTTTTTTTTTTTTTTGTTCTACATATATATTTATCATTGAAGGGGTTTTTTTTTTTTATTTTCGTTATATACAATGGTTAACAACTTCACTTAGGGCCGGTTTCATTCTTATAATCCTAAATAGTTTAAGAGACAATTTTAAGTGTAGCGTTTATTAAGGTCCAAAATATATATATGTATTTTCTTTATGATTCAACATTTCAGGGTTCATTTACTACAATTACAGTATTTCTTTTAATTTGTTTGAAATAAGCGGTTTATTAATCGTTTTGTACTTATTAAAAATGGGAAAATTTTTTTTTTTTTTTTTTTTTTTGCAAAACTCAAGCGTAGGACTTAACACGTAGGATATGCATACATACATATGTACTTATGGAAGTGCTTATATTATATAGTACATGTGTACATACCGCCGGCGCCGGTGGTCGCTGCTGCTGCGTTTGCTGCCGTATCTGCTGCTGCTGTCACCGCTTCTGCCTTTGCTGCTGCTGATGATACAGGTATTTTGCTTTATTTGTTGGCTTAAGCCTTTTATTATTTTTTTTTTTTTCTACGATAGTGCGTAACTTACAGCCAGTACTAATGGCCTTTCACATGCGTTTGGGGTACTTTTATGTAGATATTTGATACAATTATACTCTACACGTCACCATCACTGCGCTATAATTTTATCCGCCACTGTTCATGTTTCCACGAGTTGATTTTTGCAATGCAGCAATTACATATGTATGTACAAGTAAAAGTTTATACATATAAAAAAAATTTTTTTTTTTTGTATGTATGTGCTCTATACAAGTATATTTGATGTATTTTTTTTTTTTTTGCAATTAATGCAATAAAAAAAAGGTAATAAAAAGGTAAAAATGGCGCACAATGTAGTATTTATGATTTGTTTAATTTGCGTTTTTTTTTTTTTTTTTTAAACTGAAATCATTATAATTCGTATTACACTCAAAAGTGAAACGCGTAGTTTTTTTTTTTATTAGAAGTCTGTGCTTTCATTTAGTCGCTTTTAATAGTTCCTTTTTTTATAGTTTTTTTTTTTTGAAATTTGCGCGCAGCTTCCGCTGTTACTTTTAATATTTAATCATTTTTTTTTTTTTTGCATTAGCACTTGAAATGATTTTGCAATTTTCAGCATGTGCCAAAATAGTCGTATTACGACGATAAATTTCTTATCTGCGACCGAGCACTACCACGTTCACTTGCTGACCGAGCACTAACACCCAACTCATCGACTGTCTTTTCCCAACTAACTTTCTGTACCCCAATTTTTCCTGTTCAAGCGTGCCTAGCTAAACGCTCACCTTCCCCTTTTTCTGTATCTGTTTGGAAGGGTCCCGTTTCCTATCGTATAACAATGTAGTGCCGTATAACAATGTAGTGACGTGTGCATAATAGTGGCGTGACTTTACGGTTACCCGAATGTCTACATCATGGTATGACGCTAGCAATGACACAAGCGAGATAGAATACGGTTGCCATGACACACAAAAAAAATTACCAAAACTTTCGGAATAAAATGCCTCAAGCATTTTTCCCATGAAACTATTTCAAAATAATCGATTGTATTCGTGCCCTAGAAAATTTGCTACTGTAAAATTCTACTAGTGTACGTTGGGAATATTAATAGACATTGTTGTCTTACGCTCAAATTATAAAAATGGTAAGAGACAAGAAAATCTGATTAATGAAACAATAGTATAAACATGCGGTAAATAATTAATTAATTTTCTGTGAACTATGTACAATTTAAAATTGTATGGAGCGCATAAGAACATTTTATAATAGGTGCATTTGAAAGTACTAGGTACCCGAATAACCACGTGTTACGTATTTTCACATTACGAAGTGTTCATGGCAACCCTGGAAGAACCAGTTTGTCCATCACCAATACTTGTGCATCTCCGCCATTGGAACGATTGTGAAGATTCGGAGGGGAAATTTCTCATGATGCCTACTCATAGAGGTCGGCTCGATAGCTTGCCAGATTTGAAGAAAAATTTATGCGCGATCTATAAAGCTCGGGATCAAAAAAAAAATGAAGCAATACCATATAATCATCTCGAAGAATAAAAAAAATTAATGTAAATTTCGGATAAACCCACTCGCTTAAATTTTGTTTAGACACTTAGTGGAGGGAAAAGGGAATTAATTACAGGATTTGAGCAAAGAAAAATTTCGCATTTGAAATATCTAGTAACTGAATGAGAAAATACGAATCGTTATTATTGCTAGAACACCATAATTGGTAAATGAAATTACTCGAACAGGAAAGTTACTGACGGCAAAAAAAAATTGTAAGCTATTCTATCGAAACCACCCCTATAATACAACCTCATTCTCCTTCACATGCGGCCAAGGCTAATTTATAGAAGGTTAACCTACTGAACAGCTGATTGCAAGCTTTTTTTTCTATTTCTTCTTTATTCATATCGTGATGCTTATGTCAAAACTTATGTCAATTTTGATCTTGACGCAATATGATTTCTACGATGGCGGCTATGATTTTGACAGAAGCATCACAGAATACACAACCAATTTTACATGGAGTGTGTATGTATGTATGTCCGTATATAGTACTGCAAAAACCTTCTATAATTGAACCATGCATGCGGCTACCTTTCATGTTTGGCCACGCGTCACCATTCTTCTTCACCATAGCTTTGTTCAATAACTCAAAGTTTTTAATTGCTTTTACAAATAGTTACGAATTTTATGTTCAATAACCCAAAAAATTTGCAAAAGAGACCCAAATTTGGAGAGTAAGACTTCGAGAGAGTTGAAAATAGTTGCAAGTAAAATTTTCACTTGCAACTACTTGCAGCTTTAAAAAAATAGAAGCGTCAAAAACATATGATCACAAAAATTGCAATTGGAAATATGCCAACATTTTAATCGCAAATTTCTAATTGCATACTAAATAAATTAGCGCAAAAAGGAATCTTGACGATGTTGTGGAATATCCAAAGTAGATTTTCGTCTTCCTAATTCAGATATTTACATTCATTTTCAATTTCAAACATTTCAATTACAACCTAACCTAAAAATCAAATTGTGAAAACAGCGCATCAGCTGTTTACTTGCAAATGTTTACGATTTTGTGTTCAATAACTTTGGTTGATAATTTTCTCTTTTACTCGTTTTTACTCTTAATTTGTAACTGGTGCTCTTGTTGCAAGTAAAGTTGTTGAACAAAGCTCATGTCAGCACGTCGGCCATTATTAATTGGAAGTTATTGGAAACTACTAAGAAAAACTACTAAAATAGTGGTGCTGCCACACAGACAAAATTAAGCAACCGAAATTAACCCGTTTATGATCGATATCAGGATTGATATCGATAGCAAACCATAACAATTCATCTACCTTTAACGCTTTCAACTATTATTAAATTATAATATTAAAGTTTTCCAAAAGGAGAATTCTGCCGGCTGAGGTTTTTTTGAAGCGCGGCCGAAGGCCACTGACACAAAAAAGTCTTCTACATACACATTGCTTTAACAAGGAATATCTCTTGCACTATAATCGTCTAGCGAGAGCGACTTTTTTTTATGATCTGTGATAGGATCGTGGTTCATTATATACAAATTTTCCTTTAACACCAGTGGTACATTATTGCGATTCCCACCTTAACTATTAGTAATTTTAATTATGAAAAAACTGGACTCCATGAACTCAATGGCAATGAAAATGCCAACTTTAGTGAAAATAACATTTACAGCTTATTCCCACAAAGTTTCATGCGAAAACCTCTTGCAGTTTGTTTGTTTTACACTATTTATAGTACATAATATGTTATACTGATGCAATCTATGGATGACGCTCTACACTGTTCGCATATCAACAAGTTTTTATGGATCGCAAAATATAAAAGCAATTTTGGGATCCAGGTTGCGATCAATCAAATCATGAATATGTACATACCGTGTAGCAGCAATTTTGTGACTCGCCAGGACGCGTTGAGCATGAACAGATATAGAAAGTGAGCACGTTTCTTCGATTTGTTAGTTTCTCGTGCAAATGTTTGTAAATCATGTCGCATGGCGATATTTTAAATCTTTAAAAAGACACAGTCAGGCAAAAATGCTTAAAGGAGTACATCTTGGCACAGAAATTATGCCCGAGTTGCGCTACCCACTCATCTTACATGATCGTAGTAATAATACACAATTAAAATTATTTTCAGAAGCTTTTATTAAACAATAATATATTAATATTGCTAAAAAGGATAATAAATTTTATTATTAAATAAAAGTTCAATACATTGAAACTCCTTGTACTTATTTTCCTCTATTCCCCTGCAGTAAAAATCCGCAATGAATCCTTAATGAATCACTGATACAATTCACCTATGACGAGGAGGCATCAGTGAATACTTTCATATAAAGACTGATGAATTTTTCATATAAATGGTTTGCTTTCCTCAGAAAAAAAAACAAAAACAAATAAAAATATACTGAGTTATGACGACAGTGATGAATATTCAACAAAGAATCATCACTGATCCTTCAGCAGTGAAACAAATTTACTGCAGGGTCAGTCTATTGTACTAAAGCAGATTCCTTTTGTTCACTTATTTTGCAAAGAAAAGGCCAGTAGCATAGCTAAACTAAGCCCATTTTGTATAATAATGTTGCATAAATTTAAAAATCATAGTTTAATTACATTAAATTGGTAATATTTCCAAAAATAATCAAAATTTCTATTGCCTCCGACACACAAAAGCTGACGGAAAGAATCGCTCCGATAAATTGTCAAAAATCCGATCCATCGTGAACCAGAATGCCGATTTCCGAACTTCGAAAAAATCTGACGTTCATCGGACGTCAATCGAATTGCAGAATGCCATTTGATCCAATTCACCTCCGATGAAAGTGGATCGTAAACCGGAATAGATGTGTCAATCTATATATATAAAAATAGATCACTATTTCCTTGGTCATCGCATCGGATGGAACGATTTCGATAATTCTTTTTTTGTTGAGTTTAGCATTGTCTGGAGAAAGCTCTATTGGAAAATAATTTCAAAAAAGTTAAAAGGGCGTGGCATTTCCCATACAAACAAAACGTTTCATACTATATACGTATTTCTGAAAATATTCTTTGTAAAGCTTAGAACTTGGGATGATATACTAACGTGATGCCAAGCTCACAAATAGAGATGAGCGTTATTACAAAAAGGGGCGTGGTACCTCCCATATACCCCAAATTTTTTATACTCAATATCTTTCGAAGTGTTCATGGTTGGACACTGGGAATTTGTACAGAGATAAACAATAACAATACTATAACTACGAAAAAAAATTGGAGCTATTGGAAAAGGGGCGTGGCATCTCCGATACAAACTTAGTTTTTCATGCTGAATATCTCTAGAAGTGTTCATGGTAGGACCCTGGAAATTTGTAGGGACATAAAAATGTCAAATGGGAGCTATTGGAAAAGGGGGCGTGGCATCTCCGATACAAACTTAATCTCTCTATGTTATGGAAAAGTGTTCCAAACATTATCGGAATTAACCCGCCGTTACTCGCGCGGGGTGTAAATTGCACCCCAACACTATTAATTACCGTCATAAATTTTTTTCTGGTTGTACCAGGGCCGCAAATATTCTAATAGCTGAGTATATTTACATACTTTACTAGTAGGTTAATGCTGGTTAGTTTCAGTTTTACCGTTTAGCTAAACGGAGCATCTAAATTTCAATTGGGGTGTCTGTTGCACCCCGCGAGTAAACGCGTAAAAAAAGTGTTCAATAGTTCATATATGCAATATCTGCAAGGATTGCACTACCTTGGAGTGAGTTACCGTTCTACTTCTTTTTATTAATAAATAACTTATTTTCATTATTATTACCTGCTAAGAAGGCGAAAATCGGTTAATTTTTCACTCAGTTGGCGGTTTTTATAAAATGAAGTCTTATTTCTTAATTTTTTGTACCTTGTTTTATGTCTAAAATTGTTCAATAAAAATCATTCCTTATTTATTAAAAACATATTAATTCGTATTTTCGTGACCTTATATACAACATGTATTAGTTATCGATCCGTAAGTTTTCACAATTCCAAGAAATAATACATTTTAGCTTGGGGTGTATATGACACCCCGCGAGTAACGACGTCCTAAAATAAGTGCGCGAGTAACGGCGGGTTAGAAGTTTGCGTTTGTTTTCATAAATCGATGGCGACTTTATTGAGGTTGCTCGAACGGCTTATTCGCCGAAGAAAAAATTAAACTACAACGTATCTAGTTTTAAGTTATTTCTTACTTATTTTATCAAAATACTTTAAATGTACTTTTTTATTCATTCTTTGCTAAAAATTCATTAAAAATGATAATTAAAAAACATTTTGTTTTATATTTTTTTCATTGGGAAATTTTGTTGCGTGCGTTACTGTCGCGTGAGTACTCCTATTATCTATATATATAAAAGGAAGTGGCGTTAGTACAAACGCGTATAACTCAAGAACGCCTGCACCGATTTGGATGATTGAGACAAATTCAGATTGTTCTCTGGCCAGAATAGGAGAATATCCAATAAAATTCCCGAAAATGCAAAAAAAAAAATGTTTTCCCATATATTTTGTATATCTATATATATAAAAGGAAGTGCCGTTAGTACAAACGCGTATAACTCAAGAACGCCTGCACCGATTTGGATGATTGAGACAAATTCAGATTGTTCTCTGGCCAGAATAGGAGAATATCCAATAAAATTCCCGAAAAATGCAAAAAAAAAAAAAAATATTTTCCCATACATTTTGAGATAGGGATAGGAATGGGGATAGGGATAGGGATAGAGATAGAGATAGAGAAAGAGATAGAGATAGAGATAGAGATAGAGATAGAGATAGAGATAGAGATAGAGATAGAGATAGAGATAGAGATAGAGATAGAGATAGAGATAGAGATAGAGATAGAGATAGAGATAGAGATAGAGATAGAGATAGAGATAGAGATAGAGATGGAGATAGAGATAGAGATAGAGATAGGGATAGGGGAAATTAGGTTTGTCGCGGCGAATATATGTATATCTCTTTTGTTCAGACAATTGACAGTTTTATAACTTTATAGGAATAAATTTTAGGCAGAACAACGTCTGCCGGGCCAGCTAGTAGTCCATAAACAAAAATAGAGAAATATTTTTAAAATTTCGTAAATCTACGAACCAAAGGTACTCTTCGAACTTCATTTCCTCATTTTTAGTAAATATGTTATTGTACAAAATTCGCTAAATTTTGCATACTTCCAGACGCATTAAAAAATAACTTCTATTTTTTGTCGCCTGCGTTACCACTATATATTTGCGTGTATATCATAACTTAACTGTTACTCCAGCTTAAATTTTCTCGTGAATGTAGTACTCTGGTAGTGCTTTGCATTAGATCAAATAAACATGTAATCCTCTCGTTGTTTCCCCAGGGCCGTAGCTAGACTTAAATTTAAGGTAGGGCAGCGTTGGTTTAAGGTAGGGCGGAAGTAAATAATGTATCACAATTAATCTTACATCGAGGCATGGCTTCCAAAATCAATCAGCACATACACCGTGGTGCAGTGGGTAGAGTGCTCGCCTGCTATGCCAGAGGTCTCGGGTTCAAACCACGGTCCGAGCAAAACACCGAAAAATTTTTCTAATTAATAAAAATCCAATCATTGGATTTTTTAAGAGCAGCGGTCACCTCTCGGCAGTGGGCGGCATACCCTCCGAATGTATTCCTGCCATGAAAAAGCTTCTCACAAAAAATGCATTCACCGTTCGGAGCCGGCATAAAACTGTAGGTCCACCCAATTAGTAGGAAAAACAAAAAGGAGCACGCCTCGAATTGGGAGAGAAGCTCGGCCATAAAACTCGTCAGAGTTATAATAGCGCCATTGTATTATTATTACATATATCAGTGACGTACATTGGCTCAGATTTCCATCTGCCTACCGAAAGGGACGGCTTTACATTAAGGAACCACGGTCCGAGAAAAATGACTTTCGAAGAAAAAAAGTGTTCTACACACATATATACATATGTGCATGTTTTTATAAGTGCCTTTCCTCGGTAATCGTACGCAGTTTTGGGGGTTTGTTTGGTAAATTTAACAACTTACAAACATCTCCGGTCGACGGGACTTTTGGATTTAGAATCATAAGGACCTCCTCTGCAACCCCCAATTACTTTTTTGTTGGAAAATTTTCCCCGTACATTTAATACCTATTTGTTGACATAATTATTGTGACAGTACATAAGCAATACTCATTGAGAATAAGCCAACAAGATGGTTCAGCTTCCAGATTTAGATGTGGAGATGTGGAGATCTTTAAATTTGGTATGTGGGTCGCCTGTATGCACGCAAGTCAAGGTGAGAAAAAACTCTCGAAAATGATTAAACGATAACCATAGAAAATTTAGACACCTCATTTTTCCATCGAGTAAAATGTTTTAGATTAGCACCAGTGTTGCCGCAGCCTCAAAAAATTTGGTATCAAAAATTTATACTTTCATGGTCTTTTTCGTATCACCGAAAATTTTTTGGAAAAAAACTTAAATTAATCAAAAAAGCTGTTTTCAGGCTTTTAACCCGTATAACAAATTTTTTTTTCCGTATCACTGAAAAATTTTTGAAAAAAATTAAAATTATTAAAATAAGCTGCTTTCGTTTTTTCAGCGTGACATCGTTGAATAGTTAGGTACCATTTTAGATTTTTCGAATTCAATTTAATTCAAGAAAATCATAAAAGCTATTAAAATAATTGTTAACATAAAAAATTCAAAACTCCATATACAAAACACGTAAGAACTGATCAAGATCATTTAATGTAAATTGTTTGTGTATTCTGTGGATACTGTGGAAATTAAAAATCAGCTGTTTAGTTAGTTAACCTGTGTTAGTGAGCCGTGCTCATGCCTGCCATGGGCAGTGATGCCTACTATGCAGTTTGATAAAATGTTGCCCATTTTTGGTATTCTCAAGACTTTCACAATATATATTTTTCGCGGCAAACACAGGTTGTTACAATTTTTAGAAAATCTTAAAAATTAAAAAGAATGAGTTCATATTCTTTGATTTTGATTAAATTGTATCAAAATTATTTGATGCTGATTAAAAAGGTATCAAATTTGTTCTACGTCAAAATAAAAAGTATCTACGTATCTTGGGCTTAAAAAAGTATCACATTTGATACGATTGTATCAAAACGGCATCACTGATTAGCACACTTAGGGCCGTTTACTCAACCTCTGATTAATGCTAACCGGAGGATAAAGGCCCGGTTAAGTTATGGGCTGCATTATCGACCGCATGGTAAATGTATGGTGTGATGAAGTCGATAATGATGTTTAACCGGACTTTAACCGTGATTAGCGTTAATCAGAGGTTGAGTAAACGGCCCTTAGTAATCAATTCCGCGCTTTTGGTGTTGTTCGCTCACAGTGGGATTAGTTTTTGTCAGAAAAGTGACGGAATGAACCATTCTTTTAACCAAACTACAAAAATTCGATGGTCTTATTTAATTATATATGTGATGCAGGGTGGATTCTCCATATCATACATTGCAACCGAAATAATTTTTTATCTCAAACTATGACAAAAAATGTAATTATAATAATTCATCTTGTTGGCCTTTTTAAGGTAGGGCATTCTAAATTTAAGGTAGGGCATTGCCCCACAATGCCTCCCCCCCTAGCTCCGGGCCTGTGTTTCCCTCCTTTATCATTGATTATATGCGTACGAATGTCGCATGCGTTACCCAGGATTAGCCCATATGTAGGTAAGATTGCACGAAGTAATCTATTCACAAAAGAGTATAGTAAAACCACTTAAAAGACTACACAGGAATTGGATAATAAAAAAAACTGGCTGAGCAGAAACCATCAAAATTTTAAACAGTGCAATTCATATTAAAAACTGTTGGACTATATTGATAGTGGGAGTGTTGACAAATATTAGATGTAATATGCATTCTAAAACTAAAAAGGCAAAAATAAAACAAAGTAAAAAAAAATGTTTAAAGAGCTTTTATTTAATATTAATATAAAAATTTATTAAAAAGGAAAAAAAAATTATTTTTTTATATTTTTGAACAAGATTTATATTAGTCCTTAGTTCATTTCTGTATATGTATCAACATAAATAAAAGCGCCACATATAGCATCTACTTTAAATTCGCCAAGCGTATCTATTTTTTTGTTACCAAAACCGAATAATGACCGTTTACACGGAGTTAGGGGAGGTTTATTTAGATTTTCATAAGTTTCCATTGTTATTATGGAAACGGTTGCACCGGAATCCATTTGGAATTCTATAAATTTGTTTAATATATTTAAACTCACGAAATTTTTATTATCGCGCTGCTCAACAATTCCGGTAACATTATAAATCGTTTCAACTGTATCGCTGTTGTTTTTGGATTTATTTGTCACTTTTCTTTGCATAACTACTCGTGTCTTTCGCATTACATACAGGTGCTATGTGGCCCACTTTTCCACATTTACGGCACACTGCGTCTTTGAAACGACATTGCTCACACTTATGTGAAATACCGCAGCCTGAGCAAGATTTGTACAAATTTTGTTTGTTGTTTTTGTCGGAACGAGATGATTTTTTTGAGCTGCTAACCGCGTTTACGGGTGTAGTGGTTTCCCCGGCTGTACTCTCTTTAGGCTCTTTAAGTGATTGCACCGCTTTCGTAGTGCTCTCATAAGATTCGGCTATGAGAAGTACTTCGGCTAATGTTGGCTGTAGTTTTTGTAACGCTGCAGCGCGGACGGTGTCATGCGGAGTGTGCAAAACTATCATATCACGTATCATCTCATCTACATAATCATAACTGCAGTTATCGCCTTTACATACAAATTTGCACTCCCTTGCTAACCCCCGCAAGTCAGCGACCCACTCTTTGTAGCTTTGGTTTGGTTTCATACTACACCTATTGAAATTGTAGCGCGCAGCAATAACATGGACTGCTTTCTTAAAATGGTCTGACAATTTTGCCGTCAGTTCGACATAGGTGTGATTTTGCAAGTCATAACTGCCAAAAAATTTTTTTTAAAGCTCAAAAGTGTCGCAGCCCATCCATGATAAAAAGAAAGACTTCTTCTTTTCTGCTGAACTGACATTATATGCGCTAAAATGCTGACTTAGCTGCTCCAAATATGAGTCCCAACTTTGCGTATCTTTATTAAATGCGTGGAAGGACGTCACCACCGAACTTTCCCTTACTTTGTCCTTTAGGATCGACTCCATCCACGTCTTCTGCGATTCGAGCATTCTTTCCGCGAAGCTTTGTTGCTGCTCGAGGAGTTCCTTAAAAAGCGCACTGTCTTTCTTATCTTCCGGCATTATCGGTAGTCACAAACGAAAGTGCAGTTAGACTTTTAACTTTTTTTTTTTTTAAACGCGGGTTTCGTTTTTAATTTCTCGTCGCCAGTTGATAAATCCGAGTCAAAAGGCAGTTCTAATGCAACTAACTTTATTAACAAAACAATATCCAAAACTTACCTGCTAATAAATATGTAAGAAGAGAGTAATTTATGCATACTATGAGTATGGTATGTATATATACATAACATATAATTAGCTGAGTGCATTATATACGTATATATGAATATATGTAAATGTTTACTGAGGCAATTCCAAATATGTAACACATAGTATATACATACTTACGCATGTTAAAATGGATATTACTTAGTATGTACATATGTATTTAAAAATAAATATGTAATCCCATTTTAGGTTGACTTCTAATTTTTGGGCTTTTTTTGGCGGACTTGGGCGGTAATTTGGTCGGTAAAATTTTCAGTGGCAACACTGGCACCAAGTAAAATAGTGTTACGTATTTGTCGATATCTCGATTATTTCTATCGGGTTCGTATCACGAAATTGTTAAATAAAAGTCTTTGTTTACTTTTTAATTCACACTGCTTTATTTCACGACTAAAAAGTCTACATTTGTTTTACTTGACTTGATGTTAACACTTCTATGGTTAAGTTACGACGTCTACAGTGGTTACGACTGACTGCGTAGCGCCTGCTCGCCGCTTTATAGCATATTCATAGTGAGCCTGCGTTTTGCGTTTCGGAGGCATTTTTGCGTTAATCCAGAGTGTGATTTTCCTAAGCACGCGTGCGGAAGCTTTTTATAGCTTTCACACCGACGAGTCAAAGCACTTCGTTCACGCACAGAAATTTTGCGAATTTCTATTAAGTCAGCATTGAGCTGTTGAGCTAGCAGGTTGTGTTGCTCGAGCAGTCTCTGAATGCTTGTAAATGATTGTGTGTTGGGGGTGTTGTTTTATTTGGATTTTTTTACGTAATATTTTTATTAGGAATCATGATTTTGCATTTCGTCTCATATTTTTTTATTTTTTTTTTTTTTGTTTATGGTTTTTTGTGAAGTTAATAATAAAAATACTAACCATTTCTAATTTAAAAATTTTAGTTTTCGACAATGATTGAGTTTCTTTTGGGTGTAGCCAAGAGCTTTTGTGCTTTTAACACATGCACAATGTTTGAAAGTATTAGGGCCGTTTTCACCATCTCTGATTAAGCACTTAACCAGAGATTTTTGCCCGGTTAAGCAATTTATTTGACAGCTCGCCATACAATTTACGTCAAACTAACCAGCGGTTAAATTAACCGGAGATGGTGAAACCGGCCCTTAGGGCCGTTTACTCAACCTCCGGTTAAGCACTTAACCACAGATTTTTGTCCGGTTAAGCAATTTATTTGACAGGTCACCATACAATTTACGTCAAACTAACCAGCGATTAAATTAATCAGATGTTGAGTAAACGGCCCTTAGTGTGATAATCCCTGGTTTAGTCCAAAACGCAACATTAAATGTTACATTTCTCCATACAAATGCCACCACCAAAATGCAACTTAACGCAACCATTTTTTTGCGTTTTGAATGCTAACGCAGAAAGCAACCCTGAAATCTTCGAAAAAATTTGCCATTCGAATGGAAAATAGTGGCAACACTCTGGCAATACAAGAACGAAATACCTACAAGATTACGCATATGGAGCAGCATGAGCATGGGCACACGAGCTCCATGATGACGTAACTCTAAATGTAATGAACGAAAGTAAACAAAACAGAGATCAAAATTAATACCAAAGCGGTTGGTACGTTTGGTTTGCAAAATTAGTGTATTATATAATTACATATTTTGCAAATTCTTGTTCTATTTTTTTAATTAGACAAAACAAAGAAATAAACCACAACACGTGATTGCGTAATCTGGGATATTAGCTCCGTTTGTTTCGAACTTCTCAAATGCGCAATTACGAAAATGCAAAATGTTGCGTTTCAAATCCAGCATGAACATAGTATTATATAGTCTGCCAAACGCAATCTGGAAAATTCTGGCAACACTGGAAATTATCTGGTCTCTTCTTCTAGTTCTGGCAGTTTCCTTAGAGATGTGTTCGGTCATTTTAGTGATGTGAGTGAAACCGATTACATTCGCCACAATACTATCGATGTGTTACGTATTTGTCGATGGCTCGATTATTTCTATCGGGTTCTTATCACTAAATTGTTAAATAAAAGTCTTTATTTACTTCTTAATTCACATCGCTTTATTTCACGACAGTTGTTTTACTTCACGTGATGTTAACGCTTCTACGGTTAAGTTACGACTGACTGCGAAGCGCCTGCTCGCCGCTTTATATAGTCTGCCAAACGCAATCTAGAAAATTCTGGCAACACTGGAAATTATCTGGTCTCTTCTTCTTATTCCTGCAATTTCCTTTAGAGATGTGTTCAGTCATTTAGTGATGTGAGCTGAACCGATTATATTCGCCACACTGCCCTCCACCTAAGGTACTCTGCACACGAGGCGTATCGTCATAGACGCGTACGAGACATTTCATGTAGCGTCGATTTCCCTACGCCTCAATATCTGCACACGAAGCGACATGAAACTTCGCTGCACAAAACAAACAAACAAATTAATAATACGGCATTTGCTTTAAATTTCGAAGCTTTAAATAGAAAAGATGAAAAATTTTACGGAATCTTCAATTTTCTTTCATTATACACTCATTTTTTCCGATTTTTTACACAAATTTTACTGCTTTCATAAATTCCACCAAGTGGAAAAATGTAAACAAACATCTTGTTCTTCCTGTTTTCTAAGCGTAGTACGCCTAGCTACCAGCACTGCTTTACGCCAAGCGACATGTAGCTAGCATACTTTGACGAATGCATGAAGCTGACGACTCGTGTGCAGCCCTCAATTGAAATATACGTGCGCGACATCAAAGCGTACAGCTTTCGTCTGTAGTATCTAATACGCGTCTAAAGCAGTACGCTCCGTGTGCAGAGTGCCTAAGTCTGATCGTCCCGATCTGACACATTACTCGTTCCAAATGCTGCTAGCCTTTCCAGATGAACCACTTTCATTTTATTCCTCGGTCTTCCGATCGTTTGTATGCGATACACAACATCGTTGAGCCGTTTAATCACTTTGTAGGGCCCTTCCTAAGTACACTGCAATTTCGGGGACAAACCTTTCTTTCGCTGCGGGTTGTATAGCAAAACTAAATCTCCCTCAACAAATCCTTCTGAGTTCATCGCCTTGTCGTATCTGGCCTTCATCTTGTCACTCATGATCTTTGTTCGCTGTCTTACAAGTTCATGTATTTCTCTCATTTCCTCTTCCAGAACGTTAGACTGTCTGGCATTTATTCCAGTATCGGCATTTATCCCAAATTTCAAGTCAGCTGGCAGTCGAAGATCTCTACCAAAGATTACTTTTGCAGGAGTCTGACCTGTTGTATCGTGTACGGCCGATCGATATGCCATCAGGAACAGAGGAATATGAGTGTCCCAATCTCTCTGGAACTTGTCCACCACTTTTCGCAAATGTTCCTCTAATGTTCTGTTAAATCTTTCTACCATGCCGTCTGATTGTGGATGTGGATGCAACGCAGTTGTTCGGGTTTTCCTAATACCCAGTGTCTTGCACATCTCCTGGAACACAACTGATTCGAAGTTCCTTCCTTGGTCAGAATGTAGCTCTATAGGTGCACCATATCTCGTCACCCAGTTGTTGGTGAATACTTCGGCTATAGTTTCTGCTTCTTGATTTGGAATCGAGTACACCTCCGGCCATTTGCTGAAGTAATCCATGACCACCAGTACATATTTGTTTCCAAGTTTGCTAGTAGGAAATGGCCCAGCTACATCCATGGAAATTCTCTCAAATGGTGCTCCTGAGTTGTATTGTTTCATCAGCCCATGACTCCTGGATTTGGGACCCTTAGCCTTTATGCACACATCGCAGTTCGTAATCCACTTAACAACTGTCTGACGGCAGCCGACCCAATAAAACCTCTTCTTGATTTTCTCTACCGTCTTTGTTACTCCAAGATGACCTCCACTTGGACCATTGTGTAGTTCATTTAGCACGTCCGGTATTCTTTTCCTTGGAACAACTATCAATGTTTTAGAGCTTTGACCATCTTCACTCTCCGAAACACGATGTAGGCAACCATTTACCAATTGCAAGCTATTCCACTGTACCCAATATGATTTGGCAACAGGACTCTCTGCTGACATCTCTTCTTTTGATGGTCGTTCATTTTGTTCCAAACCGATCATTACACGTGCCAGATCCGGATCTTCTAGCTGACACTTCCTTAATTGTTCTGTATCCCATTCGTCTGTGGATGTTATTGTCATTCGCCGAACATTTACGATGACTTCCTTTCGCTCAGCTCTGGAGGAATTCTTTTGTTCGAGGTTACATGGTTTTCGCAATATTGCATCAGTATTTCCTTGTATGGTTCCTTTTTGGCGATCTATTGATTTGGACATCTGCTCATGCCCGTCAGACTTGCGCTTTCGCTCGTCCACAGTGCTGAAATTACTGTAGCCCTTGCTACAATGACGTGCTATATGTCCTGTTTTCCTGCACCTGAAGCATCTCACAGCTCTATTCCTCTTTTTCTGCAATTCATTCAACACCTCCAATATCTTAGTTAGCAAGTCTGACGTTTCCACTTCCACACGATGAGCCTTGTAAGTGGGCTTGCTCAATAGAGATGCCGTTTCCTGCGTCAAGGCATACGAGACCGTTTCAGCAAAAGTTCCTTTTGGATTTGCATAGGATATCTCGTATTCCATTGATGAAGCTTTGAATTTTCATTCTTTCGATGAATTCTTGAGGTGCTCCTGCGTTCGCCAAATGAGCTAGCCTCTCAATTTCAGAAGAAAATTCTTGTAACGTCTCATTTGGTTTCTGGAAGCAATTCTGCAATTCCATTTGATATATCTGCTTCCTGTGCTCGCTACCCTAACGTCTTTCAATGGCACCCATAATTGCGTCATAGCTGTTCCTTTCGCCCTCGCTAACAGTCTGTAATATTTCTGCTGCAGGTCCTTTCAATGCTACGAACAGGGCAGCGACTTTGTCCTCCGCACTCCAATTATTTGCAATTGCTGTTTTCTCAAACTGTAGCTTGAATACTTGAAATGGACCACTTCCATCAAACGACGGAGGTTTTATCTTTAACTAGCAGTTGAAGCGATTGGACGACTGAAGACGGGCTTCCAACTTTTTTACATTGTTAACTTTTTGGTTGCTTGTTTTTCCGACAGGGTAGGAATATGATGTATTGTGGAACGATTTTCCGTCATCCCTTGTCAAGTTTGGTTTGGAGACAAACCGGTTTCGGCTAATATGCGCCATCTTCAGTGTCTTCTTTCGTTCTGAGTTATTTTGTGTAAGTTCGATAGTATTTATAGTAACTAACTTCCGTCGTTTTGTTCAGGTACTTCGTGTTCATGTGATGTGTTCGTGCATTCGTGCGTTCGGGTGACGTGTGTGTGTGTGTGAGTCTGTGTTGTGTGTTTAGGTATGCAAATCTATTTTTTGTCATATTTTCATTATTGTACCCTCATTAACCAAGGAGGTAAAAGTCCGTTATTGTCCGTTTGTGTGTTGTTTTGTTTATGTCGGTTTTAGGTCTTTTGTCCTCTTTCGGGTATAGTAGCTTAAGCGGTTCAAATAATGTATCCGATGCGGTGTTTATTTGTTCATTTATTATTTTACCTACGAATGTTTTTTGTTTGTATATCTCCATATTTTCTAATATGTTAAGTCGTCTGCCTTTATGCTGTATGTGGAGAATTTTAGCTGTTTTTCCTATTTTCATGGGTGTACACTTGTTTTCTGCCATGTGGTTGGCGAAATTTGATTCCACTGTCGTTGATGATTTCTTATTTTCTTATTGTAATCCCTTATGTGTTCTCGATATCTCGTCTTGATTTGGCGTCCTGTTTGTCCTATATAACTGTTTTGGCATTCGCAAGTCAATTTGTATACGCCTTGTTTGTCAAAGAGGTCTTCCTTGTTAATGTTGTTTCGTAGAAGTTTTCCCATATTGTTGCTCGTTTTAAATGCTGCATTAATGTTATATTTTTGGAAAACTTTAGCCAACTTGTAAGATGTTGCTCCGGTATATGATAAGACTGCCCATTTCTTCTCTACCTTTTCTTTGTTTTCCGATTTCCTTGAAGTTATGTTTTTCTGTATTTTCTTCACCAAACTTTTTTGATATCCGTTGTTCTCCGCGATTGTGTATATTGTGCTGAGTTCCTTGTTGTAAGCTTCCTTTTCTAACGGGGTCCGTTCAAGTCGTGTTAATAAATGTCTGAAAGCGGCATTCTTGTGTTGTTGAGGATGGCTAGATTTATTGTGTATTACTGTATCCGTTGCTGTGGGTTTTCTGTATATTTCGTAAGTAAATTTGTTAGTCTCTTTGTTTATTTTAATTGTGAGGTCTAAGTAGTTGATTTTTCCATTTTTCTCTGCGTCCATGGTGAATTTTATATTTTTGTGTTGGCCGTTGAGGTATTCCAAAATTTCTTCTTCTTTATTTTCTGATATGAGGCAGATGATGTCGTCTACATACCTGGCATAAAAATTTACCCCCAGATTTTTCGCCAGTTCTTCCATGTAACTTTCCTCCAAATGTTGCATAAATACTTCCATAAGAATGGCTGATGTGGGGTTACCCATTCCCAGTCCGTGAGTTTGTCTGTATATTTTATTGTCAAATTTGAAATAATTCTGGTCCAGGGTTACTTTCAGTGTGTTTACGATCTCTGTTGCAATGTCTCTGTTCGTTTTTTCTGTCAATATTTTAGTTAGAGTTTTTAGTGTTTCTGTTAGTGGTATCGAAGGGTATAGGTCCTTCACGTCAAACGATACCAGTTTCGAGTCCTTAGGTACGTTCAGGTTGTTCAGTTTTTCGACTAGTTCCGTCGTGTTTTTGATTGTGTATTTATTGGACAGGTCCAGTGTCTCGGTTAGTAGCTTATTTAGATGTTTTGATAGTCTATATCCTGGTGCCGATTTATGGTTTACTATTGGTCGCATAGGTGTTCCTGCTTTGTGGATTTTAGGTAGTGCGATCAGTGACGGGGCCGATGGATTCATTGCCGTGAGAGATTGTAGGCTATCTTGTTGTCTACTATATTTTTTGCCTGTTTTATTGCACAACAAGATAGCCTACACTCTCACGGCAATGAATCCATCGGCCCCGTCACTGATCGCACTACCTAAAATCCACAAAGCAGGAACACCTATGCGACCAATAGTAAACCATAAATCGGCACCAGGATATATACTATCAAAACATCTAAATGAGCTACTAACCGAGACACTGGACCTGTCCAATAAATACACAATCAAAAACACGACGGAACTAGTCGAAAAACTGAACAACCTGAACGTACCTAATGACTCGAAACTGGTATCGTTTGACGTGAAGGACCTATACCCTTCGATACCACTGACAGAAACACTAAAAACTCTAACTAAAATATTGACAGAAAAAACGAACAGAGACATTGCAACAGAGATCGTAAACACACTGAAAGTAACCCTGGACCAGAATTATTTCAAATTTGACAATAAAATATACAGACAAACTCACGGACTGGGAATGGGTAACCCCACATCAGCCATTCTTATGGAAGTATTTATGCAACATTTGGAGGAAAGTTACATGGAAGAACTGGCTAAAAATCTGGGGGTAAATTTTTATGCCAGGTATGTAGACGACATCATCTGCCTCATATCAGAAAATAAAGAAGAAGAAATTTTGGAATACCTCAACGGCCAACACAAAAATATAAAATTCACCATGGACGCAGAGAAAAATGGAAAAATCAACTACTTAGACCTCACAATTAAAATAAACAAAGAGACTAACAAATTTACTTACGAAATATACAGATAACCCACAGCAACGGATACAGTAATACACAATAAATCTAGCCATCCTCAACAACACAAGAATGCCGCTTTCAGACATTTATTAACACGACTTGAACGGACCCCGTTAGAAAAGGAAGCTTACAACAAGGAACTCAGCACAATATACACAATCGCGGAGAACAACGGATATCAAAAAAGTTTGGTGAAGAAAATACAGAAAAACATAACTTCAAGGAAATCGGAAAACAAAGAAAAGGTAGAGAAGAAATGGGCAATCTTATCATATACCGGAGCAACATCTTACAAGTTGGCTAAAGTTTTCCAAAAATAAAACATTAATGCAGCATTTAAAACGAGGAACAAAATGGGAAAACTTCTACGAAACAACATTAACAAGGAAGACCTCTTTGACAAACAAGGCGTATACAAATTGACTTGCGAATGCCAAAACAGTTATATAGGACAAACAGGACGCCAAATCAAGACGAGATATCGAGAACACATAAGGGATTACAATAAGAAAATAAGAAAATCATCAACGACAGTGGAATCAAATTTCGCCAACCACATGGCAGAAAACAAGTGTACACCCATGAAAATAGGAAAAACAGCTAAAATTCTCCACATACAGCATAAAGGAAGACGACTTAACATATTAGAAAATATGGAGATATACAAACAAAAAACATTCGTAGGTAAAATAATAAATGAACAAATAAACACCGCATCGGATACATTATTTGAACCGCTTAAGCTACTATACCCGAAAGAGGACAAAAGACCTAAAACCGACATAAACAAAACAACACACAAACGGACAATAACGGACTTTTACCTACTTGGTTAATGAGGGTACAATAATGAAAATATGACAAAAAATAGATTTGCATACCTAAACACACACACACGTCACCCGAACGCACGAATGCACGAACACATCACATGAACACGAAGTACCTGAACAAAACGACGGAAGTTAGTTACTATAAATACTATCGAACTTACACAAAATAACTCAGAACGAAAGAAGACACTGAAGATGGCGCATATTAGCCGAAACCGGTTTGTCTCCAAACCAAACTTGACAAGGGATGACGGAAAATCGTTCCACAATACATTTTTACATTGTCCTCAATTTTGTCTTGCCTTTCCTCAAGGACCTCTTTAACTTGTATAATTTTCGCATCCTGTGCCTTAAATTGTAAGGATATGCGTTCTTCTTGTGCCTCGAACTGAGCTGCAATGCCGGATAATGTTTCCTCAATCTTCGATGAACTCCGTGCATGTTGTTCCATTTTTGCCGACATCTGTGTCAGTACAGCCAATATCGAGTTCATGTCTACGTTTGCTACTCACTGTGGAGCCTCTTCCTTCTGAGTTTCTTCCTTGTGGACCTCTTCCACATCATCGTTGAAATCAAACTCATCTACATTAATGTTACATGCTTCCATAGCTACTCTTAACCTTTCCTGTAGTTCAATTTTATTGCCGGCTGTACTCAGGTTTCTCTTTTCTAACTCCCTTTTAAGTTCTTGGATTTCCCGATCATTTAACTTTGCCATTATCCTTATTTCGTTATCCTTGTCTCGTTATCCTTGTTTTGTTATCCTTGCTTCGTTATCCTTGGTCCTGGAATTTATTTAGCAATTCCAATTCTGACACCAATTGTTACGTATTTGTCCATAGCTCGATTATTTCTATCGGGTTCGTATCACTAAATTGTTAAATAAAAGTCTTTATTTACTTCTTAATTCACACCGCTTTATTTCACGACAGTTGTTTTACTTCACTTGATGTTAACGCCTCTACGGTTAAGTTACGACTGACTGCGAAGCGCGTGCTCGCCGCTTTATATAGTCTGCCAAACGCAATCTAGAAAATTCTGGCAACACTGGAAATTATCTGGTCTCTTCTTCTTATTCTGGCAATTTCCTTTAGAGATGTGTTCAGTCATTTAGTGATGTGAGCTGAACCGATTATATTCGCCACAGATGGTTAAAAAAACCATCGATAATCGCTATGGCATCGGCCCCATCGATAGTATCGATAGTTCAATCGATGGTTTCATAGTGTATAACGTACAGTGACTTATAGGCCCGTCACATAGCATACGTCAATCCGTCTACGTCGACGTATGTGACTGACAGCTCAGTAAACTGTGGGCATTTAAATGCACATCGGTTCAAGTACGACGGATACGTCGCCGCAACGTACCAAAGTTGCCCAACACTCAACTTTTGGCATACGTCAATCCGTCGCTATGTCAGCTGATTGCTTTTGATTGTTAACCTTTAGCTACTCTTGAATTTAACTTTTTTGCAATTTGCTTTTCGAGTTTTTTCTCATTTGTAAAACATTCCTCCATAAAACCAAAATGGTCAATAATTATCAGGATATGTGAAGTTACTGAAAACTGAATTTCAAGAGGGCAACTTAAAAGAGAAATTACAAAATATTCTAAAGAGTTAAATTTTTGCTACCACCTCTGTAGTTAAAGGTTAATCAAACAGCTGATTTATGTATATCCGTCAACGTTTCATATGTGGCGACCTCTCCGTCAAGTACGTGAGCTGTCAGTCACATACGTCGACGTAGACGGATTGACGTATGCTATGTGTCGGGGCTATTAGCTCATCGAAAATCGATTAAAAAAGTCGATATATGGTCGATGTGCCATCGCCATTGAAGGGCAGACCAGCATGGCGTCAATTTTTGAAGGGCAGTTCAGCATGGCTGCCGGAGGTGGTTGTTGTAAAAATACATATATATTTCTCAAAAATTTAGGGTTGGTGCTCTCGTTTTGTCTAATTCAGGGTTTCGTGGAGATTCTGCACCTCATAAACCCTGATGAAATCTGAGGAAGTGTTACCGTGTTTCAAAACTTTCGCAAATTTTTTTTTCCATATTATTGTATTACAATATGAACAAATATTGAAATAAATAAAGTTGCTTTTAATATCAAAACGCCACAACTCTTTAAGCTTTATTTTAGTTTATAGTAATTTTGAACATCGAACAAAATTTTTGAGTGAGTTTGTTCATGCGAAGTACATATATATTTCTCAAGCTTTGCTTGAATACAAACTGTTTTTATTACCAAATTATTTTTCTAATGAATTTCATGCAGGGACTGTAACGGTTATGAGTTATATCCAAAAAGTTGTTTTTTAATCATTATTTTCTGAGTTTTATTTTCTGAAAATAAAAGTTATTTTTTTAGTTTTATTTTTCCCTCAGAAAATAAAAGTTATTAATAGGTCCATTTCTTTATACACTAACTGGTCAAAGAAAGCGAAATGTCAGAAAATTGAGAGAGCAAAAATTACAGTTCCACTAACTCTCCTTGCTAATTTTTGTTGAACAAATTTCAACTAGCAAATTTTACTAGCGATAATAAGAACAAAACAAAAATATGTCAAACAAAAAAGTAAACGTAAATCAAATTAGCTATATGCTTTTATTAAAAAAAAGGTGAAAATGGAAGTAGTAATCCAATTTATCCCAAAAACATGGAAAACCAGCAAATTTTGATAACTTCGTGTATCCTTACTTACTCATTGAGAGCAAATGTCACTTTCCCACAAACCTCGTTGCTTGAGACTAGTAAATTTTTTTTTTGGTAGAAAAATAAAAGAAAATTAGCTATTAATTCGGTAAAATTTAATTCGGTGCGTGAACTTAGGCGATTTTGATATAGACTCATTCAGGAGCGGATTTACATAGGGGCAACATGGGCAGCTGCCCAGGGCGCCGTTTCAATAGGGGCGCCAAAACTAAGACAGAAAAAATTTTTTTTATTTACTAAAAAATGTTTTTTTTTTTCAATATTACAACAAGAATGGAAGATTTTTCAAAAAAAAAAACTGTCGAAAATCCCTAAACTTGTTTTTTTTCAAACTTCTCGAAAAGAGTGAGTTTAGTTTCAGGACGAAACATTTTACTATAAAATTGTTTTTCAGATTCGTATGATGAACTGCAATTTAATGATATTGCGAAATCTGTGCCACCTAATAATTAGGGTTTAAGATCAGATCATTTTGAAGGTTAGAAAATGGAAAAAATGTGGTACCTATATAAGAATCGAATCAAATTTTTTCAATCCGTAAATCATCAATCAGTAATGAAATGTCACCACACGAAGGCAAGTACGGTTTTTTTTTGGGAATATTGGGGCGCGGCTTGATTTGTTTGCCCAGGGCGCTTCTAGAGGTAAATCCGCCCCTGGGCTCATTATAAACTCATTTGCAAAAAGACAAAATAAAGGGGGTGGGAGACTTTTTTCGGTCCATATAAGGCGTGACCGTCTAATGCACGTGCCCTTAAAGTAGCCTGAGAACAGAAAAATCTACTTTTTTGTCCAACTAAATTTTTAGAATATAGATTTAGGATATAGATTTTATTGTATCATTAAATTAATTAGAAAGTAACAATTTTTATGAAATCTTAAAACTAATTAGAAAGTAATATATATAAAATTTTAAAACTAAGGTACAATGTCGTATCGTTCATTAACATATTTATCTTGCACTAGAATTGCATACATATATTAATTACGTGTGTACGTACATTCAATGTATTTAATATTAAAAAATAAATCTCAGATATTAATTCACTTTAAGTACTCAAAAAGGGAAACTTTCCATTATTCCAGCACGCCTCGAGAAAAATAACTTATACAGGGGTGTAAGAGGGCTCTCACAGATCCCAAATGTGAAAACCAAACTTGCCGGAACACCTTTTTGCGTTGGCGGCATTCGGCCGCGCTTCAAAAAAAATAACCCTCAGTCGGCAGAATTCTCTTTCTGGATTAAAATCCATGGACCACAGTGGTTTTGTATATAACACCTTTTGCGCACGTTTGTGTGCGTATAGTGTTTATACATAGTAAAATTAGCAACTTTAACAACAAATATCTCGGAAATTACAAGCCTCCGGCTAGATTGGTTTTAAGATTTGGGAACTGTGAGAGCCCCTCTACACCCCTGTATAAGGGTGCGTTTATGTCGGAGCAATAGAAGAAAGAAAGAAAGAAAGATAGCGAAGAAAATTGTAAACGGGAATTCTGTACTTCTGTTTATGTCGGAGCTGCGATAAGCGCTAAGCTCACCACAGATAATAGCAAAGAAAATACCTTACGGAAATCACGTATAGTGTTTATGTCGGAGCAATAGAAGAAAGAGTGATACTAGCAACGAAAATTGTAAATGGGAGTTCTGTACTTCTGTTTATGTCGGAGCAGTGGGTGACTAAAGAAATTCACCACATTAGCGCTATTATCATAGCAGAGAAAATACCTTATGGGAAACGCGTGTAGTGTTTATGTCGGAGCAACGAACGAAAATTGTAAATGGGAGTTCTGTACTTCTGTTTATGTCGGAGCCGCGCTATAAGCGCGTATCAAAGTATAAGAGCGAAGAAAATTAATTCATTGATTTTCTTTAGTCGATTAGCGCTATTCATTATGGAAACAGAAAGTTCCATCAGTGCAATTTTTAAAAGGCAACCTTTGTGGGATCAAAGAAATCCAAATCATCCCAATAGGCTTGTCTTGGATAAACTGTGGACGGCCGTAGCATGTGAAATGAAAGCCAAACGTAAGTAAATATATACGAATTCATGCATAAAAAATAAAATAGGTTTTAAAAATTTTTAAGTGGCATTTTCATAAAATTTTTCGATTTCTAAAATTTTATAAATCTATTTTATTTTTTATGAATAAGAGGGACATTGTTTATGTGTTTTATTACTTTCTATACACAATTTTTATATAACCTTTCAAATTAAAAAAAATGAAATATATAGATAAGTATGTGTGGAGCAGAAATATATGTAAATATTTATTATGTGTAAAATAACAACGTCTCTTCTCCTTTTCGGTTACTCTAAAATTTTTATTTAAGTACCACAATACACTAAAGACAAATCTAGTACCATAGCTTCAATATACGCAGATAACAGCGCTATTCCACTCTTTGCTAGCTTAGCTCCGACATAAACACTCAATAGCGCTATATGCTTTGGTCGAACAGCGCTATTACCTCCGCTTATTGACCTCTTCGCTACTATTGCTCTTATCACTGCTCCGACATAAACACTCAATAGCGCTATTCCGATAAGCGTATATCACGAACAGCTATCTTTCTTTCTTCTATTGCTCCGACATAAACGCACCCTAAGTCATTTTCCTCAGGGCGTGCTGTAATAATGGAAAGCCGACCCATCTTTTCTGCTTTCTCCGGCCAATTTTGATTGTTCAATGAACGAGGACTCCGGATGGGGTAGTTTGACAATTCGCCTCCAAAGCTATGGGTATGTTCAGAAACGCAGCATGAAACGCAACAGCGGCAGTACAAAATTTTTTGCTGATTGTGATGAAAAATTTAATTGTGCTTCAAACTGAGTTTCCGAACAAAGCCTATGAATGTTATGCTTGCCTGCGGTTACACTTACACTATCCCTGTAACTTCAACACGAACAATACTACCCAAAGGCACAGTTCTGAAGGGTCGGCTTTCCATTATTCCAGCACGCCCTGAGAAAAATGACTTATGCAGGGCGGTAGAGGGGCTCTCACAGATCTCAAAACTGAAAACCAAACTTGCCGGAGGCTTATAGTTCCCGAGATATTCCTTCTTAAAGTTGTGAAAATACTATGCAGAAGGACATCACCGTGGCGGTAGCCACGGTTGGGGCACACGTCCGGACGGATGGCGTAGCCCAGGGTTATTTTTTATAAGCGCGGCCGAAGGCCGCCAACGCAGAAAAGTTTTTTTTTGCAAAATTTTCGCTAAACTCCATGTGTGGTGAAATTTGTATGGGAACTTTAACAGCAAATATCTCGGGAACTATAGGCCTCCGGTAGGTGGGGTCTTCAGTTTTGTGATCTGGGGGCCCCCCTCTACCCTCCTAAAAAACCATTTTTTTCTAGCCGTGGGGGACTCGTCTAAAATTTTACCTATCTCGGAAACCATAAGCCTCCGGCAAGTTTGGTTTTCAGATTTGGGATCTGTGAGAGCTCCTCTACACCCCTGTATAAGTCATTTTTCTCGGGGCGTGCTGGAATAATGGAAACATATCCCCCAGTCAGCAATATTTCATAGGCAGATGCTACATTATCAATATATATTGACGAAATCCGTGGATCGCGATTCATATTGACAGTGTAGCATCGAGTATTGATGGATCGCGATCCTGGATCGCGAATTTTTAGAAATTTTGCGATCCGCGATCCGGATCGCAATATTGACAATATGGATTGACTGTGTAGCATGAAAATTTTGCGATCCATCAAAATGCGTGTATATTTAGAAATTTAGAAATCCGCGATCCGGATCGCAATATTGACAATACGGATTGACTGTATAGCATGAAAATTTTGCGATCCATGAAAATGCATGTCTTTTTAGAAATTTTGAAATCTGTGATCTGGATCGCAATATTGCAATAAACGAATTGAAAGTGAAAGTGGGAAAAGGACGGAAGTAAAATATTTTGAATCTCAGAGCGAGAAAAATATCGCAATATTCATATTGAACGTGTAGCACCAGTTTGCGATCCATCAAACCATCAATATGAATCGCGATTCAAATATCGCGATTCATATTGACAGTCTAGCATATGCAGTGATGCCAATATTCTTTGACCAAAAATCCCTACGCCATGCCAAAAAATTCCCTACTTTTCCCTACGCTAACAAAATTTTTCCTTAAAATTTCCCTACGCCGTATTTTCTGAATGTGAAATGGAAATTGTGTTTAAACTCAATTGGCGAGAAAACCGCTGAACGGATCCTCACGAAACTTTGCACACCTAGGTATTTTCACCCGGTAATTACAATAGAGCAGCGGTTACCTCTTGGCAGTGGGCGGCATACCCTCCGAGAGTATTTCTGCCATGAAAAAGCTTCTCACAAAAAATGTATTTGCCGTTCTGAGCCAGCATAAAACTGTAGGTCCACCCAATTAGTAGGAAAAATAAAAAGGAGCACACCTCGAATTGGGAGAGAAGCTCGGTCATAAAACTCGTCATAGTTATTATTATTTATTACAATAGGCATATTTTTAATCTGATTAAAAGGCAGGGATGGGCACCTCCCATACACAGCGAATATTTCTTGAAATATTTGCAGTAGGGTATTGAAAATTGGTGTGGGGGCATGTGAGATAACTATGTATTAAACGGGTAAAAACACTAGGTCTTGGTAAAGCAGAAATTGGCACCTCCCATACAAACTGATACTTTGACAGCGAATATCTTTGGAAATATTTTTAGTATTGTACTGAAAACTGGTGCGAGGGCATGTGGGATAACTATGTATTAAACAGGTAAGAACACTAGGTCTTGGTAAAGCAGGGATGGGCACCATCCCACCACAACAAAAGATGGAAGCGAAATTTGGTGCTAAGATCGGAACCAGAACTAAAGCAAAAAATTTTGGGAGCGGAGCAGGAGCGAAGCTAACGAAAAGAGAAGCCTTTGCTCCGAGGTCCTGTAAGCAGGTCGAAGAATATATTGCCAGATCAGAACAAAGTACAATTTTGAAATATTGTACTCAAACATGCAGAAACATTTTATTTGTAGTTACTTATTAAAAAATTTTAGGTTTTACACGCTTTGCTCTCTATCCCCTTCATTTCGTCGACCCCTATCCATCGTATAATGCTCGGTGTTTCCTCATAAACTTAAAATCTCTCTCTAGTCGGCGCACAATTCATTCGATAATGTTCATTTTTGACATTGTTAATGGATTAATTGATTGCGTGAGCCTGCTTCAGCAACTAAGCTTCAATGTTCCAAATCGTGTCCTACGTTCCCACTACCCTTTTCATCTCACAGCAGTTAAATCCAATTACCATTATCTTGCCCCCATTACCAGGGCAGTCAGTGAAATCAATAATATTTACAAAAAATTAGATCTTGACTGCAATGCCGATATCCCAATTTGCCGATAAGATTACTTCATTTTATCCCTAGTACGGAATTCCAACTTATTTAGTTAGTAATTTTCTTGTACATTTCTAGTCTGTAATAGACCGAATAAAGTACCTATATATATAAAAAAATTAGTTCTGTGCAAAGAAAACGAAAATTTCTGAATTCAAAAATTCCCTACATTTAGCTAATTTTTGAAAATCTGTCCCTTTTTCCCTACACTGCAAATTTTAGGTCGAATTTCCCTACATGTAGCCTCTTTTCCCTACACTTGGCATCACTGAGCATATGCCATACAATTTTCCCCTACTATCCACATCACCATCATTTGCTTCTTCTTCGTCTTCAAAAACGCCACCATTTATTGGCCATTCAATAATGCTACAATCAGCATCCAGTTCATCGCCGGCATGCACAATTTTTTCATAAACACTTTGACTAACTTCCGATGCTAAATAATTGCACGTAAGGTCGATATGAAACGTAATTGATATTTTTTGGTGCTTCGCCATTGAACAAATTCCATGTGGAATAATAACCATCCGCATGATACCATGTAATAGCCCAGTTAGTCGAGAACGTAAACCCGTGTACCGTGTCAGCTGATCCAACCTATTTAATGGGATTTGTATGTAACCGATTATTCAACGACGTACGACGCAGAAGCCCGTACCGCAGAAATCAAAATCATTAAGGTTGTTCTCTGTGTCTAATATTTTTGCCGAGATATCATGATATCTTGAGAAATTTGCCACACAGAGAGAGCGCACCTTTAAGAAAATAAAATTCTAACTGACTTCATTGTGAACTAGCATGTTAGTCATATTCTTTCCACTCTTTATACAACTGTTGTCGCTTTGCTTTGCTTGCTTCAATTTCGAATTAATTAATTTTTTATCTGAATAAAATAAAATACTTAAAAAAAAAGAACTAGAAACATAAATTCAAACTCACTTCTCATAGAAGACCATTGTGAATGTATTAACATGGTTGCATTTCCCGTGATATTTTTCTCATGATATCACTTATCACGGGTTGGGGTATGAGAAATTTGCCGAAGCTCCAAATTTGACAAGACGTGTATTTTGTTGTTGTGCTCGGCAAATTTATCACACTTATGTCATCTCGGCAAATTTGCCAGGCCAAAATCACAGAGAGAGAACAACCTTATTTTGATTTTTTACATAAAAATGTGTCAGCTGATCGCTCGCATGGTTGCAAGGTAGAAGGGTTGCCAGTTGAACATTTTTAGTTATTAAATATTTAAACAGTAATTTTCACAGCTTTATACAACTAACTCAACAAAATTGTAAAATGTTATCGAATATACATATGTATATGTGTTCACATGGAAAAAATAGTATGTCTACTTAAACGAACCATTTATTATTACTTTAATTTTTAAAAAGAAAGGAAAGAAAATGTTTATAAATTTTTTTTTAAATCCCAAACAAAATGTAAATATATATATATATATAAATTAATAACAAGATAATAGCTTTGTTCAAAAAATTTTCTTGAAAGGACTTGCAAAAAGAGCGTCAATGTCAAATTAAGAGTAAAAACGAGAAAAAGAGAAAATTATCAACCAAAGTAATTGAACACAAAATCGTAAACATTCGCAAGAAAACAGCTGATACGCTGTTTTGACAATTTGAATTTTAGGTTAGGTTGTAATAGAAATTTTTGAAATTGGAAATGAATGGAAATAACTGAATTAGGAAAACAAAATTCTACTTTGGCTATTCCACAACATCATCAAGATTCGTTTTTGCGCTAACTTATTTAGTACACAATTAGAAATTTGCGCTTAAAATGTTTGTATATTTCCAATTGAAATTTTTGTGATCATATATTTTTGACACTTCTAATTTTTTAAAGCTGCTAGTAGTTGCAAGTGAAAATTTTACTTGCAGCGTTTATCAACACTCTCGAGGCCTTACTCTCTCAATTTGGCTCTCTTTTGCGAATTTTTTGGGTTATTGAAAATAAATTCGTAACTATTCGTAAAAATATGTAAAAATTTTGAGATATTGAACACTCCTAATAAATGAAGATATTACTGAAAATTAAAGCAAAAATTGTATTTACACAATGGTGGCGGTATTTTCTTAATTGATAACTCTTGGTGGTCTTCTTCTGCAATTTTTCTACATTAAAAAGTTATAAATTGCCACAATAAATCTGAGTTTCTGTAACAAAATCAATTAAAGTGATGTCACACTAATACGATCCACATTTTGTCCCCATCTATTTACACTAGAAAAGATATGAGTTACAGAAACTCAGTACAGATTTCTTAATTAAACACAGATTTTTGTGAGAATCTTGTTGCTTCCCAATATAATTTTTTTATGGATTTTCAATTGTAGATTTAATGTTCTGACCGTGTTTTTTGTTATTTTTTTTGTGTTTTAGTCCTTGATAACTATCACCAAGGTGTTTTAATTACCAACTAAGCCGTAAAAAAGTAACTAAATTAATAAAAAAAAAGTCGTCAACGACAACTTTAAAAACGATGAAATTAGTATTTTCTTGTCGTTTGGCAAATAATGCACAGTTGTGTATTGAAGAGTAATCTGCATAACACTTTGAAGATTAATAAAAATCTTGTTTGTTAAAAAATGACTAAACGGCAACCCTGCCAAAATGTAAACAAACTATATATATATGTAAATATGTGTGAGTAAAACAGCTGATTGCTACGGGCTCAAAAAATCCTAAAAATTGCATACGGGCGTTTGCGTCAGCGAGCGGACCACACGTTCTCGACTAACTGGGCTATAAATTGCGTACCTGCTTCATTCAAACAAACCAACTCTCTGACCATGCCCCGGTGCTATATAACTGTGTAACCTAAATCAAACGCAAGTCAATTCAACGCACGCACGCAAATTTTTCATATGCGTTGAACCGAAATTGACATGCGTGCGTGTTCAGATAAAGAAATAGAAAAATACAGAAAATCAGAGAAAATCTTGTTATTTTGTGGAATATATACCTAACAGACACGATATCAAAAGCAAGTGTCAATTTTTTTTGCAAACAATCACCCACAATGCTTAATTTCAACTGTCACGCAAAACAAAAATTGGGCGTCGAATTTGCTTTTTACGCACGCCGTTCAATTTCGGTTACTCCCATACAAGTTGTATGGGCATGAGAAATTTTTGACAGTAAATTGACGGCGTGCGTTTGATTTAGGCACTCTGCACACGGAGCGTACTCTTTTAGACGCGTATTAGATACTACAGACGAAAGCTGTACGCTTTGATGTCGCGCACGTATATTTCAATTGAAGGCTGCACACGAGTCGTCAGCTTCATGCATTCGTCAAAGTATGCTGGCTACATGTCGCTTGGCGTAAAGCAGTGCTGGTAGCTAGGCGTACTACGCTTAGAAAACAGGAAGAAGAAGACGTTTGTTTACATTTTTCCACATGGTGAAATTTATAAAAGCAGTAAAATTTGTGGAAAAAATCGGAAAAAATTTGTGTATAATTAAAGAAAATGGAAGATTCCATAAAATTTTTCATCTTTTCTATTTAAAGCTTCGAAATTTAAAGCAAATACCGTATTATTAATTTGTTTGTTTGTTTTGTGCAGCGAAGTTTTATGTCGCTTCGTGTGCAGATCTTGAGGCGTAGGGAAATCGACGCTACATGAAATGTCTGGTACGCGTCTATGACGATACGCCTCGTGTGCAGAGTGCCTTAGGTTACACAGTAAGAGCCTATACACACTTGCGACTCAATCGATTTAGTCGAATGTTGATTTGCATGGGAATGTATGGAAGCATTCACACTACATTCAATTAGTTGTACAACTGAAACAGTTGGATTTGCAGCCCAATTTCATTCCAACTGAAACAGTTGTACAACTGCTTGATCAGCAAGGCGCCCTTCTACGTATTCACACTTGAGACAATTTAGTCGAACGACTACAACAACAACAGTGATATTCGTAGTGGAAAGAGTTGCCATGCTGGCAGCACTACTTTTATTTCACTTTTGGTAAATTGTAGAGATTGAATATTTCAATTAATATTTTCAAAATGTTTAAAAACAAAAGGTTCGTTTCTTATTAACTACACCATTTCCAGATGGATTTTAGAAAGCGTTAACTGGATTTTAGAAAGGGGAAATTGGATTTTAGAAAGCGTTAACTGGATTTTAGAAAGGGAAATTGGATTTTAGAAATGTCAATTGGATTTTAGAAAGGGGAAATTGGATTTTAGAAATGTCAATTGGATTTTAGAAAGCGTTAAAAGGATTTTAGAAAACAAAATTGGATTTTTGAAAGCGTGAATTGGATTTCAGAATGTGCGTTTAAAATAAATTTTACACAGAATTTTTCGAATAGAAATTCTTTATTGCGTATGAAAGTATAAATTAATAATTATTATTTCTAAAGTCCAATTTCCCTTTTCTAAAATCAAATCGACATTTCTAAAATCCAATTTTCCCTTTCTAAAATCCATTTGGCTATTCTAAAATCTAATTTCCCCTTTCTAAAATCCAATTGACATTTCTAAAATCTCATTTCCCCTTTCTAAAATCCAATTGACATTTCTAAAATCCAATTTCCCCTTTCTAAAATCCAATTGACATTTCTAAGATCCAATTTCCCCTTTCTAAAATCCAGTTGACGCTTTCTAAAATCCATCTGGAAATGGTGTAGTTATAGACAAGAATTATCTAACTAAGGATATTTACTTCCGTTTTCATATGTTTCTTGATATTGTTGTTCTCTTCAAATGTCATTAATCGCATTTTAAAATAGAAATAATGAAAATGAAATTTCATGAAAATTATTAATGGCTGATTTTTACTATTTTTCCGTTTCTTGTACTTCTGTTCGTTTCGCCTTTATGAGCGTAATTCCTTCCGTTTTTCTCTTTTCATTTACTTGAAAGCTAGTTGCTAGTTTAATAAGAAACAAAGCCAAATAATGTATGCACTTTTTGTTTATTTTATTGTTTTTTATTTATTAATCAAGTTGACAGCTGACAAGAAGGTGCTTTCATGTAAGAATGCAGATAAACTTTAACAATTTAATACTTCATCACTTTATATGAAGACCACTAATGTAAAATTTGCTGAGTAAAATGTGAACATTGGCAACACTATGTCATTGTCAATCGCACGACTATTTAGTCTCAAGTGTGAATAGCTGCCACCGATTCGACTAAATAGTTGGAGTAGTGTGAATACAACAGTCCAATTCGACCAAATCGATTGAGTCGCAAGTGTGTATAGGCTCTAAGCATGACCTACCGTTGAAAATTCTTTAATGGATTCAATGGCACCCGGATCTAGTTTATATGTGGCGAGTACTTGCTCCAGTACAATATCGTGATATATTACGGGTTCACGAACGAAGCCAAATCAAATTGATAGATATTTTCACCTTCGGTGCCAATCCAAACAATATGCTTTTCCAATGAACAGTATTGTTCAGTCCAATAAATTACTGAATTTGCGAATATTTTAATCAGCAACGCAATAATTGATATTTTTATACAAAATGGCGAAATAAAACCAAAAGATGCTTGCAAGTTTGCATATTTTAGCACACGGTTGCATTTCGATGTACTTTTTAGAAACTTTAAAAACTATTATTTTATTTACAAAATTTTCGCAAAATAAATAGAAACCTGTACACAAAACAAACTATTATTACTAGAAATATGGTTTTATTTAATAATAGTCAATAAAAAGGTATTTTTTATGCAACTTTTTTTTGTTAATGATACTATTTAATTCTAAATTTTGTGACACTATCGAATGCAACTCAGCCAGAAATTGGGACCCTTGATACCAAATAAGCAACTCTTAAAATCAGCTGAGCACAGCTGTTCGACTTGTTTTAAACACATCTCAGAGTCATTTCACTGTACTCCGTACACAATGGTTTTCCAGCACTACTATGGACACACAAAGCTATTTTCCGAATTATTACTCTATTGAAGATATTTTTGTAACACAAGAAAAGGTTGAATGCAAAGTTAATATGAAACTATTAAAAATGGGTAACAGTAATTGTGATTAAGAAATTATTACTATAAGAAATGAACATTTCTTTTATATTTAGGCTTCCTCGATTCGGGAGCCGAAACGGATGACTTAAATGCAGGACGCACAGTAAACCTACCGTTGTGGTATATAAAAGAGTTAAAAGTAAATAATCCATATTTCACCATGAATGTACCTGATATATACAAGAATGCCCATAAGGCGGTATGCGAGGCCGAAACAACGCATATCGAGATGGGAAAATTGCATACATATTTTTATGAATATGGTAGATACTTAACTCCATATGATCGTAACCATATGGTTGGAAAAATTGTGTTTGAAACGATGCGTCACCGTGTGCGCTATTTATTGGATATTTCAAATAACATTATAGAAGAAGGGAAACCAGAACACCGACTGGACGATGTGGAAGAGAAGTTATACGCAGCCGGATTAAAAACGAATAAATTGGTGAGTATTCAAGTAGTTCCAGAAGGGGACGCCTCAAAATTCTATGGTATCGGCTTTCCATTAACCCCTTCGGTTATTCTATGCCGTACAGCATAGTCGCACTTCAGTGGCAGATTTATGATATAAAATTTATATTCACCCCGATTCTAAACGAAAAATCCACAAGGATTTTTCGACTTCTCCCTGTTCCCTTATTCTAAACACAAATTCCTTGTGGATTTTTTCGCTTCTCTCTTTCCGGCTATTCTAAATGATGTTCGAAAAAGTGAAAAGCGAATAAGGAAGAAAAGTAGGTATCATGAATGAAAATAAAGGCGAGAATTTATGCAATTATTTCGTGAGATTTTTCACAAGAAAATTTTAAGTGAATGCTGAACAAAATGTGAGTGAATATAACTTTTGTTAATAAAAAATACATAATTGAATTAATTATGTACTGGGTTGCTTATTTTTATTACGGAAAGTATAAACAGCAAATAGATATTTTAGTAAGTTTATTGAAAGGGCAGCCGAATATTTCGCGGCTTGTAGGCTGTAGTATCCCTTCCGGTTGTAGTAAGGGTGCTTGTTTTGATATGGAGCGATGATACGGACATGTGTTCCATCAATACATTCAAGGACACAAGAGATGTCGTAGTTTTAAAAACCTCACTTAAACATTTTCTTATTCGTCGCTGTTCATAGCTTTATGAATCCAAATCGGATACAACTCATTTTCAAAAATTTCAACATCTTTTAGAACTTTGCTGAAGGTGAATTGAGCCAATCAAACGTCAGAATTTTTTCCAACTCCCGTTTGATATCCGTCTTCAAGCAAACAAACGGAAGAATGCGCATAGTTTTATTATAGGAGAGATTGCAAATAGTTTCTTTGGCTGCTGTGTATGTGATATTAAAATGTCCAATAAATATTTGAACGCAGGTTTATTAATTCTATAGTATTTAATAAATCTGCAAATTAATAAAATCAATGCAATACTCTCAAAAAACTTTTTTATTTCCTATAAAGATTCCGTCAAACGGATTCCTCTTATAGACCTCTGCTACTTCCGAAAAGCAATACCATGTATATTCACTCTTAATTTTGTTAAATTTGCAATTTTTTAACAAAAATGCAAAATTTGTGGGGAAATTTCGATATGAATTTGAATTTTCAGGTTTTTTTATTTTAGGGTAGGGGGGTCATATGGATCACTAAAATGCAAACGAAATCTTGGGAAAACTTATAGTTATTAATTATTTTTGCGTAGTACACCCTAATGCGTTGGCGGCCTTCGGCTGCGCTTAAAAAAAATAACCCTCAGCCGACAGAATTCTCTTTCTGGAGTAAAATCTACGGACCGATCCACAGTTGTTTTGGGTAGAAAAACATTTTGCGTTTGCGGCCTTCGGCCTCGCTTCAAAAAAAAATTACCCTCAGCCGGCGGAATTCCCTTTCTGGATTTATATTTCTGGAGCAGTCCACAACATTTTTGCATAGTGGGGTTTTAAAATTTGTAAAATTAACATTCACATAACTTTTGCAGAAAATTTTATAGAAGAATTCTTCTTCTTCTTGATTGGCGCTTAACCGTCTAGACGATTCTGGCCGAGTCCAACAGAGCGCGCCAACTGCTTCTGTTTCGTGCAGCATGGCGCCACTTGGGAACACCTAGGGAGGCAGCATCGCTGTCCACCTGATTTTCCCAACGCAGTGGAGGTCTCCCTTTTCTTTTGCGTTCAGCGGGTTTCGATAGAAATGCTTTCTTGGCCGGAGCGCCTTCGTCCATTCTCACGACATGACCTGCCCAACGCAGCCGCTGGATCTTTATTCGCTGAACAATGTCGATGTCTGTGTAAAGCTCGTACAGCTCATCGTTAAATCTCCGTCGATACTCGCCCACGCCAACGCGCAAAGGTCCATAAATCTTACGAAGAACTTTTCTCTCGAATACTCCAAGTGCCATCTCATCTGATTTTGAAATTGTCCATGCTTCTGCGCCGTACACGAGGACTGGAACGATGAGCGTCCTGTAGAGTGTGATTTTTGTTTGTTGAGAGAGGACTTTACTTTTCAGTTGCCTACTTAGTCCGAAGTAGCATTTACTGGCAAGCGTGATTCTTCGTTGGATCTCCGTGCTGACATCATTCTTGGTGTTAATGCTGGTTCCCAGATAGACGAAGTCCTTAACAGTTTCGAATTTGTAGCTATCAACATTGACGTGGCTGCCAAGGCGTGCTGTTTCTTTGTGTGATGACAGGAGGTACTTCGTCTTGTCCTCGTTGACCGCCAAACCCATTTTCTTAGCCTCTTTATCCAGCTTGGAGAAGGCAGAACATACGGCGCGCGTGTTAGTTCCAATGATGTCGATGTCATCGGCGTACGCCAGCAGTTGCACACTCTTGTGATATAAGATGCTTCCTGTATGGTTAAGTTCTGCAGCTCGTATTATCTTTTCCAGCATCAAATTGAAGAAATCGCACGAAAGAGAGTCACCTTGTCTGAAACCTCGTTTGGTCTCGAACGGCTCGGAGAGGTCCTTCCCAATTCTGACGGAGCTGGTGGTGTTAGTCAACGTCATTTGGCATAGCCGTATAAGTTTAGCAGGGAAACCAAATTCAGACATTGCGGCATACAGGCAATTCCTATTCGTGCTATCAAAAGCGGCTTTAAAATCGACAAAGAGATGGTGACCTTATATGCGATATTCAGGAGGCTTATCCCACGATAATTGGCGCGTATTGTGGAGTCTCCTTTTTTGTGGATTGGGCAGAGCACACTTAAGTTCCAATCGTCGGGCATGCGCATGGTTTGAAAATAAATACGGCATTCGCATAATATCGAAGGCGACACAGGTAGGCGCATAGGCAAATTCCGAAGCTACTTTTTTATTTACAAAGGTAGAGTGTAATGTAAAAATCAAAGCGAATTCACATCATGGCCCAATAGGAATGGGCCAGTCCCAAGTGAATTCAGGTTTTAACCAAGGCGAAATATCATTTTGACACCACACTACCAAATACCATAAAAAATGCATCGGAAATTTCTGAATCCGCTTATGCGCCTACCTTCCTAGATCTGCCTTGCAACAAAACAGCTGACTTCGAAAATCCGCTCACATGTTCGAAATTCTGTTCGCCAGTTTTCTTCTCGTTAGTGAAAGAGAATAGGAGGAAATTTTCCTGGTGAACAAAAAAATCCACAAGGGCTGAGATCCTGGCGGATATTTAGAATCGGGGTGATTGACGAATATGCCCCAGTTTAAGCTCAAATTAGTTATCCAGTAACAGTATCGTTATAAAACAGCTGATCAACCAACCTTATGGGAAACAATGGGTCATATTAATAAAAGCTGAGCATTTGCTTTTACTTAAAATTTGACACATTTTACTCAAATTTTGAAATTTGGTTCATACAAATTGATGTCAAATTTCTAAAATCTTGAGTAAAAGTATTTGCTTCGTTTTTATTAATTCGACCCAATGTATTTGATTCACGGTATATATATTGAAACGGTAATGCCAGTAGGCGGAAATGTCAAATACTGCTTACGTCACAGAAGCAATAAAGCCGCTATGACTCATGAACAACCAAACAAACAGCTGTACCAATTGCAAAAGAAATGACGTATGAGAACCTGATACTTTTTTCTCCAACCGAAAGAAATATGGCGGCCAGCGAACTGACAAGACCTTTTAATTAGATCATGGTATTTGATTAGTGATTCGATAACCGTATCGCTAGTCGTAACGCTATCGGTAACAAACAAATGATTTTGGTTTTTATGTGAATTTTATATGAGCTATTGGCCAGTTTTTAATTAAGGAAAATTGAAAAATTTTTTTTTGTAGAAGTTATGGATCCATTTCGGAGACCACCACACCCCCTCATCAGACTTCTTCAGGCGGTCTCAACAGAGGATCGAACTTAAGTATTTTCGATTGGTAATCCAATGACAATCCCATTGAGCTACCACCGGTAACTTTTCAGGAGAGGCAAAAAACCTAACTTTTTTTGTTGTTACTATTTTAAAAATCTGAAAATGCAGTTTTCTTCCTCAGATGGTCGTGCTAAAATGTCAGTTATCGGCACATTTTAATATAAAGCTGGTTAGGTGGACTTAGCACATTTTCTCACAAATTATTATACTCAACTATAGGTAGTAAAATTTAAATATTTTGATGAAATTTGGTACAGAGGCTCCTAACTAGAGAGGGAAGGTTGGTATTGAAAATAGGCGAAATTGGATGATAACCACGCCCACTTTCCCTATATAGTATGTATCGAAAAACACGCAAAAAGTGATAATGGATGAAATTCCATCCATGCAATGAGCTTACGGCGTTATAAAGAAATAAATTGAAATTCTCGAAAATGGGCAGTGCCACACCCACTTATGAAAGGATAAATTCTAAAAGTTTTATAAGTAATAAATAACTCAGAAAATATAGTAGATATTTAGATGAAATGTGGAAGGCGTAATTTACTTGCTAGGGCAAAGGTTTGGACGAAAAATTGTCCAAATTGGTAGACGACGACGCCCATTTTATATATGGGAACTATAAATGGAACTAATAAAAACATTTCATTGAAAGTTTTTGGCATGAGTCCAGCTTTGGACAAAAACAAAAACCATAAATAATTTTGAAAATGGGCGTGGCATTGTGAATCCAAGACATTTCGGAGCCCATAACTCGACAAATAATTGCGATATTACGGCGGAACTTGGTGTAGGTACATATGTACTTTTATTACTTGTAGTAAAATTTTAGCAAAATCGGTTTGTGACCACGCCTACTTAAAAAAAATTGTAAAAATCCCTTTGGAAACTTAAACTTGTGACGTGGCATCTTTGTAACTAAAAGTCATAAAGGGATCAAATTTTGCACTAACAAGAATATTTTAGGCTTGGTCTGATGAGAGATAAAACTGCTGATAATGGGTGTGGCCACGCCCACATTATGCTGTACCCTCTCTATATAAAATAGGTGCACCGCCTTTCGATCAAGCGCATACAATTATAATAAAAATGTAAGAAGTACCCCAAACTAGTTTGCATATCAAATTGGTGGGAAAGCTAGCCACTCCCTCAAATTATTAACGTTTACAGTCCCAATCCATGCTTATTAAAGCAATGTACTAATAATTCTATATCATTCTACAAAACAAATTTAAAAAAAACCAATAATTTCTCATTTTCACCTGTGACTTAGCACGTAGATTTTTGGAAAAAAAAATTTTTATGGACTTAGCACATTTGCATAACTGCATTTCACCATGAAAAACAGACATTATGAAGGACGTGAGGGTAGACAGGCTTCGCTTGCCGGTGATTTTAGCATACCACAATTTTCACACATCGTTAAGCTATCGCTGGTGCACGGCCGTCGTTCATATAAACGTTCAGCGGCACCAAGGCAAATTTGCCTTGAACGGTACTTTCAGAATTTGTCATCCATCGCGGTTTAATAATAACCACACTGCAGGCGGTATTTTCTCATATTATTCGAAGATGAATTCATACATAAGGTTGCGATTACCTTTTCAACGGTGATAATGGTTGCGTTGACGGTACGGTCTCGCGCAAACATTTGGCAATAGCTGCTGTTGCTAATTTGTTAGTAGCTTTGGCTTGTTTTTGTTTGCTGCTTCGGCTGGCCTAGCAATCATATCATAGAAGCTGCGCTTTCGTCGCAGCGATGGTCTTGTTGGTTGTGTGACTTTTGGTGGGCATGGTGTAATCAGTGATGTAGGTGGCTCTATTGTAGATAGTAATCGTAGGAAGTGTAGTTGTTGTTGTAGGGCCTATTGTGGATGGGGTGGTTGTTTACAGTACTTTTGATGGTGGTGTTTTTGGTGGTGCACGTATGCCTAACTAACCATTATTCCATTTCAAATTCATCAACGATAAAAAAATAGTTTTCGTTTGAATTTGACATTTCTTTTCGTCGTTTTGTCGATTTTTCGAAATAGATAATGTAAATTTCTTACGTTTTGGCAGCTGTTTTCGTCTGCTTCTGTTTTCGTAATACATAATTCAAACAGGTAAACGATTCGTCTCTGTCACGAAACGAACGTTCGTTTCGTAATACAGAATGAGGGTGTTATGGCGTTTTCGATTCTGGCCAAAATGTCGCACTTATTCTGCACTTTTATCGGGCTGTCTATTTTTAACACGCTTTTATTAGTTTCACCTGTATGTATGTATGTTTTTTTTTTTAGCTGCTGTCTAAATATATGCAACATATTTACTAATGAGATTAGGTTATAACCACCGCTATGTTCCACCAGATGGCGCGCGTGTATTTATATTTTTAAAATATTCACTTATTTTTGTTCTATTCCACATAGATTCCACAAATTTTTTTCAGGGTTGATTGTTCTATTGAAAAAAATGTCGCACTCTCCCCAACCACAGGGCAGCATTTTCTGCCTTTAATATGAACAAGGGGTTGCATTATTTTTGTTTCATACATCACATGAAAAGTGCAACATTTTCTTAGGGCACAGGGCGCATGTTGATAATGTTGCCTTGTAATAATGCAGCATTTTTGTTCAGAATCGAAAACGCTATAAGTTTCGACCATCTCGGAGCAAGTGCAGAGTATGTGGTCGAGGAAAAAGTGATGAATTATTGTTCCCCGATCTATTTCCAATAAGTGGGTATGTTTTTTATGTAATTGTAACAACTTCACAAAATTCAATTTTGGCCGCATAAAACTTGAAAATGTACCTATGTGTGCCGTTTGTACTTATCAGAACTTCTGGGCACGCCTCCAATTGACAGATGAGCTCGGCCTTAAACTTGTTACAGTTATATTCACACCAGTGTATTATATTATTTTTATTAATTCGTCTGCATGGGTTTCAGGTTAACTTATACAGTTTGAATTGCAGAATATGTACTTGCATTTGGTATAGTTGCACCCATGTAACCGCATATAATCTTTTGTCAATGAGCTAAATATATCTATCTATATAAATTTTATTTGTTCTTTTTTAGTTTATAAATTGGTTTCAAATGAAATCCAATAAAATAAGATGTAGTGAATTGGTACAAGAGCATTGCAAAAAACGGAAACGCAATCAACTGGATATTGATGGAATGTCGTCCGATCAAGCACCAAAGCGGCCTGTTCCTTAGTATAAATAGTGTATAAGACATGGTAATAAGTGTAATAGTTATTATAGGTAATTGACCAATTAAGTAAAACATACCACAAAGCATATATATACATATATTCTATATTGATAATATTCTATCTGTGCAATGTGTATGAATTCATCCAAAAATTTGTGCCACTGGCAGTTCTGCGCATGCGCCTCAATTACATTTAATGCCATCTGTGAATATGTGTGACAAATACATTCAATTGAGTTCAGAGGCGTTTGAAAAAAAAAATTGAGAGGCATCATTGTGTTCTAGGGGACCTATACCCCTTTGATTTTAGTTTTTGAATTTGTAATTAATATAAGAAATTTGCCACTTTTATTTTGAGACGCAAACTTTTGTGAATTTTTGTATGAAAATTAGTGGAAATTTTCAAGAAAAATCTATTTTCTATGCACTCATATTTTTATGAATCACGACCGAAAGCGTTCCATGCTAAAATACTGTGGTCCGATCCATGGGCATTATATCAAAAAGTAGAATTATGCCGCTTGAGGGTTATGTTTGTAAAGTATGTACGTTCGAAGACCGCCAACACGGTGATCTAAGCAAAAGTACTGCGAATTTCTAAACTGAATAACAGGACAATTTTGGATTAAAAAATCATTTTGAGTCCCGGACTACTGCAGTATCTTTCAGGAATTGATACGTACGGGCGATTCCCAGTGGATGTCAACTTGCAAGATCGCCAAAATTATACTTCGGTCATACCACTTAAAAACTACAAACCATCTACTCACACGTTCCCACGAAATCTATCTATCTATTACGTAAAGCTATTTTATTTATTTTATCCCTTTTATTGTCACAAATACAAATATAGCACCGCTTCGACATTTTTTTAATTTTTTAATACGAGAAGCAAATAATAAATATGTAAATTCCCTATAATTTTTTTAATCTGCCGTCACTGCGGTTTATTTTGAATTCATATGTCATTTTTCAAATTTGATTGCTTGGTTTTCTCTTTTTTTATATTTCTGTACTGTAATGTTGGCTGATGGAACTCGTAGGTATTACGAATATAGAAGTACTATATATATGCTAAACCCCTGCAACGATTCACTCATTTGACGATGTAAGCCACTCGCATAAAACGGCGTGAGCCGATCTGCATAACATTGGCTCAACATGTGAGCGAAAGAGCTTGTAAATAAAGCGTAAGTGTTTCTGCACTGCACGTCAACAAAAAGAGATATGCCCTCATTCACTCATAACTTGAAAAGCAATTGAGTTGAATGACAAATGATTCGTAATGCTGTGGTTATGGTACCAATCAACATTGCCAATCAAAATCGGAAACATTTCGTGATTGGTGAGAGGTGGTTATGCTTGCATTGATGATTGGAGCGCACATACACAACATAACACATGATTATTACTGAACACATACACAACATAACACATTATTACCCCCGAAACCTCGACTGCTGGCTGCCTGTTTCACACAGCAGATTTGCTGGATGTGAGAGTCCGAAAATTCTCTCACCGTCGGAGTGCACAACAACAATTTCACGGTGCTCGACCAGCAAGATTGTAACCATAACCAGGCCCTACGGCAATAGATTCGGAAGGCTTGAAACATGCAACTGAGCTATGTATGTATGTATGTACATACGTAACGAATGCGAGTAAAAGAGGAATTATAATAGTATACATACATATGTACATACATAAATACATAAAGCGCTTTACTAAAAAAATGCGAAATAAGAAATACATAGTAAAATTGTAGCATTGGATACTAGCTCATACCTAAATTCATATATAATTAGTATATCATCCAAATACTATTACTACAACTATAATAGTAAATATTTATTTTATTAAAATATATACATACACACATATACATATATTTCATTTAGTGTAACTAATCAATATAATTACAATAAAACAAATGTATGTATGTACATTAAGCCTTATCACGTTATATGGACAAAAAAAAAAGTTTAGTGTGTGTCAGTTTTATTTGAACACTTACGTCGAAAAAATATTTTTGGTGTACACTGCGACATTAAGATCATAGAGATCCGACATCAAATAAGGAAGTTATTACAAAAAACGCGATTTAGCTGTTTTTAACGCGGGCCTAAAAAAAAAATTTTTACACCACAAATATTTTTTCGACGTAAGTGTTCAAATAAAACTGACACACGCAAACTTTATTTTTGTGATACGGCTTAATGTACATATATATGTTCATATGTACATATATACATAAGTACAAGCTATCAAATTAATGTACATATATGTATGTATACACAAATAAGTAGAAACTTCCCTGCAAGAACTGTGCAGGTCATTTGACCGGTCATAAGACCGGCAGGCATGACCAAAAGTTTTGGGATATTTCCTATCACATTCTTAAGGGCATCGGTAACTTTTGTGACCGTTTCATTCATCACGTTCCCGTATGTGTATTTTCAAATTCCATTCTATCCTTATCTATCTCATTGGTTTTGAACTTGGCTAGAACACATACGAGTGCAAATGTGTTGGTAATATTATATTTTTGTAATAGTGTTAGTACTTTCGGTCACACAATTCTAGCAGGGTTACTTCTTCCATTGCTGCGTCGTGTTACTTTACTGCATTCACTCAAACAAACTAGAATGATTCGGTTGATTCGTTTATTTTTCTGCTTTTACTGTCCTCCCGCACACTACTCGCAAGGCACAGAAAATATACTCAAGCCTGTGTTTTCATGGCTAAATGGAAATGAGCAAACTGCATTGTCACTCAACTCATGCTAGCATATACTGTCGTGCGAGTGCTGATCGTATGTTAAACCGAATCAAGCATAACATTGGCAATGACACCGAATCACACAGTGTTCAAAGAAAAGCGAGTGAGCTTGCGCATGTCTTTAATAGGTGTACTCGCGTACAGCAATTTGTTGCAATTTATTACAATTTTGCAACAAATATCCGCTTTTTCCATTTTTTTACGCAAAAAAATTGCAGATGTGATGGAAATGAGAGAGCAAAGTGACGTTTATTTTTGTGAGAGGCTGCAAAATTCTGCTTGACAAATTTTTTCCATCACATTTGTCCAGCAGCAAAACAGCTGATGAAAAAACATGTTTGTAATTTGCGAAAATTGCAAAATTGAAATTCAAAATTAAAAAAGTTAAATATGGACGAATTAATTATGAAAGATGTAAATAAATAACATTTGATTATGTCTGCATCTGTACTTGAGCTAAATTTAGAATGATAACAGCAGCATTGTATGTTTGTTGCTTAATGTAGGAAGTCCGCCGGTTACCCTCTGCTAACTTATATGTATGCATGTATGTATGCACGTCAATATGCAATGCCAGCAGGCAGTCGCAACTCCATAGTTATATGTATATGTACATACATACATGTTTCTTTATTAGTAAAATATAATGCATGCATAATCTACTGCTGAAACTAAGCTAACGTAATACAAATTTCCTCTAAATTTTTGTAAAAATAGGATTTGTTTATATTTTGTTAATTCTTATAGTTTTAATTTGATCAGCTGTTCGTCTTTGCTGCAAGATTTGAATGGATTTGCATTTTTTTGCTTTCTTGGATAATTATCTCGGGTGGGAGGAAAAATCGTTTTTGGCGAGATAGAGAGTGATAGAGGCAGACAGAGAAAAGCTGCTGGAAAAAGTAAGCGAATACAACTAATATATGCCACAAAGGATATAGTAACAATTTGTGAGTTTTTCGGAGAATTGTATAATGAGAGATTGAAAATAGGTCCGTTCGGCGGCTGCAAATTGCCGCAATTTGCAATCAAAGAAAAATATGTCTTGCTCTCCGAAAGAGAGAAACTTATGCAAATTTACTGGCATTTCAACTAACAGAACTTTGTCAAAATTTGCAGCAAATCAGCTGTTTGCCTTTATTCACAAGTGCATAACAAAATTAAAATTTTACGAAATGGAATCGAAGGGAAAGCTAAATGTGCAGTGTCCTATGTTCTACACCAGTTATCGGCATTCCAATACATGCAAAGAAATTATAAGTTGCATGTGTATTAGTGAGAGAGCGTTGTCGGGCAATGTCGGCAGCCGCTAGCATTCGATCAGTTGATGTCAGATTGTTGTTGACAAGACGTTTGTCCAATGATGTGCGGGCGTACGTATGAAAACACGCATGTGTTTACATACCTACAAACAAACATATATACGTATGTAGGAAACATACAGGCATTGCTTGATCCGCCCCTGCAGAAAACGGAACTAGTCCATACATGCATGTACAAACCAGCCGCTTGTGGCAATCAACTAGCCCAAAACCTGCCACATTCCATATAAAAATATTGGTCCAATTAACATTGCAATGTCCTAGCACAGGACCACATGGTCCATCGCTCGATCGCATCAAACTAGTTTAAAAACTAGCTTGCCGTAGCTACCTTGCAAACCACCTACAAGAGATTACCCTGCTAGAATTGTGTGACCGAAAGTACTAACACTATTACAAAAATATAATATTACCAACACATTTGCACTCGTATGTGTTCTAGCCAAGTTCAAAACCAATGAGATAGATAAGGATAGAATGGAATTTGAAAATACACATACGGGAACGTGATGAATGAAACGGTCACAAAAGTTACCGATGCCCTTAAGAATGTGATAGGAAATATCCCAAAACTTTTGGTCATGCCTGCCGGTCTTATGACCGGTCAAATGACCTGCACAGTTCTTGCAGGGTACTTTTTAAACTAGCTACGGCAAGCTACCCTGCAAGAACTGTGCAGGTCATTTGACCGGTCATATGACCGGCAGGCATGACCAAAAGTTTTGGGATATTTCCTATCACATTCTTAAGGGCATCGGTAACTTTTGTGACCGTTTCATTCATCACGTTCCCGTATGTGTATTTTCAAATTCCATTCTATCCTTATCTATCTCATTGGTTTTGAACTTGGCTAGAACACATACGAGTGCAAATGTGTTGGTAATATTATATTTTTGTAATAGTGTTAGTGCTTTCGGTCACACAATTCTAGCAGGGTACTTTTTAAACTACTCTAAGGAGTTAAAAATGTAAAATATTTCCATAACTACTTCATTCTTGAGCTCCCAAGACCAATTTTATTTATTTTTTTTTTTAAGGAAAAAGTGATGTGAAAAATTAATATTTTTTGGTAGAATTTATAGATCCATTTAGGAGACCGCCACATCTCTTCAAGCAATTCTTTGTGCTAATTAGTAGAGCTTGTTTATCGGCTGGCTCATCCGATTAAATTTTACTTTTGGTTTTTTGGTCGTTTTTATTTTCATAACTACTTCATTCTTGAGCTCTCAAGACCATTTTTTTTTTTTAAATATTTAGATTAATGCTTCTTGGCAACACTGTTAATAAACATCGTGCAGTGGTTACGATCGTTAAAACCGATCTTCAAACACGAATCTACATACATACATATATATGAACTGGCCCAATTATTGGCTGCATGTGGCAAGTTCGTAGCTAGTTGAATGTGGCACAAATGTACCATATACGTGAACTGGCCCAATGATTGGCTACATGTGACAAGTTAGTAGCTAGTTGACTGTGGCACAAATGTACCAAGTAGTCCAACAATTTTTACAGGGGCCATCGACCTGCTAGAATGGCAAACTGAATGATACTAAGCAATTTGTTCGGTTTTAATTATTGCGCTCGCATGAAACTCACGTATTAAATACGTGTGAGAAGCTTGTTCTCAGCACCAGCTCAGTGAGCCAGGCCGTGCCGATAATTGTTCTACACAAAAGCACTGTGGATTGGTCCAGGAATAAATGCAGAAAAGGAATTCTGCCGGCTGAGGGTTATCATTTTAAAGTTCGACCCAAGGCCGTCAACGGAAATAGTACGCAGTCTTGGTGTTTGTTTGGTGCATTTTACAACTTTACCAACAAATATCTCATAAACTATAAGTTTCCGGCAAGTTTTTATTTCTGTAATGAAATCTGTGAAAAAGTTATTTTTTCGGGGCGTGCGTCATTAATGGACAATTTTCCCATTTAAGTAGTATACTATCTCCTATTTGCGATTCAACAACGCAGAATCCCGAGAGTGCAGACGATGATCCCACTGCGCTGTCAATAACACGTTTCCTTTTAGCTGGTACCTTACACATTATATCATTTAAATAAACTTTATCAATTAAAATAATATAATTTTCTCACTTCATTTTCTATTGAATCACATATATTCCCGATTTTCTTAGTTTTTTGACTTGAAATCACTTTTGAATTTTTTTTAAATAGTAACCATATGATCGCAAATCATATGTTTTTTCAGTCTACTGAACTTTGCAACGACAAATTTTAGGACCGTTCGGCGGCAGCAAATTGCTGCAAATTGCAGAAAAAACTGCAAATTCGCGTTTTTTGAAGCATAAACTCAGTCAAAATTTGCAGAAGAGAGCGCAATTTTGACAGTTCAAAGAAGAAGAAAGCTGCAAAGTTTTACTGACGAAATTTGTCGTTGCAAAGGTCAGTAGACTGAAAAAACATATGATTTGCGATCATATGGTTGCAATTTAAAAAAAATTCGAAAGTGATTTCAAGTCAAAAAACTATGAAAATCGGGAATATATGTGATTCAATAGAAAATGAAGTGAGAAAATTATATTATTTTAATTTATAAAGTTCATTTAAATGATTTAATTTGTTTAATAAGGTACCAGCTAAAAGGAAACGTGTTAATGACAGCGCAGTGGGATCATCGTCTGCACTCTCGGGATTCTGCGTTGTTGAATCGTAAATAGGAGGTTGTATACTACTTAAATGGGAAAATTATCCATTAATGTCGCACGCCCCGAAAAAATAACTTTCACAGATGTTATAACAGAAATAAAAACCTGCCGGAAACTTATAGTTTATGAGATTTTTGTTGGTAAAGTTGTAAAATCTGCCAAACAAAACACCAAAACTGCGCACTATTACCGAGGAAATACCTTTTTGCGTTGACGGCCTTGGGCCGCACGTTAAAAAGATAACCCTCAGCCGGCAGAATTCCTTTTCTGGATTTATTCCTGGACCAATCCACAGTGCTTTTGTGTAGAACATAGGATACTGCACATTTAGCTTTCCCGGGAAGATTTTCCATTATTCCAGCACCCCACGCGAAAAATGACTTATACATGGGTGTAGAGGAGCTATCACAGATCCCAAATCTGAAAACCAAACTTGCCGGAGGCTTCTGGTTTCCGAGATAGGTAAAATTTTAGACGAGCCCCCCACGGCTAGAAAAAAATGGTTTTTTTAGGAGGGTAGAGGGGGGCCCCAGATTACAAAACTGAAGACCCCACCTACCGGAGGCCTATAGTTCCCGAGATATTTGCTGTTAAAGTTCCCAAACAAATTTCACCACACATGCAGTTTAGCGAAAATTTCGCAAAAGAATACTTTTCTGCGTTGGTGGCCTTCGGCCGCGCTTATAAAAAATAACCCTGGGCTACGCCATCCGTACGGACGTGTGCCCCAACCGTGGCTACCGCCACGGTGATGTCCTGCGTAGTATTTTCACAACTTTAAGAAGGAATATCTCGGGAACTATAAGCCTCCGGCAAGTTTGGTTTTCAGTTTTGAGATCTGTGAGAGCCTCTCTACCGCCCTGCATAAGTCATTTTTCTCAGGGCGTGCTGGAATAATGGACCCGCTTTCCCTTCGATTTCATTTCGTAAAATTTTAATTTTGTTATGCACTTGTGAATAAAGACAAACAGCTGATTTGCTGCAAATTTTGACAAAGTTCTGTTCGTTGAAATGCCAGTAAATTTGCATAAGTTTCTCTCTTTCGGAGAGCAAGACATATTTTTATTTGTTTGCAAATTGCTGCAATTTGCAGCCGCCGAACGGACCTTTTGTCAGTAAAACTTTGCAGCTTTCTCCGTCAATGAACTGTCAAAATTGCACTCTCTTCTGCAAATTTTGACTGAGTTTTTGCCTCAAAAAACGCGATTTTGCAGTTTTTTCTGCAATTTGCTGCCGGCGACTGGTCCTAATAATTAGGACCGTTCGCCGGCAGCAAATTGCTGCAAATTGCAGAAAAAACTGCAAATTCGCGTTTTTTGAGGCATAAACTCAGTCAAAATTTGCAGAAGAGAGCGCAATTTTGACAGTTCATTGACGGAGAAAGCTGCAAAGTTTTACTGACGAAATTTGTCGTTGCAAAGTTCAGTAGACTGAAAAAACATATGATTTGCGATCATATGGTTGCAATTTAAAAAAAAGTCGAAAGTGATTTCAAGTCAAAAAACTAAGAAAATCGGGAATATATGTGATTCAATAGAAAATGAAGTGAGAAAATTATATTATTTTAATTTATAAAGTTTATTTAAATGTTTTAATTTGTTAATAAGGTACCAGCTAAAAGGAAACCTGTTAATGACACCGCAGTGGGATCATCGTCTGCACTCTCGGGATTCTGCGTTGTTGAATCGCAAATAGGAGATACATATACTACTTAAATGGAAAAATTGTCCATTAATGATGCACGCCCCGAAAAAAATGACTTTCACAGATGTCAGAACAGAAATAAAAACTTGCCGGAGACTTATAGTTTATGAGATATTTGTTGGTAAAGTTGTAAAATCCACCAAACAAAACACCAAAACTGCGCACTATTACCGAGGAAAACCTTTTTGCGTTGGCGGCATTCGGCCGTGCTTTAAAAATATAAACCTCAGCCGGCAGAAATCCCTTTCTGGAGTTATATATGTATATGTATACAGTGATCCACAATGCTTTTGTGTAGAACATCTTTTTGCGTGGCGGCCTTGGGTCGCGCTTTAAAAAAATAACAATCAGCCGGCAGAGTTATCTTTCTGGGGTAATATCTATGAACCCATCCAACTTTAACTACAAATATCTCGTAAACTATAAGCCTCCGGCAACTTTTGATTTTGAGATCTGTAGGAGTCCCTCTACCCCTCTGAGGAAGTGATTTTTCTCGGGGTGTGGTTTCTTAATGGAAAGCCGATCCACTTAAATAAATAGTTTTGAGTAATAAAAGACAATTTATACTTCTAAGAGATTGAAAATGAAACTTTGGTTAGACTTATAGCGTTTTCTTTTCTACACAAAAATGTCGCACTCATGTAGTGCCTTCAAAAAGTTGTGTTCTTTTGTTAAATGAGTGCAATCATCGCAGTCCACATCGCTATCTTTTCTCAAAGGGCAATCCTAAAAAAATTCGAAAGGGCAAGATTTCTTGCCCTCTGTGCTATCGACGGGGCATACAATGACCCTGTCAAACAGCTGATCAATAACAATAACGAATAAAAAGTATACCTTTTATGTCTCTTTCTAGCACACATAATATGTATTATATAGATTGCGTCATACCAGAAAAGCTAAAGTATACACAATTGTGACATTTAGAGTGTATTCTATTGTACATACATATGTGAAGGGCTGCACTGAATACGAAGAGGACGGCAATTCGACAGGGTGTAGTGCAAATCTGAGCTATTATTGCGCTTCGCCATGACAACCCTTTTGTGTAGAAAAGAAAACGCTATTAGAAATAAAAACAAGGAACTCCTGGAATTTGCTTTGGTTTTATGTGAATTTCCATAAAGCAATACGTCGAGCAAACAGTTCCGGCTTATACGGAAAGAGAGTTCCGAACTCATTTTCGTATTTCAAAAAGACTTTTCAAAGAATTAAGTGACAAAATCATCCGAAGCGAGCCCTATTGTAATCTCGACCCTTTCAAAAGACTACCCGAAAAAACTTATTTATTATTTTTATGGTTCGCTGGTCACGAAGCATGCAGCTTCCGGGATATGTCCGACCGTTTTAACTTGTCATATGTTGTTGTACATATGTAAAATTATACACACATATGTATGTATATGCATACCACCATTGCTTACTGTTTTGAAATTTTTGGGAATGTCCCCGGAGAACAATGCACATCTAGTTTCCCCTTCGATTGCATTTCGTCAAATTTTTATTTTGTTATGCACTTGTGAGTGAAGACAAACAGCTGATTTTCTGCAAATCTTGACAAATTTCTGTTCGTTGAAATGCCAGTAAATTTGCATAAGTTTCTCTCTTCGGGAGAGCAAAACATATTTTTCCCTGCTTGCAAATTGCTGCAATTTGCAGCCGCCGAACGGACCTATTGCCAACCTTAAAATTCCTTCGAGGTTTTCACAGACAAAAAATAAAAATATATAAACATGAATATTTTATCTGTGATAAATATTTTTGAAATCATTTATTTCTCATTATTATGTATGTTAGTGTCTAGCACAAATTATAATTTTTTAATTTTTATACTTTCGGATAAGCGGAAAAGTCCAATTAGCTCCTACAGCGATGGTAGATGTGATAGCTATTTCGAAAAAAAACACTTTCTTCATCATTAGACATCTTTTCGGGAGCACAGCAGGCTTTGAACCTACGCTCCAACCATTAGTCGAATATTAGCGAAACGCTAAGCACCGCAGCTACCGATGGTCCTTCTGAACTGTTGGATTTTTCACTTATATATGCCATCGTTCTATTCAATCCAACCTCACTTAGGCTAGCCACACATGGCGGCAGAAAACGCGCAGAACTTGGGCAGAAAGCCATAAATACGCGCGTCTTCATGTGTGCACATTGCCCGAAATACAAGGAAATCCATGGTTTTTGTAAACCAGCGTTTTCTGCCTGTCGCAAGTTCTGCGCGTTTTCTGCCGTCATGTGTGGCTGGTCGTAGAGTACGATTTTTATACATCTGCTATGCAAGTGTTGAATAAGCTTTGGCAACTGACACAGGGCCAGCGTTGCCGTTTTGCTTAAAATTAAGCAAAATTGCTAAATTTTTTCGTGCGTGTTAAAGCTTAGTATCGACCTCTCAAGAAACACAAAAGAAATTTTTCTTGTGAAACTTTCTTGAGCGAGTATCGACCTCTCAAGATATTTAGTACACTTTTTTAATACTATTTTTCAAGGTTATGCGAACACAGCAACACAGGTTTTGCCAAGAAATATATCATCGAGCATTTATTTCTTAAAGAAATTTTGACGTTTGTTGCGTGTTGAAAAAAAATCGTGGAAATCGTTAGCGAAAATGGCAAAAAAGAAACGAAAAATAGAATGCACAATTTTTCTAATGATGCATGGGCATAGTTGGCATCGATTTCTCATATTTTATTCCATTCCGGCCTTCAATATACCACAGTTTGCCAGTAATATAAGGTCATCCTCGTCGCTTTCGATGATTTCCTAAAATACCAACAAAATAAAACTATTGAAAACATATATTTAAAGCTTTTATTTAATATTTTTTAAGAACTTACTAATTGCTTATGTTTACAAAAAGGTTTATTTTGTTTCTTCATTTCACTTGGTATTCACGGTGGATTACTAAACGTCAAAATTTCTTGCCTACTACTATTTTTTACTCAAGAAATAAATCCAAAAATTTCTTGAGCTGTTTCTTGAGAGGTCGATACCAGCCTTAAAATGTTAAATTTTTTCTCGTTTTGTTAAACTTTTTCATTCCAGGATGAAAATTAATTTGCTTCAAAATCTTGAAGCTCATTCAGTTTCCTAATTCGATCAATAGAAAAAGCGCTGTCTGATTGCATACCCAAGTTAACGATAAATTCCTGTTGACACTTATTCGCAGCTATGCAATGTGAGTTGACACAGTTTGGGGGTGGAAACAGAATCAAATCGTAGTGACATGACGTTACGACAGCGAAAGTCCTTGACGTAAACATATTGCTTCAAAGCCAGCGACTGAAACATTTTAAAATAATAAAATTAAATAGTTAAATTTATTAATTTAATGCTTTAGACCAGGCCTGCTCAACGCTCTCGTATTGAAAGTACAAAACTTAATATATCTACAAATTTTTTATATGCACTGAACAATTTTTTGCTCATTTCAATTTTTTTATGAATTCCAATAAAATATTATTTTAGAATTTATTTTCAAATGGTAGTATCACATACATTATAGATGCTCATAACAATAAATTATTATAAACAAAACTTAAATGAGCAAAAATTTTCTCAGTGCATATAAAAATTTTTTAGATATTTTGTATTTTGTACTTTAAATACGAGAGCGTTGCGCAGGCCTGCTTTAGACTCTTATTACATTTGGGGGTGTACTCGTATAAATATGTACTTCTGCGTTTTTGGTCACCAAAATTAGAAATCGTTCAGTTGACGACAACGTAATTTTGTCGTTGGCGACGTCGCGCCGCATAATCTTTAAAATAATTGATTTCATAAGAAACTGTGTCGTTTCGGTTCTGTTCTCACCCTTAGAGTTCAGCTTTGTACATATGCCCAGCCAGCAAGGTACCGTACATTTTACGAACATTGCGATTTACGAGCTATTCTCGAATCAGAAAACAATAACAAAAGAAGCTTTTTTCTAACATGTCAAAAAAAAAAAACAAAAGAAAACGAAAAATTTCAAACTCAATATTTTAAGAGTAAGTATGTATGTTTGTAAAATTTCTACATTTACGATAAAAAAAACGGATGTAAAAAGATTCATATACGAGTGCTTTTTCGATACATTTACGACACTCGTAGGCAATGAAAATTTTAAAGCGAAACAGTATTCGTAGGCGAATCGTAAACGGATTTCGTAAACGATATTTTATTAGAGTTTTCTTCGAGAAAACATCAGTTTACGAGCTCGTTTACGATAATTTTGCTGGCTATGTGTACATTAGAGTGCGTTTAAAATTCAAATTAACGATATTTTACTGTATCGCCCCCTCAATCTGTAGTAACATGGTCAAAGATATTACACATAAATTTTGGTCCCAATTGGTGGCGGTTAAGGCGTGGCGCATTGAGGTCAAAGTTCAGAAAACTCTATGAAGGGTAAAAAAATCAAAATATTTTTTTTAATTATCTAATACCCAAAATTAATACTTCTATACCCAATGATAACAAATATAAATTTTGGTTCCGATTGATGACGGTTTAGTGGTGTTTTAAAGGGGTCAATGTTCAGATTGCCATATAAGACTTACATTTTTAGTGTCGCATATGGTAATCTCAACTTTGACCCCCTTGAAACACCAGTAAACCGTCATCAATCGGGACCAAAATTTATATTTGTTATCATTGGGTATAGAAGTATTAATTTTGGGTATTACATAATTAAAAAAAATATTTTGATTTTTTGACCCTTCATAGAGTTTTCTAAACTTTGACCTCAATGCGCCACGCCTTAACCGCCACCAATCTGGACCAAAATTTATGTGTGATATCTTTGACCATGTTACTACAGATTGAGGGGGCGATACAGTCTTTTTATGAACTTTTAAATTTTTCATACAAATTAAAAGCACCCTAGTGTACATACATCTGAGATCGGAACCGCTGGCAGAGCAACCAACACACGCGCAAAATATTTGTGATAGTGTGCGTGCAAAAGCAGAGCACTGAAAAAACATTTATCCGCATACCATGCTTACCTGTCAACGTGCAAACAGGTTCGCGGTCAGCACAGCGATAGCTTGCTAGCAGCGCACACACGATCTATACCTGAGAAACGAGTGACCCCAAATGACCCGGCTGCCGATCGCCGAAATACATATGTATGTATTTGAAGCGAAAAACAAAGTTGTAATCTTTAGTTGAAAAACCCCGATTTTAAAAATTTTTAATTGTGTCATTTTATGATTTAAGGTGCAATATATATCCTCATTTCGAAACAAAAATATGTTAAACTTTTTCGAGAATTTGTTGGATTTTGTTAACAAAAAAATTTCTGTCGTGGCAACACTGCACCGGGCGCTGTGTACAGAAGTTGTATGTATAACAGCGCAATTTATAATTTAACATTACTATGTAAACAAAAAAAATCTGTACGGAAGCTTAAATAAATTTTTAAAGCAAATCTCGAGTGCCTAATTCTAAAATACGTCGCCCCAGGCGATTCTCAAGCTCCTTACTTCTCGGGAGTGTCAAATGAACATGATTGATTAAGTGCACGCACAAATTAATTAAAATACATAACATACAAAAAGGGAGACTCCGAATAGCGGGAGAATCAAAAAGGAAAAAAGGAAAACAACAACAAAAAAAGCCAGAGCTGGGCGAAAAGGATTACGATTAAAAGATGATTACGATTATGTTATGCTAAACCCGGTTCTCTAGGGAAAGGAAGAAGGGAAGGCTAATAAGAATGGGAAAGGCAAAGGGGCGGAAAAGGAGAGGGAAGATATAATGAAAATTTAATGAAGAGGATGGGGAGGGAGACAGTAAGACGGAATTAGAGAAGGAATAAATGGGGAATTAAAGGAAGAAATACAGAAAAGGATAGCTAAATGAGAGCGTTGGAAAAAAGGAAAGGGAAGGGGAAATGTGACGGGAAAGGAAAAAGAAAATGGCAGCGGAAGCGGAAATGAAAGGAAAGATAAATGGAAAAGGAGTTGGAGACTAATACGAAGAAAATATTGATAAGAACATGAAGAGGCCAAACTTTTGATAATATAAATTTTTTTGACTTTTGCTGAGCTCTGCAGCCCGAGGTAAGTTCGGTTTCTAAATACTTCCAACTTATTTTAAAGTGTGCCATTTTTCGATTCAAATGCCTATAATTGGAAGTGGACCAAAGAAAAGCTTGGCCATATACAGCTAGTATTTCATACCAACGCATTTTTACCTCCCGCATAAGGACTGCAGCAGTTATAGCGTCGTTTATTTCTGGGTTTAATGTGAAATATTTAAAAAATCGATCGCATAATTAGATGAACCTAATTTCTTTAGTAAAACCTAGCAATTGCAATAATTTTTTTACACGCAAAATCCACATTTTACGAAAAAAATGGGTATGAGCTATAGCTCGATTTTTATGCATTAGGTCCATTGTCTTCAGCCCACTAAAAGTTGCTATCTCAACTGCAAATATTTGAAAATGTATAGATAATGTGTGAAATTGAAAGCTTTACATATTTTTTATAGTTTTTTGCACTTCTTTCAGTGCTAAGCATATTTTCCTCCCTACATCGTTTAGTATCAAAAAGCAATTTTTTATAATTTTTTACATGTAATTCTTAAATTTGTAATTTAAGATTACAGAAAATAAGGATTACTGTAATCGTAATCGTAAAAAACTTGAAATTACAATTACTTTAATCGTAATCGTCGTTACGAAAATAAGGATTACTGTAATCGTAATCGTAAAAAACTTGAAATTAAAATTACTGTAATCGTAATCGTCACAAAAATAAGAATTACAGTAATCGTAATTTAAGAAATTTTGAAATTACGATTACTGTAATCGTAATCCTATGTGTAATCGATTATACATGTAATCCTTATCGCCCAGCTCTGAACAAAGCAATAGAAAACACTCCGAACAAAAATTCAGTGCAGGGGCCACATCGTCACATACGTGATAGTATAACTCGTCACGTAAAAACTTGCATTTCGCATTATGACATATGTGATCGTATAACTCATCATGTAAAAATGCAATTTTTGGATGAAGACATACGTGAACGTACTATCAGTTTGGTAATACGGTATTGTGAACGAGTAAAAGGGAAGGTACATAACTCGTGATCAACGTTAAATGCGTAACGCCGTGGCTGTCAAAAAATATTGAACATGTGCATTCACAACGAAAGCTGTTACAGACGATAATGTTACGAATGCGTTAGCGCAGTCGCCGTCGAAAGTAGCCCAACTCTCTACTTTTTTCCTGCGTTTTTGCGTTACGAACGGCTGTCAGTTTAAATTTACAACGCAAAGTGTAAAAAACCAAGCTGCAACAGTCAAAAACAAAATCATGGAAGAAAATTTCAAGGAAAATTATTAATTTTAATTTAATATAATAATAATACAATGGCGTTATTATAACTCTGACGAGTTTTATGGCCGAGCTTCTCTCTCAATTCGAGGTGTGCTCCTTTTTGTTTTTCCTACTAATTGGGTGGACCAACAGTTTTTATGCCGGCTCCGAACGGCGAATGCATTTTTTGTGAGAAGCTTTTTCATGGCAGAAAACACTCAGAGGGTATACCGCCCACTGCCGAGAGGCGACCGCTGCTCTTAAAAAACCCAATAATTGGATTTTTACTAATTAGAAAAATTGTTTTTGGTGTTTTGCCACATCGCTAATGTAATTTGGGCTTTACGCTGTTCCTGCGCCAAATAAAAATTTTTACATGGTCAACTTAAATGAAAATATCATTAATAAAATACTCCCACCAAATTCAATTTTTTATAAGTAAAGAATCGCTAATGCAATATACAATGAGAATATATCTGAGAAACCGTCGCAAACAAATTTAATAGCCGTTTTTATTTGAGCGCAGATGTTAAAACACGGCTAATGTGATATATTAGCGATGGGTAAAGATGTTTTCGTTTATAATCGATAAAATTTAGAGAAGAGACCGATTCCAGAGTAATTTCGTGAGTTATTTAGCCGAAACGTTATGGCGAAACAACGTTATTTAAGGGTAATTAACGACGAAACAACGATTTTTGCATAAATTACGCTTAAATCATGCCAATGTGCAGAGGCTATAAGATTGCTGCAGAAATGTCGAAAATTCTATTTACAAATATTAAATGGAATATATTAATTACTTCATTTTCACGTTCAGGAGCAGTTCAAGCAACCTATAAAAGTTCCGTTCAATCTGATATGGAACGAAGATACTTGCATCTCACGTCTTCATGCAATGAAATACGGAAATTGGCACGATTACGTGTGGTAGACAATAGTGAAATTGGAAAACGTGCCATGGCCGAGGGCAAGCCGCCACGTTGCATACATGTGTACAACAAACGTTCGGTGGGATATATCGGTGATAAGGTACTTGTTGCCATTAAGGGTCAAATGAAGAAGGCAATATTAGTTGGCTTGAAGCAGAATCAGAAATTCAAAGTACCCAAGTTTGATAGCAACAATATAGTATTAATTGATGACAACGGCAGTCCTCTGGGAACACGTATTCACGTTCCAATACCTACGGTTTTACGAACAATACTTAAAGAAAGAACTCAGGCAAAAGGAGCAGATTACACAAAAGTTCTAGCTTTAGCAAGTAGATTCGTTTAATTTTTTTGTTTGTTGTTGAAATATGTAGTATAAAACTTAAGGTACTATTTTATACAGAATCAAATCGCTTTGCGTGTCTTAAGAAGAAAAAAATTTATTTAATTTCAGTGTGATAATTACCGTTTGTATACATATTGGTATTTGGTATACCTAGTTTATACCATGTCTCCACATAACGTGTTTCGCTCTTTTTTTCTGCATTTTCTCTCTCAATCTTGTTTCGACACGGAAACGAGTACCGAAACTCGCTAATTTCCATACAAATTTCTGAGAGCGAGTGAAGATTGAAACACTGTTTCATTCTGAATCATCTCTGTTGTTGTTGTTGTAGCCACCAAGACACTCCCCGAAGGTTTTGGGGAGTGTAGGGGATGTGACAGTCCTTTGCCGGATAAATCCGGTACGCTCGGGTACTAGTCCCTTCTGACACTAGGCCGACTGTCGTGCGAACGATTTTTTCTGGCCATAATCAACCTTCCAGGCCGGTGGATTTTAGTCGCGTCTTACGACATGCATTCCTTACAACGGGTATATTCTAGACCCCCTAACCCGCCATGATATCGATGTCTTCTCTAATTTTTTATCGAAAATCTATCGAAATCTCACAGACCAAAACAAAAACGCAAAAATAAGCAAAAATACAAACATTTAAGAAGAGCAAGAAAGAGGAATGTTAAACTGAATCACGATCAGCCACATGGAGACGGGTTATTTAGCGAGATGTTTTGGTAGATGTTTTGTTGGTGAAACAAGTTATGTGGAGACGGGCTTTTACTGTGCAACGGCTAAAACTCCAATTTTTAACAAGCGGGGTATTAATGGACGCGTTTCGGGGTCGGCTTTCCATTATTCCAGCACGCCCTGAGAAAAATGACTTATGCATGGCGGTAGAGGGGCTCTCACAGATCTCAAAACTGAAAAGCAAACTTGCCGGAGGCTTATAGTTCCCAAGATATTCCTTCTTAAAGATGTGAATATTCTACGCAGAAGGACATCACCGTGGTGGTAGCCACGGTTGGGGCACACGTCCGGACGGATGGCGTAGCCCAGAGTTATTTTTTATAAGCGCGGCCGAAGGCCCCCAACGCAGAAAAGTTTATTCTTTTGCGAAATTTTCGCTAAACTGCATGTGTGGTGAAATTTGTAGGGGAAAATCGGGAACTTTAACAGCAAATATCTCGGGAACTATAGGCCTCCGGTAGATGGGGTCTTCAGTTTTGTGATCTGGGGGCTCCCCCCTACCCTCCTAAAAAAACCGTTTTTTTCTAGCCGTGGGGGACTCGTCTAAAATTTTACAAATCTCGGAAACTATCAGCCTCCGGCAAGTTTGGTTTTCATATTTGGGATCTGTGAGAGCTCCTCTACACCCCTGTATAAGTCATTTTTCTCGGGGCGTGTTGGAATAATGAAGAAACTTCCCCATATTTACTAATGAAATTAGGTTATAACCACCGCTATGCACCAACAGATGGCGCGCGTGTATTTAAGTATATTTTTAAAATATTCACTTATTTAAATCGCGGCCGAAGGCCACCAATGTAAAAAGGTGTTCTACACACATATATACGTATGTATGTGCGTGTTTCTATAAGTTCCTTTCCTCGGTAATCGTATGTAATTTTTAGGGTTTGTTTGGTAAATTTTTCAACTTACCAACATCTCCGGTCGACAGGACTTTTGGATTTAGAATCAGGAGGACCTCCTCTACAACCCCCAATTTTCGCAAAACGAAAGTACATACAAGTAAACAAACTGCGCCAATTCCATCACTATGGTGCGTAGCGTTGCCAACTAACTTTGTGACAATTCAATTATCGCTCGAAAAAAAATAAAGAATCTCAATTGTTTACTTAGGTTTTATTAAAAAATTATATTTATTTGCAACATATTAAATCAGTTTGGGTGTGATATAGTAAATATAAGAATGATTATCCCATGATAAAGAAATAAGTTGAATTTGGGTACGTTCGCAACGGCAATCAGAACCGCAGTGTTGCAAGTATCACGTTCTTCGCGTGTTTGTGGCAACACCTGCAAAAGTCAGACGTTCGTTTGACACATCAACCGTGCAGTTTGTTTGAATAATCGGCAACAGAAAATTTGTGTCTGCAATTTTTGCTTTAACCTTAGGTTTACCAATACCCACCCGGGTGACCATTTGCGTTTTCTTTTTGCGATTACTCAGCAACTATTTGACCGATTTTAAAAAGCTTTTTACTCACTGATAAATTTTTCGAGTTCTTTCAGATAATAACAAATTTTTCATCTGGAATATGCTTTTTTTTTTTTGCGATTTTGACTTTTTATGTACGTAGTTTACCAATACCCACCCGGGTGACCCAGTACATTTTTCTATGAAAAGACGTGTATATGCACATATTATTGTTGCTATAACTTTTCATATTTATTGTTTAACTATATTTTTATCATTTTTATAAAGTTTTTAGAAAATTTATTGAATATAAATTATATTCTAACCAAGCGAAATACCGAAGGATCTATACAACAATTTATGCATTTTGGTTGGCTGATACTTTGTTCATCGCAAATGGTTTTAGTGCATTTTACGCATAATTGACTAGTGTTGGATTTAATTTTCATATCAAAACACTTATAACATTTTCCTTTCATCTTTACTCTCATCAACCTACTGGAAGATTGTCCTTTTTATTAGAAATAAGGAAGGACATTGATAAATTCATTCTCTCTAGCAAATAGTTTCTAAGATACATACAATTGATCGATTTTATGTAGAATCTTCAAGTAATATTATGCCTAATGGACTTCAGCATAATTTAGATATGACAGAGCTTTCTGAAAAAGCCTGTGACTGAAGAACCTTGATATTACTTGGTTGATTTCCTCCGTATATTATAAATGCAGCAAGTGTTGCTACTTCTAGAAGCAAGGTCGGCAAAATTGTGAAAGTTATTGTGTTGGGGAGCACAGAGCGGTTTCCACTACATTGGTTAAAATTTGTGTGATGTTTTCTATTTACTCATATGGATCAAAGTGCCGATGCCTGATCTAGAGCATTAAAAGATAATGCCAAAGTCCGAGTAAATCTCTTTTCATGCTCCTGACGGGTTGAATTCATTTAGAATATAATAATAATAATAAGGCAGGACGTTGTGGTAGCGCACTACCCTCAAGTGGCCCTTGCGAATATTTACGAGTATAATTTATACTCTTACTTAAACCTATAGTACTAAAAAAAAAACACTAATGACACTTATGATAATAATAAATGTTTATGACTGCACTTATTTTATAAGTCTGATGTTGTTCTTATAAACTCAATACACTGTCTTTTAAAATTTTTAATATTTGTTTCCATTTTTATATCTATTGGTAACTGGTTAAACATTCTCAGTCCCTTATAGAATATGGAATTTTGTGCTGCTGCTCTCTTATGCATCGCTAACCTAAAATCTCTATCATTTCTCAGAGAGTAGGTTTGCGTATCTCCCACATACGTAATACTATCGGTCATGTATAACGGTGCCATGCTATATTTTATTTTAAAAACAAATATATATGTATTTAAACTTAGCCTTTGTTCTACTGATAACCATTTCAATGTTCGCAGCATGTAATTTACACTCGTATATCTATTGCACTTTAATATTATTCTCATTGCTTTATTTTGTAGTTTTTGCAGTCTTTCTATTGCACCTTGGTTACAACAATTGAATAGAATCGTCGAACAATATTCAAAATGAGGCTTAATAATAACATTATACACTTTAATTGAGGTCATTATATTGATTTTGGATCTTATTCTCCGAAAGAAACCAATCTTTTTACCGATTTTTTTGCACACATAGTCAATCTGAGTTTTAAATTTAAGATTCTTGTCTATGAATACTCCTAGGTATTTGAAGTTTTCTACACTTTCGATTTTTTCATTATTAATCACTATTTCTGCACTCGAATTTATATTTATTTCCATTATTTTTGTTTTGCTTTCATTTAATTTTAATTTATTCATTTTTAACCATTTATTCACGTTTTCTATATCATATAGAATTTTTGTTTTACACTCCTCATAACTATTTCCTTCAGTGTATATTAACGTATCATCTGCGTAGAGTACTATTTTACTATGTTCTATTATTTTTTCTAAGTCATTTATATATATAATGAATAATAGTGCACCCAACACTGATCCTTGCGGTACTCCTGTATGCACTTCAATGTATTCAGATACGCTATTATTAACTTTTGTTCTTTGCGCCCTTCCCTCGAGGTATGTTCTAAACCACTTTAGTTCTTTGTCCCGTATTCCATACATAAAAAGTTTGTCTAGGAGAATCTTTCGGTCTATTGTTTCAAAAGCTCTTTTGAAGTCTAAGAATATCGCCATTCTTTTCATACTTCTATCGCCTTTTTTCCATTCATTAATTACATAGTTTATGGTTGTCTCACATGAATGATTCTTTCTAAAACCCGATTGATACTTGCAAAACATAATGTTTTTTCAAAGATTTGTTGAAGCTGATCTTTTACTACGGTTTCAAGGACCTTTTCTAAAGTTCGTAGGGTATTCACTGGCCTAAATTCTTCACATTTTTGCGTATTTTTTATTTTTTCAACCGGGATTACCATAGAATCTTTCCACGTCTCGGGAAATTCACCGAACTGCAATGACTTGTTTATTATATTCGTCATGAACGGGCCTATCAATTTCCATTGATCTAATAAAAGTTTAGGACTTATTCTGTGATAGTCTGATTTATTCTTCATTCTTTTAATAATTCTAATAAGATCATTTGAAGTCACTTCCTGGAATATGAATCTATTGTGTCCTGGTTCGATATTATTTATATATCGCACATAATCAATACTATCTCTTATATTATTTACACTCTTGACAAAATATTCATTGAACTTGGATGCAATCTCCTGGCTATCCATATATTCTACATTATTAAAAACCACTGTACTTATGCTATTTTTATTCTTCTTCAACACTAGATTTTTTATTTCTCTCCACATTTCTTTCTGATCATTTGCGTTGTTTATTTTATTATTTATGTAGTAGTTTTTTGCTTTCTTTATTTTTATTTTGTATTGATCACTTATTTTTTTATACTCTTCCCAACTCTCTCTTGTATTAATGTATTTAGCTCTTTTATACATTACTGTTTTTTTTCTTTTGATTTCTCCCAAACGATTCGTGTACCACTTATTAGTGCTATTTTTACCATTTGCTGATATTTTCTTAACATTATTCTGCACAGTTTCGGCTAAAATTTTTTCTAAAGCTTCGGCATTATTTTTTAAACATATATTATTGTCGTATCCAGTTTTCATCCTTATTAGCTGTTTAGAAAACCGTTCACTACTGTACCGAAATATTTCTCTTTCTTTAATTTCTTTTTCGCGTTTTTTTATTGCACAGGTTTTACTTATTTCTATAGCTTCATGGTCCGCTATTTTTAAATCTTCCTTTACCGCCGCGGTTACGTCAACATTTGAGATTACATAATCGATTAATGTTTTTGATGTTTTGGTCACTCTAGTAAATTGATTCACTTTTTGTTCCATCCCGTTGTCGTGTATAATATTTTCAAACTCTTTCTTATATGAAGTGTTTTTTGTCCAATCTATATTAAAATCTCCTGCCACTATAATATCCATATTTAGTTCACCTAATTCCTCAAAATGGATTTTGCAAAAATCACAGAATTCCTTTTCTGATGTGCTTGGAGATCTATAAGCTGCAACTAGAATTAATTGTGAATTATTTATGTCACACTTGCATACTAATACCCAGAATTTCTGTGGCACTACCCATTCAAAAATTTTCTTAAGCTTCCACTTCTTTTTTAAATACACTATTACTCCTCCGGTTCTTGATGAGTTGGATTTGCAGTTAACATGATTATATGATTCAATTTCACATTCATTGTCTTCAACATCATCAGTTACATGTGTCTCTGACAATATTATGAAGTCAAAGTTATTTTTTTCCGCTATTATTTCAATTTCATTAAAGTTATTTAACAGACCTTGAATATTTGTGTATATCCCGTTTATTTTATTTGATTGCTAATATCCGATTCTTTTCTTTTTTAATTCTACTTTATTCAAATATACTGTATTTATAATATGTACATACATACACAAATACACATATTTTATTTTTGTTTATTCTTCCCACCATAAACATCATCCCACTAATCTTTGGATAATTATAATTTAGTAAAAAAAAATTATATATGGCGATATTTTTACAGGAATCCTTTTACGGGCCAACAAAGTCCTTCACAACTCGCTCGCCTTGTTTTGATCGGTTTTTTTTTCGAATAATGGTATTTTGGATTTGATTGCTTCAGCGCCAAATTCAAGTAGATAATTAATGCGTCGTAATCGTATTATTCACTCAACCTTTGCCGTAGGATTCAAAATTTTGAATTTTTTACTTTATATACACCCATTACGGGGTGTTTGTTGTTTTTGTTGGCTTAATTTCACCAAATATAGTTAAATTAAATATTTTTAATCATTCACAGGCTTACATTTTACAATAGTAATAAATATGTTTGGGCAATAAAAAGTTAAAGCACGCGAAAGCGCCCGTAATGCAAGAAAATGTATATGGGTCACCCGGGTGGGTATTGGTAAACCTCGTACATAAAAATCTCTGGTAATCGTAAGGTTAAAAAAATGGAAAGATAAGGGTAAGCATGATTGCTATATATTTAATGGAATATGCAATAATAATTTTAATAACACAAATTAATTGCAAATACTTTTAATAATGCTGTTAAAGCAATATATCAGCTGATGCAAGTGCAAAATAAGCAACGGCATTGCTGTATTGCTGCAATTATAAATTTTCATGAACGTACCCTTCGTGTGGGTAATCAGCAAGCAAAAAATTAACGTTTTTTGTTAATAACTTTTTATTGAAATAAAAAAGTTAAGCTCCGCCTTCTGATTCGTGTTCCTGAGATCGAAACGCGACCATTGATACACAGCTTGTATAAAATGGAACAATTTTAGTTGTTGCACCGTAAACCAGGGTTGCGTGATTTTGAATCAAAATTTTACTCCGAATCAAAAATGTATTTCAAATAAAAGATACTTTATTACGTGATCCCACCACCCCCTCGAGTTGAGTAAATCCAAGAATCTAAATTTTCAAGAAACGTCTACGTTGTATGAAAGGAAATGCAAGCAGATTTTCTAAGTTGCTTTAGCCAAGCATTTGCACGTACATATCGTTGTTTAAAGTTCATTTTCGCATAAGAGACATTTTCATTATCGCATAACGGACATTTTTGCCAACATGAGATTTGCCAACCCTGAGTTCCTGACGCTCAGCTCTATCGATCCATACCAAAACTTTGCAATTCTAACAACAAGAACGCATAATAACAGTAAATTGCATAATCGCTTATGAAGAGTATTACTAAAATTTGGCAGCATTACTGCTCTGCACTGGCCTAAGTTTGCCTTTAAGGCAGCCTTGGGCGGCCTCTTGCCCGCGGGCAGAGCAGCTGTTTGCGATTCACACGTATACACACTGATTTTTACTACTACAGACAAATAAAGACATGCCTATTACGGTATCCGGCGGATGCCTTTCGCAGGGAATGCGAATCGTTTTGGTAAAATTTGGTATTCTCATAACCGATCGGCAATGCAGTCCGGGAATAAAAAACATGTTGATAAAGCAGTTCGAGGATTCACCGCATTCCTATAACCGTAATCGAAACGCAGTAGCTGTAATTTGTTTTGATTTCGATTCGTCATAAAATTGATGCGGATTCAAAAGAAATTTAAAAAATTGCATTTTCATTGCGTAGTAAATTACAATGAAATTTAACGAATAACAAAATAATTCATACATATATTTTAAGTAAATATACATATATGAGTTAATTTTATTTTTAAATGGAATTCGTACGAAAAACGTGGGCAGTTTTCTTTTTTGATTGAGCGGAAGAAGCTTAACGAAAATATCGCAAAATAACATGAGCAAGCAGTCTCCAGAAGTTGATCTGAGTTTTGGACAACATTAAGCACGGATTTGAATGCTTTGGGACCAACATCAAAATTACTTGGTCTGAATCCAAATCCTGTATTAAGATCAAGCTAACAAATAACCGCTTCCAAATGCAAGTTACAGGTGGAGGACAAAACGCAGAAGTTCACTGGAAGACATTTTGGTAGGCTATGTAGCGCGATGATCAAAATATAAGCGTTGATTTTTCTTCAATTTATTCAATTCTTTCAAAATGCAAATAAATCACAACTGACAATGCATGGTGTAATAATTACACCATGCTGCCAATGTAGTAAAATGTAAAAAAGCTTTTGACATGATACGCAGGGTGAATCGATAAAGCAGTAATCCGACGGTTATGGTAATAGCGTGAAATTTGACCGGCGAGGGGAGTGCGAATCGGATGGCATTCGCGGGAGTGGCATCCGTCGGATACCGTAATAGGCATGAGAGCGTAAAACGAGCGCTTACGATGGGACCAGGCGATCGTCATTTAGCAAAAATAAACTGGATCACAAAATGAAATTTGTTGTCTGTAATTTGGACGCAACTATCCTATCTATATGTAAAATTGGTTGCTGATTCCGAAAATCGGGTTCACTTTTAATTCTATGGGAACGTTTTTGAGATATCGGCAATTTACCGTTATTTGGCCAATGGCTCCACTTAATCCAGTATGTTTCTTTACGCATTGAGCTATCTACGTTGTAGTAACACCAAACGAAAGAAAATTAAATTTCCTATACATAGCTCCTATAACTTTTTTTCTCAAGGTCTTATAGTTTCTGAAATATAGATGAGTCAATTTGAAAATTTTAAGAAAATTTGAAGAAAAAATTGACTTTGTCAGGCAAGATCTTTAAAAAAAACTTGTTACCTTTAGTTTTACTCTTTACGTGAAGCCCCATTCAATTAGTAAAAAGATAAGCTATCAACGAAGAAAATCCATGGTAAAATGGAAAAGTTATAGGCGATCACGTAAAGACAGCCAGGTCGCGCAATGGCCTCTATGAATTTCAATTCACTCCCGTATATAAGCCAATAAGTAACAAGCTTTCAGGGTACGGAAAAACTCACTCACGAACGCTCAAAAATACATTCTTCTCAAATCACAAACAAATGTTCAAAGAAAAACGTATAACCAATCAAATAGCGAGCGAACTAACGCACAACAGCCAGCGATCGCTCATAGCGATGGCGATAAACTCAATGCATAAATTCACTCAAAAATGAAGCTTGAAGCTTTCTGTTTTGGGTTTGTTGTATTTGCAATGAAATCAGCCGCATGTACATACATACGTATGCAAAGCAAGAACTGGTTTTGTTTGTAATTCATTTAATAGTAAGTGCTGAATCAACGAAAAGGAACCCTAATTCTATAATTGCATTTCACGTTTGGAAAGCAATTTTTATACAATGTTTTGTAAACGTGAATTGAAAAAAATTTCTCTAAAACAAAAAAAAAATAAAAACAAAAAATGCGCCACTCGGGACTCGAACCTGAGCTCCTTGGTCCGTAGGCAGCATACCTCACCATTACGCTACAAACGTATTCGGAACTTTGTTGTCTACATTCGATTTTATTCAATAAATATTGCATAATAAACTAGTTTACTTCACTGCATATTGGGATTTTTGGTAGAAGTTATAAATACATATGTATGTAGATCTATTTCGGAGAACACCACATCCCATCAGACTTCTTTTTGCTTTTATTCTTGCGTCCGCATAAAACATCCTTTAATGAAAAATTTCACTAAAAAGTTAAAAATAAATAATAGCTTAAAAAAACTAAAAAACACGCTTTAATCTTAAAAATCGTACTAAAAATTTAGAAATAATTTAATTAGAAACAAAATGATGAACGAAAATATAAGTATTTAAGGAAAAGCGCGGGGGTGCTCAATAATATTTGAACATGAAAATATTCGATTCGTACAACTAGTACAAAAATATAAATACCTAGTTGCGAAATTAAACAGTACGTTATATGAAATCTCAAAAAAGTCAAAATAAAAATATTAGTAAAAAAACAACGATTTGAAATATGTTTTGACATACTGAGCACCCCACCTTTTCCTTAAATACTTATATTTTCGTTCATCATTTTGTTTCTAATTAAATTATTTCTCAATTTTTAGTACGATTTTTAAGATTAAAGCGTGTTTTTTAGTTTTTTTAAGCTATTATTTATTTCTCTTATAATAATTACAACTCTGCATAAAACGAAAAAACAAAACCAAATATATATTAAAAATTTGTTTCACATACATACATATGTTCATATGTAAAAAAACATTACCAAAAACGGCATAATTATCTAATAAATTTTTTAAACATTGGGTTATATTAATAAAAGCCAAGCATTTGCGTTTGCTTAAGATTTCAGACCTCTTAAATTTTGAAATTTGGTTCATACAAATTAATGTCAAATTTCTGAAATTTTGAGTAAAAGCATTTACTTGGATTTTATTAATATCGCCCATTGTACTCACTTACATTTAAAGCTGATGCCACATAGAACTGTGTTGCGCTACGTGACACTTTCTGCGTGACAGCTGGGGTAAAATACATGTATATATATGAGGTTTCTCACATAACAAAAAGTAACGCAACGCCGAAGTTACGTAAAGCACAAAGTTGCCCAAATCTCAACTTTTGGGGGCGTTGAAATTTTTTTTCAGTTTCACTTTAATTCAAATGTAAATAAAAAATTTAAATTTCATACAATTGGAAATAATTTAATAGATTTTTATTTTTTATTTATTTTTTTGTAATTAAAAGGGAGAATGAGGGATTTTTCAGAAAATAAATATTTCTTGAGTGATGTTACACCGTTCATTGTGGCATAGTTTTTCAGTTTTGCGTTGTTTGACATAGAAAGCGACGTAACACAAAGCGAAAAAAGTTTTATGTGGAATCAGCTTAACAGATCGCACCCTAAATCATAAAGTTACACAACTCAAAATTCAAAAATTTTCAGGGGAGCCAAAAACTTTTTTCTTTTTATCGTAGTCTGAGATACGGCAGAACAAATATATCCCCTCATCTGTTATTTACTAATGGACAGTGGTAACTGACAGTTCCTAAGCATATTAACACATCGCACATGGGTTGCCTAGCTAAAACGCGTACGAAAGGTACTAAATATCTAAAACAAAAACTAAAATTTTTAGGTATACTCCCCTTTTCTGTTATTTACAAAAACGATATACCAGACAAACGAGGGCAATTAGGAGAGTTCAAAAAAAATGGGTTGCCTATCAAAATCTGGGGCAAACTGGAGGGTTGCCAGCTTTGAAAAGTGCAAAAAATAGGCTATCTACCCTTTTCTGTTATTTAAAAAACGATACACCAGACGAAAGAGGGCAATGGGGGGAGCCAAAAAAACATGGGTTGCCTATCAAAATGTGGGGCAAACTGGATGGTTGCCAGCTTTGAAAAGTGCAAAAAAATAGGTTATCTCCCCTTTTCTGTTATTTAAAAAAACGATACACCAGACGAAAGAGGGCAATCAGAAGAGCCAAAAAAACATGGGTTGCCTATCAAAATCTGGGGCAAACTGGAGGGTTGCCAGCTTTGAAAAGTACCTGAGTGATTTCTAAATAAAGGAAAAAAGGGTTAAATAAATGTCGTATAGAAATATGTTGTTAGGAAACATATAGTAAAATTTCACGAACTTTAATTTCGTGGAATACTTTAACCCGCTAACACCTCCACGAAAGGGTCGTTTTGACCCCCCTTTTCTTAAAGTCCGAAAAAATACTATTTTCAAGGTCGATAGAGGGTTGAAATATTCTAGAAAATTATTGGACATAAAATTTCACTGGGGGTCCCCTCAGACAAAATCTTTGTATAAATAACCCAAAATACCACAGAAAGCAAAAAACATATTCCTTTGTATTATTTCAAGTAAAAACTCTTAACTCTGGCATGACTCAAGAAAATCAAAATTAGTTTGATATTTTGCTGTGACTCGTCTGTCAAATTTTGCCAGTTAATTGCCAAACCTTTTAAAAAATAACTAACGAAAAGAAAATATATATTTTATTTTCAAAAATGTTTGCCATTTTGTATTATTGTTTGTATTAATAATAACCAACCAAATGCTTTTACTCGAGATTTCGGAAATTTGACATTAATTTGTATGAACAAAATTTCAAAATAGTAAAGTAATAGGTCTGAAATCTTAAGCAAAAGCAAATGCTTGGCTTTTATTAATATTCCCCAATAAGTTCGATATGGAGGAAGATAAAAATTTTTTACTTGAATTCATCTCGAAGTATACAGGTCGTCTGAGATATTCATTTCGAACCTTCTGCAATGAAACTATTCACAAATGAATTACGCAAGTGAGCCCAGAATGACGGCGAGTCAACACGTACACACTGTGTATAGACCCCATAAGTCGATGTCGGCACGGAAAACACCCTGACGAAATCTTCGGTCTCACGGCATGGGAAGTCGAAACTGCCAAGCTCGTCCTCTTTCGAAGCACACAACAAGATGAATTCGTTTCTAAGATGCGATTACTTGATGAAGGTCTTGTAATCCCACGGTCTAGCGCGTTGTACGTATCGACGCAGCTGAATGGCTTCCAGTGAACACGAGACGTCCAATAGTGCTACCAGCCGATCATCCATTAACGAAACTCCTCGTGATTCACCACCATAACCTGATGAAGCATCAAAGTACTGAGGCTACCATTTGTGATATACGACAACATTTTTGGATCTCACGTCTACGTAAGCTTCTACGTAACGTCATAGCTAACTGCCAGGTCTGTCGCATCATTAAAGCCACTCCAGTCAACCACATAATGGGTCAACTGCCACCAGTAGCCCGTTTCTGTAACCTTGCGTTATAATAACGAACGAAATGTTATCGCGAGGCTCGTATCGCTTGCGATATGTAAAATGTTTCTGTAACTCATGAATTCACCTTGCGATATGATAATTGTGAGTTGTCGTCATATCGCTGGAACAATCGAAAAATGTGTCATTCCCAACGAAAAATTGTGAACAAAGTGCGCGTTCGTTGCCAAATATTAATATTTAACGCTACACAATTTTAGGCTGAAACATAGATTAAGTTTTCCCGATATCAATGGGAATGGAAATTTCGTTGAAGTAGAGTTTCTCGAAAAAGGCCGTCCAAATGATGGTTTGTTGAACCGAGGAAGAAGGGTTCGAAAACGAATCGTTACCGTTTCACTTCATTTATTTTTATTCGATATCAAAAGTCAAATAAAATAATAAAAAAAAAATAAATAAAGTAATATGTAATAAAAAAAAAAATAAATAAAATAATAATAAAAAAAAACTAAATATCCAGTATCTAAGATTAGCTCTGATCAATAACAAAAAATTTTTACCAATTACAGATCTCCATATAAAAATTACACTTTTTAAGAAAAACTCGTAACAATTTTTTGTTATTGAACACAGGTATTGTGTATGAGATTTAAAAATAATAAAAAACGAAAACGATAAGGTAAAACAGTGCCAGTCTTTCGTCTTGTCATGCACACGTATTTATACATACATTCTTTTTTCACTTAACTATTACCTTTTTCAATTGTTCCGCAAGCTCTGCGAGTTAGGCACTGTTCGGCCCACTAAATGTTACCATCGCCGCTTATTTATTGGATTTCATAACTTCCATGAGCTTCACTTTTTGCAACTTGGAAATCTTCCCACTTATAGTTTTATTCTACAAAACACAAACTAATGTAATAACTAAAACTGCAAGAAATTTAATACTGTTATGGTTTGCTATCGATATCAATCCTGATATCGATCATAAACGGGTTAATTTCGGTTGCTTAATTTTGTCTGTGTGGCAGCACCACTATTTTAGTAGTTTTTCTTAGTAGTTTGCAATAACTTCCAATTAATAATGGCCGACGTGCTGACATGGTGAAGAAGAATGGTGACGCGTAACCAAACATGAAAGGTAGTCGCATGCATGGTTCAATTATAGAAGGTTTTTGCAGTACTATATACGGACATACATACATACACACTCCATGTAAATTGGTTGTGTATTCTGTGATGCTCCTGTCAAAATCATAGCCGCCATCGTAGAAATCATATTGCGTCAAGATCAAAATTGACATAAGTTTTGACATAAGCATCACGATATGAATAAAGAAGAAATAGAAAAAAAAGCTTGCAATCAGCTGTTCAGTAGGTTAACCTTCTATAAATTAGCCTTGGCCGCATGTGAAGGAGAATGAGGTTGTATTATAGGGGTGGTTTCGATAGAATAGCTTACAATTTTTTTTTGCCGTCAGTAACTTTCCTGTTCGAGTAATTTCATTTACCAATTATGGTGTTCTAGCAATAATAACGATTCGTATTTTCTCATTCAGTTACTAGATATTACAAATGCGAAACTTTTCTTTGCTCAAATCCTGTAATTAATTCCCTTTTTCCTCCACTAAGTGTTTAAACAAAATTTAAATGAGCGGGTTTATCCGAAATTTACATTAATTTTTTTTATTCTTCGAGATGATTATATGGTATTGCTTCATTTTTTTTTTTGATCCCGAGCTTTATAGATCGCGCATAAATTTTTCTTCAAATCTGGCAAGCTATCGAGCCGACCTCTATGAGTAGGCATCATGAGAAATTTCCCCTCCGAATCTTCACAATCGTTCCAATGGCGGAGATGCACAAGTATTGGTGATGGACAAACTGGTTCTTCCAGGGTTGCCATGAACACTTCGTAATGTGAAAATACGTAACACGTGGTTATTCGGGTACTTAGTACTTTCAAATGCACCTATTATAAAATGTTCTTATGCGCTCCATACAATTTTAAATTTTACATAGTTCACAGAAAATTAATTAATTATTTACCGCATGTTTATACTATTGTTTCATTAATCAGATTTTCTTGTCTCTTACCATTTTTATAATTTGAGCGTAAGACAACAATGTCTATTAATATTCCCAACGTACACTAGTAGAATTTTACAGTAGCAAATTTTCTAGGGCACGAATACAATCGATTATTTTGAAATAGTTCATGGGAAAAATGCTTGAGGCATTTTATTCCGAAAGTTTTGGTAATTTTTTTTGTGTGTCATGGCAACCGTATTCTATCTCGCTTGTGTCATTGCTAGCGTCATACCATGATGTAGACATTCGGGTAACCGTAAAGTCACGCCACTATTATGCACACGTCACTACATGTTATACGGCACTACATTGTTATACGATAGGAAACGGGACCCTTCCAAACAGATACAGAAAAAGGGGAAGGTGAGCGTTTAGCTAGGCACGCTTGAACCAGACCTGTTATTTAATGATTAAAAATTTTAATGATTATTAATTAAAGCATGTTTTGTTGTTGTAACTATTTAATGATTAATTACGATTATTTTCACCTTTTTAATGATTAAAAGTTAATTAAATTATATAAAAAAAATAATTAATCGATTAATTATTTTTAATTGCACAATTATTTAGATTATTTTCAATTATTTTTAATTGCATGATTAACGCAATTACTTGATTATTTTCAATTATTTTTGATTTTTTTTAATTGCATGATTAATACAATTTTATGATTATTTCAAATTATCTATGATTTTTTTAATTGCATGATTAATTAATTAATCGATTAATTATTTTTAATTTTTTGTTTCTTTTCAAATTTGTTTGTGAACAAAACATACATACATATATTCATACATACATATGCACGTGCATACATACATGTGCTGAGAGTATGCTGTGCGTTTAAACCCGTATCGGATGAGGCCGCACTAGTAATTGCCAGTCTATACTGCTGACGCAGTTCCTATCTCTACACGGTTGTTTCAAGGCCCATCTCTTTCGCTTTAAGCACGAGTCGAACCTAACGTGCGATCACTGCGGGAGGCAAGCAATAGACGATGCATACCACGTATTCTTTGAGTGTGCAAGATTTTACGAATCTAGAAACAAGTTCCGTAGAATATTTGGAGGAGACTATACACCTGAGTCGTTCGTGAAGCATATGCTAGAAAGCAAGCCAAAATGGACTGCAGCGAGTGATGTAATAGCACACACCATGAAAACACTAAGAAGCCTAGAGAGAATACAGCGAGGCAGTGGCGACTAAATTAGCACTAATTGTATCCCTCTAATCATAGGCACCTCAAGTGGAACGGATACGTAAGTACAGGAGCTCGGCCTCCTGTATCCGTCATTGCGCGTGGTACGGAGCTTTGGCCTCCGCCGACCACGTAACAGTGACCACTTTTGTAAAAAATAAATGGGTGAAGCCTTTTAAGGCAGACTGAGGGCAATAACGCGACCATTACGGACTTTCGAGCCTGGTGCTCAACCCACCACCCGATGGTAGCCTGACGGCAGTACCGGGGCGTTCGGTACGATGACAGTAGAACGTTTAGTGCGGTTAGAGTCCCGCACTGAAAGGGTAAAGGCTTTCGATGCTTCCTCCTCGTTAAAAAAAAAAAATATATATATATATATGTATACACATACATACATGTGCACATGCATACATACATACACACATTCATGCACACATACAAACACACATACATGTATATATGTACATACCTACACATACCTATTTTCAAAAATAATTTAAAATAATCATATTAAAGAAAATCATCGCACAATTGAAAATAATCGAGCAATTAAAAATAATCATACAATTAAAAAAATTTTGGCAATTAAAAATAATCAAACAATTAAAAATAATTGGGCAATTAAAAATAATCATGCGATTAAAAAAAATTATGTGATTATATGATTATTTCCGATTATTTTTTTAATGGTTAGTAATCATGATTTTTTTTACAATTTTTTTAATTTAATCGATTATTAATTGTCCGCTTAATGTAAGACAATTAAAATAATCATTAAAATTAAAAAATCCAAAAAAATTAATCATTATTAATTTTAATCGGAATTTAACAGGTCTGGCTTGAACAGGAAAAATTGGGGTACAGAAAGTTAGTTGGGAAAAGACAGTCGATGAGTTGGGTGTTAGTGCTCGGTCAGCAAGTGAACGTGGTAGTGCTCGGTCGCAGATAAGAAATTTATCGTCGTAATACGGCTATTTTGGCACATGCTGAAAATTGCAAAAACATTTCAAGTGCTAGTGCAAAAAAAAAAAATAAAAAAAAAATGATTAAATATTAAAAGTAACAGCGGAAGCTGCGCGCTAATTTCAAAAGAAAAACATTATAAAAAAGGGAACTATTAAAAGCGACTAAATGAAAGCACAGACTTCTAATAAAAAAAAAAAAACTACGCGTTTCACTTTTGAGTGTAATACGAATTATAATGATTTCATTTAAAAAAAAAAAAAAAACCCAAATTAAACAAATCATAAATACTACATTGTGCGCCATTTTTACCTTTTTATTACCTTTTTTTTATTGCATTAATTGCAAAAAAAAAAAAAAATACATCAAATATACTTGTATAGAGCACATACATACAAAAAAAAAAAATTTTTTTTATATGTATAAACTTTTACTTGTACATACATATGTAATTGCTGCATTGCAAAAATCAACTCGTGGAAACATGAACAGTGGCGGATAAAATTATAGCGCAGTGATGGTGACGTGTAGAGTATAATTGTATCAAATATCTACATAAAAGTACCCCAAACGCATGTGAAAGGCCATTAGTACTGGCTGTAAGTTACGCACTATCGTAGAAAAAAAAAAAAATAATAAAAGGCTTAAGCCAACAAATAAAGCAAAATACCTGTATCATCAGCAGCAGCAAAGGCAGAAGCGGTGACAGCAGCAGCAGATACGGCAGCAAACGCAGCAGCAGCGACCACCGGCGCCGGCGGTATGTACACATGTACTATATAATATAAGCACTTCCATAAGTACATATGTATGTATGCATATCCTACGTGTTAAGTCCTACGCTTGAGTTTTGCAAAAAAAAAAAAAAAAAAAAAAAAAAAATTTTCCATTTTTAATAAGTACAAAACGATTAATAAACCGCTCATTTCAAACAAATTAAAAGAAATACTGTAATTGTAGTAAATGAACCCTGAAATGTTGAATCATAAAGAAAATACATATATATATTTTGGACCTTAATAAACGCTACACTTAAAATTGTCTCTTAAACTATTTAGGATTATAAGAATGAAACCGGCCCTAAGTGAAGTTGTTAACCATTGTATATAACGAAAATTAAAAAAAAAAAACCCCTTCAATGAGAAATATATATGTAGAACAAAAAAAAAAAAGGAATAATAAGCTATCCATACACACATTTAGTAGGGTAAGAGAAATGATTTGTAAATAAATTTTGTAAATTTAAAATGGGAATGCTGATTACCCTCATTTAAAAAGGCATAGGGATTTTCAGATACGGGGTCATCAAAACATAGGTGCACTGATGACCATGGATGAGGGTGGGTCGATAAGCACCGACGCTGCAACAACACCGGCGGCGCATAATAATACGGGGTCATCGAATTTAAGGTGCACTGATGGCCAAGGATGAGGGTGGGTCAGTAAAGCACCAGCGCTGCAACAACACCAGCGGCGCACCACAGGTAAGGGGTTACTGGTATTCGTGTGCGACAGTAACTATGGATTAGGGTGGGACAAAAACGCACCGGCGCTGCAACAACATCGGCAACGCCACCCCCTTGTGAGTTCGGCCTTTAACTTTTTTTGTTGTTCATATATTTTAAATTTCAGCTTCTTTTATGTATTTTCAGATGCCTGTCAATAACCGGTCCTTCCGGTTGATTCAAATTTAAATTCAAAGTTAACGATTTTTTTTCTCGCGATATATATGTATATTCAAATTTAAATTCACTTTGACAGTTTTTTTTGACAGTGTTTATTCAAATTTGGTGCATATCGATTTCAACGTACATTCAAATTAAACTATTGGTGCAACGATTATTTTCTCGTCCGTCCGCAATTATTTAAATTTAACGTGCGCTCATCTATTTTTAAATTTTTCCGTTGATGTCAGTATTTCCGTCCGATTTAAATTTTGGTTCAAATGCTTTGCTAACGTCCGTCTGACTTTAACGTACATTCAAAATTCATATTCAAATTTTAACGACATTTTCCCTCGGTTTGCATTTATTTAAGTTTAACTGATGCCTGGCCTCTTGAATTTGGATTTTTCGGGTTATTTTGAATTTTCGAATTTTTCAACGGTCCGTCCGTGGCATCCGGCCAAACCGGATGTTGTTTTAGTGTGATTTTACTCGTTATGGTTTGAAAAGGCATGATATGAATTTTTTCTGTTTATGGCGCAGGACAGCAATGTAGGCAAGAACCCCGCCCAGCCGACAATGACTAGCCACAGTGCAACCCTAGATCATGCCGACCGCCATGCATTGCTGCTCCACTCGATTGTAGATCGTAATCGAGGTCAAAAGCTGTACCATAACAGATGGCGCCCAACGCGGTGTCCTGGGGTACTGGCTTCGGTGGTTTTCTGGTCGTTCAGTGAAGTTTCATTATTCCGCAAGTCCCAGATTGGCAGCCTCAGTAGCCGCCACTGCGTTGCGGCGGGATGATGAGATTGATCGGGATGATTAGAGAATCATTGATGTCAGTGGCTCAGGGCTCCACGCGACTTCACGTCACTCAGTCTGTTTTTTTTTCTTTTGCATTTCACCCGGAGAGGCAGTGTTTAACGCACTTAATTTTTTTTTGTAGTTTAAATATTAAATTTGTTTTCACTGTCGTCCGAGGGCATGTCCGCTAGATTCAGTATTTATCTTTATTTCTTTTTGCCGAATATGTCTTTTGTGCAGTTTTGTGTATCGGATTTTTTTTTCTTTTGGGGCCCAGCTTATCTCGCGTCGGAGTTGACTGGATCCTAAGCTAGCAATCCTTCTTCGCAAGTCTGGGGTAGCGGCTTCAAACCGTGCCTTTCATTGCGGCGGAGCCAAGGATGTTGGCCATGAGGAAAATTCGTCCTTTTATTTTTTTTTGTTTTCGTGATTTTTTTGTTTGCAATTTAGGCCTCAGCCATCCCGCGTCTGAGTTGGTTGCACTTAGCGCCACTTTCATTGCGATGGGTTGGTCTGAGACCTGAGTTAGTACTTTTCATCTCCGCAAGTCTGGGGAAAGCAGCCTCTAGCTGTGCCTTTCATTGCGGCGGAGATTAGGAGGGTATAGTTGCAAACTTTTTTTGTTCTGTCTTTTTCTTTTGTTATGCGATGCAGGCCTCAGTTCATCTCATGCCTGAGTTGGGTGCCTTGGAACATTTAGCACCACTTCATGGCGATGAGCTGAGCTGAGACCCAAGGATGTATTGTCTATCTCCGCAAGTCTGGGGATAGCGGATTCAAACCGTTCCTTTCATTGCGGCGGAGATAGGTTAGTATTTCGCAAAATTTAAATTTTTTTTATGTTATTGTTAACTATCTTTTAGTTAGCCAGCCTGTCTCAGGGATTTAGCTTCCGAGCAACCCTGCATTGCGGTTGGTGCGCTGGAGACCAGTTGGCACACACACCGTCCTAATTTTTTTGTGTTTTTATTTTTCAAGGGGTTTATATTTTTTTTATTCTGTAACCTGTGCCTTTTATAATGGGAGGTCAGCATTCCCATTGAATAACGAACATATATATATTTTGCATTGTATATCTTTTTACATTTACATATACACGTATATGAACACGTTTATTTATACAAATATTTTTTTTTGATAAGCGAAGCGAAGTCATCTTGAATCGACATTGTTAGCAAAATTTAAGATAATTTTTTTTTTGAATCGCAAATAATTATTACAATTATTGCTTAATTTTTTTCACTAAACGCGACAACGTATTATAATTTCTTGGATATGACATAATTTTTACCGGCATGGAGATTTAAAAAGCAAATATTCGTTATAAATGATTGCTGAAGTTATTTCTTTTGGATACGACATAATTTTGAATCGAGATAGAGATTTAAATTTCGGTAATTGTACAAATACTTGCATTTGAGCTTTGACACCAAACGTGACTTATTCAACCAGTTAATTGCTTTAGATTTCATACGACCGTTCAAGCGTGCCTTGTTTTTTTTTTAAGCGCTCAAACGTTCGATTTTTTTTTGAAAATGTCTCAAAACACTCAGCAGTCGGCTGAAGGGATGCAAACTAGGAGTTCGACTAGAGGTAGTGGTTCTAAAAACAGAGGTAGCGGGGTATATTATAGAGGAAGAGGAAGCGGAGGTGCAACTCCGAAACCCCCAGCGAGCCGACCTTTAGTAATGCATTCCCCAATAGTCAGCCGGACAACAGTAGATCCATTCAGGGATGTTCCAAATAATGACCCTTCGGGAAAATATGATAGACCGACTAGTGCAAATATTCTCGATCTAGACAGTCTTATTAGGAACATGCCAGATCCGCCTGAGCAATGCGCGACAAATACTGTAGGCGAGGCTAGCGCTTTACCACAAGTTCGGTTACAACCAAACGTTTACAACGATAGGGCTTCCAATCATGAGACCCATCCCGAAGTGACTCCTTTGAATTCGTGGGTACATGTCCTGCATCAGTTATTCCAAACGTCACAAGAAGAACTGCGCCATGAGATGAGAGCTATTAGGGAAAATGTGAATACCCTGAACGCTGCAGTCGCAGCCTCTCGAACGGCGGCGGATTTTGTTAGGAGTGATGCTAGATGTGATACTAGGGATGATGCTAGGCAGCAGCCGAACCAAGCGCAGACTTTCGTTAGCAATTCAATTATTCCCACACCTAGTAATACGGTTGTGAAACCACAAGACTGGAAGATTTCTTATGACGGTACTGGTAGCGTTTCAGATTTTTTGTTTAAATTGGACACCTTGCGTGAGCGCACACAATGTTCGGAAGATCAGATTATGGCCAGTTTTCACCTTTTTTTGTCAGGACGTGCTGAAGAATGGTATTGGTTATTTACCAAACAAAACCCTAATGCAAACTATCCATTTTTGAGTTACTCCCTAAAGCGGGAATTCGGCACCCTGAAGACGGACCATGAGCTGATGATGGAAATATCAGTGCGCAAACAAAAACCCAACGAGACTTACGACGTTTTCCACACGGACATTCTGGCATTAAACGCGAGACTTAGAGAGCCCATGTCTGAGGCCTTGCTTATTGATATCATCAAACGCAACGTTAATGGTAATTTGAAATTAATGCTCTTTAACGCAAGTGTAAGGAACCTGCATGACCTTCGCGATGTAGCTCGACGAGGCGAGCAGGTGCTGAAAGAGAGCAGGAGCTTAGTATCAAATTACCATAGGCCGAGCGTAAACGAAGCGCGTGCCATAGCTCCGGATTGTAGGGTTGAAAGTGAGGATTATATAGTAGATCCACAGATAGAAGCACTGAATTATCGTCGCATGGGTAAGCCAGACTACTCAGGGATTAAGTGTTGGAATTGTCAGACAATGGGTCACTCCTATATATACTGTGAGGAACCAATTAAATCTCAGTTTTGTTTTAAATGCGGTCAGAGAGGAGTGTTGACTCCGAAGTGTCCCAACGACCACCGTGGTCAGGGAAACCGTTACCCGAGCGAGAGGAAAGAGGGGGAAACTCGTTCGGGACTATAGCCCCCACTTCAGTCAATACCCAGCAAATCGGCGCGAGTACTGAGCCTAGTCCACTTTCGACCAGTTTCGCAAGTAGTCAACAAACACCAATAGTAACTTTCCCTGATAGTACGGATAATTCAAATAGTTCAGATTCAGATAGCCCGACTTCGTCACAAACCAATTCTCGATCAATTCGTATTTTGAAAGCTTCAGTTAGAAATGTTAGTTGTCAGACCATTTTCCGACCCAGTATAGAAGAAAGAGAACACAATTATCAATTGGTTAGGTCAAATATTTTCACGAATGATTCCCAACTATATCCACCCGAAAGAATTTTGCAGTGTAGGAAGAGGTATAGCAAACGTGTCCAGGTGCGCAAGCTTTTGGAAAGCACCACACTCGTCCTTACAGACGATGAAAGACCAATGATTAGGGTGAGGATAGGAAATGGATCACTAGTGGGATTATTGGACTCAGGAGCCAATGTCTCTATTCTGGGTAAGGACTGTTTGAAATTTTTAGAAGAAAACAATCTCAACTATAAGGAAATGAATGAATGTATATATACAGCAGGCGGCGACAAAAGGAAGATAATAGGCTGCAGTTCATTGCCTGTCACTTTTAAAAATACAACAAAATCCATATCTTTTTACCTTGTTCCTTCGCTTCTCCAGGAAGCCTATTTCGGAGTAGATTTTTGGAAAGCATTTGCTTTAGCTCCCGAAATATTTCCAAGCATATCATGTCTAGAAGCAAAGGAAGATACAGAAGGTCCCAATTTTCATGATTTGACTCCATCCCAGAAGTACGATTTGCAAAAAGTTATTGATATGTTTCCGTCGTTTGAAAAATTAGGCCTAGGGCAAACACAGCTGGTGGAACACCATATTGACACGGGTGACGCAGTCCCAATTAAAAGCAAACATTTTCCTCTTTCGCCACCAAGGCAGGCTGAAGCCTACAGCGAAATTGATAGATTATTGAAAATGGGAGTCATCGAAGAGTCGAATTCGCCATGGTGTAGCCCAGTTGTCCTAGTACGGAAACCTGGTAAAGTTAGGCTCTGCATAGATTCTAGGAAGGTAAACGCAGTCACGAAGAAAGACTCATATCCGCTGCCGCATATCAACGGGTTATTGAGCCGGCTAAAGGATACGCACTTTATTAGTGGTATCGACTTAAAAGACGCGTTCTTCCAAATTAAACTAACTGAGTCGTCAAAAGAGAAGACAGCGTTTGCGGTGCCAGGTAAACCCTTGTACCATTACAAAGTTATGCCCTTTGGGCTGTGTAACGCGCCGCAAACAATGAGTCGACTCATGGACAAAGCAATTCCCTCGTATATGCGAGAACATGTTTTTGTTTATTTGGACGACCTGTTGGTATGCAGTGCGGATTTTGACGACCACATCAAACTTTTAGCAGATGTTGCGAGGTGCTTGAAGAGTGCAGGCCTCACAATCAATGTGAGCAAAAGTAAATTTTGCCAGAGAGAAATTCGTTACTTAGGGTATGTTATAGGCAGTGGGTGTTTGAAAGTGAATCCAGAGAAAATCGAGGCAATGCAGAATTTCCCCATTCCCAAATCTCCTCGACAGGTTCGCAGGTTCGTGGGCATGGCAAATTGGTACAGGGCATTTATTACCAATTTCGCTGATTTAGCAGGCCCTTTGACAGATTGTTTACGTAAGTCACCTGGTCCTTTCAAACTCACTCCAGAAGCAGTAGAGGCATTCGAAAAACTTAAAGTAGCTCTGAGTTCCGCTCCAGTCTTAGCTCAACCTGATTTTTCCAGAGAACTTGTCATTCAATGTGATGCTTCCAAAATAGGAGTAGGAGGCGTGTTATTCCAGGTCGATGACAATGGTGCAGAGCATCCAATAGCTTTCGTTTCAAAGAAATTAAATAATGCTCAACGCAACTATACAGTCACCGAGCTGGAATGCCTCGCCGCAATTGTCAGCGTCAAGCGTTTCAGACCCTACGTGGAAGGGCTGCCATTTCGTATCATCACGGACCACTCAAGCCTTAAATGGTTGATGACGCAAAAGGACCTTAGTGGTAGGTTAGCTAGATGGTCACTGCTACTACAGAGATATGATTTCAAAATGGAGCACCGTAAGGGGGCTCTGAATGTAGTACTAGACGCTCTGTCGCGTTTTGACATTGACGAGTTGACTTCATCTCCTGCGCCGGACGAAATAGACTTAGACTCACCCGAATTTAGAGCCAATGAGTATCTGGGTCTTATCAGAACAATTACAGTAAACGGTGAGGCTCTCCCGGATTTGCGTGTCAGAGACGGGCTGATTTTTAAAAGGGTTAAGTTTCGAAAAGGTGTGGAGGGTGAAGAAGACTCGTTATGGCGGTTGTGGTTACCCCAAAGACTCAGGGAGGAAGCAATACGAATGGCACATGACGCAGTTAGGAGTTATCACGGAGGTTGGCAAAAGACATTGGAACGGGTTAGGTGGAAATACTTCTGGCCACAACAAGCTAGGGACGTTAGAGATTATGTAAAGGATTGTGAAACTTGCAAGGCTGTAAAAACAACGAATCAGCAGTCAAGACCACCTATAGGAAGCGCTTTTGTTACAGAGAGACCTTTTCAGCGCTTATATTGCGACTTCTTAGGACCTTATCCTAGATCAAAACGCAGGAACCAGTTTATTTTCATTATTTTAGACCATTTTTCAAAGTATGTGTGGCTGAAGCCAATGCAGAGAGCAACAACTATCAATGTAATGAACTACTTCGGTACAGAGATTTTTCCAGCTATAGGGGTCCCAGAATATATCCACAGCGATAATGGGAAACAATTCGTCTCAAAAGAAATGAAAGCGTTCTTCTATCAGCTTTAAAAAGTGATTTTCATACGTCGATTCAGTGCTCTCCGTACTTTGCATTATATGGTCAGAATATGGTCCAACACGCATCTGCGTATAAGTTATTAGAGAAATTGGATAGCCTCAAAGAAGATCGTGTACCGATAGTGAGTAAAGCTGACAAGTTATCAGGAATCCACGAGCAAATCCGTAAAAACTTAGCGCAGGCAAATGATAGAGTCAAGTGACGAGTTCGTGGAAAAGTTGGCAATGCACTGTATGACTTAGAAGACTTAACAGGGAGATTAATAGGACGATTCCATGCTTCTGATATTCGTCCTCAATAAGACTCCGCTGGGCGTCTTGGCGGTCGGGGACAATTCGCCCAGTATTCTCCCCGAGCAGTTATAATAATAGGTGGATCACAAGCGCTCCCATCGGGAACCGTGGACCATCTAGCAGTCCATATTCCAATTGGTCTGCTTATACGGAGTTTTGACGAGTTCTCCCAAATCAAAATGTCTAGTTTTATGGAGTTTTGGCGAGTTCTCCTATATCAAATGCCTAACCTTACGGAGTTTTGACGAGTTCTCCAATACAAAAATGTCTATTCAAACGGAGTTCTGATGATTTTCCTGTTAAAGTTTTTTTTGTCCAGCTTCGCGAGGTTAGGGACCATAGACCAGCTGATAGGGTGGATGTATTCGGAGTTTAGACGCGTTCTCCTGTAAAAAAATGTCTAAGGCCGCGAAGCCTTAAAATAGGAAACAAAATAATTTAATTTTTTTGTAAAGCCCATTCCGGGGGGCGAGAAACCAGCGGACCAAGGGTCTTTTTCAAGACCGCCTGTCCTGGGTCCAGCGTGCGGGGTTGGATCAGCCGGGGGGGACAGGTTGTTAAGACCGACCAAGATCGGCACCTAGGAGGAGGGCTCCTAGGGGGGAGTAGGCTTCTCTGGCCTAAGCCAATAGAGAATCACCGCAACACCGGACTTACGCGTTTTGGTTTTTTTTTACCAAATGAATTTTTTTTTTTCATACCTGACTTTCAATTATTCTCGGATTTTCATACACTACTAGATTGCACGTTCATATAGCATACGTTTTTTTTTGGTATCACCTGATGGAGCCTCTGTTGCCCGGTTAGCTGTGGTAGAATTTGAGACTCTTATCTAGGGGTGAGTCGTGCCCCACGTAGTTAACAGTTGAGTATTATCGCAACAACCTTACAGGCAAACCATTTTTCCTGTTCGCTCCCTCGTCAGGTCTTCGAAGCGAAGCAGGCCTGTTATGGTTTGCTATCGATATCAATCCTGATATCGATCATAAACGGGTTAATTTCGGTTGCTTAATTTTGTCTGTGTGGCAGCACCACTATTTTAGTAGTTTTTCTTAGTAGTTTCCAATAACTTCCAATTAATAATGGCCGACGTGCTGACATGGTGAAGAAGAATGGTGACGCGTAACCAAACATGAAAGGTAGTCGCATGCATGGTTCAATTATAGAAGGTTTTTGCAGTACTATATACGGACATACATACATACACACTCCATGTAAATTGGTTGTGTATTCTGTGATGCTCCTGTCAAAATCATAGCCGCCATCGTAGAAATCATATTGCGTCAAGATCAAAATTGACATAAGTTTTGACATAAGCATCACGATATGAATAAAGAAGAAATAGAAAAAAAAGCTTGCAATCAGCTGTTCAGTAGGTTAACCTTCTATAAATTAGCCTTGGCCGCATGTGAAGGAGAATGAGGTTGTATTATAGGGGTGGTTTCGATAGAATAGCTTACAATTTTTTTTTGCCGTCAGTAACTTTCCTGTTCGAGTAATTTCATTTACCAATTATGGTGTTCTAGCAATAATAACGATTCGTATTTTCTCATTCAGTTACTAGATATTACAAATGCGAAACTTTTCTTTGCTCAAATCCTGTAATTAATTCCCTTTTTCCTCCACTAAGTGTTTAAACAAAATTTAAATGAGCGGGTTTATCCGAAATTTACATTATTTTTTTTTATTCTTCGAGATGATTATATGGTATTGCTTCATTTTTTTTTGATCCCGAGCTTTATAGATCGCGCATAAATTTTTCTTCAAATCTGGCAAGCTATCGAGCCGACCTCTATGAGTAGGCATCATGAGAAATTTCCCCTCCGAATCTTCACAATCGTTCCAATGGCGGAGATGCACAAGTATTGGTGATGGACAAACTGGTTCTTCCAGGGTTGCCATGAACACTTCGTAATGTGAAAATACGTAACACGTGGTTATTCGGGTACTTAGTACTTTCAAATGCACCTATTATAAAATGTTCTTATGCGCTCCATACAATTTTAAATTTTACATAGTTCACAGAAAATTAATTAATTATTTACCGCATGTTTATACTATTGTTTCATTAATCAGATTTTCTTGTCTCTTACCATTTTTATAATTTGAGCGTAAGACAACAATGTCTATTAATATTCCCAACGTACACTAGTAGAATTTTACAGTAGCAAATTTTCTAGGGCACGAGTACAATCGATTATTTTGAAATAGTTCATGGGAAGAATGCTTGAGGCATTTTATTCCGAAAGTTTTGGTAATTTTTTTTGTGTGTCATGGCAACCGTATTCTATCTCGCTTGTGTCATTGCTAGCGTCATACCATGATGTAGACATTCGGGTAACCGTAAAGTCACGCCACTATTATGCACACGTCACTACATGTTATACGGCACTACATTGTTATACGATAGGAAACGGGACCCTTCCAAACAGATACAGAAAAAGGGGAAGGTGAGCGTTTAGCTAGGCACGCTTGAACAGGAAAAATTGGGGTACAGAAAGTTAGTTGGGAAAAGACCAGTGGCGTAGTAAGAGAATTTTTCGGGGGGGGTTACAGACAATGTAAAAAATTACCAAAATTAAAATTACCAAAAAACTACAATTTTTTTTACAAATGATAAAAATGTAATTTTTTCAGACTAGAATTTAATATTTTAGTACACAAATATCGGAAAACTTGAAATTTGAATAAATGTATGTTGGAAAAAATAATTACATTAAATTCTTTTAATTAATATAATTCAATTTATTGAAATCGCAGATTGATTTTCTTATGTATTTGTGCCAATCTGTGAATAACTTTTTCCACTGTGATATCGATATTTCTGTTAATACTCATTAGGGCAAGTCCGTTCAGCCTATCTTCACCAGTTGAATTTCTTATCCAATTTTTTATTGAAATTTTTGGCGTTACTTTTCTGCAACACTACTGGACAAAAAAAATCACCAAGAATAAAATAATATATTTCTAAAGCGAAATTTTACGTTGATTCCGAATATCACCTCCGTTTTTTTGTGGCAGACCCAGTTTTTGAGATATCGGTAAAAATGTAGAAAAGGCCATATATGCAAGACATTGTATCACATAAGTGCATCAAAAAGTTTTATTAGACATCGTGCCAAGGAAGATCTGGTAGAGGGAGCTCCAACAAACATTTTTTGCCATCACACCAAAAAATTGGTCAAGTAGTTTGGTTACAATGCGAAAAAGAATGAAAAAAATTGGAAAAAATCGAACTTTTTTAAAGAAATTTCAGATTCAACTGTCCCAAAATCAGAAAAATTATATGGTGGGCAAAAAGTTAGCCCCCCTATCCTATAGAGAATTTAATTGTGAACACTTTGGGACTAATATTGCAATAACCTTATTGAAAAATTATCGAAGTTTGGTATCCACGCAAATTTACTACGTTGGTTTGAGTCTTATCTTAAAAACAGATTAAGTTTTGTAAGCATTGAGGAAGCACATTCAATACCTATTGTTGCCACTTCTGGTGTACCACAAGGCAGTGTGCTTGGGCCACTCCTTTTTGTTCTTTTTATAAATGATATCGTATCTCAAATAAATAATGCCCACTGCCTTTTATTTGCAGATGATATGAAATTATTTTTAAAAATACGTGACTTGCGTGATGTTGATAAACTCCAAGATGATATCAACTCTGTTAATAATTGGTGCACAAGAAATCTTCTGTTTTTGAATATTAACAAATGCTCTGTGGCAACTTTTTCTAAATCGAATACGCCGATACCCACGAGCTACTTTCTCTCTAATTCACGACTTAACTTTGTGAAAGAAGTAAAAGATTTGGGAGTGATTTTTGATACGAAATTTTCTTTCGTACCTCACGTGAATTTCATACTACCGAAGGCATACTCACTTCTAGCCTTTATACGTCGAAATAGCTCAAACTTTACTGATCCTTACACTTTTAAGTCTCTATATACCAGCTTAGTTCGTTCAAGGCTTGAGTATGCTTCGGTTATATGGAACCCAGTTTACTCGATACATGCATATCGCTTAGAGCGTGTTCAAAAGGCATTTATACGCTTTGCTTTACATCCCCTAAAATTTAATGAGCCCATCCCATCTTACGAATCCCGCTGTATGCTAATTGATCTTAAAACATTAGAGAATAGAAGAAAGATACTGTCACTTTCTTTCATAACTGACATCATTGTTGGAATTATCGATTGCCCGCATCCGCTTGGTTTAATTAACTTTAATGTACCGTCAAGATTGCTTAGGCACTCTTATCATTTTAATATGGGAGGTTGCCGTACTAATTATGCTTTAAATTCGCCAATAAACAGAGCGTTAACTGAATTTAATAGCCTTGCGAAGAAATATGAAATTGATTTTGGGCTTGGAAAAAATTATGTTAAATCTGTTTTAATTCAAGCTTATCGCTAATATAGATACCGTTAAATTATATTAAAATATGTAATTGTAAACATATATTCTTTGTAACTTAGGTTTTTTTTTTTAATAGTCTGTAAGAACTGGTTTCATAGACGAAATAAATAAATAAATAAATAAATAATCGGATGTACCGTTATTTATATTTATCTATTTTTATTGAAAGTCCTTAACGAAAAATTTTTCGGAAGAGTAAGATTTCAACAACAAAAATTGGGTTTATTCATAGAACTTCATTGAGTAGTAATACTTAACATTATTTCATTCCATTTATTATGTGTTTTGAAGTACAAAATGTGTCTCAGAACAGCGATTAATAGGAAAAAAAATTAATTAATCTGTTTTTCGCGATTTTAAGGAGAGGATAAATAATGAGGGATGTGAGTAAGTACTTTTGACTACTCTTTTGTGATTTTCTGGATTTGTTACACGTATGATTGTCCAAAAAATAATCTCCCCTCATACGCTTGTACCAAGATCCTTGATATCGCCTTTCAAATACTATTAAGTCCTGATGAAATCTTTCACCATGTTCATTACTTTCAGCAGCTAAGCTTGTAGGAAAATTATCCAGATGTGTATACAAGAAACGAATTTTAGGCAGCATATTACTTTTTTTGGTCTATAGTCTTGTAATAAAGTAACTTTTTGTTAACTAAGTACCCTCCGGTTTTGGTTAAGGACTTTCAATAAAAATAAATAAATATAAATAACTGTACATCCGGTTATTGCAATATTAGTCTTAAAATGTTCACAATTAAATAGGATAAGGGGGCTAACTTTTTGTCCCCCATAAAATTTTTCTAATTTTAGGACAGTCAAATCTGAAATTTCTTTAAAAAAATTATTTTTTTTTCCAATTTTTTTCATTCTGTTTGCCATTGTAACCAAACTACTTGACCAATTTTTGAGTGTGATGGCTAAAAATGTTTGTTGGAGCTCCCTCTACCAGATCTTCCTAGATGTCAAATTGCCACGATGACTACCAAAATGTCTTGCATATATGGTTTTTTTCTAAATTTTTGTCGATATCTGAAAAAATGGGTCTGCCACAAAAAAATGGAGATGATATTCGGAATCAGCGTAAAATTTCGCTTTAGAAAAGTATTATTTCATTTTTGGTGGTTAAAGTTGATCAAAATTTGTCGAGTAATTAGCATGTTAATAATACCGTATAATAATTGTAGAGTTTGTTGAGCCGTAGGAAGGTGCAGGGATCGTATGAATTTTACCACAAAAGAGCGAATATGAGTACAAAGAATGTAAATTGTGTTGAAATTCCTACGGTTCTTGCACTTTCCTACGGCTCAACAAATGCTACAATTATAAATAATACTTCGTGAAAAAGCGCTAAATTTCGAATTACCAATTTGGAAAATTTCTATTCTCATTGATTTTTTCCTGAAAAAGAAATGTATGCTAATAAAGCATCTCTTAGTTAAATATGGTTTTATGGTCAGATCAATTTCATACAAAACGAATCTTTCGGGGGGGGTTTTGTCCCCAAAACCCCCCCCGTTACTACGCCACTGGAAAAGACAGTCGATGAGTTGGGTGTTAGTGCTCGGTCAGCAAGTGAACGTGGTAGTGCTCGGTCGCAGATAAGAAATTTATCGTCGTAATACGGCTATTTTGGCACATGCTGAAAATTGCAAAAACATTTCAAGTGCTAATGCAAAAAAAAAAAAAAAAAAAAAAAATGATTAAATATTAAAAGTAACAGCGGAAGCTGCGCGCTAATTTCAAAAGAAAAACATTATAAAAAAGGGAACTATTAAAAGCGACTAAATGAAAGCACAGACTTCTAATAAAAAAAAAAAAACTACGCGTTTCACTTTTGAGTGTAATACGAATTATAATGATTTCATTTAAAAAAAAAAAAAAACGCAAATTAAACAAATCATAAATACTACATTGTGCGCCATTTTCACTTTTTTATTACCTTTTTTTTTATTGCATTAATTGAAAAAAAAAAAATACATCAAATATACTTGTATAGAGCACATACATACAAAAAAAAAGAAAATTTTTTTTATATGTATAAACTTTTACTTGTACATACATATGTAATTGCTGCATTGCAAAAATCAACTCGTGGAAACATGAACAGTGGCGGATAAAATTATAGCGCAGTGATGGTGACGTGTAGAGTATAATTGTATCAAATATCTACATAAAAGTACCCCATTAGTACTGGCTGTAAGTTACGCACTATCGTAGAAAAAAAAAAAATAATAAAAGGCTTGAGCCAACAAATAAAGCAAAATACCTGTATCATCAGCAGCAGCAAAGGCAGAAGCGGTGACAGCAGCAGCAGATACGGCAGCAAACGCAGCAGCAGCGACCACCGGCGCCGGCGGTATGTACACATGTACTATATAATATAAGCACTTCCATAAGTACATATGTATGTATGCATATCCTACGTGTTAAGTCCTACGCTTGAGTTTTGCAAAAAAAAAAAAAAAAAAAAAAAAAAAAAAAAAAAATTTTCCATTTTTAATAAGTACAAAACGATTAATAAACCGCTCATTTCAAACAAATTAAAAGAAATACTGTAATTGTAGTAAATGAACCCTGAAATGTTGAATCATAAAGAAAATACATATATATATATTTTGGACCTTAATAAACGCTACACTTAAAATTGTCTCTTAAACTATTTAGGATTATAAGAATGAAACCGGCCCTAAGTGAAGTTGTTAACCATTGTATATAACGAAAATTAAAAAAAAAAAAAAACCCCTTCAATGAGAAATATATATGTAGAACAAAAAAAAAAAAAAGGAATAATAAGCTATCCATACACACATTTAGTAGGGTAAGAGAAATGATTTGTAAATAAATTTTGTAAATTTAAAATGGGAATGCTGATTACCCTCATTTAAAAAGGCATAGGGATTTTCAGATACGGGGTCATCAAAACATAGGTGCACTGATGACCATGGATGAGGGTGGGTCGATAAGCACCGACGCTGCAACAACACCGGCGGCGCATAATAATACGGGGTCATCGAATTTAAGGTGCACCGATGGCCAAGGATGAGGGTGGGTCAGTAAAGCACCAGCGCTGCAACAACACCAGCGGCGCACCACAGGTAAGGGGTTACTGGTATTCGTGTGCGACAGTAACTATGGATTAGGGTGGGACAAAAACGCACCGGCGCTGCAACAACATCGGCAACGCCACCCCCTTGTGAGTTCGGCCTTTAACTTTTTTTTGTTGTTCATATATTTTAAATTTCAGCTTCTTTTATGTATTTTCAGATGCCTGTCAATAACCGGTCCTTCCGGTTGATTCAAATTTAAATTCAAAGTTAACGATTTTTTTTTCGCGATATATATGTATATTCAAATTTAAATTCACTTTGACAGTTTTTTTTGACAGTGTTTATTCAAATTTGGTGCATATCGATTTCAACGTACATTCAAATTAAACTATTGGTGCAACGATTATTTTCTCGTCCGTCCGCAATTATTTAAATTTAACGTGCGCTCATCTATTTTTAAATTTTTCCGTTGATGTCAGTATTTCCGTCCGATTTAAATTTTGGTTCAAATGCTTTGCTAACGTCCGTCTGACTTTAACGTACATTCAAAATTCATGATCAAATTTTAACGACATTTTCCCTCGGTTTGCATTTATTTAAGTTTAACTGATGCCTGGCCTCTTGAATTTGGATTTTTCGGGTTATTTTGAATTTTCGAATTTTTCAACGGTCCGTCCGTGGCATCCGGCCAAACCGGATGTTGTTTTAGTGTGATTTTACTCGTTATGGTTTGAAAAGGCATGATATGAATTTTTTCTGTTTATGGCGCAGGACAGCAATGTAGGCAAGAACCCCGCCCAGCCGACAATGACTAGCCACAGTGCAACCCTAGATCATGCCGACCGCCATGCATTGCTGCTCCACTCGATTGTAGATCGTAATCGAGGTCAAAAGCTGTACCATAACAATACAAACCTTACTCCTTATTTTTAAATTTATCTGTTTTCACTACCCTCAAAGCTGGTGATATGAATATCGCAAGAAATAACGAAAACCAAATTTCACCACACTTATAGAAACACTACCTTGCGATAAATATGAAACAGGGTTGTATTTTGCGTTATAATTCATATCGCAAGGTTACAGAAACGGGCTACAGATCGCCTCACGCCGTTTGTAAGGCCGTTCACATTTACCGGGATGGATTACTTTGGTCCCATCAATGTGTCGAGTGGTGCTTTAATTGTCCAATGAATCCGTCAGAATAAGGAATCTGGGAACGCATGGTGCAATGCGTAAAACGGGTATTGCGTCACACGCTTGAAGGTGTAGCGCCGAACGAGCATACTCTTTCGTGCTTTTGATTGAGGAAGAAAATGTGATAAACTGGCGCCCTTTGACGCATCTACCGATATCAAAAGACAATGAAGAACCACTAACGCCAAACCACTTCCTTCTTGGCTCATCTAACATCGCCAATACACCTGCCGGCTCGGCAGTACCAGAAAAATTGTATGCCTTACGCAAGCAGGGGCGCATTGCCAGACAGTTGCGTGACCATTTTTGGAAAAGATGGGTGTCAGAGTATCTCCCCACTTTAATGCGGTGAACTAAGTGCTGTCAGTCTACAAGACAACTGAAAATTGGAGCCGTAGTATTCATTTGTGACAGCAACTTACCAAGAAGAGATTGGTGCCGAGTTATGGTGGAGCGGCTGTATCCAGGACCAGATGAAGTTGTGCGGCAGGCGGACGTTCGAACCGCCAGAAGCATATATCGACGCGCTACATCCAAGCTAGCTGTACTGGACGTGGATGTTGACGAAACAGCTTGATTCACGGGGGCGGGGATGTCCCAGCTTGCTCGTATGTAACACTGTGGCAGCACCATTCCATCCATTCTATGCAACCTTGTAATGTACTTGTCATATTGTTAACACGTTTTGTATGAACATATCGACGCTTCCAAACAAAACTGTACTAAGTCTGAAAACTGTGTTTTGCAGGAGAAGCTCTCAAAGTTTAAACTCGATATGGAACTTCAGTTGTTCACAAAACTGAAGACCCCACCCTCCGGAGGCCTATGGTTCCCGAGATATACCTCGTTAAAGTTCCGATATTTCCCATAAAAATTTCACCGAACACTCGCCAGGATTGCCGTTGGGTGTTGGGTTGGGTGTTGCCGTTTGGGAAAAAAAATGGTGTAACACCAAATTTAAATAAAAATTGTCAAAAACTTTTCTGCGTTGGAGGCCTTCGGCCGCGCTTATTTAAAATAACCCTGGGCTACGCCACCAAAGTCCGGATATACAACCTAACCGTGGCTACCGCCACGGCGATGTCCTTCTGCGTAGTACACGATTTGTTATTAAAAATTTTCATATTTAGGTGCCTTTTTCTTACTTACTTACCTCGATATGGCAACACAAAAAGTACTGTATAATACAACCCTGCATGTAGTCAGAAACACAGAAGCACACGTAACTCGTCACGGTTAGTGAAAAAATGTAAACAAATTAATAAAAGCGAGTTTTTTTATAATAAAAACGTAAAATTCTCCCGAAAATATAAATAAAATCGAAGTTTAAATGTAATTAAAAGTTATAAAAGTGAAAACTTGTATAAAAAGTATCGTTCCAAAGGCAGTTCAATCAATTTTCCCACATTAAATTTTGCTTTTGGGAAGGGTGAATTTAACAATAAATTACATGAATTGTGTAATCAAAAAATCTGTGAAAATTATTTATTTAGTTAAATTAAAACTAGAACTTGCATTATAGACACTTTTAAACAGATTTTCGTGGTGAAATTGCCATTATTTCGCATTTTCAAAAAGTGGATATCGACGTCGAAACTCTAGCCGACATATTTCTTGAACTTGGGAAAATGTCCTCTAAATGTAAAAAAAATCTTTTTGGATAAATGCGCTGAAACAGCTCTTATTTATTCACAGTCAGCCCACTCGTTGATAAAAAATTTTGAAAGAGAAAACACATCAAGTGAAGTTAATTTGCACTGCAATACTTAAAATAACAAGTGAGGAAGCCTAAGTTCGAGTGGAATCGAACATTAGATACTCAGCTGTATGCGTTCATTGTTTGTTTGCGTTTGATAGAAACACGGTGTATTTTATATAAAGCGAGTGCTGCATAAAGTGCGCGTAGCCGCCCCCATTTTCAACATTTTTATCAGTCATCCAACTAAGCATATAATTATTATTCTTTGTGCAAAATTTCATTCCTTTATGACTTCTAGTTACAAAGATGTCACGCTACAAATTCCCAAAGGGTGTTCGAGAAATATCTTTGTTAAAAAGTAGGCGTGGTCATAAACCGATTTCAATAAATTTTTGCGTGTCTATTAACACAAGTTATAAAAGTGTATAAACCAAGTTTCGTCATAATATCTCAATTATTTGTCGAGTTATGGGCTAAGAAATCTCGTATATTACTTTGTCTAAAAAGAGGCGGTGCCACGCCCATTTTCCAAAATTTTTATATTTTTTGTTTCCGGTCTATTCTGGAACTCATGCCACAAAATTTCAATGAATTATCTTTATATTTGACAGAGATATCGCTTAAAATGTTTTTATTAGGCCACTTTATAATACCCATATATAAAAGTGGGAGTGGCCCTCCACCGATTTTGGAAATTTTTCGTCCAAACATTTGACTAAGTAGGTATATCACGCGTACCGAATTTCATCGATATATCGAATTCAAATGCAACTCTGTTCTGCTACTGTCCGCTATATTCACCTAAATGGGTTCCGTCATTTTTTCTTTTTCACCTAACCTTGCCTACAGGTCTACAGTGGAAAAAGTTATGCGCTTACATACATACAGGCAAAATGGCAAATGTCAGCTAATTAGCTCGATACTTAACTTTTCCACACACAAACTAGGAAAACACTCAAAAAACACTCTGGATTGCCAGGATTGTAAGTTGCCAACGGCCTTTATTCGTAGGGACGATATCGCACCCTAAATCATAAAGTGACACAACTCAAAATTCAAAAATTTTCAGGAGAGCCAAAAAGCTGTCCTTTTTATAGGCAATGATATGGGAAAAGGCCACGTATAATAGTTATTTTTCAGTTAAAAAAGACTGATGAAAAAGATTTTTTGGCAGTCGTTAGAGATATATTCTGTGAAAAGAAAGAAAAGCGATTTCGAAAAATTTTGAGTTGTGTCACTTTATGATTAAGGGTGCGATATGTTTTCATGAATAAATGAGTTTTATAACGTATTAATTTATTAATAATTTTAATCGAAAAACGGCTATAATCGGTAAGTACCGTAAAATTATTCGCGATTAATAACACTGGATCACAAAATGAGTACATATATTTTTTGGCTGTAGAGCAGTGTAATCGAACGCTTTCGTGTAATCCAAAAAGCAGTTAATTTGTCATTTCCTTTTTTTGCCATTATTATAGCGTGTTAATTTATTAATAATTTTAATCGAAAAACGGTTATAATCGGTTAGTACCGTGAAGCTATTGGCGATTAATAATCGAACGCTTTCGTGTACTCTAAAAACCGATTAATCGGTTTTTTCAGTCGCAGATGTATATGCACTAAAATGAAACACTTCTAATGTGAAATATTACGATTAGTAAAGAAACTACGTTATTTAAAAGCCTGTTCAAATTGGCGTGATTTAAGGGTTATTTAGGCAAAAATCGTTGTTGAGTACCTTTAAATAACGTTGTTTCGCCATACAAAAATGCCACCCTGGAAATGCGCACTTCGGCGAAAATATTCACGAAATTACTCTGCAATCGGTCTCTTTAATAAATTTTATCGATTATAATCGAAAACATCTTTACCAATCGCTAATTTTTCACATTAGCTGTAATAGCGTTTGTTGAGTGTAGGAAAGCGTATGAGTTGCAGGAATTTTACCACTAAAGAGCGAGAGGATCAGAGGATGTGAGAAAGAAGACTAGCAATTTGTAGGAATCCGCACACAGAATTTGTGTGGGTACTTTCCTAAAATGTGTCAAACTCTGAAGGAGAGGAAGAAATTGTAAACAGTGTTGCCACAGCCTCAAAAAATTTGGTATCACAAATTGATACATTTATGGTTTTTTTGGTTTCACCGAAAAATGTTTGAAAAAAAAACTAAAATTAATAAAATATGCTGCTTTTGGGTTCTAACACCGAAAAATTTTTGAGAAAAAAATTAAAATTAATAAAGTAAGCTACTTTCGTGGTTTGAACGTTATCGTTTTTTTTTTTTAAATAAAAATATAAAGATAATACTTAAATTTCACATGCAAATAAATATGAATAATTTGGTACTGCACCGAGTAATATAAAAGTTCTATAAAATGAAATGGGTCAAACGAGCTGGGTGATCTAGTTGCCAGAGCTGATTTTGGAATTGAATTGGAGTCATTGAATCAGTTCTTAAATATTTGTCGCGCTGCCCTCCTTTAAGTCAAAATGCCTGCTATGGGCAGTGGTCCTACCAACAGTTTGATAAAAATTAAATTTGTTCTAAGCCAAAATAAAAATTATCTACTTATCATTCATATATAATTGCGCTTAGGTGCTTTTTTTTTTTGATAAATTTAAGTACTCCCTCATGAAGACGATGAAGGTGGTCCACGAAAGATTACTGTGGATGGGTACGTAGATTTTGTCCCAGAAAGAGGATTATGTGGTCCTTTCAATCAGTTAGGCACCAAAATAAAGGTATTTTGAAAAAACAAATATTTATATTTCGAAAACTATCGGCCTCCGGACTGTTACGACTTCATATATAGGATCGGAGGACGGTGCAGCGCCCCTTTTATAAACGGTTTTTACGCCCCCCTGGATCGGTAAAGGAAAACGTGACCACGAAAAAAAAAACATGAAGGCATAAATTTGTGATATCAAAATTTTTGAGGTTGTGGCAACACTATTCCTAAGCGTCATTTTTGACACTAAATAGCATTTCGCACAAATGCGTTTGTTGAACTTTTGCCTTCATCTTCAGTTTGACATAAAATAGCATTCTACCCAAAGTCTCACCAAAATAAATTTGTTCGCGGTGGCTTCTTCGATATATTCTCATTGTATATTGCATAAGCAATTCTTTAATTAAAAAAAAAGAACAAATAATGGATACCGTCCGGTGAGAAAAAGTGGGCGTGGTCCGCCTGTTTGGCCTGTTTTCAGTGATATACTTCTTTTTTGGCGCAAACGATTTTTGAGGGAGCTAGAGGGGGATCAAGTTTAAAGAGCCCTTTTTTAAGCCGATATCTTCCAAGCTGAAAGCTGACTTAAACGCCTTTCATATGATGCATAAATATTTCCATAAATTCCAGGCAAATTTTGTGAAAAAGCAAAAAATTTTGGTATTTTTTTTTTGTTGTAATTACCTTATTAAACTATAAAAAATTATTAACATTAAAAAGAACGTTAAAATAGCTTTCATTTTATATATAACTTGTTACGAAAATTTTGTTAAAAATATGCAAAACAATTCTTGTTAGTTACCTATGTATATTGTCAAAAAAGCATCTATAACCCGGAGAACAGTACTTTTATACAGAACGTCAGATTGCATTGGCGGCCTTTGGCCGCGCTTTAAAAAATAACCCTCAGCCGGCAGAATTCTACTTCTGCAAAGTCATATATGGCCCCGACAACAGTACTTCTATACAGAACTCCATCAGCCGGAAGAATTCTACTTCTGCAATATTATCTATGGCCCCGACAACAGTGCTTCTATGCAGAACTCCAGATTGCTTTGGCGGCCTTCGGCCGTGCTTTTAAAAAATAACCCTCAGCCGGCAGAATTCTACTTCTCCAATAGCATCTATGGCCCGGACAACAGTACTTTCCCGAGTTTTTGAAATTGTTTCATAAATTCTGGAACACTGATTTAGATGGTACATTAAATATATATAATGGTACATTAAATATATGTGTGATAAAAGCCTACTGTACAACTTTTTTCATGGTCCACTGTATACTTAAAACTACTAAAACATCATTTCATTTCACGATAGTTACTTATAGAGGTCTTGCTTTGGAGAATAGCACATGAAATGAAAGATATTTTTATGCTCTTTTAAATTAATTTTATTTCTAATATACTTAATAGCCCTGTTTCTATTTAAGCGCATATATATCTGGATTTCTAACCGGACCACGCTCACTTTTTTTAGCTCACTTGACGGTACCTTTTACTTATGCCCAAAATTAGAGTTTTGTTTTTTCACCAAATTTGTAAGGAAGTGTGAATATTTTGGAAGATATAGGCTTTTTAAAAAAAGAGTTTTTTTAATTCAGCCCTCTCCTAGTTCCCTAAAAAATCGTTTCCGCCAAAAAAGAAGTATATCACTGAAAACATGGCAAAAACGCGGACCACGCTCACGTTTTTTCTTTTTTAGCTTACCGGACGGTATCCTTATGCCATAAAAAATTTAATTTGGTGGGAGTATTTTATTAATGATATTTTCATTTGAGTTGACCATGTAAAAATTTTTATTTGGGGCGGGATCAGCGTAACTGAAACACGACTAAAGTTTATAAATTACTAAAAAACGTGTCTGAACCAGTGTTGCCAGAACTTTTCCTGAGTTCCAGCTAGATTCACAAAAAAAAAGCTAGAAAAAGCTAAAAAAAATGTTACACACAAAAAAAAAATTAAATTAAAAAAGGAAGCTAAAAAATTACGAAATTACCCAGTAGAGCTTGGAGCGAGATCTCCCCAAGCGAGAGCAGAAGAGTAGGTACTCCATTTGATATCCTTTCCGAGCAATATCAAAATTTTTTCAGTTTTGTTTTATTTTGTTTGTGTTTATTACTTCCCTTCCTAGCACATACAATGTTAAAAACGAGTATACAAATTTGTATGCTTATACACGAAGTATAGAGAGTTTTAGCGTATCAAGTACTTCCGGATTAATAAAACGATGATCCCAAGTCCTACTGCGTATTTTAATGCTTTATTAATAGGTGATTTCCCGGGGCAGTGATCCGGACAAAAAATTTGCCAGCAACTGCAACAACAATTTTTTGATCCTGATGTTTATCTGGATCAAAAAAATCTATTACAATCTATACGGGCCCGAAATTGATCCAGATAAACATCAGGATCACAAAATTGTTCCATCTGCATGGAAAATTTTTATGCGGATCTGGACAGCTAGGGGAACTCGCCTAATGTGTTTTCAAAACACACATAAAAGCCCGTCTCTACATAACTTGTTTCACCAAAGAAACATGTAGCAAAACATCTAGCTAAATAACCTGTCTCCACGTGGCTGATCGTGATTCAGTTTAACATTTCTCTTTCTTACTCTTCTTAATGCCCGAATCGCAATTTGGCGTTAGGTCGGTCGCGCGTTGATCGTACCTCAAAGCCGCTTCACATTGACATTCGATATTAGATATTGGATTGCAAACACGTTCAATGCCACTAACATATTTTGTTCAATTTTTTCATAAATTTCTAATTTTTCGTCGAAAAAAATCAATTCGAATTTATTTAATGTCAAACGCCCGACTTAGTAGAGAAATGTTCAACTCGGGCGTTATACAGGGTTGCAATAAACATACGATATTACAAAAATTTTACGATCAAACGCTTGAGGTCACAATGCGATTTGCTCCATATATTTCCGTACATTTCTACTCACTTGTCAGAAGCGCGACCGACCATGATTCAACCATAAAGGTTTACGCATGACGACATACCTTCATACATAGTGGGGCGATAAGTGTCATGCAAAGAGGAATGTAGAAGAATTTGACAGATACGGCCCCTATGGAAATGCTAGGGTGCGTGTGTGTGTGGAATATGTCAACAAAAAAAATGCTTGTGTTCGTGTGTGTTTATGAAGATTGAAGAAGAAGTCAGCTGATCTTATGCATTCTCCTTTATTGTTCCTCCATGGCGACCGACCGAACGCCAAATTGCGATTCCGGCATAAATGTTTGTATGTTTGCTTATTTTTGCGTTTTTGTTTTGGCCTGTGTGAGATTTCGATAGATTTTCGATACAAAATTAGAGAAGACATAGATATCATCGAGGTTGACAAGATGATTCAGAATGAAACAGTGTTTCAATCTTCACTCGCCCTCAGAAATTTTGTATGGAAATTGGCGAGTTTCGGCACTGGTTTCCGTGTCGAAACAAGATTGAGAGAGAAAATGGAGAAAAAAGAGCGAAACACGTTATGTGGAGACATGGTATAAATTCAAGGTCAATTTAACAGGTCGGTTCAAGATACATACACACATACACGCCGTGAGCTGTCGAACTCTCGTGACCGAGATGTCAAAACTGTAAGGAAGACGACATAATTTGACATTCAGTTCACGGGCGAATGATGGATAAACTCAGAGAATGAAGAATTTGGCGAATTGTAAAGACGAATCCATGTATAGAATAGGCAGAAGCAAACAAATTGGATAGCTGTCGAAGAAGAACAAGAAGTCAGCTGATCTGAAGAACCGTCGTGTTTAGTGGAGCCTGCATTAGTTACTTATTTTCATATACTATACGTAGATTTGTACTTCAGTGTCAATAAAAATAAGGAAATGATAAAAAAAATGTTTTATATTCAAATAATGGAAACTATAATGACTGTATGTATGTATATAAGCAGCGCTCATTTTTTGGGGAGGTTTAGCAAATAAAAAAGCTTAAAAAAAGCCAAAGCTAAATCATAATTTTTGCAGCTAAAAGACAAGAAAAAAAGCTAAAAGCTAGAATGGCAACGGCAGCGATGTCGCCGTCACTCCGATTTTACTTATCACGCCTTTGCGTAAATCAATCCACTTTTTCATGTATAAAATAATTCAGAAATTTTGAATCAACTGTGTATATGCAGAAATTACTACTTTAAATTTTGAATGCATAAAATTACAATATGGCATCGTTATTGTTTACGTCTTATAATTCTGAAATTATAAAAACTCATTAGCTGGTTTTTAAATTTTTTTGTTTTCATCAGGAAAGTTTGCCCAGGACCGTGATTAAGTAATAAAGGTTATCGCATGCCGATGAAATGTCATGGAAAGAGGAATGTAGAAGAATATGACAGAACTGTCCCCTATATAAATGCTAGTGCGCGTGTGTATGTGGCATATGCAAACAACAAAAAAATGCTAGCGTTCGTATGTTTATGAAGATTGAAGAAGTCAGCTGATCGGATGCGTTCTCCTTTACTAATTCCTTCATGACCCTGGCCCAAATGCAAAAAAGGTGCTTATGTACATAAACTTGTACCTTTATATCCAAGGCATGATATCTAATGCATAACATGCAATAATTTATGTATACAAAAGTTTATAAACAGATGCGTTATGAATAAAAACACAAGTTTTAATTTAATTAAATTAATTTCTAATAAATATGTTCCTTAATTCGAAAAAAAAAATTGCGGTTGCTTTCCCATATTCACATTTCTTTGTTGATTTGCTTATTTTTGACATCACTCCGCAATTTCTCTCCTCTCTTTCGGCCGTCACTCCGAAACACTGCGCTATTTATCAATTTTCACTCCGCTTATAAAATTTGAAACAGCATCGCTGCAGAGCGTATAAGAGCCTATACACACTTGCGACTCAATCGATTTGGTCAAATTGGGCTGTTGTATTCACACTACGCCAACTATTTAGTCGAATCGGTGGCAGCTTTTTACACTAGAGACTAAATAGTCGGTTATTGACAATGACATAGTGTTGCCAATGTTCACATTTTACACAGCAAATTTTACATTAGTGGTCTTCGTATAAAGTGATGAATTATTAAATTTCTTTTATCACTTTATCTGCATTCTTACATGAAAGCACCTTCTTGTCATCTGTCAACTTGATTAATAAATAATAAAATAAACAAAAAGTGAATACTTTTTGGTTGCTTGTTTTTCCGACAGGGTAGGAATATGATGTATTGTGGAACGATCTTCCGTCATCCCTTGTCAAGTTTGGTTTGGAGACAAACCGGTTTCGGCTAATATGCGCCATCTTCAGTGTCTTTTTTCGTTCTGACAAACAGGACGCCAAATCAAGACGAGATATCGAGAACACGTAAGAGATTACAATAAGAAAATAAGGAAATCATCAACGACAGTGGAATCAAATTTCGCCAACCACATGGCAGAAAACAAATGTACACCCATGAAAATAGAAAAAACAGCTAAAATTCTGCACATACAACATAAGGGAAAACGACTTAACGTATTAGAAAATATGGAGATATACAAACAAAAGACATTCGTAGGTAAAATAATAAATGAACAAATAAACACCACATCAGATACATTATTCGAACCGCTTAAGCTATTATACCGAAAAGATGACAAAAAACCTAAAACCGACATAAACAAAACAACACACAAGAGGACAATAACGGACTTTTACCTGACTGTTTAATGAGGATACAAAAATAGATTTACATACCTAAACGCACAGACTCGCACGCACGCACACATGCACGTCGCCCGAACACACGAATGCACGAACACATCACACGAACACGAAGTATGTGACCAAACGATGGAAGCTAGTTACTATAAGTACTATCGAACTTACACAAAATAACTCAGAACGAAAAAAGTCTCCAAACCAAACTTGACAAGGGATGACGGAAGATCGTTCCACAATACAAAAAGTGAATACATTGTTTGGCTTTCTTTTTTATTAAACTAGCAACTAGCTGTCAAGTAAATGAAAAGAGAAAAACGGAAGGAATTACGCTCATAAAGAACGAAACGAACAGAAGTACAAGAAACGGAAAAATAGTAAAAATTTGCCATTAATAATTTCCGTGCAATTTCATTTTCATTATTTCTATTTTAAAATGCGATTAATGACATATTTGAAGAGAACAACAATATCAAGAAACACATGAAAACGGAAGTAAATATCCTTAGTTAGATAATTGGCTAGCGTAGAACTAAACTGGTCTATCTAACAAAATACAAAAGTGGAGAAAACAGATTAAACGCGTTTTAATGCGGTGTGCGATTTTTGATGTATGTTAAGTGAATATTGTAAATTATTATGTTAGCTTAATAGTTAACTTAACATTCTGCATTAAAAAAAATTATTATAGAAACGTTTTTTATATAATATTTGCTTGTAACAAGAAAACTTGTTACATAGACCACTTTAGAATTTTAAATTTTTAAGGAAGTTTGAACTACAAATTGGAAATTATATGAATAAAACAGCAAAAAATATGTGAAAGGAAGTACTTTAATTACAAAAATAACATACAAATGTTCGTAAATGATCACCTCTGCATTAAAAGTAACAGTAACCTAGTTTTCTCCACGGTGGGCTGGTAGAAAATCTTCTAGATTGTTTTCTGCTTCATCTCTGCGGTTTACATGTGGAGAGACAGGTAAAAGGAGTGATGAATCGGTTGTATAAATTTCAACATATTTTTTTGTTCTGCATTTTTTTGAATTTCAAAACGCGTATGTCGCTGCCCTGATCTGGTGTAAAATTCTGCAAGAACTCTATGAAATCATATAGGTTCACGCTAGATTTCTTTATATCGACGGATTTATATGTTTCACAACAATCATCATTAAATTGCATCACAGATTCACCCTTGACAAATTTTGCCTTTCGCATTTGGGAAACTTTTGCACCGTCGTCGACTATACTCTGGTAGTCGCTGAACATTGGCCGTAGTTCGTCAAATGACATAAATTTCCCCACCATATTATTAACATCAAAAAGAGCATGCTTTCTACAATTTTTAACCAATTCCATCCACTCATCTGGTGTAAGATCATACTGGTCTATGGTAGTCTATGCTAGTTGGACCACTTTAGAATTTCTTGAAATGACAAAAGGACGTGAATTCTAAAGTGACATTTTTATCGTTTGGACACTTTGGTGCAGAAATAAGACCTACATCAATTTTTCACGGATAAATTTATGATTTTCAAGTTCAAAAATGTACATAACTCGATTTCTGAAAAAATTTTAGATAGACCAGTTTAGTTCTACGCTAGCCAATTCTAGTTAAAAAGAAACGAGCCTTTTGTTTTTTTTTTTTAAACATTTTGAAAATATTAATTGAAATATTCAATCTCTGCAATTTACCAAAAGTGATAAAAGTAGTGCTGTCAGCATGGCAACTCTTTCAACTATGAATATCACTGTTGTTGTTGTAGTCTTTCGACTAAATTGTCTGTAGTGTCAATACGTAGAAGGGCGCCTTGCTGATCAAGCAATTGTCCAACTGTTTCAGTTGGAATGAAATTGGGCTGCAAATCCAACTGTTTCAGTTGTTCGACTAATTGAATGTAGTGTGAATGCTTCCATACATTCCCATGCAAATCAACATTCGACTTAATCGATTGAGTCGCAGCCCAGCAAAACCCGTGTGATGGAAACTAAGGCACTCTGCACACGGAGCGTACTCTTTTAGACGCGTATTAGATACTACAGACGAAAGCTGTACGCTTTGATGTCGCGCACGTATATTTCAATTGAAGGCTGCACACGAGTCGTCAGCTTCATGCATTCGTCAAAGTATGCTGGCTACATGTCGCTTGGCGTAAAGCAGTGCTGGTAGCTAGGCGTACTACGCTTAGAAAACAGGAAGAAGAAGACGTTTGTTTACATTTTTCCACATGGCGAAATTTATAAAAGCAGTAAAATTTGTGGAAAAAATCGGAAAAAATTTGTGTATAATTAAAAAAAATGGAAGATTCCATAAAATTTTTCATCTTTTCTATTTAAAGCTTCGAAATTTAAAGCAAATACCGTATTATTAATTTGTTTGTTTGTTTTGTGCAGCGAAGTTTTATGTCGCTTCGTGTGCAGATCTTGAGGCGTAGGGAAATCGACGCTACATGAAATGTCTGGTACGCGTCTATGACGATACGCCTCGTGTGCAGAGTGCCTAACACATGCAAAAGTTTCACACTAATACATTGACACACTTTTTTATCATATGTGAGAGGACAGGGTTGATTCGTTTAAAAAAAAATTAAATTCGTGGAAGCTAGTTGATCGCGTTCTTTCGTGTGCTAAAAATATAGTTTAATAGTGAATAAAGATAAGAAAAAATAATAATTAATAATCGTTTTTTAAAGTATAAAGATAAGTACATACATATTTAAGTCAAACCAGCTTTATTATGTAGTACATTTACATATATATATTTTTTTCACTTCAATTTCAGATGTCTTCCAAGAAGTCGACTCCATAGAATTCGAGAGAGGCGTATGCAAGACTGTCGAGCTTAGCCATCACCGCGAGCAGTAAAAAGTATATTTTTGGTGTTAAAAATCTAATTTTATTTCATATACATATGTTAATAATATCTGTGTAATGAATATAATAAATATAGACTATGATAGATTTGTTTGTGGCTCATTTGTGAAAGGTTCAGGCATCAAATTTGATGGCTCAGCTGTGATAGATTCGTATATCAAGTGTGATGGATCATATGTGACTGGTATTTACATCAACATTGATGGGTATAAAGTGAGAGAGGAAAGAGTTCAGCTATATATAGAAAATCATATGATTACGCATAAGTGGGAGCGAGATGCAAACTCACACGTATACACTTCACTCCATCACATTTTTCATATTGCCCTTAATAATGTGATAGGAATTCTTGATGGAGAGTGATGGATCACATGTGATCATCAATTGATGGGTCAAATGATTATCACGGCGCTTGCAGGGAGGTGTGTATAGGCTCTAACGCTCTTTGGCATATGCTACACTGTCAATATATATTGATGAAATCCGTGGATCGCGATTCATATTGACAGTGTAGCACCGAGTATTGATGGATCGCGATCCTGGATCGCGAATTTTTAGAAATTTTGCGATCCGCGATACGGATCGCAATATTGACAATATGGATTGACTGTGTATCATGAAAATTTTGCGATCCATCAAAATGCATGTATTTTTAGAAATTTTGAAATCCGTGATCCGGATCGCAATATTGACAATACGGATTGACTGTATAGCATGAAAATTTTGCGATCCATGAAAATGCATGTCTTTTTAGAAATTTTGAAATCTGTGATCTGGATCGCAATATTGCAATTAACGAATTGAAAGTGAAAGTGGGAAAAGGACGGAAGTAAAATATTTTGAATCTCAGAGCGAGAAAAACATCCCAATATTCATATTGAACGTGTAGCACCAGTTTGCGATCCATCAAACCATCAATATGAATCGCGATTCAAATATCGCGATTCATATTGACAGTCTAGCTTATAGCCCCGACACATAGCATACGTCAATCCGTCTACGTCGACGTATGTGACTGACAGCTCAGTAAAATGTCGGCATTTAAACGTACGTCGTCACACGTACGACGGATCCGTCGCCGCAACGTACCGAAGTTGCCCAAAAGTCAACTTTTGGTATACGTCAATCCGTCGCTATGTCAGCTGATTGCTTTTGATTGTTAACCTTTAGCTACTCTTGAATTTCACTTTTTTTGCAATTTGCTTTTCGAGTTTTTTCTCATTTGTATAACATTCCTCCATAAAACAAAATGGTCAAGAATTATCAGGAGATGTGAAGTTACTGAAAACTGAATTTCAAGAGGGCAACTTAAAAGAGAAATTACAAAATATTCTAAAGAGTTAAATTTTTGCCACCACCTCTGTAGTTAAAGGTTAATCAAACAGCTGATTTGTGTATATCCGCCAACGTTTCCTATGTGGCGACCTCTCCGTCAAGTACGTGAGCTGTCAGTCACATACGTCGACGTAGACGGATTGACGTATGCTATGTGACGGGCCTATTATGCCTTTGAACGCACGTACATAATTTCGAAAAGTAATTTCGGCTAAACAACGAAATTTCAACTGCAGTCTGAATGTGCTTCAAGGGTAATCAACGCCGAAACAACGATTTTTGCCTAAATAACCCTTAGATTACGCCAATCTGAACATCTTTTAACTCATATGGAATAGCCAAAAAAATTATTTCTATATATATGTATATTTTATACTGAATTGAAAGAAGTCGGTTACAAATGCGTTAAATTGTGAACCGAGATCAAATGTTACGGAAAGCTCAGCCTGATTGCCTGCGTTATTTTATATCCCTACTGCGTTCAGATGGTTCAGACACCGCTCAAAGTGATGAGCTTGTGCGTGTGCTTGTTGAAGCTGGAAATTATGACAAATGTAACTCAATTTTACATAAAACCACAAATTTTTTTGCTTAATATCTTTTTGTCGAAAATTTTAAAGCACTGGCATCAGAAACTGTACATAATGCCTTTCAAGACGGACTACTTGTAGCAGCAACTCCAAACGGCTCCGGTTCATCTCTTATTCCAAAATTTTTGCGATTGCCAAGATTGGAGGAAGTTAAGGTAATTTAATGACACCGTTATATTTACATACTTTCGCGGTAGTTGCATAGTTTAGGTGGCAATGACTGATGTATTTTGTTAATAACTTTATTGGTATAAAAATTAAGGTTGGAACTAAGTCGTGCCACGATTCCAGCAAAACTGATTTTTTAAGGGGGCGTGGCACCGTCCCCCGATTCTATATTTGAAGTCCGAACGGTTAGGAAACAAATAGTTTTGGAAATATTAATGTTTGAAGTTGCATAAATTGTCACACTGAACAACCCTTTTTTTGTATGCAAATCGGTTGGTCTGTTGCTCTGTGCTGCTACACAACAACAAAAAATGCCAAATAAACAGCAATCAGAAAATGGCTGAAATGAACCAAGAAATTTTATACGTAGAAGTTATACGTATAATACCCTTATGCGTTGGCGGCCTTTGGCCGCGCTTCAAAAAAATAACCCTCAGCCGGCAGAATTCTCTCTGAAGTAGAACCTAGGATGGATCCACAGTATTTTGAGTAGAACACCTTTCTGCGTTAAAATTCGTTTAAAATACATTTGTATTAAATTTCTTAGCATCCGGCAACTATTTCTTCGCAGTAATCAACTGACAGTTGGGTGTATTCAGTGTCTGAGTGTATGTTTAGTTAAAGCTGCTAGTAAGAAGTTCGGGTCGGCTTTCCATTATTCCAGCACGCCCTGAGAAAAATGACTTATGCAGGGCGGTAGAGGGGCTCTCACAGATCTCAAAACTGAAAACCAAACTTGCCGGAGGCTTATAGTTCCCGAGATATTCCTTCTTAAAGTTGTGAAAATACTATGCAGAAGGACATCACCGTGGCGGTAGCCACGGTTGGGGCACACGTCCGGACGGATGGCGTAGCCCAGGGTTATTTTTTATAAGCGCGGCCGAAGGCCGCCAACGCAGAAAAGTTTTTTTTTTGCAAAATTTTCGCTAAACTCCATGTGTGGTGAAATTTGTATGGGAACAGCAAATATCTCGGGAACTATAGGCCTCCGGTAGGTGGGGTCTTCAGTTTTGTGATCTGGGGGCCCACCTCTACCCTCCTAAAAAACCATTTTTTTCTAGCCGTGGGGGACTCGTCTAAAATTTTTCCTATCTCGGAAACCATAAGCCTCCGGCAAGTTTGGTTTTCAGATTTGGGATCTGTGAGAGCTCCTCTACACCCCTGTATAAGTCATTTTTGTCGGGGCGTGCTGGAATAATGGAAACATTTCCCCAAATACCAGCTAAAATGTCAAACATTGTAAACAAAGTAGGGGTATTCGCTATCCATAGCACGATAGCAAGATAGCACGGATTGCAAATATCCTAGACCAAAATATGCTACACATAGAGAGCACCCTATTGCACAGTCGTAGGAAATTTTAAGAAGCAGCCTTTCTTTTTTGCCTAACGGACGCATTCATCACTCACTTTTTAATAATCATTTTATTTTAGTAAATTTAATAAATACACACAAAACATACCTAACATTTCAAGCAAAATTTGGATGCTGAAATTGAAATTAGCAATTGGCAAATGTCAGCTGACGCAGGGTCGCAATTAATTTCCTACACTTCATAGCAAATATTATTATTATTATTATTAATTGGAAAAGTAGTGACAGTCCACTACCTTACACTGTTTTAGGGTACTAGCTTTAAGCCTTCGACCCGTTGGTTAATTTATTGTGTTGTTACTATTTACATCATTTACAGTATAAGTGGTTATTTGGTGTGTGTATTTTGTATGTACAATATTTGTTATTTAGATTTACATACATATGTTTGTGGTTAAATAAATTTTTTTAGATTTGTTGCTATTAAATATTTGTTGATGTTGTCGATGTCTTCGATTTTGAAACTTTTTAGAGTTGTAGATGGGATGGTGCAGCCGAATATGTTTGCCCTTATTGTCGCAAAATGTTGACAAGAATCCAGTAGGTGGGTGATAGAAATTGGAGCGGTGTTACAGAATTGACACTGTGGAATTTCTTGTCCCTTATATATGTGGTTGTGCGTTATAATCGTATGACCTATCCTTAGCCGGCAATATGATTTCAGAATCTTGCAATTTACTCCCCTCGGAAAATTGGGATTCTGACATTCCGGATTGATTGTTGAATAGTGATTGCGATGACTACCCCAACTGTTAATTTTGTTTTTGAAAACTTCTTGTTTTGCTAATCTGTATATGTCTTGTTTTAGCATGGTGTTTGTTGTTATTAGCGGTTGGGTAGAGGCTAGTTTTGCTCTTTCATCCGCAGCTTCGTTACCTGGGATTCCTACGTGGCTTGGGACCCACATTATTTTGATTGTGTTGTGAGCTGACGCAATGTAATTCCGGATTGCAGAGTTGATAAAATCGTTACTAGAAATGTTAGCAATAGATTTGATGGTAGACATACTATCAGTGCATATGATGTGTTTTTTTCCAGTTTGAAGAGCGTGTTGAATTGCTTGTAGAATTGCGCTGGCTTCAGCAGTAAAAACTGAGCAGAAGTTGGATAGGTGCCCAACTGCGATGGTTTCGTGGTTAGCGTCGACTACTGCATACGCTGTTGCGTTTTTCGTTTTTGTTCCGTCCGTATAGAGAAATTGCCACCCTAGTTGTTTAAAACTTTCAGTTATTTCTTTGAAGTTTTTATGGTATACCTCTGCGGGTGTTGTATTTTTCTTGTATACTTGCATGTCGAGGACCAGAAATTTGTCAGGTTGGAACCATGGTTCCGGGCGTTTGAAATTAAATCTTTCCATTTTGACTGAGATTCCCAACTCTTTAGCTGCATTAATACATCTACCAATAGCTGATTGTCGGGATGTTGTAGGTTTTCTTTTAATTACGGCATTAATCGTGTTATATAACATCGAATTTCTGCATTGTATCAGTTTCGGAATCAGTTTTAATGTGGTGAGCATAGTTCTTTCCTTGATCGAGGGTAGACCAGCTTCTGTTAACGTAGATAATGTTGGTGAGGTGGGAAATGCTCTTAAACATCTTTTAGCGGCTGCGTGGTATGGTGGTAGGACAAGTTTGATATTGGTTTTTGCACAGTGACCATAGATAGGGAGTCCGTAGTCAATTTTGGACAATATGAGGGCTTTAGTTGCGTTAATAAGCGTTGTTGGATGAACTAGGCAATGTTTTGACGAGAGGTATTTTATTATATCTAATCTCTTATTAATAGCTGATTTTACATATGTGCAATGATCTTTATATGTGAGTTTGGCATCAAATACAATTCCTAAGATTTTTAGTGTCTTACAGTTCGTAATCATGTTATTATTAAAGAGTAGATTCAATGGTGGGCAACGCTTTTTATTGCATATGTGCAAATTTTTACATTTGGTAAATGATACTTTGGCCCCAGAAGTATTGGACCAGCATGTGATATCTGATAAAATATGAATAAAGTCGCTTTGAACCACCGATAAATCTTTACATTTAGTGAAAAGTAACAAATCATCTGCATAAATTGTATGGTTAATTCTTTTGTATTTGGCTAATATTTTGCTTATTTCATCGAAAGCTAACATAAATAATACTACTGATAATGGTGATCCTTGTGGAACGCCGTTAAATAATCTGCAGGTATTTGAATACTTATTATTTACTTTGACTGCAAAGGAACGGTTGGTTAAAAAATCTTTAACGAAGTTATAGATTCTTTTACCAATCTTCCAGCTAGCTAGTTTTTGGAGTATGACGTGTGGACCGATTCTATCATATCGCTCATTTGCTGCAAGACCGGCATAAGTAAAAAAAAATCGATTGTCCAGAAAACGCTTTTAAAGTTTTCAACTGACTCCAATTTTACACAGAAAATAGGAAATCCTACAAATTCAAAACAAACCAATTCAGTATAATATATTTAACATATCCATAAAGGAAAATCAACACCAAGTATCCATTTATGGTTTTTTCCTGAATAAGAACCAACTCTCCTTTGCATAATGACGTTATTGTTGCAAAAATATATTCAATAGAGTGTCTTAAGTTAATGTGTCATTATTGTTGAGAAAAAAAAACAATAAGTTCGTATTAATTCATTTTATTTTCAGTCTTTTGAACTTCAAATATACATATTTTGTACTTATGAAAAAAATAAACATAAATTAATTATAATTCATAGAAACAAAAATAAACATAAATTAATTATAATTCACAGAAACAGTCTTTTGAACTTAAGAAATTTTTGTACTTATGAAAAAAATAAACATAAATTAATTATAATTCATAGAAACAAAAATAAACATAAATTAATTATAATTCACAGAAACAGTCTTTTGAACTTAAGAAATTAAGGAACTCTTCAACATCTTTTCATCTTAAGTTATAATTCATAAACGAAAAATTTTAATTTTTTACTTCAAGTAATTAAGAAATAATAACTAAATACCAAAATATATTGGTAACGAAACTGACTATGAAATGTTTACAAGTTATCATAAAATGGCTTATAAAAATTTGGAATAAGTTTTTTTTTAATCAACTCATTAATATCGGCTCTCTTATTTTCTGGTATACTTGGTTTAGTATGAAACGCTTTGTTTAAAGAAATCGCGTTTGCTTGCGTCTTTTTTTTAATAACAATCGCTTCCTTGAAATTTTCGTCAGCGTAATCGATCTTATAAAAAACAGAATTTGGGGATTCTCGTTGAACTCGAATTATTTTTACCTGTGACAATTTCAAATCTGTCATATTTAATGGACCGATGTCATTTGCCAGTATTTTTAAATCTAAAAAATCCTCAAAGCATAGCTCCTTAACATTAAATGGGTCTCCTTTTTTCTTTGCCGATCGAATTATTGATACAAATCCTTCAGTTGTATAAATGGGACCACTTTTGAGCATACGCTTGGTTTCTCTCTCGATTAAAGAATGAGCTGAATCGCCTTCATTTTGCGTATGGCCTTTGATAAGGTATTTGTGTGTGATTGATTTTATACCCAAATAGCGCACGGCGTATAAGTACATGGCAATCATGTATTTATTTTTTTGCTGTCCGGCACAGTTATCCGAATAAAATATTATTTCAGCGTCTTCAGTGGTCGACAAATTTCTAATATATTGTAGAACGCACGTTCCTAATTCATTAACTCCACGCAGTCCATTGGCTTCGTCCCATACAAAGCATTGGTATTTATTCGTTTTTATGTCATATATAGTGAAGTTGAAAACATTAATAGCGTTTTCTTTTCTACACAAAAGGGTTGTCATGGCGAAGCGCAATAATAGCTCAGATTTGCACTACACCCTGTCGAATTGCCGTCCTCTTCATATTCAGTGCAGCCCTTCACATATGTATGTACAATAGAATACACTCTAAATGTCACAATTGTGTATACTTTAGCTGTTCTGGTATGACGCAATCTATATAATACATATTATGTGTGCTAGAAAGAGACATAAAAGGTATACTTTTTATTCGTTATTGTTATTGATCAGCTGTTTGACAGGGTCATTGTATGCCCCGTCGATAGCACAGAGGGCAAGAAATCTTGCCCTTTCGAATTTTTTTAGGATTGCCCTTTGAGAAAAGATAGCGATGTGGACTGCGATGATTGCACTCATTTAACAAAAGAACACAACTTTTTGAAGGCACTACATGAGTGCGACATTTTTGAGTAGAAAAGAAAACGCTATAAGTTTCGACTTGTAATAAAATGCGGAGACATCGCCCTTAGGTAATTGCATGACAGCTTGCAAATCATAGACTGCTACAAATACGTTCATATCTTCTTTGTCTTTTCTTTTTTCATCTCTTGCCAAATTTTTTTCATGCAAGTGATTTTTATACATTTCTTTGTTATTAATTTTCTCCACTTCATCCATGTTGTTGTATGATGTACATTCTTCACACAAATCTTTTTTTGGTACGAAAAATGAGATGTTGAAATCCTCCGTAAAAGTTCTATAGAAATAATGGTAGTTGCAAAACGGTTCATTTTTTTCTTTACACATGTCTACGTAGTCGTTATATATGCTTGTTACGGTTTTGCTTCCTTCAATATAGGTTTTGGATGTGTTTGCTCTTGTGTAGTGACTTTCAATTTTTGGTATTTTATTTACGAATTCCTTAATTCCAGCTTTTAATTTAGGATCATGTTTTTTCTGTTTCCCGTGTTTACCTCTTTGGTCGGGTTCTAATATTTGGTTAGCGAGTTTTTGATGCTTATCCAATACGGTTCTAATTGAGCGATCGGTGATATCCAGGGTGTTTTTAAAAAACACTTTGCAAACGCGCACAACGTCATCACCTCGTTTGAAAAAAAAAACGCATTATTATTCTGGCGAGGCCCTCTGCTTCCCCCAATGCGCACATAACGGTATCTGGGCACAATTTTTTGCATACATTTGTCGATATATTGTCTTTGCTTTTCTATGTCACCAAGGGCCCAGTATAAGTTAAACAAATTTTTTCGTTCGTCATCACTAAAATGTTTGTAACATTCGAGCTTACAAGTCACAGCACATGTAGCTTTCATTTGTCTTGCAGGTTTAACTTTTTTCATCAGCGTATGTGATTCATACTCCATTCCACTATTTCTTTTCTTTTTAATGATGTTTCTCTTCCATTTTTCTGGCTGTCTTGCTCTTTTTTTCCTCCTTTTCAATGGACTATTTGGAATTATGGAGGGACTTACCATTTTTGAAGTTGAAGTGCCAGGTTGTGAATCACCGAGTGATGGTGCCGCGTAAGAAATCGATGTGCTATCAAAACTTTGCTGCACAACTGTACTAGCGGTGTCACGTGGACAATTTTCTAAAAGTGGGCGGAATACAGTCGTAGAATTGGCTAATGGATTACATGTTTCATCGTTGCTATCCTCACTATCACTTTCTTCTTGCGGTGATTTTGGGCAGTATGTTGCATCAGCCACGGAGTCGTCAAAGTCTTCCGAAAAAGAGGATGATCGGGATAAACTCGAAGATGATTTGCTGTTTTGGCTGGTTGACATTTTAAAATAACCTAAAACAACAACTTTTATTATTGTGATCGTGCGTTTTATTCATACATAGTAGACTGCTGCATGAGTACATTCATATGTCCAAACGAGTTATTCGTTTGGTTTTCTTGTAGTGAAGTACAACAACTCGCTTTATTATGAGTACTATGCTACTCGTACACGAACCACAATGAATAGTGTGCGTACACTATCCGTTCGTCATGAGACATTGCTGTACTGCTCGGAAGTACACGAAACACAGCAAATCAACACTTGTACACTTGTACAACAACAGCAGCAACAAGCGTGTGTGCACAAACAAAAGTGTACATATGTATGTAGGTATATGTGCGTATGTAGCTAAATGTGCGAAATGAAGTAAGTAAACGAGTAAACGAATAGAGAACTGTAGCAACAGCTATCAAACTTGTACTTGTACTACCACTTCTCATTTGAAATGAATACGAGTAGTACAGTAGTCAAAAGCAAAAACTACACGAATCTGCACTTGTACGAATGTCTCATTGCAGGGCTCTAATACATAGCTATATTTTTTATCAGCAATAGCATCATATTTTGTGTTAGTGTGAGCAATTTATTGTTACTGTTAATAATGCTATATTCAACAACGACACATTTTGTTATAATGTAAAATGATGACTGTTTATTAGTCATTCTTTTATATGTAATAACGTCATATCACGAAATACTTAAGTTGGCGATAGTATTTTTATCAACAAGAACGTCATATTTTGTAATATACCATGTTTGAATTAAATCAAACTTTTCAACAAGATAGTCATAACTCAAATTAGCGCTGTGTACTTGAAAAAATCTAGATTAAAAATACCATTACCTTTTCACGAAGAACTCCACAACACAAAATATGCCTCTGTTTAAGAAAGCCAAACGATCTTAACACGACGGCAGCAGTCGCACAACTGAGATATGTCGTTCTTACGTATAAAAAAAGTTGAAACAGATGAAATGAAATAACGGCATATTCTCTTCTCAAGCGGAGCATGTAAGAGGTATTCATATGAATTTTTTACTCAACATGAAGTATGATATAACGAACAATTCTGCATCATTAACTCAAAAATTACGTTTTTTGATTTATGCCGGTCTTGCAGCAAATGAGCGATATGCTTTTTCAAAGTCTATACTGAGAATTGATACGTGGTTACTTTTGGATAGCGCCGAAACGGCAAAGTTTTCAAATACTAGGAGGGCGTCCATTGTACCCTGACCTTCTTTAAATGCTACTTGGTGTGGATCCAGGAGGTTTTTGGAAAGGGCGAACCATGTAATTCGATTGGCTATAATTTTTTCTAATGTTTTACTTAGACATGGGAGGAGAGAAATTGGCCTGTAACTACCGGGGAGGGTAATGCACTGGTTCGGTTTGGCTATAGGGATTACTGATGCATTTTTCCATACATGAGGTAATTTACCTTCATTGAGAATTGTGTTGTAGAGATCGACTATTCTATTTTTAGCTTTGGAGGATAAGTTTTTTAATAAGGGGTATGATATCCGATCCCGACCTGGTGTTTTTCCTGACATTGAATTGAGGGTTATTTCAAACTCAAAGAGGGAAATATTTGTCTCGATTTTCTGCGCTTTCGGGCAGAGGTTGTGGCATGTATACACTTCAAGTAATAATTGGTTCTTTTTAACTAGGAAATCAGTATGAAAGTTGGAGTCTTCGGAGTAATTTGACCACATGGAACCCAGGTGGTTGGCAATACCTGCTGAGGAGTGAATGGGTCCATTGGACGTGTCTAAAACTTTGATATATGTTGGGGAATAGGTACCTGTAAGTCGCTTTATATTGGACCAAATTTTCTTGGGATTGCAATTCGGGGTAATAGCAGAGGTCAATTTCTCTAAGCTTTGGTTTTTGGCTTCTCTTAGTTTTTTCTTGAAGTGTGCATTTGTTGTTTTGTATTCCAGTAGGTTGTCTGTAGACTGATGTCTTTTATATCTATGCCACAGCATTTGTTTTTTGTCTCGGAGGGTAGCAAGAGCCGGGGACCAGTATGGGACGATGGTTTTGTGGTATTTATGTTGGGTTTGAGGTATGGATAAGTGTGCAGCCTCGCGAATAATTTTTGTTATTTGCCTAGTTTCTGTGTTGATGTTGATGGAGGCAGGGTGTTTATTTACAAATTCGTTGGTCAAACTTTGGAAAAGTGGCCAGTTGGCTCTGTCAGTGATAAATTTCGGTTTCGGGATGCCTGGATTGGAGATCGGGCTGGTCATTTTTGTGAGAAGATAGAAATGGTCGCTACCGTGGAGCTGAGAGGCTGTAGAGCATGAGAGTTTCGGTCCTAGATTGGCGGAGCAAATGGAAACGTCAACATTCGTAAAAGTTTGATGGGTGGTAAAGTGGGTTGGGGCCATATCGTTCAGGACGATATAGTTATTGAGCAGGATGAAGTCTTCTATGATTTTCCCTCTTAGGTTCGTTGACGAGGAGCCCCAAATTGGACTCCAGGCGTTAACGTCTCCTATGATTAGTATCTCAGTGGAAATACTAGACGTTATATCGATCAGGTTCTTAAGGTTTATCTGTTGTTGTGGGGGAATGTACAGGGATATGATTGTAAACTTTAAGCCAATGTTTACTTCGATGGCTATCACAGATATCGGGGATTGAATATCGATCAGTTTGTGCGGAATACCTTTTTTGACCATTACACATATGCCTTGTTTGGATGTGTGGTTTTGAGGGAGATTGTGGAAATAGGTGTGGAATGAGTTGGAGATGTGTGTGGTTTTGTTGAAAGGGATGTGGGTTTCATGTAAGGAGATTATGGATGGGGATTTTTCTTTTATTAATAGTTTTAATTCGTTGATGTTGTTGTATAGACCGTGGATATTCCATTGAAGAATGTTAAATGTCATCTTGTTCTAATGTATTTTTCATCGCTACATCTTCCGATTGAAATATTTCGCAATCCGAATCCGTTCGGGTTGGTGAGCTGTAATAGTTATTGTTGTTCAACAGTTCTTGGGTTAAGCGCGTAATGGGAGATTGGTTGGAATAATTTATAGTTGTTGTTTCATTTGTTGGTTTTATGGTTTTTGAAATATGCGGATCAGTTATTGTGTTTATCGGGGGTGTAGATGGCATTGTATTGGTTACGGTTTTTTGAGTTGTAGTTGCGTTTTTTTGATGGGCGTATGGTAAGTCGATTGATTGTTGATTGGGGGTGCTTATGTTGCTATTTGGTTGATTATTTAATGTCGTGGTTGGAGTGGTATAAATATTGGTACTATTTTCTTTTTGTTGATTGGTGGGGTTGTTGAAAGGAATTAAATTTGACGTTGTTGTGGGTTGAATTATGTTACTGTTGGATATGATACTGGAAAAGGAAAGTGGGTTTGGGGTATAAGAAAACTGAGCCGAATACGACTCTCTGGCTTGCTTAAGAGTGCATTTACGTTTAGTTTTGATTTTCAGAATTTCTTTGTGTTGTATGAATTTCGGACATTTGTTGAAACTGGAAGGGTGTTCTTCGCTGCAATTGGCACAGCTGATTCGAGTACATTCGTTGTTTGGGTGGGGTGGAAGGCTGCATGTTTGACATAGAGGAGGGTTTTTACAACGTTTAATTGTATGCCCTAAAAGCTGGCATGATTTACAACGCATTGGGTTAGGGAAATATTCTCTAACCTTAGCTTTATACCATGCGATGTCGATATTTTCTGGGAGTTTGAATGAGTCGAAAGTTAGTAGCATAACTCCACTTGGGACACGTTTGTCATCAATTACTTTTGTAAATTTGTATACGTCGACTACGCCTTCCGTAGCTAGTTCTTTAACAATTTCCGTTTCGGGGATTGACTTTAAGAACGGCGCAAAAACAGTACCTTTTACGAAGTTTAGGTTATCGTGATATTTGCATGAGATTTCACATATACCGGGCAGTTGTTTGGTTGAGAGGAATTTTTCAGCTGTATACTTATCTTTTACCAGGAGAAGCACATTTCCATCTCTTAGCGTTGAGGTGCTTATTATGTCCTTGCTAATGATTTTTAGACATTTTTCCACTGAGAAACATGAATAATGTGCTAATGGTTTTTGCTCGTTTACGGAGGAGACAATAATAAATTTTGGGTCAGGGGCAGACTTGGTCAAATCGGGTAGTTCCGGAAAGTCTTCAAATAATCTTGTTGAATTATTTTTCTTTTTCCGTTTTGGACTGGATGCTAATGCAGCGAACCTGTTGTCCTCTGCTATATAACGCCTTGTCGGCATTATGATTTTATGTTAAATTAGAGTTTTCAATCAGCCGCGTGGTTTATTTGCACACACAAGAACAAAGAAAAATACGGTAAATTTTGTTGATGAGATAGATGCTAGTTGTTGTTGTTTAACGGAACTAAGAATAAGGAAATAGTAATTGGATAAACACAACCTTTCGCAACGAGAGTTAGTCGATGACTGTCATAGCAAATAAATAGGGGTATTCGCTATCCATAGCATAACCCTAGCACGTAGCACGGATTGCAAAGTTTTACAACGCGCAACAACAAAATACATATGCTACACCAAAACCTATGTATATTTATTTGCTATGAAGTGTAGGAAATTAATTGCGACTCTGCGTCAGCTGACATTTGCCAATTGCTAATTTCAATTTCAATTTGATCATTCGAATTTTGCTTAAAATGTTATTTTTTATGTGTATTTATTAAATTTACTAAAATAAAATGATTTATTTATTAAAAAGTGAGTGATGAACGCGTCCCTTTGGCTAAAAAGAAAAGCTGCTTCTTAAAATTTCCTACGACTGTGCAATGGGGTGCTCTCGATGTGTAGCATATTTTGGTCTAGGATATTTGCAATCCGTGCTATCTTGCTATCTTGCTAGGAATAGCGAATACCCCTAATATTCATAGGTTTTGCTGTAGCATATTTTTGAGGTCTAGCATATTTCTGTTCGCCTGTATTTTGTTGTTGTGCGTTGTAAAACTTTGCAATCCGTGCAATCCGTGCTACGTGCTAGGGTTATGCTATGGATAGCGAATACCCCTAGTGAAATTTCAGTGTTTTCAGTGAAATAAATACAAAAATAGAGGAAGGGATTTTTATTAACAAATACAGAAAAAAATATTAACATTTTCATAAAAAACAGTAAATATATTTGTCAATAAACACCCACTGAACCTCCTGTGAATTTTATTTAAAAATATGCAGTGGTTTGGAAACTATGAACATTGGCACGAATTATGAACTTGCAGCCTTCGGAGGAAATTTCGGGTCGACTTTCTATTAAGAAAGCACGCTCCGGGAAAGATCCATTCCTCAGGAAGGAGAGGGGCTATCACGGATCTCAAAACTGAAATCAAAACTTACCAGATGTTTATAGTTTACGAGATATTTGTTGTTAAAATTGGGTTCATAGATATTACCCCAGGAAGAGAGCTGCCGAAGGCCGCCAACCCAAAAAGGTGTTCTACACATATGCATATGTGCGTGTTTTTATATGCGCTTTTCCTCGGTAATAGTGCGTAGTTTTGGTGTTTTGTTTGGTAAATTGTACAACTTTAACAAGAAATATCTCGTTAACTATAGGCCTCCGGGAAGTTTTGATTCTGAGATCTGTAAGAGCCCTTCTATCCCTATGAAAAAGTAGTTTTTTTCCGACGTTCTTCCTTAATGGAAAAATTTCCCACGAAATCTTGCGGAAACATATTTTATTAATAATGCAGTATTTTTGCGTAGAACACCCTTATGCGTTGGCACCCTTCCATCAAGCTTTAAAAAAATAACCCTCAGCCGGCGCAATTTTTCTGGAGTAAAATCTATGGACCGATCCACTTTTGTGTAGGACGTTTTGCATTGGCAACCTTCGGCCGCGCTTTAAAAAAATAACCCTTAGCCGGCAGAATTTCCTTTCTGGGGTTATGTCTATCTATATATGTATATAAGGATGAAAGTTAGTTTGTTTGTTGGTTTGTTCCTTATGGACGCCGAAACTACCAAATTTTGACACTATGATTACATATTATGTCGTCATATTTTTGCGTCTCGCTCGTAAACAAGGCAAATTCATTATATGGTAATAGCAGGGCGAATTCGGCAATATTCGCCTCGATTCGCTTTAAGTTTTTGTCCATCAGAATGTCAAACTCAAAGTCAAATCCCTGCAAGAACTGTGCAGGTCATTTGACCGGTCATATGACCGGCAGGCATGACCAAAAGTTTTGGGATATTTCCTATCACATTCTTAAGGGCATCGGTAACTTTTGTGACCGTTTCATTCATCACGTTCCCGTATGTGTATTTTCAAATTCCATTCTATCCTTATCTATCTCATTGGTTTTGAACTTGGCTAGAAACACATACGAGTGCAAGTGTGTTGGTAATATTATATTTTTGGAATAGTGTTAGTACTTTCGGTCACACAATTCTAGCAGGGATATTTCTTTGTGTGACATTCTTCTGTACACGGCGAGTTAAAAACGAGAAGAAGTCAGCTGTTCACTTACCATTACCATATGAATGAATTTGCCTTGCTCGTAAAATAGTTTTTATTTACATTTTTTACTCTGCCAACTATGTTTTGTATATGTAACCTCTTTGTGTGACAAGTTCAAGGCGAGTTTAATAATTATCGCAATGCTTCATTCAAATGTGCTACGAAATTTGAGAATTTGCTCAGTAGGGGAATGGGAAAAATTTAAAAATATGTATGCACTGTGTACTTGCAGAAGCGTCTGTGAGCTTTAACGATTCTGGTGGTTAAATAGAATAGAAAAAAACCTACAAAAATATAAAAATGTATCTTAAATAAAAATTATTTTTTGGTACAAAAAGTATTCTACTTTAATAAAATGTGAATTTTTTATTTCGTCTTTTGTACCCATAAAACATAAATATGAACCTTAATAAAAATAATTTTTTTGTTATTACAAAGTCTAATTTTATTTAAAACTAATTTTTGCGGGCAGCGTTTTCGTTGAACAAACTATGACGAATATTGTTGTTATGATTGTTGATGTTGTAGCGATAACTTTCAGATGAAACGGCGTGATGATGATGTTTCGTATCGTTGATCAACACGACGATAAATATATATGTATATCTCTCCTGGCAGGGTCGCCAATTTATTAAGATGTATTTTAAAATAAAGAACTTATTCCGTTGACAAATTCAAATATCATAATATTTTAATATTAAAATTTTCACATCAAACAAAATATTAAAAACAAAGAAAACTTAATTTCAAACAACAAATTAAGTACATTATAAACAAGTACATATTTTTAAATTACAAAAATATCTTAATGTTTATCACTACAGTCCGGGCTAGGGTTTGAACCTGAAATCTCTTCCATGAAAGTTGAGAACTCAACTTACTATGCCGTATGTGTTTTTATTAAGTACTAGCAAATACCCGACCCGCTTCGCAGCGACGAAAAAAGCTTTTGTTATAATGTGTCTTTCCCTTTATCTTTACCTTTACCTTCATCTTTACTTTATGTGTTGAAGAACTACTCAACGCCTTTCATTTGCTACCAATATCGCTCGGAAGCATTCAGGGGTCATCCGGGTCCACGCTTTGAGCCATATCTTGGAACCCGGCCTAGGTATCACTATTTAAAGAGCTCTTTGTTCAAGTTCTCCTCAACAGCTTTCAATTGATAACAATATCGCTCAGTAACTTTCTGGGGTCACTCGGTTCCACGTTTTGACCCATATCTGGGGACCCGGCTTAGGCATCGCCGGGAAGTTTCCACTTTTCCGAAATTCTATATACCCTATCTACTGTGAAAGTTTCATAAAGATCGGTTGATTACTTTGGGAGTCCATAAATAAAACACACACACACACATTCATTTTTATACTCAGCTGTACTAGTACACAGAGTATTATAGTTTTAATCACATAACGGTGGATTGTAACAGAATGAAATAATCGAGATAGATATAGACTTATATATATCAAAATGATCAGGGTGAAAAGAGAAATCGATTGAGCCATGTCCGTCCGTCCGTCCGTCCGTCCGTCCGTCCGTCCGTCCGTCCGTCTGTCCGTCCGTCCGTCCGTCCGTCCGTCTGTAAACACTCTAACTCGCGCAAAAATTGAGATATTTTGATGAAATTTGGAACGCAAGTTGGTATCGAGACTGGGACGGTTGGTATTGAAAATGGGCGAAATCGGACCATGACCACGCCCACTTTTCCTATATAGAAAAAATCGGAAATTTGGTATCTCAGCCACTAATATAGCTAGAGTTTTAAAATTTTACCCACGTATTGAGCTCGGGCCCTTATGAAGAAATTTGATGAAGTTTTGGAAAATGGGCGGTGCCACGCCCACTTATTAAGGGTCAAACATTGAAAGTTTTATATGTCATAACTCAGAAACCGTTGAAGATATATCGATGAAATTTGGTACGCGTAATTTGCTTACATAGACAAATGTTTTGACGAAAAATTATCAAAATCGGTTTACGGCCACGCCCACTTTTATATATGTGTATTATAAAGTGACCTAATAAAACCATTTTAAGCGATATCTCTGTCAAATATAAAGATCTATCATTGAAATTTTGTCGCATGAGTCCAACTATGGACATAAAACAAAAAACACAAAAATTTTGGAATATGGGCGGTGCCACGCCCACTTATTAAGGGGCAGACATTGAAAGTTTTATGAGTCATAACTCAGAAACCGTTGAAGATATATCGATGAAATTCGGTACGCGTAATATAATTACTTAGTCAAATGTTTTGGCGAAAAATTATCAAAATCGGTTGACGGCCACGCCCACTTTTATATATAGGAAATATAAGGGGGCCTAATAAAAACATTTTAAGCGATATCTCTGTCAAATATAAAGATCAATCACTGAGATTTTGTGGCAGGAGTCCAACTATGGACATAAAACAAAAACTACAAAAATTTTGGAAAATGGGCGGTGCCACGCCCACTTATTAAGGAGCGAATATTGAAAGTTTAATAAGCCATAACTCAGAAACCGTTAAAGATATATCGATGAAATCTGGTACGCGTGATATATTTACTTAGCCAAATGTGTGGACGAAAAATTACCAAAATCGGTTGACGACCGCGCCCACTTTTATATATGTGTATTATAAAGTGACCTAATAAAACCATTTTAAGCGATATCTATGTGAAATATAAAGATAATTCATTGAAATTTTGTGACATGAGTTTTACAATAGACCGGAAACAAAAAATAAAAAAGTTTGGAAAATGGGCGTGGCACCGCCTCTTTTTAGACAAAGGGATATATGAGATTTCTTAGCCTTTAACTCGACAAATAATTGAGATATTATGACGAAACTTGGTTTATACACTTTTATAACATGTGTTAATAGACACGCAAAAATGTATTGAAATCGGTTTATGACCACGCCTACTTTTTAACAAAGATATTTCTGGAACACCCTTTTGGAATTTGTAACGTGAAGTCTTTGTAACTAAAAGTCATAGAGGGATGAAATTTTGCACTAACAATAATATTTGTATGCTTATTTGGATGATTGATATAAATTTTGAAAATGGGCGTGGCTGCGCCCTGTTTATGCAGCACTCGTTTCATATAAAATACACCCTATATCGAACAAACGCAAACAAACAATGAAAGCATACAGCTGAGTATCTAATGTTCGATTGCACTCGAACTTAGGCTTCCTTACTTGTTATATAATAGATATAAAAAAATTTTAAGGGCATATTTTCAGTGCTGAAAACGAATTTTTTAGGACATATTTCCTGTTGCCCTAGTAATAAACGTGGCTTCCAAAAAGAGTAGTCCGCCGGTTCTTGTAAAATTATTTTGTGAATCTATTTTTTTTTTTTTTGTGGCTTTGGGTTACTGTCAAAATGACAGTAAGAGGAAAATGGCAAGGTCTATAATGAAGACCAACAAAACGGCCAGGTTGTGCTTATATTTTTCTGTTGTTGAAATTTCTTGAGTTGATTGTTGCAATTAGTTTAGGGTGTTGATGATTGCTTGAATGTGCCATGAGGGTGAGGTCGTAATTACAAAACATGATTTTTTTACAAATGAAATTAAACGATATGTAGGTAATACATAACAAATACTTGTTTAGATTATATAATGAAAGTTATTGTAACGAGATACAATTATATAGTTATATCTTTTAAAATCGTCATACATAAATTTTTGTGATATAAAATTTGCACGAGATTATTATTATTTTTTTTTTAATGTTTCATGAAAATGAGATTTGTATAGTCTTGTGTATACAAAAAATAGTGATAAATGTGTGAGGTATTGATTAAAATCTAAGTAATGAAAAAACATATATAACGTTTGAACATATTATTTACATTTTGAAATAAAAATGGTTTTGTATTGAAAGAGCTAGACAAAAAAGGTATTGGTGTTTTACATGTTTATGAATACATATATTGTGTTAATTTATGTAAACGACAACAAAACCAAAACAGTTAGTTTGTTGATTTATTTAAAAACTTTTTTTTTTTTTTATTTTTTTTTTGGGTATCTTGTTGGTTTATTTTTTTGTTTCTCTTTTCATTTATATTATCGTTATAGTTTTATATATATATATATATATATATTTTTTTTTTATACTTTTTTTTTTTTTAATTTTTTCTTTTATTTTTCTTTTTTTTTTTTCTTATTTTTATTTTTTTTTTAAAGTGCGAGATCCAGTTTGGTGATATGTAAAAAATTTAAAAGATCTTTGTAAAAATTGTGGTCTTTTGTTTTAAAAAGAGTATTTAGATTATTGAAAGTGTTGAATATTTGGAAATTGTTCCTTACAGCTGCAAATATAGGGCAAATGAAGATTGAGTGATTTGGCGTATCCTTGATGTTGCAAATATAGCAAAGGTCATTTATGTCATTATTAATGTGGCTTAAGTAGGTTTTGTTATAGGTGTGTCCAGTTATGAGTCTGTTTAGGAGTTTGGTTTCATAAGGTGAAAAGTTAAATTTTTTATTTTTGAACCAAGGTTTTCTAAGTTTGGTTGCAAAATTGTCTATGATGTCATTGTCCCATCTATTGCATTCGCTTTTTATTTCATTAATGTTATTTGTCCATAGTTTGTTTTCAATTTTGCGTAAAGCTTCACTCGGAGTGAGATTTATATGTATGTTTTTGCCCACATCGAGAGCAGTTTTGGCTGCTATGTCTGCTTTTTCGTTAATACTAATTCCAACATAGCTAGGCACCCAGTTAAGTGTAACGTTTTGTATGAGTGATTCTTTAATGGTTGTTTGGATTTTTGCTATAATGTGGTTGTTGGTTTTTGTTTTATTTAAGTTTTTGACTGCGGCAAGACTGTCCGTAAAAATTGCTATTTTTGTCCAATTTTTTGTATCAGCTAATTTTATTGCCTCTAGGATGGCCATAATTTCACCTGTGGTGGAGGTGAGATTTTCATTTATGTTGTATAGGTATGAAATGTTGGTTCCTAGGTGGTGTATGGCATAACCTACTTTATCGTTTTTAACAGAGGCGTCTGTGGCTATAATTTCATATTGCTGACTTTTTAAAAATTCAATTTTTTCTCTGAATATGGAATGTAATTGTTCTTTGGATATGTTTGTTTTTGATTTTCCAAGGGTTGACTCGACAAAAGTGATTTTGTTGTGAATGGGGAAAGTGGTGTTAGAATCGATTCTATTGAAAATGTTTTTAAATTTATTATATGTGTGACTATAGCTGGATTTGATGGTGGGTTGATTCTCTAATTTGTTGATTAGGTCTGGATTTAACACTGTTTGTTTAATGAGTTCTTTGGCCGTTAGCCAAATTGCTCTGTTTATGGGGGTTAGCTCACATGCTATGGCATATCTGGCGGCAGTGGGAGTATTTGGAGGTACACCTAGACATCTTCTTAATGATTCGTTGGCAATTGTCTTGAGCTTGGTAGCGTACGTTTTAGGTGCATTTGAATAACTGGTGTTTGAGTATTCCATTTTGGAACGGATGAAGGTTTTGAATATATTTAAACTATTTGTGGGGTGTAACCCTGCTTTGATTGTGGTTAGTTTATTTAACAGATTTTTGCCTGAATTAACTTTGCTTTTAATGTTGTTGATGTGGTCTTTGACTGTGGAGTTTGCGTTGAGGATTCTTCCTAACCATTTTATTTGTGAGGTGCTTTGTAAAAAGTTTCCATTTATTTGTATATTCAGAGTTTGAGTTTTGTTAGTTGACATACGCATGAACTGAGTTTTGTTGGGGTTGATGCAAAAATTTAGTGATTGACATAGTGCTTGAAGTTCGTTAAGTTTGGATTGCAGTTTTATTTTAGCGGAGTGTAGATTGTTGTGATGGACTAAAATTGCTATGTCATCTGCAAATTGAAAAGTATGAGTATTAAAATCGTTGATTGAGTGAAGGTTTGCAGTGTAGATATTAAATAGAATGGGCGATAAGCAGCTGCCTTGAGGTAGACCATTATTGATTTCGATGAATTGTTTTCCTAGAAGAAGTTTACGAGAAGAAAAGAAATTTAGAATCCAGTTTGAAATATTGATGTTTATGTTTGCGTTTGTTAGTATGTTGTGTAACGTGTTGAGGTCCACACGGTTATATGCATTTTCGATGTCGAGGACACAAATCAGAACATTCTCTTTATTGCTTTTTTTTCCGCTATGAGATGAAGTAGCTCATTGAGACACATGGTCGATGATCTTTGTTTTCTGTATGCGAAACTTTTTCGTGGAATGAGGTTGCGTTTTTCCGCTGTTTCTTCTAGTGCATCTTTTATGAGCATGTTCAGGCATTTGGCTAAAACAGAAATTAGTGATATGGGGCGGAAGTTTTCGATGTTGTTGAGATCTTTATTGGGTTTGGGTATGGGGATTATTCTGATTTCCCGCCATTTTGTAGGTACTTCATTTTTTTCATACTGTTCTTTCAGTGCTGTAATTAAGGCGCTTATGGTATTTGTGGAAAGGTGTTTGAGTAAGTTGTAAGTAATATTGTCGGTGCCACTTGCGGTGGATTTTTTACTGTTTAATTTGTTTATAAAGTTTTCAAACGAAAAATCGGGATTGATAGTATCGGGATTTTGTATGTTATTGTTAATATTAATGTTTGTGGTGATGGTGTTGGGAATTTGTGCGCTTAAGAAATTCAGATATGCACTATTGTCTTCCTCTGGCCATTCAGTGGTCTTGTTTGCTCTACCTTTGACATTGTTTATGAATGCCCAGGCATCTCTGGTGTTAGGACATTGATTGGTTTCGTCGATTTTCTGCAGGTATGATGTTTTTTTTGCTTCTTTGACCGCTTTCACCCAGTCTTCTTTTGCTTTTGTTGCAATTTCAAAATCAGTTACTTTGCAGGTTTTGTTTGCTTTTTTCCTTGTTGCAATAAAAAGTCTATAAAGTTTATCCAAATTAGGGTTCCACCACGCTTTTGGCTGTCTTTTTGATTGATTCAGATCTAGGTTAGGTTAGGTTAGGTTGAGGTGGCTGTCTCCGCAATTCATGAAAGCGGGGACACACTTAGGCCGAGGTGGCCCATTGTGATACCACACGGGAGCCCTAGCTTCCTTATCCCTGTTTACAAACCTTTCCGGAAAAATTAGATTCGAAAGTATGATAAGATTAGATGCCCGTTAAGCTAAACCAGCGCGTTTGTTTCATGAAGCGCAGAAAATCTAGTGTCCTTGCATTTTCCATCTCCGCGAGGCACTCGAAAAAGTGTTTATGGAGGAAGCGGTACCTGGATAGCGACAGTGCGGGGCAGTGGCATAGATAGTGCTCAACACTCTATTTCCTCCACGTCCCTACAGCTGCGGAAGAAGTCGTTTTTATATAGGCCCATGCGAGAGGCGTGAGTGCCCATAAGACAATGGCCTGTTAGAAGTCCGACCAGCGGACATATAGAGAGCCGATTCAGATGCAGCACCGATACAGACCTAGCCTCATCCAGTCTAGGCCAGATTTGCCTAGAAATCACACAAGTTGACTCCTTGGCCCATCTAGCGTTAGCCTGTTCAATGGAGCGAGATCTCAACCAATGATTGCATGAGTTAAGCGGGGGGCCAACCCATGTCGCAGATGTGATATCCTGCAAGCTTGTGCCCTCCCTTGCCAACTCATCTGCAATGCAGTTGCCCCGAACGTTGCTATGGCCTGGAACCCAAATGACGTTCAGGTCGCACCTTTCGGCTAGTTTGTTCAAAGACTCCCTACATTTCATTGCAACTATAGATTTAGCATTGTTACTCTGTAAGGATTTTATGGCAGCTTGGCTGTCAGAGAAGATTTTGATAGAATTTATGTATGGCAGATCTGTCAGGCGACGAGCTGCTTCCCATATGGCTATGAGCTCAGCCTGATAGACGCTGCAGTGATCAGGTAGGCGCAAACTTACTTTCAGATGAAGCTTTTCGCAGAAAAACCCACTTCCAACTCTATTGTTCAATTTAGAGCCGTCCGTGTAAAGGTGCAGTGTATTAGGGTCGGGATCCCCCAAGTTCTTCCACTCACTCCTCCGGGATTCTTGTGGAGAATTTGTTATCCCAACAGAAGGCTGGTATTGCATAGTCCAGCTTTAGAAAATTGGCAGGGACGTTACTAAGAATTTGAGCGTGCCCGAATCTGGTGTCCCTCCAGGGTTCGGTTGCATTGAGCCTTGCCGCGTTGCAGCTGGCAATGAGTTTCCCCTGTATATCCGTGGGGAGAAGAAATAGGATGGTTTCGAGAGCTTTAGTTGGGGTGGAGGGAAGGGCTCCGCTAATAAGCATGGAAGCCATTCGCTGCACTCTAGTTAATTTGCTCTTATTGGTTTCGAGTTCCAGTGCTGGCCACCATATGGTGACTGCATAGAAGATAATAGGACGCACTACCGCTGTGTACAGCCAATGGACGATTTGGGGGTTAAGTCCCCATCTCTTGCCTATCGCTGATTTACATGCGTAAAGTGCTAGCATGGCTTTTTGGGATCGTACTTCTACGTTCCGTTTCCAGTTTAATTTTCTGTCTAGAATAACACCAAGGTATTTAACCTCGGTAGAGAGTTTAATCTCCTTCCCATTTATGGACGGAGGTTTGAATTCAGGTATCTTATGTTTGCGGGTAAACAGAACCATTTCCGTTTTCTCAGAGGTGACACTCAGCCCGCATTTCAGAGACCAGGTTTTTACAATATTGAGTGCATTTTGCAAAAGATCGCTCAGCACCGGTATATGCTTGCCAGTCGCTGTCAGGGCGATGTCATCGGCGTACGCAATGACCTGGCAGCCCGTGTGCTGAAGTTTAGAGAACAGGGTGTTCACCGTTAGGTTCCAAAGCAGAGGAGACAGAACTCCACCCTGGGGTGTTCCCCTGTTGGCATACCTAGTTATCGATGAATTACCCATTACAGAAATAATGGCTCTTCTACTAAGAAGAAGTTGAACAAACCTCACGAGAGCCTCCTCTACCTCCAAGTCCCGTAGGGCGGTGGTAACGGCTCCCGGGAGAACATTGTTGAAAGCTCCTTCTATGTCCAGAAAGATGCCCAGTGTGAATTCCTTAAAGGCTAGCCCCTTTTCTATCTTGGAAGTGATAGCGTGTAGAGCAGTCTCTACGGACTTGCCTTTGGAATAAGCGTGTTGAAAAGGAGATAGAGTATTCGCACGGAGCCTGATATAGACATCCAGCAATCTTTCAAGAACTTTGAGTAGAAAAGAGGTCAGGCTTATCGGCCTGAAATCCTTTGGGCTGCTGTAGGAGGCTTTGCCCCCTTTAGGAATAAAGATCACCTTCGCCTTGGTCCATTCCAGAGGAACGTACGACAGGTTGAGGCAGGCTTTATAGATAGGAACAAGAAGAGGGATTAGAGTATCACTTGCTGGCTGTAATTCAGCAGGAAAGATCCCATCTATTCCCGGAGATTTGAAGGGTTTGAAATATTTAATTGCCCATTTTACCCTTGTATTAGTAATTATGTGCTCCAAGTCATTAAATGTCCTGGGGTTAGAGTAGGTTCTATAAGGTTCCGAGGTGCACCCTGGGAAGTGTGTGGTGACCAGGGTGTTCAGAATATCAGTACTAGATGTGGCCCAGTCCCCATTTTGCATTCGGATACAGCTTGGGGGAACTGGGTTAGTAGAGAGGACCTTTCGTAGACGATTGGCCTCAGAGATTTCTTCTATGTCGCTAGCGAAGTTTTTCCATGAGTCTCTTTTAGCTCTTTGGATCGACTTCTTGGCACTCTTGAAAGCAGCGTTACAGGATTTTGTAACAAAGTCAACTGCTTCATCGATTTTTGACGATGTGTCCAGCACACCGAGAGAAACAGACCTGTTATTGGAGATAGGCGCTTCATCAGTTGTTAACGGTAGGCTTGACGTACCGAGAGAAGCGTGCTCAAGGAGCGTAGCAGACAATTTCTGACTAAACAGAGCCCAATCCGTACGCCTCCTGTTCCTGTATCCCGCTCTAAGTGGAGGTCTCAAGAGTAGATTAAAAGTTATATACATATGATCAGAGAAGGAGTTTTCTCCGGACACCTGCCATTCCTTGACATAGTCAGAGAGCGGGCCTGTGACCAGAGTGATATCAAGTACCTCACTCCTGTTTGCGGTGACAAAAGTAGGTTTGCCTCCAGAATTACATATAGATAAATTATTAGAAATAATGAAATCAAAAAGAGACTCACCCCTCGCGTTTACGTCCGATGAGCCCCATGTTGTGTGATGGGCATTGGCATCGGCCCCTATCAGCAGTTGGAGCCCTAAGCGTTCAGCTTCCCTAACCGCACCAAGTAGCCGATCTTGCCCAGAAATGGGGCGGTCATACGCCAAATAGGCAGAGGCGATCCATATCGATTTGCCTTTCAGCTCGAGGCTGATGCAGACCATATCTTCGTCGCTGAAAAGAGACACCATAAAGTAGGAAAGAGTTTTGTGTATTAGAATACATGATCTGGTCCTACCTGTCGCAGGTGCTGCCACCACATGGTAGTCCCCAGATTTGAGGCCACAGACCCTGGATCCAACGACCCAAGGCTCCTGGACCAGAACGATCGCCTCAGCAGTCTTGCTGAGACGTAAGAGTAGTGCAGCCGAAGCTGCTTTGGAGTGATGTAGGTTAATTTGCAGTACCTGCATCATTTTGGTCTTCGGAATGCATCTCGACGTCCGCCGCTACTGTACCCGCTCCTTCGGAGACCTCAATGACTGTGGAGTCAAAGTCGGCCTCCTCCGGATCCGAATCCAGCAGCGTGCATTCGTCGAGCATGTTGTAGAACGGGCCTACCAACTCAGACACCGAGAACGTATCGCTCTCGGAGTCCAGAGTGCTGTCTGCCCGTTCATTAGCGGCCCCATGTCCACTCAAGGTGTTGCATGGAGCCCGGACGTCAGTAGTTAAGGGGGTAGTGGGTTCGCTCATGGCGTTGCCCCCTACCTCCACAGAATTGGAATCGGATGCTTTCGTAGAACACCCCCCATCCCCAGAGCCCTGCGGATCGGGTGCGCTCAAGGCGCTGCCCTCAGCCCCAAGGCTCGGAAGACCAGGGTTGTCCTCGTCGGCTACCAATTCATCCTCCTTCTGGGGATCATCCCTTCGGATTTTCGGCGTGATGGTAAAAAGGCCGTAGCCGATTGTACCACCTCGCTTCTCAATCCACGGGAGAGACGCCTCGCTGATGACCAGCCCAACCTGGCGTTGCATCTCCCTCACGTCACCAACACGTACTACCCTCCAATCGCTTGTGGGCATTTCCGCGTTAGATCGAGAGATGATCCTCAGAATTTTGTCCGGATCAGATGGCTCAGCCGGGACCCAGACCCAGGCTCTCGGTCTGTTCGGAATTTCTTCCTTACTGACCGCAACCAAGTCAGACCCGAGCCACAGCTCACCCACCTCGGACATAGCTAATTTGTAAAGCTTGTACGAGCGCTCATCGGCGCATGTCACGAGCTTTATTCTGCCCTGATGCCATCCGCCATCCCGGATATCAGGAGGAGGCCCCGGAAAACGGTCCAGAAGCTCCTCATAGTTCCTGAGGAGACCTATGAGGATCATCTTCCACTTTTCCGGGGACAGGTTCCCATCCGGGTGGCCGCGGTCCATAACGGCCAGCGTTAAGGTGGCTTTCGCCGCCTCGCTGAACGTTTTGGTCAGGGCAGGAGGTGTGTTTGACGGCCTGTGCCTCTTTGGAACGTTCGAAGCGTTCTCTAGAGATCGGGGTCTCTTTGAGGCCAGTGCCTGGTTTGAAGTAGAGGGACCAGACTGGGGGGTGGTTGTCGGACCGGAAGTCGCCTTAGCCTGTTTGGCAGCGAGAATCTTCTTTGCCCAGGCCAACGAACCCTTCTGCTCCGCCGTCAATTTTTCGTAGGGAAGATTGCTAGTCCTCTCTACGATCTTGGCGGCGTTGCGAACATTTCGCTGGCTGCGCACCGACATCGGAATCCTCTTACTAGCCTTAGAACACTCGGGGTGTTCAGCGGGCTTGGTAAGAGCATCCCCGGCAGGAGCAGGGGCTTGCACTTCGCCCGTTGAGGACTTGGTGCCGCTATCCACTGCCTGCCGTTTAGAGGTGCCCGATTGAGGGGCTGGGGTGACCACCCGTGCCAGCTCAGCTGGTGGTTGCTTACCCTCAAGGGGCTTAGCTGTACCAGCTTTGACGGCAGTAGTCGGCTTACCCTCAAGGGGTTTAGTCTTCCTGCCTGCTTGCGTAGGTGGTCGAATTTGGGATGTGGGCCGTGAAGGCCCGCTCGGCGCCGTCATAGCGGTACCCGAGGGGTTGGTTACTTTTTTATCGCCAAGTCCAACGGCGGCATCGTTACCCGTGCAGGGATCCGAGGCTATTTGGTTTTTGTGCATATACATCTGTTTTGTGCGGTCGCCTACTGAGACGAGACCTTTCGGCGACCTGAAGTAAGGAAAGGGGGAAAGGGAACGGTCGACTACGGCAGAGCCCCTTACCGCAGCAAGTCCACCGTTACTCCCGGAGGTGGACCGGTATCCGGGAGGCTCCGTAAGAATACAGTCGGTTACCCCTGACTGCAAACCATCCAATGGGCACGGAAACGCATGACACCCTGGATTAGGGGTTTTTGTGTGTGTGTTGGTGCGGTGATCTCCGCATAGGACACCTGGGATACAGCCTGCTTGCCGCGACAAGCAGGATGCGCCCAAGGGTACCATACGGAGCTTCCCTCTTAGTTCATGGAGAGACAGGGAAAGTCCCTCGCGGGGACTACACCCTGGTCCCCATTTAAGCCCCATCCCCAACGACAAGGAGACCAACGTGATGGAGTGATTCAGATCTATGGCTATGTCATTTTTGATATCGTGGATATCTTTGGTGAGGTTATCGAAATTAGAGAAGTTGATGGTTTTGAGTTTCTTGGCCATCAAGTTGTTGGGTATGAACATGTTTGGTTGTATGGTGATTCCGGATAATTCAATTATAATGGGGTAGTGTCTGCTTCCTCCGATGTTTACACCTGTGCATGTCCATTTGATGTTGTTGGTAGGAAGGTTTGTGAAAGTGAGGTCAAGTGTGGACCCTTCATTATTTCTGATGGAGTATGTGTGATTTCCATTGTTGACACATGTAAGGTTAGTTGTATTGATTAAATGTTCAAGAGTTGTACCTTTGGTGTTATTTGTGGTATCCCCCCATTTTCTATTTCGTGAGTTGAAATCACCTGTAAGTATGATATTTTTGTGACTGGACAGAAAATTTAGCAGTTTATTTGTTTCTTGCTCGAAAATATTGTTATGTATGCTAGGTGGGAAATATATGTTGCATATTGTAAGGTTTTGATTGAGTGAAGTAGTCTTAGCGATTATAATGTCAAAATTGGTTGTGTATTTGATTTTTTTGAATTTTATGCCTTTTCTGAAACCGATAGCTACTCCTCCGTAGTCATCTCTCCTTGTTTTTTTGATTAAATTGAAGTCGATTAATTTGTGATCGTTTATTTGATCATCATGTGAAAAGATTTCTTGTAAAGATACGATATCTATGTTGTTGATGTTATTGAACTGATCTATATAGCTTTTGTTTGCCCTAAGGCTTTGGAATTTTTTGATGAGTATGTTGACCAGTTTTTCGATTTCTGTCACTTTTTCCCATTTCGGGTTTTCATATACGGGCTGTGGCTTAATGTGGACTCTCTTTACGGAAGGATTTTCTATTTGATTGCTTGGCGGGGATTTTAGTACTTGACTATATTTTTTGGTGGTTAGTTTTCTATTGACGGTGGTGTTGTTGTTAATGGTTGGGGGGGAGACTTGTTTTAGGATGGGGAAATTTTCTTCTTGGAGGATGGAGAAGTGATTGTTCCGATTACACTGGATCACAAAATGAAATTTTTTGTCTGTACTTTGGACGTGACTATCCTATCTATATGTAAAATCGGTCTCTGATTCCGAAAATCGGGTTCTTTTTTAATTCTATGGGAAGGTTTTTGAGATATCGGCAATTTACCGTTATTTGGCCAATGGGTCCACTTAATCCAGTATATCTCTTTAACACAGTGAGTTATCTTCCTTAGGGTGACACCAAACGAAAGTGCAGAGGCACTGCGCGACTTGGCTGTATTTACTTGATCGCCTATAACTTTTCCATTTTACCATGGATTTTCTTCGTTGATAGCTTATCTTTTTCCCAATAGAATGGAGCTTCACGCAAAGGAGTAAAACCGAAGGTGAAATCATTGGTTTTAAAGATATTGCCTGACAAAGTAAATTTTTTCTTCAAAAAATCGTAAAAAATCGAAAAAATTCAAATTTAATCGTCAATATTTCAGAAACTATAAGAACTAGAGAAAAATGTTATAGGAGCCGTGAAAAGGAAATTTAATTTTCTTTCGTTTGGTGTGACCCTAAGGAAGATAACTCACTGTGTTAAAGAGATATACAGGATTAAGTGGACTCATTGGCCAAATAACGGTAAATTGCCGATATTTCAAAAACCTTCCCATAGAATTAAAAATGAACCCGATTTTCGGAATCAGCGACCGATTTTACATATAGAAAGGATGGTCGCGTTCAGAGTATTTTTTGGCTGTAGAGCAGTGTTATCGGAGAGAGAATATAACTCATGTGCTTCTCTTTTTGAGATTTTTTTAATTGTCATTATTTCTTTAATTTTTTTTTCCTTTTGCCATTTATTGCAATTATTTTTGTTTAGGGCGTTGTGTCCCTCTTCATTGCATAGAATGCAGTTGTTGGTTTTTTCACATTTCTTATTACATCCCTCTTCCCGTCCGCACATTATGCACCTTTCTTTGCCGTGGCATCCAAATCTGGCGTGGCCCAATCTGCCACATTTGAAACATTGTTTGATCCTTGGTATGAAATGTGTGACTTTCCTTTTAAAAAGGAAAACGCCTACTTCTTCAGGTAGTTCATTACCTCGAAAGCCTATTTTGATTGTGTAGGTTGGCAGTAATTTGCCTCTATCATTCGGATCTTGTCTCTGGAGTCGTTGGACAAATGTATGGGGTATGTCGCAGTGAATGTTATCAAAAATTTCCTGTTCCGAAAAAGCAGTGGGTATTTGGCGTATAACACCAATGGTTTCAACTAGATTCCTTGGTATAAAAGCCGTCATCTGGTTTTTTTTTAGGGAATCGTTGTTTAATACGTTGTTTGCATTGAGGTAATTATTGAAAAAAACTTTATATAGGTGTCTGCCTATGGCTCTAATATCTAGCATGCCTACAATGTTGAAACTCCTAATCTTTTCCCAAAAAAATAAACCATCTTTAATGGATACATTGGCGAACAAGGGACTTTTCGACGTATCAATGAGGACGCAGAAGTCACCTTTGTGCTCGCGGCGATACAAAATTGTTTCTTTAGGCGCTTTTTCATTTTCAGCTGTAATGGTGACATTAGCAGCTATGTCATTCTTTATAGAGTTTACTGTTGTTTCTTTTGGCGCTTTTTCTTTTTCAGCTGTAATGGTGGTATTAACAGCTATGTTATTATTTGTAGAGTTTAATATTTCAGCAGCGTTCATATCTATGTCTGTCTCGTTTACACATTGTTCACTGTCTGGGTTTGGCGCGTTTTCCGAGATTTTTACATACATGCCCTTAGGCGCTACGATGCCCTGCCGTGGAATCTGAATATCGCACGTGTTTTTTCCAGAGGTTTTTCCCTGTTTGTTCCGTTTATCTTGTTCGTCGTTGTCTTTTTTGTATGGTTTGCCTTGTCTTACATGTCTTTTCCTGTTTTCGGACTCTTTACGATTCCGACCCACTTCAAACCAATTTTGAAGGGAGTCTTCATCATAATCATCCATGTTATCAAGATAGCCTTTAGACGCCGGGGCGTCGGCCATCTTGATGGTGGCGTTTTTTAATAATCTGTGTGTTATTTATTTGTTTGCAGCTGTAAAGAAACTTACCAGGCCTGTTATTCTTATATGCGGACAATCCACTGGATATCACACTTGATTTATTAATTTCTTTTCTTCTTTTTTTTTTTTTTTAACCCTCTTAATTAATTTATTTTATATGAATTTTAATTTTTTTCCAAAATACAATTCACAGTTTTTTTTACACAAATTTGACACAGAGAATCTAATTGGTAACAAAAATGACCATCACCCTCGGCAGCAAAAATGGAAGTGTTTTGTGAATCTACTACTGTGGAAACTTGTTCAGCCCGGTGCTCATCAAGATCGAAGGAAGTGCCCAACACGGCCACCCTAATGAACATATCGCACGTTTTATTCTATAAACACATTCAGACTACATTTTAAATTACGTTGATTAACCGAAATTACTTTCCGTAATGACGTGCGTTCACACACGTTTTTGTTATTTATTTTAGCCATGTTTCAATTAACGCCGATCCTGTGCCAGATGAAAAATTTTACATGCGAATGCAAAAACAACGATTTTAGCACAATAAACCAGATACATTTCTGGTTCAATTTTTGATTTATACTTGTGCTCTTGGTGCTACTTACTTCTACATAATTTAGATAAGTCATCAACAGAAGAATCTAATACTGATTTCACACAGGCGGTTAATGGAGTAATTATTCACATTTTCTTCATTAAGTCAATAATGAAGCTCGATTTTCCATACAGAAGTTCAATTCCTAATGGATCCATTACTAATTAATTGAATTTTTAATTGAATAGAAATCCAATACAACTCTGGGACGTAAGTTCGTTTTTTTTTTAATTTTGATATTTTCAGTGTCAACCGTCAATTAGTTTGGCATGAATTTATTATCCCAGCAAACATTCTCAGTGCACTCATAATTTGGAGTCGGATATGAATCACAAAAATGTGTGAAATATGTGTGAGTTTAAGCTTTAAACAGAACCGATCGCCGGTCGTGTTTTCGCGTGGTGCGGCGATGACATTTGTTTGCGAATATCGCCCAGTAAAACAGAATCAATGCGAAATTGCCATATGCATATTTTTATAATTACGGTGTGTCCTTACTTCTTCAATTGACTCTTCTCTTCTGTACACATTTTAAATTTTTTCCATATCAAAAAACATATACTTTTGTTTTATTACACGTTTTTATCAAGTTCCAAATAATTTATTTGACAGGCGATTGTGTCCAAATTAGAAATAAGTCTATTCTTACGAATTTTCGCCGGGCGATTTTCGCCAGCGTTTTCGTTCTGTTCATTCTCATATACTGTCGTGTATTTTAATCGTTTGACAGAACGCCGCGGCCGACGAAAATTCGTCCGACGCTGAGTCTGAGTCTGTTTAAGCTATAAGGAACAATTTTATAATTTCTTGTTTTTTTAAATGATAATTGTAATTCGATAAATGGGAAGTAGGTATAAAAGTATCACTAAAGTTCAATATAATGTTGAATGTTCCACTATATTATGGCGTTGTATTGAATTTCAGGTTCGAATTCGGAGGAAAATACCAACAATAGACAACACTATAAAGCAAGCAATGAAGGTTCCACAATGGTTGCGTTCAGAATCCCAACGGTTGCGCAACAGTTGTGTTTTTATCTTCTGAACGTAAAGTTGAGTAGTTAGTTGAGTATTTCTGATCACCACAACATGATGTGAGTTTGGACACTTTTTTCCATCATAAATTTTTTATGTTCACTTCACTTTGTGCTTACGATTTTGACATATGTACAAAAATATAAATACCTACATATATTTACGAATTTTTGAATGTAATAAAAATGTTTCAAAGCAGCGAAGCTATTGCCGATTATGTTGGGGATAGGTATTTACATATAATAATATTTTTTTTTATCTGTATCAGCTCGTTCAGAAGGCGCAAATTATATCACTTTCCGCTCGGTGTTTTGCTCAACAGTTGCGACTTCTGAACGCAACCAATGAGAGAAGAGGAGAATAATCTGTGATGAAGGGAGAGATAGGATGAAGAGAATTGGGTCAGGGGAAGGAAACTGCAAAAACAAAAGAATTTTTATGACCCGAATGTTTACTGGGATTACTTATTCAAAAATTGTCAATAACAACAAATTATTTTATGAAAATTGACATCTCCTTGTTAATTGAGTGTGTGTGAAACACAAAAATTTATTGTTGAATTATAAATGTAATGTACTACATTAATTTTCTGTCTGAAATCAGTATAATAGAATTAATATTTACTAAGAGAAGAGTTAAATAAGCTTGTACAATATTAAGCATATTTAGGGCCGTAGCTAGACTTCAATTTAAGGTAGGGCAGCGTTAGTTTAACCCATTACCGCCCACTGTCCCCAAATGAGGACACCTCTTCAAGTAGCTGCTACTCTTCACTAAATATAAAAAACTTGCAATATGTCCTCAATTATGAAATATAGAATACCAAAGTTTATGTAAACAAAAATATATGGAGGTTGTGACAATAAATGAACTAAACTAAACTAAGTTGACTTAAATATCTAAAGGAGGGTTAAAAAGCTTTAGGAAGTGAAATTGTGTTGAAAAAATTTTAAATAGTATTCAAAAATTTTTGTTTTCAACTTATAGCAGTTGTTTTAGAAGGTAAAACTGTGGCATATCCAAAGCAGATCTATTCCGGTAATACAGTAGAATCGCACAAAAGTTAACTCGCGAGAAAGTTAAACCTTCGGGTAAGTTAACCAAATTTGAGCGTCCACGTACGGCTCTAAAAAGTTAACTCTTGGTTAACTTTTCTGAGCTTATCGATTTTTTTTCAAATCCAACCGTTTATTTCTCAGCAAAAACAAACTCATTCCCCTTGTTTCTATGTATTCCCGGAATTTGGGTGCATTCCCCGAATTTCTGTGTAAAAAATTATTGTCGGTGTCGCGATGTACAAATGTAGTTAGTCGTTTGAACTATTGAGTGGTGTAAACATAGTTTGTGTGTTAAAAATGGCAACAAAGCGGAATAAACCATCGAAAATTAGATTGAATTTACATCAAAAAGCTGATAATTGATGAAGGTATTCACGGAAACCGCTTGGCATTAGATTATAGTGTATCTAAAGTGACCATCTCAAAAATAAAGAAAAAACGATATGAAATTTTGGAGGCAGTGGCAAGCACACAGGAATTGGCAACCAAGAAAACTTTGCACAAGTCGGAATATCCCGTTCTCGAGGCAAGGTTGTATAAATGATTTTTGAACCAAAGGCAACGCAATTGTGCAATTAGTGGTCCAATTTTAAAATCAAGAGCTAAGCTTGAATTTGCCAAAATGTTCCCTGGAAAAAATTTTTTGACATGTAAATTAAATCTAAGTTTCTGCTTTGTAATGATTACAACTGAGATTTTCAAATAAATTTGATATGTTATATCCCAAAAATTATGTTTATTACCGTATTCTATCAAATTTAAAAACCACCTGGAAAAGTTAATATTTCGGAAAAGTTAAATGCCCTTGGGACCATTTGGTTAACTTTTGTGCGATTCTACTGTATAAGCTCAGCAGCTGATTCATTTTCATTTTGGCTAAATTGTCAAATCGTATTGCTTTTATTTTGTTTACTTCCGTCTTGTTTACATTTTCGTACGTGCTTTTTGACGTTTTAGACGAGAGATTTTCAACATGGCCGCCGTGCTGTTACCTTTATAGATCTGCCTTGGGCATATCGTAAATTTCTGAAGGACTAGAATAATTTTTTATCACTATATTAGTCCGTTGCTTGGATAATACATATGCATACATTGTGTTAGGAGGATAGTTATATCAACTATAGGATATATTGGGGTTGTTTATATGGGAGCGAGCACATCGAAGAGAGATATAGCTTTGACTAGTGCTACTCTATTATATAATGCGTTTACAGCGCAACTCCATTATAAACTTTACGGGAGTTCCGTTAACAATTTTCGTTCCTGTCTTTCTTTCTCGCTTCGCTTCAACATAAACACTATACATTCCATTTCCATAAGGTACATACATAGATATTTTCTTCGTTATCTGTGCTGAGCTTAGCATTTATGGCAGCTCCAACATAAAAGCTATACGGTATTTCCATTTATAATTTTCGTAGCATTCTTTCTAGCCAAGCTACAACATAAATGCACTCTAATGAATATGGTGCCCTCGAATATGATATATATACATATGTATTAGTCCTCCCTCCTGCCATTGTTGGTGATGAATAGCAGATAAATCAGGGTGCTTTGGTATGCACCCCATCCCAAATGAAATAGCTAGAAGATTTGAGGTTGTTCAAGCCTCATTCACGCTGTTCTAAGTGTAAAGGGACTGAATTCGAAGGAACAACTTGGAGACGGTTTTCATCAAACTTTAGTGTCAAATATAGCTCCATTGATAGGAAATATTATTAATACAATAACTTGTCGTACTCCTACGGACTTTTTTGAGAAAATGATTGAATCCATATTCTTATAATCATATTTGGCGTTATTTACGAAAATCAAAACAACTAACACAATTTTAACCTAATCAGGCAACCTGGCTCCTCATCCGCAGTACTTGATAAGGTGTCGAAAAACAACGCCCACAATCCTGAACTTTTAAATGTTAATTGCACAGCATAGTTTTTCACTCTAAATGCCGCTGGCGGTGTGGATTATGCCCAAAAACTAATTGGGTTGAACGCAACTTCTTTGCTAAATTTTATACTACAAGTGCCCATTGTCCCCATATGAGGACACCCACTTTTCTCAAAAACTAAAAAAAAATTTCCACTTTTTTCTTTGTAACTTCTTTTTTGACTAAGAATGATTTAATAAATAACAATGGAAACAATTTTCTACCAGCAGATCTGATTTGGGCGGTAATGAGTTAAGGTAGGGTGGAAGTAAATAATGTATCACAATTAATCTTACATCGAGGCATGGCTTCCAAACTCAATCAGCATATATATCATTTTTCTCCAGGCAGTGACGTACATTGGCTCAGATTTCCATCTGTCTACCGAAAGGGATGGCTTTACATTAAGGAACCACGGTCCGAGAAAAATGACTTTCGAAGAAAAAGTATTCTACACACATATATACATATGTGCATGTTTTTATAAGTGCCTTTCCTCGGTAATCGTACGCAGTTTTGGGGGTTTGTTTTTGGTAAATTTTACAACGTAAAAACGGGACTTTTGGATTTAGAATCAGGAGGACCTCCTCTACAACCCCCAATGACATTTTTTCAACGCGTGGTAGACTGTTGGAAAATTTTCCCCGTACATTTAATACCTATTTGTTGACACATAATTATTGTGACAGTACATAAGCAATACTCATTGAGAATAAGCCAACAATATGGTTCATCTTCCAGATTTAGATGTGGATATCTTTAAATTTGGTATGTGGTTCGCCTGTAGGTATGCACACAAGTCAAGGTGAGAAAAAAACTCTCGAAAATGATTAAACGATAACCATAGAAAATTTAGACACCTCATTTCTCCATCGAGTAAAATGTTTTAGATAAGCACACAGCCTTAGTAATCAATTCCGCGCTTTTGGTGTTGTTCGCTAACAGTGAGATTAGTTTTTGTCAGAAAAGTGCCTGAATGAACTATTCCTTTAACCAAACTACAAAAATTTTTATTTAATTATATATGTGATGCAGGGTGGATTCTCCATATCATACATCGCAACCGCAATAATTTTTTATCTCAAACTATGACAAAAAATTTAATTATAATAATTCATCTCATTTGTTGGCCTTTTTATGGTAGGGCATTGCCTCACAATGCCCCCCTCCTCCCCCTCTAGCTACGGGCTTGAGCGTATTTTAAGCTTTTTCAAATAAACCTTAAAAGTGAAAGATTTACAAATTAGAAAATTTTTTTCTACATATTACAAGTTTTTTTTCGTGTCAGAAGAATGTTATTTGCCTTCGTTTAATGATTAATTAGGCGCTTGTTAAACTCAATAAATGTCATGCAGCAGGAAACGAGTTACTCGCAATATTGGACGAGGAGAAGTTCCGTCAACTGGTAAGTTTAATAAATAAAAGATGTATATGTATTAATGTATGTATTAACATTATGCGTTTCAAAAAATTAGATTTGTAATTTGTTTTATTATGTCTTAGGAAATGGATTTCTAAGCTGCACCCTCTTCTAAGGCGAAATCTTCCATTAAGTGGATTTCTAAGCTGCACCCTCTTCTAAGGCGAAATCTTCCATTAAGCAAGCGTGGAGAAAAGTAATTAATTGAGTGGCTCAAAAATTGTCATGGAGAGGGACTGAAACAACATTTGTGCTTGCAAATCATGATCACCATTATCATCAACATTATCTGCTTGCAATGCACTGCAAAACAAGCCACGAATAATTATTATAATTACTTATAATCTTTGTTTACAATAGTAAACTTACGTATGTATGTATTTCCCGTTGGAAATTTAAATTAATTTGATATATACATATATTAGATTGGCTTAAAATATATTTTTTAATAAATTATTATAAAAATGTGTATTCAGCGATTTTTACATTTGGAAAATATTTATATTATTTGGACCATTTATAGTAAGGTTACATTCGAACGTTTATAAAAAGCTTTCTTTGGAACATTACAATAAGTTTATATTCGCACGTTTTAAAAAACGCTTTTAATTATTTTTTATAAGTTTACTAGCTGACCCGGCAAACTTCGTTCTGCCCAAAATAGATTTTTTTATTAATTTAATTTCAATGTACATGCCATGAACGCTTTTAGGGATATTTAGTCTTAAAAATTAAGAACGCATGGGCGGTGGCACGCCCTTTTTTCCCAAAACTACTTTTTTTTTTCATAAGCATGCTATTGATATCTTTAATCTCCTGATCAATTTTCAGGACCCAACCTTAAACGCTTTTATAGATATGCAGCTTGAAAAATTAAGTTTGTATGGGAGGTGCCACGCCCCCTTTTCCGATAACCCCCACTTTTAACCGTGTGAATGGTTTTCATATCATTCAGCTCTATACCAGTTTTCAGCTCCCTACCTTGAACTCCTTTATATATAATCAGCTTGAAAAATTAATATTATATGGCAGGTGCCACGCCCCCTTTTCCGATAACCTACACTTTTATGCGAAAAAATTGTTTTGATATCATATATGTAGCTCTGTACCAATTTCCAGGTCCCTGCCTTAAATCCTTTGAGAGATATTCAGCTTAAAAAATTAAGTGTGTATGGGAGGTGCCACGCCCCCTTTTTGATAAGCCCCACGATAAACCCATGCGTGAGAGTGGTTTTAAAATCATTTAGCTCTATAGCAATTTTTAGGATCCTGCTATTTATTCTTTCTGGTATATTCAGCTTCCAACGCTAAGTATGTATGGAAGGTGTCACGCTCTCTTTTCGTATAATTCCTATTATTTTGCGTTAATATAGAATTGTTATCGTTTATCTCAACACCAATTTCCAAGTCCCTACCTTAAATAATTTTAGAGATAATCAGCGTGAAAAATTAAGTTTGTATGGGAGGTGCCACGCCCTCTTTTCTGATAATCCCCACTTTTCTGCGTGAGAAGGGTTTTGATATCACCTACCTCTATACCAATTTTCAGCTCCCTACCTTGAAGTCTTTTTGAGATAATCAGCTTTAAAAATTAAGATTGTATGGGAGGTACCACGCCCATTTTTCTGATAACCCCCAATTTTCTGCGCGAGAAGGGTGTTGATATCACCTTCCTTTATAACAAATTTTGAGCTCCCTACCTTGAACTCTTTTTGAGATAATCAGCTTTAAAAATAAAGATTGTATGGGAGGTGCCACGCCCCCTAATATTTTTTAAATTTTTCTTCGAGTAAACCTTCGCGGGGTAACAACAAACAAACCCCCCTAAGGAAGTATTTGATTTGGTTCAGCCGTTTTCAAGTTTTAGCGTTACAATTAAATACCAAATCATTTTTATATATATAGATATATAAGATGTTTGTACATTTACAACCAAGTTCTAATATCAATTACAATACGATTTCTGCGAAACCTTTTGTAAACAAGAAATCAACGTTTTGTAAGCTTAATGTTTATAATTATAAGTTTTAAAAAAGCTTTATTTAAGTTAATTCTGCTTGCTGGGATGTAATTGATGTACATATGTATTTATAGAAGGATTTTACACATGACTTTTATTGTTTCGAATGTCATTTACCTGGTGCATTAATTCATTGTCGACAATGTCCACGATCGTTCCATCGTCTCTGTTTCCGGAAAGACCCAGAGAAACCCAAGTATCCCGTGCCTTCAGGAAAATTCCAAAAAAATCGTCCACCAGCCTTTAGTTCAGACACCGATAACGAATCCGAAGGTGAAGGCACAATGAAAGGATCTACATCAATTGATTATGAAAGCGACGGACGCGCTGCGTCGTCTTTGCTGCAAATGGATCCAGCTGCATTAAGTAGTTGGGCGCAGCAAAGATTTGCAGAAGAAATCACAGTTGATAGTACATCATCTCCTATCCAAACGGTGTTTGAGGGCTTGGATAATGAAGTGGAAGGAACTACAACAACGGCCTCACATACACTCTATGCGAAAGCAAAAGATAACAGCAAATTGTTTGGTGAAGAATTTGATATCGAAAGAAAGACAAAAGTAGAAGTAGTTTGCTTAGGGGAAGTTCGTCCTCCCACACGAAAACGACGTCGCACGATCGCCTCAAATCTTTCTTATAAAAGTGAAATTTTGAACAACGAAGAAAGAGAGTCAGATATGGACTTATGCACCTGCTGTCGATTGTTGAAAACCGCTGAACTACATCATCCGCCGAACATGCAAACGGACGAATTATGCCATCTCATTGAATTCACATTCGAACGTAATCGTACATGGGTAAGTACCAAGCAACTTTGAAACTTTATTTGGTAACTTTCTCTGTTAGCAAATCTTGACTGAAAGTCAAAGAACGAAACCAAAGATTCGTCTCCCACTTCACATGCTATTTTTTGCACAATTTTAACAAGTTCTCTACAGTAAGAGGTACCGTACGGTGCAGTGTAATAACTTCCACGGAAATAACAATAACACCCAGGGGAGTTATTTCCCAAAAAAAAAGTAATAACGCCCACGGACGATATTTTTTTTGAAAACTAATTCGCCTTGTGTATTTTTTTTTATATATGGTGTATTATTGAAACAAGCGCGATCGTGCGATTTTTAATTCCAAATTTTCAGTTTTATTTTGAATACGGTGTAATATTGAAAAAAAGCAGCGCAGGCGAAAATTTGGAATAAAAAATCGTGTGCTTTTTTAATTCCAAATCTTCGGTGTGTTTTAAGACCAATTATGAGATTTTTTGTTTAAAATTTTTGCCTGCTTGGCCTATAACTTATAATTTGCTATTCCTAGAAATTCTCTATTCATAAATAGCGCTTTGGCTTTATATACATATGTAGATATATTTGTGGCAATTTGCAATAATCGCTTAAGTCGAAAAATATGTTTTCGAGATTAATTGATTTTTATATTCGAATAACAAATCATAAAAGTCGATTAAAAACTATGGACTCAAAATCAGTGAGCCATCCACAACGTCACGATCAAATTTTTTAAATAAAACAAAATGTCATGAAGAACTTCGATTAAGTATACACATTAGATGCGTTTTTTTTTCGGCAAAGTTTCTCAGATCTTCCCTCCGGCCACAGAATATGAAAATAGGATGTTGTAGGATAACTAAGCTGATTTTTATTTTTTTTTTTAGAAAAAAACTGAGTGAGCTACTCCAAAAACCGCGAGATTTTTTAAAATTCCCTGATAGGTTTAGATTCATATATGAAAAAACCACAGAATCAAAAACAAAAGAGACATATTCTCATGTAACGGCTTAATCGAATGATGTACTCAGTTTTTTAGTGCGAGCCATAGGGAAGGTACCAAGACCGCCTAAAGTGGAATTTTATTTTTTTTAGCAGAGATGTAGAATAATTATTATTTCATTTTGAAGTTATAAAAAAGTCTTAGAAATTTTCTTCAGGATCATAAAAGTCTTTTGATAATATTTTTTTCCTGATTAAAATGATAAAAATCTTCTATAATTATTATTCAGAAACCTATATTTTAAAAATTTTTCCATAATAGTTATTTCAAATATATATTTTTTAAGTCTTTAAAGACTTTTATATTGAGACAAATTTGAAAAAAGTCTGCGTAATTATTATCAGTAACAAATTGTTTTTTATATCTTCAAAGACTTTTTCATTGAGACAAAGTTCAAAAAAGTCTCAGAAAATTTTCAATAACTTTCATATAAGTATAAAATAAGAATAACTTTCATATAAGTACTTCAAAATTCAAGCAAATTTCCAATTTGATATTGTATGAAAGATTTTTATCGAAGATATAAAAAATAAATTTGTTACTCAAAATAATTACTTAAAGATATTTTTGAAATTCGTCTCAATGAAAAAGTCTTTGAAGACTTAAAAAACAATTTGTTACGGATAATAATTACTCAAAGACTTTTTTCAAATTTGTCTCAATATAAAAGTCTTTGAAGATATAAAACAAAATTTCTCATTTATAATAATTACAAAACGACTTAAAAAAATATCTCAGAAATAACTATTATGGAAAGACTATTAAAATATGTTTCCTTCAATAATAATTATTTTTTGATTTTTATTTTTTCTCTTATAATAATTACAACTCTGTTTTTTAGTCACGGATTTTCAAGTTTGGACCCGGGAATTTTCAAGATACCTTAAATTTCTTTTTAATCAAAATATACAGAAATCTGCGCAAATTAATGCAGTTTTCAGAAAAGTTTATTTGATCGAAATCGAGCTTTTTTTATCCAAGCTACTTTAGTTTAAATGAAACATGCCAAAATCCTTTTCATATTGAACAACATTTTTTTTACATATATGTAAATAATAAATTTTCGAATTTTGTACTTGCAACGCTGTGGTGCAATGGGTAGAGTGCTCGCCTGCTATGCCAGAGGTCTCGGGTTCAAACCACGGTCCGAGAAAAGCACCAAAAATTTTTTCTAATTAGTAAAAATCCAATTATTGGATTTTTTAAGAGCAGCGGTCATCTCTCGGCAGTGGGCGGCATACCCTCCGAGTATATTTCTGCCATGGAAAAGCTTCTCACAAAAAATGCATTCGCCGTTCGGAGCCGGCATAAAACTGTAGGTCCACCCAATTAGTAGGAAAAACAAAAAAGGAGCACACCTCGAATTGGGAGAGAAGCTCGGCCATAAAACTCGTCGGAGTTATAATAGCGCCATTGTATTATATATTACAGTAGAATCGCACAAAAGTTAACCAAAGGGTCCCAAGAGCATTTAACTTTTCCGAAATATTAACTTTTCCATGTGGTTTTTAAATTTGATAGGATACGGTAATAAACATAATTTTTCAAATTTATTTGAATATCTCAGTTTTAATCATTGCAAAGCAGAAACTTAGATTTAATTTACATACATATGTACATTTTAATTTGTAACGGCTGGTTTAAAGAAGCAGTCGATATTTGTTTGTTTTTTTTTCTTTTGTGTAGTAGCTCTGCACAATTTTCGTACACATATTTTAACACACAAACTATGTTTACGCCACTCAATAGTTCAAACGACTAACTACATTTGTACCTCGCTACACCGACAATAACTTTTTACACATAAATTCGGGGAATGCACGCAAATTCCGGGAATACATAGAAACCAGAGCTGGAAAAAACCAAGTACCAGTACAATTACCATTACCTGTACTCAGTAATTGAAAAGCCCAATTACCAAGTATAAGTATACTAGCTGACCCGGCAAACTTCGTTCTGCCCAAAATAGAGTTTTTTATTAATTTCATTTCAAAAATTGTTATTACACCGGTATTATTTTTAATAGAAAATTAACGATTTTTCACTACCTCATTGTGTATACAACTTCAAAAATATATAATTTTAGTATTCAGTTTAAGGCTGCACGATACACAACATTTTTAGTTTTCTGTTCCGGATATTTATTTTCACTGAGTATTGGCTATTTTCACTAACCTTCATAATGATTTTCAGGCCCCTCCTCCAACCCTTTTAGATATATTCAGCCTCAAAAGTTTATAACGTATGGGAGGTGCAATGCCCCATTTTTCGATGAATCTTTTTTTTTTTTTTGTATGAACATGGTATTGATATCGTATATCTGCATAGTGATTTCTATGTACATGCCATGAACGCTTTTAAGGATATTCAGCTTGAAAAATTACGTTTGTATGGGAGGTGCCACGCCCCTTTTTCCGATAACCTACACTTTTATGCGCAAAACTGTTTTGATATCATATAGCTCTGTACCAATTTCCAGGTCCCTGACTTAAATCCTTTTAAAGATATTCAGCTTAAAAAATTAAGTGTTGTTGGGAAGTGCCACGCCCCCTTTTCGTATAACTACCTATTTTTTTGCGTTAATATGGAATTGTTATCGTTTATCTGCACACCAATTTCCAAGCCCCTAGCGTAAACAATTTTAGAGATAATCAGCTTTAAAAATTAAGGTTGTATGGGAGGTGCCACGCCCCATTTTCTGATAACCCCCACTTTTCTGAGTGAGAAGGGTTTTGATATCATCTACCTCTATACCAATTTTCAGTTCCCTACCTTAAACTGTTTTAGAGATAATCAGCTTTAAATATTAAGGTTGTATGGGAGGTGCCACGCCCCCTTTTCTGATAACCCCCACTTTTCTGAGTGAGAAGGGGTTTGATATCACCTACCTCTATACCTATTTTCAGCTCCCTACCTTGAACTGTTTTAGAGAGAATTAGCTTTAAAAATTAAGGTTGTATGGGAGGTGCCACGCCCCCTTTTCTGATAACCCCCACTTTTATGCGTGGGAATGGCTTTGATATCATTTAGCTCTATACCAATTTTCAGCTCCCTACCTTGAACTGTTTTAGAGATAATAAGCTTTAAAAATTAAGGTTGTATGGAAGGTGCCACGCCCCCTTTTCTGATAACCCCCACTTTTCTGAGTGAGAAGGGTTTTGATATCACTTACTTCTATACCAATTTTCAGCTCCCTACCTTGAACTGTTTTAGAGATAATCAGCTTTAAAAATTAAGGTTGTATGGGAGGTGCCACGCCCCCTTTTCTGATAACCCCCACTTTTCTGAGTGAGAAGGGTTTTGATGTCACTTACTTCTATACCAATTGTCAGCTCCCTACCTTGAACTGTTTTAGAGATAATCAGCTTTAAAAATTAAGGTTGTATGGGAGGTGCTACGCCCCCTTTTCTGATAACCCCCACTTTTCTGAGTGAGAAGGGTTTTGATATCACTTACCTCAATACCAATTTTCAGCTCCCTACCTTAAACTGTTTTAGAGATAATCAGCTTTAAAAATTAAGGTTGCATGGGAGGTGCCACGCCCCCTTTTCTGATAACCCCCACTTTTCTGAGTGAGAAGGGGTTTGATATCACCTACCTCTATACCAATTTTCAGCTCCCTACCTTGAACTGTTTTAGAGATAATCAGCTTTAAAAATTAAGGTTGTATGGGAAGTGCCACGCCCCCCTAACATTTTTAAATTTTTTCTTCGACTAAACCTTCGCGAGGTAACAACAAACAAACCGCCCTAAGGAAGTATTTGATTTGGTTCAGCCGTTTTCAAGTTTTAGCGTTTCAATTAAATACCAAATCATTTTTATATATATAGATACTGGTACTTGATACTCAGTACGTACGTTTTTCAATTCTTTTGCAATTCTTTTCCAATTACTTTCAATTCTTTTTCAGTTGTTTTTTCAATTCTGTATTTTTTTTATTTCATTGTAAATATAAGATAACAGTTTAATAACAATAAAATATAAAAACGAGTGCATACATTTGCAAATTTTTCGCATGCAACTCCATTAACATGATGAGTTAGCTTTCATTAGTACTAAATTTTCAAAGGAAATATCAGTTAAGGAATTCCGCCTTGGATTATTTATAATTATGGCTAATGAAAACATTCGCTCAACTGAAGCTGATGAAGCTAGTGGTGTGTTTGTTCGTATTGCCACGTCCAAGATTATGGGATATTTTTTTAAACTTGGTAATTACATCTCAGAATATATATTCAAAAAAATTTCAGCAATATTATTTGATGAAGTAAAGTAAAGAAGTGGTTCACTTTGGCTAGTTTGCATATCTATATCACGAAAGTCAAAGAAATCGGTGTCTTCGCATTGGGGAACAGAGTCTTTATAGCCGCATATGTGTATAATTGCGCTAATAATTATTTTTTTTTTTCAAACTTGGTTTAAAAAAACGCTTTTGTAACAATATACAGACAGTATAAGCTTTCGAAATGTACCCATAACATGTACAATACAACATAATATGTACATATCGCCCGTTTTATGCAATAGGGATTTAACTCGAAATTTTCGATTTCTGGGATTTTACCATATATTTCAATAACTGGGTCGTGCCTTTAAGTCTAGTCTTATAAAATACTCAAAAAGATAAAAATGGCGGAAATAAAAGCGATTTTGTAGTTAGCCGTAGAAGGAAACTATGAAATTATAAAAGTTTATTTGCGTTTTCCCAAAAAAAATTTTTTTTGAGTTAAATCCCTATTCCATCAAACGTGCGATATGTACTAAGGGAGAACATTTTAAATTAAAAAAAATTACCATATTAAAAAAACCCACCCTAATGTACGTATGTATATTTAATAAAGAGTTCTTATAAGGGAATTTTCCTCCTTTTAGTGGTTGTAATATTTAGTATCCGATGTATCTTATGAAGAGGATAGAATAAAATACAATAGTTAAGATAAATTCACTGATTAAACTCCATGTAATTGAAAAGAATTGGTGGTAATTGAAAGTAATTGGTGAAAGAATTGAAAAAATTGTACTTAATTACCAATTACCAGTATAAAGTAATTGTACTTGATACTTGAATTTTTTAATTATCAAGTAATGGTACTTGGACCAAGTACAAGTAGTAAGTATATTCAGTACTTCACAGCTCTGATAGAAACAAGGGGAATGAGCTTGTTTTTGTTTAGAATTAAACGGTTTGATTTGAAAAAAAAAAAAAATCGATAAGCTCAGAAAAGTTAACCAAGAGTTAGGCTAGGTTAGGTTGAGGTGGCTGTTTCCGCAATTCATGAAAGCGGGGACACACTTAGGCCGAGGTGGCCCATTGTGATACCACACGGGAGCCCTAGCTTCCTTATCCCTGTTTACAAACCTTTCCGGAAAAATTAGATTCAAAAGTATGTAATGTTACATTACAATAATATTACCCCCCGCTATACTCCACCACTAAGTATACCTACATACCAGTACAATAGCAATAACACTTGCAGGCAAGCACAAACAACAGCACTGCACTTGCATGCCAGCACAACAGCAATAACACCTGCAAGCAAGCACAAACAACAGCTAGCAGGCCAGCCGGCGTAAGCAACAACAAGAACAATTGCGCTAAGAAATAGACATACATACCGACAACTACATTGCTTAGCAGCAACCACCAGCAGTGTTTCGCTTGTTCATTTGTGCTTGCTCTATGCATGATAATTCGCAAACGTTTTTAAGGAGCTGACATATAAAAGGGCAGCAACTGGCAAATGCTAATCAGTCTCCGTAGGTAAGTCGGCGAGACTGGAGCCATTTGGCTATTGCCCGCTCGCCGACTGGCCAAGTGGATGGGCTGACGGCATGAAGCCAGTCAGCCCTCACTTCGCTGTGTCAACGGACTGGATGCTTTATGCATATTCCGTCGTTGCCGCAGTGGGGTGAGGGAAGGCAGGCTAAGTCAACCTTCACTTGACGAGGACAACGCACTGGATGCATTACGCATATTCCGACGTTGCCTCAGTTGAGTGAGGGCAGGATGGTTAAGTCAGTCTGCGCTGACGCAGACAGCGGTTGGGTTGCTATCCAGCACATCGGCCACCGCTGCCTCAGCCCAGCGCAGGCAGACTGACGGTCACAACGACGTCACCAAGCCCCTCCACTTCGCCCTGGCTTTGGCTGTGTGCCGATGTGCGAGAATCTGGGAGACCGTTGTTGTACCCTTAAGGTACATCTCCCCGCAGCCCGCATATCGGCCCACGAAGTCCCGGCTGACGCAGCTCCGCCCACCACTCGCACCTTTAATAAGTGTGCAACCGAGGCGGACGGAGATGCTCAGACCGAGAGCCAGTACTGACCGGAGTCTCCGTAGTTTCCTCTCCTAAAGACAACCGGCTAACCCAGAGAGTCTCCACAAGTTACGCAGTCAGAGAGGTAATAGGATTCACGACGCCGACCGCACCTCTGAACGCCTACTCCCCTCCGCCGCACAACTGCTGCAGGCTGCTCTCTCTCTCCCAAACTATCCGACCGCTGCCAGTAGTGAGTTTCTGTAACTCATATCGATCAATGTTTTCTACTGAAATAGTCGATTTGACGTCATCATGACGTCATTCTCGATGCAAGCGTTTCTGTATGAAAATCGAGTCGAATGGATCGATACAACTGACAAATCAGCTGATATGTTCCATTCCAATTCAGTAGGAATGATCGATTAAAGTTGTTTCTGTAAGCAAAATAGTCGATATATTATCTATCAATATACTCGCCAACTTTTTAAACGGTGAGAAAGCTTTGACCGGTCGAAAAAATGGACAAAACAGCCGAATTCAGCCAGAATGTAAGTATATTTTAATTAAAACAATTTATTTATGTATATATGTACATGCTATATATTAATGAATATACATTTAAATATATTTAATATATATTTAAAGGATTTGTAGAGTCTCTTAAGGAGCGTCTTTGTACTCCCAAAATGCACACATATACACGTTTCTGCCTGTACATGCGCATTGTCGCTTGTCAAATTAGAAATAGGTCTATATTTGCGGCGGCGACAAATGCAACCCTTCTGCCGTGAAGTCGTGCTGGCGTTAAAATGTGTGCGCCCATAAGAACGTGTGCATTTTACTTTTGACAGCTGGCTGCTTGTCGCTCGCCGGTTCGAATGTGCTTAGAGCATTACATTTATTTTGGCGTTTAAGTTCTCGATTGGCGTTTCATTTCCATCACTGTTCCGAATTTTATCGATTAATGCTTGTAGAAACACTCGCTATCGATCAATAGAGAAGTTTTGATAGAATCGACGTGACGTCATCAAAATAGACAAATCCACTCGATTTCTTACAGAAACTCACTACAGCTGTTCTCTCTCCACCGATTTATCCGACGCTGCCAGCTACTTTCTACCGATACAACCGGCCGCTGCCAGCTGCTCGCTCCCTACCGATCCGACCGCTGCAACCTCTCTCCTCCGCTTCTCGCGCCCTCGTGACGGAAAGCTGCTGACCCGTCCGTCTCTCAGACTGTGTGTGTGTGTGTGTTCGATCTCGACACATAATCGTTGTGTTCTTTATTCAGTAGGAGTTTGTGGGACTTCCACTCGACCTTGGACAGGCTGAGCGTTACCTCAGCCTTCGACAAAACCCACCTCATAAGTATGATAAGATTAGATGCCCGTGAAGCTAAACCAGCGCGTTTGTTTCATGAAGCGCAGAAAATCTAGTGTCCTTGCATTTTCCATCTCCGCCGGGCACTCGAAAAAGTGTTTATGGAGGAAGCGGTACCTGGATAGCGACAGTGCGGGGCAGTGGCATAGATAGTGCTCAACACTCTCTATTTCCTCCACGTCCCTACAGCTGCGGCAGAAGTCGTTTTTATATAGGCCCATGCGAGAGGCGTGAGTGCCCATAAGACAATGGCCTGTTAGAAGTCCGACCAGCGGACCTATAGAGAGCCGATTCAGATGCAGCACCGATACAGACCTAGCCTCATCCAGTCTAGGCCAGATTTGCCTAGAAATCACACAAGTTGACTCCTTGGCCCATCTAGCGTTAGCCTGTTCAATGGAGCGAGATCTCAACCAATGATTGCATGAGTTAAGCGGGGGGCCAACCCATGTCGCAGATGTGATATCCTGCAAGCTTGTGCCTTCCCTTGCCAACTCATCTGCAATGCAGTTGCCCCGAACGTTGCTATGGCCTGGAACCCAAATGACGTTCAGGTCGCACCTTTCGGCTAGTTTGTTCAAAGACTCACTACATTTCATTGCAACTATAGATTTAGCATTGTTACTCTGTAAGGATTTTATGGCAGCTTGGCTGTCAGAGAAGATTTTGATAGAATTTATGTCTGGCAGATCTGTCAGGCGACGAGCTGCTTCCCATATGGCTATGAGCTCAGCCTGATAGACGCTGCAGTGATCAGGTAGGCGCAAACTTACTTTCAGATGAAGCTTTTCGCAGAAAAACCCACTTCCAACTCTATTGTTCAATTTAGAGCCGTCCGTGTAAAGGTGCAGTGTATTAGGGTCGGGATCAGCGTTGCCGTTAAAAAAATTTTCGTGGTGGCTGGATTTGATTTAATTTGTGGCTAAAAATGGCTAAAAAATTTGGTTCGTGGCTAAAAATGGTGGCTAAAAAATTTTGTTGCAAATTAACATGTTTTAAATTTATATTTCAAATTCGGGAACAAAATTATTGCATACAATATAAGGAAAAAATCATAAATTTTTGTAAAAAATAAAATATTCATACATACATAGTATGTACTTAACTATATCTGAAAAAATAGATATCACATTCAATATCTAACATTATGTCGTCTTCTCTTCATAAATTAATTCTTTCTTCATAAATTTAATGAGATCTTATGTTATTTCAAATTCATTGCAACATTGTTTTACATTCTTTAAGCCATATCTTATAGTTAAAATTGCATTCGACATTGTATGATTCATTTTGTTTCGATTTTTGGTTTTGACAATATTCATTACGGAAAAGGTTCTTTCCACTTCGGCGTTGCTAAGTGGTAGAAGTAGCAAACAATATACAAAGTCAGTTAGATCCCTATACGGACTTTCATCGACAGCCTACTATTCCACTAGCGAGTATCAACAGGCATTTATCGATAGTTGCGTTACTTCTTTTGTTTTTTAACACTTAAATCGATTTGTGATAATCGCTGAATTGAATTAGCGTTACCACACCCTTCCCATGTCCAAATTATGGTTCATTACAAACGGTGGCTAAAAACGTGGCTAGTGGCAAAACCGAAATTTTGGTGGCTAAAAAAACACGGCGGTGGCTAAATCTAGCCACTAAATGGCTAAAACGGCAACGCTGGTCGGGATCCCCTAAGTTCTTCCACTCGCTCCTCTCCGGGATTCTTGTGGAGAATTTGTTATCCCAACAAAAGGCTGGTATTGCATAGTCCAGCTTTAGAAAATTGGCAGGGACGTTACTAAGAATTTGAGCGTGCCCGAATCTGGTGTCCCTCCAGGGTTCGGTTGCATTGAGCCTTGCCGCGTTGCAGCTGGCAATGAGTTTCCCCTGTATATCCGTGGGGAGAAGAAATAGGATGGTTTCGAGAGCTTTAGTTGTGGTGGAGGGAAGGGCTCCGCTAATAAGCATGGAAGCCATTCGCTGCACTCTAGTTAATTTGCTCTTATTGGTTTCGAGTTCCAGTGCTGGTCACCATATGGTGACTGCATAGAAGAGAATAGGTCGCACTACCGCTGTGTACAGCCAATGGACGATTTGGGGGTTAAGTCCCCATCTCTTGCCTATCGCTGATTTACATGCGTAAAGTGCTAACATGGCTTTTTGGGATCGTACTTCTACGTTCCGTTTCCAGTTTAGTTTTCTGTCTAGAATAACACCAAGGTATTTAACCTCGGTAGAGAGTTTAATCTCCTTCCCATTTATGGACGGAGGTTTGAATTCAGGTATCTTATGTTTGCGGGTAAACAGAACCATTTCCGTTTTCTCAGAGCTGACACTGAGCCCGCATTTCAGAGACCAGGTTTTTACAATGTTGAGTGCATTTTGCAAAAGGTCGCTCAGCACCGGTATATGCTTGCCAGTCGCTGTCAGGGCGATGTCATCGGCGTACGCAATGACCTGGCAACCCGTGTGCTGAAGTTTAGAGAGCAGGGTGTTCACCGTTAGGTTCCAAAGCAGAGGAGACAAAACTCCACCCTGGGGTGTTCCCCTGTTGGCATACCTAGTTATCGATGAATTACCCATTTCAGAAATAATGGCTCTTCTACTAAGAAGAAGTTCGACAAACCTCACGAGAGCCTCCTCTACCTCCAAGTCCCGTAGGGCGGTGGTAACTGCTCCCGGTAGAACATTGTTGAAAGCTCCTTCTATGTCGAGAAAGATGCCTAGTGTGAATTCCTTAAAGGCTAGCCCCTTTTCTTTCTTGGAAGTGATAGCGTGTAGAGCAGTCTCTACGGACTTGCCTTTGGAATAAGCGTGTTGAAAAGGAGATAGAGTATTCGCACGGAGCCTGATATAGACATCCAGCAATCTCAAGAACTTTGAGTAGAAAAGAGGTCAGTCTTATCGGAATCCTTTGAGCTGCTGTAGGAGGCTCTGCCCCCTTTAGGAATAAAGATCACCTTCGCCTTGGTCCATTCCAGAGGAATGTATGACAGGTTGAGGCAGGCTTTATAGATAGGAACAAGTAGAGGGATTAGAGTATCACTTGCTGCCTGTAATTCAGCAGGAAATATCCCATCTATTCCCGGAGATTTGAAGGGTTTGAAGGATTTAATTGCCCATTTTACCCTTGTGTTAGTAATTATGTGCTCCAAGTCATTAGATGTCCTGGGGTTAGAGTAGCTTCTATAAGGTTCCGAGGTGCACCCTGGGAAGTGTGTGGTGACCAGGGTGTTCAGAATATCAGTACTAGATGTGGCCCAGTCCCCATTTTGCATTCGGATACAGCTTGGGGGACTGGGTTAGTAGAGAGGACCTTTCGTAGACGATTGGCCTCAGAGATTTCTTCTATGTCGCTAGCGAAGTTTTCCATCGACTTCTTGAAAATTTTTAAGGCATCCTTGTAGGCTTGCCAGTTGCCAGTTGTTTTCGCCTGGTTGAAGAGTTTTCTGCTGTTAAGCCGAAGCTTGGAGATCTCCGGGTTCCACCAATAAGGTTTCTTTTTACCCCGAACTTTGACCTCCGGGCAGGCACTCTTGAAAGCAGCGTTACAGGACTTAGTAACAAAGTCAACTGCTTCATCGATTTTAGACGATGTGTCCAGCACACCGAGAGAAACAGACCCGTTATTGGAGATAGGCGCTTCATCAGTTGTTAACGGTAGGCTTAACATACCGAGAGAAGCGTGCTCAAGGAGCGTAGCAGACAGTTTCTGATTAAACAGAACCCAATCCGTACGCCTCCTGTTCCTGTATCCCGCTCTAAGCGGAGGTCTCAAGAGTAGATTAAAAGTTATATACATATGATCAGAGAAGGAGTTTTCTCCGGACACCTGCCATTCCTTGACATAGTCAGAGAGCGGGCCTGTGGCCAGAGTGATATCAAGTACCTCACTCCTGTTTGCGGTGACAAAAGTAGGTTTGCCTCCAGAGTTACATATAGATAAATTATTAGATATAATAAAATCAAAAAGAGACTCACCCCTCGCGTTTACATCCGATGAGCCCCATGTTGTGTGGTGGGCATTGGCATCGGCCCCTATCAGCAGTTGGAGCCCTAAACGTTCGGCTTCCTTAACCGCACCAAGTAGCCGATCTTGCCCAGAAATGGGGCGGTCATACGCCAAATAGGCAGAGGCGATCCATATCGGTTTACCTTTCAGCTCGAGGCTGATGCAGACCATATCTTCGTCGCTGAAAAGAGATACCATAAAGTAGGAAAGAGTTTTGTGTATTAGAATACATGATCTTGGTCGTCGGAATGCATCTCGACGTCCGCCGCTACTGTACCCGCTCCTTCGGAGACCTCAATGACTGTGGAGTCAAAGTCGGCCTCCTCCGGATCCGAATCCAGCAGCGTGCATTCGTCGAGCATGTTGTAGAACGGGCCTACCAACTCAGACACCGAGAACGTATCGCTCTCGGAGTCCAGAGTGCTGTCTGCCCGTTCATTAGCGGCCCCATGTCCACTCGAGGTGTTGCATGGAGCCCGGACGTCCATAGTTAAGGGGGTAGTGGGTTCGCTCATGGCGTTGCCCCCTACCTCCACAGAATTGGAATTGGATGCTTTCGTAGAACACCCCCCATCCCCAGACCCCGCGGGTCGGGTGCGCTCAAGGCGCTGCCCTCAGCCCCAAGGCTCGGAGGACCAGGGTTGTCCTCGTCGGCTACCAAATCATCCTCCTTCTGGGGATCATCCCTTCTGATTTTCGGCGTGATGGTAAAAAGGCCGTAGCGGATTGTACCACCTCGCTTCTCAATCCACGGGAGAGACGCCTCGCTTATGACAAGCCCAACCTGGCGTTGCATCTCCCTCACGTCACCAACACGTACTACCCTCCAATCGCTTGTGGGCATTTCCGCGTTGGAGCGAGAGATGATCCTCAGAATTCTATCCGGATCAGATGGCTCAGCCGGGACCCAGACCCAGGCTCTCGGTCTGTTCGGAATTTCTTCCTTACTGACCGCAACCAAGTCGACCCGGGCCACAGCTCACCCACCTCGGACATAGCCAGTTTATAAAGCTCGTACGAGCGCTCATCTGCGCATGTTACGAGCTTTACTCTGCCCTGATGCCATCCGCCATCCCGGATATCAGGAGGAGGCCCCGGAAAACGGTCCAGAAGCTCCTCATAGTTCCTGAGAAGACCTATGAGGATCATCTTCCACTTTTCCGGGGACAGGTTCCCGTCCGGGTGGCCGCGGTCCATAACTGCCAGCGTTAAGGTGGCTTTCGCCGCCTCGCTGAAAGTTTTGGTCAGGGCAGGAGGTGTGTTCGAAGGCCTGTGCCTCTTTGCAACGTTCGAAGCGTTCTCTAGAGATCGGGGTCTCTTTGAGGTCAGTGCCTGGTTAGATGTCGAGGGACCAGACTGGGGGGTGGTTGTCGGACCGGAAGTCGCTTTAGCCTGTTTGGCAGCGAGAATCTTCTTTGCCCAAACCAACGAACTCTTCTGCTCCGCCGTCAATTTGTCGTAGGGAAGATTTTTAGTCCTCTCTACGATCTTGGCGGCGCTGCGAACATTGCGCTGGCTGCGCACCGACATCGGAATCCTCTACTAGCCTTAGAACACTCGGGGTGTTCAGCGGGCTTGGTAAGAGAGTCCCTGGCAGGAGCAGGGGCTTGCACTTCGTCCGTGGAGGAATTGGTGCTGCTATCCACTGCCTGCCGTTCAGAGGTGCCCGGTTGAGGGATTGGGGAGACCACCCGTGCCAGCTCAGCTGGTGGTTGCTTTCCCTCAAGGGGCTTAGCTGTACCAGCTTTGACGGCAGTAGTCGGCTTACCCTCAAGGGGTTTAGTCTTCCTGCCTGCTTGCATAGGTGGTCGAAGTTGTGATGTGGGCCGTGAAGGCCCGCTCGGCGCCGTCTTAGCGGTACCCGAGGGGTTGGTTACTACTTTATCGCCAAGTCCAACGGCGGCATCGTTACCCGTGCAGGGATCCGAGGCTATTTGTTTTTTATTCATTTCATTTCTGTTTTGTGCGGTCGCCTACTGAGACGAGACCTTTCGGCGACCTGAAGTAAGGAAAGGGGGGAAGGGAACGGTCGACTACGGTAGAGCCCCTTACCGCAGCAAGTCCACCGTTACTCCCGGAGGTGGACCGGTATCCGGGAGGCTCCGTAAGAATACAGTCGGTTACCCCTGACTGCAAACCATCCAATGGGACACCTGGGATACAACCTGCTTGCCGCGACAGGCAGGATGCGCCCAAGGGTACCATACGGAGCTTCCCTCTTAGTTCATGGAGAGACAGGGCAGGTCCCTCAAGGGGAATTGACCCTGGTCCCCATTTAAGCCCCATCCCCAACGACAAGGAGACCAACGTGATGGAGTAACCAAGAGTTAACTTTTTAGAGCCGTACGTGGACGCTCAAATTTGGTTAACTTACCCGAAGGTTTAACTTTCTCGCGAGTTAACTTTTATGCGATTCTACTGTATTATAAACTTTTGTGAAAACTGCAATAATTTGCGCAGATTCCTGTATATTTTGATTAAAAAGAAATTTAAGGTATCTTGAAAATTCCCGGGTCCAAACTTTAAAATCCGTGACTAAGAAAAATAAAATTCCACTTTAGGCCGTCTTGGTACCTTCCCTATCGCTTGCACTAAAAAACTGAGTACACCATTCGATTAAGCCGTTAATTTAACATGAGAATATGTATCTTTTGTTTTTTTATTTTTAATTCTGTGGTTTTTTTCATATATGAATCTAAACCTATCATGGAATTTTTTTTAAAGAAATAATAAAAATAATCGCTGTTTTTTGAAAAAATCAGTTTTTTTTCTAAACAAAAATAAAAATCAGCTTAGTTATCCTACAACATCCTATTTTCATATTCTGTGGCCGGAGGGGTATGTTAGATAAAAAAAACGCATCTAATATACATACATCTACTTTGGCTGTTATAGTAAGTTTAATATACCTCTATTGTAAGTTAAGCTTAAATGTTTTTATTTATATCTTTTGATTGAATTACAGAAATATAGAGTTTTAAAAGGAGAATAACGTGGTATATACATATAATCGAAATCTTCCTAAGTCGACTTAAGCGGTTATTGCTTGTTACCACAGATATATTTACCTATATATTAAAAAAACGAATATTTGGAATTAAAAATTGCACGATTTTTTATTCCAAATTCTCGCCTGTGGCGCTTTTAGCTCATGGGCGTTATTGCACTGGTGCGGGATAATTTACTAGTTTCAAAACCGACACATGACTTAAAGTTACACCTAACTGATTGTTACATTCGATATATTTACTCATTCAGTTAGAAATGATCCTTTGGAAATTTTTTTGCACATAATTTTTAACTACAAAATTCGATGTTTCTTTCTTTGCTCAAACCACAATACTTAAACATTATTATTAGGGAAGCTAAAAATATGCAAATGCATATTGCATATGCAAATGCATATTATGACCTAAAATGCATATTTACGCCAATATGCATATTCGTGCATATTTTGGCACTTAATCGAGTAATATCGAAAAATATTAAACTGACAACATCTTATCTGTGGTTCATTCAGATAGTTGCGTTTGCTTATATAATATTGATTGAATCTGGCAAGCATATGACTAGAAATAAAGCGTTTCCGTATAGAAGTTCATCACGACAAACATACAAACAAGGCTACTTGACTATTGATAGAAACCAGCTATAGGTCTTATACAAAAACTTTAATTTCACAGACAAGTTTATAGCAGGGATTTCGCCAAAGGAATTGTTCATATTTAAAGTTTGTCCAACAGGTCCTGCGATGTAGACCATTCGTTTTCCGCACACATCAGCTCGAAAATATAGTGAAAGATATGATAGCTCAATGCAACCCATTCCCAATATTAATGGAATAGTTTCATTTGCTGTGTAAAAAGACCCAATTCATGTACATAAATACAAAGCTTACATTAATTTAAAGTATTATATAGTTTTTAAAACAAGCTTTTCAAATGTGGAAAATGTGAATTGTGCGTTTAAGTTCTTATATTATTATTTTTTTTTGCAAGAATTCGTGAAATATAAACGTAAACTTGAAATTAAACACATATGTACATACTATATATGTACATCTTTTGAGCATATTTCAGGTACTTTTCAGCCATACATTCATATAATGAGATTTTTTCGTGCATATTTCTGAGCATAATTTAGTTATTTTTTGGGCATATTAGCATGCATACTTTGACATTTTTCTTGCATATTTTTAGCTTCCCTAATTATTATGTATGTTAGTGTCTAGCACGAAATTATTTTTTTAATTTTAATTTTTATACTTTGGGATAAGCGCAAAGCGGAGCTAATTGGATTTTTCGGCTTAACCCTAAGCATGATATTTAAAACCAAGGATGTAAAATAATTATTATTTTTATAATTTTGATCAAAAAAACAGGCACAAACAAAGTTTTGAATATGTGCATTTCCTGGCCGTTGCGCACGTTACGTTCGCACGATTTTTCGAAGTTTTTACGCGGAAATAACGCGAAATATTGGAGCCCATGACGACAAATAATTGAGATATTACGACGAAACTTGGTGCAAACCTTTTCGCCATTTCTGGTAATACCTGTGCACAAATTTTACGAAATCTGTTTACAATTACGCCTACTATTCAAAAATAATTTAAAAAGGGTTCTTTAGAAATTCGGAACGCGACATCTCTGTAATTTAAAGTTATAAAGGGATTAGATTTTGCACCAAGGATAAGATTAATAAGCTCAATCTAAAAGTATAAAAAAATAAAATGGGCGTGGCTACCCTACAGTTTTCTTATTTACAGAGCTTTGCATAAAAGTATAAAGCTGGGTATCAAATTTTATATATTTATACCGATTTTGCGCAACTAAAGATGTCATGTGCGTTATTAAGACCAACATTTTTGGTTCTCACCATCTCCCAAACTTTTCGTTTGACATAAACATAGTTAAATTACCCATAAGGCAAAACTTTCTTTTTCTTTTTACACACCGTTGCGGACGTTACAATTTTCACAAAATATTTTTAGGTCAAAAAATCGTATTTTCGTGAAATTTTTTTTATTGTTATCTAATCACAGGGCAAATCGCTATATCGTATATGGGCGAATCCGTGTGAAAAAACAGAATGAGCAATAAATTAAATGTTAAAAATCAAGGTGTATTTCTCAAGATATATTAGATAAATTTGGTATGTGGGTATCATTTTATGACTAGCTGACATTTGTTGGAATCTGGTAAATCGTACCACTATAACATATAGCTGCCATACAACAGATTGTTCAGGTTACGCATTTTTGGGTATAACTTCTCCATTGAAACAGCTAAGAACATGAAACTTTACAGTGTTTGTATACATATGGACCGAGATTTGTCAAGATCGGACCACTATAGCATATAGCTGCCATACAACAGATTGTTAAGATATAGCTTCTACATTTAATCTACTAGAACGTTTCTAAGTAATCCTTATCCACATATCTTGCCGAATTGACAATGCAAATTAATAAATACTAGTATCGCCGGTGCTCGAAATTCGACCATGCAATTTATTTTTTCAACTTTGTATTGGTACAAAAATTATTCCTTTTCGCGGAGATAAGCAACACTTTCCAAATTCGCCGCCGAGCCTACCTGTTAGACATGCCTTGGTCAAAATTAAAATTACTCAGTGTGCTCTCCCACCGTCTCTCATTTTTCGCTTTAATGGAAAATCAATAGGAGATATTTGACCGCGTTGATTTTGATCTGAGCGACTCTTCAACTGTGTTTACGATATTTGTAAACATTTTTACGATATCTATTTCTCTTAACTAAAAACTTTATTTATTAATTATAAACAAATTAAATAATTTATAGAAAAAAATATATGCCTATGCACTGCTCCTGACTCATACGAACACATCCATATCAATTTTAAGTGGATATGAGTATGTTAAATGTGCTAAACAGCCTGGCAATTGTTTGTATGGGAAAAATGTTAGCCTATTATTATATAGATTTGACAATCAATTTTCCGCCTTTTTACGCGTTGCATTTAACTATTGCACTTATATTCACTATATGTGCTACTAGCTGACCCGGCAAACTTCGTTCTGCCCAAAAAAGATTTTTTTATTAATTTCATTTCAAAAATTGTTATTACACCGGTATTATTTTTAATAGAAAATTAACGATTTTTCACTACTTTATTGTGTATACAACTTCAAAAATATATAATTTTAGTATTCAGTTTAAGGCTGCACGATACACAACATTTTTAGTTTTCTGTTCCGGATATTTATTTTCACTGAGTATTGGTTATTTTCACTAAGTAAGTAAGAGGATTGATATAGTCTACCACCATAATGGTTTTCAGGCCCCTCCTCCAACCCTTTTAGATATATTCAGCCTCAAAAGTTTATTACGTATGGGAGGTGCAATGCCCCATTTTTCGATAAATCTTTTTTTTTTTTTTTGGGTGAACATGGTATTGATATCGTATATCTGCATAGTGATTTCTATGTACATGCCATGAACGCTTTAAAGGATGTTTAGCCTTAAAAATTAAGAACGCATGGGAGGTGCCACGCCCCCTTTCCCCAAAACTACTGTTTTTTTCATAAGCACGCTATTGATGTCGTTAATCGCCTGATCAATTTTATAGTCCCAACCTTAAACGCTTTTATAGATATTCAGCTTGAAAAATTAAGTTTGTATGGGAGGTGCCACGCCCCCTTTTCCGATAACCTACACTTTTATGCGCAAAAATTGTTTTGATATCATATATGAAGCTCTGTACCAATTTCCAAGCCCCTAGCGTAAACAATTTTAGAGATATTCAGCATGAAAAATTAAATTTGTATGGGAGGTGGCATGCCCCCTTTTCGGATAACCCCCACTTTTCTGTGTGAGAAGGGTTTTGATATCACCTACCTTTATACCAATTTTCAGCTCCCTACCTTGAACTGTTTTAGAGATAATCTGCTTTAAAAATTAAGGTTGTATGGGAGGTGCCACGCCCCCTTTTCTGATAACCCCCACTTTTCTGAGTGAGAAGGGTTTTGATATCACCTACCTCTATACCAATTTTCAGCTCCCTTCCTTAAACTGTTTTAGAGATAATCAGCTTTAAAAATTAAGGTTGTATGGGAGGTGCCACGCCCCCTTTTCTGATAACCCCCACTTTTCTGTGTGAGAAGGGTTTTGATATCACCTACCTTTATACCAATTTTCAGCTCCCTACCTTGAACTGTTTTAGAGATAATCAGCTTTAAGAATTAAGGTTGTATGGGAGGTGCCACGCCCCCTTTTCTGATAACCCCAACTTTTCTGTGTGAGAAGGGTTTTGATATCACCTACCTTTATACCAATTTTCAGCTCCCTACCTTGACTATTTTAGAGATAATCAGCTTTAAAAATTAAGGTTGTATGGGAGGTGCCACGCCCCCCTAACATTTTTAAATTTTTTCTTCGACTAAACCTTCGCGGGGTAACAACAAACAAACCCCCCTAAGGAAGTATTTGATTTGGTTCAGCCGTTTTCAAGTTTTAACGTTACAATTAAATACCAAATCATTTATATATATATAGATTATGCAATTATCTTCTTCGAAAAAATAGAAAATTCTGTTAATTTAAGTTATTCGAAGTTTAAATTACTAGGGGTTGTTATGACCCCGGTTGGGAAGTTACAAATTTTTTTCCTAAGCTTATAAAAATGAAACTAGTGCATACATATATTTTCACGGTAAAACCATCAATGGAGAGCCACATTATTCTACTTTGATCTCCAATCATGACTTTTTAAATGTTGAAACAAAATTCGCAGAATTTTGCACTTTTCCAATAGCACCTAACAATTTGCTTTTCATTTTGTCACGTTCGCCATCACCCTTTAAATGCTAATATTTCAGAAGGTTGAAATCGATACTACTTCTTATTTGCACCGATTATAGTGATGCTCAAATTCTTTCTCAAAATGAAAATCAGAAGAAAAATATTCAACGCTATGAGCTTTAAAAGCGTACGAACGTCACGTTCGGCATTCTGGAATCGCCCATATATAACATTTAATGTAAATGCTACCGGGTTTTCTGTAAGTAAAAGAAACTGATTTTTGCGTTGCGAACGTAACATCTCAGGAAGGATTCCAAATTTCAGAAATCTCCGCGCAATTATAAATACAGGCTATTTTGTAATATAGAACTCAATAGAGTATAGACAGAAGTTGCGAAAAATTAAAAATTTACAACAAAATCTCTTTTCTGAGGTTAGTGAGAGCTCAAAGAAAAAGACGAATAAATAGGGAAATACTTGGCTTTTAAAAGTGAACATGAGAACTCACATTTTTTTCATTAAAAATCAAGAAATATAGTAATATTTGCTCTTTTACAAGATAGATTAAATACTAAGCTCCCTTGATAACAGAACTGTATAATTAAAGCAACTTTAAATTTTCGTGCTTGGAAATGCCCATATGCCACTATACTTATCTTTGTATAAATCTGTGGTAATCTGTAATTTGCTATAAAATTCTTAAAAAAATGTTGCGTATATATGCCACGGCAATATATGTATATGTAGTTAGAGTGAACTAGGTTCAGGCGGTTTGAGTTTTATTTTATGAAACTGTGAACGAGCCAAAAATCATCAGAGATGAGACATACACAATGGTGCTATGCATCTCGTTGAGTACAAATACTACAAAGTTTCATGTTCTTAGCTATTTAAATGGAGAAGTTATACTCCACAATGTCTATGTACATATATCTGAACAATCGGTTGTATGGCAGCTATATGTTATAGTGGTCCGATCTTGAAAAATTTCCGTTACATTACTGGGGTTAATATGAGTACAAATACTACTGATCAAAAAAATAAAAATTGAATAATAATAATTACTTTTGATCGAAAAAATATAAATCGAAGAATTATGATTACATGCTGATTTAAATTATTTCGCTTGTAATGATTACCGTCCCTGCTTAAAATATTACCTTTATTGATTGAACTTATAAAATTAACCAAATCTGCCTTATGGCTCATAACTAAGGTATTTGCCATATTTATCGGTTTTGAAACTAATCAACTATCCCGTTCATACTATGTATTCTTATTGGGTTGATTATGTTGTCATTGTCTTATGTATTTACTCTGCAGGCAAAATTAAACTAGTATGAGAATAAACTACTAATTGGTTTTCTACTACTTGATCAACTGGTATGAAACGGACAAAATTATACTAGTTACCTATCTACTAGTTGATCAACCGCTTTTAAAAAGACAAAATCATACTAATTGGTATTCTACTAGTAATATGCAATTCTATCACAAACTAAGCTTTATTGGCGATTTTTAAGTAAATTTACGCTATTATTTAACAAAAGGGTCAGAATAGTTATTACCAAAACAACCATTTCTCACAAAATAAATATTTTTAAGGCTTTTCATTTATTTTTGTGCAAGGGTACACAAGAACAATTAAATACATACATATATGTTTGCAGCAGGTGGCAGGAAGAGTTTAAGAGAGTTTAGTTAATTGATTTGGTTTCATCCAACTTCCGCAGTAACACGAAGCCATGTATTAAACTGAGCGGTATTTTTCTAGTAGCTTATGCAAGGGAAGACAATTGCCATCTCGTAGGCAATCGCCACGTTAAAACTTCCAGTTGCTTTCAGGTAAAATGGATAGTTGAGCAACTAGTTGGCCAAATTTTCAAACTGGTAGACTTATAGTATATAACTAGTTGTTTTGCCTGCAGAAATATATGTGTTGATTATTGTGGATACATGTACCTACATATATTGTTCATCTTTTACCGTCATCAGGTTAACAACGATGTGCTAGCTTATTTGGAATCACTGAAACTACCAAGTCGATGTATATCGGCTGTTACAAAATTACTTCTTAAATTTAACGATAAAAGTCTAGACAACATTGCAGCTAAGCTTAAAGCATTGCAGTATAAATTTCTAACAGAATTTTTGACGGATGTGCTAGACGTTCAGCATAATATAGGTGTATTTTTCGGGCGTGAGTATGACATTATAAATAAGTTTACAAACTAGAAAAAAACATATTAATATGTCTGTTCATGCCTGCAGCTAATGGTACAGATATGGAGGCTACCAAATGGATGGTGCGTGACATTGGATATGATTTGGCAGAAATTCGCCGCTGTCCCGACTGCTTTCGGTATTCACACGAAAAACACTCCAGCGCCTGGTTTGCCAAACCCTGTGTTCAACGTCACGAACTAGTTTTCGCCAAGCACAGTGGTTTCCCGTATTGGCCAGCAAAAGTAATACGTGTATTATCAAATAATAAATATGACGTCCGCTTCTTTGGCGGTAGTCATTCTCGTGCACTCATAGAATCACGCTACATACGCCCGATTGATACAGACATTAAGTCGTTGAAGATTGGCAGTAAGCCAGCTATTAGAAAAGCGCTGGAAGAGTTGCGTATACACCAAGTTCTTTCAGCATACCCACCCAGTATATTCTCATTTCATGCAAACAAATCGCAAATGGAGGAAATTATAAGAAGTGCTTTACAGAGAACGGCAAACCAATTTATCGTTAATCCAAATAAAGGACGAAAACCTCCAGCTCGTCGGCAAACCGTTTGTAATACTGTTGCAAATATTAGTATGAATAATGTTTTGGACATTTCGGGCAATGTGCAAGCAATACACAATGTACAGTCGACGGTACTAAGTGATAGTGGATTTTTGAATGATACGGAAGCCAGATTAAAAGCGAGAAGGTTTTTTAATATTTGTAATGTAATGTCGAATTTTTTATTAATTTATTTTTTTGATATAGAAATCAAAAAATGCCAAAAAAACGATCAACGCGGTCAACGAATTCTTTAGTAGATGCAGCAGATCTCAAGAAGGTATTACAATTTTGTTGCGTTTCTGCGTCAACTATTTTATGAGAAATTATGACAATAGCACATAGTTTATCTACGTACATTAGGACTGCTCAGCTCATAGGTACTCAAAGCACAATTGTTGTTGTTTTGTTCCGAATGATAGGCACGGATATATATTTTCACTTCAAATATAAAAATTAAATTTTCTTTGCGCTGCCATAAGACTCAGAAAAAAAAATTGTATATGTATGTGCCAGTGGCGGACCTAGCATAAATTGTCTGGGCAAGCCTATGTGTGCAGCATAACCATTAGTCATTTATGTAATTTTCTTTGCTGTATTATCTAGAAGTCTGATTGCGTTCCGTTATTGAATTTGATTTAGAGCTCTCGCTTTTTTTTAACATTTTCGAGTAGCCCGAATAAATGCTTTTCAAATTCTCGAACACTCCTTTGTTTGCTTATTACCCGTATGTTTGTACGGGCATTCGAACAATTCGGGTATTTGAAGTTTGTGTTTTCTCGTTTATTTTTTTTTTTGTTGTCTTCATATGTATTTTTTTATCTTTGTTTTCCTGATACACATTTTTTGTTTGTACACTCAGAGAAAAGGAATTCAAAATAAAATTTTTATTTTTATAATGCCCGATTTAAACCAAGTCATTTTTATTTTAAAAATGAAAAATTTTTAAATTACAAATTGAATTTTTGAAATTAAAATATATTTAGGATTTAAAAAGAAACATGTTTAAATTAAAAATGAAAATTAATGGAATAAAAACGAAAGTTTTTGATTCAAAATCTCATAGCGCTTAAAATAAAAATAAATATTTCTAAACTTAAGATATTTTTTCTTGATAGATATAAAAACGTGTTTAAAAATAATGTAAATACAATACATTTTTAAATTTAAAAATCTTTATTTTTATTTTAAGCACTATGAGATTTTGAACCAAAAACTCGCTTTTATTCCATTAATTTTAATTTTTAATTTAAAAATTTTTCTTTTTAAATCCTAAACACATTTAATTTAAAAAATTTTATTTTTTAAATAAAAATGACAGTTTAAAACGTGCATTATAAAAATGAAAATTTTATTTTTGATTCCTTTTCTCTGAGTATAAGCTCGAATGTTGGTACGGGAATTTGAACAACGGGCTTCAAACAAACACGATCTGTTCGAATTGCTCGATACCCAGGTATCTAGAGCTCTACTTTGATTATATTCGGTTTGCATATTTGGTTTGTTGTTTATATTCATAACATATGAAACTGAATGTATTGCATTAAATCGAGAAAATGAGGATGATAAAGAATTTTTAAGTTTTTATATACAATGAATATTACTTTTGGTCAGCATATCAACAAGCCTGGCTAAGTCGAAAGTAAATTCAAGTTTTTTACCATCAGAATTATCTACAAAAGCAGAGGAGAAATTATTAGAATAAATTGGGAAGAACGCAAATGAATTGATTGATGACGCCAAACTTATAGGGAAATCTCACACGAAAGCGCAGAGGTATTTTTAGTTTCCTTATACCGACGGAAATTTTAGTAGTAGCCACTTGCTACACTTTGCTTATTATCTAATATCTAAAAAAATGGGTGCTTTAGTGTTTGAAAAACTGAGGTCCAATTACCAAAAGTCGTGAAATTTTATTTGATTTTGATTTCCGTCGCTTTTTAAAATTATCTTGATATTTTGCCAAGTCGCCAAATATCACAATCAACGCTTTTATAATCTGGTATTTGATACATGCACATGTAAGAAATTATGTGCACATGTACATGCACATGTAGGAAATTACGTGCATAAGTATGTATGTACATGCAAACGAAAATCAAATCAAATATGCATATGGCTGTGAATACTGAATGCCGAAGCCAGCTTCACATTCGCATACAAATTTAATGTGAAAAATAAAAAAAGTGCTTTGCTAGTTTTTTTTTTCAATTTAAGTCTGAAAATAAGCAATTGATTTCTCCTTAGAGAAAGCGAGAAAACAAGCTATGTTATTCTGTTTTGAAAGCCAGGTAAAAGCTAATGTGTGGAAACGTTAAAGCATGCTAACTGTGCTGTGATTGGCTGTGCAAACAAAATACACATTGTGAGGTCAAAGAACGTCGAATATCGAATTACGGAAAGGCACCCCAGTACGGAGATATATATCAATACCATACTTACGAAAAAAAATTCCAGGGATAGGGATAGAGATAGAGGAAGAAATAGATGTATGGATAGGGTCACAGATATAGGTAGAGATAGAGATAGATGGAGATCAATATAGGGATAGAGATACAGGTTTTATTTCCCACATAAAGTCATTATTAGAAATAAACTGCCATGTAAAAACAAAAATGTATACTATTGCTGTGTTTATTAAAAACGGGAAAATTTTAATTCGGAAACCAGTAAATTAGAATGTCTTATTACAATTTTATCTAATATTTCTTTAGATTGTGAGTCTATGAATATATCAGCATGGTATTTGTTCCGATTTCCCACTCGGGGCAAACTTCCCTTATGCTTTTTTTTAACTCAGGTAAATTAAACCCACATACATAATCATTTTTCTTGGCTTACTTAGCGCCGATAGAGAAATCTTAACAGGGTGTTATAACTCGGATTAGAAATTTTCTGTTTATGCTTGTTAAATATATCCGGGTAGAAAAGAACATATTATATAACAACTTCGCTGATAATCCATTCAAAGTATTGGATTATGAAAATATCTGAAGTTTAAAGGTAATTTTTTAACTCTAAAGTTGAGTTCGGTCCAAAGATTAGTACAGAATAGTTATATATATATATATATATATATATATATATATATATTTTTTGACCTATTAAATGAATTTTAAAAAACTTCGAAGTAACTAAAAATTGCGAATTCAATGATTCGAAGTAATAAATTTTTAACTAAAGCAAACATATATTTAATTTCTTTTTTGTTGTTTATATATATATTTAATTCAATGGGAATAGCGAACATACATAAAACAAGCAATTTAATTAGTGGATTCAAAACTTAGTTGCCAAATATGTATATTACAACCATGTTTTCCTCAAGTTCCTACCCAAAAATCTTTTCCAGAAGGTAAATTGAGTGTTGAAATCACTGAATTACCCGTATTAGTTTGCATACCCTTAGCAAAAGCCACGAAAAAGCTTCTCAAAAATATGCATTGCCGTCCGGGGCTGGCAGAAAATTGTTTAGGCCCATCTAATTCCTAAAAGAAAAAAATAGATGCATTAATTCGCTTCCATTTAAACTCTAATTGATAATAACACACAATTTTCTAGGTTCAAGATCAACTTGATGACGCCATAAAAATGGTTGCAGCAACACAACAAAAGAATGAAAAGTTACTTGCAAATATTGATAAACTTAAGGAAGCTGTAAAAAAGTACGAGCATGAAAAGAAAATTCTTAAGCGAAAACAATGGGTATATAATATTAATTTTTATAGCTCATTATGAATAGAAAAAATTATATTTATTTGTTTTTTCTCCTCAAGTGCTATTGGTGTCTCAATGAGGCTATATACTTATGCTGTTTCCGTGCGGCATATTGTTCACAAATTTGCCAATCTCGCCATTGGAAGGACGGACACAGTAAAGTATGTAAAAATTCTAATGACCAACGTCAAACGACTCCGACGACGTGAAGGAGCAATACACATAAGTATAATTGGATTTTTGGAGTGACTTACCATTGTTATTTTATTATTTGTTCAAAAGTGCCAAGTCACCATTAAGTTTCCTTCAATTATTCTTAGATACATATGTATGGAGTTTTAGGTTGTACTTTTCATTTTATTACTTTATTTTTATTTTTTTTTTTTGAAATTAATTTTATTTTAATTTAGAATGGTGAATGATCTTGAAAATAATTTTTATTTTTTGTTTGATACAAAAATTTTAGGGTAGTTTTTCTTTTAGCACATTAATCGCATACTTTGCTTGCAGTATATCCTTCGGAAATTGTAGTACGCATTAGTGGTTCAAAAGATTTCAATAATATTAGATATTTATACTTAAAAGAATATACGCATGGTAAAGTAAAAAAAATCGCAAGAACTCTATTGCCATTTTTATTTTTTTATTTCATTTTATGTTATTTTTTTATTTTTTTTTATTTTAATTGGGAAGTCTAAAATACGATTTGTATACACGCTCATATTAAATTTTTCGATTCTAAATTCAATAAAAAGTTTAAACACGTTAGAGACTATTTAAATATGCAGTTCTTAGTTGGATAGTCTCTGTTCGTTCCGGTATGAACATATATTTTCTCGGTTAAATAGAAAAGAGGGCGCCTTTGCGAAAAGATCATATAAAAAGCATTGCCACTTTTAGCTTCGATACTTTCAGTTGTAATGTGCAAACATTTTGAATTCCTCGAATTTCGCGTCGAAATACATTAAAACTGAAACTACCTGAATTTTTGTATCATCTTTTATGAAATTTATTTTATTATCTTAATTTTCACATTACATCATCAATACAAAAAGAATTAAATCGCCGAACGATTTGCGTTCTGCGTAGCTTCGATGTTTGAAAATCTTTTTAATTTTAATGGCGAACTTTCGACTGGAAAGGTGATTTGATTCTGTTTAAGGTATAAAAACCCACACCTGTAAATATTTTTTAGAATTAATATCGTCGGTATCTTGCCAGAATGATGAATTTGGAAATTTTTTAAGTGCGATATCTGACCTTTATTTGATATAAATTAATCTAATAACACTATTTATGTGTACATATCGCACCCTAAATCATAAAGGGGCACAACTCAAAATTCAAAAATTTTCAGGAGAGCCAAAACACTTTTTTTCATTACAAGCAATCGTATGGCAAAGGGCCAGGTATAATGGTTATTTTTCGGTCTAAAGAGACAGTTATTCAAAAGTTTTTTTTGGCAATCTGCAGAGATATGTTCCGTATACCCGTTTATGAAAAAAACTCGATTTCGAAAAATTTTGAGTTGTGCCCCTTTATGATTTAGGGTGCGATATGCTTGTGTAAACATACATATACATACATATGTACATAATGTGTACGTTTATGTACATAGGCATATATACAAATATTAATTATTGTTATATCAATATATCGCACATTTTATTTAATAGGGATTTAACCAAACAATTTTTTTTTTGGGAAAACGCAAACAAACTTTTATAATTTCAAATAGTTTCCTTCTACGGCTAACTACAAAATCACTTTATTTCCGCCATTTTTATCTTTTTGAGTATTTTATAATATATAAAATATATTGCAAAATCCCAGAAATCGAAAATTTCGAGCAGACAGCGAACTTACAAAAATTTTCACATTCATCATTCTGACAAGATTCCGACGATATCTGAGTTAGAATACATAAATCAAGAAAAAATAAAAAAATCTCTTAAATATGTAAATGATTTGAATAAAATGTGCAAATAAGAAGTTGATAACATGTTCGTTCATTCAAATTGCTTATTTCCTGTTACTAATCTACCGTTTACCAGTTTCATAGGTTACTAATGGATCGATGGATTAATTTTGAATTACAGCTGCCGCTGTGGTGCAGTGGGTAGAGTACTCGCCTGCTATGCCAGAGGTCTCGGGTTCAAAACACGGTCCGAGAAAAAAAACACCAAAAATTTTTCTAATTAGTAAAAATCCAATTATTGGGGTTTTTAAGAGCAGCGGTTACCTCTCGGCAGTGGACGGCATACCCTCCGAGAGTATTTCTGCCATGAAAAAGCTTCTCACAAAAAATGCATTCGCCGTTCGGAGCCGGCATAAGACTGTAGGTCCACCCAATTAGTAGGAAAAAAAAAAAAAAAAAAAAAGAGCACACCTCAAATTGGGAGAGAAGCTCGGCCATAAAACTCGTCCGAGTTATAATAGCGCCATTGTATTATATTATATTATATTATTATAACAGTGCAATCTCGAAATCGCGGAAAAAATGCTTCTCGCCAATCTAGCTTCATAACAAAATATTCAATTATAACCAAGTAAGGAAGCGTAAGTTCGAGTGGAATCTAATATTAGATACTCAGCTGTATGCTTTCATTGTTTGTTTGCGTTTGATGGAAACACGGTGTATTTTATAAAAAGCGAGTGCCGCATAAGTGGGCCTATCCACGCCCATTTTCAAAAGTTGTTTCAATGATCAAACTAATATTATGTTCAGATTGACTTCATTTAACGTGTTAAATGGCCTACAACCTGATAAATGGGCAAACCCAGTTCTTGAACGTGATAAATTGCACGGAAATTGTTGTTGGAATTGAAACTAGGTAAATAATTTAACACGTTCAAAACCCAGTTTCGCGCAGTGTTGCATTAGCAAAAATGTCGTTACTTACAGGGAACATACCCAAGTTTTTAAACGAACAGGTCGAAAATTGGCAAGAGTCAAAAAAAAAAACCAAGTGTAGAAACAAACGCCGTTGTTCGCAAATAATTTAAAAATGGAAAACGTGAAAAGAAAAAAATTTAAGTGGTCCACCTCATTCGAGAGTGCTATAATACAGGTATGGGGCGATTACATTTCGAAATCTTGCTTTTAATTGACCAAAAGCATTTTCTACCACTCTTCGACACTCTCGCAGGCGCTTAATTATAGCATTTGAGTATATCTCCTCCAATATTTTAAAAAGGTCTGCTAAGAAAATTATTATTTTAAAAATTACGAAAAAGTTTCCGTGCCGAACCATTTCTAAAGTTTGTTTACGGGTTTGAAATGAAAACAACCAGCTGTCAAAAGTAAACACAGAACTGCAGTCTGAACGGTCTCGTTTAACGAACAAGGTTTGTTCATTTATCACGTTAAATGAAGTCAATCTGAATGTACTATAAGTATATAAATATTATTGTTAGTGGGTCGTTCTTATACAAAACGTACATGGCTCTAATTGTTTTTTAAGTATTTTATATACATACATCCCATGAAATCGTTTACTAACGCGAAAATTTATGTAGAATACGAAACTGTTTTTAGGCCCCTCAAAAAATTTTTGTTTTTCTTATTTCTACATTTTTGTTAAAAATTTTCCAGAATGCCACTTTTTATTAAAGTATACTATTAATTTATATTAATTACATAATAATTATATGTAGTTATAGGAAATGGCTTAATAAAAGTATATGCAAACATATTCTCACGGTATACTTTAGTTAAAGATGCCTCGCTTGTCACCTCATTTCGAATGCGCTTTAGTTCGCCGATATCAGCATCACACGATTTATAGGATGGACCACAATTGAATGTTTTCCGAAATTCCTGAAGAATGCGCAATAAAATAAAAGCTGATCCTGTTCGTTTGGGTTTCTTTTAAAATTTTGCATTATTAATGTTGTATAGAAGCAGGTACAAGTTCGGTTTTGACATTTTCATTTGGCTTTAAAATAACCTTGCTAGCGACGCCCCTGCAGATAGTTAAAATACTTTACATTAATTAAAATTTAAGGTCGTATTAGCAAACAGAAATAAGAATTAATTCCGAAAAATTTAAACTTTTCTTACTCGACAAAATTGTGTTCTTGAAGGTCGGCAAAGCAGTACCCAAACATTCCCCATACATCATCGGCGAAAAACTTTACACCGTTTTGCCGGCATACATATCGAGCCGTATGCGCCGGAAAGTTGTAAAAGCCAAATTCAAAAATGTTCAGGAGAAATTTTTTTTACTTTTATTTCTTTGTTTCGTTTTTTGACAATTTTTAATCAACTTTAACCACCAAAAATATAAAACTGTACTTTTCTAAAACTAAATTTAACGCTGATCCCGAATAGCATTTCCATTTTTTGTGGCAGAGACAGTTTCTGAGATATCGGTAAAAATGTAGAAAAAGCCATATATACAAGACATTGCATCACATAAGTGCATAAAAAAATTGTATTAGCCACCGTAGCGATTTGGCATCTAAGAAGAGCTGGTAAAGAGAATTCCAACAAACATTTTTTGCATTTTTGGTTACAATGGCCAAAAGATTGAAAAAAATCTAAGTTTATTTAAGATATCGCCTTTCAAAAACTATTAAGTTCTGATGAAATCTCTCACCATGTTCAGCATCCAAGCTTGCAGGGAAATTATAGAGATGTGAACTAAATTAATTAATTTAATTATATAAATCCACAACAAGTTTGTTTAAAACTGCTCTAAGCAGTAACAAAAGGGGACTCTTGAATCGACCTTTGGCGCGAAAACACGTTTCTGAGCGATTTTCCTAAAATACTTGTGAATTCTACACAGCGATTTAGAAAAACTTGCGTTTTCTACAATATTACAACAAACAATAACAAAAAAGGTAAAAAATTGATATTATGGTTTACCCTCCGCTGGAAAACAGCGCAGCCATTGGAGAGCCACCCAAAAATGTGACTCTTCAACGCTGCAGGAAGTACACCCACCATGCTGATGAGTACGCGGTGTATATCCAGGCTCACAAGGGTAGCTCTCATCTACCCATTGTGAAGCTTGGTAAAATACTCCACAAAGACTATGACAATATTTTCGTTTTTTTCGTCAACAAGAAAAAAATAAAAATTGTCACAACTTCAATAACAACGGCAAATCATATTGCTGCAAATGAAGCACTGCGTAATAATTTTCAAACCTTCATTCCCGCAGAACGATGCGAGGTAAAGGGGGTGATAAATATTCCGGCTGACCCGGAACTCGATGAAAAATACATATTTGACAACTTGATAACACAGTGCTACAAAATCAGAAAAAAAAAATATGCAGGGGTTCTCACATGGTTCTTTGGTTTCGTCATGGCCCATAAAATACTACCTCATTTGCGGTTTTTCCCCATCACTTCGTTTTTAAATTTTTTGAGTACAAATATAATACAACTGTGAAATTATTGAAATTACAACTTCGAGATGCTATAACTTTCTTGTTTCTTGATCGAATTCAATTTTTTTTCTTTTATTTGAAAGATGCTACTTTTACCTTTCAAACAAGCAAAATGGTTTGCAAATCGACCTAAAAATTACCAATTTTTGGTCTTTTATTCCAAAAAAAAAAATAAAATTTTTCTAAAAATATTGGTTTTCGGCACGTTTTTATTGGATTTTGAAGTTACAAACAATGAGTTTTAAACCTTTATAACAAAATACATAAAATCAGCTTTTAAAAAAGCAAAAGTAAATTAAAATTGATTCAAAATTACGGTAGTAGTGTTTCATAAAGTGAGTAGGCCTTGTTTTTTTTTTTTTGTTTTTATACCTTTCATTAGAATGAAATGGTATTATAACTTTGTGCCAAAAAATTTTTGTCGAAAGTACCAGAAGGAAGCGTGGGGACCCGCCAAAATATATACCGATATGATCAGAATCACGAGCTGAGTCGATTAAGCCATGTCCGTCTGTCCGTCCGTCCGTCTGTGTGAACGCAAACTAGTCCCTCAGTTTTTGAGATATCTGAATGAAATTTGGAATACAGGTAGGTTGTTATATGCAGCTGATCATTTGTCGGAATCGGCCGAATCGGACCACTATAACATATAGAAAACAACCGATTATTCAGATATACATATATGAAAATTTTGGGGTGTAATTTCTGCATAGCTTCCCGATTTAAACAGCTAAGGACATGAAACTTTGAAGTATTTGTACCCATATTGGCCTAAAGAAGGTTACCGAAAATTTTAAAGATCGGACCACTATAACTAGGGTTGCCAGACGTACTGATTTGATCAGTACAATACTGATTTTTCTTGCCCCGTACTGATGGTTTTAAAAACCTTAAGAAATACTGATTTTTTGGATTTTGTACTGATTTGTACTGATTTTTAGCCGACACTAAAAAAATTAATTTTTATCACCCTGCACTGTTTTTAATTTTCCAACTGTTTTCATTTGACGTTTGTAATGCCGTGGTTATGCTTACGACAATACTCGAAGAGCAACGTGTAATTATTGTTGTGCACTCCGACGAGTGAGAGAATTTTCGGACTCTCACATCGATCAAATTTGCTTCGTGAAACAAACACCCAGCACACCGAGGTTTCGGGGTAATAATGTGTTATGATGGCCGCTGTGGTGCAGTGGGTAGAGTGCTCGCCTGCTATGCCAGAGGTCTCGGGTTCAAACCACGGCCCGAGCCAAACAAATTTTTCTAATTAGTAAAAATCCAATTATTGGGTTTTTTAAGAGCAGCGGTCACCTCTCGGCAGTGGGCGGCATACCCTCCGAGAGTATTTCTGCCATGAAAAAGCTTCTCACATAAAATGCATTCGCCGTTCGGAGCCGGCATAAAACAGTAGGTCCACCCAATTAGTAGGAAAAACAAAAAGGAGCACACCTCGAATTGGGAGAGAAGCTCGGCCATAAAACTCGTCAGAGTTATAATAGCGCCATTGTATTATTATTATTATAATGTGTTATGATGTGTATGTGCGCTCTAATCATCGATTTAACAACCTCTGACCGATGACGAAAATGTGTCCGAATTTCATCGGTGTTTTGCTGGTAAGCATAACCACGGCATAACCATGAAACAATTAGGAAGGAGGAAGGAACGCGAACGTTAAATGTCATAGAAACATGAGTGACAGTTAACGATACGGAAACAAAAACAAAATTCCAGTAATAAAGACAATTTTCTCCGCATATATTGTTTTTTTTTTGGAAGGCACTGTACTGATTTTTTCGGGAAAGGTATCTGGCAACCCTAACTATAACATATAGTTCCCCTATAACCGATTGTTCAGATAGGTATAACTTCTCAATTTTAACAGATAATGACATGAAACTTTGAAGTATTTTTACCGATATCGGCCCAAATAGAGTTACCGAAAATTGTCAATATCGGACCATTGTAACATATAGCTCCCATACAACCGATTGTTCAGATGTACACATTTTGTCGTATAACTCCTCCATTTAAATAGCTCAGACACCATTTTTTCTAATAAATCCTTCCATAAATAACCCACACAATTGAAATTATAAATTATACGTACTAAATCAGGCTATGTACATACATGCATAGGTAACTTTTCATTTCCCCACTCATGAAAGGTATGAAGTCTTCGGTACGGCCGAAGGCAGCCGCGCTTTTACTTGTTTGGATTACCTAAGGGAATATTTATAGTATTTTTTTCACCAACTACAAACGATGTACGTGGAGCCCAATCCTTTTGTTTGTAGTGTAGGCTAATTGCTCGGCTGTCCCATTCGCAGAAATAGCATGGATACTTCGTATTTCCACCCTGAATACCATTTAAAATATTGAGTACCTTGAAGTCAGCTACAATTAGCCATACTGTCATATGATTCTTTAATATCGGTAGCGTCGGCCAGTGGGACTGATGGATATATGCCAGTGTTGTGTAAAAGCACAGCCTTCAAACCTTAAAAATTAAATGAAACTAGAATATGTAATTACATAATAAACATTTCAAGTGTACTTTTTGTTGAACCGTCGATGAATAGACGCCAATCTCTTGGGAAAAAATTTAAAGTAGGTAAACTGACCAATTCTGACAAGTAACAAAGAGCACACTCAGATCGCTCTATACTCAGTTTTGTGAAAGTTCATACCTACTTTGTATGCAAATATTAATCTATAAAAAAAAAACATTTTTAAAACACAAAAACAAAGGCTTACTCACTTTATGAAACACTACTACCGTAATTTTGAATCAATTTTAATTTACTTTTGCTTTTTGGAAAGCTGATTTTATATATTTTGTTACAAAGGTTTAAAACCCATTGTTTGTAACTTCAAAATTCAATAAAAACGTGCAGAAAACCAATATTTTTAGAAAAATTTTATTTTTTTTTTTGGAATAAAAGACCAAAAATTGGTCATTTTTAGGTCGATTTGCAAACTATTTTGCTTGTTTGAAAGGCATCTTTCAAATAAAAGAAAAAAAATTAAATTTGATCAAGAAACAAGAAAGTTATAGCATCTCGAAGTTGTAATTTCAATAATTTCAGAGTTGTATTATATTTGTACTCAAAAAATTTAAAAACGAAGTGATGGGGAAAAACCGCAAATGAGGTAGTGATTTATGGGCCATGATGAAACCAAAAAACCACGTGATAGCCCCTGCATTTTTTTGGTGTAGCACAGTGTAATCAAGCAATTTCCCGAATACGGACCTCTTCCAGAAGGAATCGAGATCCGTGAAGTACGTCGCTTCACTAAACCAAATCCCAATAATAACGCTCTCAGAATCGACCTCGACACAATGTCTGTCTCATTCACAGGAAATAGATTGCCTTCCCACGTCGTTCTTGACGGTGTGATTTTCCCCGTGAAATCATACGTTGAGCCTATCATACAATGCCGCAAATGCTGGCGTTTCAACCACTCTGAAAAAGTGTGCAACAGACCTCGTAAAGTATGCTCCAAATGTGGCAAAGAACATGACGACGCATGTCTCGCCATGCCCATGTGTGTTAACTGCCACAAATTTCATGATGCCACCGAGCGCTCATGTGAAAAAAGAATAATCTTAAAAAACCAAAAACTTGAAAAAGCAAAATCTCACGAACCGCAGAAAAAACGTGATAACGTAAAACCGGCACGAAACTATGCAGACGCGTTTATCTTTAGTCCTGATGACTTTCCTTCGCTTCCGACGAAAAAGGCCCGTACCGTCCCGCATGCAGGTACTATAACTGCAGGGAATAAACCTGCAGTAATTAACCCTGCAATCAGCAAAACAAATAGAAACAAACTTACCGACACCTCATCCAAAGATGATAAGACTAAAGAAAGTTTACCGACCTTACCACAATCGAATACACCGTTGGCAACGCCAACTCTTCCATTAACAACAACTACATCTGACACCCCATCGAGTGCCAATGCATTCACTTTCGACGATTTCGAAAATTTCCAAAGGAATATGCAACCGCTTTTTTTTCAACCAGTACGAGCTCCAGTAATGACTCTTCCAGTCAACAACCTTTCACTTAGTACAACCAATATTCAACTAAATGATGAAGATCTTACAAATTAATGCCAAAAGCATCAAAAATAAAAAATCACAACTCTCACAATACTTAAATGATAACAGTATACCAATAGCCTGCATATCTGAAACATTTCTAAAACCTAATGACTCTTTCCAAATTGCAAACTACAACGTAATCAGAAAAGACCGCCAAACTTCCACATTTGGTGGAGGTGTTGCGATTATTATAAATAAAAACATCGAATATAAGGCGCTTAACGTTACATCTTCCAACAACCTAATAGAAGTTGTAGCCATCGAATTAAAATCACTTAACGAACCCATCATAATTTTGTCAATCTACATTCCGCCATCTGTACAGTTCACTGAATCTCACTTAAATAGTATTTTTTCATGCCTCGGCTCTCAATCAAGATACCTTATTTGTGGTGATTTCAATGCTCATCACATATGCTGGGGCTGTGCCTCTACCGACAGTAAAGGTAGGTCATTACTGGATTTTGTTGAAAATAATAATCTTGTAATACTCAATGACGGTGCGTGTACTTTCTTCGGAGGCACCAACCCTAGCGCAATTGATATTACGATTTGCTCCCCCAGTCTTGCTCTATCAAGCACATGGGAAACTGTAAACGAAACGCTCGGTAGTGACCATTGTGGTATAACCACCGAAATATGCTTTAACCCCACACACAGACCTAAAAATTACAATAACTATATACCCCGAGAGCTGTCGAAACCTCTTATCAACCAAAAAACATGGGAAATCTTTCATAATGAGGAATTCACATCATGTCCTGACTCCGAAAAATTCAACATCTTTACCAAATTATTCTTCAAGAAATTTAGCGTAAAGGGGAAAACGAAAGCGAATTCACGTCCTGATAACCCCTGGTGGAACAGCGAATGCAAAAAAGCATCCGCCATTCAGTTGAAGCGCCTGTCTGCATTCAAAAGGCTTCCATCTAGGGAAAATCTGGATGCACTTAAAGCAGCTAGAAAAAACTATTTTTATGTTATTCGTTTTGAAAAAAGAAAAGGATGGAAAAGGTTCTGCGAGGAAATCAATCCCGAAATAACTATTAAGGAACTCTGGGAAAAAATAAAAATATTTCGCGGAATCGGGATGCCCAGATCGGTCCCGATGCCTCCGGAATGCATGTCCGAATTAGCAGATTCCCTAACTGGCCCAATTGGTCCTTACAACACATCTCCAACCACACCAAACCCATATAACCATACTTTATTAATACCATTCAGATATAGCGAACTAGATACGGCCATCACTAAATCTAAAGATACAGCCCCCGGTTTGGACGGCATAAGGAATTGTCATATTAAAAAACTTAACGCACGAAACAAACACTCTCTCCTTACCTTATATAATATTATGTGGAGCACTGGAGAAATACCTAACTCTTGGCTCCAGTTTAAAATTATACCGCTTCTGAAAAAAAATTGTCCCAGCAACTCGGCGTCCTCATATCGCTGCATCGCGTTGATACCCTGTTTGAGAAAACTGTTCGAACGTATGATTAACACTCGTATCGAGCACTTTCTTGAATCTTCAAATAAACTGCACCCTGCACAATCAGGCTTTCGTCGCGGTAGATCTACAGCTGATAATATCCTTACACTATGGTCCGCTGCTAAGCTTGCCATATCTGAATCGAATTTTTTAGTTACAGTTTTTATAGACATAAAGAGTGCTTTTGATAACATAAACATTGACATGCTTAGACAGCAACTCATCGACCTCGGTCTCCCTGAGCACTTATGCAACATCATTTACAGTCTATGCTATCGAAAAGAGCTATTGATTAACTCGGATACAGCAAAGGTGCACCGTAATTCTTTTACGGGCACTCCACAAGGAGCCGTCCTAAGCCCTCTATGTTTTAATGTTTATATAAATCACATCTTCTCTGAAATGAACACACAGGTACTCGCCTATGCAGATATAGTTTTATTTACAGCCGACTCATCCCAAAGTAGGGCTATCCTTAGAATACAACATGCATTAGATTCCATAAACAGTAAACTCAACGGCATCCAACTTACGCTATCCCCGTCAAAATCTAAATGCATGATTTTCTCGGCTTATTCAAGAAGACATACACATCCAATAAACCTTCAAATAAATCAACAAAATATTGAAATAGTAGACACCTTTAACTATTTGGGATTCACATTTCATAAACATCTTAACCTAAAGTATCACATTAATAAAACGATACATAACTGCTTTCAATTCATGAACACCTTAAGATCTCTGTGTGGCGTATCATGGGGCTCTGATCCACAGAACCTTATTACTCTATACAAAGGCATAATCAGACCCAAGCTTGAATACATGTCATGCATTCTACTGGACTGCCCAGATGCCCTCATGCTAAAACTACAAAGAGTCCAATACAAAGGCATCCGCATTGGACTAGGGGCCATGATCTCCACCCACACTCTCAGCCTCGAGCAAACGGCTAATATCATGCCATTGCCAGAAAGATTCACGAAGGTAACGGGAAATCTCGTTAACAAAATACTGGCCAGAACCGAACACCCAGCTTTACCCTTTATTACCCGGCTTTGTCAAACTAATCCAGATTCCTCTAAACTTATTCAAGCTTTTTCAACAAAAATAAATAACTTTGATATCAAAAAATACGACAAACATCCATACTTTCTTTATAACCCGCTGGACATAAATAGGAAACTAAACTGCATAGAATTTCTCGACGTCAAAAAGCAATCATCAAACCCCACTCAAGTCAAACAGAAGTTCGAAGATAAAATGACCGGAAGATGGAGAAATTTCTCAAGAATTTACACCGACGGTTCGAAAACCGACCACAAGGTCAGTTGTGCGATTTGGTTTCCGAACTATGATATCGAGGCCACTTTCTCTTTAAATCCACAAAGCTCTATATTTTCCGCAGAAGCCTATGCCATCATTGAAGCTATGCAGCTTATACAAATTCAAGAAGACAACAATTTTCTAATAATCTCAGACAGCAAATCAGTACTGACAGCACTTAACTCCTACTGTACAAGTAAAACACACCCCTACATCTTTGAAATTAAGAAATTACATTCAATCTTGAAGACTATAGGTAAACGAGTTCATTTACTATGGGTGCCGAGCCACCTCGGCTTGGAAGGTAATGAATACGTTGACAAACTTGCATCTCAACACATCCCGACACGTCCCACAGATAAGATAATACATAGAGACTTAACATCATATGACAAGCAAATTACTATAACATCTTGGCAAAATAAATGGAATGATAGTCCTTACGGCAGGCAACTACATTCCATTGCTCCCAAAATAAATACAACACCTTGGTTCCAAAATGTCACACTACCTCGAAAATTCATTACTACAATCAATAGACTACGCTTCGGGCATATCCAATCTCGACAACACTTGGCAAGGATTGGTATTCTGCCTAGCGCGAGGTGCAACTGCGGCCTAGTGCAGAGTATTAACCACTTGACTTTCTTTTGTAACTTGATAGACAGAAGCGCACGTATCCGACTTATAAGAGATCTACTCGGGCTTCAAATTAGATCATTTAATGTCCTCGTAATATTAAAAAGTAATAATATCAAAGCGTATAGAGCTCTATACAGATTTTATTCTGCAATAAACATTACAATTTAATAGGTTAAAAAGAAGCACATCTCAAAAAAAAAAAAAAAAAAATTTAAATTAATTAAAAAAAAAAAAAAAAAAAAATATAAATAAATAAAAAAAAAATAAAAAAAAAAAGAAAAATTAATTTAATTATAAGAATAATTTACACAAGCCAGTCTAAAATTGTAACCCTAGTCATACACCGCTGTATACAAATTAGAATAAAAAAAAAGGGGGAGAATATATATACATATATGTATATATATATATATGTATGTATGTATGTATGTGTATATTCTTTTTTTTTTGTCTTTGAAACTAAAAAAAAAAAAAAAAAAAAAAAGGAAAAAAAAAAATAAAAATAAAAATATTAAATCCATGTTAATAATATATAAATAGGCTTATATATATCATACATTGTACCTTTTACTTAAAGTTGAACTAGATAAAAATGCAAAAGACTTTCATACATACATTTATATACCGTAGTTTAATACTTAGTACCTAAGACATAAGCAATGTCACAACTGAAATAAAAATAAAAAGTATGTAAAGATATATTAATAGGCTTATATATGTATATCATACTTTGTACCTTGTACTTCAAGTTTAACTAGATAAAAATACAAGACTTTCATATGTACACTTATATACACATATACACATATTTCTCAATCGTAGATTAGTTACGTAAGACATAAACAATGTCAAACTAAGGAAAAGAAAAAAAAAAAAAAAAAAAAAAATTATAAAAAAAAAAAAAAAAAAAAAAAATAAATTATTCAAAAAAAAAAAAAAAAAAGGAAAGGAAAAAATGAAAAGAAAAGCAAAGAAAAGAAAAGAAAAGAATAAAATATAGATGTATATATATATATAGATACACACACAAAAAAAAAAAAAAAAAAAGAAAAGGAAAACAATGAAACCTCACCTGTACACCACAATATAACTACAACTATATCACAGATAAACAACTATATCCAACCAGTACAACCAAAATCAGCGTTATAGACCAAGTGTCTCGAGCTGATTTTTTTCTGTGAATTGCCCTACTGGGGTTGCTGATGCGCTGTCATCAGCAAATGAATGAAGAAGAAGAAAAAACTCAAGTTTTAAAGAGTTACTTTTTGACTTTTTCGATTAAATCACATCGGATTGACTATCTGTGGCCCACGATGGTTTTCATTCGCATTCGAGTCCAGTCGTAAATGGCCGTCAGTCGAAACAATCGCTAAAACATCTTGGACTCGCCAACGATTCATCAACAACAACTCTACATCTTGGACTCGCTGCAAAAAATACATAATATTTGTTGTTGCCGCTTGAATATCAAAATTGCTTTAGAAAACATACAGAGGGGTACAAAATCTATTGCCGTTGTTGCTGCTCGTAAAATTCATTTGTTTCGTAAGCGTCTTCAGAAAATTTATTAATGTTTAAATAATTAATTATAGGCTATGTTCAGAAACGCAGCATGAAACGCAACAGCGGCAGTAATTATTTTTTTGATGATTGTGATGAGCGACACTTCATGCAAAATTTACGTTTATGAATGCTCCGCTTCTACTACAAAACCGGGTTGCGCTTCAAACTGAGTTTCTGAACAAAGCCATTATTATTATGCACGACCCTCTTTAGTTGTGAATGCAAAAATGCAGCGTCTATATATAGCATATTTTTCAATTTGGTTCATTTATTTATGTATTTGCATTAAAAATCCTGCTTTCTTCATCAACAACACTTATTTATTTATCTATTTTATTTTATCAACTAAAACATATCGGCTTTGTTCAGAAACTCAGTTTGAAGCGCAATCTGATTTTGTAGTACAAGCAGAGCGTTCATAAACGTAAATTTTGCATGAAGCGTCGCTCATCACAATCATCAAAATAATAATTACTGCCGCTGTTGCGCTTCATGCTGCGTTTCTGAACATAGCCATCATCAAAGCTACAGCCGGCCCGCCGACTCGGAACAATCGCAAAAACATCTCGGTTGTGTAGTCGAGATGTCATTGAAACAGCAGCCGTGTTTTTATTCAAGCGCATATATGTACATCTGCGCTTAAATTTTGTATGGACAACTAAGCGCGGATGGGCACCTCCAATACAAACTGAAATTTTCACAGCGAATATCTCTTGAAATATTTGTAGTAGAGCATTGCAAATTGGTGTGGGGCATATAAGATAATTACGTACTCAACGGGTGAGAGCTATAGGTCTTGGTAAAGCAGTGATGGGCACCTCCCAGTCAAACTGAAACTTTCACATCGAAAATCTCTTGAAATATTTATAGTAGGCAGGGCCGTGCGCACGGGGGGGGTTGGGGGTTAACCGCCCCCCCCATGACCAAATCTAAGTTGCAATGATTTTGCAAAAATTTTCAAAACACAGTTTATAAATTTTGCATTGAATCTTGACTCATAATTTTTGACAAAATTAGTACAATAATTTTACGGAAGAAGAAAATGGTGAAAGTTGCAAAAAATAAGGTTGGCCAATACATAAGTTCGGCACTTTGAATTGCATTTGGAGCTTTCCGAAATTACAAAGTTGTGTAGCATATGTTCGTTTGAAATTTTTCAAAAAATTGTACTGATAACAAAAAACTTTCATTTTCAGTGAGCAGTTTCAATTAACAAGTACTGTAAACAGTACTATTCAGGACCTGGTTAACTAGGTTTTGATGAATCAGAATTAGATCAGATAAGTCAACTATTTTGGCAAAGGGATGTTCTCAATGTTTGTCTACGTTTGACGGAAACACGGTGTATTTTATATAATGCGGATACCGCTTAAGGTGGGCGTAGCCACACCCATTTTCAAAATTAGTATCAATTATCCGACTAAGCATATGAATATTATTCTTTGTGCAAAATTTCATTCCTTTATGACTTTTAGTTACAAATATGTCACGTCACAAATTTCACAAGGCCATTTTAGAAATGTTTTTGTAAAAAAGTAGGCGTGGTTATACACCGATTTCGCTAAATTTTTTAACGTATATTAGTACAAGTAATAAAAGTTTAACCCTAAGTTTCGTCATGTGGCCGCTGTGGTGCAGTGGGTAGAGTGCTCGCCAGCTATACCAGAGGTCTCGGGCTCAAACCCCAGTCCGAGCAAACACCAAAAAAACTTTTCTAATTAGTAAAAATCCAATTATTGGGGTTTTTCAAGAGCACCTCTCGGCAGTGGGCGGCATACCCTCCGAGAGAATTTCTGCCATGAAAAAGCTTCTCAAAAAAATGCATTCGCCGTTCGGAGCCGGCATAAAACTGTAGGTCCACCCAATTAGTAGGAAAAACAAAAAGGAGCACACCTCGAATTGGGAGAGAAGCTCGGCCATAAAACTCGTCAGAGTTATAATAGCGCCATTGTATTATATTATTATTATTATTATTCGTCATAACATATCATTTATAATAATTATTTTTTGAGTTATGGGCTCCGAAATCTCGTAGATTCCTTTGTCACGCCCATTTTCAAAAGTTTTTCGGTTTTTTGTTTCCGGTCTATTGTGGGACTCATGCCACAAAATTTCAATCAATTATCTTTATATTTGACAGAATTCTTTTCCGTACCTCGAAGAATCGCAATGTTAAACGGACTTTAATTATAGCCATGTATTCATAAATGTGCGAATAATATGCCACCATATCACAAATTCTCTATCAAATACAGAAACATTTTTACAACCAAAAAAATTTCTTGGGTATAATTTTAAGCATCAGAGTATGCAGTTTCAGAAAAGTTAGAGAACATTTAAATTTATGATGTATGGGTCTGGATATCTGTTTCAGCAAATATGTTTATCTTAGCAAAAATGTATGCGAATGCAAACCAAAATTAAAAGCCCCTCCAAGGCTAATTCCTGCGCACGGCCCTGATAGTAAGGTACTGAAAATTGTTGTGGGGGCATATGAGATAATTACGTACGCAAAGGATGAAAGCGATAGGTCTTGGTAAAGCAGGGGTGGGCGCCTCCCATACACTGAAAATTTCACAGCGAATATTTGTTGATTTATTTGTAGTAGAGTACTGAAAATTTGTGTGGGGGCATATGAGATAATTAAGTACTCAGTGGATAAAAACGCTAGGTGTTGGTAAAGCAGGGATGGGCACCTCCCATACAAACTGAAAATTTCAAAGGAATATCTGCTGATTTATTTATAGTAGAGCACTGAAAATTTGTTTGGGGGCATATGAGATAATTATGTATTAAACGGGTAAAAAGGATAGGCCTTGATAAAGCAGGGATGGGCACCTCCCATACAAACTGAAAATTTCACAGCGAATATCTCTGGAAATATTTGTAGGAGGGTACAGAAAACTGGTGTGAGGGCATGTGAGATAACTATGTAATAAACGGGTAAAAACGCTAGGTTTTGGTAAAGCAGGGATGGGCACCTCCCATACAAACTGAAACTTTCACAGCGAATATCTCTGGAAATATTTGTAGTAGGGTACTGAAAGTAAACGGACTCGTATCTACTGCGCTGCCAATACGCTGCTACTGCAGATGTGCAGGTATTGGTAAAATATGCATAGAATGTACCGTATAGTGGCATTGCAAGGCTTGGCTGTATTTACTTGATCGCCTATAACTTTTCCATTTTACCATGGATTTTCTTCGTTGATAGCTTATTTTTTTGCTAATGGAATGGAGCTTCATGTAAAGGAGTAAAACCGAAGGTGAAGACATTGGTTTTAAAGATATTGCCTGACAAAGTCAAATTTTTCTTAAAAATATCGTAAAAAATCGAAAAAATTCTAATTGAATCATCAATATTTCAGAAACTATAAGAGCTAGAGAAAAATGTTATAGGAGCCATGAAAAGGAAATTTAATTTTCTTTTGTTTGATGTCACCCCAAAGAAGATAGCTGCGTCAAAGAGATTTACAGGATTAAGTGGAGCCATTGCCCAAATAACGTTAAATTGCCGATATCTCAAAAACCTTCCCATAGAATTAAAAATGATTTTCGGAATCAGCGACCGATTTTACATATAGATAGGACGGTCGCGTTTAGAGTATTTTTTGGCTGTAGAGCAGTGTTATTATTATGCACGACACTCTTTGGTTATGATTGCAAAAATACAGCGTCTATGCATAGCATATTTTTCAATTTGGTTCATTTATTTATGTATTTGCCTCACTTCCATTAAAAATCCTACTTTCTTCATCAACAATACTCTATTCAGTTTATTTTATCAACTAAAACATATCATCAAAACAACAGCCGACCCGCCGACTCGGAACAATCGCAAAAACATCTCGCTTGTGTAGTCGAATTGTCATCGAAACAACCTCCGACTCGGCGACTCGGAACAATCGCAAAAACATCTCGATTGTGAAGTCGAAAAGCGAGTCAACTTTTGACTCGATTGTGATTTTACAACGATGGCGATTCTCTCGATTGTCTAAACATCTCGGACTCGCCCATCACTAAGATGAGATGGCGCTTGGATTATTCGAGAGGAAAGTTCTTCGGAGGATTTCTGGACCTTTGGGCGTTGGCGAGAGCGAATATCGACGGAGATTTAACAATGAGCTGTACGCCGCAGACATCGACATTGTTCAGCGAATAAAGATCCAGTGGCTCCGCTGGGCAGGTCATCGCGAGAATGGATGAAGGTGCCCCTACCAAGAAAGTATTTTTGTCGAAATCCGCTGAACGCAGAAGGGAAGACCTCCACTGCGTTGGAAAGATCAGGTGGACAGTGATTCTGACTCCCTAGGTAGTCCCAAATGGCGCCATGCTGCACGAAACAGAAATAGCTGGCGTGCTATGTTGGACTCGGCCAAAATCTTTAGGCTTTGGTTTCCACTTCGTCTTTTTAAGCTGACTTAAGTCGTATATGTGCTGTAGAGGCAGTGTTATTACGGTTGATCAATCTTCATCCGAAAGCTTTGTTGCAACCTCGGGTGTTCCCAAAGGTAGTATTCTGCTGTTTGTTTTGTTTATTAATGATATAAGCCAGTTATCGGCATTCCAATACATGCAAATAAGTTATTATTTGCATGTGTATTAGTGAGAGAGCGTTGTCGGGCAATGTCGGCAGCCGCTAGCATTCAATCAGTTGATTTCAGATTGTTGTTGACAGCAGATGTTTGTCCAATGATATGCGGTTATGCCTTTCTAGTTAGGTATTTTCAGCGGCTACGTATGAAAACACGCATATGTGTGTACATACCTACAAATGAACATACATACGTACGTAGGAAACATACACGCATTGCTTGATCCGCCATCGACCTGCTAGAAAGGCAAATCGAATGGCACTAACCATTTTGTTCGTTGTTTATTATTCCGCTCGAATGCAACTCACGTATTAAATACGTGTGAGAAGCTTGTTCTCAGCACCAGCTCAGTGAGCCAGGCCGTGCCGATAATTGATATAAGTAAGCTAATGATTTTCTTTCTCCACCCTTTTATTATACGATGATTTAAAAATATGTATAAATGAAATTGGGTCATTATATCCAAGCTGAGCCTAATTTTCCCGCAATCAGGGCCCCAAATCTAATAAAATCAATCATCAAACCTAAAAAGGGAAATCCGTTGCAGGTCTGCGTTATTGTTTCCCAGTCTTTTTCCAATATCTGGGTATATTTTCTTAATGTGCTTTTAATAACTTAACAAAATTATGTTTTGACAGGTTAAATACCGAAAATCTACCTATGTGAAACGTGTGAATAACTTACTTTATGTTAAATTGTAAATAAGGTTATATTAATGTTTGAAATAAAATATATTTTTAATTTCACACTTCGACTGGGTTTTAATAATGGATTTATTTTGGTCCCAACATATCCGCAGGTTTTACCCATTTATCAAATTGTTCGGCGCTCAAGTAACCGAGATTGATAGCCTCCTCTTTTAGCGTTGTACCATTCTTATGGGCAGTCTTGGCAATTTTGGCAGCTTTATCATAGCCAATATGTGGATTTAGTGCAGTAACTAACATCAGGGACTCAGCCATGATTTTTCCGATGCGATCACGGTTCGCCTGAATACCATTGACGCAATTGTAGGTGAATGTGCGTGAACCATCAGCTTTAAAAATTCGAAAAATAGAGTATAAGCATTTAAATTATAAACAAGAAATGTGATTAAACTTACATAGAAGGCGAATTGAACGCAACACATTCGACACGATCAATGGCTTGAAAACATTCAGTTCGAAGTGACCATTTGAACCGCCCACGGTAACGGCCACATGGTTGCCCATCACTTGCGCCGCCAGCATGGTAAGCGATTCACACTGTGTTGGATTAACTTTTCCTGGCATAATTGAACTACCGGGCTCATTTTCCGGCAACATCAGCTCACCTAAACCGCAACGTGGACCAGAGCCAAGAAAACGTATGTCGTTACCAATCTTCATCAGACTTACAGCGATCGTATTTAAAACACCATGTACTTCCACCATAGTATCACGTGCCGCTAACGCCTCAAATTTATTTGGCGCCGAGACGAATGGCAATTGAGTAAGTTCGGCAATACGCTTCGCACATTTTTCCGCAAAGCCGATACGGGTATTTAGACCAGTACCAACAGCAGTACCGCCCAATGCCAACTCGTAAACGCGCGGTAAAGCTGCATCAATGCGATCGAGCGCATAGGCTATTTGCTGGGCATAACCACTAAACTCTTGGCCTAATGTCAGTGGCACGGCATCCATTGTATGCGTACGTCCAATCTTAATAATATCCTTAAATTCTTCTGACTTGGCTTTAAGAGCATCATGCAAACATTTTATAGCTGGCTTTAGATTATTATTCAATTCCAATGCAACCGAAATATGTATGGCCGTGGGGAAAGTGTCATTCGAGCTCTGTGACTTATTCACATGATCGTTAGGATGTACGGGAGTTTTCGAGCCTAATTCGCCGCCCAATAGTTCAATGGCCCGATTGCTGATTACCTAAAAAAATACGAGGGAGGCCCTTTATTCAGTCAATACATTAAATACTTTTTTAACAAAAGCTTTCAAACTAAATAACGAAAATTTCATAATATTTAACAACTACAGAAATATTCCCAGTTCACATGAATTGAAAGAATTTCGTTGGAAAGGTAGTTTTATCTCGAGAGTAGAGAGTTTAAAATACCTTGGCATTTGGTTTGACGCCAACTTAAGCTGGTCTCGCATAAACAAATAAAGATGAAATTATTACCACTGGCCTTCGTAATTTATAGAAATCGAAAATTGATTCGACAAAGACAAATGGCTTCTGTACAAATCTTTGTTCATGTCGTATATAAATTACCTAAATCCAATTTGGAATAACTGCTCGGAGTAACTCACAAATGAAATACAAATAATACAAAATAAAATAATTAAAAACGGCAAGTGAGCTTTTGTATCACAACAGATTGGAGATTCGTAAATATGCCATATCGCAGACTTTATTAGCTTTTTACAAAATAAAAAACAATTTAATAAAGCATAATATAGACATTCCAGAAGAACAAACCCCAGAACACACGCTTAGGCCCGGTTTCACCAACGTGACTAAAGCTAAAACTAAGTTTTGACTTAAGTTAGCCCAGATTTGGGGCTAACTTACTTTTGGGTTTCACCAAATAGTCTAAGAAAATAGTTTTGCAACCAGCAACCCTGCCAGCTTTTTTGCCAAATACTGGTTTTTTTGGTTGTTTTGGTTGCTGTATTTGCTCATTTTTTTGACATATTCGCTCTTTTGGTTGTTGAATTTGCTAAAGCGACTCAAATTCTTAGTTTAGTTTTAGTCAAGGCAAAAGCTGACTAACTTGTGACTTAGCTTAGTTGCATGGTGAAACTGAAAACGTAAAAAAATCGGCTTAGCTAAGTTGAGACCGGTTGGTGAAACCGGGCCTAAGAGTTAGGTCAAATATTAAGCCACGTATCTTTCGAACGGAAAGATGTACAAAATCTTTAAGACACTATGGTGTAAAACTATTTAATAAGCTTCCATATGAAGTCCAAAATGCCATATTTTTAATTTTTGCCAGTATCACGAACACCGAACGAACTACCGAAACGCCGAAAGCCACGGTGCCGAACTCCTCGAAAATCGTATCAGCTACCCCGTCGGTTCGAAGTTAAGTGTTGCCAACTATATGAACTATGTTCGAATCAGCGTTACCAAGGGCTGATGCGAAATTGAGCGGGTTTTTCTCAGGTTTCTTATCTTTTTGATAAAACTAAAAACATTTTTACTTTATTTTACTAAAAACAATTTATTTAAATAATAAAATAATGGATTCTATTGCGATAGCAGCTTTATTAGTAGAGGAAGAGGAGCAAAGGATTTCTCTGAACGAAAGAAAGTTTTTGAGAGATCATAGCAATCCTTTTCCTTTAAGTGAACAAGCGTAAATTTAATTACAGGCTGAAGGTAAAAAAATAGTCTTAATTTTGCGTGAAAGAAATCTTTACCTTGTCCTTTTTTCTGTTTTTCATAGAATTATTTTGAACTACATAAAAGCAAATTGTATACAAAAACAGAGGAAAATTTCAATAACAATGTACCCGGCACTGGAATTTTCGTTTCTGATAGATCACTAAAATGCAAACGAAATCTTGCGGAAACTTATAGTTCATTAATAACACAGTATTTTGGCGTAGAGCACCCTTATGCATTGCGAAGGCTGCCGCGCTTTGAAAAGTAACCATCAGCCGACAGAACTCCCTTTCTGGAGTTAGATCTGGAGAGATTTATAGTAATTTTGCGTAGTCGGGAGTGTTATAACTAGTAAAATTATCATTCACAGAACTTTTCCTGAAGGATTCATTGAAACATTCTTAAAGGTTTGAAAACAAATACTGCGGGCGCATTATACTGTAGCCGACTTTCCACCACTTGCAATATTTATTTGAACGCGTCTTTATTGAGACGAAAATTTTTACTAAAATCGTAAGTTGTTGGTAATACACATTCACAATTCGTTAGTTGCTTTTTTATAGTAGTCAAACAATAATAATCAAATACTTTTTGGTTGCTTGTTTTTCCGACAGGGTAGGAATATGATGTATTGTGGAACGATCTTCCGTCATCCCTTGTCAAGTTTGGTTTGGAGAACCAAAAACGAACGAAAAAAGACACTGAAGATGGCGCACATTAGCCGAAACCGGATTGTCTCCAAACCAAACTTGACAAGGGATGACGGAAGATCGTTCCACAATAATTATCAACTTCAGAAAATGCATTATTATTCTTGGGTGAAAATATATTTTAATTTCCAAAACCTACATACGCACGTAAATCACTCTTATCATTTCACAATTTTTCTTTGAAGTTTTTCTTTGCATATAACAGCAATTCAATCGCGGTGGAAAATGCAATGGACCCACGCCATGTTTGTGTCTTCTCGCGACCGGTTGATTAATGTATTTACATATATTCACACTCACTAACACTTATTACAACTTCATACATGCATTTACATAATTTACTTAAACTTTTATTGTAATTTTTGATATTTTGTTAATATCGCCGCAAACAAATACTTGCGGCAAATTTCGGCACGAAAAACTGTCAAAATGTTCGTTCATTCGGTGTTCATAATGCCGATTTACCGAACTTCGAAAGATTCGACACGCCGTCGGTTGTCATAATGCCGATTTGCCGAAAACGTAATTTCAGTACCGCCGACGGTGTTCGTGATAGTGACATTTATTCTTATTTTATTTTCCTTTTACTGTCAATCGCATTATGTAACCTCTCACAAAAATTGATGACTAACAGCCAGTTTCACGAACAAATTTAAGTGAAAATTTAATTTTTTCCGTCAGATTTCATATAAAATTCGAGTAAAAAAAATTAAATTAAACTTAAATTCTTTCGTGAAACTGGCTGTAAAAGTAAGCAAACGGAATTAAGCTATATTCTCACACCAAAACATTTTTTTTAGAGAATTGTAAAATTAATCAATTATGTTATCAATAAAGAAAAAAACAAGTAAAAGCGCGGCTGTCTTCGGCCGTACCCAAGACTTCATACCTTTCATGAGTGGGGAAATGAAAAGTTACCTAGTATGTATGCACATAGCCGGATTAAGTTTAATTTATAATTTTAATTCTGTGGGTTATATATGGAAAGATTTATTAGAAAAAATGGTGTCTTGGCTATTTAAATGGAGGAGTTATACACCAAAATGTCCATATCTGAACAATCGGTTGTATGGGAGCTATATGTTATAATGGTCCGATCTTGGCAATTTTCGGTAACCCCGTTTGGGCCCATATGGGTACAAATACTTAAAAATTTCACGCCGTTAGCTGTTAAAATGGAGGAGTTATACACCAAAATGTCCATATCTGAACAATCGGTTGTAGGGGAGCTATATGTTATAGTGGTCCGATCTTGACAATTTTCGGTAACCCTGTTTGGGTCCATATGGGTACAAATACTTAAAAATTTCACGCCGTTAGCTGTTAAAATGGAGGAGTTATACACCAAAATGTGTTTATCTGAAAAATCGGTTGTAGGGGAGCTATAGGTTATAGTGGTCCGATCTTAACAATTTTCGGCCATCCCGTTTGGGTCCATATGGGTACAAATACTTAAAAATTTCACGCCGTTAGCTGTTAAAATGGAGGAGTTATACACCAAAATGTGTATATCTGAATAATCGGATGTTGTGGAACTATATGTTATAGTGGTCCGATCTTGACAATTTTCGGTAAACTTGTTTGGGCCAAAATGGGCACGTCTACTTCAAAGTTTCATGTCCTTAGCTGTTTAAATGGGGAAGTTATGCACAAATTACCTCCAAAAATTTCATGTATATCTGAATAATCGGTTGTTTTCTATATGTTATAGTGGTCCGATTCGGCCGGTTCCGACAAATGATCAGCTGCATATAACAACATACCTGTATTCCGAATTTCATTCAGATATCTCAAAAACTGAGGGACTAGTTTGCGTTCACACAGACGGACGGACGGACAGACGGACCGACGGACATGGCTTAATCGACTCAGCTCGTGATTCTGATCATATCTGTATATATTTTGGTAGGTCCCCACGCTTCCTTCTGGTACTTTCGACAAAAATTTTTTGGCACTAAGTTATAATACCATTTCATTCTCATGAAAGGTATAACAAGTAAGGAAGCCTAAGTTCGAGTGGAATCGAATATTAGATACTCAGCTGTATGCTTTCATTGTTTGTTGGCGTTTGATGGAAACACGGTGTAGGTACTTTATATAAAGCGAGTGCCGCATAAAGTGGGCGTAGCCACGCCCATTTTCAACATTTTTATCATTCATCCAACTAAGCATATGAATATTATTCTTTGTGCAAAATTTCATTCATTTATGACTTCTAGTTACAAAGATTTCACGTTACAAATTCCCAAAGGGTGTTCCAGAAATATCTTTGTTAAAAAGTAGGCGTGGTCATAAACCGATTTCAATAAATAGCGTGCCTATTAACACAAGTTATAAAAGTGTATAAACCAAGTTTCGTCATAATATCTCAATTATTTGTCGAGTTATAGGCTAAGAAATCTCGTATATTCCTTTGTCTAAAAAGAGGCGGTGCCACGCCCATTTTCCAAAATTTTTATATTTTTTGTTTCCGGTCTATTGTGGAACTCATGCCACAAAATTTCTATGAATTATCTTTATATTTGACAGAGATATCGCTTAAAATGTTTTATTAGGCCACTTTATAAGACCCATATATAAAAGTGGGCGTGGTCGTCAACCGATTTCTCTAAAATTTTGAACATGTATTACCACTAGTAGGTAATAAAAGTATACACACCAAGTTTCGTCATAATATCTCAATTATTTGTTGAGTTTTTGGCTCCGAAATCTCGTATATTTTTGCTTCTAAAAAGAGGCGGTGCCACGCCCATTTTCCAAACTTTTTATGTTTTTTGTTTTATGTCCGTAGTTAGACTCCTGCCAATGATATATCTTTATATTTGACAGAGATATCGCTTAAAATGTTTTTATTAGATCACTTTATAATACACATATATAAAGGTGGGCGTGGCCGTCAACCGATTTTAACTATTTTCCGTCCAAACGTTTGCCTAAGTAAGTAAATAACGCGTACCAAATTTCATCGATATATCTTCAATGGTTTCTGAGTTATGACATATAAAACTTTCAATGTTTGACCCTTAATAAGTGGGCGTGGCACAGCCCATTTTCCAAAATTTCGTCAAATTTTTTCATAGGGGCCTGAGCCCAACACGTGGGTAAAATTTCATCGCTCCAGCTGTATTAGTGACTGAGATACCAAATTTCCGATTTTTTCTATATAGGAAAAGTGGGCGTGGTCATGGTCCGATTTCGCCCATTTTCAATACCAACCGTCCCAGTCTCGATACCAACTTGCATTTCAAATTTCATCAAAATATCTCAATTTTTGCGCGAGTTACGAGTGTTTACAGACGGACGGACATGGCTCAATCGATTTCTCTTTTCACCCTGATCATTTTGATATATATAAGTCTATATCTATCTCGATTATTTCATTCTGTTACAATCCACCGTTATGTGATTAAAACTATAATACTCTGTGTACTAGTACAGCTGAGTATAAAAATATGAACTTTTCTCTGTCAGCAACACGTCTAAACGGCCACACAGTCTAACAAATTTACAAAAATTTAACTCAACACGAACGCTAGTAATTATGAAAGAGGATGTTTCCCAGACCAACTTTGCCGAACAGTTTTATGGTTTTATCTGGAGGTGCAATTACTTTATCGAAAACATTTTATAAAATGTGACCTCAAATGAAGCTCTAGCGGTTAACTCTGGGCCGTGCGCACCAAATCTAAGTTGCAATGATTTTGCAAAAATTTTCAAAATACAGTTTATAAATTTTGCATTGAAATTTGACTCATAATGTAATTTTTGCAATTTTAGCAATTTTTAGGCCATTATTTTAAATTCAATAATATGCTTTTCAGAGCTTTTTGGCCGGTGAGTTATAAAGCAAAACACAAAGTTTTCTTTTTCCTCCTACGCGTTTCGGCGCATACTTGCGTCTTCCTCAGGGAGTCTATTTATTTCCAACAAATATATAAGAAGACATGTATACAAACATTAATTCCATTAATACAAAATATTTAAACAATAATAAACAAACTAAATTTTTTCCATTTAAACCAAACACTTACATTTAAATAAATTGTGCACTTATAACTTTTTCCAACAATACATTATACACGATTAAAATTAATTTTTGTATCTACATAGTGCATTTCCTACTTTCTTTTGTCTTTTTTTCTTCCTCTTTCTTGTGTTATTGTTGTTCTGTAAACGCAGTTTATGTTGTCGACGTCTTCTTTAAAATTCATTGCGTCATTTATTTTCTCTTGTATTCGTAAACTCTCAAGCGTCAATCTTGTTCTTGTCTTTCTCTCTATGTCTAATATTCTTGCGTTTACAGAACAACAATAACACAAGAAAGAGGAAGAAAAAAAGACAAAAGAAAGTAGGAAATGCACTATGTAGATACAAAAATTAATTTTAATCGTGTATAATGTATTGTTGGAAAAAGTTATAAGTGCACAATTTATTTAAATGTAAGTGTTTGGTTTAAATGGAAAAAATTTAGTTTGTTTATTATTGTTTAAATATTTTGTATTAATGGAATTAATGTTTGTATACATGTCTTCTTATATATTTGTTGGAAATAAATAGACTCCCTGAGGAAGACGCAAGTATGCGCCGAAACGCGTAGGAGGAAAAAGAAAACTTTGTGTTTTGCTTTATAACTCACCGGCCAAAAAGCTCTGAAAAGCATATTTTTGACTCATAATTTTTGACAATATTAGTTACAATAATTTTACGGAAGAAGAATTGGTAAAAGTTGCAAAAAATAAGGTTGGCCAATACATAAGTTCGGCACTTTGAATTGCACTTGGAGCTTTCCGAAATTACAAAGTTGTGTAGCATATGTTCGTTTGGCATTTTTAAAAAAATTGTACTGATAACAAAAAATGTTAATTTTGTGAAAACAGTGAGCAGTTTCAATTAACAAGTACTGTAAACAGTACACGGAAAGAAATTTGTATACTTGAATCAAGAAAAATGCTTTCTTGAACTCAATTTAGAAAATTTTTAGGGAAATAAGAAAAATTGACTTAATTATTACTGGAAATAAGAAATAGAGTTTTCCAAAAATGAGACAATTATTTTCTTATTCAAGAACACTAACAAAATCTATAGAAAAAAAATGTTGAAAAAAAATGTTTAAATAAATAAGAACATCTTTTCTTAAATTTACTTAAATGAAGAAAATCTTTTTGCTAATATCAAGAAGAATTTAAGAAAATTGTGTTTCGACGAATTGGAACAACAAAATACAGCGAAAAACAAATGTAAAATGAATAAGAAAACGTTTTCTTGAGCGAAGTAAAATTTTTCTTGCTGAATTTGCATTTCCAAAGTTACATGTATTTTTTTTCATTTGCCATCCGCTTTGCATATTTCTGAATATTTTTGCAATTCTCAGATTGTTAGTGAAGCATTTGGTATAAGGAGTTCACTATTTGCATCTTCATTTATATTAAATAAAATGTTGTCATTTCAATAAACAAGTCCTAGGAAAATACTAGTTGACTAATTATGGTTTTCTAATCTCTCATGATTAGTTTTCATTTTCCTTATTTTTTACGTTTTTAATATTTTTAGAAAATATTTGCTTAATTTAATATTTAATATTTTCTTATGCCTCAGACACACATGTGGTATGAATATTAGAATATCAATATTATGATTTGGCTATGCTATGAAAATTTTCAATTAAACTACAATATGAGGGTGACACATATGTGGTATAGATCGAAATATTATTACTATACTACGATGTGTGTCTCTCGCATTACTTACTTAAGCTCGTATAAGAAAAGTTTTACTTGCAACAAAAAAATAATTTCTTAATTTATTTCAAAAAAACAAGAAAAAAACACTTACCCTAAGTAAATTATTTCTTATTTATTTAAAATCCAATTTTACTTGAAGCAAGAAAATGTTTTCTTATTTATTTAAAATCCAATTTCACTTGAAGCAAGAAAATTTTTACTTATTTATTTAAAATCCAATTTTCTTGGATTTTCTTGATATTAAGAAATTATTTTCTAAGTTCAAAATCAAGTCTAATTTTTCTTGTCTCGGCATTGATTCTAGTAAAAAATTCTTTCCGTGTACTATTCAGGACCTGGTTAACTAGGTTTTGATGAATCATAATGAGTTTCAGAAAAGTTAGAGAACATTTAAATTTATGGTGTATGGGTCTGGATATCTGTTTCAGCAAATATGTTTATCTTAGCGAAAAATGTATGCGAATGCAAACCAAAATTAAAAACCCCCCCCAAGGCTAATTCCTGCGCACGGCCCTGGGTTAACTCTACGTATAGGTAGATATAAATTTTTTATTCTTGTGCAAAATCATATCTTTTTTCATACATAAATCTAAACTTGCCGTGAAATTCTTGAAAATCGCGCGGTTTTTGTAGTAGCCCCACTCAGTTTTTGCAAAAGTTAATTTTTTTTCCATTTTCTTACTCTACAACACTCATATTTCGGTGCCGAAACTCTGCGGAGGGAGGATCTAAAGAATAAGAAATGCATATAATGTATTTACATATAAAATTTCTTGCATATTTAATGGCGTAATTTGTGATTATTATATCCTGTGGTCTTTTGCGTTATTTGTACAAAGATTTTCTCTGAGGGGACCCCTACTGAAATTTTATGGCGAATAATTTTCTAGAACATTTCAATCCTCTATCTGCATGTTTTAATAGATATTATCTCCATGTGTTTCCAAAAAGGGTTAAAACAGCCATTTTCGTGGGAGTTAGAGGGTTAAAGGCTTCCGCAAAAAATTGCTCATTAAATTCTGTAGAAGAAGACCGAGCTTAGAAACTTCATTTGAGGTAATTTTTTATAAATTATTTTCGATAAAGTAATTACACCTCTAGCTAAAACCATAAAATTTTAACCCCTCTAAAAAAAACTCAGGCCCTCTAGACTAGTACTCTGTTCGGGAAAGTTCGTCTAGGAGACATCCTCTTTCATAATTACTAGTGTTTGTTCGTGTTGAGAAATCACTGTTGGACAGTGTTATTATTGACCGCATTTGTATGGATGGAGGCGCCCCACACTGGGGCCACCCCATACAAAGGATACTCAAAATTCTGGAAATATTTCTTTACATCATTCTCGCGGCATCAATGCTCTAAGAGCAAAATTTTGATGTCTTAACCCATTATTAACTATGTTTCAACCCATCAGCTGTACTTGTACACAGAGTATTATAATTTTGATTTCATAACCGTGGGTTGTAACAGGATGAAATAATCGAGCTAGATATGGACTTATATGTATATCGTTACCTTAATTCACAAAGGCCCTAACTGACAAAATAATTTTTTTACAGGAGAGCCAAAAAACGTGTTAAAATGAAAATAAAAGACTTTTGTGAGTTTGTAAAAATGCAGTTTCTGCACAAACAAGGCCCTGAAGTAGAGCTTGAAGAAAATTTTTAGATAGATTGGCTTTTGGCAATTTTGTGTCAGATAGGGCTTTTTTACACTACGAAATTAGAAAAAAAAACTGTAGTTAGGGCTTTTTGTGGTTTGAATATTTATTCAAATTTTTAGCTGCAATTGATTCCAATAACTTCAAAGCGCATTATAAATAACATTTCAGACTGTAAATATATATATATACATCATATATCGTAAAATTACACATACATACATACATAATATAGGAAAATTTCATTAATTTTTAAAGGGCAAGTTTTCATAAAAAGAATGGCAATCTTTAGGTAATGATATTTTTAGATCCTATAGATTTTCCCATTTCTTTTTTTTATTACATAATCAATAATAAGCTGGGCTTTACTATTTCAAAAGTTTTGCTGGCTCTCTGAGGTAGAGGCTGGTACTCAGATGTTATATCAGTTTTATAAAATATTTGTCCCAAAGTATCATATCCTAAGGCACGAAGCATGTTGACTGTGGAGTCTCCTGACATTCTTCCTGAAAAGGAAACATCATAATATAATTTTAGATATGTTTAACGTACTAGGAATATACATATTACATACCAGGTCGAATTGTTGAGTACATTTTCGGAATATTTTCAAAATTCAAAAAAAAAAGCTATGCTCTAAGTGGTGAACTTGAAGTGAACTAGGATTTTTTCGAGCCTCGCGGATAAGTTGTACAAGTTGAGATGGTAAGTTTATTTATTTTTTAGAAATTTTTCTTTCAATAAGAGAATGTGTAGCCTCGAATTCCATTTGTGTTTGTCCTTTTACTAAATATTTATGTTCTATAGTTACATTATTTTCCATACAAAAGTTTAGCAATGCATTTGATAACACAGTGTTACGATTTTGGTAAAAACGACCATCTAAGCATACATGGAGTCCAAAATTTATAACACAAAGCCTGCCAAACACTTTCACCTTGTACTACTGCATATTGTAGCAAATGTAGTTAGGGCCTTTTAATTTATAGATTTTCAGCATATGCAGATAGGGTTTTTTAAAAAGTCGTATAACTTCGTTACTTTTGTAACTATCGCTATCAAATTTTGAGGGAAGGTGTATTTTAATATATCCTACTACGATCTGCGAAAAATGCAATTTCGAAAGTGTCAATTAGGGTCTTTGTGAATTAAGGTAACGATTAGGTGATTCACAAAGTGTCATAAAGTCATATGTCATATTAAAATATTGTACGGAAATAGCTATAAAAGACTTTTCCGAAGCCCTGTGAAGAAGTAAACAAAAACAGATGATCAAATACGACGACCCAAAAACACATCGTGCAGAGTTGTATTTATTTAGTACACATAAAGCATAGAATGCAGCCACAAAATATTATGACTTATGACGATATGACGCAATATGACAGGTTGTGAATCCCCTAGATATGTATATACATATAAATGATCAGAGTGAAAAGAGAAATCGAAACCGTTGAAGAGATATGTACGTCGATAAAATTTGATACGCGTAATATACTTACTTATGGCGTTTTCTTTTCTACGAAAAAATGTTGCCCTCCTATATCCTAATTATCGAATTACGTATCCTGACTTTCCATAAAGTGGCTGAATTTGTAGATAAGGGTGCCCTATTACTTAGTTAGAGGTCAATATTTGGTGAAAGGACCTGACAAACTTACAAAATGGCTAAGAAAATCAAACAGGGCAGCATTATTTCGAGAAAAGAAAACGCCATTAGGCAAATGTTTGGACGAAAAATGGTCATAATCGGTTGACAGCCACGCCCACTTTTATATATGGATATTATAATGTGGCCTAATAAAAATATTTTAAGCGATATCTCTGTCAAATGTAATGATATATCATTGAAATTTTGTGGCAGGAGTCCAGCTATGTACTTAAAACAAAAAACACAAAAAATGGGCGTGGCACCGCCTCGTTTCAGAAGCAGGAATGTACGAGATTTCTGAGCCTATAACTCGATAAATAATTTATATATTATGACAAAACTTGGTGTATACACTTTTATAACGTGTGGGAATATATGTTAAAAATTTTAGCGAAATCCGTTGACGACCACGCCCAATTTTATATATGGAAACTATAAAGGGGCCTAATAAACACATTTTAAACGATATCTTTGTCAAATATAAAGATAATTATTTGAAATTTTGTGGCATTAGTCCCACAATAGACCGGAAAGAAAACACATAAAAATTTTGGAAAATGGGCGTGGCACCGCACCTTTTTGAACAAATGTATCTACGAGATTTCGGAGCCCATAACTCGACAAATAATTGAGATGTTACGACGAAACTTTGTGTATAAACTTGTGTCACTTGTGGTTATGTTCAAAAAGTTATCGAAATTTTTAACAAAGATTTGTATAACAAATAAAGATATACAAGACATAATAACTAAATGTAACACCAAAAAATTAACAAAATTCATTTATAACAAAATAACCACAAAAATTTACACTAAGGGCCGGTTTCACCATCTCCGGTTGTCGTAAATTTTATGGCGAGCTGGCAAATAAATTGCTTAACCGGGCAAAAATCTCTGGTTAAGTTCTTAACCGGAGATGGTGAAACCGCCCGACATTGACTGGCGCCTTGGACTGTTCACTATCCCCTCGCAATTTTTTCAGCCGAGTGCACGCCGAATATTCTGCAGCCGACTTGCGTTCCAGGTTCTCTGTGAGCCTATGGCAAGTATACCCCAAAAAGCTCCGGTGGTTCCCAAACCAAATATCCGCGGTTGTACTGAAATGTTGTACGGAGGCCATTCAATTCAATTTATTTAACTTAATCCATTGTGGTTTGGAGGAGGAGGATGGCTTCGTCTGTAGAAGTCCACGTAAGTGCGATTCTTCTACATGCGGAGCAAGCAGCTCACGACTTCCGCGCAGTGTCCTCTGGATAGCCACCGAACACCCGTTTGGTGGTGAACTAAAGTGAGAAGGCGACAACTCGACAAGGCCACTCCGTCGTATAGGGGAATAATTTCAGCGTCTGAACACCAGAAAGTGCGGCTGCGAGCGGGCGTCCGTCTTGGAGCAAGCGGCTCGCTATATAAACGTGTAACCGTAAGCAACTCCTGCAGTGCAGGTTGTGCGTCGGGCTTGGGACCCACCACGTAAAAATTCTATCCAGTGGAAAATCGAACAATGCCTCGGATGAGACCACCTCTTTTTACTGACGACCATGGCAAACGTTTAAAGGACTATGATTTGAGGGTATGCACCTGGAACGTCCGGACCCTTAATAGGGAAGATGCCGCTGCCCAGCTGGTTGATGTCCTCGAAAAAGCAAAAGCAGAAATCACCACTATTGAGGAAGTGCGATGGACGGGGCACGACTCAAAGAAAATCGGGTCTTGCCTCATATACCACAGTGGCCATGCACAGGAGCACATATTTGGTGTTGGTTTTGTGGTGGGGAAGAAACTCACCCGCCGAGTACTGTCTTTCACGCCAGTGAACGAGCGCCTAGCCGCAATCCGCACCAAAGCGAAGTATTTCCATATATCGCTCATATGTGCCCACGCCCCGACGGAAGAGAAGGACGATGCGACCAAAGACTCCTTCTATGAGCTGTTAGAACAAATCTACGACCGCTGCCCCCGCCGCGATAAAAATATCGTGCTTGGTGATTTTAATGCCAGGATGGGCAAGGAAGGTATCTTTGGCGGCACAGTCGGAAAATTCAGCCTCCATGACGTAACTACCCGCAATGGGACGAGGCTGATCGATTTCGCCGGGTCCCGAAACATGGTCATTAGCAGTACCAGATTCCAGCACAAAAAAATACACCAAGCCACAAGGCTGTCACCTGATCGAAAAACGCGAAATCAGATCGATCACGTCATGATCGACGGCAGACACAGCTCCAGCATCCTAGACGTGCGCACAATCCGTGGTCCCAATATCGACTCGGACCATTATCTTGTGGCGGCCAAGGTACGCACTCACCTCTGTGCAGCAAAGAATGAGCCAACAGGGAAGCAAGGAAAGTTTGAAGTCGAAAGACTGCACATGACGCAGACATCCAACGAATACTCCACCCGGCTCTCACTCCTGCTCTCTGAGAGCAACACTCCACCAAACGATGTATCCGAGGAATGGGAGCGCATCGCTCGTTCACTTCGTACCACCGCTGAGGAAACTATTGGATACCAGCGAGCCCGCAGAAAAAACACCTGGTACGATAAGGAATGCCACGACGCCTCGGAAAGAAAGAACGCCGCCTATAGGGCTACATTGCGTGCGGGCGCAACACGAAGCGTATGGGAGCATATCGGATGCCTAAGGGGGAGGAGAGGCGCCTTTTTCGAATGAAGAAAAGGGAGGCCGAAAAGCGCGAGTGTGAAGAGCTTGAGATGCTGGCGGGTAGGAATGATGTTCGAAAATTTTATCAAAAAGTAAGGCGGATGACTGAATGTGCTCTGCCCAATCCATAAAAAAGGAGACTCCACAGTACCCGCCAATTATCGTGGGATAAGCCAATATCGCATATATGGTCTTAGCAAGTGTATTGTGCGAAAGACTGAAGCCCACCGTCAACAAGCTGATTGGACCTTATCAGTGTGGCTTCAGACCTGGTAAATCTACCATCGACCAGATCTTCACAATACCCCAAATCCTGGAAAAAACTCATGGAAAAGGAACCGACACACACCATCTTTTTGTCGATTTTAAAGCCGCTTTTGATAGCACGAATAGGAATTGCCTATATGCCGAAATGTCTGAATTTGGTTTCCCTCCCAAACTTATACGGCTATGCCAAATAACGCTGACTAACACCACCAGCACCGTCAGAATTGGAAGGAACCTCTCCGAGCCGTTCGAGACCAAACGACGTTTCAGACAAGGTGACTCCCTTTCGTGTGACTTCTTCAACTTGATGCTGGAAAAGATAATACGAGCTGCAGAACTTCACCGTGCAGGAAGCATCTTATACGACAAGAGTGTTAACTGCTGGCGTACGCCGATGACATCGACATCATTGGCATTAACCGTATGTTCTGCCTTCTCCAAGCTGGATAAAGAGGAAAATGGGTTTGGCGGTAAACGAGGACAAGACGAAGTACCTCCTATCATCACACAAAGAAACAGCACGCCTTGGCAGCCACGTCACTGTTGATAGCTACAAATTCGAAACAGTTAAGGACTTCGTCTATTTGGGAACCAGCATTAACACCAAAAGTAATGTCAGCACTGAAATCCAACGAAGAATCACTCTTGCCAATAAATGCTACTTTGGACTAAGTAGGCAATTGAAAAGTAAAGTCCTCTCTCGGCGAACCACAATCACACTCTACAGGACACTCATCGTTCCAGTCCTCATGTACGGCGCAGAAGCATGGACTATATCAAAAGCAGATGAGATGGCGCTTGGAGTATTCGAGAGGAAAGTCCTTCGGAGGATTTATGGACCTTTGCGCGTTGGCGAGGGCGAGTATCGACGGAGATTTAACAATGGCTGGCGCGCTATGTTGGATTCGGTCAAAATCGGCTAGACGGTTACGTGCCAATTAAGTAAAGTAAGTAATTGTGCTTTGTATTTTAAGACGATGTCTTTAGAATACATTAACTTCTTAAGGAATGAATTTCATAATTTAATTACATATATAAATCTTATAACCAAAGTTGACAAAAATTCAAAAGTATATAAAAATTAACCAAACTTGACAAGGAATGACGGAGAATCGTTCCACAATACATCAAAAACTACATAAATATCGATATTAAAAATTAATATTATTATTATTAAAGCTTAACCTAAAATACAAGAAAAGAGGGGAAAAAGAAAATAAAAAAAAAAATAATAAGAAGGATAAATTTAATAAAATCAAATAGGAAGAGTTAAAGAGTGAAAAAGTATTAAAGAAAACGAGGATGGGAAAAAGTCATAGATAGCGAAGGTGGGTGCAAGTTACTATCACATACCTTATGTAGAGGCATGTGAGAATGGATAAGTTTTCTGTAGTTGTTCCTGTTAAGCATATTCTTTACAGTGTCAGGGATGGAATTCCAAAGCCTCACAGCATTAACGAAAAATAATCTTGATGCAGTCAAAGAAGAATATCGTGGAATAATCAGGTTTTGGTGCCTGGTTGATTTGGATAACTGCAATTTTTCGTATAGATACTTTGGAGTTTTAAATTCCAAGTTTATATTGAGAAATGCTGCACCCAAGAACTTTTGTTTTCCAAGGGGAAATATGAACATACCTCTTCAGGCCATACACATAATGAGTAACATTATTGAATAATACTTCCATTTTATGGTGCGAAACAGAATCAAGCTTGCTATACACCAGATCAGAGTACAATATGTGTGGTAAAATGAGTTGCATAGCTAGCTTTTTTCTTGTCTCTTGAGGAGTGTATATTGATGACATTTTCAATCTCCCTAGCACAGTATAAACATTACTCACGATTTTATTTACGTGATCAGAACAGCTCAACATAGAATTTACAACAAAGCCTAAATTTTTGTCAGCAAACTTTAAAACACTGTCACCAACAAGAAGGCTAGGTATATCTGTAACATGAACATTACTGCTACTGACAGGCAACACATACGATTTTTCTACATTCAAGCACAGACCATTATTAGAAGCCCATAGAGAAATGGCAGACAAGTCATAATTAATTCTATAACACAAGTCCTCAACAAGTCCAATATGACTAGACAGATACAGTTGAATATCGTCAGCATAAGCATGGACATTGACGTAATGACACACAGAGGAATACTTCGTTTACGAAAAGACTAAACAAAAGGGGACCCAGTACCGAGCCTTGCGGAACACCAGAAGTAACAATACAAGACGTGGACGATACACCATTAAACACCACTTTTTGTGATCTTCCATTAAAATAACTCGTCATAAGATTTCGTCATAAGATTAACAGAGCTATCTGATTCACCAGGTCAAATGCTTTTGAAAAGTCAAGAAGGCAGAGCAGAGTTTCATCACAATTGTCAAAGTTTATTCGTATGTATCAAGTATCATCATAGCTGTAGAGCAGTCTTGCCGCTCAAAAATTTCAAAAGGTGGCCCAAAAAATTAAAAAAAAGTGGCCCCAATTTTTTTTTTTTAGCTAAAACACATTTTATATATTTTTGTGGTTTATTTAATGCTTAAAGAAAATGGAATTCAAAATATTCTCTACACTAACGCAGCGTTAATATGATCGTTCGTTGAGCAGACGGAATAACCCGAGAAAGGCAAGTAATTAAAAAAAAAACTGTTATAGCTTTCGTTGAGCCGTAGGAAAGCTCAAGAACCGTAGGAATTTTCTTGCACTTTCCTACGGCTCAACGAACGCTATATGTGTTTGTGTGTGTCTGTGCAGGTCCGTGCGTTTTCATTATCTTAACGAACAGCCCAAATTTCAAAGTATTCAAGGGTAGTGTTGGCAAACAAATTATATAAAGAACCTTTCGAAACGGAGACTTGCCAATTCAAAGTAAAATAGTAACAAAGAGGTTTCTTGTTCTTATATTTAAGAAAAAGCTAAAAATTATTTAATAATTATAGTTTTTAAAGTAAGAAAGGACCAAAAGTGGCCCGAATTTTTAAAAAGGTTCAATTATTCCATATTTTCAAAAAGTTGGGTTCAGGTGGCCTGGCTTTAAAAAAGGTTAAAATTGCCACTTTAGTGGCCCAAACGGCAACGCTGCTGTAGAGCAACTATGCTTAGGTCTAAATCTTGATTGCAGTGGGGATAAGAGTTTATTTGAATGCATGTATGATGATATTTGCACTGCCATCAGGGATTCACAAACCTTTGAGAAAAGTGGTAAAATTCTGATTGGCCGATAGTCACACGGTTCTACAGCAACACTTTTTTAGGCACTGGAATAATTATACCTCCCTTCCAGCGCGTGGGAAAACACGAGGTTGTGAAACAGTGGTTGATTATGTGTGTTAAAGTTCCTAAGATAAATAGCAGCACAAGTTTCACAAACTTCAGAGATATACCGTCATCACCTACAGCATTAGATTTGATACCCATTATTGACTTGAAGACCTCATCCTCAGATACTGCAATAAATTGAAAATAGTCTTGAGAATGCACCATTTATTAAAGTAAGTGTACCATTAAAGTAAGTGTTAAGAACTTCAGGTTCAAGCTGAATTCCATATTACTCTTTCCATATACCTTCAAGTTTTTCAAGTTTGACCATAGAACCCTGGACGGGAGCAATGGATTCAGTTTACGGCTACAGTAATTCTGCTTCGCCTGCCTTGTAATCGTAGTGGCTTTATTTCTGGCCATTTTGTATTGCAGCCAAGCTGAATCAGTACGCAATCTTTTCCATTTTGTATATAGCCTATTTCGAGTAGTAATAGCTGATTTAACTTTATAATTATACCAAGGATAAGATTCATTTAGAACACGAACACAACGTTTAGGCACATGAATTTCAAACTTACTACTTAAAATTTGACTTAGAAAATCAACTTTCTTATCTACCTCTTTAACATACCAACATAGATTCCAGTTGACCTTTGACAGATCTAGGGACAGTTCATTGAGATTTACAGACTTTAAATCATGATATATCCACATAACAGGACTTGCTGGACTATTAAACACAACATCTAGTGAACAAAATATTAGATCATGGTCAGAAATAAAAGTAATTTGATCATATTTAGTGATATGAGCGAGGTTGGATGTTATACAGAGGTCTAATAAGCTAGGGCAAGAGTTGTGCGCGTATCTCGTTGGCACAGTTTTATTAACACAGCAAGACCTGCGGATGACACATGCTGAAGAATTTTTTTGGAAGTGGAATCATTTATCAGCAGATTGATGTTAAAATCACCACATATAACAAATCGCTCAACACGCAGGACACAAGTATTTTTCTAACATTATCTGTAACTTCAGCAATAATAAATTCAGTATCCGCGTCGGTTTTTTTTTTGATTGAGCTAATGGGCTAAACAGAATCAGTACTTCTCCGTCATGACGGACAAGGAAGAAACTGACAGCTGAGTAGACTATGTATATTTTGCTCGTGCATCGCTACTTTGCAACGTATCAGTCGCCGGATCCGGCATACTTTGCCAATTTTCTATTTTGCCGTACGTCACACTCAGAAAAAAAATCATCAACACGATTCATGTAAAATTAACACGATCGATATTTACACTTAGAACAGCAAAAATTTTTTTAAATTACACGATGTTTGAAACATGATTTTGGCTTTGTAACTGTCATCTGAAAATTTGGTAAATTCAACCAAATTTTATTGTTGATACAACATGAAGAAATTTTAAAATATACAAGATGATTCAAATATAAAATTTTATTGCTAAATGTCATTTGGAATTTGGTTTATTTAACATGATGATAGTGTCAATATAAACTAAAAAAAATGTTAGAAAAATGACGTCCCAATTTTAGTGTTAATACAACATGAAAACAAATGTGAAAACAACAAGAACCACAATTAACAATAAAATTTGGTTGATATAACACCAAACAATGTTCAAACATAAACGTCATTTGTAATTTTGGTTTATTCAACACGATCATAGTGTCAATGTAATCTAAAAAAAAGTGTTAAAAAAGAACGTCAAAACTATTTTGAAACATACATAATTTTTTTGATCATTTGAAGTCTGATTTTCGTGCAAAACGCAAATTATAATTTAAAAAAAAAAAGGAAAATTTTGTGCCGTGGCAGTGATGCGAGTTTAGCATCATTGTCAGTTCGCGATAGTGGGTTTTCGATTTATATTCTCAGTTTGCAGGTGAGTTAAAACAGGATTACATTTTTGTTTCTAAAAGTATTTAATGTTCAATATTTTATTTTTCCTCTTCATAGGTTGCAATATCACGAGGAGGTTTTTTAGCGAATGGGGGTTTGCGTGCAGCATGCGATTGTTGCATTAGCGGCCAAACATTACTCGGTGCAAGTGATAGTACTATCGCCCATGTATGAACTATCGCCGGTACATTCGTGTTCGTATGAGAAGGACGCCTTCAATTTGGTCAGTTGTGCGGGTGATGTACGAATGCATTGTGAATGGATACAAGTGACTTGACTCTGGGATGTGTGTTAAAAAGGTCGAACAGCTGTGCTCAGCTGATTTCAGGGTTGCTGTTATGGCCCAATAACGATGGTGAAAGCAATAGAAGTTGCCCTTCTTCTTTCTGTTTTGTAGGTTGTTGATTTTACATTCTTGCACATGTTATTCGTGGAATAGCTGGCGTTTACGCTATCACCGGGAATTGCGGTTTAGGAACTCAGCCTTAAATTCTTTTCGGAATTATTAATTGGTTTTTTCAATTCCCAATTCCGGAATTGCGTTTCTGTCTTGATTGCTACGACCTTTTCATTATGGTCCCTTTTCTTACAACAACCACATCCGGCCGCCATACCAATCTGTACCCCCGGAAGTCGCCGCCATACCAATCTGTCCCCGATTTTGATATTTTTCGATGACTTATCGTCTTTTTTTTTATCGAATTTCGACTACGCATCCCAGAGCCATTTCACTGTATGCTATACACTATGTACGAATGTGCTTAATTGAAGTGATGATTATATATTTTATGTTTTATATGTTTTTTATTTAAAAAAATAAATTGTACAATCAACAAGACTTTGTAGTTAATTTAACAATAAATTTAATGTAAAATCAAAAAGATGTTATTGTTAATTCAACAGGACCATTTCGTGTTAATTTAGCCAGCTTTTATTGTAACATTAACTAGTTAAAATTGTAAAATCAACAGGAAGACTCAATACTTTTTACTGTTAATTCTACAGTTGTCATCCTGTTAAACTAACACTTGACAGTAGTGTTAAATTTACACGATTACATGATGGCATACATTAAGCATCGTATTGAAAAAAATTAACCACAAAATTTGTTGATTTTTGGTTGATTTCACACTATTTTTTTTCTGGGTGCAGTAATATAAGATGTGTTCGGTGATGGCAGTAGAGTACACTAGTGCAGAAAATTGCGTTCGATAACTCGTTTTTGTACTAAACTGTGCAGAACTGTGCTTTGTAACTTAAAATTAAATATTAGTATTAAATTAATACTATTAATACATATTCCATGCGATTTTGCTCTTAGCAATTCGTTAATTTTCGTTTTTGGATGCCTTTACCTAAAACTTCTGTGACAAATGTCTGATATTGTTCTACCCTACACTTTTAGTGCATTCACCGAACACATATTTTATGTGCCACTCTTTCCGCTACGTACGTCCTGTCAGTCGAAAACGACGTACGTCATGACGGAGAAGTACTGATTCTGCTTAGCGCTTAAGACCGTGATTCGATGTGACGACTTGCAATAAATTGCAACTCCTCCACCCCTTCTTGTTTTACGATCACATCTAGTTAAACTATAATTAGGGTTGCTGTAAAATTTCATGACTAAACCACGTCTCAGAGACACAAATAACATCTACATTGGACTGATCAAAAACATCCCTAACATAGTCTAATTTTCCCCTATTAAGACTACGGGCATTGAAATGCACAATATTGGGGCCATTAGACTGCTTACTTAACAAATCTATTAATATCTTGTGGTTTTCATTAATGCTTGCGGTGGAATTCCTACAGGGGTTTAAGTCCATCACACCGATATGCTGAAGAAACAACTACAAATGGTATAACATGAATACAAGATGCAGATATATACAGTAAAACCCGCATAAGTGCCTTGCCTAAAATTGACAGGAATTTGAGGTACTTAAGCGGGTTGTGTACTTATAAGAACCCGCTTTAGTACCTCAGGTTGGGTACTTAGACAACCCCGTTTTAGTGCCTTCTCTTGGGTAGTTAAACATTTAACAATTTTAAGAATATTGGAGATAACTTATTTAATCACAAACAAAAAATTTATTCAACAAAAAATATTTTGATTACATATTAATTAAAAACGTATGTATTTCATATTACATATCGCTAGGTTAGAGTGCAAATTGTGTAAGTCCTTTTTCTTAACTTTGTAGGAGAGACAAAAAATAAAAGAATTTCGAAATGAAAAAAAATGTCTGTTTATGTAAATATTTTGGACTTACACAATTTTCTTCGCTTTTTGGACTTACACAATTTGCGTATCACTGAATAACAACGAGTAGAAATATGACAAGTAGCACAGACTTGTTTAGCGTGGTGCGTATTTAATTTTTCTAGCGTTCTACATAAAAAAAAACACTTTTTCATAAAAGTGGACTTACACAGTTTGCACTCTAAGCTAGCGATATACGCTCTTTGTTTTTACGAATCTTTATTTTATATGTATATATTTATCTTGATTTTCCAAATTTTGGTAAGGGTATAAGTACACAATTGATTATAATGAGTTGCCGCTTGAAAAAAGCAATTGTATTCAGAAAGGTACTTAACCGGGGGAAAACGTACGTAAAATTTTATTTAATGCAGAACAAATTATGGTACTTAGGCGGGTTGAGTATTTAAGCGGGGAGGTACTTAAAAGGGTAAATTTGTTCGATATTTTTTACAAAAGCCATAGTGTCTGCAGATGTTGGGTACTAAAACGGGTTAGGTTCTAAAACGGGGAGGTACTAAAGCGGGTTTTACTGTAAAGGCATGGGTAGCAATGATGATACAAATATAACAAATGAAGCATAAAAAAGAAGTGAAGTGGGAAAGAGAAAGATGATATGAAATAAGGAAACCTAAAGAGAGAAAGGCTTAGAAATATAACCTATAAAAATATAAATATGTATATAAATAATTTTTTTTATGTGAATTTAAATGAGCTATTGGCCATTTTTTAATGAAGAAAAATTGAAAAAATTTTTTTTGGTAGAAGTTATGGATCCATTTCGGAGATCACCACATCCCATCATCAATTTTTCTTCATTAAAAAATGGCCAATAACTCATTTAAATTCACATAAATAATTATTAGAATTAAAACGGCCATATACATACAAACGTAAAAGTCTGAAAACAATAACAAGCATTGCCTGTACAAAAGCTTTGCTTAATAGCTTTAGAACTTTGTACAAAACCAAACACACAATCGCACCAACATACTAGGTAGCAAAGGCAGAGTGTCATTAAGCTTCTTAACTTCTACCAAAAAATTTTTTTTCAATTTTTCTTCATTAAAAAATGGCCAATAGCTCATTTAAATTCACATAAATAATTATTAGAATTAAAACGGCCATATAAATACAAACGTAAATAATTTTTTTTATTAGTCTAATTTTATTTAAAACTAATTTCTGATATTTGTCCCTGCCAGGGTTTGAACCTGGAACCTCTTGCATGAAAGGTGAGCACACAGATTCTTCAAAAAGGTGTGTGGTTCTAAAACTATTAAAATAAGTGGATTACTGAACTACTAACTCATATCCACTGAACAACCTTAAAATAATAAACGGTTTTAGATCGAAATCAAAAAAGAGCATACTTAACCAGCATAACTAGCAGTAAGATGAGTTATTTAAAAAAAAATATATGTATATTTTTTATACCCAGCTGTACTAGTACACAGAGTATTATAGTTTTAATCACATAACGGTGGATTGTAACAGAATGAAATAATCGAGATAGATATAGACTTATATATTAGAGCTCGTGAAAATCGATTAATCGAATATTCGAATTATTCGAATACCATGAAATCGATTTTCAAAATTCGATTAGACGAATTCGTCCAATGTCGATTATTCGAATAATCGCTCGTTGTCAACTATTCGAATAATTGCTGTTGAACGATTATCGATTGTTGAAATATTTACATACACATATGTATATAAAATTTGAATGTGTTCGATTTTTAGAAATTTTTTATTATAATTATTACGCAAAAGCAACAGTCTGCCTATTATTTTTTGTTATTTTTACATATTTTAATTCACATTGAATGCATAATACAGTTTATATCCGGAAACCCATTTATACAGTAGCGTCATTATCGTTCATGAAGCGCTTATTATTATAAACCCAATAAACACAATGGATTCGCCTCGAGAAGAGTTCGGTTCTCTGGTTATATTATCATGGCGATGCTTCGCAACTATAGATCAGCGAAACCGAATTCCAGGCCAGTCATTTGTCATTAGTGATGCACGCGAGATTTAGGTTTATTGGCGAATACAACGATCGATTAGCAACGATGTCATCCTATCTTTTGAGTTTCTTGAGCAGAGGGTTAAATGGTAAATTTAAGCCTAATAGAGAATTTTTGCGTGCAAACCAGGATTTAACAAAATAAGAAAATGCTATTGCGAGAATTGATTTTTCTCGAGTCCATCTCGAACTCGAAACAAGTCCGAGAAATTATATTCTCCTTCTCGAATTCATCTAGAGTTCGTGTTCATCTCCTGTTATAGAACAGAAGCAAGTAACTGCTAGTTACTTGTTTTTGTTGTGCTCATTATTTTTTGAATTCTCATAAAAACGTCTATTAGTGACTTTAATCCGTTTTTTCCTATCTTGTTCCTTAGTACCTTAAACTAAACAAAAATATAACCAAGTAACTTTAAATGTACTGATGGGTTAAAATAAGTCCACGACAAAACCAAGTAACTCTTCTATGATAGAACAGAAACAAATATCTTTTGCTTTTACAATACAACAAGTTACATACATTCTTTTTTCTAACACAGAAAAAAATATGTACTTGTGTAAAGAAATAAAAATATTCTGACACGTATTAGCCGTTGCGAAAAACTTTTCATATAATACCAATATTAAAAGAATTTGATTCGTCATTTTCGTTATTCTCATAATTTAAAAATGATGCAGTGACATCGTCTAATAGTGATATATTGGAACTGCATTTGTAAGTTGATTATATTTGACGAAGATAAGAACAGCTACGCAAATCCTTAATTTCCTACGAATTAAAAAAACTGGTTACTTGCTTCTGTTCTATAACAGGAGTTATTGGGAAGGAGTGTTGAAAGACTTACATTTTGCTTTAATAAACAACTTCTCTATGGGGTGTCAATATATCCCGCTCGGGCTCTGCGAGAAGATAGAGTTGTGAAAATTTAAAACATATCCACAAATGGAGCGGGAAACTTGTTTGCCTTCACGGCCTTTTATAAAAAAGCTCCAAACCTATTTTCCTTTATTGTCACTCATTTTAACAAAAAAAAAAAAAAAAAAACGCAAACAATATATTTTTCCTACATTTTTGCTGGGTTCAAAAATCGATTATTCGATTTTAACAAGTCATTCGAATAATCGTGGTGCTGCGATTATTCGAATACTCGGAAGAAGTCAACTATTCGAATAATGAAATTCGATTGGCAATCGTACAAAAATGAAAATCGAATATTCGAATAATCGATTAATCGAATTATTCGAATAGTTTTGAGAGCTCTATTATATATATCAAAATGATCACGGTGAAAAGAGAAATCGACGCGCAAAAATTGAGATATTTGGATGAAATTTGGAATCCAAGTTGGTATCGAGACTGGGACGGTTGTATTGAAAATAGGCGAAATCGGACCATGACCACGCCCTCTTTTCCTATATAGAAAAAATCGGAAATTTGGTATCTCAGCCACTAAGATAGCTGGAGCGATGAAATTTCACCCACGTGTTGGGCTGAGGCTCCTATGAAGAAATTTGATGAAGTTTTGGAAAATGGGCGGTGCCACGCCCACTTATTAAGGGGCAAACATTGAAAGTTTTATAAGCCACTAGCTGAACCGGCAAACTTCGTTCTGCCCAAAATAGATTTTTTTATTAATTTCATTTCAAAAATTGTTATTACTCCGGTATTATTTTTAATAGAAAATTAACGATTTTTCACTACTTCATTGTGTATACAACTTCAAAAATATATAATTTTAGTATTCAGTTTAAGGCTGCACGATACAGAACATTTTTAGTTTTCTGTTCCGGATATTTATTTTCACTGAGTATTGGCTATTTTCACTAAGTAAGTAAGAGGATTGATATAGTACTAGTATCGCCGGTGGTCGAAATTCGACCATGCAATTTATTTTTTCAACTTTGTATTGGTACAAAAATTATTCCTTTTCGCGGAGATAAGCAACACTTTCCAAATTCCAGTTGTACCGACCGCAACACTGATTTGCCCTTTTGATCACGTTCCGACGCGAAATCATGGTCAAAATCAAGGTAGACCTAGGAAGGTAGGCCCGGTGGTGAGCGCTTTTAAATTAAAGCGACTCTTCAACTGTGTGTACGATATTTGTAAACACGTTTACGATATCTATTTATCTTAACTAAAAACTTTATTTATTAATTATAAAGAAATTAAATAATTTATAGAAAAAATTATATGCCTATGCACTGCTCCTGACTCATACGAACACATCCATATCAATTTTATGTGGATATGAGTATGTTAAATGTGCAAAACAGCCTGGCAATTGTTTGTATGGGAAAAATGTTAGCCTATTAATATATAGATAGTGGGCACATTTGCCAACGAAGCAAAAACGAAGTAAATCAAAAATGGTACAAAACTAAAAACTTTATTTATTAATTATAAAGAAATTAAATAATTTATAGAAAAAATTATATGCCTATGCACTGCTCCTGATTCATACGAACACATCCATATCAATTTTATGTGGATATGAGTATGTTAAATGTGCAAAACAGCCTGGCAATTGTTTGTATGGGAAAAATTTTAGCCTATTAAAATATAGATAGTGGGCACATTTGCCAACGAAGCAAAAACGAAGTAAATCAAAAATGGTACAAAACTAAAAACTTTATTTATTAATTATAAAGAAATTAAATAATTTATAGAAAAAATTATATGCCTATGCACTGCTCCTGACTCATACGAACACATCCATATCAATTTTATGTGGATATGAGTATGTTAAATGTGCAAAACAGCCTGGCAATTGTTTGTATGGGAAAAATGTTAGCCTATTAATATATAGATAGTGGGCACATTTGCCAACGAAGCAAAAACGAAGTAAATCAAAAATGGTACAAAACTAAAAACTTTATTTATTAATTATAAAGAAATTAAATAATTTATAGAAAAAATTATATGCCTATGCACTGCTCCTGACTCATACGAACACATCCATATCAATTTTATGTGGATATGAGTATGTTAAATGTGCAAAACAGCCTGGCAATTGTTTGTATGGGAAAAATGTTAGCCTATTAATATATAGATACCTCCATAATGGTTTTCAGGCACCTCCTCCAACCCTTTTAGATATATTCAGCCTCAAAAGTTTAGTACGAATGGGAGGTGCAATGCCCCATTTTGCGGTAAATCTTTTTTTTTTGTGGACATGGTATTGATATCGTATATCTGCATAGTGATTTCTATGTACATGCCATGAACGCTTTTAAGGATATTTAGCCTTAAAAATTAAGAACGCATGGGAGGTGCCACGCCCCCTTTTTCCAAAACTACTGTTTTTTTCATAAGCACGCTATTGATATCGTTAATCTCCTGATAAATTTTCAGGTCCCAACCTTAAACGCTTTTATAGATATTCAGCTTGAAAAATTAAGTTTGTATGGGAGGTGCCACGCCCCCTTTTCCGATAACCTACACTTTTATCAAAAATTGTTGTGATATCATATAGCTCTGTACCAATTTCCAGGTCCCTGACTTAAATCCTTTTAAAGATATTCAGCTTAAAAAATTAAGTGTTGTTGGGAAATGCCACGCCCCCTTTTCGTATAACTTCTATTATTTTGCGTTAATATGGAATTGTTATCGTTTACCTCCTCAACAATTTCCAAGCCCCTAGCGTAAACAATTTTAGAGATATTCAGCATGAAAAATTAAGTTTGTATGGGAGGTGCCACGCCCCTTTTTCCGATAACCCCCACTTTTATGCGTGGGAAAGGTTTTGATATCATTTAGCTCTATACCAATTTTCAGCGCCCTACCTTGAACTGTTTTAGAGATAATCAGCTTTAAAAATTAAGGTTGTATGGGAGATGCCACGCCCCCTTTTCTTATAACTCCCACTTTTCTGAGTGAGAAGGGTTTTGATATCACCTACCTCTATACCAATTTTCAGCTCCCTACCTTAAACTGTTTTAGAGATAATCAGCTTTAAAAATTAAGGTTGTCTGGGAGGTGCAACGCCCCCTTTTCTGATAACCCTCACTTTTCTGAGTGAGAAGGGGTTTGATATCACCTACCTCTATACCAATTTTCAGCTCCCTACCTTGAACTGTTTTAGAGATAATCAGCTTTAAAAACTAAGGTTGTATGGGAGGTGCCACGCCCCATTTTCTGACAACACCCCCTTTTCTGAGTGAGAAGGGTTTTGATATCACCTACGTCTATACCAATTTTCAGCTCCCTACCTTGAACTGTTTTAGAGATAATCAGCTTTAAAAATTAAGGTTGTATGGGAGGTGCCACGCCCCATTTTCTGACAACCCCCCCTTTTCTGAGTGAGAAGGGTTTTGATATCACCTACCTCTATACCAATTATCTGCTCTCTACCTTGAACTGTTTTAGAGATAATCAGCTTTAAAAATTAAGGTTGTATGGGAGGTGCCACGCCCCCCTAAGATTTTTTAATTTTTTCTTCGACTAAACCTTCGCGGGGTAACAAGAAACAAACCCCCCTAAGGAAGTATTTGATTTGGGTCAGCCGTTTTCAAGTTTTAGCGTTACAATTAAATACCAAATCATTTTTATATTATAAGCCATAACTCAGAAACCGTTAAAGATAAATCGATGACATTTGGTACGCGTGATATACTTACTTAGGCAAATTTTTGGACTAAAAATTGTCAAAATCGGTTTGGAAAATGGGCGTGGCACCGCGTCTTCTTAGAAGCAGTAATATACGAGGTTTCTGAGACCATAACTCGACAAATAATTGAGATATTATGACGAAACTTGGTATGTACACTTTTATTACTTGTGGTAATACATGCTCAAAAATTTAAGCGAAATCGGTTGACGACCACGCCCACTTTTATATATGGGTATTATAAAGTGACCTAATAAAAACATTTTAAGCGATATCTTTGTCAAATATAAAGATAATTCGATTTGGGTAAGTGGAAAATTAGCTGAAAACTATTAACAGCGAAGCTGGGGTATATAGCGAACTGTCTAAAAACAGATTCACTGTCGACGTCCAAACACGGAGACACAAAGTTGAGCAACCCGCTGCTTTTGATCGTTTGTTGGTGAGAAGGCGACGAGGAAAGGAGTGGGAGATATTTTTTGGAGTGACACCAAACGAAAGAAAATTGTTGGGGTAAGTGGAAAAAAAATTCAACAACTATTTACAGCGAAGGTTGAGTGTATAGCTATTTCACGAAAAACCATTTTCGATCATCAGCACTCTTTTCGGAAGTGGATGCACCGGAAAGTCTGGGAGGTGCAACGCCCCCTTTTCTGATAACCCTCACTTTTCTGAGTGAGAAGGGGTTTGATATCACCTACCTCTATACCAATTTTCAGCTCCCTACCTTGAACTGTTTTAGAGATAATCAGCTTTAAAAATTAAGGTTGTATGGGAGGTGCCACGCCCCATTTTCTGACAACCCCCCCTTTTCTGAGTGAGAAGGGTTTTGATATCACCTACGTCTATACCAATTTTCAGCTCCCTACCTTGAACTGTTTTAGAGATAATCAGCTTTAAAAATTAAGGTTGTATGGGAGGTGCCACGCCCCATTTTCTGACAACCCCCCCTTTTCTGAGTGAGAAGGGTTTTGATATCACCTACCTCTATACCAATTATCTGCTCTCTACCTTGAACTGTTTTAGAGATAATCAGCTTTAAAAATTAAGGTTGTATGGGAGGTGCCACGCCCCCTAAGATTTTTTAATTTTTTCTTCGACTAAACCTTCGCGGGGTAACAAGAAACAAACCCCCCTAAGGAAGTATTTGATTTGGGTCAGCCGTTTTCAAGTTTTAGCGTTACAATTAAATACCAAATCATTTTTATATTATAAGCCATAACTCAGAAACCGTTAAAGATAAATCGATGACATTTGGTACGCGTGATATACTTACTTAGGCAAATTTTTGGACTAAAAATTGTCAAAATCGGTTTGGAAAATGGGCGTGGCACCGCGTCTTCTTAGAAGCAGTAATATACGAGGTTTCTGAGACCATAACTCGACAAATAATTGAGATATTATGACGAAACTTGGTATGTACACTTTTATTACTTGTGGTAATACATGCTCAAAAATTTAAGCGAAATCGGTTGACGACCACGCCCACTTTTATATATGGGTATTATAAAGTGACCTAATAAAAACATTTTAAGCGATATCTTTGTCAAATATAAAGATAATTCGATTTGGGTAAGTGGAAAATTAGCTGAAAACTATTAACAGCGAAGCTGGGGTATATAGCGAACTGTCTAAAAACAGATTCACTGTCGACGTCCAAACACGGAGACACAAAGTTGAGCAACCCGCTGCTTTTGATCGTTTGTTGGTGAGAAGGCGACGAGGAAAGGAGTGGGAGATATTTTTTGGAGTGACACCAAACGAAAGAAAATTGTTGGGGTAAGTGGAAAAAAAATTCAACAACTATTTACAGCGAAGGTTGAGTGTATAGCTATTTCACGAAAAACCATTTTCGATCATCAGCACTCTTTTCGGAAGTGGATGCACCGGAAAGAAAATTAAATTTCCTATACATAGGTTCTACAACATTTTTCTCTAGGTCTTATAGTTTCTGAAATATAGATGAGTCAATTTGAAAATTTTCATTTTTTTACGAAAAATTGAAAAAAATTGACTTTGTCAGGCAAGATCTTTAAAACAAACGTTTTTACCTTTAGTTTTACTGCTTTACGTGAAGACCCATTCTATTGGCAAAAAGATAAGCCATCAACGAAGAAAACCCATGGTAAAATGGAAAAGTTATAGGCGATCATGTAAATACAGCCAAGTCGTGCAATGCCTATACACGGGTACATTCTATGCATGTTATACCGGTAAATGGGCTTGTATCCACAGCGCTGCTACTGCACTGATACTGCACATCTCCACATCTAAATCTGGAAGCTGAACCATCTTGTTGGCTTATTCTCAATGAGTATTGCTTATGTACGGTCACAATAATTATGTGTCAGCAAATAGGTATTAAATGTACGGGGAAAATTTTCCAACAGTCTACCACGAGTTGAAAAAAAGTCATTGGGGGTTGTAGAGGAGGTCCTCCTGATTCTATATCCAAAAGTCCCGTCGACCGGAGATGTCTGTAAGTTGTAAAATTTACCAAACAAACCCCCAAAACTGCCTACGATTACCGAGGAAAGGCACTTATAAAAACATGCACATATGTATATATGTGTGTAGAACACCTTTTTTCTTCGAAAGTCATTTTTCTCGGACCGTGGTTCCTTAATGTAAAGCCGTCCCTTTCGATATATATGCTGATTGGTTTTGGAAGCCATGCCTCGATGTAAGATTAATTGTGATACATTATTTACTTCTGCCCTACCTTAAACCAACGCTGCCCTACCTTAAATTTAAGTGTAGCTACGGCCATGAAGGAGGGGGGCACCAAGTCGTCGGTGCTCGGCCAACACGCTTTATGCTGTCATTCTTATCGCCAGTGACCAATCAGAGCGTTCGAAGAATGCCAGAACAAAATATAATGAACAAAAGTTGGCCAGCGACGAGTTGATGTTTGGACAAATGGAAGACAGAACAGCGGCACAAAAGAGAATCGTTGGATAATTTCGCGGCAGAGTTGCTGTGTTTGGACACGGACAATACATTTGTGTTGTTGTCATATGCAAAGCATGTGCACACAAAACGATCTAATTGAAGGTACATATGTACGTGTGTAAAGACAAAAGTGGAAATTGGCTGTCAACTGATACAGCACTCTTGTGGCCAAGTGTGTAAATCACTCGATCATAAGGGTGGGAGTTGTGAGGTCCAAAGTTCAAATCACGCTTGGTTCAAACTTCCACTCCCGAAAGGGTACTGATGAGAAAAGTTTAAGCTCTTTTCGAAATAGCTATATGCCCCAGCTTCGCTGTTAATAGTTTTCAGCTAATTTTCCACTTACCCAAATTAAATTAAAAATTGATAAAAAATAAATTTCGTGCTAGCCACTAAAAAATTGCATTTATACGAATAAATATAATTCATTAAAATTTTGTGGCATGAGTTCCACAATAAACCAGAGACAAAAAATATAAAAATTTTGGAAAATGGGCGTGGCACCGCCTCTTTTTAGACAAAGAAATCTATGAGACTTCGGAGCCCATAACTCGACAAATAATTGAGATATTGTGACGAAACTTTGTTTATACACTTATATAACTTGTGTTAATAGACACGCAAAAATTTATTGAAATCGTTTTATGACCACGCCTACTTATTAACAAAGATATTTCTGGAACACCCTTTGGGAATTTGTAACGTCACATCTTTGTAACTAGAAGTCATAAAGGAATGAAATTTTACACAAAGAATAATATTCATATGCATAGTTGGATGACTGATAAAAATGTTGAAAATGGGCGTGGTTACCTCCATTTTACGCAGCAATCGCTTTATATAAAGTACACCGTGTATGTATTTGATGGAAATACAAACAAACAATGAAAGCATACAGCTGCGTATCTAATGTTCGATTCCACTCGAACTTAGTCTTCCTTACTTGTTTAAAACTCAATTTTGAGCACATAAGCCACAGTGTGCGCCCGATTGTACGACAGGACGATTTGGCACACCAAAATAACGTGATGTCAAGAATTCTTTGAACTCACCTCATTCACATTCATATTGGTTTGTGTGCCCGAACCAGTCTGCCAGATGACCAAGGGAAAATGCCCCTCGTACAATTTGCCAGATATAACGTCGTCAGCAGCTTTGGATATGGCATCGCTGATGTTGGCATCCAAACCAAATTCCTTGTTGACCTCGGCAGCAGCTTTTTTTAAAATCCCCATTGCTTGTATAACCGGTTGCTTATGATGATGCAAAATAATTAAATGCTTATTAAAAAATAATTTAACTAGATCATACCGGCATGCGTTCGGATGAGCCGCCAATGGGAAAATTCAATTTAGAACGCATTGTTTGGGCGCCATAATATTTGTCAGCGGGAACTTTAAGTTCTCCAAAGGTGTCGGACTCTAGACGATAAGATTCTGATGCCTAAAAATACGAGAAATAGTAAAAATCAGTAGCGCGATTCACTAACTTTTTTAACATTTTTTATCGTTAAAATAGCTTAACAATAATTTTAACGTCTTTGCTATTCAGCTCTTTTCCTTGTCGTCTGAAAAATTGTCAAACTATCGGCATTTCAGTTTCTGCGTTTAAACTATTTTCTCGTTGTCGATTTAAAATTTTTATTTATCACGGTTTTATTTTACGTTGTTAAAAGTATTGTTATAATTAAAGCCATTTATTATTATAATTAAAGCCTTTTAATGACTTCCGAGAGAAATATTGTGCATTCCTATAATGATACATGTTTGAATGACGCGCACTGGATTTTTCAATGGATCAATATCTTTTGGCGGCTGGCGGCTAAGTGGCGCCGCTCAGGATTATATTCCAGTTATACTATGTTCATGCTGGATTTGAAACGCAACATTTTGCATTTTCGAAGATGGCTTTACGAAAAGTGTTCATGCTGCCGCGTTTTGTAAATGCGCATTTGAGAAGTTCGAAACAAACGGAGCTAATATCCCAGATTACGCAATCAGGTGTTGAGGTTTATTTTTTTGTTTTGTCTAATTGAAAAAATAGAACAAGAACTTGCAAAATATGTAATAATATAATACACTAATTTTGCAAACCAAACGTACCAACAGCTTTGGTATTAATTTTGATCTCTGTTTTGTTTACTTTCGTTCATTACATGTAGAGTGACGTCATCATGGAGCTTGTGTGCCCATGCTCATGCTGCTCTATATGCGTAATCTTGTAGGTATTTCGTTCTTGTATTGCCAGAGTGTTGCCACTATTTTTCATTCGAATGGCAAATTTTTTCGAAGATTTCAGGGTTGCTTTCTGGGTTAGCATTCAAAACGCAAAAAAATAGTTGCGTTAAGTTGCATTTTCGTGGTGGCATTTGTATGGAGAAATGTAACATTTAATGTTGCGTTTTGGACTAAACGCAAAAATGCCTCCGAAACGCAAAACGCAGGCTCACCATGAACATGCTATTATGCGGATTACTCTTCAATACACAACTGTGCATTATTTGCCAAATGACAAGAAAATACTAATTTAATCGTTTTTAAAGTTGTCGTTGACGACTTTTTTTTTATTAATAGGTCCGTTCGGCGGCTGCAAATTGCAGCAATTTGCAAACAAAGAAAAATATGTCTTGCTCTCCGAAAGAGAGAAACTTATGCAAATTTGCTGGCATTTCAACGAACAGAACTTTGTCAAAATTTGCAGCAAATCAGCTGTTTGTCTTTATTCACAAGTGCATAACAAAATTAAAATTTTACGAAATGAAATCGAAGGGAAAGCGGGTCGGCGGGAAGCGAGGCCGCCAACACAGAAAAGTATTCTTTTGCGAAATTTTCGCTAAACTGCATGTGTGGTGAAATTTGTATGGGAACTTTAACAGCAAATGTCTCGGGAACTATAGGCCTCCGGTAGGTGGGGTCTTCAGTTTTGTAATCTGGGGGCCCCCCTCTACCCTCCTAAAAAAACCATTTTTTTCTAGCCGTGGGGGACTCGTCTAAAATTTCACCTATCTCGGAAACCATATGCCTCCGGCAAGTTTGGTTTTCAGATTTGGGATCTGTGATAGCTCCTCTACACCCCTGTATAAGTCATTTTTCTCGGGGCGTGCTGGAATAATGGAAAAATTTCCCAAGGAATTCTGCCGGCTGAGGGTTATCTTTTTAACGTGCGGCTCAAGGCCGTCAACGCAAAAAGGTATTTCCTCGGTAATAGTGCGCAGTTTTGGTGCTTTGTTTGGTGGATTTTACAACATTACCAACAAATATCTCATAAACTATAAGTTTCCAGCAGCTTTTTCGGGGCGTGCGACATTAATGGACAATTTTCCCATTTAAGTAGTATACTACCTCCTATTTGCGATTCACAACGCAGAATCCCGAGAGTGCAGACGATGATCCCACTGCGCTGTCATTAACACGTTTCCTTTTAGCTGGTACCTTATTAAACAAATTAAATCATTTAAATAAACTTTATAAATTAAAATAATATAATTTTCTCACTTCATTTTCTATTGAATCACATATATTCCCGATTTTCAAGTTATTTGACTTGAAATCACTTTCGAATTTTCTTTAAATTGTAACCATATGATCGCAAATCATATGTTTTTTCAGTCTACTGAACTTTGCAACGACAAATTTCGTCAGTAAAACTTTGCAGCTTTCTTCTTCTTTGAACTGTCAAAATTGCGCTCTCTTCTGCAAATTTTGACTGAGTTTATGCCTCAAAAAACGCGAATTTGCAGTTTTTTCTGCAATTTGCAGCAATTTGCTGCCGCCGAACGGTCCTAATTTAGTTACATTTTTACGGCTTATTTGGTAATTAAAATATATTTTTCTTATAATTTTGTTGCTGCCCAATATATTTCCATCACACCTTGGTGATAGTTATCAAGGGATAAAACATAACAAAAAACACAGTCAGAACATTAAATTTACAATTGAAAATCCATAAAAAAAATTATATTGGGAAGCAACAAGACTCACAAAAATGTGTGTTTAATTAATGGCGTTTTCGATTCTGGCAAAAATGTTACACTTATTCTGCATTTTTAACGGGCTGTCAAATTTGTTTGTTCTATTCCACATAGATTCCACACATTTTTTCAGGGTTGCTTGTTCTATTGGCAAAAATGTCGCCCTCTGCCCGACCACAGGGCAGCATTTTCTACCCTTAATATGACCAAGGGGTTGCATTATTTTTGTTTCATACATCACATGAAAAGTGCAACATTTTCTTAGGGCTCAGGGCGCATGTTGATAATGTTGCCTTGTAATAATGCAGCATTTTGGTTCAGAATCGAAAACGCTATAAGAAATCTGTACTGAGTTTCCGTAACTCATATCTTTTCTAGTATAAATAGGTGGCGACAAAGTGTGGATCGTATTAGAGCGCTTTCACGTTACTCGGTGCGGTATAGGATCGACATTTTTGGTTTTTACCGAAAGTATACCGAAACCTTACCGACCACATGTATTTCAATTGGCACATTCACATTAGTGTTGCATACATGAATTCGGAGCGGATTAATTTCGGTATACCGCAACGCGGTAAGACCGGTCAGTAAATTTGAGGAATTACTGCATACATTTTTGCGGCGTAATAAAAGAAGAAGAACAAAGTCAGTAAAAAACTCGTTTCGGCTATAAATGTAGCAAGTTATAATGTCTTCGTCTTCGCTAGAAGACATTATTGTTATTATCGAGTGATATGTTGAAGTTAAAAATTTTGTTTTGCAAATTTCGATGTTTGTTTTCCTATTTTCTGCCGATTACGCACCGAAAGTATTCCCACAAGTCTGAAAAACACAGCAACGCGGAATCGTTTCGGTAAGCTGAAAATACCGAGCAAAAAATGTAGATCCGATGTCGTACCGAGTAATGTGAAAAGGCCCTTAGTGTGACATCACTTTAATTGATTTTGTTACAGAAACTCAGATTTATTGTGGCAATTTATAACTTTTTAATGTAGAAAAGTTGAAGACCACTGTTGCGTTTATTTAATCGAGACAGTTTAGAGGAACTAAAACAATTTTTAATAGCGTTGATATGTTCGATTAGAGCGTATACTTACACGCTTTAAAACTTTTGCTTTATTCGTCCTCTCAAGAAAAACTGTGTCCATATAATAATTTGACTTTCATTTATACCCAAAGGTAATTATGTACAAAATATATAAGAACATGGTCTGATTTTACCGCTTAACCTGTATCCATATGTATCTACATAAGCTGATGTAAACTATACAGATTTACTTACATATAAATATGTACATAGCAAAGACTTGAACATAGGAGTAAACAGAATAAGTGATTAGCGATGAGAGTTAAAGGTCGTCACTGTTCGATTGAGCTCAATGTCGGTGACATTCCCGCGCCCGTAAACAAGCTGGATTCCACGAGTTTACTAGACGAACCACCGACATCCAAAACTGCGATTTTCGTAACAGGTCTATAAAGAACTCCACACTTTGTTTTAACTTTTGCGCTCCGGATTTGACCATCTTTAGACTTTATGACGTCGATAATAATGCCCTTGGGCCATGTATTTCTGGGTAAGTTGTGATCCACTATTATAACAACATCGTTTATCTGTACCGGCGTTGGTTTTGAAAACCATTTGCAGCGTCGTGAAATGATTGGAACATACTCCCTTATCCACCTCTGCCAGAGGATATCGGCAAATTTCTGTGTCTGAGTCCAGCGTTCACGCAGGTTGCTACTGTCTTGACAAATAGGTTTGTATCCCCCTGATGACCCGATCAGTAGGTGATTTGGTGTGAGGGCTTCGTCGTCACCATTTTCAAGTGATACAAACGTGAGTGGCCTAGAATTGATGATGAACTCCACCTCGCACAACGCACTTCGCAGACTTTCTTCGTTGAAATTCGTCGATGGAAGAATTTGGTACAGAACATCTTTAACGGATTTTATCAGTCTTTCCCAGACTCCTCCCATGTGTGGAGCCCCTGGGGGGTTGAATTGCCACTTTACTTGGTCAAAGGTTACGATTAGGTCCTGGAATTTGATTTCTTTTAACTTTGCACAAATAATTTTCTCAGCCGATCGAAAATTGGTGCCGTTGTCAGAAAATATCTGTCTAGGATAACCACGACGAGATATGAAGTTTTGTATGGCTAAAACGCACGAACTAGTGTCCAAACTGCTAGCGATTTCTATATGTATAGCGCGAATAGTCAGGCACGTGAATAAAACGCCCTATCTCTTTTCGTGTCGTCTTACCAACACAACTGATAGTGGACCGAAGTAGTCCACTCCGACGTACGTGAACGGCCTCTCGAAAGCAGCAAGCCTAGCTGCTGGCAGCGGAGCCATTTGTGGGACTTGTGGCGTGGAATTGTAATTTTTGCATCGTTGACATTGCTGTCGTACCTTTTTATATAGAGCTCTGAGACGAGGTATAACGTATTGTGCGCGTATATGGTTGATCGTAGCTTCGTGCATCTGATGATGAAAGCGTTCATGGGCCGAGCGGACAATGAGAAATGTTACGTGATGAGAAGTAGGCATCGCCACGGTTGTTCAAGTGTTCCACACGATTTCTGCTTCTTATAATGCTTTTCTCGTCTAAGTAAATATCCAGATAGTACAATTTGCTGGCCTTGTTCAGGAGTTTGCCTCGCTGTAGAAATGTTAGCTCTTCGGCGAAATCCATTTGCGCGTATTTGATTAAAATTTCTTGACTTCGTTGAATTAAATCGAAGGTTAAACTGCGTACATATATTTTCGATGACATCTTTGCGTGTAAGATATTTAAGTACAGTAAAAATTTTGCCACAGCCCTGTACAGGCGCTCCCAGTTAGAGAAGTACTCAACGTTTAGCGTTACATTACGTAAAGGTTGCTTTTCTATATGCAAAACATAATGTCTAATCTCTCCAGAAACGTCGGCTGTAACGTCGACCTCACCAAGGTTCGGCCAGGCTTCTTTATCTTTTGCTAAGAATTCTGGCCCTGTAAACCACAAGCTATAGTTAGCGCTGGCAGAAACCTTCGTGGCTAAATCTGCCGGATTTTGCTTAGAGGGCACCCATTTCCATTGGTTTATACTAGCTGTTTCTAAAATCTCTCCTATTCGATGCATCACATATTGATTGAATTTTCTAGGGTCCATTCGAATCCAGCGAAGCACGGTTTTTGAATCAGTCCACCAGAACATAGACGTAATGCCGATACGTTTTACCTTGGCGACCATGGAAGCTAATCGTATACCTATTACTGCTGCTTGTAATTCCAGCCTTGGAATCGACAGCGGCTTGAGTGGCGCGACTTTGGATTTTCCCGCTACGATCATAGTTGAAATATCGTTACCCTATTGTATACGCAAATAACACACCGCAGCATATGCATTCTCGCCCGCGTCAACGAACGTGTGTAACTCAACATAATCGGCTTCTTTCAGAAGCAAGGAATAGCAACGTGGTATTTCAACTGCTGTTATTAACGTAACCATATTCTTCCAACGGCACCACTTATCGTATAGCCCGTCGCATAGGGAATCATCCCAGGTAATTCCGGATCGCCATACATCTTGAAGGAGGATTTTTAGACCTACGGTATAACAGCTAACAAAGCCCAGTGGATCGAAGATGGACATTAGCACCTGGAGGATTTCTCTTTTCGTTGGCGCATGTCTGGTTAATAACGTCACGGTGAAGTCTTGTAAATCTGCAAATATATTTAAAATTATCAGTGCTCGAGTCCCAGAACATACCTAATATTTTCGTTGTAGAGAGCCATTCTTCGATGTTGTGCGCAGATGCAGGATCATCAGTTAGCTTCTGCAAAACTGCCTTGGAATTTGAAGACCAGCCTCGTATGTTAAATCCTGCAGCACGATGAATTTCTCTGACCTGTGTTGCTAGTTTCAACGCCGATTGCTCGTCGTCCTCGCTGTCGATGAAGTCGTCGACGTAGTGATTATTTTTTACCGCATCTGCAGCTCGGGGAAATTTATGTTTAAAGTCGTCGGCATTCCTATCACGTATGAAATGAGCGATGCAAGGAGCACAGTTGAGACCAAAGGTTAACGCACGCATGACGTAAATACTCGGTTGACATAAGTCATCGTTATCGTTGCGCCACAAAAAACGCTGCGCATGCATATCTTGCTCGCGGACACTTATTCGATGAAACATTTCTGCAATGTCACCACATATGGCAATTCGTCCTACCCTGAATGCCAACAAAATGTCTACCAGTGAATTTAGCAAGTCGGGTCCACTTAAGAGAAAATGGTTGAGTGACACCCCATTTGCTTTCGCTGCCGCGTCCCAGACCATTCGAATTTTACCCGGTTTGTTGGGGTTCGTAACGACGAAAATTGGCAAGTACCATGTTCTGGGTCTCGGGACGACTGCTTCTGCTGACGAAAGCTTTTGGGCGTAACCGTTGTTAACTAATTTGTTGATCTGTTCTTGCATGGTGGATCGTAGTGCGGGATCTTTGACGAACTTCTTTTCTAGACATTTTAATCGCTGCAATGCATTTGAGTAACTGCTTGGTAGAATTTCTGTTGAGTTTCGCCAAAGAAGTCCGACCTCGTAACGACCGCTTACTTTCATAGAAGTGCTGTTCATGATGTCCAGTGCCTTTTTGTCGTCCTCTGATATTACATCCATTGATTTTGACGACTCTAGCGCAAAGGAGTCTTTAACTATTTCGTGCAGCGGATCGTACTTCCTTTGACAGTCGCACGTATATATGTTTAATCTGAACTGGTCACCTTGGTAACTCTCATAACCCTGCAACGTCCAGCCCAGCCGTGTTTTTGATGCTATTGGTTCAGACCAATTTCCCTCTTTCACCTTAAGTGGAACCGCCAACTTCCAATTGTCGGCCCCGATCAGTAGTGAAGGCTTTATATTGTTATACGATTCGATGGGTATTCCTTTCAAATACGGATACTTATTTTTCATTTCAATTATATCGACGGACTGCTTAGGAAGCCCAAGGCTGTCAACAGTTCGAACATTTTTTAATATGTATTTTTCGCGACTAGTCGGACTGGAAACTTGTAATGATGCTTTCTCGGAATTTTCCTCAACACGAGTGGTATCTCCTGTCCACCGCAAGCATAATGCCCTACGCTCACCCTTCACACCGAGTTGATCGAAAACAGACCGATCTATAAGCGTGACACTCGAAACTTCATCTAAAAATGCGTGAACATCGATGAAGTTATCTGCCCAGTGCAGACGGATAGGAACAATTCTAAAAAGTGGACGCGCTTCGTCGCTGCTATGAGTATTTACTTGCTCCACCGTAGGTTCGACAAATTTGTGCAATAAAGGGTGATGCTTTATGGTGCAGCCTTCTTTACCGCACACTTTGTCGACGAAACATTTACGTCTGTGATGAGTGAGACATTGGCGGCACAGCTTATTAGCTCTCACTACCTCCCACTTGCGGGATAGAGCAAATTTTTTAAATTCATCACATTGATGAACTTTGTGCTCGTGACTATTGCAAACACAACATACATTAGTAATTGGTGCGCGCTCTTTGCGTTGTGGAGTTTCTGCGCTGTATTCGATGGCATGAGTGTTAACTGAGCCATAGCCATGACTCTTGTTCGATGCTAAGTTAACGACTGTGCTGGCTGCCTCGGCCAGAGAAAATATCCAGTCACTAAATTGCTTTACAATTGGAATTTTTTCGTCTTTTTGATGGAGAGCCCAGCTCAATTTATGCATATTTGGTAGTTTATCAACTAGTTCCTTGACCAGCAACGGGTTGTGGAGATGCATGTGCAGCTGACACCCCTCCATTGTGTTGCATATGTTTCTAACGCAGAGAGCGAAATCAACTAGGCCCTCTAGCTTGTCCTTCAGTGGGGGCATTGCGCGTGCTCTATTTACAACGCGCTCGAGTATGTATTCGGGTCTACCGAAGCACATCCTTAAGGTATGGATGATCTCCGGCACCATTGATGGTAAAAATAGTTTGCTCTTTACCATATCGCGTGCTTTACCTTTGAGGCATGCCTGCAGACGTATAAGGTTTTCGGCATCGGAGTATCCGGCGACTGCGGTACTGTTTTCAAAATTAGATATAAACAGTGGCCATTCTTCAGGATCACCACTGAACGTTGGAAGCTATTTAGGGATCGATTGCCTGGCAATGAGCTGCGATTGTGATGGTCCTGTGCTCTGCATAAACATTGGTGCTGAAGTAGATGGTAAATCATTAAATTGCGAAAGGACTTTGTATTTACTATCCAATACTGCTAATGGATCTCCATCTCTTCTTTCAGTCGCTCCAATTGAAGATTATGTTGAACTTCGGTCTTATCAAACTTGTTGCATGTCGTACTCATTTGCTTGCGTAATGCGGCATCCGTGAATGTATGTGGTGTATACGTTGATGAACTATAAATCGCACTAGTTCCGAAGTCTTGAGGCCTTACCGTCGTCGGCCTTGTCATGAAACGCCGATTATCTGTAGCGTATGTTGATAGTGGTATAGTGCTAGGCATTGTTGGGTTCGCGTACGGTAAATCTCGCATAAAATCTGTTGAAAATGGTGCCATTGGCAATGGGAACGTGTTACCTATGTTGCATGGTTGCGAAGTTATAAAGCTCGTAGATGTTGCTGTTGCGACACTTTGGACAACAGGCGTAGTTGTCATGGTGAGAACCGCCGTGGTCAGTGTAGATGTCCTCAAATGTGGACCCAACGCTTGTGAATTCGAAGCTGGCAGAGGTGATGTAACATGTTGCGAGTGCCCGTTACCTTTTTCGGTAGTTGGCGATGATGAGGCTGTTGGGTTAGCGATTGATGTTGGCACATTACGCCGGCATTTTTCGCAGTTCCAGCTCACATCAGCAATGTTGCTATCAACTCCTACACAGTCAAAATGATACCATGAATTACAATCGTCGCACTGTACCATTCTATCGGTATCAGCTTCAACATATGTATTTATTGCAATTATGATCCATATTCAGTTCGAATTTCTTTTCCGATTTTATTTAGAAAAATAGTATATCAGAAGTTTTAAAGAAATGTTGCGTTTATTTAATCGCGACAGTTTAGAGGAATTAAAACAATTTTTAATAGCGTTGATATGTTCGATTAGAGCGTATACTTATACACTTTAAAACTTTTGCTTTATTCGTCCTCTCAAGAAAAACTGTGTCCATATAATAATTTGACTTTCATTTATACCCAAAGGTAATTATGTACAAAATATATAAGAACATGGTCTGATTTTACCGCTTAACCTGTATCCATATGTATCTACATAAGCTGAGGTAAACTATACAGATTTACTTACATATAAATATGTACATAGCAAAGACTTGAACATAGGAGTAAACAGAATAATTGATTAGCGATGAGAGTTAAAGGTCGTCACTGTTCGATTGAGCTCAATGTCGGTGACAACCACCAAGAGTTATCAATTAAGAAAATACAGCCACCATATGTGGATAAATAAAATTTTTGCTTTAATTTTCAGTAATATCTTCATTTATTAGGAGTGTTCAATATCTCAAAATTTTTACATATTTTTACGAATAGTTACGAATTTATGTTCAATAACCCAAAAAATTCGCAAAAGAGAGCCAAATTGAGAGAGTAAGACCTCGAGAGAGTTGATAAAAGCTGCAAGTAAAATTTTCACTTGCAACTACTAGCAGCTTTAAAAAAATAGAAGTGTCAAAAATATATGATCACAAAAATTTCAATTGGAAATATACAAACATTTTAAACGCAAATTTCTAATTGTGTACTAAATAGGTTAGCGCAAAAACGAATATTGATGATGTTGTAGAATAGCCAAAGTAGAATTTTGTTTTCCTAATTCAGTTATTTTTATTCATCTCCATTTTCAAAAATTTCAATTACAACCTAACCTGAAAATAAAATTGTCAAAACAGCGTACCAGCTGTTTTCTTGCGAATGTTTACGATTTTGTGTTCAATTACTTTGGTTGATAATTTTCTCTTTTTCTCGTTTCTACTCTTAATTTGACATTGACGCTCTTTTTGCAAGTACTTGCAAGTAAAGTTGTTGAACAAAGCTATTATCTTGTTATTAATTTATATACATATATATTTACATTTTGTTTGGGATTTAAAAAAAATTTATAAACGTTTTCTTTCCTTTCTTTTTAAAAATTAAAGTAATAATAAATGGTTCGTACTTTTTGGTTTTTTAGTCGTTTTTATTTTCATAACTACTTTATTATTGAGCTCTCAAGACCATTTTTTTTATACTCAGCTGTACTAGTACACAGAGTATTATAGTTTTAATCACATAACGGTGGATTGTAACAGAATGAAATAATCGAGATAGATATGGACCTATATATATTAAAATGATCAGGGTGAAAAGAGAAATCGATTGAGCCATGTCCGTCCGTCCGTCCGTCTGTAAACACTCTAACTCGTACAAAAATTGAGATATTTCGATGAAATGCAAGTTGGTATCGAGACTGGGACGGTTGGTATTGAAAATGGGCGAAATCGGACCATGACCACGCCCACTTTTCCTATATAGAAAAAATCGGAAATTTGGTATCTCAGTCACTAATATAGCTGGAGCGATGATATTTTACCCGCGTGTTGAGCTCGGCCCCTAGGACGAAATTTGATGAAATTTTGGAAAATGGGCGGTGCCACGCCCACTTATTAAGGGTCAAACCTTGAAAGTTTTATATGTCATAACTCAGAAACCATTGAAGATATATCGATCAAATTTGGTACGCGTGATGTACTTACTTAGGCAAACGTTTGGACGGAAAATAGTTAAAATCGGTTGACGGCCACGCCCACTTTTATATATGTATATTATAAAGTGACCTAATAAAAACATTTTAAGCAATATCTCTGTCAAATATAAATATATATCATTGAAATTTTGTCGCATGAGTGCAACTATGGACACAAAACAAAAAACACAAAAATTTTGGAAAATGGGCGGTGCCACGCCCACTTATTAAGGGCCAAACATTGAAAGTTTTATGAGTCATAACTCAGAAACCGTTAAAGATATATGGATGAAATTCGGTACGCGTAATATACTTACTTAGGCATATGTTTGGACGAAAAATTTCCAAAATCGGTTGACGGCCACGCCCACTTTTATATATGTGTATTATAAAGTGGCCTAATAAAAACATTTTAAGCGATATCTCTGTCAAATATAAAGATATATCATTGAAATTTTATAGCAGGAGTCCAACTGCGGACATAAAACGAAAAACACAAAAATTTTGGAAAATGGGCGTGGCACCGCCTCTTTTTAGAAACAGGAATATACGAGATTTCTGAGCCTATAACCCGACAAATAATTGAGATATTATAACGAAACTTTGTTTATACACTTTTATGACCACGCCTACTTTTTAACAAAGATATTTCTGGAACACCCTTTGGGAATTTGTAACGTGACATCTTTGTAACTAGAAGTCAAAAAGGAATGAAATTTTGCCCAAGGAATAATATTCATATGCTTAGTTGGATGACTGATAAAAATGTTGAAAATGGGCGTGGCTACGCCCATTTTATATGGCACTCGCTTTATATAAAATAATCCGTGTTTCCATCAAACGCAAACAAACAATGAAAGCATACAGCTGAGTATCTAATGTTCGATTCCGCTCGAACTTAGGCTTCCTTACTTGTTTTTTTTTTTAAGGAAAAATTGGTATGAAAGATTAATACTTGTTTGGTAGAAGTTATAGATCCATTTCGGAGACCACCACATCTCTTCATCAGACTTCTTTTTTAAAATTTTTATACTTTGGCGTCCGCCGAGATCGAACCTCGGATTTTCCGGTTGGAAATCTAATGGCATCACCACTAGGCTACCGCCGCCTTGCATTTTGCTTGTATTCATTTTTCTTTTCATTTTTTCCTTTTTATAACCTACCATCCAGCAACAGTGACCTTGCCGACGTTATCGGCATTTGTGACCTGTATGTTGGTGTGGTTGTGTGTTTGTTTGGTTTGTACAAATTCTATTTTAAGCACAAGCAATGCTTTGCACTAATTAGTAGAGTTTGTTTGTCGGCTGGCTCATCCGATTAAATTTTACTTTTTGGTTTTTTGGTCGTTTTTATTTTCATAACTATATTATTCAGCTCTCAAGACCATTTTTTTTTTTATCGTTTAAGTAGACATACTATTTTTTCCATGTGAACACATATATGTTTATTCGATAACATTTTACAATCTTGTTGAGTTAGTTGTATAATGCTGTGAAAATTACTGTTTAAATATTTAATAACTAAAAATGTTCAACTGGCAACCCTTCTACCTTGCAACCATGCGAGCGATCAGCTGAAACGTTTTTACGTAAAAAATCAAAATGATTTTGATTTCTGCGGTACGGGCATCTGCGTAATCCGTCGTTGAATAATCGGTTACATACAAATCCCATTAAATAGGTTGGATCAGCTGACACGGTACACGGGTTTACGTTCTCGACTAACTGGACTATTAGGCTTCCTTACTTGTTTTTAGTTGATTTCTGAGCGGCGAAATATAAACATGGCATAGGATGAATAGCAAATCTTTTTTTCTTAAATGCACTAAATTCTTGTAAATATGAATAAGATTTTCGCGTAAAAACATTAATCCAACCTCTTTTGACAATGGCATTTTAACAACCAAATATGACTTGATACGAAGCTCTTTCTTGCTCTCCCAATTTCTCGATTTTCCCAGGGTTTTTTTTGGTTTTGTTGCCAGCATCAACACAAGGCAAATTCATTCATATGGTAATGGTAAGTGAACAGCTGACTTCTTCTTCTCGTTTTTAACTCGGCCGTGTACAGAAGAATGTCATACAAAGAAATATTTGCTTCGAGTTTGACATTCTGATGGACAAAAACTTAAAGCGAATCGAGGCGAATATTGCCGAATTCGCCCAGCCATTACCATATAATGAATTTGACTTGCATCAACACAACATAAAACCCCGCCGATCAGCTGTTGTGCAGATTGCTGGTGCCAGAAGTGAAAACACGCAAAAATAATTGTTACTTTCGGTGGATTTTGATGTTTTGTATTAAGAGCCTAATTTTATTGAAATAAGAGCTGGTAAACTAAGGCTGTAATTTGTGACTCAGGTTCCTCGATAGTATATAGCTAAATAGTCCAAATATCCTTTGTTGAGAGTTATGAGGTAATTGTGGAGAACGCAAGTCGCCTGTATTGCCTTATTAACTCTTTCCACTTTAAGCTCCAGTGGTCTAAAATACATACGCCATTTTTTTGTGCAAGAATACCAAATGCATTTTCCACCCCTCGCCTTGCTCTACATAACCTTTTGTTGCAGTTTTTAAACGGGCATTGTGTAACGCCTGTCTTTGTGGAAAAGGTTTCATAACCATGACAGGAAATCGTTCCACAATAGTATTTATTTATTTAAAAATTGGTACAATAAGATACAAAGATCTTTTATAGCACGACATACAATTATAATAACAATACATAACTATAAAATATTTCAATTAATTGGTACAGTGCGAGTAAAGATTTACATTAAGATGGTCAAAGAAAAAGAAAAAAAGGAGATAAAAAGGAAGAGAAACTAGTTTGTTGAAAAATAATCAAAAATGACCTGTCTGTAGTGGTTCTGACTCATAGTATTTTTCGTAGCAGCAGGGATGGAGTTCCAAATACGTATGGTATCTTATTTTGAAGTTTAATTTTATCCAATAATTAATAATATTATCCCGATTAATAAAATTTAACATCTCAATTATTCTATAAATAATTATTTAACTAAACCTGACGTTTAAAAAAAATTCTGAAAGAGTATACATACTAAATGCCGCGCTTGTTTGAGAGCCCACGCGATATTTGCCGCCGCTCATCGTACGGTCTGTATCGTATCGCTTCTGTTTGAGGGGGCCTTAAACGTATATGTATGTACAATATAAATCCCTACAGGAATCGCTGATTTTTTCTACTAACACACTCACACTCTAAGGGCCGTTTACTCAACCTCTGATTAACGCTAATCACGGTAAAAGTCCGGTTAAACATCATTATCGACTTCATCAAACCATGTATTTATCGTGTGGTCGATAACGCAGTCCATAAGTTAACCGGCCCTTTATCCTCCGGTTAGCATTAATCAGAGGTTGAGTAAACGGCCCTAAATCTCAGTGCTGATTACGTACTGACGAAAAGGAATATACGAGATTTCTGAGCCTATAACCCGACAAATAATTGAGATATTATAACGAAACTTTGTTTATACACTTTTATGACCACGCCTACTTTTTAACAAAGATATTTCTGGAACACCCTTTGGGAATTTGTAACGTGACATCTTTGTAACTAGAAGTCAAAAAGGAATGAAATTTTGCCCAAGGAATAATATTCATATGCTTAGTTGGATGACTGATAAAAATGTTGAAAATGGGCGTGGCTACGCCCATTTTATATGGCACTCGCTTTATATAAAATAATCCGTGTTTCCATCAAACGCAAACAAACAATGAAAGCATACAGCTGAGTATCTAATGTTCGATTCCGCTCGAACTTAGGCTTCCTTACTTGTTTTTTTTTTTAAGGAAAAATTGGTATGAAAGATTAATACTTGTTTGGTAGAAGTTATAGATCCATTTCGGAGACCACCACATCTCTTCATCAGACTTCTTTTTTAAAATTTTTATACTTTGGCGTCCGCCGAGATCGAACCTCGGATTTTCCGGTTGGAAATCTAATGGCATCACCACTAGGCTACCGCCGCCTTGCATTTTGCTTGTATTCATTTTTCTTTTCATTTTTTCCTTTTTATAACCTACCATCCAGCAACAGTGACCTTGCCGACGTTATCGGCATTTGTGACCTGTATGTTGGTGTGGTTGTGTGTTTGTTTGGTTTGTACAAATTCTATTTTAAGCACAAGCAATGCTTTGCACTAATTAGTAGAGTTTGTTTGTCGGCTGGCTCATCCGATTAAATTTTACTTTTTGGTTTTTTGGTCGTTTTTATTTTCATAACTATATTATTCAGCTCTCAAGACCATTTTTTTTTTTATCGTTTAAGTAGACATACTATTTTTTCCATGTGAACACATATATGTTTATTCGATAACATTTTACAATCTTGTTGAGTTAGTTGTATAATGCTGTGAAAATTACTGTTTAAATATTTAATAACTAAAAATGTTCAACTGGCAACCCTTCTACCTTGCAACCATGCGAGCGATCAGCTGAAACGTTTTTACGTAAAAAATCAAAATGATTTTGATTTCTGCGGTACGGGCATCTGCGTAATCCGTCGTTGAATAATCGGTTACATACAAATCCCATTAAATAGGTTGGATCAGCTGACACGGTACACGGGTTTACGTTCTCGACTAACTGGACTATTAGGCTTCCTTACTTGTTTTTAGTTGATTTCTGAGCGGCGAAATATAAACATGGCATAGGATGAATAGCAAATCTTTTTTTCTTAAATGCACTAAATTCTTGTAAATATGAATAAGATTTTCGCGTAAAAACATTAATCCAACCTCTTTTGACAATGGCATTTTAACAACCAAATATGACTTGATACGAAGCTCTTTCTTGCTCTCCCAATTTCTCGATTTTCCCAGGGTTTTTTTTGGTTTTGTTGCCAGCATCAACACAAGGCAAATTCATTCATATGGTAATGGTAAGTGAACAGCTGACTTCTTCTTCTCGTTTTTAACTCGGCCGTGTACAGAAGAATGTCATACAAAGAAATATTTGCTTCGAGTTTGACATTCTGATGGACAAAAACTTAAAGCGAATCGAGGCGAATATTGCCGAATTCGCCCAGCCATTACCATATAATGAATTTGACTTGCATCAACACAACATAAAACCCCGCCGATCAGCTGTTGTGCAGATTGCTGGTGCCAGAAGTGAAAACACGCAAAAATAATTGTTACTTTCGGTGGATTTTGATGTTTTGTATTAAGAGCCTAATTTTATTGAAATAAGAGCTGGTAAACTAAGGCTGTAATTTGTGACTCAGGTTCCTCGATAGTATATAGCTAAATAGTCCAAATATCCTTTGTTGAGAGTTATGAGGTAATTGTGGAGAACGCAAGTCGCCTGTATTGCCTTATTAACTCTTTCCACTTTAAGCTCCAGTGGTCTAAAATACATACGCCATTTTTTTGTGCAAGAATACCAAATGCATTTTCCACCCCTCGCCTTGCTCTACATAACCTTTTGTTGCAGTTTTTAAACGGGCATTGTGTAACGCCTGTCTTTGTGGAAAAGGTTTCATAACCATGACAGGAAATCGTTCCACAATAGTATTTATTTATTTAAAAATTGGTACAATAAGATACAAAGATCTTTTATAGCACGACATACAATTATAATAACAATACATAACTATAAAATATTTCAATTAATTGGTACAGTGCGAGTAAAGATTTACATTAAGATGGTCAAAGAAAAAGAAAAAAAGGAGATAAAAAGGAAGAGAAACTAGTTTGTTGAAAAATAATCAAAAATGACCTGTCTGTAGTGGTTCTGACTCATAGTATTTTTCGTAGCAGCAGGGATGGAGTTCCAAATACGTATGGTATCTTATTTTGAAGTTTAATTTTATCCAATAATTAATAATATTATCCCGATTAATAAAATTTAACATCTCAATTATTCTATAAATAATTATTTAACTAAACCTGACGTTTAAAAAAAATTCTGAAAGAGTATACATACTAAATGCCGCGCTTGTTTGAGAGCCCACGCGATATTTGCCGCCGCTCATCGTACGGTCTGTATCGTATCGCTTCTGTTTGAGGGGGCCTTAAACGTATATGTATGTACAATATAAATCCCTACAGGAATCGCTGATTTTTTCTACTAACACACTCACACTCTAAGGGCCGTTTACTCAACCTCTGATTAACGCTAATCACGGTAAAAGTCCGGTTAAACATCATTATCGACTTCATCAAACCATGTATTTATCGTGTGGTCGATAACGCAGTCCATAAGTTAACCGGCCCTTTATCCTCCGGTTAGCATTAATCAGAGGTTGAGTAAACGGCCCTAAATCTCAGTGCTGATTACGTACTGACGAAAACTGTGACATTCTGTAGATTGTGAGACAGATATATTTGAGTTCATTATTATTTTACCTGTGTAAGAATAGTTTATCCCACATTAATTATTTGTCAGCACTGACTGCCTGATGAAGCAGAAATGATCAGTACCGTTAGCTCTTTGAAATTCCAAAAAAATCAAACTGACGCTGAGGAAAAATTTAAAAGCGCTACCTTTTTGCTAATTATACCTATCAAAAAATCAAAAAGATAAGTATAAAAACCGACACTTTAAATAAAAAAAAAATAACATATATATTATTACACATGAGTTCAAACGAATCGTTTAATTTCGACGACTGGATCGAGGAAGACGCTCAACCTGAAATTGGTAAGTGAAAAACAACTCATAATAAAATTTTCTCTTACACATAGCACTATTAACTGATCATTTCATTATTATAGCTCCTCAATCTATTAAAAGACGGAGATCTAACGTTACTGGTTTTAATGACCCTCATAAATATCAATCCGGGGTGAATGGAAAGCAACTTCAACAGTCCGTGGTAATGCAACCACAGCAATCTTTTGCGATCCAACAACAACAGCAATCTCAGCAATATGTGGCGATTCCACAACAACAGCAACAATCTCAGCAATCTGTGGCGATTCCACAACAACAGCAACCACAGCATCCTATGGCGCTGCAACAGCAACAATCTCAGCAATATGTGGCGATCCCACAACAACAGCAACCATAGCAATCTATGGCGCTGCAACAGCAACAATCTCAGCAATATGTGGCGATCACACAACAGCTGGGGAGCTTGACACTGATTGATCCTATATTGCGAGGTACTATTTGCCACTCTTTAAACGTTCTTCTTTTTTAGGCGTGTTCGAAGAAGGTGCGCGTGTTTCCAAAGGGAGCTGTGGGCAGCCTTATCAAAAAGCCACCACACATCACCGCAGCAGAAGTATATGAAAAAAAAAAAAATTGGGTTGAAAAAAAATTTTTTTTTCGATATATGTATGTACATAAGTAGCTTTTAAAAGCAACTTTATTTTTAATGTAAAATAAGTACTTAAATATTAATTTTTTTTCCCATATATTTTTTATTGTGTCATTCTTAAAGAATATGACAATTTTTATAAAATCCAAACCTAAAATGTGTATAGGTTATTCGTTGTCACTGCCTCAAATAACATTCAGAATAAAATCAACTTTATTTAATGTAAAATAAATACTTAAATATGAATACTTAATAATAAATAAATATTTTCGCAGTATTAAACAAAAACAGCAATGTATTATTTTTGGCATATTGAGACAATTGTCAGTCGTGATAGGTTTATGATCAGTACTGACAAATTTTCCCAAACAATCACTGATGATAATTTAACAGTCAGCACTGATCCAAAAAATAGCATGAGAGTGAACAGTACAGGTGTATACTTGATTATAAATTTGTTAGAGGGAGATAAAAACTCACACGTACACAATTCTTGATCATTTTTGTGCTATCCGCCTTAAGAAAATGATAGAAACTTTGTACTGAGCGCTGACCCTGCAAGAAACCACTGATGGAAACACCAATACATTTCTAACATTACCAATACACCTGCAAAAACACTTCCAAACATTTGATCAATCATGTGTGTGACATTAGTGATGTATATCTTATGTGTATCAGCACTTCCTAACATTTGATCAATCTGCTGCCTGACACTAGTGATGTGTATCTGATGTGTATCAGTACTTCCTGACATCTGATCTATCATCCGTATAGCACTGCTGACGTACATTTTTTTCTCCAAAATATCGCAGTAAAGGGAAGAAGCTAGCGCGCAAAATTCTACAGGCGTCACAAAGGAAAGTCACGTGGTGCTTAAAATTGTTAAATTTATCTTTTTATCGATAAAGAATAATATTCAAAATGAGTAAACGGCGAATATTTAAAAAATTGCCTTTTCTCGAAAAAAAAAAGTTTTAAGGAAATAAAATTAAAATTGAATGAATTTGGAACCGCGGAATGTATGGCCTCGGAGAAGAGGAAACGTGAAAGTGCCAGTGGTAGCCAGGATTGTGTTTCCAAGGAAAACTCCGCCGAGGAAGGTGGAAATGTTGACCCGGAAGATTTGTATTTTAGGAAAAACTACATATGTCAAGCAAAATGTTTGTTGTACTAGTTATACGTTGTACATATCGACGGTTGAGAGGAAGATCACCCTTCTTTAGAACCTGTTTCAAAGATGCCCTAGATGTCTCAGAATTGGCTTCAATAACTTTCTATTTCGGAATTTGCTTCAATAAAGAATTTGTTCCGAAATATTTGTTACTGAAAGAAATTCTGAAATTAGGCGTTAATGAAGAAATTTCTGAAATAGGGCATTTTTGAAACATTTCTTGAAATAGATGATCTTTCACTCAGCCGCCCTTATTTTTATTTAATAAGTTTAAAGCTTTTATTTATTTACTTTTGTGCAATGAATGAATTTTTAATTTTCTTTATTAGTTGTACTTAGTACATTTAATGTTATATAAATATATACATGTATATATATAAATGAATTAAATTTGTTGTTCCTTTATAGAAAAAACAATCTTTTATTTCACATCAGGCAGAAATTGTTTACATCAAGCTGGATCCATTTATAAATCAAGAGTGTTTGCTCAGCCTTGATCTCTATATATAACAGATCTGATATTATTTACATCAGGCAGGACCAATTGTGGCATCAGTCTTTATTTCTACTTTCGCTCATGTCTGATTACATGTTATATCAGGTCTGAGATTATTTACATCAGGCCGGACTTATTTTTACCTCAATCCTATATTTGTTTATTCGCTCATCCCTGATTGAAAATTTTGCAAACCCTGATTTTGTTTACATCACTCGAGTTTTACAATTATGTCAGGTATGATCACACACCGACACAAGGGTTTCCATCAGGATTTACATGTCTCCCGTAGAAATCTGATGAAGATTTTGTTCTGCGCACTGATCGAAACATCACTCTGCATTATCGAACAGATGATTGATCAAATGATCGGAAGTGTTCTTGCAGGGGATAGTTAAACTGTCAGGACTGATCATCAGATGATCAATCAAATGACTATCAGTGTTCCGGTAGGGAATGTGGAGTTGCATCTGCCTGTTGGCATCGCACTGTATTGACATACATACATACATATCAGTTAGCAGAGGGTAACAGGCGGACTGCCTACATTAATGAAACATACAATGCTGCGGATATCAGCCGAAATTTCGCTCAAGTACAGATGCCGACCACGATCCAATTAACAGGTCGGTCCATGATACATGCACACAAATATGTCGTGAGCTGAATGTCAAAACTGAAAGGAGGACGAAATAATTTGACATTCAGCGCACGAGCGAATGATGGAGAAACTCATAGAACGAAGAATTTGACCAATAGTAGACATGAATGTATGCATAGAATATGCAGAAGTAGAGAAATTGGATAGCTGTTGAAGAAGAAGAACAAGTCAGTAGCTGACCTGTATAGGTGGATCCTGATGCCGACACAATAAAATGTGATTTATTTACATTTTTCGTAATTAATTTGGCCATATTTAACTTTCTTAATTTTGAATTTCAATTTTGCAATTTTTGCAAATTGCAAACATATGTTTCTGGTCAGCTGTTTTGCTGCTGGATAAATTTGATGGACAAAATTTGTCCAGCAGAATTTTTCAGCCTCTCACAAAAATAAACGTAACTTTGCTCTCTCTCTTCTGCAAATTTTGACTGAGTTTTTGCACCAAAAAACGCGATTTTGCAGTTGTTGCAATTTGGTGCCGCCGAACAGTCCTATGGTCGTAGCAATGAAAAGATGATAGTTTCGCAACCTATAAAACCGAAAGAAGAAGAGCGACTATATTGCTAAAGGGCCTTTTCACATTACTCGGTACGACATCGGATCGACATTTTTTGCTCGGTATTTTCAGCTTACCGAAACGATTCCGCGTTGCTGTGTTTTTCACACTTGTGGGAATACTTTCGGTGCGTAATCGGCAGAAAATAGGAAAACAAATATCGAAATTTGCAAAACAAAATTTTTAACTTCAACAAATCACTCAATAATAACAATAATGTCTTCTAGCGAAGACGAAGACATTATAACTTGCTACATTTATAACCGAAACGAGTTTTTTACTGACTTTGTTCTTCTTCTTTTATTACGCCGCAAAAATGTATGCAGTAATTCCTCAAATTTTACTGACCGGTCTTACCGCGTTGCGGTATTCCGAAATTAATCCGCTCCGATTTCATGTATGCAACACTAATGTGAAAGTGCCAATTGAAATACATGTGGTCAGTAAGGTTTCGGTATACTTTCGGTAAAAACCAAAAATGTCGATCCGATACCGCACCGAGTAAGCGCTCTAATACTGATAATGTTACTATTATGGAAATAAAGTTAACGCAATCACTAATTTAAGCTTAAGAGCTTAAACGGAGATGGTGAAACCGGCCCTTATTATTATGACGTCAATTTAGTCGACAATTTTCGCGATTTTGTTACAGAAACTTCAGCTGTTTAGTAAGTTAACCTGTATAAATTAGCCTTGGCGCATACCTATCGATGCTAATTTATAGAAGGTTAATCTACTAAACAGCTGATTGCTAACTTTTTTCTACTTTTTTATTCATATTGTGGTGCTTATGTCAATTTTGATCTTGACGCAATATGATTTCTGCAATGGCGGGCTATGATTTTGACAGAATCACCACAGAATACACAATGTGCATGGAGTGTGTATGTATGTACGTATGTATGTCGTACTGCGAAAACCTATTATTTAACCATAATACCTATGTATATGCACTAAAATACCCTGCAAAAATATGCGATTAATCCCGAAAGATATTTGTCCGGGATTGATCTCTTTCGGGAACAATCGGTCCACAATTAGTCCTCGATTGTTCGCGTACGGATATAAATGTAGACTAATTGTAGATCAATTGTTTCCGAACGGGTATAAATGTAGATTAACCGCTTTCATCCCGAACGGGTATTTGATGAATAATAATTTTAACAAAATTTTACCTAAAATATCCTTTGAAGAATTGTTTACATTACGCCCACATAATGCATACTCAAAACTTAAATTTTTTTATTTATCTATTGAAATTTTCTTACAAAAGTAAAACATATAATCTTTTATTAATATGCATGAACATTTACAATTTTTTAAAGATTATTATAAATAATTGAGTTAAACGTTGCAACTTTTAGGATGGGATGAAGTTACATACATTCATACATACATATAGGTGAAGCTAATAAAAGCGTGTTAAAAATAGCCTTGGCTAATAGCATGTTCATGGTGAGCCTGCGTTTTGCGTTTCGGAGGCATTTTTGCGTTTAGTCCAAAACGCAACATTAAATGTTACATTTTTCCATACAAATGCCACCACCAAGATGCAATTTAACGCAAGTATTTTTTTGCGTTTTGAATGCTAACGCAGAAAGCAACCCTGAAATCTTCGAAAAAATTTGCCATTCGATTGGAAAATAGTGGCAACACTCTGGCAATACAAGAACGAAATACCTACAAGATTACGCATATAGAGCAGCATGAGCAAGGGCACACGAGCTCCATTATGACGTCACTCTACATGGAATGAACGAAAGTAAACAAAGCAGAGATCAAATTTGATACCAAAGCGGTTGGTACGTTTGGTTTGTAAAATTAGTGTATCATTATTATTACATATTTTGCAAATTCTTGTTATATTTTTTTAATTAGACAAAACAAAAAAATAAACCTCAACACCTGATTGCGTAATCCTGGATATTAGATCCGATTGTTTCGAACTTCTCAAATGCGCATTTACCAAACGCGGCAGCATGAACACTTTTCGAAAAGCTATCTTTGAAAATGCAAAATGTTGCATTTCAAATCTAGCATGAACATAGTATAACAACTTCGAAAGCTATATTTGTACCCGTTCGTGCTGAAAGCGAATGATCTATATTTGTAGCCTTCGTGATGACAGCGATTAATCTACATTTGTACCCGTTGGGGGTAATAATAATAATAAATCAAACGGTTTCCCTCCTCCCGTCCTAAAGCGCGAGGGCGCAACCACATGACGTGGAGATGAAAGCGATTGAACTGCATTTGTAACCGTTCGGGATGAACGCGATTAATCTACATTTGTACCCGTTCGGGATGAAAGCGATTAGTCTACATTTGTACACGTTCGGGATGTGAGCGATTGGTCCATATTTGTAGCCATTCGGTTATACAAATCGAACAATTAGTCTCTACATAGGACATGCTCGAACACAAGCGATCAATTCACTCCATATAAAGGGAGGTAAAATTGTATTGGTCGCATGCTCCCTTGCGATTGATCCCGGACACGTTCCACGATTAAACGCATTTTTTGCAGGGTAAAAACACGGCTAATGTGTATGTAGTATGAACTTCTATTTTATTCCATACCATTCTGTTAATTTACTTTATAGCTCGCCAATGTTGTTTAACTAGTGAATATTTTCTCGCTCAGATAGTAAGCTTCAACATAAATTATGTTGATAAATGTAGTAATAATGAAAATACTTAATCAGAAACTTGCAAAAACCACTGTACAACTTAGTGATGAGCGATATATCGCAAACGGTGATTTTGTCACTGTGAATAAAAAATCGCAAATCGCAATTGCGATCACTTTTTCAAAATAGCAGTTCACTACTTATTGGAAACTGCTATCGATATACCAAGTAAGCAGTTCACCTATGTGAATCGCAATCGCAAAAGCATTATAAATTTCTTTTTGTTTATACTTTTGAGCAGACCACATACGTATATAGAAATATAAGAAAAAAAAAATTATTGAATTTACAATTTATCTTTGAAAAATGTTTACAAACAGCGAAATTTCTGCGGAATACGTTGTTATTGCTATCATTTTGTTAACATAAAATGAAGACAGGTTATATCGCTCAGAAAACGCAAAATTAATCTCTACCGGTAACTGATGATTTTATAGCAGTCCATGCAATCGCAATAGCAGTTTAAAATCGCAGTGATTTAAAAATAGCAATCACCGAAATCACAGATATCGAAAAATCGCAGTTTCTCTCATCTCTAGTACAACTGTATGCAAGGTTATGTAAAAAAGAAAAAAAAATAAAGGTACCCTACCGGAACACTGATAGTCATTTGATTGATCATCTGATGATCAGTGCTGACAGTTTAACTATCAGTATACAAAGTTTCTATCATTTTCTTAAGGCGGATAGCACAAAAATGATCAAGAATTGTGTACGTGTGAGTTTTTATCTCCCTCTAACAAATTTATAATCAAGTATACACCTGTACTGTTCACTCTCATGCTATTTTTTGGATCAGTGCTGACTGTTAAATTATCATCAGTGATTGTTTGGGAAAATTTGTCAGTACTGATCATAAACCTATTACGACTGACAATTGTCTCAATATGCCAAAAATAATACATTGCTGTTTTTGTTTAATACTGCGAAAATATTTATTTATTATTAAGTATTCATATTTAAGTATTTATTTTACATTAAATAAAGTTGATTTTATTCTGAATGTTATTTGAGGCAGTGACAACGAATAACCTATACACATTTTAGGTTTGGATTTCATAAAAATTGTCATATTCATTAACCCTATAACAGTAACCATATGTTTGACTATACGTAAACAGTAACCATTCGTAAATTTTACGACTATTTTTCTTTTAAACAAAAATATATTTTTTAATTCAATTATTTCACCTTTAATGACTTAAAAGCAATAATAAAACATAAAAAAACATAACAATTCATAAATTTAAGCAAAACTAATATTCGTTTTCACATGGTATACAATAATTTGCACGGTGCTCTCGGCAAAGTGGCTGCTCGTATAGGGTACACAAAAGTGTCGTCATCCGCCGTTTTTGATACGGGCACAACGAACAGGTGGTATAATTTTGTAGAGTACGAAAACCTTGTTGGTTCTCAGTATCCACTTTTAATATAACTGCTACAAAAACTTTGAGCGAACGTTGCAAAGTTGGCAATTGGAAACGCTGCTCAAGCCAAGGTTTTATCAACTCTTCATGAGGACTTATCATATATTTCGGCACTGGACCTTGTCTTTTTAGAAGAAGTGGGTCTTTCAATATCCGAACTATCATCGTCGTCCGGCACGCAATCTAAATCAAAAGCACTGGAATCGCAATCAGTATCCTCAGTTTGTGATCCTTTGCTTTGTAGTTCGCCTTCTTCTTTTTCTAAAATATTAACTTCTTTCAAACTAAGTGGTGAGTATACTCCCTGCATGTTGCCATGATTCTACTAAAATAAATAACTTATCTTATAGTTTTTGATCATTTTTTGCTATGAGTCGTTCAACTAGCTATAAAAAAAACTTACGCAAACAGTAACCATTCGTAAAATTTACGACTATGACCACTACTTCACATACACGCACACCTCTGAAGCCCCGTATTCACTCACTAATCAACTTTTCACCACGAATAATGAAGCTATACTGACTTTCAGCACGATCAATAGCGTAGTTCGTTTGCAGCGCGAAATTTTCATTTTCGTAGTCGTAAAATTTACGAATGGTTACCGGTAGAGGGTTAAGAATGACACAATAAAAAATATATGGAAAAAAAATTTTTATTTAAGTACTTATTTTACATTAAAAATAAAGTTACTTTTAAAAGCTACTTATGTACATATATCGAAAAAAAAGTGGCAAATAGTACCTCACAATATAGGATCAATCAGTGTCAAGCTCCCCAGCTGTTGTGGGATCGCCACATATTGCTGAGATTGTTGCTGTTGCAGCGCCATAGGATGCTGTGGTTGCTGTTGTTGTGGAATCGCCACAGATTGCTGAGATTGTTGCTGTTGTTGTTGGATCGCAAAAGATTGCTGTGGTTGCATTACCACGGACTGTTGAAGTTGCTTTCCATTCACCCCGGATTGATATTTATGAGGGTCATTAAAACCAGTAACGTTAGATCTCCGTCTTTTAATAGATTGAGGAGCTATAATAATGAAATGATCAGTTAATAGTGCTATGTGTAAGAGAAAATTTTATTATAAGTTGTTTTTCACTTACATTTCAGGTTGAGCGTCTTCCTCGATCCAGTCATCGAAATTAAACGATTCGTTTGAACTCATGTGTAATAATATATATGTTATTTTTTTTTTTATTTAAAGTGTCGGTTTTTATACTTATCTTTTTGATTTTTTGATAGGTATAATTAGCAAAAATGTAGCGCTTTTAAATTTTTCCTCAGTGTCAGTTTGATTTTTTTGGAATTTCAAAGAGCTAACGGTACTGCTATCATTTCTGCTTCATCAGGCAGTCAGTGCTGACAATTAATTAATGTGGGATAAACTATTCTTACACAGGTAAAATAATAATAAACTCAAATATATCTGTCTCACAATCTACAGAATGTCACAGTTTTCGTCAGTACGTAATCAGCACTGACATTCAGAGTGTGAGTGTGTTAGTAAAAAAATCAGAGATTGTCAGTATTTTGGTCATCACCTGATAAGCACTGAGATTTAGAGTGTGTGTGTTAGTAGAAAAAATCAGCGATTCCTGTGGGGGTAACTAGTAGGCCATGGTGGAATTATAATGGTGGAATCAAATGAAGTTATGCTTCTTACTTATTAATCAGCTGATGGACAGATGTGCCAAATTTTCAGCCATTATTGTTTTGCTTTATGTCTTCTATACATATTTCCGAGAAATGTAGTGAAATCGCGTATGCAACTAGTTTTTCTGAGGCTATTATTATATTATTATACACTTTGTGTGATTTCTGTGTTGATAATTATACAATTATTGTTTTCCGCGTTTTACATCAGCTGTACATCAGCTGATTAATAAGTAAGAAGCATAATTTCATTTGAATCCACCATTATAATTCCACCATGCCATGCTAGTAGGCATGGGTAACACTGCGCTGCGCCGCGCAATTACGCTAGCACCAACTATGGCGTAATAGCGGTTACTCCGATTTAGAAAATGCGCCAACTCAATATTGCAATATAAAACCGACTCAATTTCGTGCGCTAACGCCAGCACCGGCTCCAATATAGCGCTAGTGTAAAATTGGGCCAACACAACGCCAATAACAGCACAGCGTATATGACACCGTCACAATTATGTGTGCTAACGCCAACACCGAACCATCGCTAATACGAAAGGGTATTGATATTTTGGGTATATTCAGAAACGCAGCATGAAACGCAACAATTATTTTTTTGATGATTGTCAAAGATGACTTGATACGAAACTCTTTTTTACTCTCTCCCACTTTTACGATTTTCCCACGGGTCTAATGTGGCTTTGTTGCCAGCATCAACACAACATAAAACCCAGCCGATCAGCTGTTTGTGCAAATTGGAGGTGCCAGAAAGGAAAATTGTAACTTTCGGTGGATTTTGATGTTTTGTTTTATGTGCCCAATTTTGTTGAAATAATAAAGAATTATAAAAAATACAGAGTAAATTGTATTGCTTGTGTGTAATATGCAGTGAAGTTTACTGTGTCAACTGGAAAAAATTGTGTTTCAGTTAAAATTATAAAAAATATGTTAATGAGATGGAACGCGGGCACCGGTTCTTCAGTAGATTTATATATATATCCGGTTAAAAATTATTATATTTCAGTTCTAATATATTCACATTTTAATAGAATTGCAAAATAGAGTAAAATATTTCTTAAAAAATACCACCCAACTACATATATTATCGTCCACCACTTTTTGTGCGTTATGCTTAAATTGTCTGAGATTGGGTTTCGAACACGAATATTCGGAATGTGGGAAAATCATACTATCTTGTATATCACTTTTGTGGTTATATCCTTATCTTAATTTGGCATAAGCAAAATTTTATTACTGCTATAGTCTTCAATAACAAAAGGAAGCAGACATTGAAAATAATTGTTAACAATTTCAAAGGTTTTGAAAATAACAAAAAATCTTAGACAAAAACTCTAACAATATTTCAAAAACAAAAATCCAAAGACAAAAAAAATAATTATTTTTGTCTGAGAGAAAACCTTATTTCTTGATTTTTTCTGTTATACACTGATATTTATTTTCAACAGAAAAAATTTGAGCAAGAAATAAAAAAAATATATACATATCTCCATACATTCAATGAAAATTTTTTAAATAAGTGTTTTTTATATTTCTCAACATGTGAGATTTATTATGAAAAATAAAATATTTTTGTTACCGAAAGAACAAAAAATCTGATTTTAAATCTTTTTTGTTGGGACCGAAATTTTTATTTTTCTTTTTTTTTTTTGTTTTTTGTCTGTGAAAAACAAAAATATTTTAAATGTTAACAGTTAAATTCAATCTCTGTAAGGAAGCCTAAAAATTCTCAGAATTAATCTGTAAAATACCCATTTTCGGTTTTTGACAGAGTAACCAATGAAAAATGTTATAAAAAATGCGCATTTTGACAGCGCTCTCATGAAATCAAGAGTTTCGTATCTAGTTATCTTTGATGATTGTGATGAGTGACGCTTCATGCAAAATTTACGTTTATGAACGCTCTGCTTGTACTACAAAAGCAGGTAGCGCCTCAAACTGAGTTTCTGAACGAAACCTTTACTTTCAAAAAGAAAGAAGACAAAATTGACATCTGTAAATAGGAGCGAAAAATATAATACAAAACCAATTAAATAAGATATTAAGGATCTTCATCTAAAGTGATAAACTGCTGGTAAATGGGATAAAGTGATAAAATAATAAAAATTTGTATGAAAATATATTTAAGCAAAGTTTATCACTTTACCGAACGATTTTGTTGCGTAAATTTATAAATTTCGGTAAAATTCAAGTCAGACACATTGTCAGTTTTACTTTTTCAATTCAAAAGAAGAAATTGTGCTTTCTTCGGCATTTTAGCACGATTTATTAAAATAATTTTTACAAAAATATATTCTTTGTTCATTTTATTGGGTTTTTTATTTATTAGTCAAGTTGACATTGACAGTTGACAAGAGTTTAAACAATTATTTACCAAGGTGCGTTCATATAAAAATGCGGATAAACTGATAAATTTTAACAATTTATTAATTTATCACTTTAGATGAAGACCACTATTTATTAGCATATACATATGTATGTAGTATATTTTTTTACGCATGGTAAATGGTAAGAGGAAATTTCGATATAATGGGCCCGGACCCGGAATGCAGCAAAACGAATATTCCAGCATATTTTCACAAATGTACGCAAATGATTTTTAAAATTAAATTAAATTTTGGCACAATTATTGTGCCCGCGTGTATGTAAGCAGAATTGCGCCAAAAGAAATAAAACAGGGATAGTAGACAGTAAGAAGCGAACAAGTGTTATTTATCGATTATTCCATGACAATTGCGCTAAAGGTATTATTGCGACAGAACCGTGCGCTAGCGCCATGAATGGCGTTGGTGTTATTGTATCAGCTCCAAAAAAATTGCGCCATTAAGCCCAAATTATTACTACGTTTATACGGCAGAATTAGTGAACTCTTAATTTCATGAATTCGAAAATAGTCTCGTTTATGCAGCATTTATGAACTCATGAAATTCAGCTTTTTTAAAAAGTGGCAACGCTTAACGAGATCAGCTGTCAAGACAGATTTACCAGGTAGACTCGGTGGCGAATTCTGGAACTACTTTTCTTATTTACAAAGGTAGAGTTTAATGTCAAAATCTAACCGAATTCACATCATGACCATTGGGAATGCGCGAGTCCTAAGCGAATTCAGAATTTAACGACGGCGAAATATAATTTTGACATTACACTACGAAATACAATAACAAAATACATTGGACATTTCTGAATTCGCCACCGAGCCTACCTGTTAAATTTGCCTTGACTGTGTGAACAGCTGTTGGTTTGGCATTGCCGGACTTGTACTTCATAAATTCATGAAATGATGGCGAAATTCATGGATAGTTTTCGTCAACAATTAAATTCATGAAAATTCGTTTATGCAGCGCAAATTCATGAAATGATTTCATGAATTTCCCAACGTATAAACGTAGTATACATTAGCGATGTGGAAGTGGGCAGTGACGGTTTTCGAAATCAGCTGATGCGTCTAATATGAGCAGTGACTGCCAGACCAAACACAATAGAGCGTTCGCAGTATTTGGCAGTGACTTCTTTATATATTAGGTATGTTTCCTTTTACCTTGGACACGTGGTGACATAAATTTACTTACCATTTTCATGTCCATTTTTTTCAATTAAAATAATCAATCTTGTTTCATTTTTTCCTCTGCTCTTTCTTCTTCTTTGCTTTTTCGTTCCGCCAGCAATATTTGATAGTGGAAATCAATTAAGTAAAAATTAAATTCTCTCCTGCTTGCTGGCATCAAAGTACGGAAACCCAAAATTAGTAAAAAAAATATATTGCATTGTATAGTACGGAAACAGACATAAGTTCACATCAACACTTAGAAGATGGCTGCGATTCAAGGCAGCGGCAGCGAATTTAGAATTTGGGCTAAACGGAGCGGTGCTGCCAGCTGCCTCTGCTGTATTAAGTGCCGCTTCATTGCAAACCGTAGTTTCTAAAAATCAGCTGATTTCGAAAAACAGTCGCTGCCACAGCCACAGCGCTATTGTAATTCCGGCTTAAAAATGAAAACCACATTGTTTTATATAGAGAGAGGAATTCACCAATAATAAAATGTGCAGTGTTGCCGCTAAAAAATTTCGAAAAGTGGCCGAAAAAAGGAAAAAAAGTGTCTCCCAAATTTTTTTTAGCTAGAAACACATTTTTATATATTTTTGTGGTTTATTTAATGCTTAAAGCAATTTGCAAGCGGTTGGTACCCTTGGTCTTAAATAGTGAAAGTTTTGAAAATAATCTTTCCGCTGATGCACTGCTATGTGGCAGCGTTAATATATTTGCAACAAATTCACAACAAGTTCTCATTTAAGTTGTTTTTCATTTCCCCACGTTGTGCGAAAACTCTTCTATTTCGGTTTGTTAAAACAATTTTCTTGCATTCTAAAAATTTTTACTCCCAAATAACTCTTTCGGGGTTTTCCTTCGCAGCGGAGAATTGCTAATGGAAAGTGAAAAGGTAAAAAAGAGGCTTTTTTATGTGAATTTTATATGAGCTATTGGCCAGTTTTTAATTAAGAAAAATTGAAAAAAATTGTTTGGTAAAGTTATGGATCCATTTCGGAGACCACCACATCCCCTCATCAGACTTCTTCAGGCGGCCTCAACCGAGGATCGAACTTAAGTCGTTTCGATTGGTAATCCAATGGCATCCCATTGTGCTACCACCGCCGTCAGCTTTGTTTCGCTTAATTCTCAATTTTCCTTTTATTACAATCTACATACCAACAACAGTAGCAGAAAACGGCCATGTAAAAACAAACGTAAAAACGCTTTTTTTTATATTTAAGAAAAAAACTAAAAAATATTTATTACATTATAGGTTTGAAAGTAAAAAAAAGGACCAAAAGTGGCCCAAATTTTTAAAAAGGTTCAAATATTGCATATTTTCAAAATGTTGGGTTCCGATAGCCTGGCTCTTAAAAAAGGTTCAAATTGTCACTTTAGTAGCCTCAGAGGCAATGCTGTACAATCGCTAATTTTGCAGTTTCTTTCTCGCTCTATTGCTTTCGAACTCCGATGCCATTTACTTCATTAGTGTCATAATTTAAAAAAACCATTTTATGTCTTCTTCGCTAAATATGGAAGTAAGCTACTATACTAAAGCGACAATATTTTTTAAATAAAGCCCTTAATTTTTATCTATGACCATAAAATTTCATAACAAATAAATAACACTGATTCTCACTACTAAGTATCGATTCAGAAAATTGTGTTGTGGCGTTATTGAAGCAAGTGTGCTTTGTGCTTTTGGCATGTACATTAAGGTGGAGTGAAAACATATGGAGCTTTTTTTTTTTTTTTTTTTTTTTTTTTTTTTTTTGAACGTACCAATGAAAAGTTGCCTTTATACGAGTTAATGAAATTTTATGGCGATAGGATGACATTTTGGACTGCCCCCAGTCCCGCAAAGTTGAAAGCAATAAGCACGATCTGGTACAAATATGAAATTTTGAAAATTATAAAGGCAAAAAACCAAGTAGGAGGATTGATAAATATGGCTAAGCTGAGTATTAAAGTGAATTTTTTTTTTTTTTGGAAACAACAACAACAAAAGTTATTAAAGGTCAAAGTTTATATTATGCATTTTTTAAATTGCAATTACTTAAAAACTACTGAACCGATTGCGAATATTTGTATACCATTCGATAGGTATTTTGATTCCGTTTAATTTCATATACATTTTCCAGTGCGTTCCATAATACCCTCGAGCGGGGGTCAACCCTCTTTTACCCCCCTTACTTTTCATATATAAAATGTATACCAAATTAAAGGGAAAATACATGCGAGTAGGTCAATAAAATTTGACAGGCTTATTTCTGGGCTAAAAAGGTGCCGTTCTGGCTTTGGAACAAATTGAATTTCCAAAAAAAAAATTCGCTCCACCTTAATGTATGTACATATGTATATATACATATGCTCTCTTGTTCTCAATACCGAATATGCATTAGCGCGCTCAATATTGGTTGCCACTATCCTAAAAAAATGTTGATAATAATTCCCAACAAAATAATCAAAAAATTGCAAACAGACTAATAAATTATCGCCTTCATAATTCGAATGATAAAAGAAACTTAAAAGAAGTACACCTGCTTTGGTTTACAAAAAAAAATTATCTGAAACGTAAATTACATCTATGAATGAATTTTGTTTGTAGTTCATTTGATTTTTCTTTGGTCAAAGCTTTGGTAGAAATTAAAAAAAAAAAAAAACATTTTTAACATTAACAAATTAAGTACATATACCTTAGAATAATTTTATCATATTGAAAAAGAAAAATACTAAAATCATTTGATAATTACCAAATTACCAACCGCAAAAAAATACCTATTTTGGAATTAATTACCAAGTGTGGCAACCATATGCTCAGTTTGAGTTCCTCCTCCCCACCAGCTGGTACATTTACCTATTTCACCATTCCCATGCAATGAGCCAACGCGACCCGTACGGGTAAATACCCATATGGGCTCAATCGCCCATGGCTGGTGTAAGGGATCTATAACAGAGTTGCATCTGTGGGCCTATTCTGTAACCAATTTGCGTAAATTTTCGGATCGGTAACGTAAATTTGCGATAATTTTTGCGATTATGCTATTCTGTACGATTTTTCGGTCGCATCATGATGCAATAATAAAATGCAGAGGACGGCTATTTTGTTTTTGGAATAGTAAGCTGTCAAATTATCGTCTTTTGTTTTGATTTTGCCCTCTTGCACGTGTTATTCGTGGAAATAGCTTGTGTGTTCGCTTGTATGTTCGCTGGCGTTTTTTCTGTTTTTGACATTCTTATCTACGGCCGTTCAATGGTAATCGCCTATTCTCTTTTAGCCGCTACGACCATATAGAATTATTGGATCATGGGTCGCATTCTATAGTATATTTTTACAGATGTTTCCGATAATCATCGCAGAGGTATCGAGGGAAATTTTCGTGTCGGTAGATTTTGCGATTATCGGCCGCAAAATAAGTTACAGAATTCCAGCACTGAACTGCTCGAAAACCCTTATGCCGCCCACTAACCATCCATTTATCGTACTACGTACGTAGGTTTAATTAAGAAAAATGTTTCTGATTTGTATAAATAGCATCGTATATATGAAAACTACAAAGTTTCATACTTTTATCGATCCAAATGGCGAAGTTATACCCGAATGTGTAAATATCTGCATATCACAGGTTGTATGGCAGCTATGTATGTGTAATAGTGTTCCGATTTTAATGGTTTTCACACAGATTATGTACTTGGATAAGACAACAAGGACTTACGAGTTTCATGTCTTCATCTGCCGAAATGGCAAGGTTATACCCTAATGTATGTATAAATATGTGAAAAATCAACTTACATTATTACTATATCGTCCCCTCAATATAACAATAGCGTATGTGCTCATACGCTATTATTTTTTTAATGCATATTTAGAATCTCGTCAAATTCTACTTCCACAAAGTGGGTCAAAATGTCATTGGAAAAAATGGTGTATAATTTCTTGTTCAAAAATTTAATAGATATCTGATTTGACAAAAACTTTAAACTCGATTTTCTCAAAACCCAAAAAAAATTATACGCTATTGTTATATTGAGGGGACGATATATCTGTGGCATAATCGCCTAATGCGCTGGTTATAATAGGCGGAACGGGACGGAAGCCGTACCGATAGAGAACGGTGTAAAACATAAGACAGTTATAATAGTGCGTTAGCTGCCGTCTTTGACAATTGCCACAGCTGTAAATATTGTGCTTTGTTTACCAATTTAAAACAGAAAACTTTCAATTTGTTGGTGATTTCATGACGACGCACGCGGTTATTAAGTCTTTCCTCGAATTCGCACATTTTTATTTTATAAAATGTTTAAATAAATTTTTTGCTAACGGTATTCTGTTTTGTCACAGCAAAGAGAACTGTCAAATTACCCTAAGAATACGGAAGAAATCTAAAATCAACAGATGCTTACGGTTCTCGCCGTTTTCTTCCGTTCATTGTAATCAATCACATGCCTTTCACATACAATAGATATTAAAGTGACAGCTCCATCCGTTGCGTTACGGCTATTATAACTCACGAGTAAGTCGTAAAATGTGATTTCGAGATAAATTGCTTTTTATATTCGAATGCGTCTTTTTTTATATAAAAGTCGATTAAAAACTATGAATGAAAAATCGATGAGCCATCCACAATGTTACGATTAAAGTTTGCAAATAAAACAAAATGTTATGAAGAAATTTCATTAAGTATACAATTAGTCCCCGATTGTTCCCGTACGGCTAGAAATGTTGACTAATTGTAGGCCAATTGTTCCCGAACGGGCATAAATGTAGATTAATCGCTTTCATCCCGAACGGGTACAAATCTAGATTAATTAAATGTATAAATTTTACAAAAATATTTAGTATTAAAAAAAAATTATAATAATAGGTATAACTGAACACCCTTTCTTTTAATAACAATGATGAATAATAGTTTTAAAAATCTGTTAACAGAAATATCATTTGAAAAATAATTATGTACTCAATACTGACTATTTAAAAAAAAAAAATATTTTTTTGAGGATTTTTACAAAAGCAAAACTTATTGTATAATCTTTATTTAAATAAGCATGCACATTTATAATTTTTAAAGATTGTTTAAAAAATAGCCTTGGCTATCAACTGAAAAATTCTTCACATGTCTTTTACACTCGCTTAATGCATTCTCAAAATTTAAAATATTTGGAGAAAGTACTTAATTATTTTAAAAGATTTGACTACAAGATGAAAGCTAATCGAATAAACTTTCTTCTAATATGTATAACAATGGTTGCGTTCAGAAGTCGCAACGGTTGCGCAACGGTTGTGTTTTTATCTTCTAAACGCAAGGTTGAGTATTGATTTCCCGTGTCTTAATTTGGATGCTGTCAAATTTTGGTATCAATCGGACGATCCAATCAAAAGTTATAAGCAAACGTGTACATAAAATACAACTCGAGATTTGTACAGAATAAAAATTTTGAGAGCTTGCCATGAAAAACAGCGTAGCAAGTTTTTATTTTTTCTTACGGTTTTATATAAATTTGATATTGCCGAGTTTTGGTATTGATCGTTCAATCTAAACAGAAGTTATAAGTGAAAATATGTCTCCACATAACGTGTTTCGCTCTTTTTTTCTGCATTCGCTCCCTCAATCTTGGTTCGACACGGAAATCAGTGCCGAAACTCGCTAATTTCCATACAAATTTCTGAGAGCGAGTGAAGAATGAAACACTTGTGCCACGCCCCCCCGTACAAACGGTTTTTACCCCCTCCTGGATCGGTAAAGGAAAGCGTAACCGAAATTGAGGTCGTTTAAACGAAATTTCTACTTTTCGTCAGCCAAAATTCAAAGTGCTTGTATTCGTCAGCCGCAAATAATCGTAGGCTAGTTTTCGTATGGTGTTCGGTGTTTGTCCGGACTGGGGATAGAACACGAGACCTTTTGTATGGCAGAAAAGAATAAAAAGTATGTTTTATCAGGATGCCGAACCAAATCGCAAAATAAAAGTATCTTTTATTTTGAAAATCGAATCACAAATAAGATGATGATGACTGTTGATAACTGAAAGCCAATGCGAAGCTTCGCCGGGTATGCTAGTCTTGATATAAATTATGTATGTGTCAGCTTGGATATAATCTGTCTATGATAGTTCATCTAATTTTAACTCTTTCAGCAATCATTAAATTATAATATTAAAGCTCTTCAGAAAGATAATTCTGCGGACTAAGGTTATTTTTTTTAAGCGCGGCCAAAGACCGCCAACGGAAAAAGGTGTTCTACAAACACATTACTTTATCAATGAATATTTCCGGAACTATAAGCATCCGGCGGGTGGGGCTTTGTTTTTTGTGATCTGTGAGACCAGCCTTACCCTCCGGAAAAAGCCATTTCTATCGGATTGTGGTTCATTATATACATATATACATTTTGTATATAATAGCATTACATAACTAGAATTTCCGCGAGCAAAATGTATACAACCCTTACCAATCCCCTAGTGGAAGGTTGGAAAAACAGTATATGGCAATGCAGTTGTTTCCAATTACGCATTAAAGGTGTTGGTCTTCCGGCAACTTGAAATACCATTTTCGTTTAAACAAACATAAAACATATGACCAAATACTTTCCAGACAGTCTAGAGGTGGGAAACTGTCGATATTTTATTTTATTTTTTAAACTAGGGTTGGGCGATATATATCGATATATCAATATATCGATATTTTAAAAATAGTACAGCCGATAATATCGACGATATTTTGAACTACCGTGCATCGATAATCGATAATTTTTCGTCATTTCGAGCCAAATTCGATATTTTTCATACATTCAGATTCGCTTTGAATTTTGTTATGGATACGCGTTTGACCTCGATTACGATCTACAATCGAGTGGAGCAGCAATGCATGGCGGTCGGCATGATCTAGGGTTGCACTGTGGCTAGTCATTGTCGGCTGGGCGGGGTTCTTGCCTACATTGCTGTCCTGCGCCATAAACAGAAAAAATTCATATCATGCCTTTTCAAACCAAAACGAGTAAAATCAAACGAAAACAACATCCGGTTTTAGCCGGATGCCACGGACGGACCGTTGAAAAATTCAAAAATTCAAAAGATAACCCGAAAAAAAATCAAATTCAAGAGGCCAGGCATCAGTTAAATTTAAATAAATGCAAACCGAGGGAAAATGTCGTTAAAATTTGAATATGAATTTTGAACGTACATATGTACGTTAAAGTCAGACGGACGTTAGCAAAACATTTAAATCGGACGGAAATACTGACAATCGACGGAAAAATTTGAAAATAGATAATCGGACGTTATATTTAAATAATCGCGGACGGAAGAGAAAAGATTTAGAAATTTAAATTTGAATACACGTTGAAATCAAAAAAAACTGTCAAAGTGAATTTGAATTTGAATATACATATATATCGCGAAAAAAAATCGTTAAATTTGAATTTAATTTGAATCAACCGGAAGGACCGGTTATTAACAGGCATCTGAAAATACATAAAAGAAGCTGAAATTTAAAATATATGAACAATCAAAAAAAAAGTTAAAGGCCGAACTCACAAGGGGGTGGCGTTGCTGATGTTGTTGCAGCGCTGGTGCGTTTTTGTCCCACCCTAATCCATGGTTACTGTCGCACCCGAATACCAGTAACCCCTTACCTGTGTTGCGCCGCCGGTGTTGTTGCAGCGCTGGTGCTTTTCTACCCACCCTCATCCATGGCCATCGGTGCACCTATATTTCGATGACCCCGTTATTATTATGCGCTGCTGGTGTTGTTGCAGCGTCGGTGCTTATCGACCCACCCTCATCCATGGTCATCAGTGCACCTATGTCTTGATGACCCCGTAATTGAAAATCCCTATGCCTCTTAAATAAGGGTGGTCAACATTCCCATTTCAGATTCACAATTTTATTTAAACCTCATTCTTCCTTTTAACTTATATCTAAATCTTTACTTTTCTTGCATTTTGTATTTAGTATACCCTATGTTTAAATATTAGCACTACCAATTATATATGAAGATCAAAGGCGCCTTTCCCCCTTTTTTTTTTTTTCTTGTTAACAAAATAATATTCAGTTCACAGTACTAGGGTGATCTTCAGTTATTAAATATTCTACAGCCTGTTATTGTTGTATGGAAATATGTGCGTATTTATGTGCATCTGCCTGCGCTGACTATGTTCATGTACCAAAATTCGATCTGTAGCAATTACAGACTCCTGACACCTTCATACATATGTATGTATAAAAGCGAGCAGATCCACATAATTATACGCATACATACATACATGAGCACATCGATCTTACTTAATTAAAAAAAAATGATATATGCAAAGTATATAAATATTGCTTACGACCTAAGCGCCGGTGACAGATGCTGCTGTTGTTGTTATGGGGGCTATTGCTGATGGGGTCCTTTTTCCCGCCGTTGTTGTTGCTGCTGCTGCGGCACACTATGTACGCTGTAGTATTGTTTTTTATTCGTTTTGGTGCATTGAATTTTTATTGCTTTTGTTGGAATTAATTTCGGTTCGCTAATAAGCTCCTATGCACATATATGCGTTTACGATCTATGCAGGTTTGTTGCATATATGCAATTTATTTATATTTTTATATATACTGCGCACGCCTTATTTATTCTCAAATGACTGAACAGAAGTTATTGTGCATAGCACTTTTTGGCACAGAAATCATGGAAAATTCAGCAGACCAAGTCACTCGCACGAACACAAGGAGATAACATGGTTTTTTTTTTTTGTTTTACATATACACATGTATGTATGTATTTTGTCTATAATAGTTAGATTATTTATTTATGGTCCACAAGGAGATACAATGGTTTTTTTTTTTTTTTTTTTTTTGTTTTACATATACACATGTATGTATGTATTTTGTCTATAATAGTTAGATTATTTATTTATGGTCCATTTATATAATTTGAATTTATTTTATATACTTATATACATATGTATTTATTTAGAGAAATTGTGCATTTAGTTGAATTCGATAGGTTCATTTTGCAGTTTAATTTAATTTTTTGGGTTGGTATGTATGTATGTAAATATGCCAGTAAATATTTGAATATTGATTACATGTACATGTAAAATGTATATGTTATAGTTAGAAATTAAGTTTATATTAAATTGTTCATCCACTTAATTCTTATATGTATGTTTAAGTAATACATATATTTCACTGACTGACTGCTACCGACTTCACTCATCAACCACTTTTTCCAACTCATCACCGCTGTACTAAAATTTTTCTATCCAAGCGTGCCTTCCACCTTTTTATCTATTCAGTTTGGAAGAGTACCGTTTTCTTTCGTTTATGTATGCATTAGGGTGAAAACAGAATCAGAACGTAACGACAAGACACTGCGTCAGCGACAGTCTGTCACGATTAAAATATATGCGCTATTATGGAAGCGATTACAATAAAGTCTACGCGTCGCAACGTCGTCCAACGACAAAATTACGTTGTCATCAACTTAGACTGATTTCTAATTTCGGTGACGAGGAAGAGTTGTCGCTGCGTTATGAAATATGAAAGTTTTGACAACTCAATAATTCTGACGAGCTTTACAGAAAAAAAATAAATATTTATACGCAATCAAACGTAATGAAAATCTAATGCATTACATTAATGAATTTAGCTATTTAGCTTATTGTTTTGCGTTGAAAATTTATGATCTAAGCGAAAGAAAACCTCTAATTGTGACTTAAAAATTGTAATGTGGCTGCAACAGGCATATGTAGTGACAATCGTTGACACTTTTATCATGCTTTAATCGCTGAACTCGCACTGACATTATTACGTCCAGTGTCTGTCGCTGTCGCACCGTCGCGTCGCCTCGATTTGTCTTCAGCGTAAAGTGGCGTGACTGCCGCTTGTTCAGTGGCGTGATTTTACTGTAATTTGGATGTCCATATTCTGGTGTGACGCTAGCAATAACATAAGCGAGATGGAATGCGGTTGCCATGACACACAAAAAAAAAATTACCAAAACTTTCGGAATAAAATGCCTCAAGCATTTTCCCCATGAAACTATCTCAAAAAAGTCGATTTTATTCGTGCCCTAGTAAATTTGCTACTGTAAAATTTTATTAGTGTGCGTTGGGAATATTAATAGACATTGTTGTCTTACGATTGAATTATAAAAATGGTAAGAGACAAGAAAATCTGATTAATAAAACAATAGTATAAATATGTGGTAAGTAATTAATTAATTTTCTGTGAACTATGTAAAATTTTAAAATTGTATGGAGCGCATGAGAATATTTTATAAAATATGCATTTGAAAGTACCAAGTCACCGAATAACCACGTGTTACGTATTTTCACATTACGAAGTGTTCATGGCAACCCTGGAAGAACCAGTTTGTCCATCACCAATACATGTGCATCTCCCGCCATTGGAACGATTGTCAAGGTTGAGATGGGAAGTTTCTGTTAAGCTTTCCCCATGAGAGGCCTATTTATAGAGGTTGGCTCGAAAGCTTGCCTATTTGCAAATAAAAAAAAATTTTCATGCCATCTATAAGGATTGAAATCTGAAGAATGAATCAAAACCACATAACCATTTAGAAGAATAGAAAAAAAAACAATATAAATCTCGGACACAATTACTTATTTAAAATTTGTTTAGACTCTTAGTGGAGGAAGAGGAGAATTAATTACAGGATTTTGAATAAAAAAAAGGTTACATTTAAGATATCTAGTAACTGAATAAGAAAATTCAAATTTTAATAATTGCCAGAACACCACCAGTGGTGAATGAAATTTATTCGAACAAGGAAATGACTCCTGTCAAAATTGTCAGCTGTTGCCATCGAGACAACCTCAAAAATCACCCTCGTTTCGCAGTGCGGCCACCTGTTACACTAGCCCATAGCTCAAACATACAAGGTCGATGCGAGGGAGAATCGCTCTTCTTCTTCTTGGCATATGTCAACTTATTGTCTGTTGCTTTGATTTTACAATTTTGCATGCCTTGTTCGTAGAAGTAGAATGCCAAGCTCAAGGTTTATCCAAAGAAGGTTATATTAGTTACGTTTTGATGTGTGCGTTTCCTTTAAAAAAAAATGTCAACGTGAAAGAGGAGAGAAATTATTTTCAAAGTAAAAAGATTTTTTTCCCAATCGGTTCTATCTGACGTTCGCACTTTTTTTTTTTTTTTTTTTTTTGCACACATACCCAATTGCAATCGGCTTATCTGCCGCGAAATCCTTCTTTAAACAATCCCTGCTAAGTTGTGTGTTCACTTCTTTTTCCCTGCTTTTGACATTTGAAATAAGCCGCCTAACGCCAATCGCATATTCTGCCTCACATGCGACGACCTGTTTAGTTTGGCCACGCGTCAACCATTCTTCTTCACCATGTCAGCACGTCGGCCATTATGAAATGGAAGTTATTGGAAAAGTACTAAGAAAAACTACTAAAATAGTGGTGCTGCCACACAGACAAAATTAAGCAACCGAAATTAACCCGTTTATGATCGATATCAGGATTGATACCGATAGCAAACCATAACAGGCCTGCTTCGCTTCGAAGACCTGACGAGGGAGCGAACAGGAAAATGGTTTGCCTGTAAGGTTGTCGCGAGAATACTCAACTGTTAACTACGTGGGGCACGACTCACCCCTAGATAAGAGTCTCAAATTCTTCCACAGCTAACCGGGCAGCAGAGGCTCCATCAGGTGATATCAAAAAAACCATATGCTATATGAACGTGCAATCTAGTAGTGTATGAAAATCCGAGAATAATTGAAAGTCAGGTATAATAAAAAAAATTCATTTGGTAAAAAACCAAAACGCGTAAGTCCGGTGTTGCGGTGATTCTCTATTGGCTTAGGCCAGAGAAGCCTACTCCCCCCCTAGGAGCCCTCCTCCTAGGTGCCGAACTTGGTCGGTCTTAACAACCTGTCCCCCCCGGCTGATCCAACCCCGCACGCTGGACCCAGGACAGGCGGTCTTGAAAAAGACCCTTGGTCCGCTGGTTTCTCGCCCCCCGGAATGGGCTTTACAAAAAAAATTAAATTATTTTGTTTCCTATTTTAAGGCTTCGCGGCCTTAGACATTTTTTTACAGGAGAACGCGTCTAAACTCCGAATACAATCACCTTATGAGCTAGTCTATGGTCCCTAAACTCGCGAAGCTGGACAAAAAAAACTTTAACAGGAAAATCATCAATACTCCGTTTGAACAGACATTTTTGTATTGGAGAACTCGTCAAAACTCCGTAAGGTTAGGCATTTGATATAGGAGAACTCGCCAAAACTCCATAAAACTAGACATTTTAATTTGGGAGAACTCGTCAAAACTCCGTATAAGCAGACCAATTGGAATATGGACTGCTAGATGGTCCACGGTTCCCGGAGGGAGCGCTTGTGATCCACCTATTATTATAACTGCTCGGGGAGAATACTGGGCGAATTGTCCCCGACCGCCAAGACGCCCAGCGGAGTCTTATTGAGGACGGATATCAGAAGTATGGAATCGTCCTAATAATCTCCCTGTTAAGTCTTCTAAGTCATACAGTGCATTGCCCACTTTTCCACGCACTCGACACTTGACTCTATCATTTGCCTGCGCTAAGTTTTTACAGATTTCCTCGTTTGCGTCCGTTCAGTCGACTGCTGACAGTTTTGGGACATTTAAACAAAATCGAACGTATGAGCGCTTCAAAAAAAAAACAAGGCACGCTTGAATGGTCGTATGAGATCTTAAGCAATTAACTGCCTAAATAAAATCACGGTTGGTGTTAAAGTCCAAATGCAGGTATTTGTACAATTACTGAAATTTAAATCTCTATCTTGATTCAAAATTAGATCGCATCGAAAAGAAATTAACAAAACCTTGGTTTTGTGTTTGATCAAGCTTTCAGCGAATATTAATAATGATTATTTGCTATTTAAATCTCTATGCCGGTACAAAATTATGTCACATCCGAAAAAGTAATAAAACTTTAGTTGTCGCGTTTGGTGGGAAAATCAAGCAATAATTGTAATAATTATTTGCGATTCAAAAAAAAATTATCTTAGATTTTAACTAACAATATCGATTCAAAACGACCGCACTTCGCTTGTCAAAAAAAAATATTTGTATAAATAAACGTGTTCATATACGTGTATATGTAAATGTAAAAAGATATACAATGCAAAATATATATATATGTTCGTTATTCAATGGGAATGCTGACCTTCCATTATAAAAGGCACAGGTTACAGAATAAAAAAATATATATAAACCCCCTTGAAAAACAAAAAAATTAAGACAGTGTGTGCCAACTGGTCTCCAGCGCACCAACCGCAATGCAGGGTTGCTCGGAAGCTAAATCCCTGAGACAGGCTGGCTAACTAAAGATAGTTAGCAATAACAAAAAAAAAATTTAAATTTTGCGAAATACTAACCTATCTCCGCCGCAATGAAAGGAACGGTTTGAATCCGCTATCCCCAGACTTGCGGAGATAGACAATACATCCTTGGGTCTCAGCTCAGCTCATCGCCATGAAGTGTTGCTAAATGTTCCAAGGCACCCAACTCAGGCATGAGATGAACTGAGGCCTGCATCGCATAACCAACGAAAAAGACAGTACAAAAGAAATTTGCAAAATACCCTCCTGATCTCCGCCGCAATGAAAGGTGCAGCTAGAGGCTGCATTCCCCAGACTTGCGGAGATGAAAAGTACCAACTCAGGTCTCAGACCACCCATCGCAATGAAAGTGGCGCTAGGTGCAACCAACTCAGACGCGGAATGGCTGAGGCCTAAATTGCAAAAAAGAATCACGAAAACAAAAAAAATTAAAAGGACGAATTTTCCTTGTGACCAACATCCTTGGCTCCGCCGCAATGAAAGGCACGGTTTGAAGCCGCTACCCCAGACTTGCGGAGAAGGATTGCTAGCTTAGGATCCAGCCAACTCCGATGCGAGATAAGCTGGGCCCCAAAAGAAAAAAAAATCCGATACACAAAACTGCACAAAAGACATATTCGGCAAAAAGAAATAAAAATAAATACTGAATCTAGCGGACATGCCCCTCGGACGAAAGTGAAAACAAATTTATATTACAAAAAAAAATAAGTGCGTTCACCACTGCCTCTCCGGGTGAAATGCAAAAAGAAAAAAAAAACAGACTAGGTGACGTAAAGTCTCGTGGAGCCCTGAGCCACTAACACCAATGACTCTCCAATCAGTCTGATCAATTCCATCTTCCCGCCGCAACGCAGTGGCGGCTACGGAGGCTGCCAATCTGGGACTTGCGTGAAGATGAAACTTCACAGACCGACCAGAAAACCACTGAAGCCAGCACCCAAGACACCACGTTGGGCGCCATCTGTTATGGATACGCGTTTGACCTCGATTACGATCTACAATCGAGTGGAGCAGCAATGCATGGCGGTCGGCATGATCTAGGGTTGCACTGTGGCTAGTCATTGTCGGCTGGGCGGGGTTCTTGCCTACATTGCTGTCCTGCGCCATAAACAGAAAAAATTCATATCATGCCTTTTCAAACCAAAACGAGTAAAATCAAACGAAAACAACATCCGGTTTTAGCCGGATGCCACGGACGGACCGTTGAAAAATTCAAAAATTCAAAAGATAACCCGAAAAAAAATCAAATTCAAGAGGCCAGGCATCAGTTAAATTTAAATAAATGCAAACCGAGGGAAAATGTCGTTAAAATTTGAATATGAATTTTGAACGTACATATGTACGTTAAAGTCAGACGGACGTTAGCAAAACATTTAAATCGGACGGAAATACTGACAATCGACGGAAAAATTTGAAAATAGATAATCGGACGTTATATTTAAATAATCGCGGACGGAAGAGAAAAGATTTAGAAATTTAAATTTGAATACACGTTGAAATCAAAAAAAACTGTCAAAGTGAATTTGAATTTGAATATACATATATATCGCGAAAAAAAATCGTTAAATTTGAATTTAATTTGAATCAACCGGAAGGACCGGTTATTAACAGGCATCTGAAAATACATAAAAGAAGCTGAAATTTAAAATATATGAACAATCAAAAAAAAAGTTAAAGGCCGAACTCACAAGGGGGTGGCGTTGCTGATGTTGTTGCACCGCTGGTGCGTTTTTGTCCCACCCTAATCCATGGTTACTGTCGCACCCGAATACCAGTAACCCCTTACCTGTGTTGCGCCGCCGGTGTTGTTGCAGCGCTGGTGCTTTTCTACCCACCCTCATCCATGGCCATCGGTGCACCTATATTTCGATGACCCCGTTATTATTATGCGCTGCTGGTGTTGTTGCAGCGTCGGTGCTTATCGACCCACCCTCATCCATGGTCATCAGTGCACCTATGTCTTGATGACCCCGTAATTGAAAATCCCTATGCCTCTTAAATAAGGGTGGTCAACATTCCCATTTCAGATTCACAATTTTATTTAAACCTCATTCTTCCTTTTAACTTATATCTAAATCTTTACTTTTCTTGCATTTTGTATTTAGTATACCCTATGTTTAAATATTAGCACTACCAATTATATATGAAGATCAAAGGCGCCTTTCCCCCTTTTTTTTTTTTTCTTGTTAACAAAATAATATTCAGTTCACAGTACTAGGGTGATCTTCAGTTATTAAATATTCTACAGCCTGTTATTGTTGTATGGAAATATGTGCGTATTTATGTGCATCTGCCTGCGCTGACTATGTTCATGTACCAAAATTCGATCTGTAGCAATTACAGACTCCTGACACCTTCATACATATGTATGTATAAAAGCGAGCAGATCCACATAATTATACGCATACATACATACATGAGCACATCGATCTTACTTAATTAAAAAAAAAAGATATATGCAAAGTATATAAATATTGCTTACGACCTAAGCGCCGGTGACAGATGCTGCTGTTGTTGTTATGGGGGCTATTGCTGATGGGGTCCTTTTTCCCGCCGTTGTTGTTGCTGCTGCTGCGGCACACTATGTACGCTGTAGTATTGTTTTTTATTCGTTTTGGTGCATTGAATTTTTATTGCTTTTGTTGGAATTAATTTCGGTTCGCTAATAAGCTCCTATGCACATATATGCGTTTACGATCTATGCAGGTTTGTTGCATATATGCAATTTATTTTCTTTTGTATGATACCAGTAATGGGCTTCGATACACTGCGCACGCCTTATTTATTCTCAAATGACTGAACAGAAGTTATTGTGCATAGCACTTTTTGGCACAGAAATCATGGAAAATTCAGCAGACCAAGTCACTCGCACGAACACAAGGAGATAACATGGTTTTTTTTTTTTGTTTTACATATACACATGTATGTATGTATTTTGTCTATAATAGTTAGATTATTTATTTATGGTCCACAAGGAGATACAATGGTTTTTTTTTTTTTTTTTTTTTTTTGTTTTACATATACACATGTATGTATGTATTTTGTCTATAATAGTTAGATTATTTATTTATGGTCCATTTATATAATTTGAATTTATTTTATATACTTATATACATATGTATTTATTTAGAGAAATTGTGCATTTAGTTGAATTCGATAGGTTCATTTTGCAGTTTAATTTAATTTTTTGGGTTGGTATGTATGTATGTAAATATGCCAGTAAATATTTGAATATTGATTACATGTACATGTAAAATGTATATGTTATAGTTAGAAATTAAGTTTATATTAAATTGTTCATCCACTTAATTCTTATATGTATGTTTAAGTAATACATATATTTCACTGACTGACTGCTACCGACTTCACTCATCAACCACTTTTTCCAACTCATCACCGCTGTACTAAAATTTTTCTATCCAAGCGTGCCTTCCACCTTTTTATCTATTCAGTTTGGAAGAGTACCGTTTTCTTTCGTTTATGTATGCATTAGGGTGAAAACAGAATCAGAACGTAACGACAAGACACTGCGTCAGCGACAGTCTGTCACGATTAAAATATATGCGCTATTATGGAAGCGATTACAATAAAGTCTACGCGTCGCAACGTCGTCCAACGACAAAATTACGTTGTCATCAACTTAGACTGATTTCTAATTTCGGTGACGAGGAAGAGTTGTCGCTGCGTTATGAAATATGAAAGTTTTGACAACTCAATAATTCTGACGAGCTTTACAGAAAAAAAATAAATATTTATACGCAATCAAACGTAATGAAAATCTAATGCATTACATTAATGAATTTAGCTATTTAGCTTATTGTTTTGCGTTGAAAATTTATGATCTAAGCGAAAGAAAACCTCTAATTGTGACTTAAAAATTGTAATGTGGCTGCAACAGGCATATGTAGTGACAATCGTTGACACTTTTATCATGCTTTAATCGCTGAACTCGCACTGACATTATTACGTCCAGTGTCTGTCGCTGTCGCACCGTCGCGTCGCCTCGATTTGTCTTCAGCGTAAAGTGGCGTGACTGCCGCTTGTTCAGTGGCGTGATTTTACTGTAATTTGGATGTCCATATTCTGGTGTGACGCTAGCAATAACATAAGCGAGATGGAATGCGGTTGCCATGACACACAAAAAAAAATTACCAAAACTTTCGGAATAAAATGCCTCAAGCATTTTCCCCATGAAACTACCTCAAAAAAGTCGATTTTATTCGTGCCCTAGTAAATTTGCTACTGTAAAATTTTATTAGTGTGCGTTGGGAATATTAATAGACATTGTTGTCTTACGATTGAATTATAAAAATGGTAAGAGACAAGAAAATCTGATTAATAAAACAATAGTATAAATATGTGGTAAGTAATTAATTAATTTTCTGTGAACTATGTAAAATTTTAAAATTGTATGGAGCGCATGAGAATATTTTATAAAATATGCATTTGAAAGTACCAAGTCACCGAATAACCACGTGTTACGTATTTTCACATTACGAAGTGTTCATGGCAACCCTGGAAGAACCAGTTTGTCCATCACCAATACATGTGCATCTCCCGCCATTGGAACGATTGTCAAGGTTGAGATGGGAAGTTTCTGTTAAGCTTTCCCCATGAGAGGCCTATTTATAGAGGTTGGCTCGAAAGCTTGCCTATTTGCAAATAAAAAAAAATTTTCATGCCATCTATAAGGATTGAAATCTGAAGAATGAATCAAAACCACATAACCATTTAGAAGAATAGAAAAAAAAACAATATAAATCTCGGACACAATTACTTATTTAAAATTTGTTTAGACTCTTAGTGGAGGAAGAGGAGAATTAATTACAGGATTTTGAATAAAAAAAAAGGTTACATTTAAGATATCTAGTAACTGAATAAGAAAATTCAAATTTTAATAATTGCCAGAACACCACCAGTGGTGAATGAAATTTATTCGAACAAGGAAATGACTCCTGTCAAAATTGTCAGCTGTTGCCATCGAGACAACCTCAAAAATCACCCTCGTTTCGCAGTGCGGCCACCTGTTACACTAGCCCATAGCTCAAACATACAAGGTCGATGCGAGGGAGAATCGCTCTTCTTCTTCTTGGCATATGTCAACTTATTGTCTGTTGCTTTGATTTTACAATTTTGCATGCCTTGTTCGTAGAAGTAGAATGCCAAGCTCAAGGTTTATCCAAAGAAGGTTATATTAGTTACGTTTTGATGTGTGCGTTTCCTTTAAAAAAAAATGTCAACGTGAAAGAGGAGAGAAATTATTTTCAAAGTAAAAAGATTTTTTTCCCAATCGGTTCTATCTGACGTTCGCACTTTTTTTTTTTTTTTTTTTTTTGCACACATACCCAATTGCAATCGGCTTATCTGCCGCGAAATCCTTCTTTAAACAATCCCTGCTAAGTTGTGTGTTCACTTCTTTTTCCCTGCTTTTGACATTTGAAATAAGCCGCCTAACGCCAATCGCATATTCTGCCTCACATGCGACGACCTGTTTAGTTTGGCCACGCGTCAACCATTCTTCTTCACCATGTCAGCACGTCGGCCATTATGAAATGGAAGTTATTGGAAAAGTACTAAGAAAAACTACTAAAATAGTGGTGCTGCCACACAGACAAAATTAAGCAACCGAAATTAACCCGTTTATGATCGATATCAGGATTGATACCGATAGCAAACCATAACAGGCCTGCTTCGCTTCGAAGACCTGACGAGGGAGCGAACAGGAAAATGGTTTGCCTGTAAGGTTGTCGCGAGAATACTCAACTGTTAACTACGTGGGGCACGACTCACCCCTAGATAAGAGTCTCAAATTCTTCCACAGCTAACCGGGCAGCAGAGGCTCCATCAGGTGATATCAAAAAAACCATATGCTATATGAACGTGCAATCTAGTAGTGTATGAAAATCCGAGAATAATTGAAAGTCAGGTATAATAAAAAAAATTCATTTGGTAAAAAACCAAAACGCGTAAGTCCGGTGTTGCGGTGATTCTCTATTGGCTTAGGCCAGAGAAGCCTACTCCCCCCCTAGGAGCCCTCCTCCTAGGTGCCGAACTTGGTCGGTCTTAACAACCTGTCCCCCCCGGCTGATCCAACCCCGCACGCTGGACCCAGGACAGGCGGTCTTGAAAAAGACCCTTGGTCCGCTGGTTTCTCGCCCCCCGGAATGGGCTTTACAAAAAAAATTAAATTATTTTGTTTCCTATTTTAAGGCTTCGCGGCCTTAGACATTTTTTTACAGGAGAACGCGTCTAAACTCCGAATACAATCACCTTATGAGCTAGTCTATGGTCCCTAAACTCGCGAAGCTGGACAAAAAAAACTTTAACAGGAAAATCATCAATACTCCGTTTGAACAGACATTTTTGTATTGGAGAACTCGTCAAAACTCCGTAAGGTTAGGCATTTGATATAGGAGAACTCGCCAAAACTCCATAAAACTAGACATTTTAATTTGGGAGAACTCGTCAAAACTCCGTATAAGCAGACCAATTGGAATATGGACTGCTAGATGGTCCACGGTTCCCGGAGGGAGCGCTTGTGATCCACCTATTATTATAACTGCTCGGGGAGAATACTGGGCGAATTGTCCCCGACCGCCAAGACGCCCAGCGGAGTCTTATTGAGGACGGATATCAGAAGTATGGAATCGTCCTAATAATCTCCCTGTTAAGTCTTCTAAGTCATACAGTGCATTGCCCACTTTTCCACGCACTCGACACTTGACTCTATCATTTGCCTGCGCTAAGTTTTTACAGATTTCCTCGTTTGCGTCCGTTCAGTCGACTGCTGACAGTTTTGGGACATTTAAACAAAATCGAACGTATGAGCGCTTCAAAAAAAAAACAAGGCACGCTTGAATGGTCGTATGAGATCTTAAGCAATTAACTGCCTAAATAAAATCACGGTTGGTGTTAAAGTCCAAATGCAGGTATTTGTACAATTACTGAAATTTAAATCTCTATCTTGATTCAAAATTAGATCGCATCGAAAAGAAATTAACAAAACCTTGGTTTTGTGTTTGATCAAGCTTTCAGCGAATATTAATAATGATTATTTGCTATTTAAATCTCTATGCCGGTACAAAATTATGTCACATCCGAAAAAGTAATAAAACTTTAGTTGTCGCGTTTGGTGGGAAAATCAAGCAATAATTGTAATAATTATTTGCGATTCAAAAAAAAATTATCTTAGATTTTAACTAACAATATCGATTCAAAACGACCGCACTTCGCTTGTCAAAAAAAAATATTTGTATAAATAAACGTGTTCATATACGTGTATATGTAAATGTAAAAAGATATACAATGCAAAATATATATATATGTTCGTTATTCAATGGGAATGCTGACCTCCCATTATAAAAGGCACAGGTTACAGAATAAAAAAATATATATAAACCCCCTTGAAAAACAAAAAAATTAAGACAGTGTGTGCCAACTGGTCTCCAGCGCACCAACCGCAATGCAGGGTTGCTCGGAAGCTAAATCCCTGAGACAGGCTGGCTAACTAAAGATAGTTAGCAATAACAAAAAAAAAATTTAAATTTTGCGAAATACTAACCTATCTCCGCCGCAATGAAAGGAACGGTTTGAATCCGCTATCCCCAGACTTGCGGAGATAGACAATACATCCTTGGGTCTCAGCTCAGCTCATCGCCATGAAGTGTTGCTAAATGTTCCAAGGCACCCAACTCAGGCATGAGATGAACTGAGGCCTGCATCGCATAACCAACGAAAAAGACAGTACAAAAGAAATTTGCAAAATACCCTCCTGATCTCCGCCGCAATGAAAGGTGCAGCTAGAGGCTGCATTCCCCAGACTTGCGGAGATGAAAAGTACCAACTCAGGTCTCAGACCACCCATCGCAATGAAAGTGGCGCTAGGTGCAACCAACTCAGACGCGGAATGGCTGAGGCCTAAATTGCAAAAAAGAATCACGAAAACAAAAAAAATTAAAAGGACGAATTTTCCTTGTGACCAACATCCTTGGCTCCGCCGCAATGAAAGGCACGGTTTGAAGCCGCTACCCCAGACTTGCGGAGAAGGATTGCTAGCTTAGGATCCAGCCAACTCCGATGCGAGATAAGCTGGGCCCCAAAAGAAAAAAAAATCCGATACACAAAACTGCACAAAAGACATATTCGGCAAAAAGAAATAAAAATAAATACTGAATCTAGCGGACATGCCCCTCGGACGAAAGTGAAAACAAATTTATATTACAAAAAAAAATAAGTGCGTTCACCACTGCCTCTCCGGGTGAAATGCAAAAAGAAAAAAAAAACAGACTAGGTGACGTAAAGTCTCGTGGAGCCCTGAGCCACTAACACCAATGACTCTCCAATCAGTCTGATCAATTCCATCTTCCCGCCGCAACGCAGTGGCGGCTACGGAGGCTGCCAATCTGGGACTTGCGTGAAGATGAAACTTCACAGACCGACCAGAAAACCACTGAAGCCAGCACCCAAGACACCACGTTGGGCGCCATCTGTTATGGATACGCGTTTGACCTCGATTACGATCTACAATCGAGTGGAGCAGCAATGCATGGCGGTCGGCATGATCTAGGGTTGCACTGTGGCTAGTCATTGTCGGCTGGGCGGGGTTCTTGCCTACATTGCTGTCCTGCGCCATAAACAGAAAAAATTCATATCATGCCTTTTCAAACCAAAACGAGTAAAATCAAACGAAAACAACATCCGGTTTTAGCCGGATGCCACGGACGGACCGTTGAAAAATTCAAAAATTCAAAAGATAACCCGAAAAAAAATCAAATTCAAGAGGCCAGGCATCAGTTAAATTTAAATAAATGCAAACCGAGGGAAAATGTCGTTAAAATTTGAATATGAATTTTGAACGTACATATGTACGTTAAAGTCAGACGGACGTTAGCAAAACATTTAAATCGGACGGAAATACTGACAATCGACGGAAAAATTTGAAAATAGATAATCGGACGTTATATTTAAATAATCGCGGACGGAAGAGAAAAGATTTAGAAATTTAAATTTGAATACACGTTGAAATCAAAAAAAACTGTCAAAGTGAATTTGAATTTGAATATACATATATATCGCGAAAAAAAATCGTTAAATTTGAATTTAATTTGAATCAACCGGAAGGACCGGTTATTAACAGGCATCTGAAAATACATAAAAGAAGCTGAAATTTAAAATATATGAACAATCAAAAAAAAAGTTAAAGGCCGAACTCACAAGGGGGTGGCGTTGCTGATGTTGTTGCAGCGCTGGTGCGTTTTTGTCCCACCCTAATCCATGGTTACTGTCGCACCCGAATACCAGTAACCCCTTACCTGTGTTGCGCCGCCGGTGTTGTTGCAGCGCTGGTGCTTTTCTACCCACCCTCATCCATGGCCATCGGTGCACCTATATTTCGATGACCCCGTTATTATTATGCGCTGCTGGTGTTGTTGCAGCGTCGGTGCTTATCGACCCACCCTCATCCATGGTCATCAGTGCACCTATGTCTTGATGACCCCGTAATTGAAAATCCCTATGCCTCTTAAATAAGGGTGGTCAACATTCCCATTTCAGATTCACAATTTTATTTAAACCTCATTCTTCCTTTTAACTTATATCTAAATCTTTACTTTTCTTGCATTTTGTATTTAGTATACCCTATGTTTAAATATTAGCACTACCAATTATATATGAAGATCAAAGGCGCCTTTCCCCCTTTTTTTTTTTTCTTGTTAACAAAATAATATTCAGTTCACAGTACTAGGGTGATCTTCAGTTATTAAATATTCTACAGCCTGTTATTGTTGTATGGAAATATGTGCGTATTTATGTGCATCTGCCTGCGCTGACTATGTTCATGTACCAAAATTCGATCTGTAGCAATTACAGACTCCTGACACCTTCATACATATGTATGTATAAAAGCGAGCAGATCCACATAATTATACGCATACATACATACATGAGCACATCGATCTTACTTAATTAAAAAAAAATGATATATGCAAAGTATATAAATATTGCTTACGACCTAAGCGCCGGTGACAGATGCTGCTGTTGTTGTTATGGGGGCTATTGCTGATGGGGTCCTTTTTCCCGCCGTTGTTGTTGCTGCTGCTGCGGCACACTATGTACGCTGTAGTATTGTTTTTTATTCGTTTTGGTGCATTGAATTTTTATTGCTTTTGTTGGAATTAATTTCGGTTCGCTAATAAGCTCCTATGCACATATATGCGTTTACGATCTATGCAGGTTTGTTGCATATATGCAATTTATTTTCTTTTGTATGATACCAGTAATGGGCTTCGATACACTGCGCACGCCTTATTTATTCTCAAATGACTGAACAGAAGTTATTGTGCATAGCACTTTTTGGCACAGAAATCATGGAAAATTCAGCAGACCAAGTCACTCGCACGAACACAAGGAGATAACATGGTTTTTTTTTTTTTGTTTTACATATACACATGTATGTATGTATTTTGTCTATAATAGTTAGATTATTTATTTATGGTCCACAAGGAGATACAATGGTTTTTTTTTTTTTTTTTTTTTTTTGTTTTACATATACACATGTATGTATGTATTTTGTCTATAATAGTTAGATTATTTATTTATGGTCCATTTATATAATTTGAATTTATTTTATATACTTATATACATATGTATTTATTTAGAGAAATTGTGCATTTAGTTGAATTCGATAGGTTCATTTTGCAGTTTAATTTAATTTTTTGGGTTGGTATGTATGTATGTAAATATGCCAGTAAATATTTGAATATTGATTACATGTACATGTAAAATGTATATGTTATAGTTAGAAATTAAGTTTATATTAAATTGTTCATCCACTTAATTCTTATATGTATGTTTAAGTAATACATATATTTCACTGACTGACTGCTACCGACTTCACTCATCAACCACTTTTTCCAACTCATCACCGCTGTACTAAAATTTTTCTATCCAAGCGTGCCTTCCACCTTTTTATCTATTGGCAGATGCTACATTATCAATATATATTGACGAAATCCGTGGATCGCGATTCATATTGACAGTGTAGCATCGAGTATTGATGGATCGCGATCCTGGATCGCGAATTTTTAGAAATTTTGCGATCCGCGATCCGGATCGCAATATTGACAATATGGATTGACTGTGTAGCATGAAAATTTTGCGATCCATCAAAATGCGTGTATATTTAGAAATTTAGAAATCCGCGATCCGGATCGCAATATTGACAATACGGATTGACTGTATAGCATGAAAATTTTGCGATCCATGAAAATGCATGTCTTTTTAGAAATTTTGAAATCTGTGATCTGGATCGCAATATTGCAATAAACGAATTGAAAGTGAAAGTGGGAAAAGGACGGAAGTAAAATATTTTGAATCTCAGAGCGAGAAAAATATCGCAATATTCATATTGAACGTGTAGCACCAGTTTGCGATCCATCAAACCATCAATATGAATCGCGATTCAAATATCGCGATTCATATTGACAGTCTAGCATATGCCATTCAGTTTGGAAGAGTACCGTTTTCTTTCGTTTATGTATGCATTAGGGTGAAAACAGAATCAGAACGTAACGACAAGACACTGCGTCAGCGACAGTCTGTCACGATTAAAATATATGCGCTATTATGGAAGCGATTACAATAAAGTCTACGCGTCGCAACGTCGTCCAACGACAAAATTACGTTGTCATCAACTTAGACTGATTTCTAATTTCGGTGACGAGGAAGAGTTGTCGCTGCGTTATGAAATATGAAAGTTTTGACAACTCAATAATTCTGACGAGCTTTACAGAAAAAAAATAAATATTTATACGCAATCAAACGTAATGAAAATCTAATGCATTACATTAATGAATTTAGCTATTTAGCTTATTGTTTTGCGTTGAAAATTTATGATCTAAGCGAAAGAAAACCTCTAATTGTGACTTAAAAATTGTAATGTGGCTGCAACAGGCATATGTAGTGACAATCGTTGACACTTTTATCATGCTTTAATCGCTGAACTCGCACTGACATTATTACGTCCAGTGTCTGTCGCTGTCGCACCGTCGCGTCGCCTCGATTTGTCTTCAGCGTAAAGTGGCGTGACTGCCGCTTGTTCAGTGGCGTGATTTTACTGTAATTTGGATGTCCATATTCTGGTGTGACGCTAGCAATAACATAAGCGAGATGGAATGCGGTTGCCATGACACACAAAAAAAAAATTACCAAAACTTTCGGAATAAAATGCCTCAAGCATTTTCCCCATGAAACTACCTCAAAAAAGTCGATTTTATTCGTGCCCTAGTAAATTTGCTACTGTAAAATTTTATTAGTGTGCGTTGGGAATATTAATAGACATTGTTGTCTTACGATTGAATTATAAAAATGGTAAGAGACAAGAAAATCTGATTAATAAAACAATAGTATAAATATGTGGTAAGTAATTAATTAATTTTCTGTGAACTATGTAAAATTTTAAAATTGTATGGAGCGCATGAGAATATTTTATAAAATATGCATTTGAAAGTACCAAGTCACCGAATAACCACGTGTTACGTATTTTCACATTACGAAGTGTTCATGGCAACCCTGGAAGAACCAGTTTGTCCATCACCAATACATGTGCATCTCCCGCCATTGGAACGATTGTCAAGGTTGAGATGGGAAGTTTCTGTTAAGCTTTCCCCATGAGAGGCCTATTTATAGAGGTTGGCTCGAAAGCTTGCCTATTTGCAAATAAAAAAAAATTTTCATGCCATCTATAAGGATTGAAATCTGAAGAATGAATCAAAACCACATAACCATTTAGAAGAATAGAAAAAAAAACAATATAAATCTCGGACACAATTACTTATTTAAAATTTGTTTAGACTCTTAGTGGAGGAAGAGGAGAATTAATTACAGGATTTTGAATAAAAAAAAAGGTTACATTTAAGATATCTAGTAACTGAATAAGAAAATTCAAATTTTAATAATTGCCAGAACACCACCAGTGGTGAATGAAATTTATTCGAACAAGGAAATGACTCCTGTCAAAATTGTCAGCTGTTGCCATCGAGACAACCTCAAAAATCACCCTCGTTTCGCAGTGCGGCCACCTGTTACACTAGCCCATAGCTCAAACATACAAGGTCGATGCGAGGGAGAATCGCTCTTCTTCTTCTTGGCATATGTCAACTTATTGTCTGTTGCTTTGATTTTACAATTTTGCATGCCTTGTTCGTAGAAGTAGAATGCCAAGCTCAAGGTTTATCCAAAGAAGGTTATATTAGTTACGTTTTGATGTGTGCGTTTCCTTTAAAAAAAAATGTCAACGTGAAAGAGGAGAGAAATTATTTTCAAAGTAAAAAGATTTTTTTCCCAATCGGTTCTATCTGACGTTCGCACTTTTTTTTTTTTTTTTTTTTTTGCACACATACCCAATTGCAATCGGCTTATCTGCCGCGAAATCCTTCTTTAAACAATCCCTGCTAAGTTGTGTGTTCACTTCTTTTTCCCTGCTTTTGACATTTGAAATAAGCCGCCTAACGCCAATCGCATATTCTGCCTCACATGCGACGACCTGTTTAGTTTGGCCACGCGTCAACCATTCTTCTTCACCATGTCAGCACGTCGGCCATTATGAAATGGAAGTTATTGGAAAAGTACTAAGAAAAACTACTAAAATAGTGGTGCTGCCACACAGACAAAATTAAGCAACCGAAATTAACCCGTTTATGATCGATATCAGGATTGATACCGATAGCAAACCATAACAATTTAACAGCAGAACATTTTTAGGAAGTGGTATAACAATAATGTCCGGGTGCTTGAATTTACATTACTTTCTTCTTCACGCAATTCTTAATGATTTTTATGTTTATACTTCAGAATTGGTAGAATATATGTAGACACGTCCAACTTTAACAACAAATATCTAGTAAACTATAAGTCTCCGGCAAGTTTTGATATCAGTTTTGAGATCTGCGAGAGCACCTCTAACCCTGTGCAAAAATGGGTTTTCGCGGGGCGTGCTTCTTTAAAGTAAAGCCGACCCTTTCGATATATTGATATATCGATGTTTTTACACGGCATAAATCGATGTTTTTTTAAATATCGATATAATTTATATCGATATATTTTCCCAATTTGCCCATCCCTATTTTAAACTATCGGAGATCATTGCTAAGGGTTCAGTTAGTTATGCGTTAACTTTATTTCCATAACAGTAACAGTATCGGTATTAATTTGGTCGATTATTAGTGCAGTAACAGTAAACAGCTGAACAGTGATCACAGCCCAATAAAGATGGCAATGCAATAGAGTCGCCCTTCTTCTTTTGGTTTTTTAGTTTGCGAAATTATCATATTTTGTATTAACGCTAATTGCGTGTTCTCTTTTCATTGATACGACCATATTATTATTGGGTCATGACAGTGAACAACTGAAACAAACAATCGATCAGCTGGTTAGCGTTACGGCTGAAAACCAAAATTCATTTGGTTGTTACCGATAGCGTTACCGACTAGCGAATCACTAATCAAATACATTGTTTCCGATAAAAGCCCGTCTCCACATAACTTGTTTCACTAAAAAAAACATCTAGCAAAACATCTCGCTAAATAACCCGTCTCCACGTGGCTGATCGTGATTCAGTTTAACATTTCTCTTTCTTGCTCTTCTTAAATGTTTTTATGTTTGCTTATATTTTGCGTTTTTGTTTTGCTCTTTGTGAGATTTCGATAGATTTTCGATACAAAATTAGAGAAGACATCGATATCATCGAGGTTGGCAAGATGATTCAGAATGAAACAGCGTTGCAATCTTCACAGAGATTTGTATAGAAATTGGCGAGTTTCGGTACTGGTTTCCGTGTCGAAACAAGATTGAGAGAGAAAATGCAGAAAAAAAGAGCGAAAAACGTTATGTGGAGACATGGTATAATGTTGGTTGATCAGCTGTTTTATAACGATACTGTTACTGCATAACTAATTTGAGCTTAAAGCATTGTGAATGGATCCAAGTGATTTAACTCTGGTCTGTGTGTCAAAGAGGTCGAACAGCTGTGCTCAGCTGAATTTGAACATGATTCAAATAAAGAAGATTGTGCACTCAGCGATATTCAGCAAAATATTCATCCGTGAGCCTATTTTCATTTTGGTTAGTACGTCATCAACTACGTTATCGACGAGAAAGAAAATTTGCAAACAGGCAGAAAATACCTTTATTGAACTATCCCATTAAACACTGAAAAAGAAATTATCAAACGTTTGAGAAAATGTTGTTTCTAAAGTTGAGAATCAGCATAGATATCATTTGAAAATAAACATATTTGCAAGTGTTCATCAAACATTGTTTATCAATTTTAGATTAACTTACAACACATTTGAAAAAAAAACTTGTTTCGTATTTTGTACCATTTCACGAATTTCAACATGTCAAGGATTGAAGGAACGAAGAAATTTTGTGTGTTTGCAAATTTCAGTCAGCGTTCGTTGTTCTACTCGAGCAGTCTTTTAACGGTTGAATGATGATGGTTGAAAATGATTGTGTGTAATAATGATTCTGTATTTCTTACTTTATTTTATTTTTTTGTGGCTTTTTGTGAAGTTACACAAAATTAAATAAAACCATATGTAGTTGGTTTCCCATATGTGTGTATGTATATTAAAAAAGATATTAATATACCTACTCATGTAATTGTACAAAAGGCACCGGCGAAATTCACCCGCACGGGTAAATGAAAAACATCACATAAGCGTACAAATATGTAATACATACATATCTACATCTATTTATTCCATTCCATTTCTGCGCTCACACCACAAACTCTCTCACTCTCACTATCCCTCAATTTTTCTGCACTCTAGAGTACATATATGTAATACATACAAACATCTATTGATTGCATTCCATTTCGTACCACCTTTGAAATGGGTTTGAGAAAATGGAATTTATCAAATTGAGAATCAGCCCAAAATCCCATACTAAAAATAAGCCTTTTTGTTTGAGAACGCTATCAAAGGAAATTTGAGGTGCATTTGATAACAAACGTTTGATATTTGACAATAGGGTTACTTCCTTATAGCCCCGTCGCAATAAATGTTCCCTCCAGTTCCCGAATAAACGATTTTATCGTCATTTTGACGATTTTTCCTAATAAATGATGATTTTTTCGTTTTTTATATATTTTTTTAAGGAATAATTGTAATCGAAAAACGGTTATAATCGGTTAGTTCCCCACAATTATTCGCGATTAATAATCGAACGCTTTCGATTAACCTAAAAAGCAGTTAATTGGTTATTTCATTTTTTTTGCCATCCCTACTTACACACATATTTGTTGATATGTATCAGAGTTGAGCAAAATTTTTTCGAATAACGAATAATAGGTAGATGAATAATTTTTTTTAATGATTATTTGAATAATTAATTTCGCTTACTGCAAAAAGAATTATTCGAATAATAGATATTTTTTATTTACATACATTTTTGTGATAAAATCGAAACCATGTACATACATATGTATGTATGTATCTATATGTTCTTCAAATGCTGTTTTTTTCTACCCAGAATTTTTATTAATTGGGTCGTATTAATAAAAATATAGCAAATGTTTTTAAACAAAGATTTCGGAAATTCTACATTAATTTGTATGAACCAAATTTCAAAATGTGAGTAAAAGGTCTGAAATCTGAAGCAAAAGCAAATGCTTGGCTTTTATTAATGTAACCCATTATTTGAAATAGCAAATAAAGTTCCGAATAATTTATTCGTAACTATTTATCTCGTAAGATGACAGCGAATAGTTTTTTATTATCGCATTTATATTAAAAATCATCGCGCACCGGTCGAAATATGACCAACCATATTTTTCAATTTCCATTACAACATGAAAATTTCACTTTATATATATCACATTCACATTTTCTCTACTAACAGTTTTTATACATTTAGTATAAACTTACATTCTTACCAGTTTGGTAAGAATTGCCCACAAACAGCATCCCTGATCACCGCAAAACAGAAAAATTGGGAGTTAAGAGAGGAGCCAGGAAAAAAACTTTAGTGAGCGGATCTAACAAAAGAAAAAAACTTTCGCTCCGATGCCCTGATCGCAAAGAAACGCAAGATGATTGTGACGACGCACCTACATGCGGCAAAATGCAACTACATCCGGCAGTTGATTGTGACGGGGCTATTACCTGCATGACCCAATTATAGTATGGTCGTAGCAGTCAAAAGAGAATAGGAAACTACCGTTTGATGGCTGTTTTCATGAATGTAAAAAGCAGATATTTTGTTTTTATTTAACTTGAAAAACGCTAACAAACACACAAGCTTTTGCACGATTAACACGTTAAAGAATGTATAACTAAAAAAAAAAGACGATAAAATCATAACCTATAAAACAGAAAGAAGAAGAGCACACAATCTTTAGAAAACCGGAAACGAAACTGGGTGAAAGAGAATTTATGTTACTATGTCACTAAATCAGCTGATTCTGTCAAATCTTGGATGAACGCATAGCGGGACCGCTGAATACACAATCTTCTTTATTTGAATCATGGAATTTGAAGTTGTTGTTATGGCTCAATGACGATTGTGAATGCAATATAAGTTGCTCTACTTTTTTCTGTTTTGTAGGTTGTTGATTTTACATTTTACAGTGCACATGCTATTTGTGGAATAGCTGGCGTTTATGCCCTCTCCGGGAATTCCGTTTAGCATCTCGGCCTTAACTTATTATCGGAATTATGTGTAGGTTTTTTCAATTCCCCATTCCAGAATTGCGTTTCTGTTTTCATTGCTATGACCATGTCATTACCCAGCAAGCAAAATTAGCTTAAATAAAGTTTTTTTTTTACTTACTAAGCAAGATATTGGAGGTGTTGAATGAATTGGAGAAAAAGAGGAATAGAGTTGTGAAGTGCTTCAGGTGCAGGAAAGCAAGACACATAGCACGTCATTGTAGCAAGGGCTTCAGTAATTTCAGCACTGTGGACGAGCGAAAGCGCAAGGTTGATGGGCATGAGCAGATGTCCAAATCAATAGATCGCCAAAAAGGAACCATACTAGAAAATACTGATGCAATATTGCGAAAACCATGAAACCTCGAACGAAAGAATTCCTCCAGAGCTGAGCGGAAGGAAGTCGTCGTATATGTTCGGCGAATGACAATAACATCCACAGACGAATAGGATGCGGAACAGCTAATTAAGAGGCTATACACACTTGCGAATCAATTGATTTAGTCGAATTGGGCTCTTGTATTCACACTACGCCAACTATTTAGTCGAATCGGTGGCAACTATTCACACTACAGACTAAGAGCCTATACACACTTGCGACTCAATCGATTTAGTCGAATGTTGATTTGCATGGGAATGTATGGAAGCATTCACACTACATTCAATTAGTTGTACAACTGAAACAGTTGGATTTGCAGCCCAATTTCATTCCAACTGAAACAGTCGGACAACTGCTTGATCAGCAAGGCGCCCTTCTACGTATTCACACTAGAGACAATTTAGTCGAACGACTACAACAACAACAGTGATATACGTAGTGGAAAGAGTTGCCATTCTGACAGCACTACTTTTATTTCACTTTTGGTAAATTGCAGAGATTGAGATTGTTTCAATTAATATTTTCAAAATGTTTAAAAACAAAAGGTTCGTTTCTTATTAACTAGTTATAGACAAGAATTATCTAACTAAGGATATTTACTTCCGTTTTCATGTGTTTCTTGATATTGTTGTTCTCTTCAAATGTCGTTAATCGCATTTTAAAATAGAAATAATGAAAATGAAATTGCATGGAAATTATTAATGGCTAATTTTTAATATTTTTCCGTTTCTTGTACTTCTGTTCGTTTCGCCTTTATGAGCGTAATTCCTTCCGTTTTTCTCTTTTCATTTACTTGACAGCTAGTTGCTAGTTTAATAAGAAACAAAGCCAAACAATGTATGCACTTTTTGTTAATTTTATTGTTTTTTATTTATTAATCAAGTTGACGCTGACAAGAAGGTGCTTTCATGTAAGAATGCGGATAAACTGATAAACTTTAGCAATTTAATACTTCATCACTTTATATGCAGACCACTAATGTAAAATTTGCTGTGTAAAATGTGCACATTGGCAACACTATGTCATTGTCAATCGCACGACTATTTAGAGCCTATACACACTTGCGACTCAATCGATTTGGTCGAATTGGACTGTTGTATTCACACTACTCCAACTATTTAGTCGAATCGGTGGCAGCTATTCACACTTGAGACTAAATAGTCGTGCGATTGACAATGACATAGTGTTGCCAATGTGCACATTTTACACAGCAAATTTTACATTAGTGGTCTGCATATAAAGTGATGAAGTATTAAATTGCTAAAGTTTATCAGTTTATCCGCATTCTTACATGAAAGAACCTTCTTGTCAGCTGTCAACTTGATTAATAAATAAAAAACAATAAAATTAACAAAAAGTGCATACATTGTTTGGCTTTGTTTCTTATTAAACTAGCAACTAGCTGTCAAGTAAATGAAAAGAGAAAAACGGAAGGAATTACGCTCATAAAGGCGAAACGAACAGAAGTACAAGAAACGGAAAAATATTAAAAATTAGCCATTAATAATTTCCATGCAATTTCATTTTCATTATTTCTATTTTAAAATGCGATTAACGACATTTGAAGAGAACAACAATATCAAGAAACACATGAAAACGGAAGTAAATATCCTTAGTTAGACAATTCTTGTCTATAACTGGTTAATAAGAAACGAACCTTTTGTTTTTAAACATTTTGAAAATATTAATTGAAACAATCTCAATCTCTGCAATTTACCAAAAGTGAAATAAAAGTAGTGCTGTCAGAATGGCAACTCTTTCCACTACGTATATCACTGTTGTTGTTGTAGTCGTTCGACTAAATTGTCTCTAGTGTGAATACGTAGAAGGGCGCCTTGCTGATCAAGCAGTTGTCCGACGGTTTCAGTTGGAATGAAATTGGGCTGCAAATCCAACTGTTTCAGTTGTTCGACTAATTGAATGTAGTGTGAATGCTTCCATACATTCCCATGCAAATCAACATTCGACTAAGGGCCTTTTCACATTACTCGGTACGACATCGGATCGACATTTTTTGCTCGGTATTTTCAGCTTACCGAAACGATTCCGCGTTGCTGTGTTTTTCACACTTGTGGGAATACTTTCGGTGCGTTATCGGCAGAAAATAGGAAAACAACCATCGAAATTTGCAAAACAAAATTTTTAACTTCAACAAATCAATCAATAATAACAATAATGTCTTCGTCTTCGCTAGAAGACATTATTGTTATTATTGAGTGATTTGTTGAAGTTAAAAATTTTGTTTTGCAAATTTCGATGTTTGTTTTCCTATTTTCTGCCGATTACGCACCGAAAGTATTCCCACAAGTGTGAAAAACACAGCAACGCGGAATCGTTTCGGTATGCTGAAAATACCGAGAAAAAAATGTCGATCCGATGTCGTACCGAGTAATGTGAAAGGGCCCTAAATCGATTTGGTCGAATTGGGCTGTTGTATTCACACTACGCCAACTATTTAGTCGAATCGGTGGCAGGTCTTCACACTATAGACTAATGCGCTGGTTATAATAGGCGGAACGGGACGGAAGCCGTACCGATAGAGAACGGTGTAAAACATAAGACAGTTATAATAGTGCGTTAGCTGCCGTCTTTGACATTTGCCACAGCTGTAAATATTGTGCTTTGTTTACCAATTTAAAACAGAAAACTTTCAATTTGTTGGTGATTTCATGACGACGCACGCGGTTATTAAGTCTTTCCTCGAATTCGCACATTTTTATTTTATAAAATGTTTAAATAAATTTTTTGCTAACGGTATTCTGTTTTGTCACAGCAAAGAGAACTGTCAAATTACCCTAAGAATACGGAAGAAATCTAAAATCAACAGATGCTTACGGTTCTCGCCGTTTTCTTCCGTTCATTGTAATCAATCACATGTCTTTCACATACAATAGATATTAAAGTGACAGCTCCATCCGTTGCGTTACGGCTATTATAACTCACGAGTAAATAGTTGGGTGATTGACAATGACATAGTGTTGCCAATGTTCACATTTTACACAGCAAATTTTACATTAGCGCACTTCGTATAAAGTGGTGAATTATTAAATTGCTTTTATCACTTTATCTGCATTCTGACATGAAAGCACCTTCTTGTCATCTGTCAACTTGATTGATAAATAAAAAATAATAAAATAAACAAAAAGTGCATACATTGTTTGGCTTTATTTCTTATTAAACTAGCAACTAGCTGTCAAGTAAATGAAAAGAGAAAAACGGAAGGAATTACGCTCATAAAGAACGAAACGAACAGAAGTACAAGAAACGGAAAAATAATAAAAATTAGCCATTCATAATTTCCATGCAATTTTATTTTCATTATTTCTATTTTAAAATGCGTTTAATGACATATTTGAAGAGAACAACAATATCAAGAAACACATGAAAACGGAAGTAAATATCCTTAGTTAGATAATTCTAGTTAATAAGAAACGAACCTTTTGTTTTTTTTAAACATTTTGAAAATATTAATTGCAATATTCAATCTCTGCAATTTACCAAAAGTGAAATAAAAGTAGTGCTGTCAGCATGGCAACTCTTTCCACTACGAATATCACTGTTGTTGTTGTAGTCTTGTTGATTTTAGAATTTATTTTTTTTAATAAAAAAAAAACATAAAACATATAATCATCAAATCAATAAAGCATATTCGAGTACATCACCCGCACAACCGACCAAATTGAAAGCGTCCTTCTCATACGAAAAGTTTATACATGGGCGATAGTACTTACTATCACTGGCACCGAGTAATGTTTGGCCCCTAATGCAACGATATATGCACCGCATGCTGCGCGAAAGACTCCATTTGCTAAACATCTCTCCGTGGTAAAAATTGCAAACTATGAAGATGAAAAAGAAAATATTGAACATTAAAAACTTTTAGAAACAAAAATGCAATCCACTTTTAACTTACCTGCGAACTAAAAATATAAATGGAAAAACCATTATCACGCACTGCCAATGATGCTAAACTCTTATCATTGCCACGGCACAAAATTTTCTTTTTGTTAAAAAAAATAATAATAATTTGCGTTTTGCACGAACAGCGGAACTTCAAACGTTGAAAAAATTGTGTGTGTTTCAAAATAGTTTTGACGTTCTTTTTAACACTTTTTAGATTATATTGACACTATCATCGTGTTGAATAAACCAAAATTCCAAATGACATTTATGTTTCAAAATGGTTTCGTGTTATATCAACTATAGGATTATATACTTATGTATATAACACTTTGTAATCAAGATATTTCATTTACAGAAAATGTATTTAGTTTTTAATGTTTTTGATATTTCAAAAAATTTTCATTAGATTTTGAAAATTTTAATTGTTAACATTCATTTTCAATTTTTATAATAAATATACATACATATATATTTAAAAATATATGTATATATAAATTTTTTTTTTTTTTTATTTATTTATTAAAGCTTATACATTGTAAAACATATGTACAACCTATTCATGCAGCACTAGCGTCAGAGGCCATCAGCTGTCTGTTTTCTGAGCTTTGGTCTAAGTTAATTTCAATAAATCACATTCCTTTAGGAAGTTATAAATGGTTCTTATATTTTCTTCCGTTGGATTAGAGAGCATAGATGTTGGATCTGTGTTGAAAAGGTATTGTCTTTTATCTTGAAGCGACGTACATGATACCAATAAGTGACGAACAGTTGGTGTTTCATGGCAAAATGGACATGAGTTGGTAATGTTCCTTCCAAGGAGATGAGCATGAGTCGCAATAGTGTGACCAATCCTGAGGCGTATATATGGTGTGAGCAGATTTGTAGGTGTTTTTGATGAGTAGTGCGGTTTAGTTCTTGACGGGTTAATTATTGAGTAGTGATGGTTGTATGAAGTCCAATCGAGTGCTAGTTTAGTATGTCTATTATGGATGATGAGGCGATATATATCAGGTTTTGTGAAGAAACTGAACGTAAATGTGGGCATATTAGATGCTTCTTTAGCCAACTTATCGGCATAATTGTTCCCAGTTATTCCAGTGTGGCTTGGGATCCACATTAATTTAATATTTTTTGGATATGAGATAAGATAGTCTCTGGTTGTATTGATTGTAGTAGTGTGGTTGTTGCAATTTCGAATAGCTTGGAAACATGATAGGCTGTCAGTGCATATAATATATTTGCCTGGGTTTTTTGCAGCGTATTCGACGGCGTGAAGTATTGTGGTGGCTTCGGCGATAAAGACTGAGCAGAATGGGAAAAGTAGTCCATGGGAAATCGTGTTTCCTTCTTCCGTAACTGCAGCAAAAGATGTTTGAGAAGTTTTGGATCCATCAGTGAAAATAAGTTTCCAATTATTGAATTTCAAAGAGTGTCTGATTTCACAGAACTCAGAGATGTAGGTCGCATTGGGTGTAGTGCTTTTTGGAAACCGAACCAATTTGTCGATAAATGAATTTTCCGTAACAAGCCAAGGTGGATGACAAAGTTTGCGTAGTTTTGGAGTTTTAAATGGCAGGTTGTAGGTCTTGGCAAAATTAGCGCATATATATATATAGTTGATTTAATTTTTGGAGAACGAATACGATTTGATGCATTGAGCAAATCATTTTTTAGCGTATGATTGGATCCGAGGATGATCTTAGGATAAAGTTTGTAAATGCTATCTTCAATGTTGTCACTTAGAAAAGGGAGGCCAGCTTCAGTTAGTATATTTTTGATAGGTGATGTTGGGAAAGCTCGAAGTGATCTCCTGACAGAAGCATGATATGGGGCAGCAAGAAGTTTAAGATGATTTTTTGAGTGGTGTCCATAGATTTCCAAGGCGTAATTAATGACGGAAAGAACAAGAGCTTTGACCACGTTAATGAGCTGTGTTGGGCCTATGAGCGAGCGCTTGCATGATAGGTATTTGACAATATTACTATTTTTAATAATTCTATTTCTAACGTATTGACAATGGTTTTTGAATGTATACTTATTGTCTAGAATTATTCCAAGAAACTTAAGTGTAGGAGTACAGGAAATATTTACATTATTAAATGAAATAGGTGGAAAGTTACAATTATGTTTTTTACAAATGTGAAGCATTTTGGATTTGGAGTATGATATTGAGGCGCCGGAGGAAAGAGACCACGAGGATAGTTGGGAGAGGATGTCATTAAAGGTAGAAGAGAGTAAGGATAGATCAGAAGATTTTGAAAATAGGAGAAGGTCGTCAGCATATAATTGATGCTGAATAGATGGGAAATGGGAAAGGGTTGCGCTGATTTCATCAAATGCTATGGTGAACAAAATAACAGATAACGGTGAGCCCTGGGGGGTGCCGTTATCTAAAGGGAAAATGGGGGAAGGAGAACCTGAAATGAGGACTTTAAATTTTCTTTGCGAAAGGAAAGACTTAACAAAATTAAAAATACGCGGGCCTACTTTCCATTTTATTAACTGTCTTAATACAACATGTATGCCAATACGGCCAAAGGCTTTTTCAAAGTCAAGCGAGAGAAGAGAAACATGATTTTTATTAGATAAGGTATCACATATGAATTGGTCAAGATGTAAAAGGGCGTCGATAGTGCTTTGGCCTTTTTTGAATGCAACTTGATTGGAGTGAATGAGTTTATTATATTGAAGAAACCAAGAGAGTCTGGTAGCGATTATTTTTTCTAAAAGCTTACCAAGACAGGGTAAGAGGGATATTGGGCGGTAGCTGGTGACTTCGCAGGGAGGTTTGCCAGGTTTTAGAATGGGGATAATGGCGCTGGTTTTCCAAGTATGTGGGATGTTTCCGGATCTGAAGATAGTGTTATAGTGGTTGATGAGTCGGGAAAGTAATGAAGTAGGGAGGTGTTTGATTATGGGATAGGATATTTTATCTAGGCCAGGAGTTTTACCTTTGACAGAAGATAATGCTAGATGGAGTTCAATTAAAGAAAGATCAGAGTCAAGGTGTCTGGCCGATGGGGATAAAGAAGAAGGTAAATAGTGGCATGTTAGTAAGGACTGTTTGTTATTTGAGTATTGGGGGGAGAAGTTGGAGTTGGAGGAGTGGTAGGAAAAGTATTTAGCGAATTCTAAAGCTATATCCTGAGGATATAGTAGATTGCCTTGTGAGGAGTTGAGTGAGAGGATAGGAGAGAACGAAAGGTTACCTGATAGTCTTTTTATGTTTGTCCAGATTTTTCTGGGATCAGAGGAGGAGTTTATGTTGTTGGTAAAATCCTGGAAAGATTTAATTTTAGCTTGTTTGGCTTTTCTTCTAAAATTAGCATTGGCTTTTTTGTAGGTTAGAAGGTTTAATGCCGAACGGTTTTGCTTAAATTGATGCCAGGTTTGTTGTTTATATATTCTGAGCGAGTGTAGATCATTACTCCACCAGGAGGGGTTAGGATTACGAGGTTTAGGGGAGGTTTGTGGCATAGAGAGATTAGCTGCGGATCTTATGATTTTTTGGATTCTGGAAGTTTCCTGGATGATATTGTTAGAAGGAGGGAGGGAGTCAGAATAAGTAACACAAAGATTTTGAAATTTAGGCCAATCAGCAGAATTTGTTTTAAAAAATATTCTGGGTTTGAAAAAAATAGGGTTATGGGAAAATTTAGCTAAGATGGGGTAATTATCGCTACCGTGGAGATCGTTTAAACATTGCCAATCAAATTTTGGGGAGATGGAAGAGGAGCAGAGGGAAAGATCAATGTGTGTAAAGGTGGAGTGGGTGGAGAAGTGAGTTGGGGAACCATCATTCAGTACCACACAGTTTGAGGCAAGTATGGCTTCTTCAATAATGCGTCCTTTGGCGTTAAATGAGGACGATCCCCATAAAGGACACCAGGCATTGAAATCACCAGCTAGAAAGGAGGAAGGGGTAGAGGGGAGTAGGTTAAGGAAGTCAGCAGAAGTGAATGTGTGGTGAGGGGGAGAATAAGCACATGTTATTGTGATTTTGATAGGGGAGGAAATTTCTATGGTGATGGAAGAGATGTTGGAAGAGGGTGAATGAAGCATGTTATGTGGGATGTTTCTTTTAATCAAAATTGCTATACCTTGTTTGCTTGAAGCAATGGATGGAGAGTTGTAGAAATGACCAATATAGGCGGTTGGAGTCAGGGCAGATAAATTGCTTGCTATGTGTGTTTCATTTAATAATATTACTGAGGGATTATGGGTTTTAATTAAAATTTCGAGCTCAAAGTAGTTGTTAATGTATCCGTTAATATTCCATTGAAGAAAAGTTAACATACTGGGTTATGATAAAAAATTTTTAAATGAGAGAGTAATGAAGAGCGAAAGTTGTCAGTAGGTTGAAGTTTGTAATTGAATATAAAAAAAAATTTTTTTTTTTTATGTGTTCACGGTTTTTCGGTATCAGGAGGGGGAGGGGAGGAGGTAAAAAGTGGAATAGTGGAGGGAGTAATAGGGGTAGAGGGTGTGGTAGTGGAAAGGGGAGAGAAGGAAGGGGAGGGAGAGCTATTTAGGAAAGATAGTGAAGGGGTGTCAGGGGTTTGTATATTTATTGTCGGCGTGATTGAATAATTTGTTGGAATATTGTTAGACGATGAAGGTCTATTTTCGGCGTTAGAAATGATTTTGATGGAAGTTTTTTCTTTGTTGTTGGAGTTTATTAATTGATTGTTGTTATTTGAAGCTGCTATATTAGCAAAAGAAAGAGATATGGGTGTTGAAGGTAATTGAGATTTGTATGAATTGATTGCTTCGCGCAAAGAACATTTGTTTATGGTTTTGATTTTTAGTATTTCTTTGGATTGGATAAATTTGGGGCAGATGTTTGAGGAGGGATGTTCACCATCACAGTTAGCGCATTTAACTCTAGTGCAATCAGTGGGTGGGGTGTGGTTGGGAGGTAGGTTGCATATTTGACAAGAGGGTGTATTGTTGCAGCGTTTTGTTGTGTGGCCTAGCAGTTGACAATTTTTGCAGCGCATAGGGTTAGGATAGTAGGGGCGGATATCGAGGGTGCGCCAGGCAACATCAATACGATTTGGTAAAGTATATTTATCAAATGTTAATAATATGGCGCCCGTGGGTACACGGGAACCTTTACTTAACTTAGTAAATTTGTGTACTGCGGTGACTCCTTGATCCTTTAGGCCATCAATTATTTCCTCGTCTGAAAGTTGGCTGATGAATGGGGCATAAATTGTGCCTTTGACTGTATTCAGCGTGTTATGAAGAGAGATCTTTACAGCGCCTACCCCGGGAATATGTTTAGTTGATGTAAATTTGTCTGCTATTTTTTGATTTTTGACTAAAAGTAGCAGGCTGCCATCGCGGAGCTCAGATATGTTGTTATATTCTTTGCTGATATTTTGGATGCCCTTGTGGACAGCGAACCAAGATAAAGATGCAATTGGTTTGGAGGTGTCGTTTGAGTTGATGGTAACGAATTTCGGATCATCTTTCTTTGAGATAGGTAATTCTGGGAAGACGTCCATGGGTGAATAGTCTGCCTTTTTTCTCTTCTTTTTGTTGGTGGGAGATAATAGCGCAAACCTATTATCCCCCAAGCTGATGGCCCCAGGGGCCATTGTGATGAAATAATTGAGTTTATATCAGTTTTAGTATGTATATAATCGAAAAGCAAAATGAAAAAAACGTGGCAAGAAAAAACCAATGAATAGGTTATGACTCGTTAGAATGCGCGCGTATGTAGCGAGTAGATTTTAAGCGAGTTTAAACCGTGAAAAAAGCGACCGTACTGCTTGACTGTTCGGTAGCGTATATATAAAATATTTCAATTAACTACTGTTAGGCCACCCTGTGGCACTTAGTTGTGTATGATCTCTATATTGTGTATGATCTCTAACTATGTATCGTTTATTTCTCCTTTTGTACTTTATTTGTTTTTCACTTTATAAACTTGACATGTATGTGTAAAAATAACGGCGGCTAAGCTTAGGGGAAAGTTTAAAAGATCTTAAATGCAGGAATAACTGAGCATTAGATTAGCAGACGCGCCATGAAATACAATTGTAAAACGAAACGTTATACCGCGAATTTATACTGCAAAGCTATATGTAATAATTAACGAAGTTAATAAAACGAATACTGTATTTGGTCATACTTAAATAAACTGAATTTATTTTATATCACCGAAATAATGCCGCGTTTGGTCTCAAACGAATAGCCATAACAGTTTTTACAATTTTGGCACGTCTTTCTGTATCACATTCGGTGATATACGTAGTCTACAAATCAACGAATTTATGTTGCGTTTTTGTGTGAAAACATGTACGTAATTGAAGCCGCCTATAATTGAGTGTATGTCGAGAACATATAACTATTTTTTACGAAGCCGTGTGTCTGCAAGACAAAAAAGCAGCGACAGTGAATCATTGTTTGAAAACGCCGAAATGGAGGACGCAAATCAGCAGGCTCCTACTGGAGAAAATCAATTGCATGCCATAATAGCCACATTAAACGCCTTGAAAACATCAGTAGAAGAACTCAAGAACAACGCCGTTCAAAGTCAGAGGGATATGGTAAGATTAAGCGAAAGTATTCCGCAAGCCATAAGTGGGCAACACCTAGCAACACAGCCAGTGCAACGTGAATCAAGCCTAGCCACAACGCCGTCGACAGAATCCACAATTAAACTCTACGACTTGCCCACCTTTGCCGGCAGTGCGGAAGAATGGCCTTTATTTTTCGCAAACCTTACGGATACCACCGCTGCATTTGGGTATAGCCACCGTCAAAACCTAATGCGGCTGCAAAAGTGTCTTGTAGGTCCTGCAAAAGAAGTAGTGGCTTCTATGATGATATATCCAAACGACGTGCATAACGTTATAAGCGAGCTGCAATTCAGATTTGGCCGACCAGACACTTTGGTCAAACATCAGCTTAACAAACTCCAGCAGTTCCCGCCAATCGTGGAGCAAAAGCTGGAACAGATTGTGCCATACTCCTCCAGAGTGCGCAATGTGGTGACCTTTTTGAAATCTGCGAACTGTCAACAGCAATTAGCAAATGTCGCATTGCTAGAACAAGCAGTAAGTAAACTACCACAAAATCAGCAGTTTGACTGGGCGAAACATTCAGTCACCATTACACCGTTCGCCACCATAGAACACTTCAGTGCATGGTTAGGTGAGTTGGCAAGTGTAGTCTGCTTGATGCCAACAAGCTCACAAAGTACAAGAAGTAATGCCGTATCTACCACAACCCGACGTGTAATGCACATTCATGAAGAGCGATCAACAAAATGTCTGCATTGTGGTGGCGACCATACGATCACAAAGTGTACTTCATTCAAGTCATCAGATGTACAAAACAGGTGGGAATATGTAAAGTCCAATCAATTATGTTTTTCTTGCCTGAAAAAGTGTCACGTTACAGGCAAATGCCGATCAAAGAAATTGTGTGGCATAAATGGATGTCAGCGCTTCCACAATTCTCTTTTGCATAATGACGCAACCCCAGCCACTACAGCACGCCAAACTGGCCGAAGTGTACAGCCTGTATTAAACTGTCGCCTCGCCCATGGCGTATCCAAGCAACTGTTTAAGATGATACCGATCAATATTTATGGACCAAATGGTAAACACAAAATTCTAGCAATGTTCGATGAAGGCTCTGCAATCACCATTTTGGAAGAAGACATCGCAAAGGTTATTGGGGTTCGAGGCCGAAATCATCCCTTAACCCTTCAGTGGTACGACGATCGGGTAGTAACGGAACAATCATTCAAAGTCGATGTAGAAATTGGAAGCCGCTTTGATGCAAATAGATTTACGCTAAAAGATGTACACACCGTGAAGCACCTCAATTTACCAGAACAGTCATTTGCCAAAGAAAACTTCGAGCACTTGAAGCATGTGCCTTTACATAATTACAATAGCATGAAGCCCGCCCTGCTAATTGGGTTAAATCAAGCATACTTGGGTGCCACCTCAAATTTGATACAAGCCGATAACGAAAGCCCTATTGCCGCCAAAACACCATTAGGCTGGGTCGCCTATGGCCCAACCAAATCGCTTTCAACGTCAAATCCTTGCGTCATGGTTATACAAGAACATCAAAAATTGCACAAATTAGTTTCGGAATATTTTTTGGCTGATAATAATAATAATACAATGGCGCTATTATAACTCTGACGAGTTTTATGGCCGAGCTTCTCTCCCAATTCGAGGTGTGCTCCTTTTTGTTTTTCCTGCTAATTGGGTGGACCTACAGTTTTATGCCGGCTCCGAACGGCGAATGCATTTTTTGTGAGAAGCTTTTTCATGGCAGAAATACACTTGGAGGGTATGCCGCCCACTGCCAAGAGGTGACCGCTGCTCTTAAAAAACCCAATATGTGGATTTTTACTAATTAGAAAAAATTGTTTTGGTGTTTTGCTCGGACCGTGGTTTGAACCCGAGACCCGTGGCATAGCAGGCGAGCACTCTACCCACTGCACCACAGCGGTTTTTTGGCTGATAGCTTTGGCATAAATCCGACAATGGAACAATTGGAGTCGGATGACGATAAAAAAGCACGTCACAAACTGGAAACAACAACAACACTAAGAATTGATAAACATTATGAAGTAGGGCTGCTTTGGAAAAGATTTCCGCCACAACTCCCAAATAGCAGAGAAATGGCAAAGTATGTGGAAAAGGGGTACGCAAGAAGGTTAATGGTCAGTGAATATAGTAAATCGCCACCCCACGTCTGGTATTTACCGCATTTCGCAGTTTGCAACCCAAACAAGCCAAGTAAGCTGCGTATTGTCTTCGACGCTGGAGCCACGGTCAACAATACTTCTCTTAATTCATCTCTACTGAAAGGCCCCGAGCAGGCACAGCCATTAATACGACTTCTACTGCAATTCCGGCAGGGCCAAGTGGGAGTAGCAGCGGATATCCGAGAGATGTTTTCTCAAATCAAGGTGCGTTCAGTCGACCAACATGCGCAGCGTTACTTATGGAGAGATGGCGACAGCAGTCAACCAATTCAAGAATATATGTTGACTTCAATGATCTTCGGTGCCATTTGCTCTCCCTGCATCGCCGAGTATGTGAAAAATAAAAATGCGAAGGTCTTAATGTCACAGTATCCAGAGGCGTCGTCAATCATAATCAATAAGCACTATGTTGATGATTTGGTTGCCAGTTTCAATTCATCAGAGCAAGCTATAGAAATCAGCCGTCAAGTCGTTAAAATTCATCAGGAGGCAGGATTCCAGCTCAGAAACTTCATATCGGATAGTGCTGAGGTCGAAAAGAGGCTAAATGAAACCGTATCAGCAACACATGATATGATAAATATGGAGCGACAACAGACAACAGATAAAGATCTTGGCCTTTACTGGAATACCTGCGACGATGTCTTTGAGTTTCACACGAAATTTCGCGGCGTTCCTAAAGATTTGCTGCACGGAAAACGAGCCAATACGAAGCGAGAGTTGTTGCAAATAGTGATGGTTGTGTTTGACCCGTTTGGTATGTTACTTGATTTTTTAATATTTTCTAAACTTCTCATTCAAGATATGTGGAGACGCAATATCGGTTGGGACGAGGCGATGCCTGCGGAGCTGAGCAAAAGATGGTCACTTTGGTGGAAGGAATTCAAGAACGTAGGCCTGTTCAAGCTGCAACGATGCTATTCTCCACATATCGCAGACGAGAGCAGAATAGAATTGCACATATTTGTTGATGCCAGCCAGTTGGCGTTTGCTGCTGTTGGGTATGTACGGGTAGCATACAGGGATACTATTGACATCAGTTTCATCATGAGAAAAGCGCGTACGGCTCCTATCAAGCCTTTGTCCATTCCGAGGTTAGAACTACAAGCGGCAGTGTTGGGTGCAAGGTTGTGTAAGCTGCCAGTAAACGCCCACGAATTCGTAGCGGAACGTGTAGTATTTTGGAGCGATTCGCAGACAGTGTTACGTTGGCTGAACACGTCCGAGCGAAAATACAAGCCCTTTGTGGGCCATAGAATCGCAGAAATACTCAAATTAACCTCGCAGGATCAATGGAGATGGGTGCCACGCCAAAATCCAGCAGACGCTGCAACACGCCCGTCAAGTTTGGCGAAATTTGATTGTAATAGCATATGGACCTGACTTTCTAAAGCTAGACGAAAACCACTGGCCTAATATGGCAATTAAGCCGTCGTCGCCAACACTAGAGGAGGAAGTAGCTGAACGTATATTATGCATACAACCAGCCAGCGCAGTCGTACAGTTTCACAGATTCAGTTCCTATTGGAAATTGCAACGCACCGTGGCATGGGTTCTTAGAGCAATAAATTTATTTCGAGCAAAGGGCAAACAGATGCGGATGCCGTCACAACTTACATCAGACGAAATCGAAAAGGCCGAGCACTTAATATGTAAGATGGTTCAACAAGAACATTTCCAAAATGAAATCGCAGATCTGTCCACATCACGTCAGCTTAAAAAACAAAGTGCTTTGTATAAACTATCGCCACAATTGGATCACTCTGGTATCTTGCGCTTGAGTGGTCGCATTGACGAATCTGCTTATCTCCCATTTCCAACGCGACGCCCTATTTTGTTGCCACATGAACATATTGTTTCCAAACTTATCGTTCAGCACTACCATAACAAGAATCACCATCAGAACGTCGCCGTAATAATCAATGCTATTAGACAAACGTTTTGGATTCCGAAACTAAAATCGCTTCACAAGGGTATTCAACGCAGCTGCCTTGTGTGTTGTATCGAAAAGGCAAAACCTCAGCCACCTTTGATGGGTCAGCTGCCACCAGACCGTGTAACACCATTTGTGCGCCCATTTACTTACTCGGGCGTCGATCTATTTGGGCCATTGGATGTCACAATCGGGAGACGCAGGGAAAAGAGGTGGGGTGTCATATTTACATGCCTTACCGTCCGGGCCGTACATATCGAGTTGGCAGAAAATTTTTCCACCGACGCCTTTATTTTATGTCTACGAAATTTTGTGAACCGCCGTGGTACTCCTGTAAGACTAAGAAGTGACAACGGCACCAATTTTATTGGCGCGCAACGAGAATTTGTATCCGCTGAACACCTATTAGACACAGACCGTATAAGAGACAAAGCCACCAAGTATCATATTGAGTGGATATTCAACTGTCCTGGCAATCCTAGTTCGGGTGGCTGTTGGGAACGCCTAGTACGAGTCGTAAAATCACTCTTTAATAAAACCCTTCGACAAGTGGCGCCAAAAGAACATACACTAAAAAGTGTCCTCATAGAAGCAGAAAATATTGTCAACTCGCGTCCGCTAACAGACTTGCCTATATCGCATGAAGAGGATGAGCCGCTAACACCGAACCATTTTCTAATAGGTGGTGTAAACGCAACACAAACTCATCATCCCGTCGACGAGAAAATATGCCTGAAGAAACGATGGAGGATTTCCCAGAATCTTAAAGACCGCTTGTGGAAACGTTGGACCATCGAGTACTTACCGCAGTTGATCTGTCGAGCGAAGTGGCACGAAGCAGTGCCTCCATTACAAGTCGGGGATTTGGTCATTGTACTCGACTCGGCTCTGTCGCGCAGGTTGTGGCAACGAGGTCGCATCACCAAAACCTTTCCAGCTAAAGACGGCCAAGTACGCGTGGTGGAAGTCAAAACAAGCACCGGCATTTTACGTAGACCAGCATCCCGCCTTGGCAGGCTTGCGATTGATGGTGAATCTTCGAGCGATTCACGGGGGGTGGGGTGTTAGGCCACCCTGTGGCACTTAGTTGTGTATGATCTCTATATTGTATGATATCTATATTGTGTATGATCTCTAACTATGTATCGTTTATATCTCCTTTTGTACTTTATTTGTTTTTCATTTTATAAACTTGACATGTATGTGTAAAAATAACGGCGGCTAAGCTTAGGGGACGAAGGTATAAAAGATCTTAAATGCGGGAATAACTGAGCATTAGATTAGCAGACGCGCCATGAAATACAATTGTAAAACGAAACGTTATACCGCGAATTTATACTGCAAAGCTATATGTAAAAATTAACGAAGTTAATAAAACGAATACTGTATTTGGTCATACTTAAATAAACTGCATATATTTTATATCACCGAAATAATGCCGCGTTTGGTCTCAAACGAATAGCCATAACAACTACTAAATATTCGCGATCCTGTGTAAAGACCTGTACTTTATTTGTCACGAAACGCAAGTTTTATGAAAACAGCTAATGCGATTTCATCATCATAAGCTTATTCTACAATTAAACAAAGAATGGATTAATTCGATGGCTATTTTACACAACAACATCTATCAAAAAATCTCTACAATCTTTCTATCTATCAAATAAGGAGATTGGATTATATAACACTTTGTAATCAAGATATTTCATTTACAGAAAATGTATTTAGTTTTTAATGTTTTTGATATTTAAAAAAATTTTCATTAGATTTTGAAAATTTTAATTGTTAACATTCATTTTCAATTTTTATAATAAATATACATATATATGTATTTAAAAATATATGTATATATAAAATATTTCAATTAACTACTAAATCCACCAACTTTTATTGTTAATTGTGATTCTTTTTGTTTTAACATTTGTTTTCATGTTGTATTAACACTAAAATTGGGACGCCATTTTTCTAACATTTTTTTTTAGTTTATATTGACACTATCATCATGTTAAATAAACCAAATTCCAAATGACATTTAGGAATAAAATTTTATATTTGAATCATCTTGTATATTTTAAAATTTCTTCATGTTGTATCAACAATAAAATTTGGTTGAATTTACCAAATTTTCAGATGACAGTCACAAAGCCAAAATCATGTTTCAAACATCGTGTAATTTGAAAAAATTGTTGCTGTTCTATGTGTCAAGATCGATCGTGTTAATTTTACATGAATCGTGTTGATGATTTTTACTGAGTGTAGTTTGCAATTGGTAAATGGTTGCCTACATCGTGTTTGGGAGAGTGAAGATGGTCAAAGTTCTAAAACATTGATAGTTGTTCCAAGGAAAAGAATACCGGATGTGCTAAATGAACTACACAATGGTCCAAGTGGAGGTCATCTTGGAGTAACAAAAACGGTTGAGAAAATCAGGAAGAGGTTTTATTGGGTCGGCTGCCGTCAGACAGTTGTTGAGTGGATTGCGAACTGCGATGTGTGCATAAAGGCTAAGGGTCCCAAATCCAGGAGTCATGGGCTGATGAAACAATACAACTCAGGAGCACCATTTGAAAGAATTGCCATGGATGTAGCTGGGCCATTTCCTACTAGCAAACTTGGAAACAAATATGTACTGGTAGTCATGGATTACTTCAGCAAATGGCCGGAGGTGTACCCGATTCCAAATCAAGAAGCAGAAACTATAGGCGAAGTATTCACCAACAATTGAGTGGCGAGATATGGTGCACCTATAGAGCTACATTCTGACCAAGGAAGGAACTTCGAATCAGTTGTGTTCCAGGAGATGTGCAAGACACTGGGTATTAGGAGAACCCGAACAACTGCGTTGCATCCACATCCACAATCAGACGGCATGGTAGAAAGATTTAACAGAACATTAGAGGAACATTTGCGAAAAGTGGTGGACAAGTTCCAGAGAGATTGGGACACTCATATTCCTCTGTTCCTGATGGCATATCGATCGGCCGTACACAATACAACAGGTCAGACTCCTGCAAAAGTAATCTTTGGTAGTGATCTTCGACTGCCAGATGACTTGAAATTTGGGATAAATGCTGATACGGGAATAAATGCCAGACAATCTAACAACGTTCTGGAAGAGGAAATGAGAGAAATACATGAACTTGTGAGTCAGGGAACAAAGATCATGAGTGACAAGATGAAGGCCAGATACGGCAAGGCGATGAACTCAGAAGGTTTTGTTGAGGGAGATCTGGTTTTGCTATACAACCCACAGAAAAAGAAAGGTTTGTCCCGGAAATTGCAGTGTACTTGGGAAGGGCCCTACAAAGTAATTTAACGGCTCAACGATGTTGTGTATCGCAGACAAGCGATTGGAAGACCGAGGAGTAAAATGAAACTCGTGAGTTATAATAGGATGGAGCTGTCGCTTTAATATCTATTGTATGTGAAAGGCATGTGATTGATTACAATGAACGGAAGAAAACGGCGAGAACCGTAAGCATCTGTTGATTTTAGATTTCTTCCGTATTCTTACGGCAATTTGACAGTTCTCTTTGCTGTGACAAAACAGAACACCGTTAGCAAAAAATTTATTTAAACATTTTATAAAATAATTTCTAAACTCCGCGTCGAAATAAAGTGACGTGTTAAAGCAATCCCTTGAAAATGATCACCGAGGGTGATCGAAATATATCGGGAAAATAAAAAATTTGGAAAACATCTTGTTTTAATTGACCTGAAGCTAGCGAAGAAAAATTATTGACGTATATAGGTCGCCAAAAACAACTACATTTTATAAAATAAAAATGTGCGAATTCGAGGAAAGACTTAATAACCGCGTGCGTCGTCATGAAATCACCAACAAATTGAAAGTTTTCTGTTTTAAATTGGTAAACAAAGCGCAATATTTACAGCTGTGGCAAATGTCAAAGACGGCAGTTAACGCACTATTATAACTGCCTTACGTTTTACACCGTTCTCTATCGGTACGGCTTCCGTCCCGTTCCGCCTATTATAACCAGCGTAAAAGTGGTTCATCTGGAAAGGATTTTGGAACGAGTAATGTGTCAGATCGGGACGATCAGACTTATAGGCCATTTACATATACGAGATTATCTACTTTTCTCGAGGTTTGCACAAAATCTTCGATTGAAATTCAAGATTTGCCATACAAAAATCCACTACTAAAAATTCGAGATTTAAAATGAATCTCGGATTATGACGATACTTTTCTGCATACAACCCTGTGTTTTTCGTGTTACCGATATTTTTTGGCGAATTTGGGAGAAACGTCAAAATGAAAAGTAAACAAAATGGACGCCAGTAAGCATTGCTCAATAAGAATCGTATCGCAATAGTAAGTTGCCCTTCTTCTTTCTGTTTTATAGGTTATGATTTTATCGTCTTTTTTTTTAGTTATACATTCTTTAACGTGTTAATCGTGCAAAAGCTTGTGTGTTTGCTAGCGTTTTTCAAGTTAAATAAAAACAAAATATCTGCTTTTTACATTCATGAAAACAGCCATCGAACGGTAGTTTCCTATTCTCTTTTGACTGCTACGACCATACTATAATTGGGTCATGCAGGTAAGGAAAATTGACAGTTGATAATCGTCTCCCAGCAAATCTAGATTTCATGTTATATGTAAACGGGGCATAATTCAAATAAAGAAGATTGTGCATTCAGCGGTACCGCTATGCGTTCATCCAAAATTTGACAGAATCAGCTGATTTAGTGACGTAGTAACATAAATTCTCTTTCACCAAGTTTCGTTTCCGGTTTTCTAATAACTAAAGATTGTGTGCGATAAATGTGAAATTTATATTAAAAAGCTATTTTAAATAAAGAAAAATGAAGTGCCGCGTTTTTATTTGTGTGAAAAGTTTTCTTTCTCGTCGATAACGTAGTTGATGACGTACTAACCAAAATGAACCCAGTCTCCCGGATGAATATTTTGCTGAATATGGCTGAGTGCACAATCTTCTTTATTTGAATCACGGTAAACGGGAACATTTATCCAAAGGAGATTTATGGCTAATCACTTTATATGTAAACATGGCATTAGGTGGAGGGCAGTGTGACGAATATAATCGGTTCAACTCACATCACTAAGGGCCGTTTACTCAACCTCTGATTAACGCTAACCGGGGGACAAAGGTGCGGTTAAGCTATGGACTGCATTATCGACCATATGTTAAATATATGGTTTGATGAAGTCGATAATGATGTTTAACCGAACTTTAACCGTGATTAGCGTTGAGTAAACGGCCCTAAATGACTGAACACACCTCTAAAGGAAACTGCCAGAATTAAGAAAAAGAGACCAAATAATTTCCAGTGTTGCCAGAATTTTGTAGATTGCGTTTGACAGACTATACATGGTGGAATTATATATGGTGGAAGCAAATGAAGTTATGCTTCTTACTTATTAATCAGCTGATGTACAAATGTGCCAAATTTTCAGCCATTATTGTTTTGCTTTATGTCTTCTATACATATTTCCGAGAAAAGTAGTACGTGATTACGTATGCAACTAGTTTTTCTGAGGCTATTATTATATTATTATACACTTTGTGTGATTTCTGTGTTGATAATTATATAATTATTTTTCATTATTTCAAGCAGTGTTTAAAAAACTGGCATAAGTTTCATTTCTGTTGATTTTGATTTTGATTCCGCTTTTAAAAGATCAGAAGTCGCAGCTAATCAATATGAAAAAATATGAAAATGAACGATTTTGCCTGATTTTGATTTTGCGCTGATTTCATATTGCTCAAAATCAAAGGCGGCCTGATTTCAAAATGAACAATTTTGCCTGATTTTGATTTTGTGCTGATTTCATATTGCTCAAAATCAAAAGCGGCCTGATTTAAAAATGAACGATTTTGCCTGATTTTGATTTTGCGCTGATTTCATATTGTTCAAAATCAAAAGCAACCAAGTATCAAAATTAGCGATTTTGCCTGATTTTCATTTTGTTTCCTTTTACCTTGGACACGTGGTGACATAAATTTACTTACCATTTTCATGTCCACTTTTTTCAATTAAAATAATCAATCTTGATTCATTTTTTCCTCTGCTCTTTCTTCTCCTTTGCTTTTTCATCCCGCCAGCAATATTTGATAGTGGAAATCAATTAAGTAAACATTAAATTATCTCCCGCTTGCTGGCATCAAAGTACGGAAACACAAAATTAGTAAAAATATATTACATTGGATAGTACGGAAACAGACGTTTGGGCAGGCGTGTAAAATCATAAAAACAAATGACGATGGTGAGTTCCACAAGACGACACGAATGAACGTTGAGGTGTTCAATATGTTGTGCTCGTTGTTGGAAAAAAAATTGACAAGAACTTCGCGTAGGAAGCCTATCGAACCGGAGTGCCGGCTGGTTTTGACATTGATGTAGGTTTTGGTGGATTTGATTCATAATGTTAATGATGGGAATGTTCTCTACATATACATACATATAATTTCTAAAAAATTGTTTGTGTTTGTATATTCTTTCGATAGGTATCTAGCCCAAGGTGCGAAATGGCAAACGATTGCATGGACCTTTCGGATGGGCCTAACGACTGTCCGCAATATCGTGTATGAAACTTGCGAAGCCATTTGGGATGAATTGTGGATTATATATTTGCCTCCACCCAATGAAAACGAATATAAAATCATAGCGGATCAATTTGAGAAAAAAACGGGACTTCCACATTGCGTTGGCTGTATTGATGGCAAGCACATACGCATTCGATGTCCACCACGCTGTGGATCACTCTACTTTAACTATAAAAAATATCATAGCATAGTTTTGCTTGCTGCTTGTGACCATAATTATTGTTTCACTGCTGTTGATATAGGGGCGTATGGAAGCCAGAGTGATGGTGGAGTATTGCGAGCCAGCTCTTTTGGCAGCAGAACTATAAACAACACGATAAACTTGCCAAAAAGTGCAATATTACCTGGCTCTAGTATATCAATGCCCTACTTCTTCGTTGGTGATGCTGCTTTTCCGCTTCGCAAAAATTTAATGAGACCATACCCAGGCAGATATCTCGCACAAGATAAAAGTCGTTTCAACGAGATCCTTTCGAAAACAAGATGCAAGATAGAGAATACTTTTGGGATAATGACAATGCGGTGGCGTCTTTTATGCGACGGTATGTTATGCCATCCAGATAATGCAGAAAAAATTGTGAAGGCTGTAGTGGTTCTCCATAATTTCGTAAAACAAAATGATTTCGAATATTGTCCAACTACGTTAGTAGACCACTATGATGGTGATGTGGAAGTACAAGGTCAATGGCGCAACGAAGTGGCAGCGCTGCCACAAACAAGGTTATTTACTCGCTTTAATGCTCCAAAAGACGCTTTCAAAATGCGTGATATCCTAAAGGATTACATTAATACATAATTTGTTCTTTCCTTATAATAAGCGTTTGTTTATTATTGTTTTGTTCTTTATGGCAAATAGCTATTAAACTGCTAAAAATTATTAAACAATGTTCCTAATGTTTTTATTTATGCAACAAGTGGACAATTGTAGGTATGACAGAAAGAAAGAAAAAATAAGAAATTATAAGATACTTTTTGGTTGCTTGTTTTTCCGACAGGGTATAAGTAATTTAAAAATACTCAAAAACTCCAATTCGCATATATGTACATCAGTCAATAGTAAAATTGTATCCCGAAAAAAAGTTCACCAATATCAAAACGGGTTAATGTCCAAAAATTACTACACCTCATACGGAATATATGTATAATGTCCATGTTTGCCTAAATTACCCGTAACAATGAAAAAAAGGCAGAAGCGACCACCCCATTATCGAAACACATTAAAAGCCATCAAAATACAATAAGTGCCATAAAAAGAATATATCGACGCTTCCAAACAATACTGTACTAAGTCGACTTAGTACATTTTCCCGTTTTTGGCGTTTTCAAGTAGAGCGGTTCTTAATTTAGATGCTGCCTAATTTTGGTATCAATCGGACAATCCAATCAAAAGTTATAAGCAAAAGTGTACATATAATACAACTCGAGATTTTTACAGAATAAAAATTTCGAGAGCTTGCCATGAAAAACCACGTAGCAAATTTTTATTTTTTCTTACGGTTTTAATAAAGCATACCCTGACTTTGATATTGTCGAGTTTTGGTGTTGGTCGTTCAATCCAAACAGAAGTTATAAGTGAAAATATACTTAGCATACAACCGAAGTTTCATATCGAGTTTAAACTTTGAGAGCTTCTCCTGCAAAACACAGTTTTCAGACTTAGTACAGTTTTGTTTGGAAGCGTCGATATATCCACAGTACTACAGATTCCATTGGATGAAATGTAAACACTTAAACTCAGTTATGTTATAAACACTTGGTTTAATAAAAACTTTTAAAAGAAACAAAACAAAGGTAACAAACAATTCATAAATTACCTAAATAGATTGTATTGGATTTATCCATTACAACCAATCTCAAAACAAAGGTAACGAACAATTCATAAATTACATAAATAAATTGTGTTGGATTTATCCATTACAAACAATTTCCAAATAAACATTTTTATATAACTAGTTTAGATACACAGTACCTATACTTACATATCAACTAATTTTTGTTCATAACTTTTTTAAAAGTAGAGTAATGCAAAAGTTTAACGCAAATCTACTTTGAGCCAGTCGATATTTACACTGGTCGATTTTTATTGTACGAGGCCGCATTAATTTAATATAACTTTTAAAAAAATATAAAATTGAAATAAAAGCGTCCTTCTGTTTACTTAAAAGTTATATTAAACAGAATCCAGTTGAGGTAATGTACATATGTACTATGCACTTATAAATAGAGTAAGTCTTTCTCTTCTCAAAATCTTTTTGATTAAGTTTTATGATTAATTACATATACATACATACATATAGTGGCGGACGAAATTCTACATACATTAAAACTCCTGTTTTTTCCTACGACAAGTTCTTGTAAATTTTTTCCCAACAACGAGCATAAAATATTGAACACCTCAACGTTCATTCGTGTCGTCTTGTGGAACTCACCATCGTCATTTGTTTTTATGATTTTATACGCCTGCCCAAAAAATCCATGCGAGTGCCGCTCTTCGTCTGTGTATATTTCCCTGGTCCAAATCCTTGGGCTCCTATAATTTTTGTACTCGTAGTACAATATTCCCAAATCGAAAATCACGATTTCTTCATTACTTAAAGCAGCCATTTAATATACTTATTTTAAAATTCGTTTAAATGGTTTATATTCCCGCCAGCTAAAAAGATAAGAAAAAATGCCATATTTATATACATACATACATATCAGTCAAATGTCAAATAAAGCAGCCACTGCCAACGCTTAATTTTTCAATTAAAATAATCAATATTGTTTCATTTTTTCCTCTACTCTATCTTCTTCTTTGCTTTTTCATCCCGCCAGCAATATTTGCTAGTGAAAATCAATTAAGTAAAAATTAAATTCAAAGTACGGAAACACAAAATTAGTAAAAAATATATTACATTGTACATAGTACGGAAACAGACGTTTGGGCAGGCGTGTAAAATCATAAAAACAAATGACGATGGTGAGTTCCACAAGACGACACGAATGAACGTTGAGGTGTTCAATATGTTGTGCTCGTTGTTGGAAAAAAAATTGACAAGAACTTCGCGTAGGAAGCCTATCGAACCGGAGTGCCGGCCGGTTTTGACATTGATGTAGGTTTTGGTGGATTTGATTCATAATGTTAATGATGGGAATGTTCTCTACATATACATACATATAATTTCTAAAAAATTGTTTGTGTTTGTATATTCTTTCGATAGGTATCTAGCCCAAGGTGCGAAATGGCAAACGATTGCATGGACCTTTCGGATGGGCCTAACGACTGTCCGCAATATCGTGTATGAAACTTGCGAAGCCATTTGGGATGAATTGTGGATTATATATTTGCCTCCACCCAATGAAAACGAATATAAAATCATAGCGGATCAATTTGAGAAAAAAACGGGACTTCCACATTGCGTTGGCTGTATTGATGGCAAGCACATACGCATTCGATGTCCACCACGCTGTGGATCACTCTACTTTAACTATAAAAAATATCATAGCATAGTTTTGCTTGCTGCTTGTGACCATAATTATTGTTTCACTGCTGTTGATATAGGGGCGTATGGAAGCCAGAGTGATGGTGGAGTATTGCGAGCCAGCTCTTTTGGCAGCAGAACTATAAACAACACGATAAACTTGCCAAAAAGTGCAATATTACCTGGCTCTAGTATATCAATGCCCTACTTCTTCGTTGGTGATGCTGCTTTTCCGCTTCGCAAAAATTTAATGAGACCATACCCAGGCAGATATCTCGCACAAGATAAAAGTCGTTTCAACGAGATCCTTTCGAAAACAAGATGCAAGATAGAGAATACTTTTGGGATAATGACAATGCGGTGGCGTCTTTTATGCGACGGTATGTTATGCCATCCAGATAATGCAGAAAAAATTGTGAAGGCTGTAGTGGTTCTCCATAATTTCGTAAAACAAAATGATTTCGAATATTGTCCAACTACGTTAGTAGACCACTATGATGGTGATGTGGAAGTACAAGGTCAATGGCGCAACGAAGTGGCAGCGCTGCCACAAACAAGGTTATTTACTCGCTTTAATGCTCCAAAAGACGCTTTCAAAATGCGTGATATCCTAAAGGATTACATTAATACATAATTTGTTCTTTCCTTATAATAAGCGTTTGTTTATTATTGTTTTGTTCTTTATGGCAAATAGCTATTAAACTGCTAAAAATTATTAAACAATGTTCCTAATGTTTTTATTTATGCAACAAGTGGACAATTGTAGGTATGACAGAAAGAAAGAAAAAATAAGAAATTATAAGATACTTTTTGGTTGCTTGTTTTTCCGACAGGGTATAAGTAATTTAAAAATACTCAAAAACTCCAATTCGCATATATGTACATCAGTCAATAGTAAAATTGTATCCCGAAAAAAAGTTCACCAATATCAAAACGGGTTAATGTCCAAAAATTACTACACCTCATACGGAATATATGTATAATGTCCATGTTTGCCTAAATTACCCGTAACAATGAAAAAAAGGCAGAAGCGACCACCCCATTATCGAAACACATTAAAAGCCATCAAAATACAATAAGTGCCATAAAAAGAATATATCGACGCTTCCAAACAATACTGTACTAAGTCGACTTAGTACATTTTCCCGTTTTTGGCGTTTTCAAGTAGAGCGGTTCTTAATTTAGATGCTGCCTAATTTTGGTATCAATCGGACAATCCAATCAAAAGTTATAAGCAAAAGTGTACATATAATACAACTCGAGATTTTTACAGAATAAAAATTTCGAGAGCTTGCCATGAAAAACCACGTAGCAAATTTTTATTTTTTCTTACGGTTTTAATAAAGCATACCCTGACTTTGATATTGTCGAGTTTTGGTGTTGGTCGTTCAATCCAAACAGAAGTTATAAGTGAAAATATACTTAGCATACAACCGAAGTTTCATATCGAGTTTAAACTTTGAGAGCTTCTCCTGCAAAACACAGTTTTCAGACTTAGTACAGTTTTGTTTGGAAGCGTCGATATATCCACAGTACTACAGATTCCATTGGATGAAATGTAAACACTTAAACTCAGTTATGTTATAAACACTTGGTTTAATAAAAACTTTTAAAAGAAACAAAACAAAGGTAACAAACAATTCATAAATTACCTAAATAGATTGTATTGGATTTATCCATTACAACCAATCTCAAAACAAAGGTAACGAACAATTCATAAATTACATAAATAAATTGTGTTGGATTTATCCATTACAAACAATTTCCAAATAAACATTTTTATATAACTAGTTTAGATACACAGTACCTATACTTACATATCAACTAATTTTTGTTCATAACTTTTTTAAAAGTAGAGTAATGCAAAAGTTTAACGCAAATCTACTTTGAGCCAGTCGATATTTACACTGGTCGATTTTTATTGTACGAGGCCGCATTAATTTAATATAACTTTTAAAAAAATATAAAATTGAAATAAAAGCGTCCTTCTGTTTACTTAAAAGTTATATTAAACAGAATCCAGTTGAGGTAATGTACATATGTACTATGCACTTATAAATAGAGTAAGTCTTTCTCTTCTCAAAATCTTTTTGATTAAGTTTTATGATTAATTACATATACATACATACATATAGTGGCGGACGAAATTCTACATACATTAAAACTCCTGTTTTTTCCTACGACAAGTTCTTGTAAATTTTTTCCCAACAACGAGCATAAAATATTGAACACCTCAACGTTCATTCGTGTCGTCTTGTGGAACTCACCATCGTCATTTGTTTTTATGATTTTATACGCCTGCCCAAAAAATCCATGCGAGTGCCGCTCTTCGTCTGTGTATATTTCCCTGGTCCAAATCCTTGGGCTCCTATAATTTTTGTACTCGTAGTACAATATTCCCAAATCGAAAATCACGATTTCTTCATTACTTAAAGCAGCCATTTAATATACTTATTTTAAAATTCGTTTAAATGGTTTATATTCCCGCCAGCTAAAAAGATAAGAAAAAATGCCATATTTATATACATACATACATATCAGTCAAATGTCAAATAAAGCAGCCACTGCCAACGCTTAATTTTTCAATTAAAATAATCAATATTGTTTCATTTTTTCCTCTACTCTATCTTCTTCTTTGCTTTTTCATCCCGCCAGCAATATTTGCTAGTGAAAATCAATTAAGTAAAAATTAAATTCAAAGTACGGAAACACAAAATTAGTAAAAAATATATTACATTGTACATAGTACGGAAACAGACGTTTGGGCAGGCGTGTAAAATCATAAAAACAAATGACGATGGTGAGTTCCACAAGACGACACGAATGAACGTTGAGGTGTTCAATATGTTGTGCTCGTTGTTGGAAAAAAAATTGACAAGAACTTCGCGTAGGAAGCCTATCGAACCGGAGTGCCGGCCGGTTTTGACATTGATGTAGGTTTTGGTGGATTTGATTCATAATGTTAATGATGGGAATGTTCTCTACATATACATACATATAATTTCTAAAAAATTTTTTGTGTTTGTATATTCTTTCGATAGGTATCTAGCCCAAGGTGCGAAATGGCAAACGATTGCATGGACCTTTCGGATGGGCCTAACGACTGTCCGCAATATCGTGTATGAAACTTGCGAAGCCATTTGGGATGAATTGTGGATTATATATTTGCCTCCACCCAATGAAAACGAATATAAAATCATAGCGGATCAATTTGAGAAAAAAACGGGACTTCCACATTGCGTTGGCTGTATTGATGGCAAGCACATACGCATTCGATGTCCACCACGCTGTGGATCACTCTACTTTAACTATAAAAAATATCATAGCATAGTTTTGCTTGCTGCTTGTGACCATAATTATTGTTTCACTGCTGTTGATATAGGGGCGTATGGAAGCCAGAGTGATGGTGGAGTATTGCGAGCCAGCTCTTTTGGCAGCAGAACTATAAACAACACGATAAACTTGCCAAAAAGTGCAATATTACCTGGCTCTAGTATATCAATGCCCTACTTCTTCGTTGGTGATGCTGCTTTTCCGCTTCGCAAAAATTTAATGAGACCATACCCAGGCAGATATCTCGCACAAGATAAAAGTCGTTTCAACGAGATCCTTTCGAAAACAAGATGCAAGATAGAGAATACTTTTGGGATAATGACAATGCGGTGGCGTCTTTTATGCGACGGTATGTTATGCCATCCAGATAATGCAGAAAAAATTGTGAAGGCTGTAGTGGTTCTCCATAATTTCGTAAAACAAAATGATTTCGAATATTGTCCAACTACGTTAGTAGACCACTATGATGGTGATGTGGAAGTACAAGGTCAATGGCGCAACGAAGTGGCAGCGCTGCCACAAACAAGGTTATTTACTCGCTTTAATGCTCCAAAAGACGCTTTCAAAATGCGTGATATCCTAAAGGATTACATTAATACATAATTTGTTCTTTCCTTATAATAAGCGTTTGTTTATTATTGTTTTGTTCTTTATGGCAAATAGCTATTAAACTGCTAAAAATTATTAAACAATGTTCCTAATGTTTTTATTTATGCAACAAGTGGACAATTGTAGGTATGACAGAAAGAAAGAAAAAATAAGAAATTATAAGATACTTTTTGGTTGCTTGTTTTTCCGACAGGGTATAAGTAATTTAAAAATACTCAAAAACTCCAATTCGCATATATGTACATCAGTCAATAGTAAAATTGTATCCCGAAAAAAAGTTCACCAATATCAAAACGGGTTAATGTCCAAAAATTACTACACCTCATACGGAATATATGTATAATGTCCATGTTTGCCTAAATTACCCGTAACAATGAAAAAAAGGCAGAAGCGACCACCCCATTATCGAAACACATTAAAAGCCATCAAAATACAATAAGTGCCATAAAAAGAATATATCGACGCTTCCAAACAATACTGTACTAAGTCGACTTAGTACATTTTCCCGTTTTTGGCGTTTTCAAGTAGAGCGGTTCTTAATTTAGATGCTGCCTAATTTTGGTATCAATCGGACAATCCAATCAAAAGTTATAAGCAAAAGTGTACATATAATACAACTCGAGATTTTTACAGAATAAAAATTTCGAGAGCTTGCCATGAAAAACCACGTAGCAAATTTTTATTTTTTCTTACGGTTTTAATAAAGCATACCCTGACTTTGATATTGTCGAGTTTTGGTGTTGGTCGTTCAATCCAAACAGAAGTTATAAGTGAAAATATACTTAGCATACAACCGAAGTTTCATATCGAGTTTAAACTTTGAGAGCTTCTCCTGCAAAACACAGTTTTCAGACTTAGTACAGTTTTGTTTGGAAGCGTCGATATATCCACAGTACTACAGATTCCATTGGATGAAATGTAAACACTTAAACTCAGTTATGTTATAAACACTTGGTTTAATAAAAACTTTTAAAAGAAACAAAACAAAGGTAACAAACAATTCATAAATTACCTAAATAGATTGTATTGGATTTATCCATTACAACCAATCTCAAAACAAAGGTAACGAACAATTCATAAATTACATAAATAAATTGTGTTTGATTTATCCATTACAAACAATTTCCAAATAAACATTTTTATATAACTAGTTTAGATACACAGTACCTATACTTACATATCAACTAATTTTTGTTCATAACTTTTTTAAAAGTAGAGTAATGCAAAAGTTTAACGCAAATCTACTTTGAGCCAGTCGATATTTACACTGGTCGATTTTTATTGTACGAGGCCGCATTAATTTAATATAACTTTTAAAAAAATATAAAATTGAAATAAAAGCGTCCTTCTGTTTACTTAAAAGTTATATTAAACAGAATCCAGTTGAGGTAATGTACATATGTACTATGCACTTATAAATAGAGTAAGTCTTTCTCTTCTCAAAATCTTTTTGATTAAGTTTTATGATTAATTACATATACATACATACATATAGTGGCGGACGAAATTCTACATACATTAAAACTCCTGTTTTTTCCTACGACAAGTTCTTGTAAATTTTTTCCCAACAACGAGCATAAAATATTGAACACCTCAACGTTCATTCGTGTCGTCTTGTGGAACTCACCATCGTCATTTGTTTTTATGATTTTATACGCCTGCCCAAAAAATCCATGCGAGTGCCGCTCTTCGTCTGTGTATATTTCCCTGGTCCAAATCCTTGGGCTCCTATAATTTTTGTACTCGTAGTACAATATTCCCAAATCGAAAATCACGATTTCTTCATTACTTAAAGCAGCCATTTAATATACTTATTTTAAAATTCGTTTAAATGGTTTATATTCCCGCCAGCTAAAAAGATAAGAAAAAATGCCATATTTATATACATACATACATATCAGTCAAATGTCAAATAAAGCAGCCACTGCCAACGCTTAAAGCCGGAATTACAATAGCGCTGTGGCTGTGGCAGCGACTGTTTTTCGAAATCAGCTGATTTTTAGAAACTACGGTTTGTAATGAAGCGGCACATAATACAGCAGAGGCAGCTGGCAGCACCGCTCCGTTTAGCCCAAATTCTAAATTCGCTGCCGCTGCCTTGAATCGCAGCCAACTTCAAAGTGTTGATGTGAACTTATGTCTGTTTCCGTACTATCCAATGTAATATATTTTTACTAATTTTGTGTTTCCGTACTTTTAATTTTATTTACAACTATAGGTATATATGTATGTATTTATATTCCTATTTTTTTTTTATTGCTATTATTATTTCGCCCATTTTCAATACCATCCGTTCCAGTCTTGATACCAACTTGCATTCCAAATTTCATCAAAATATTTAAATTTTGGCGCAAGTTAGAGTACGTACAGACAGACGGACAGACGGATGGACATAGCTCAATCGATTCCTTTTTTTTTTTATATAAATAAAAGTTGTTCCTAATAAAACAAAACAAAAATTTATATCAATTGGAAAATAATTGCATTTTACTTAGTTCTGGGACATTCCATCGTGACTCCTGGGACATTTGACTCTAGAGCTTAGTCAACTTTGAATTATAAAACTGACATCGGGACTTAAATTGCTATGAAATATATTTATCGACATGGGTAAATATCCAATACAATAAATGCATTAAAAGAATTGGCTAAATAATAACAAATAGCTTTGTAACTACTCAGTAAATGAGTGTGACTCCTGGGACACCGAAATATCCCTTTGTTGCACCTTTATGAGCACGAATACGAATTTTAGTTCAACTATTCAACTTTCACCTACAATTTGTATATGGTCGAAAAAACATAATGCATAGTACCATATTCTATAAAAATATTTTATATATTCAAATTCAATTAACTATTTTCAATATTTAAAATTGTGACTCCTGGGACAAGTTTTTGTGACTCCTGGGACAAGTGCGAAATATGTAATATACTAGATTATTGAAATCAGTTTTATTATTGTTTTAGCCCTTTTTGACCAAGTTATTCATAAATCTCTCCCAGCAGAATTGAAACCAAGCCAATTAATTGAAAAAAATAAAGTGAATGCAAAATAATACTTATATTTACTTCAAAGTTCTGATTAAATATACTGGATCACCAAATGTCTGTACTTTGGACGCGACTAACCTATCTATATGTAAAATCGGTCGCTGATTCCGAAAATCGGGTTAAAAATAAGTTTAATTCTATGGGAAGGTTTTTGAGATATCGGCAATTTACCGCTATTTGGCCAATGGCTCCACTTAATCCTGTATATCTCTTTAACGCAGTGAGCTATCTTCCTTGAGGTTGCACCGAACACACTGTAGAACTGTAGGCAAGCTTTGAGATGGGATTTTGGGAAATTCACCTCCCAAATGAACTTCGACAGAAGAGGGTTGCCAGCACAGCGAAAATATGTGAAATAAATATTTTAAAGTCGTGGTAGAATGGTGTTATATTTTAATAATATAGAAAAAAAACATATGTGTATTCATTTGCATAATTAGAAAATGCTCCTTGACCTCACTACTTTATTACAAATACGACAGTTTTCTTGTTTTTTTTTTGTTTTCAAGTTCTAAAGTTTTTTAGAGCAGCTGATATGCAACTCTGATGTGTGGTGTGCTGTAATGTCCGCTATATTCACCTCCAGAAAGGACAATCATTTTTTCTTTTTCACCTAACCTTGCCTACAGGTCTACAGTGCTTTTGGGCTAAACGGAGCGGTGTAGCCATGGGTAATGGCGCAATTTTTTTGGCGCTGATACAATAACACCAGCGCCAACCGTGGCGCCGCGCACGGTTCTGGCGCAATAACAAATTTAGCGCAATTGACATGAAATAATCGATAAATAACACTTGTTTGCTTCTTACTGTCTACTATACCCGTTTTATTTCTTTTGGCGCAATTCTGCTTACATACACGCTGGCAGAATAATTGTGCCACAATTAAATTTAATTTTAAAAATAATTTGCGTAAATTTGTGAAAATATGCCGGCATCTCGTTTTTCGGCATCTTCATTATGAAATACGAGGGTCGTCTCCACCCTATTAAAAAGAAAGATTCCGGGTCCGGGCGCATTATATCGAAATTTCCCCTTACCATTTACCATGCGTAACAAAAATATACTATATGCTAATAAATATTTTATTTAATTTATTTTGTATTATATTTTTCTCTCCTTTCACAGATAATGTCAATATTGTCTTCTTTATTTGTGAAAGTAAAATATCAATACCCTTTCGTATTAGCGATGGTTCGGTATTGGCGTTAGCATACATAATTGTGACGGTGTCATATACGCTGTGCTGTTATTGGCTTTGTGGTGGTGCTTTGTATTGGTGCTGGTGTCAGCGCACGAAATTGAGTCAGTGTTATATTGCAATAGCGCATCATTGAGTTGGCGCTATATTGAGTTGGCGCATTTTCCAAATCGGGGTTAGCGCAATAACACCAGTGTTGGCGCCAGCGCAATTGCGCGGCGCAGCGCAGTGTTACTCATGCCTAGAGCGGTGCTGCCAGCTGCCTCTGCTGTATTATATGCCGCTTCATTGCAAACCGTAGTTTCTAAAAATCAGCTGATTTCGAAAAACAGTCGCTGCCACAGCCAGAGCGCTATTGTAATTCCGGCTTAAAGCGGCGAGCAGGCGCTCCGCACTTGCCGTAACTTAACCGTAGAAGTGTTAACATCAAGTCAAGTAAAACAAGTGTATACTTTTTAGTCGTGAAATAAAGCGGTGTGAATTAAGAAGTAAATAAAGACTTTTATTTAACAATTTAGTGATACGAACGCGATAGAAATTATCGAGCTATCGACAAATACGTAACTATTATAGTCCAGTTAGTCGAGAACGTAAACCCGTGTACCGTGCCAGTTGATCCAACCCATGATTCAAATAAATAAGATTGTGCATTCGGCGGTACCGCTATGCGTTCATCCAAAATTTGACAGAATCAGCTGATTTAGTGACGTAGTAACATAAATTCTCTTTCACCCAGTTTCGTTTCCGGTTTTCTAATAACACTGGTCGACAAGTTTTTGTTACAGAAATAAAATTATACTTTTGTAAAGGTCTTCGGTGCGCTGAATCCGAATCTGAAGTCAGATTTTCGCTAATACGTACAGTTTTTGAGATATTCATGTTTAAAGAGGCCAAAAACGCTATTTTTGGCTATATTCACTCCTCAATATCTTTTAAATTACTTACTTATTTTAAAAACCGATTAAAGATATTGAAAACCCGGACATTTCTCTTGAAGAAACCGTTTTAATATTTCAGATATCTTTCTTGTAACTTGCAATATTGCATATTAAGCTTCATTAGTTTTGGAATATTTTCCCCATACAAAAATAACTAAAAATTTTGAAGCACGCTTTTAGGCAGTTTATTATATTATGGACGTATGTAAGTGGCTTCGTAAAAAAAATTGTTCTGCTGAGCAAATACAAAATTTGATTGCGCCTATAACATGCTACAAATGCTGCCGTTGTTTTCGACGACAAATACCTTATTGTGCAAAAACATATATTACTACATAACTAAATTAGATATGCTAAAAATTAAAACATTTTCTTCAAGAGAAATGGCCGAGATTTCAATAGCTTTAATCAATTTTTAAAATAATTAAGTAATTTAAAAGATATTGAGGAGCGAATATAGCCAAAAAACGTGTTTTTCGCCCATTTGGGCATGGATATCTAAAAATCTATACGTATCACAGAAAATCTGACTTCAGATTCGGATTCAGCGCACCGAAATCCTTTAGAAAGGTAGGATTTTATTTCTGTAACAAAAATTTGTTTAAATTTTGTCGACCAGTGTAACTAAAGATTGTGTGCGATAAATGTGAAATTTATATTAAATAGCTATTTTAAATAAAGAAAAATGAAGTGCCGCGTTTTTATTTGCGTGAAAAGTAGTTCAATAAAGGTATTTTTGCCTGTTTGAATATTTTCTTTCTCGTCGATAACGTAGTTGATGACGTACTAACCAAAATGAACCCAGTCTTACGGATGAATATTTTGCTGAATATGGCTGAGTGCACAATCTTCTTTATTTGAATCATGGATCCAACCTATTCAATGGGATTTGTATGTAACCGATTATTCAACGACGGACGACGCAGATGCCCGTACCGCAGAAATCAAAATCATTTTGGCGCATATTCATAGTCAGTAATCTAAACCGAAACTAGTAAAGTTTCAACTTAAATTTAGGAACCAACTTAGAAGACAGGGTTGGGCATGATTCAACTAATTTTGAGTGCACTCAGCCTGCAACTACCACTCAAACCTGAGTGGTAATTAAATATCTGATTTTAACTACCACTCAATTTGATTGGTAGTTAAATCTTGAATTTAACTACCACTCAATTTGAGTGGTAGTTAAATCTTGAAATTAACTACCACTCAATTTGAGTGGTAGTTAAATTCATGATTTAACTCGATTTTTAACTACCACTCAACTTTAGTGTTGGTAGCAAAAGTGCACAGAAGTCAGTCAAACCCCAAAAAAAGCTTATGGAAAAACTTGCATACATACATATGTATATGTATGCGATTAACTTATACATATGTATGTACATTAAGTATACAAAATTCAAGGGAAGGACATGTGCATTACAATAGTAGTTGTAGATATTCAAGTTCATCTACTAGTTCGTTCTAGTTAAAGTTCTAGTTCACTTTCTAGTTCACCCCTATTTCAATTTCTAGTTCATATCTAGTTCACTTATGCCAATTTCAAAACTAACGACTCACATATACTCACATCAATATGTATGTACATACATTTCACCACAAGCTGATGACATCAGCCTGATGTGTTGATTAACTTCTCAATGATTCCACTGCCTAAATAGGTTTCGAGCACCAAATTTGAGTGGTAGTTGATTCAAAATTCAACTACCGCTCAAATTGAGTGGTAGTTAAACTCGAGATTTAACTACCACTCAATTTGAGTGGTAGCTAAATTCGAGATTTAACTACCACTCAATTTGAGTGGTAGTTGAAAATGAGTGGTAGTTGAAAAATGCCCATCCTTGTTAGAAGATACATGCATTCATAGTCGCTTTTCAGACTTCTGCCAAATAGTTTCGATTTAGTTATAGTTATCGATAACATAATGTAGAACAAACAAACACATACCTAATTTGTTTACATAAAATTTGTACAAACGACAACAAAACGTACGCAAATAGCTTAAACAGAATCAGCGTCGGACAAATTTTCGTCGGACGCGGCGTTCTGTCAAACGATTAAAATACACGGCAGTATATGTAAATGAACAGAACGAAAACGCTGGCGAAAAATTTGGACGCTATCGTCTGTCAAATAAATTATTTGGAACTTGATAAAAACATGTAATAAAACAAAAATATACATTTTTTGATGTGGAAAAAATTGAATATATGGACAGAAGAGAAGAGTCAATGAAAGAAGTAAGGAAACAGCGTAATTATAAAAATATGCATATGGCAATTTCGCCTTGATTCTGTTTTACTGGGCGATATTCGCAAACAAATGTCATCGCCGCACCAGGAGAAAACACGTCCGGCGATTGGTTCTGTTTAAAGCTAAAGGCTGCAGAATTTGTAAAAGTAAGTTAAATACTGCGTAAACTCTTTAATATATCTTAGCAAATGTAAATATAAAATAATGTACAAAGTACTTGAAGAGATAAGGGAACAGGCAACCCTCGGTTATTATTTGGAGAATCTCTTTTTAACATGTTAATGATAAATTGTGCTGTGGCTTTGTCAAATCGTAGCGTGCATAAAACTCGTCATCTTCAAGTTCAAATGGATCACTTCGCTCTTTGTATGTTTTCCTCTTTCTAATTAGCTTTATATCTTCCAAAATTTCGAAATCCCGCTCAATATGCTCCATATTTTCTTTAAATTACATCTTTTTCCTTGAGCTTGTAAAATATTTTCCACTGGTTTCGACTTAATTTATGCTGCAGTCGAAACTAATAGGCCATTTACATATACGAGATTATCTACTTTTTTCGAGGTTGACACAAAATCTTCGATTGAAATTCGAGGTTTGCCGTACAAAAATCCGCTACCAAAAATTCGCGATTTAAAATGAATCTCGAGATTATCACGATATTTTCTCAATGCTACCCTGTGTTCTTCGTGTTATCGATATTTTTTTTGGCGAATTTGGGAGAAACGTCAAAATGAAAAGTAAACAAAATGGACGCCAGTAAGCATGGCCCAACAAGAATCGTATCGCAATAGTAAGTCGCTCTTCTTCTTTCTTTTTTTTAGGTTATGAAATGGTCGTCTTTTTTTAATTATACTTTCTTTAGCATGTTAATCGTGCAAAAGCTTGTGTGTTTGCTAGCGTTTTTCAAGTTAAATAAAAACAAAATATCTGCTTTTTACATTCGTGAAAACAGCCATCGAACGGTAGTTGCCTATTCTCTTTTGACTGCTACGACCATATTATTATTGGGGCATGCTGGTAATGCCTATATGACACTACATTTTTTCCCTGGTTTTTTTGGTTTTGAAAACCCACCGAAAGTCAAAATACAAAAACAATTCTTCTATAGGTTGAAAAGAGACAAATACTCCCTCAAAAATAATTTGATTGACATTAAACTTCAAACTAAATGAAAATAATATTTATTTCAAAAATTATTTTTTTTTGGAAATTTGATTTAAATTACTGAAATAAAAAAGTTATGAAACCCAAAGGCAGGATAGCTTTGTATTCCGTGTTATAAAGGGAAGCCAGTACGCAATATAATTTTTCTTGCGGACTTCTTCTTTACCCTTACGGCCAAAGCAGAAGCTTACAAGAGGCAAATTTAAAATTTGTATTTCCATATATTTTTTTATTTTAAATATAATTTATTTTATGGTTGTCAAATTGGAAAAATTGTCAGAAAAAATGACCGAATGCCAAAAAGCTACCGAAATACAAGCTGGCTCGTTGGTTTTTAGCCGCCTAGATGGTATTTTGTTTGGTTTTTTTTCAATATAGCTTGCTCGCTTGCACCAACGCAAAACTGTATTTGACCATCTCCTTCACACAAAAAACCTGGTAGAATACCAGAAAAAAATGTAGTGTCATATGGGCTTAAGGAAAATTGACAGTTGACAATCCCTCTGCCAGCAAATCTAGATTTCATGTTATATGTAAACGGGTAGATTGGCGAATCGAGATTTACTGAAAATCTCGTTATATGTAAACATGGTATAAGTTTTAGTTGAGACTTAGCAAGAAAAGTCTAAACTAAGCCGACTATGAATAACTTTAGTAGCAACTTAAAATAGTTTCGACTTAAGCTCAAATTAGTTATGCAGTAACAGTATCGTTATAAAACAGCTGATCAACCAACCTTATGGGAAACAATGTATCTGATTACTGTGTAACCTAAATCAAACGCAAGTCGTCAATTTAACGCACGCACGCAAATTTTTCATATGCGTTGAACCGAAATTGACTTGCGTGCGTGTTCAGATAAAGAAATAGAAAAATACAGAAAATCAGAGAAAATCTTGTTATTTTGTGGAATATGTACCTAACAGACACGATATCAAAAGCAAGTGTCAATTTTTTTGCAAACAATCACCCACAATGCTTAATTTCAACTGTCACGCAAAACAAAAATTGGGCGTCGAATTTGCTTTTTACGCACGCCGTTCAATTTCGGTTACTCCCATACAAGTTGTATGGGCATGAGAAATTTTTGACAGTAAATTGACGGCGTGCGTTTGATTTAGGTTACACAGTTAGTGATTCGCTAGTCAGTAACGCTATCGGTAACAACCAAATGAATTTTGGTTTTCAGCCGTAACGCTAACCAGCTCATCGATTGTTTGTTTCAGTTGTTCACTGTCATGACCCAATAATAATAAGGTCGTAGCAATCAAAAGAGAATACGCCATTAGCGTTAATACAAAATATGATAATTTCGCAACCTAAAAAACTAAAAGAAGAAGAGCGACTCTATTTCATGGCCACTTTTATTGGGCTATGATCACTGTTCAGCTGTTTACTGTTACTGCACCAATAATCGACCAAATTAATACCGATACTGTTACTATTATGGAAATAAAGCTACTGCATAACTAATTGAACCCTTAAGTGTGTACTAAATGCGACTATGAATACGCGCCTTTGATTTTTTACGTAAAAACGTGTCAGCTGATCGCTCGCATGGTTGCAAGGTAGAAGGATTGCCGGTTGAACATTTTTAGTTATTAAATATTTAAACAGTAATTTTCACAGCATTATACAACTAAGGGCCGGTTTCACCATCTCCGGTTAAGCACTTAACCAAAGATTTTTGCCCGGTTAAGCAATTTATTTGACAGCTCGCCACACAATTTACGTCAAACTAACCAGTGATTAAATTAACCGGAGATGGTGAAACCGGCCCTAACTCAACAAGATTGTAAAATGTTATCGAATATACATATATGTGTTCACATGGAAAAATAGTATGTCTACTTAAACGAACTATTTATTATTACTTTAATTTTTAAAAAGAAAGGGAAGAAAACATTTATAATTTTTTTTTTTTAAATCCCAAACAAAATGTAAATATATATGTATATAAATTAATAACAAGATAATAGCTTTGTTCAACAACTTTACTTGCAAGTACTTGCAAAAAGAGGGTAAATGTCAAATTAAAGTGATGTCACACTAATACGATCCACACTTTGTCACCACCTATTTATACTAGAAAAGATATGAGTTACAGAGACTCAGTACAGATTTCTTAATTGAACACACATTTTTGTGAGAATCTTGTTGCTTCCCAATATAATTTTTTTTTATGGATTTTCAATTTTGTAAATTTAATGTTCTGACTGTGTTTTTTGTTATTTTATGTTTTAGCACTTGATAACTATCACCAAGGTTTGATGGAAATATATTGGGCAGCTACAAAATTACAAGAAAAATGTGTTTTAATTACCAACTAAGCAATAAAAAAGTAAGTAAATTCATAAAAGAAAGTCGTCAACGATAACTTTAAAAATGATTAAATTAATATTTTCTTGTCATTTTGCAAATAATGCACAGTTGTGTATTGAAGAGTAATCCGGATAATACTTTGAAGATTATAAAAATCTTGTTTGTTCAAAAATGACTAAATGGCAACCCTGCCAAAATGTAAACAAATTATATATATATGTAAATATGTGTTTGTAAAGCAGCTGATTGCTCCGTTGCTCTACGGGCTCAAAAAATCATAAAAATTGCATACGGGCGTTTGCGTCAGCGGGCGGACCACACGTTCTCGACTAACTGGACTATTACCCAGCAAAACCCGTGTGATGGAAACTAACACATGCAAAAGTTCCACACTAATACATTGACACACTTTTTGATCATCTGTGAGAGGACAGGGTAGTTTTTTTCATAATTCGTTTAAAAAAAATCAAATTCGTGGAAGCTAGTTGAAGGTGTTCTTTCGTGTGCTAAAAATATAATTTAATAGTGAATAAAGATAATAAAAAATAATAATTAATTATCGTTTTTTAAAGAATAAAGATAAGTACATACAGCTTTATTATGTACATTTACATATATATATTTTTTTCACTTCAATTTCAGATGTCTTCCAAGAAGTTGACTCCATAGAATTCTAGAGAGGCGTACGCAAGACTGTCGAGCTTAGCCATCACCGCGAGCAGTAAAAATTATATTTTCCGTAAATTAAAAATCTAATTTTATTTCATATATGTTAATAATACATGTGTAATGAATATAATAAAATAGACTATGATAGATTTGTTTGTGGCTCATTTGTAAAGGGTTCATGCATCTAATGTGATGGTTCAGCTATGATAGATTCGTATATCAAGTGTGATGGATCATATTTGACGGATTAATATATCACGCTTGATGGATCATATGTGACTGGTATTTACATCAACAGCGAGAGAGGAAAGAGTCCAGCTGTGTATAGAAAATCGTATGATTACGCATAAGTGGGAGCGAGATGCAAACTCACACGTATACACTTCACTCCATCACATTTTTCATATTGCCCTTAATAATGTGATAGGAATTCTTGAAGAGAACACATGTGATCATCAATTGATTGGTCAAATGATTATCACGGCGCTTGCAGGGTTAATAGTTGTGAAAAAGCCATCGATGGTCATGGTATAAAAAATAAAGGTATGTGCATTGTCATTTTGACGCTGTCTTTTTGATTAAAAAGCAGATTTTTGAAGTTTGATCTTATGTCAGTTTTGGAGTATAGCGATGCCAGACTTTTATTTTTTGAATGCGTAGATTTTTGTGTGAAAGTTTGGGTATTTCAGGAATCAAAGGACAGAAATAGAAAGGGCACTAGTGAGCAGATTTATGGAACTTCCGGTAGCTCCTCTTCGCTCACTCCACAAATCTTCATCCACTCTCCGCGAATAAAGGGTATCGTCGCCATATTTGGTATTATTGCACCGCGGAAATAAGCAACTCATATTGTTAAAATCTAGGGTACATATATTTTTGTAATTGCATTGGACATATGTACATACATACATATATAGACTGAAATGCTCACTTGGTATGGTCGTCGTTTAAAGTGCAAAACCGCGTGACATTTTTGCCAAAAATGAGATTTCATCAAAAATACATTCTTGGCGTCCGTCCCCATCCATTCATGCAACAATTTTGAGATTCACACAACGCAATTCCAAATAATGACACAGTTTCAAAACCGCTTTTTTTAAGGAAATTTTTCGAACCAATACCGCGAATAATATGTGTTATTGCTTTATAAGGGCCTTTTCACATTACTCGGTACGACATCGGATCGACATTTTTTGCTCAGTATTTTCAGCTTACCGAAACGATTCCGCGTTGCTGTGTTTTTCACACTTGTGGGAATACTTTCGGTGCGTAATCGGCAAAAAATAGGAAAACAAACATCGAAATTTGCAAAACAAAATTTTTAACTTCAACAAATCACTCAATAATAACAATAATGTCTTCTAGCGAAGACGAAGACATTATAACTTGCGACATTTATAGCCGAAACGAGTTTTTTACTGACTTTATTCTTCTTCTTTTATTACGCCGCAAAAATGTCTGCAGTAATTCCTCAAATTTTACTGACCGGTCTTACCGCGTTGCGGTATACCGAAATTAATCCGCTCCGATTTCATGTATGCAACACTAAGGCACTCTGCACACGGAGCGTACTGCTTTAGACGCGTATTAGATACTACAGACGAAAGCTGTACGCTTTGATGTCGCGCACGTATATTTCAATTGAGGGCTGCACACGAGTCGTCAGCTTCATGCATTCGTCAAAGTATGCTGGCTACACGTCGCTTGGCGTAAAGCAGTGCTGGTAGCTAGGCGTACTACGCTTAGAAAAGAGGAAGAAGAAGCTGTTTGTTTACATTTTTCCACTTGGTGGAATTTATGAAAGCAGTAAAATTTGTGTAAAAAATCGGAAAAAATGAGTGTATAATTAAAGAAAATGGAAGATTCCGTAAAATTGTCTTTTTTATTATTTCTTATTTTATTTTTTATTATCTTTTCTATTTAAAGCTTCGAAATTTAAAGCAAATACCGTATTATTAATTTGTTTGTTTGTTTTGTGCAGCAAAGTTTCATGTCGCTTCGTGTGCAGATATTGAGGCGTGGGGAAATCGACGCTACATAAAATGTCTCGTACGCGTCTATGACGATACGCCTTGTGTGCAGAGTGCCTAATGTGAAAGTGCCAATTGAAATACATGTGGTCAGTAAGCTCTCGGTATACTTTCGGTAAAAACCAAAAATGTCGATCCGATACCGCACCGAGTAATGTGAAAGTGCTCTAACTGTACTGTAATGTACTAAAGTTGATTATACTTTCATAAACACGAAATGGATTATAACTTTGCTTTATTGAAGAAAAGTTTTTAAGTACGCCCGCAATCCCGCCTATACGTCACTATTGAACAAAATAAAAGACGCAAAACTGCTTATAAATACATAAGTAAACCAATAACTGCACATTTAACTGTTTTTCGCCAAAATGATATTTGGATTAAGAATATAATCCAAAAATCTACCTTGGTTTGGATGTGGGTTTGCAAAATTCCGAACCGTTTTGAATTAAAACAGTTTTTACTGTCTCCTGTAAAATTTGGGTGGTAGCGGATACGCGGTATTACACTTTATGCGACGATATGGAGTTATAATAGATCAATCTCCAAAACCTCCCCAAACTATATACCAGAGTGATCACAAAGCCTAAATTAAGTGATCGTAACTACTAAACTAAATTAAAAACTCACCGAGAATACCGGAAAGGGGCTACTTTGTAGTACGGCTAAACTGATATTCCGCGAAGTAAAAATGCGAAATGAATCTTTTATGAATCACTGATGAAATTCATCTATGACTGAGGAGGCATCAGTGAGTATTTTCAAATAAAGACTGCTGAATTTTTTATATAAATGGTTTGCCTTTTTCAAAAAAATAATAATAATAATAATAATAAAAATTGTACTCAGAAGAAACATTAATGATCATTCAGCAGTGAAACAAATTTACTGCAGGATGTATAATTTTTTCAAATTGAAAAAATTTCTTTCAATTCAAATTGAAAAAATTCGTTACTATGAATACCATGGTTACAATTTATTTTTAAAACAAAGCAGTGAAAAATATCATTAATGGAGGATTTTTATCATTGAGTATGGCAGCACGAAATGTCATAATCTGCTTAATTGTCAGGTGGTTAATATGGCGACGAAAACGTGACGTTTGTTTTACCTGTAGTGAGTTTCTGTAACTCATATCGATCAATGTTCTCTACTGAAATAGTCGATTTGACGTCATCATGACGTCATTCTCGATGCATGCGTTTCTGTATGAAAATGAGTCGAATGGATCGATAGAACTGACAAATCAGCTGATATGTTCCATTCCAATTCAGTAGGAATGATCGATTAAAGGTGTTTCTGTAAGCAAAATAGTCGATATATTATCTATCAATATACTCGCCAACTTTTTAAACGGTGAGAAAGCTTTCACCGGTCGAAAAAATGGACAAAACAGCCGAATTCAGCCAGAATGTAAGTATATTTTAATTAAAACAAATTATTTATGTATATATGTACATACTATATATTAATGAATATACATTTAAATATTGTTACGTATTTGTCGATAGCTCGATTATTTCTATAGGGTTCGTATCGCTGAATTGTTAAATAAAAGTCTTTATTTACTTCTTAATTCACACTGCTTTATTTCACGACTAAAAAGTCTACACTTGTTTTACTTGACTTGATGTTAACACTTCTACGGTTAAATTACGACTGACTCTGGAGCGCCTGCTCGCCGCCTTATATAGTCTGTCAAACGCAATCTGGAAAATTCTGGCAACACTGGAAATTATCTGGTATTTTCTTCTAGTTCTGGCACTTTCCCTAGAGATGTGTTCAATCATTTTAGTGATGTAAGTGGAGAACCGATTATATTCGCCACACTGCCCTCCACCTAAGAGCCTATACACACTTGCGACTCAATCGATTTGGTCGAATTGGACTGTTGTATTCACACTACTCCAACTATTTAGTCGAATTGGTGGCAGCTATTCACACTTGAGACTAAATAGTCGTGCGATTGACAATGACATAGTGTTGCCAATGTTCACATTTTACTCAGCAAATTTTACATTAGTGGTCTTCATATAAAGTGATGAAGTATTAAATTGTTAAAGTTTATCTGCATTCTTACATGAAAGCACCTTCTTGTCAGCTGTCAACTTGATTAATAAATAAAAAACAATAAAATAAACAAAAAGTGCATACATTGTTTGGCTTTGTTTCTTATTAAACTAGCAACTAGCTGTCAAGTAAATGAAAAGAGAAAAACGGAAGGAATTACGCTCATAAAGGCGAAACGAACAGAAGTACAAGAAACGGAAAAATAAATATCCTTAGTTAGATAATTCTTGTCTATAACTACACCATTTCCAGATGGATTTTAGAAAGTGTCAACTGGATTTTAGAAAGGGGAAATTGGATCTTAGAAATGTCAATTGGATTTTCGAAAATTTATATAATTATTAATTTATACTTTCATACGCAATAAAGAATTTCTATTCGAAAAATTCTGTGTAAAATTTATTTTAAACGCACATTCTGAAATCCAATTCAAGCTTTCAAAAATCCAATTTTGTTTTCTAAAATCCTTTTAACGCTTTCTAAAATCCAATTGACATTTCTAAAATCCAATTTCCCCTTTCTAAAATCCAATTGACATTTCTAAAATCCAATTTCCCCTTTCTAAAATCCAGTTAACGCTTTCTAAAATCCATCTGGAAATGGTGTAGTTAATAAGAAACGAACCTTTTGTTTTTAAACATTTTGAAAATATTAATTGAAATATTCAATCTCTACAATTTACCAAATGTGAAATAAAAGTAGTGCTGTCAGCATGGCAACTCTTTCCACTACGAATATCACTGTTGTTGTTGTAGTCGTTCGACTAAATTGTCTCAAGTGTGAATACGTAGAAGGGCGCCTTGCTGATCAAGCAGTTGTACAACTGTTTCAGTTGGAATGAAATTGGGCTGCAAATCCAACTGTTTCAGTTGTACAACTAATTGAATGTAGTGTGAATGCTTCCATACATTCCCATGCAAATCAACATTCGACTAAATCGATTGAGTCGCAAGTGTGTATAGGCTCTAAGTCTGATCGTCCCGATCTGACACATTACTTGTCCCAAATGCTGCTAGCCTTTCCAGATGAACTACTTTCATTTTATTCCTTGGTCTTCCAATCGTTTGTATGCGATACACAACATCGTTGAGCCGTTTAATCCCAAGTACACTGCAATTTCGGGGACAAACCTTTCTTTCGCTGCGGGTTGTATAGCAAAACTAGATTTCCCTCAACAAAACCTTCTGAGTTCATTGCCTTGTCGTATCTGGCCTTCATCTTGTCACTCATGATCTTTGTTCGCTGTCTTACAAGTTCATGTATTTCTCTCATTTCCTCTTCCAGAACGTTGTTAGATTGTCTGGCATTTATTCCCGCATCAGCACTTATCCCAAATTTCAAGTCAGCTGGCAGTCGAAGATCACTACCAAAGATTACTTTTGCAGGAGTCTGACCTGTTGTATCGTGTACGGCCGATCGATATGCCATCAGGAACAGAGGAATATGAGTGTCCCAATCTCTCTGGAACTTGTCCACCACTTTTCGTAAATGTTCCTCTAATGTTCTGTTAAATCTTTCTACCATGCCGTCTGATTGTGGATGTAACGCAGTTGTTCGGGTTTTCCTAATACCCAGTGTTTTGCACAGCTCCTGAAACACAACTGATTCGAAGTTCCTTCCTTGGTCAGAATGTAGCTCTATAGGTGCACCATATCTCGCCACCCAATTGTTGGTGAATACTTCGGCTATAGTTTCTGCTTCTTGATTTGGAATCGGGTACACCTCCGGCCATTTGCTGAAGTAATCCATGACTACCAGTACATATTTGTTTCCAAGTTTGCTAGTAGGAAATGGCCCAGCTACATCCATGGCAATTCTCTCAAATGGTGCTCCTGAGTTGTATTGTTTCATCAGCCCATGACTCCTGGATTTGGGACCCTTAGCCTTTATGCACACGTCGCAGTTCGCAATCCACTCAACAACTGTCTGACGGCAGCCGACCCAATAAAACCTCTTCTTGATTTTCTCTACCGTCTTTGTTACTCCAAGATGACCTCCACTTGGACCATTGTGTAGTTCATTTAACACATCCGGTATTCTTTTCCTTGGAACAACTATCAATGTTTTAGAACTTTGACCATCTTCACTCTCCCAAACACGATGTAGGCAACCATTTACCAATTGCAAACTATTCCACTGTGCCCAATATGATTTGGCAACAGGACTTTCTGCTGACATCTCTTCTTTTGATGGTCGTTCGTTTTGCTCCAAACCAATCATTACACGTGCCAGATCTGGATCTTCTAGCTGACACTTCCTTAGTTGTTCCACATCCCATTCGTCTGTGGATGTTATTGTCATTCGCCGAACATTTACGATGACTTCCTTTCGCTCAGCTCTGGAGGAATTCTTTTGTTCGCGGTTACATGGTTTTCGCAATATTGCATCAGTATTTCCTTGTATGGTTCCTTTTTTGCGATCTATTGATCTGGACATCTGCTCATGGCCGTCAGCCTTGCGCTTTCGCTCGTCCACAGTGCTGAAATTACTGGAGCCCTTGCTACAATGACGTGCTATATGTCCTGTTTTCCTGCACCTGAAGCATCTCACAGCTCTATTCCTCTTTTTCTGCAATTCATTCAACACCTCCAATATCTTAGTTAGCAAGTCTGACGCATATACTTCCACCCGATGAGCCTTGTAAGTGGGCTTGCTCAATAGAGATGCTGTTTCCTGTGTCAAGGCATATGAGACCGTTTCAGCGAAAGTTTCTTTTGGATTTGCATAGGTAGCCCGCTTCGTTTCAATATCTCGTATTCCATTGATGAAGCTTTGAATTTTCATTCTTTCGATGAATTCTTGAGGTGCTCCTGCGTTTGCCAAATGAGCTAGCCTCTCAATCTCAGAAGAAAATTCTTGTAACGTCTCATTTGGTTTCTGGAAGCGATTCTGCAACTCCATTTGATATATCTGCTTCCTGTGCTCGCTACCATAACGTCTTTCAATGGCACACATAATTGCGTCATAGCTGTTCCTTTCGCCCTCGCTAACAGTCTGTAATATTTCTGCTGCAGGTCCTTTCAATGCTACGAACAGGGCAGCGACTTTGTCCTCCGCACTCCAATTATTTACAACTGCCGTTTTCTCAAATTGTAGCTTGAATACTTGAAATGGACCACTTCCATCAAACGACGGAGGTTTTATCTTCTGTGTAGCAGTTGAAGCGTCTGGACGACTTAGTTGAATATCCTGAAGACGGGCTTTCAATGCTTTTACATCGTCCTCTAATTTTTCTTGTCTTTCTTCAAGGACCTCCTTAACTTGTATAATTTTTGCATCCTGTGCCTTGAATTGTAAGGACATGCGTTCTTCTTGTGCCTCCAACTGAGCCGCAATGCCGGACACCTGTGATGAAAGTACTGACTGTTGCAATTCCATTTTTGACGTTATCTGTGCCTGTTGTTCTTCGATTTTTGTCGACATCTGTGCCTGTTGATCTTCCATTTTTGCCGATATCTGTGCCTGTTGTTCTTCGATTTTTGTCGACATCTGTGCCTGTTGATCTTCCATTTTTGCCGATATCTGTGCCTGTTGTTCTTCCATTTTTTTCGACATTTGTGTCAGCACAGCCAATATCGAGTTCATGTCTACGTTTGCTACTGACTGTGGAGCCTCTTCCTTCTGGGTTTCTTCCTTTTGCACCTCTTCCACATCATCATTGAAATCAAACTCATCTACATTAATGTTATATGCTTCCATAGCTACTCTTAACCTTGCCTGTAGTTCAATTTTATTGCCGGTGGTACTCAGGTTTCTCTTTTCTAACTCCCTTTTAAGTTCTTGGATTTTCAGATCATTTAACTTTGCCATTATTCTTATTTCGTTATCCTTGTCTCGTTATCCTTGTTTCCTTATCCTTGATTCGTTATCCTTGATTCGTTATCCTTGGTCCTGGAATTTATTTAACAATTCCAATTCTGACACCAATTGTTACGTATTTGTCGATAGCTCGATTATTTCTATAGGGTTCGTATCGCTGAATTGTTAAATAAAAGTCTTTATTTACTTCTTAATTCACACTGCTTTATTTCACGACTAAAAAGTCTACACTTGTTTCACTTGACTTGATGTTAACACTTCTACGGTTAAATTACGACTGACTCTGGAGCGCCTGCTCGCCGCCTTATATAGTCTGTCAAACGCAATCTGGAAAATTCTGGCAACACTGGAAATTATCTGGTATCTTCTTCTAGTTCTGGCACTTTCCCTAGAGATGTGTTCAATCATTTTAGTGATGTAAGTGGAGAACCGATTATATTCGCCACAATATATTTAATATATATTTAAAGGATTTGTAGAGTCTCTTAAGGAGCGTCTTTGTACTCCCAAAATGCACACATACACACGTTTCTGCCTGTACATGCGCATTGTCGCTTGTCAAATTAGAAATAGGTCTATATTTGCGGCAGCGACAAATGCAACCCTTCTGCCGTGAAGTCGTGCTGGCGTTAAAATGTGTGCGCCCATAAGAACGTGTGCATTTTACTTTTGACAGCTGGCTGCTTTTCGCTCGCCGGTTCGAATGTGCTTAGAGCATTACATTTATTTTGGCGTTTAAGTTCTCGATTGGCGTTTCATTTCCATCACTGTTCCGAATTTTATCGATTAATGCTTGTAGAAACACTCGCTATCGATCAATAGAGAAGTTTTGATAGAATCGACGTGACGTCATCAAAATAGACAAATCCACTCGATTTCTTACAGAAACTCACTACTGTACTGAGTTTCTGTAACTGAACTCTATCAATAGTTTCGACCGAGTGACGTCATAATGACGTCAATCGATAGATTCTCACTTGCTTTTTAGGTGGTGACAAAGTGTGGAACGTATTAATGTGACGTCATTTTGATCGACAATTTTCGCGATTTTGTTACAGAAACTCACTACTGGTATACTTATACCATGATCGATGGTCTTCGATAGTGTTAACCCTAGTTCGGCCGACAAGTCACCTGGGTGACTATTTCACATTTTTCGCACAAAAAAACATATTTTTAATAAATTCTATTACCTTGTGTTCCATGACATCTTAAAGTTGTTAATTTTGAGCAGAAAAAACACGAAATAAAGTTTTAAGATTTAATCCATAGACCACTGTTACAGTTTGAGATCTTATATTCTTATTCTGGCCGACGTAGTCACCTGGGTGACCACGGGTAAATTCAAACGTAATATACATACATAGGCTGTGTGCCAATCGGTAGAAAAAATGAAATTTTGACATAAGGGAGTAAAATTTTGGCAGTATTCGTGGTGAATTCTAGTGTCATAATTTTACCTAGCTCAATGGGCTAGGTAAAATTTTGACATTTTGTATTTACATACATACACAAGTAACACAAATATTTAAAAACAAAATAACATCAGATCATTACATGGTTACATATCTTCTGTTTCCATAAATATTGCCATCAACAAATATATTTCCTTTACGTTTTAAAATTGTACCGTTGTCCATTTTCGCCCAAAAGTTTATCTTTGTAACTGTCAAAATTTTCTATTCCGTTTGGCACAGCAAAATGTGATTTTTTTTCTCAACATGGTCAAATTTTCTACCTCATTTTCCCATAGAGAAAAATGTTACCGATTGGCACACAGCCATACAAATGAAAATGTTGGCATATGATTATTTCCTGCACTCAACACATTTGACAATTGATGAACTAAGCAAACTTTTCGGGAGTTCCGTTGTCTTTCGTTCACATGCCGACAAACATGACACCTGCCTTTGATTGCCATTTGACCAGCTTCATCACGGTGCTCAATTCGCGTTTCTTATGCGATGGACGGAGATAAACGAGTATTCAAAACAGGCTGCATATCGGTAGGTATGTACGTGATAATGCTGCAGGATACGAGGGTTTGATGCGTGGCGGCTTATAGCTCCAGTGGCCAATTAACGAGCAAGTCCTTTTAGATAGGTTGCTGGCCTAAATACAAAATATTTGTGTGCCATATTTTGCTGGCTTTGACGGGATACATTGACGGAACGACACTCGATCACGAAATGGAAAGTTTCTCTAAATGGTGAAATGAATAAGAAGTCCATAGGTCATCAATCGCCTCCATGCTGGACTTATGAACTCCACAAGCTATGCAATAAAATTCCATAGAATTCAATATTGTCAGTTTTGTCATCTTCAACATCGTTGTCATTGCCAAATTTAACATCATGGTCATCCTCCTCGAACAACTTCTCAATATCCGCTCCCGTCAATGTTCTATAGTATAAATATCCAGTACACATTTCATCAGAAATAGCATACTTACCTTCGATTAACGGTGTTCTGCAGTCGGTTATGGCTACAAACCGCTCAATTTCAATCCTACAGTCTGAATTTTTATTTTTATTGGTTGAACTGATTGCGTCCTCGTATTTTACACGCATAGAGCTGGCCATTTTCAACAATTTAAAGTAACTGAATTAAGTTTTTCACAACTGTACCAAAATGAACAGTAAAAATAATCAGCTTTTAATCTTTTCAGATGCCTATTTTCACTTAATTTCACTTATTTCGCAATTTTTCAGACATTTTTTCTTTACTACCCTCCATTTACATCTGAACTTTAAAACTTTTAAATATGGTCACCCGGGTGACTGCTTCGGCCGAAATGAGTTGTAAAAATCGTCGGCCGAACTAGGGTTAAAAAAATAAAATATCGATACTATCGATAGTGTCATCGATAGTTTCCCACCTCTACTGTTTGTTCTTCCTTCTTGCGGAAATTTTTTATTTAAGCTCATATAGTTATCTTTGCTCATATCCATCCTCGCTTAAATTTTGTATAGACTGCTAAGCGCGTATAGAGAATATATATATAGAAATAAACCTTAACAACAGAATGGAAAGGCCGCAGAAAATGCCAAAGGTGGCGAAGGTATGTATAATGCTTTTAATTTGGATGAGGAAAATTTGTATATAATGACGATCCGATAAAAATTACTTTTCCGGAGGGTAGTGGGGGTCTCACAGATCACAAAAAGTCTCAGCTTCCGGACGCTTATAGTGCAGGAGATATTCCTTGTTAAAGTAATGGAGAAAATTTTCCAACAGTCTACCGCGCTTTGAAAAAAAGAATGGCTCAGATTTCCATCCGTCTGCCAAAAGTGTCGGCTTTATATTAAGGAAATACGGTCATAGAAAAATGACTTTCTGAGGGGTGTAGACAGCCTCTCCCAGATCTCAAAACGGAAATAAAAACCTGCCGGAGGCTTATAGGCCCGTCACATAGCATACGTCAATCCGTCTACGTCGACGTATGTGACTGACAGCTCACGTACTTGACGGAGAGGTCGCCACATAGGAAACGTTGGCGGATATACACAAATCAGCTGTTTGATTAACCTTTAACTACAGAGGTGGTGGCAAAAATTTAACTCTTTACTGTGTAACCTAAATCAAACGCACGCCGTCAATTTACTGTCAAAAATTTCTCATGCCCATACAACTTGTATGGGAGTAACCGAAATTGAACGGCGTGCGTAAAAAGCAAACTCGACGCCCAATTTTTGTTTTGCGTGACAGTTGAAATTAAGCATTGTGGGTGATTGTTTGCAAAAAAATTGACACTTGCTTTTGATATCGTGTCTGTTAGGTACATATTCCACAAAATAACAAGATTTTCTCTGATTTTCTGTATTTTTCTATTTCTTTATCTGAACACGCACGCAAGTCAATTTCGGTTCAACGCATATGAAAAATTTGCGTGCGTGCGTTAAATTGACGACTTGCGTTTGATTTAGGTTACACAGTTAGAATATTTTGTAATTTCTCTTTTAAGTTGCCCTCTTGAAATTCAGTTTTCAGTAACTTCACATCTCCTGATAATTCTTGACCATTTTGTTTTATGGAGGAATGTTATACAAATGAGAAAGAACTCGAAAAGCAAATTGCAAAAAAAGTGAAATTCAAGAGTAGCTAAAGGTTAACAATCAAAAGCAATCAGCTGACATAGCGACGGATTGACGTATACCAAAAGTTGACTTTTGGGCAACTTCGGTACGTTGCGGCGACGGATCCGTCGTACGTGTGACGACGTACGTTTAAATGCCGACATTTTACTGAGCTGTCAGTCACATACGTCGACGTAGACGGATTGACGTATGCTATGTGCCGGGGCTATTATACACGAGATATTTGTTGGTAATTTTTCGGTCCATAGATATTACCCCAGAAAGGGAGTTCTGCCGGCTGAGGGTTATTTTTTTTAAATTGCGACCGAAGGCCGTCAATGCAAAAAGGTGCCCATTTTTAACCAAAATTTTTCACTTAATTCTTAAATCAAAATATTAGTTTTATCTACACCATCTCGACTACACAAGCGAGATGTTTTTGCGATTGTTCCGAGTCGGCGGGCCGGCTGTTGTTTTGATGATATGTTTTAGTTGATAAAATAAACTGAATGAGGTTTGTTGATAAAGAAAGTAGGATTTTTAATGGAAGTGAGGCAAATACATAAATAAATTAACCAAATTGAAAAATATGCTATACATAGACGCTGCATTATTGCAATCACAACTAAACAGTGTCGTGCATAATAATAATAATTAATTATTTAAACATTAATAAATTTTCTGAAGTGAGACGCTTATGAGACAAATGAATTTTACGAGTAGCAACAACGGCAATAGATTTGTACCACTCTGTATGTTTTGTAAAGCAATTTTAATATTCAAGCGGCAACAACAATTATTTGGTCATATTAATAAGAGCCAAGCATTTGCTTTTGCTTTAAGCTGATTCCACATAAAACTTTTTCCCCTTTGCGTTACTCCGCTTTCTATGTCAAACAACGCAAAACTGAAAAACTATGCCACAATGAACGCTGCAACATCACTCAAAAAATATTTATTTTCTGAAAAATCTATCATTCTCCGTTTTATTTACAAAAAAGTAAATAAGAAAATAAAAATCTATTAAATTATTTTTCAATTGTGTGAAATTTAAATTTGTTTATTTACATTTGAATTAAAGTGAAACTGAAAAAAAATTTCAACGCCCCCAAAAGTTGAGATTTGGCCAACTTTGTGCTTTACGTAACTTCGGCGTTGCCTTACTTTTTGTTATGTGAGAAACCTCATATAGATACATGTATTTTAATCTCAGCTGTCACACAGAAAGTGTCACGTAGCGCAACACAAAGTTCTATGTGGAATCAGCTTAAGATTTCAGGCCTTTTACTCAAATTTTGAAATTTGATTCATACAAATTAATGTCAATTTTATGCCTGGTTTGTATTAATACGGCCCATTATGTATTTTTTGCAGCGAGTCCGAGATGTTGTAGGGTTGCTTTGAAAACGAGAGGAATCGTTGGCGAGTCCGAGATGTTTTAGCGATTGTTTCGACTGACGGCCATTTACGACTTGACTCGAATACGAATGAACACCATCGAGAGCATACGAGATGTTTCAACAATTTTGAAGTGTTTTTCGTGGGTTTGAGAAAGACTGTTTATGGTTCGAATGCTCCAGTTATCAGAACCTTATCTGAACTAAATGGTTTCTCAAATTGTTTAGATCTAGATTTCTTTGGTGCTAAACATATTTTTCATTATACATTAAGAAGTCATCTGCTGTGTAATAATGTAATATAGAAAATCGGTGACTAGTTTAGTTTAGTTCTAGTCTAATTATTGATATATATATATATATCTTTTAAGCGAATGTCTGTATTAACTATTGTTAGTAGACGGATTAATGAATAAATAAATAAATCGAGAGAATCGAATAAAACATCTCGGACTCGCCCATCACTACTTTAACTGCTATTTGTTGTTGTTGTTGGTGTTGTTGTCGTTAATCGTCTTCATAATTCTCCTACCTACTTCTTGCTTTCTATTTCTGCTCTTTTCTTTCCTTAATTTCTTTCCTACTTATTCTTTCTTAATCTGCTTATTACTTGACTTTGCGTTTTTGTTGTAGTGCTTTTGCTACTTTTTTATGTTTCCGCTTCTTTCAAACTACACACCACTTCCAGCCAAACATGTTCACAAAGCATGGTAAGTTTTGTGAACACGCACAAACTCACATAGGCATGCGCATTGATACCGCTCTGTTATATTGAAATGCATGCAACAACAAAAACACGCCAATTTTCCAACGACAATTGGGGACGCATTTTCCAAGATTAATCGCTTTTATTCCCAACGGGCACAATGTAGATCAATCGCTTTCAGTACGAACGGGTACAAATGTAGATTTTTCCAAGTTGTTAGCCAAGGTAATTTTTAGTAACGATCTTTAAAAAATTGTAAATGACCATGCATATATAAATAAAGATTATATCGACGGCTGAGAATAAGATCGCCCTATTTCAAAAATTGTTTCAAAAACGCCCTATTCCAAAAATTATTTAAATAACGTCCTATTTCAGATTTTGCTTCAAGAACGCCCTATTTCAGAATTTGTTTCAGTAACGTCCTATTTCAGACAATTATTCAAAAACGCCCTATTTCAGAGAAATATATATGGAATTTTCTCTGAAATAGGGCGTTTTTGAAGCACAATCTGAAATAGGACGTTATTGAAACAATTTTTCAAATAGGGCGTTCTTGAAGCAAAATCTGAAATAGGATGTTATTGAAACAAATTTTCAAATAGGGCGTTTTTGAAATAATTTTTGAAATAGGGCGATCTTATTCTCAGCCGTCGATATAATGTGTTACTTTTGTAAAAAAAATCTCAATAAATAAATAAAAAAAATTTAAGTTTTGAGTATGCATTATATGAGCGTAATGTAAAGGATTTTTTCATAGGATATTTTAGGCAACATTTTGTTAAAATTATTATTCATCATTGTTATTAAAAGAAAGAGTGTTCAATTCGTTTTACCCGTTGTTCTACAATTTTTTAAATACATTGCATATTTTTGTAAAATTTCTACATTTAAGGAATCTAGATTTGTACCCGTTCGGAATGAAAGCGATTAATCTACATTTATACCCTTACAGTCATCGACTAACTCTCGTTGCGAAAGGTTGTGTTTATCCAATTACTATTTCTTTATTCTTAGTTCCGTTAAACAACAACAACTAGCATCTATCTCATCAACAAAATTTACCGTATTTTTCTTTGTTCTTGTGTGTGCAAATTAGGGCTCTAGATACCCGGGTATCGAGCAATTCGAACTGATCGTTTTTGTTTGAAGCCCGTTTGTTCAAATGCCCGTACAAACATTCGAGCATTCGAGCTTACAAACAAAAAAAATGTGTATCGGAAAAACAAAAAATAAAAACAACTACATATCGACGGCTGAGAATAAGATCGCCCTATTTCAAAAATTGTTTCAAGAACGCCCTATTTCAAAAATTGTTTCAATAACGTCCTATTTCAGACAATTATTCAAAAACGCCCTATTTCAGAGAAATATATATGGAATTTTCTCTGAAATAGGGCGTTTTTGAAGCAAAATCTGAAATAGGACGTTATTGAAACAATTTTTCAAATAGGGCGTTCTTGAAGCAAAATCTGAAATAGCACGTTATTGAAACTATTTTTCAAATAGGGCGTTTTTGAAATAATTTTTGAAATAGGGCGATCTTATTCTCAGCCGTCGATATGAAGAAGAAAAAAACAAACTTCAAAATGCCCGAATTGTTCAAATGCCTGTACAAACATACGGGTAATAAACAAACAAACAACTGTTCGAGCATTTGAACATTTTTTCGGGCTACTCGAAAATGTTCAAAAAAAATCTGGAGCTCTAGTGCAAATAAACCACGCGGCTGATTGAAAACTCTAATTTAACATAAAATCATAGTGCCGACAAGGCGTTATATGCCAGGGGATAACAGGTTATCTGCATTAGCATCCAGTCCAAAACGGAAAAAGAAAAATAATTCAACAAGATTATTTGAAGACTTTCCGGAGCTACCCGATTTGAACAAGTCTGCCCCTGACCCAAAATTTATTATTGTCTCCTTCGTAAACGAACAAAAACCATTAGCACATTTATTCATGTTTCTCAGTGGAAAAATGTCTAAAAATCATTAGCAAGGACATAATAAGCACCTCAACGCTAAGAGATGGAAATGTGCTTCTCTTGGTAAAAGATAAGTATACAGCTGAAAAATTCCTCTCAACCAAACAACTGCCCGGAATATGTGAAATCTCATGCAAATATCACGATAACCTAAACTTCGTAAAAGGTACTGTTTTTGCGCCGTTCTTAAAGTCAATCCCCGATACGGAAATTGTTAAAGAACTAGTTACGGAAGGCGTAGTCGACGTATACAAATTTACAAAAGTAATTGATGACAAACGAGTCCCAAGTGGAGTTATGCTACTAACTTTCGACTCATTCAAACTCCCAGAAAATATCGACATCGCAAGGTATAAAGCTAAGGTTAGAGAATATTTCCCTAACCCAATGCGTTGTAAATCATGCCAGCTTTTAGGGCATACAATTCAACGTTGTAAAAACCCTCCTCTATGTCAAACATGCAGCCTTCCACCCCACCCAAACAACGAATGTACTCGAATCAGCTGTGCCAATTGCAGCGAAGAACAACCTTCCAGTTTCAACAAATGTCCAAAATTCATACAACACAAAGAAATTCTGAAAATCAAAACTAAAAGTAAATGCACTCTTAAGCAAGCCAGAGAGTCGTATTCGGCTCAATTCTCTTATACCCCAAACCCACTTTCCTTTTCCCGTATCATATCCAAAAGTAACATAATTCAACCCACAACAACGTCAAATTTAATTCCTTTTAACAACCCCACCAATCAACAAAAAGAAAATAGTACCAATATTTATACCACTCCAACCACGACATTAAATAATCAACCAAATAACAACATAAGCACCCCCAATCAACAATCAATCGTCTTACCATACGCCCATCAAAAAAACGCAACAACAACTCAAAAAACCGTAACCAATACAATGCCATCTACACTCACGATAAACACAATAACTGATACGCATATTTCCAAAACCATAAAACCAACAAATGAAACAACAACTACAAATTATTCCAACCAATCTCCCATTACGCGCTTAACCCAAGAACTGTTGAACAACAATAACTATTACAGCTCACCAACCCGAACGGATTCGGATTGCGAAATATTTCAATCGGAAGATGTTGCGATGAAAAATACATTAGAACAAGATGACATTTAACATTCTTCAATGGAATATCCACGGTCTATATAACAACATCAACGAACTAAAACTATTAATAAAAGAAACATACCCATCCATAATCTCCTTACAGGAAACCCACATCCCTTTCAACAAAACCAAACACATCTCCAACTCATTCCACACCTATTTCCACAATCTCCCTCAAAACCTAACATCCAAACAAGGCATATGTGTAATGGTCAAAAAAGGTATTCCGCACAAGCTGATCGATATTCAATCCCCGATATCTGTGATAGCCATCGAAGTAAACATTGGCTTAAAGTTTACAATCATATCCCTGTACATTCCCCCACAACAACAGATAAACCTTAAGAACCTGATCGATATAACGTCTAGTATTTACACTGAGATACTAATCATAGGAGATGTTAACGCCTGGAGTCCAATTTGGGGCTCCTCGTCAACGAACCTAAGAGGGAAAATCATAGAAGACTTCATCCTGCTCAATAACTATATCGTTCTGAACGATATGGCCCCAACCCACTTTACCACCCATCAAACTTTTACGAATGTTGACATTTCCATTTGCTCCGCCAATCTAGGACCGAAACTCTCATGCTCTACAGCCTCCCAGCTCCACGGTAGTGACCACTTCTATCTTCTCACAAAAATGACCAGCCCGATCCCCAATCCAGGCATCCCGAAACCGAAATTTATCACTGACAGAGCCAACTGGCCACTTTTCCAAAGTTTGACCAACGAATTTGTAAATAAACACCCTGCCTCCATCAACATCAACACAGAAACTAGGCAAATAACAAAAATTGTTCTCCAGGCTGCACATTTATCCATACCTCAAGCCCAACATAAATACCACAAAGCCATCGTCCCATACTGGTCCCCGGCTCTTGCTACCCTCCGAGACAAAAAACAAATGCTGTGGCATAAATATAAAAGACATCAGTCTATAGACAACCTACTGGAATACAAAACAACAAATGCACACTTCAAGAAAAAACTAAGAGAAGCCAAAAACCAAAGCTTAGAGAAATTAACCTCTGCTATTACTCCGAATTGCAATCCAAAAAAAATTTGGTCCAATATAAAGCGACTTACAGGTACCTATTCTCCAACATATATCAAAGTTCTAGACACATCCAATGGACCCATTCACTCCTCAGCAGGTATTGCCAACCACCTGGGTTCCATGTGGTCAAATTACTCCGAAGACTCTAACTTTCATACTGATTTCCTAGTTAAAAAGAACCAATTATTACTTGAAGTGTATACATGCCACAACCTTTGCCCGAAAGCACAGAAGATCTAGACAAATATTTCCCTCTTTGAGTTTGGAATAACCCTCAATTCAATGTCAGGAAAAACCCCAGGTCGGGACCGGATATCATACATATTAAAAAATTTATCCGCCAAAGCTAAAAATAGGATAGTCGATCTCTACAACACAATTCTCAATGAAGGTAAATTACCTCATGTATGGAAAAATGCATCAGTAATCCCTATAGCCAAACCGAACCAGTGCAATACCCTCCCCGGTAGTTACAGGCAAATCTCTCTCCTCCCATGTTTAAGTAAAACATTAGAAAATATTATAGCCAATCGAATTACATGGTTCGCCCTTTCCAAAAATCTCCTGGATCCCCACCAAGTAGCATTTAAAGAAGGTCAGGGTACAATGGACGCCCTCCTAGTACTTGAAAACTTTGCCGTTGAATATTCCCGTATAGAAATATACAAATGAAAGAAAATAAAAACGCTTGTTTAGTACGTTATAATATGTATGTATAAAATTCGTAGAATTTTATTGAAATATATTATGTACAAAAACAACATAGTTAAAATTGTGCAGCAGACTATTCTAGCGTCAACCAGCTGCAGCGACACCTCGTCAATATCAACATCTTTAACGTAAGTTAACTTTTATATCTAAATTTTTTACTTTGTTTTTGTACATAATATATTTCAATAAAATTCTACGAATTTTATACATACATATTATAACGTACTAAACAAGCGTTTTTATTTTCTTTCATTTGTATATTTCTATACGGGAATATTCATTGGTCCTTCGAGCCGGATATGAACCAGCGACCTATGGACGCCATACTCGCCCCCCTAGACGGCTTAGTCGTCTAGTGAATATCCATGAGGGGATAATCCGGCTCGAAGGACCATGTCTAAGCTTTCAGTAATATGAATATGCGGGGTTTGGCGAGTAGTATTTGTTTAATGTTGTGTAGGGTATTTGGAATAGTGATTTTTGGCTACAGGGTGTAGCATGGTTTTTGCCGGATATGGCTACCGGAAGTAGCATACTGTTTGTTTAGGGTTTGTGGCTAAAATGAGCATCTTTTGTTTTGGCTACAGTGTGTGGTATATTCCCATTGGGTTTGCAGCATTTTTTGTTTGGGGGTTTGGGGCTGCGATGAGCAGGTGCTTTGGCAAGATGGAGTATGGCTCGTTCCAGAGCAGTGGTGCACTTCGTCCGCCTGGCATAAGAGGTGCGGTGCACCGCAGGGAGAAGCAAGCAAAGTTGGAGACGGCCACTGCCTTTGCATGATGTATTTATTGGGAGGAGGCAAGGCTCCTGGGCAAGACAATGAAGATTGTCACCCTTACAAAAAAGGCATCCCATGCGTTAGGGATGCTGGGGGGAAGACGTGTCCCTGGTTGGCCTTGATCCAACCAATGAGGCGTGCAGGGCTTTTTAAGAAGCCACCTCATCCCGAGTGCAAAAAAGACTCTTATGGGAGGAGTGGCACGTCCCGGGTTGGCGTTGATCCAACCCATGAGGATTGCAAGGCTTTAAAGGTAGCCACCTCATCCCGAGTGAACCCATACATAATTGTTCAGTGTCACATTTATGCTACTTAAGCAGAACATCGCTTGAAACGGTTGAGAATTGCTTGCATGCTTGCATGCAAACAATGATCAACGCACGAAAAGCTAATGCTTGCGCAGCATAAGTGTGTTACTGTGTAACCTAAATCAAACGCAAGTCGTCAATTTAACGCACGCACGCAAATTTTTCATATGCGTTGAACCGAAATTGACTTGCGTGCGTGTTCAGATAAAGAAATAGAAAAATACAGAAAATCAGAGAAAATCTTGTTATTTTGTGGAATATGTACCTAACAGACACGATATCAAAAGCAAGTGTCAATTTTTTTGCAAACAATCACCCACAATGCTTAATTTCAACTGTCACGCAAAACAAAAATTGGGCGTCGAATTTGCTTTTTACGCACGCCGTTCAATTTCGGTTACTCCCATACAAGTTGTATGGGCATGAGAAATTTTTGACAGTAAATTGACGGCGTGCGTTTGATTTAGGTTACACAGTAAGCTGTGAGCTGCTTATACATAGTGTAAGTGCGTGTGTTCGCTCATACGTATAAGTGCGTAAGTCGCTTATACAGCCGTTTCGGCGCTATCTAAAAGTAACCATGTATCAATTCTCAGTAGGGGCATTTCAGTTATTGCATATGGGTCTGGGTTAAGATAAATTTTTACTGAAACAATCCGGCTCATAATGAAAATTGGCTGCACTTGCAAAGAACTAAAAAGAAGAAGAAACATATACAACATATACCCAGCAGTAAAAATCTGAAATGAATCCTTTATGAATCACTGATGAAATTCATCATGAGGAGGCATCAGTGAATGCTTTCATATAAAGGCTGCTGAATTTTTTCAAATAAATGGTTTGCTTTGCTCATACCTATATGACTGTCCAATGGTAGGAAAAACAAAAGGAGCACACCTCGAATTGGGAGAGAAGCTCGGCCATAAAACTCGTCAGAGTTATAATAGCGCAAAAACAATTCTTCTGTACGTTGAAAAGAGACAAATACTCCCTCAAAAACAATTTGATTGACTTTAAACTTCAAACTAAATGAAAATAACTATTTCAAAAATTATTTTTTTTGGAAATTTGAATTTAAATTACTGAAATAAATTATGAAACTCAAATGGCGGGATAGCTATGTATTCCATGTTATAACCCTGCAGTAAATATCCGTAATGAATCCTTAATGAATCACTGATGCAATTCACCTATGACGAGAAGGCATCAGTGAATACTTTCATATAAAGACTGATGAATTTTTCATATAAATGGTTTGCTTTCCTCAGAAAAAAAAACAAAAACAAATAAAAATATACTGAGTTATGACGACAGTGATGAATATTCAACAAAGAATCATCACTGATCCTTCAGCAGTGAAACAAATTTACTGCAGGGAAGGAGAAGCCAGTGCGCAGTATAATTTTTCTTCCGGACTTCTTCTTTCCCCTTACGGCCAAAGCAGAAGCTTACAAGAGGCAAATTTGAAATTTGTATATCCATATATTTTTTATTTTAAATATAATTTGTTTTATAGTTGTCAAATTGAAAAATTTGTCAGAAAAGCTGCCGAATGTCAAAAAACCTACCGAAATACAAGCTGGCTCGTGGGTTTATAACCGCCTAGATGATATTTCGTTTGGTTTTTTCAATATAGCTTGCACGCTTGAACCAACGCAAAACGATAGTGATGAATATTCAACAAAGAATAATCAATGATCATTTAGCAGTGAAACAAATTTACTGCAGGGTATATGTATATATATGTATATATACACAAATGTCACTTTTCAGTTCTGCCAAATCAAAAAAGCACTGTGCTGCCAAATCAGCACGGAAAAAACAAATCGAACAGGGCGGATCAGAAATTGAACCAGCAATTTATCTGGTTTAATCGAGCTGAAATCTTTGTTGTTGCATTTACATGCAAAAATTTTTATCTGGGTTAGGATCACCGTATGTGAAACACGGCTAGTATAGACTTCGAAAAAGCATATGATAGAATCGGTCCACACGTCATACTCCAAAAACTAGCTAGCTGGAAAATTGGTAAAAGAATATAACTTCGTTAAAGATTTTTTAACCAACCGTTCCTTTGCAGTCAAAGTAAATAATAAGTATTCAAATACCTGCAGATTATTTAATGGCGTTCCACAAGGATCACCATTATCAGTAGTATTATTTATGTTAGCTTTCGATGAAATAAGCAAAATATTAGCCAAATACAAAAGAATTAACCATACAATTTATGCAGATGATTTGTTACTTTTCACTAAATGTAAAGATTTATCGGTGGTTCAAAGCGACTTTATTCATATTTTATCAGATATCACATGCTGGTCCAATACTTCTGGGGCCAAAGTATCATTTACCAAATGTAAAAATTTGCACATATGCAATAAAAAGCGTTGCCCACCATTGAATCTACTCTTTAATAATAACATGATTACGAACTGTAAGACACTAAAAATATTAGGAATTGTATTTTATATCAAACTCACATATAAAGATCATTGCACATATGTAAAATCAGCTATTAATAAGAGATTAGATATAATAAAATACCTCTCGTCAAAACATTGCCTAGTCCATCCAACAACGCTTATTAACGCAACCAAAGCCCTCATATTGTCCAAAATTGACTACGGACTCCCTATCTATGGTCACTGTGCAAAAACCAATATCAAACTTGTCCTACCACCATACCACGCAGCCGCTAAAAGATGTTTAAGAGCATTTCCCACCTCACCAACCTTATCTACGTTAACGGAAGCTGGTCTACCCTCGATCAAGGAAAGAACTATGCTCACCACATTAAAACTGATTCCGAAACTGATACAATGCAGAAATTCGATGTTATATAACACGATTAATGCCGTAATTAAAAGAAAGCCTACAACATCCCGACAATCAGCTATTGGTAGATGTATTAATGCAGCTAGAGAGTTGGGAATCTCAGTTAAAATGGAAAGATTTAATTTCAAACGCCCGGAACCATGGTTCCAACCTGACAAATTTCTGGTCCTCGACATGCAAGTATACAAGAAAAATACAACACCCGCAGAGGTATACCATAAAAACTTCAAAGAGATAACTGAAAGTTTTAAACAACTATGGTGGTAATTTCTCTATACGGACGGAACAAAAACGAAAAACGCAACAGCCTATGCAGTAGTCGACGCTAATCACGAAACCATCGCAGTCGGGCAGCTATCCAACTTCTGCTCAGTTTTTACTGCTGAAGCCAGTGCAATTCTACAAGCAATTCAACACGCTCTTCAAACTGGAAAAAACACATCATATGCACTGATAGTATGTCTACCATCAAATCTATTGCTAAAATTTCTAGTAACGATTTGATCAACTCTGCAATCCGGAATTCCATTGCGTCAGCTCACAACACAATCAAAATAATGTGGGTCCAAAGCCACGTAGGAATCCCAGGTAACGAAGCTGCGGATGAAAGAGCAAAACTAGCCTCTACCCAACCGCTAATAACAACAAACACCATGCTAAAACAAGACATATACAGATTAGCAAAACAAGAAGTTTTCAAAAACAAAACTAACAGTTGGGGTAGTCATCGCAATCACTATTCAACAATCAATGCGGAATGTCAGAATCCCAATTTTCCGAGGGGAGTAAATTGCAAGATTCTCAAATCATATTGCCGGCTAAGGATAGGTCATACGATTATAACGCACAACCACATATATAAGGGACAAGAAATTCCACAGTGTCAATTCTGTAACACCGCTCCAATTTCTATCACCCACCTACTAGACTCTTGTCAACATTTTGCGACAATAAGGGCAAACAACACAACTACAACTCTAAAAAGTTTCAAAATCGAAGACATCGACAACATCAACAAATATTTAATAGCAACAAATCTAAAAAAATGTATTTAACCACTAACATATGTATGTAAATCTAAACAACAAATATTGTACATAAGTGGCAATCTTTTGTAAGCAACCTGCAAAAGAATGCACTACTTGCTTTTATTGAGGGATTACTGAGGTATTGTTGAGGAATTTTTTAAATTGTGATTTATTTACAACACTTTCATAATTTGACTTTTTTCATTGACACTATCCCTGCAAAAAATTCGACTAATTCGGGATGTATCCGGGATCACTCGCAATGGAGCATGCGACTAATACAACTTGTGGCCTCTTTATATGGAATGAAGTTTTCCCTTTTGTTTGAGCATGTCCTATCTGGAGACTAATTGTACCCTTTTAGACCTTAACGAGTACGAAAGTAGACTACTCCACTTTTATGCCAATCGGATATTATATTGAAGGAAACAAAAAAAGGGGTTTGTTTTTAAAATTTATTTAAATTTCTATGTACATAAAATATATAACTAATGAATGTCGGTAGAATCGTTCCAAATAAAAATTAAATATGTGTATTAATGGAAAGAAAAAAGGCGTTACTTATTTATTTGCGAATTTCTCCAGTAGAACTAGCTTTTTTTTTTCTATATCGAGGTATTTTCCAAATTTAGCCTTCAAAATTTTCTTCGTAATACCTTCCTCGAGCTGCAAGCCTTTTGCGTGTGGATAGATTTTGTGAGACGGATGAACGATGTGATGGTGATGATGACAGTGACGACGGAGATGATTGTAATAGGGACGGTTTTGGGTGGATGGTGGTGGTGGAGATAATTGTGATGAAGACGACGATGGTGATGAGGGCGATGATATTTGAGATAAAGGCGTCATATGTGATGAGGGCGGCGATGGTTGTGGCGGGATCGATGAAGATTTTATACCAAATGGCCTGGAACCAGAATGAACCGTGTGGTTATTTCATTTTATTGGGGTTTGCCCAAATATTTCTTCTCTTTTTTCCATAAATGGAGCGAAATATGGACTGGCTCCTGTTCGTCTATTGTTATTGGACGCGGATTACATGCGCATCTTCGATTCAAAAAAAAAAAAAAAAATGAAGTAGGAGATTTCAATGATATCAAATTTGATCAAAAAATGATTGAGAAATGTTTAAAAATATGTATCATAAATGATTACTTAAGAATAATCATAGTTAGGGTACATTTTTCTCCCGACGATTCACTCATATTCCAATAGAAAATGTTTTTAAATTTGATCGTTTTTAATCATCTGATATTTGAATATTTTTTGATCAAAATTTTCAAAAAATGCTGCCTGGGAAATTTTTTCATTTCTGATTTTTTGACGTTTATTTTGAAATTTTCCAATTACTTTTCGTTGACCATTCACAATGACGCACGTTTTTAAACTTTTCAACACTGTTTTCAAGTTGGTTATGACTTACCGAGTTATACGCTTGCTGCTTATTTTTTAACTGGTAGCTTATTTTTTTGTATGCAATTCCTCAATTTTTGTGGTGTTCTTTTGCATGTCGCTTGCAAAAGATTACAACTATACAAAGTACACACACCAAATAACCACTTAGGCTGTGTGCCAATCGGTTACATTTTTCTCTATGGGAAAATGAGGTAGAAAATTTTACCATGTTGAGAAAAAAAAACACAATTTTGCTGTGCCAAACGGAAAAGAAAATTTTGACAGTTACAAAGATAAACTTTTGGGCGAACACGTTACAAAGATAAACTTTTGCGAACACGGACAACGATACAATTTTAAAACGTGAAAATGAATATAATTGTTGATGGCAATATTGATGGAAATAGCAGAAATGTATTCATGTAATGATCTGATGTTATTTTGTTTTTAAATATTTGTGTTACTTGTATATGTATGCAATTACAAAATGTCAAAATTTTACCTAGCCCATTGAGCTAGGTAAAATTATGACAATAGAATTCACCACGAATACTGCCAAAATTTTACTCCCTTATGTCAAAATTTCATTTTTTCTACCGATTGGCACACAGCCTTATACTGAAAATGATGTAAATAGTAACAACACAATAAATCAACCAACGGGTCGAGGGCTTAAATCTAGTACCCTAAAACAAAGTAAGGTAGTGGACTGTCACTACTTTTCCAATAAATAATAATAATAATAATACATTTATACCCGTTCGGGATGAAAGCGATTAATCTACATTTATACCCGTTCAGGATTAAAGCGATTAATCTACATTTATACCCGTTAGGGCACAATTGGTCTACAATAAGTCTACATTTATACCCGTTCGGGAACAATTGGTCAACAATTAGTCTACATTTATACCAGTAAGGGAACAATCGGGGACTAATTGTGGACCGATTGTTCTCGAAAGAGATCAATCCGGGACAAATCTCTTTCGGGATTAATCGCACATTTTTTTGCAGGGCACATATATATATATGCATGTATGTGTGTTTGTATGTGTGCATATGTATGTATGTATGTGTGTACGTATGTGGTGGGTTGAGCACTAGGCTCGAAAGTCCGTAATGGTCGCGTTATTGCCCACAGTCAGGAGGCCAAAGCTCCGTACCACACGCAATGACGGATGCAGGAGGCCGAGCTCCTGTACGTATCCGTTCCACTCGAAGTGGTAATTGTTAGATGTACCTATGTTTAGAAGGAGAAATCTGAGACAATTAGCGCTCCTTTAGTCGCCGCTGCTTCGCCGTATTCTATCTAGGCTTCTCAGAGTTTTCATGGTGGCTGCTATTACATCACTCGCTGCATACGTGGTATGCATCGTCTATTGCTTGCCTCCCGCAGTGATAGCTCATTGTGTTCGACTCGTGCTTAAAGCGAAAGAGGTGGGCCTTGAAACAACCGTGTCGAGATAGGAACTGCGTCAGGTAGAAATTGACTTCACCGTGTGTTCCAGCATACATCTGGTATACATTTATGGGTCCAGCGTCCCTTCGTCGAGTTACCCCATATAAGCTGCCAGCTATGCATGCTTGCCTCTCTCACGACGGAACGCTCGACATGGTTCTGTGCAATAATTGCAGCTTCTTTTGCTAGTATGTCTATAGCGTATAGACCTGCAATTACTAGTGCGGCCTCATCCGATACGGGTTTAAACGCACAGCATACCCTCAACACATATATGTATGCATGTTCATATGTATGTATGAATGAATGTATGTATGTTTTGTTCACAAGCAAATTTGAAAAAAAAAAACCAAAAAATTAAAAATAATTAATCGATTAATTAATTAATCATGCAATTAAAAAAATCATAGATAATTTGAAATAATCAAATAATTGTATTAATCATGGAATTAAAAAAAATCTAAAATAATTGAAAATAATCAAGTAATTGTGTTAATCATGCAATTAAATAAAATTGAAAATAATCCAAATAATCATGCAATTGAAAATAATTAATCGATTAATTAATTTTTTTATATAATTTAATTAACTTTTAATCATTAAAAAGGTGAAAATAATTGTACTTAATCATTAAAGAGTTACAAAAACAAAACATGCTTTAATTAATGATCATTAAAATTTTTAATCATTAAATAACAGGTCTAGTATCACCCCTATTGCGAGTGTCCACTGTGATAGATAATTGACTGTTGATCGATCCAAGAGCATTATATTTACATGCTCTTTGACACTCGCAATACGGGTGTATATTTTTAATTTAATTTTTATTTTTTTTTCTCAGGTTAAAAACAAAGCACCAGCGGAGTTGCAGATCACTGCGGAGCAACTGCTTCGCGAAGCCAAAGAACGTGACTTGGAAATACTTCCACCACCACCCAAGCAAAAAATATCAGATCCAGCTGAATTAGCAGACTACCAACAGCGAAAGCGTAAAGTATTCGAAGATAATCTTCGAAAAAATCGTATGATAGTTAGCAATTGGATAAAGTATGCGCAATGGGAGGAGACGCAAAAAGATATACAAAGGGCTCGTTCTATATGGGAACGTGCCTTGGATAATGATCATCGAAATATCACAATATGGTTAAAATATGCTGAAATGGAAATGAAAAATAAGCAAGTGAATCACGCGCGTAATTTATGGGATAGAGCCGTTACAATTATGCCTCGTGTCAACCAGTTTTGGTACAAGTACACTTACATGGAAGAGATGTTGGATAATGTAGCTGGAGCGCGTCAAGTGTTTGAACGCTGGATGGAATGGCAGCCAGAGGAGCAAGCCTGGCAAACCTATGTGAATTTTGAACTGCGCTACACAGAAATAGATCGTGCACGAGCAATCTATGAACGTTTCGTCTACATACATCCCGATGTTAAGAATTGGATTAAATTTGCACGTTTCGAAGAGTCGCATGGTTTCGTACATGGAGCGCGTCGGGTGTATGAACGCGCTGTAGAGTTTTTCGGAGATGATTATATTGACGAACGGTTATTTATTGCATTCGCGCGCTTCGAGGAGGGCCAGAAAGAGCATGATAGAGCACGTGTTATTTATAAATATGCACTGGACCATTTGGCAAAAGATAAAACGCAAGAGCTTTACAAGGCCTACACAATACATGAAAAGAAGTATGGAGATAGGGCTGGTATTGAGGATGTTATAGTTTCAAAGAGAAAATTTCAGTATGAACTGGAAGTTGCTGAAAATCCGCAAAACTACGATGCTTGGTTCGATTATTTGCGTCTGATTGAAGGTAAGTTTCGAAAAAAATATGCATGAAAACTTTCCCAATTCCAAATTGTAGAGTTCCACACCCAAACCAGGCATTTCCAGTTTTAGTCGTTGAATATTTTCCGGTTGCCACGGCACTCGGGAAAATATAAAAGGATTATTGCCGAGGAAGATAAGAATTAAAACAAAAGAAAGAATTAGATTTTTTCTAATAAGGATGTATGTAATTAAGGATTTATTCTATTGGAAAATATGAATTTGGATTTTGTATGATACATACAATATAGAAAAGTTGTAATGTATGGAAATGGATGTATAAGAACTTACCGCTGTGGCTGCTGTATTAATCGCAAGTGATTTCAGTATTTTAAAAGGAAAGCGCGCTGACTCTCAGAAAACTTAATTTCGTTAAGTCAACGGCTTTATACATATGTGTATGTGTACTTAAGACAGCGGCTTTATACATTTGTATGTATGCGTGTACTAAAACTGCCCCTGCAAAAAATGCGATTAATCCGGGACGTGTCCGGGATCAATCGCAAGGGAGCATGCGACTAATACAATTTTACATCCCTTTATATGGAGTGAATTGATCGCATTTGTTCGAGCATGTCCTATGAAGAGACGTAATTGTTCAACTTGTATACCCGAACGGGTACCAATGTAGATTAATCGCTTTCATCCCGAACGGGTACAAATGTAGATCAATCGCTTTTATCCCGAACGGGTACAAATGTAGATCAATCGCTTACATCCCGAACGGGTACAAATGTAGATTAATCGCTTTCATCCCCAATGGGTACAAATGTAGATCAATCGCTTCCAGCACGAACGGGTACAAATGTAGATTTTTCCAAGTTGTTCGCCAAGGCAATTTTTAATAACAATCTTTAAAAAATTGTAAATGTTCATACATATTTAAATAAAGATTATATAATGTTTTACTTTTGAAAAAAAATCTCAATAAATAAATAAAAAAAATTGAAGTTTTGAGTATGCATTATATGAGCGTAATGTAAAGGATTTTTTCATAGAATATTTTAGGCAACATTTTGTTAAAATTATTATTCATCATTGTTATTAAAAGAAAGGGTGTTCAATTCGTTTTACCGGTTGTTCTACAATTTTTTAAATACATTGCATATTTTGGTAAAATTTCTACATTTAAGGAATATAGATTTGTACCCGTTCGGAATGAAAGCGATTAATCTACATTTGTACCCGTTCGGGATGAACGCGATTAATCTACATTTATACCGGTTCGGGATGAAAGCGATTAATCTGCATTTATACCCGTTAGGGAACAATTAGTCTACATTTATACCCGTTCGGGAACAATGGGTCTACAATTAGTCTACATGTATACCCGTACGGGAACAATCGGGGACTAATTGTGGACCGATTGTTCTCGAAAGAGATCAATCCGGGACAAATTTCTTTCGGGATGAATCACACATTTTTTTGCAGGATTAGGGATGGCCGAAATATTTAGACTCTTGGTCTAAACAGTGGTTCTTCATCAAAGTTGGAATGGAATTGTGGTAGTCTTTCCCAAGCTCTCAGGCATATTTGCCCATTGTACCTACTTAAGGCTTTTAGAAAAGATCAGGATGTTGGGAAAGAGTGGGATAGTTGAATCAGAGTTCCTCTGCAAACTTCCCAAAATATTTGACCCTATAATGCGCATCCTTAGTCTAGCGAAAGACGGACAAGTTCAGAGAAAATGTTCTGTGCCGACGTGGTCCTCCAGGTAAAATATGCATAATGAGCTCTCGATGATGCCTAAGGTGACCATGTGCTGCCCTCATAAATTGTGTCCTGTAACACTAGTCTACAGCCAAAAAATACTCTGAATGCCACTATCCTTTCTATATGTCAAATCGTCCGCTGATTCCAAAACGAGTTCATTTTTAATTCTATGGGAAGGTTTTTGAGATAACACTTTACTGTTATTCGGCCAATGACTAAACTTAATCCTGTGACAACGCGAGAATACTAGACATAAAGGGGCGAACTAAAATAAGATTGACACTGGAAAGTCTGCGTATACAGGAAAGAATAAGAGACGCAATGAACTTTAAAGAAGACGTTGACGACATAAATTGTGCCCATAGAGCAACAATAACGGACGAATGTCAATAGGAAATATAAAATAGAGGTGAACTCACATAGCATATGGAAGATTGTTTTATGAAAACTGGCTATAACGAGTCTTCCGATCCCCTTTGATGATCAAAAACTGATTAATCACTTCTGCGATTAGAATAAGACTCGAAAATGAGTTCAACCGGCGATTGAAAGGTGATTTTATTTTTTGTCATATAGAGATCACCTAACAGAGCCTTTTTCGATCCCCTTTGCTGATTAAAAAATAATTTATCACAAATTGATCATGCTAAAGATCGAAATGTGATCGTTTATTTTGCTTTTTTTTTTAGAAAAAAAAGAAATATTCCTTAGCCAGCCTAGCACATAAAGCTATAATTTTTCAAAAAAAAAATTCAGAGAATTTTATATTAGATTTCGGTATTGATGGTTGCAAATGTTGTAGAGCAGGAACATATGTGTATGTGTTCCGCTCTGCTGTATATGAGAGTGCCAAAATGCTCATATGAATTTTCTTAGGAAATCATTTATGGATTGAAAATTTTGTATCATTAGAGGTTTTAATATCTACAAATAAAATAAATTTAATTAATGTTCAAAAACAAATTATGAGTCTTATCCGTGTCCTCTTGCGTTTTTATGAAAACTAAAGTGCTGCCTACTGTCGAAACTCGACCGTTTTTCTGAAGATTTTCTTATGACTAGGGAAGCTAAAAATATGCAAATGCGTATTTAGACCTAAAATGCAGATTTACGGTCAAAATGCATTTCGTGCTTATTTTGGCATATTTTGGCACTTAATCGAGCAATATCGAAAAATATTAAGCTGGCAACATCTTATCTGTGGTTAATTCAGATAGTTGCGTATACATACAAACAAGGCTATTTAACTATTGATTTGGGCCCCGGAGCGGATCATTTTCCCTTATAAAAATTCACCACGACAAACACTAAGGCCCACTTGCGCAATATCCAGGGTTAAATTTATAAATCTCGAGTTAAGTAAATCTGAGTTAATTGGTTAATTTTTTAACCCAGCCTGTACGTTGCTGAACATACAATTTAACCCGAGTTAGTTAACCCAACCTATGGGGGGGCAGTTTTCATTCAAGTTGGCATCACTGACTCGTTTTTCATCTTTTGTTTTAATTATTCTCATTCGTTTGCTTTTTTCAATTTGAAATTTGGAATGAAAGCATCGCAATTTGTGAAATGTTGTGGATTAAAATAAAACAGAAAATTATTTCGTGGTATTATATTTTTCGTGAAAATTGTGCACATCTCCACTGACGGACGGACGTGTATATGCAACATTTCATAAAGTGGTGCTCTACGTCGCAAACGCAATTAACTTTATCAATTTAGTCATACGGCATCAGCTTCTCCACATCCGAGATCACCATTTACAACATTTTCATCATATTTCATCGATCAACTTGCATCATATCATGTAATAAAATATTTATTATTTCAGGGCTTTCGATTTGCTTTAAAAAGTTATAATTCACTTTGTGGGGTAATGGGTTGGCTTTCAATTAAGGAAGCACGCTCCGAGAAAAGTCACTTTTTCAGGGAGGTAGAGGTGCCGGAGGTTTATACATAGGTTACGAGATATTTCTTGATAAAATTGGATGGGTCCATAGATATGTATTACCCCGGCTGATGATTATTTTTTTAAAGCAAGGCCGAAGGCCGCCAACGCAAAAAGGTGTTCTACACACATATGTATATCCATATGTGCGCGTTTTTAGACGTGCGTTTCCTCGGTAATAGTGGGGTAATATATATGTACCCATCCAAATTCGACAACAAATATCGCGTAAACTATAGGCCTCCGGCAAGTTTCGATTTCAGTTCTGAGATCTGTGAGTGCTCCTCTACCCCCCTGAAAAGTTATTTCTCTCGGGGCGTGCTTCCTTATGGAACGCCTTTGCTCCGATGCCCTCTTATTATTGATAGAAAACAGCTATAGTGTGAAAATTTGAATATGTATCGCGATGATGTAGTGAATCGCAGACTAGTGCTACACGTTCAATATAAATATTGCGATATTTTTCTCGCTCTGAGGTTTAAAATATTTTCCCTTTTCACACTTCCACTTTCAATTCGTTTATTGCCAATATTTCGTTCCAGATCACGGATTTCAAAATTTCTAAATATACACGCATTTTGATGGGTTGCAAAATTTTCATGCTACAAAGTCTTGTCAATATTGTGATCCGGATCGCGGATTTCAAAATTTCTAAATATTTTTCGATCCAGAATCGCGATCCATCAATACTCGATGCTACACGGTCAATATTAATCGTTTTCCCATACATGAGCTTTTTCTCGGAAAACCGCCAAAAATTCACACTGGAAAATATAGTAAATCATACGATAGTTCAATGCAACCCGGCGCAATATTAATGGAATGGTTTCGTTTGCTTTGTAAAAAGATCTAATGTATTTACATAAATACAAATCTAAAACCAATTTAAAGTATTTTATAGTATTTAAAAACAAATTTTTTAAATGTTGAAAATGTGAATTGTACGTTTAAGTTCTTATATTATTATTATTTTGCAAAATTCGCTAAAAAAAATGTAAGCTTGAAATGAAATACATACATTTTTTGAGCATATTTCAGGTATTTTTTAGGCATATATGCATATAATGAGATTTTTTCGTGCATATTTACGAGCATATTTCAATCACTTTTCGGGCATACCAGTATGCATATTTTGAAATTTTTCGTGCACATTTTTAGCTTCCCTACTTATGACTAAGATGCAACTATAGTTTTTGTATAATTGTTTGTTGTTATTGTCATTGTTACTATTTTGTTGTTGTTCCTGTTGATGCTGCTCCTTTTGTTGCTGCTGTCATGCTACTACTTTGTTGTTGTTGGTGTTGTTGTCGTTACTTCTCTTTACAACTCTCCTACCTACTTCTTTCTTTCTATTTCTGCTCTTTTTTCCCTCAATTTCCTTGCTATTTATACTTTCTTATCCTTTTTACTTGACTTTGTGTTTTTGTTGTAGTGCTTTTGCTACTTTTTTATGTTTTCTTGGTTAGCTGACCCAACTATGTGAAAACGACTTCATAGCTCAAAAAGGACATTAGAGCGATATATAGAGCTCCAGTAGGCTAAAATAATGGCATTTCTATTTTACAAATCGGGTGTCAAATAAAAAAGTTGCAAAAAAAAAATATTTCTGCGGTATTTCGCGAGATAAAAAAAAAATTGTCCCGAAACCCTCTCAACATAAGCAACATATATGTATAAGCGATGACTTTTACAACGGTGAGTGTTCTCACGGAAAAATAAAAAAACAACATGGGATTGCGATACCAAGGCATTAAATGATGAGCCATTTTTCTGGTTCCTTCTTCCAGAAGAACAAAATGTACCAAAACGGCGAAAACTATCAACATTTAAACTCTTTTAGTATACAATTAGTAGGAAAAACAAAAGGACACCTCGAATTGGTAGAGAAGCTCGGTCATAAAACTCGTCAGAGTTATAATAGCGCCATTGTGTTATTATTATATATCGACGGCTGAGAATAAGATCTCCCTTTTTCAGATTTTGCTTCAAAAACGCCCCATTTCAGAGAAAATTCCATATATTTTTCTCTGAAATAGGGCGTTTTTGAATAATTGTCTGAAATAGGACGTTATTGAAACAAATTCTGAGAGAGGGCGTTTTTGAAGCAAAATCTGAAATATGACGTTATTCAAACAATATTTGGAATAGGACGTTTTTGAAACAATTTTTTAAATAGGGCGATCTTATTCTCAGCCGTCGATATATAAATAAAAAAATGAAGTTAAAAACAAAATTGTGATAAAAAATAAACATAGATTTGTTGATTAAATCTCTTATAGCATTGTAATTTTTCTACTGATTATAATCTGGAAAGTACCAAAATGTTCACCAAAAAATAGGCTATTGACTCAAAGTGTGAAACCAGGAGGATATTTAATATTTCTTCAAAAAAAAAATTCCAAAAAGTATATGAATGTCAGAAAAAAAAACTGAAAATTTTTTTTGGTGTTCACTCGGTCTGGGGTTTGAACCTGAGACCTCTGGTATGGCAGGCGAGCACTCTATCCACTACACCACAGCTGCATATAGCATATTTTAGCATATTATTTCGTCATATTTTTGCGCTCGTAAAATAGTTTTAATTTAGATTTTTTACTCTGCCAACTTTGTTTTGTATATGCGCATACTATTTGCCATTCCTCTTTCTGTGACAAGGTCAAGGCGAATTTAATAATTTTCGCAATGCTTTATTCAAATGTGATACAAAATCGCTGAATTTGCCCAATATGAGAATGGGAGAAATGTAAAAATATGTATGCACTGTGTAATTGCAGAAGCGTATGTGAGCTTTAACGATTCTGGTGGTTAAATAGAAAAATAAACCTATAAAAATATAAAAATGTACCTTTAATATCAAGAGGTAGTCTGCATTTAGAATTTCTCTTTGATTTTTTTTTTTTATCAGAATTTGAAAAACAACGATTATTTGCAATCTCTGGTTTTCATTCGTGATCAGCATTGCCATTTTAGCCATTTGTTGGCTAGATTTAGCCACTGCCGTGTTTTCTAGCCATCAAAATTTCGGTTTTGGCCCTAGCCACGTTTTTAACCACCGCTTGTAATGAACCATAATTTTGCACATAGGAAGGATGTGGTAACGCTAATTCAATTCAGCGCAACTATCGATAAATGCCTGTTGACATTCGCTACTGGAATAGTAGGCTGTCGATGAAAGTCCGTATAAGGATCTAACTGACTTTATATATTGTTTGCTACTTCCACCACTTAGCAACGCCGAAGTGGAAATAACATTTTCCGTAATGAATATTGTCAAAACCAAAAAACCGAACCAAAATGAATCATACAATGTTGAATGTAATTTTAACTATAAGATATGGCTTAAAGAATGTAAAACAATGTTGCAATGAATTTGAAATAACAGAAGATCTCATTAAATTAACTAAGAAGGAATTAATTTATGAAGAAAAAGAGTCAATTAGTGATGACAACATAATGATAGATATAGAATGTGATATCTAATTTTTTTAGATATAGTTAAGTACATACTATGTATGTATGAATATTTTTTGTTTTGACACAAATTTATGATTTTTTCCTGATATTGTATGCAATACTTTGTGCCTGAATTTGAAAAATTAATTTAAAACATGTTAATTTGAAACAAAATTTTTTAGCCACCATTTTTAGCCACGAACAAAATTGTTTAGCCATTTTTAGCCACAAATTAAATCAAATCTAGCCACCACGAAAATCTTTCAACGGCAACGCTGTTCGTGATACGTCTCTCATTCGCTTTCCACTTTTTCGAATATCGTTATTAGTCCATTACATACGAGATCAACGACGGCCAGCTAGTTTGCCAGTATTGCCAAATTCATCGTCTCGCCAATTTGGGACACGTCCACCAGCCCCATTTATTCACCTCTAATTCATTAACATTGACGAACTGCGGTTCCATCAATTGCATAACGTCCAACATCCGCACTATTTCACCGCATTCAACGCTTGTGTCGTGCTCACCGGCTCCACCGTTTTAGAATACATCCACCAGTTGCGATAATTCACCGGTTTCATCATTTTTTCATGCATGGGTTCCACTAATTTGAATATTTCATCGATTTGCATTCACCGGTTCCACCAATTATGAGCACTTATACGAATTGCAATATTTCATCGGTTATATTGATTTTTTTGTTTTTGTTGTAGTGAATCAATTACACTACTCGACAAAAAAAAATCACAAAGAATAAAAAATTACTTTTCTAAAGCGAAATTTGTTTGCGTAAAAATGTAGAAAAAGCCTTATACGAAGGCCGCCGTAAAAGTTCATGGATAATGTAAAGAAAAACGCAAACTATTTCATGTAAATTTCTTTATTGGAGCATTCCATGATTTGTACGGGACAAATTGTACGAATTTTTACAACTTTGGATTTGAATTAAAGGCACACCAAAACATTAACCAAAAAATATCTGGTGCATTATTACTGTTTGATAAAACTTTTATTAAAAGCAGAAACTTGCTTTTGAAATATTCGTGTATGTGTGGAAAATCTTAAAAAACTTATATGTTTGTACGGGACAGGGCTGGTCTACCATGATCTTTGGTTTATGGGAACCAGGTGCAATTTTAGGCAAAATAATTGTATTAGAAAACAAGTAAGGAAGCCTAAGTTCGAGTGGAATCGAGCATTAGATACTCAGCTGTATACTTTCATTGTTTGTTTGCGTTTGATGGAAACCCGCTGTAATTTATATAAAGCGAGTGCTGCATGAGTGGGCGTAGCCACGCCCATTTTCAAAATGTGTACCAATCATCCAACTAAGCATATAAATATTACTGTTAGTGCAACATTTCATTCCTTTATGACTTCTAGTTACAAAGATGTCACGTTACAAATTCCCAAAGGGTGTTCCAGAAATATCTTTGTTAAAAAGAAGGCGTGGTCATAAACCGATTTGAATAAATTTTTGCGTGTCTATTAACACAAGCTATAAAAGTGTATAAACCAAGTTTCGTCATAATATCTCAATTATTTGTCGAGTCACAGGCTAAGAAATCTCGTATATTCCTTTGGCTAAAAAGAGGCGGTGCCACGCCCATTTTCCAAAATTTTTCTATTTTTTGTTTCCGGTCTATTGTGGAACTCATGCCTGAGGGGCCTGAGCTCAACACGTGGGTAAAATTTCATCGCTCCAGCTATATTAGTGACTGAGATACCAAATTTCCGATTTTTTCTATATAGGAAAAGTGGGCGTGGTCATGGTCCGATTTCGCCCATTTTCAATACCAACCGTCCCAGTCTCGATACCAACTTGCATTTCAAATTTCATCAAAATATCTCAATTTTTGCACGAGTTAGAGTGTTTACAGACGGATGGACGGACATGGCTCAATCGATTTCTCTTTTCACCCTGATCATTTTGATATATATAAGTCTATATCTATCTCGATTATTTCATTCTGTTACAATCCACCGTTATGTGATTAAAACCATAATACTCTGTGTGCTAGTACAGCTGAGTATAAAAATAAAAAACTAAATGTGGTAGCACTAATATCAAGGTTTACTCAAACAAAAAAATATTAGAAATAAGGTTATTCCAAAAGAATTAAAAATGCTGTAATGTAATTTTTTACATTGTTTGTACGGGACAAATGGTATAAATCTTTACAATTCACAGACAAACCAAAAGGTTATCAAACGAAGTTTCTAGTACATCAATATTATGTAGCTAATTTCTAAACAAAAGCAGAAGCTTGCATTTGAAAAACTGATATATGTGTGAGAAATCTAAATGTTTGTACGGGACAAATTTACCATTTCCCATGGAATACTCCATTGCTTCTCAAAATATTCTCCTTTAAAATCTACAACATCCGATCTACAGCCTCCGATGAAGCCAATCCTCAAAGCAATTTGCCAGGCGAGGTACCCCCAAAACAAATGATTTAAGTGCATTAGTGGCCCCTTCAGGCGATGAAAAATGCTTGCCACGCATTCCATTTTTGATATGTGACAATAAGAAGTCATTTGGTGATAAATCAGGCAAATATGGGCAATGAGTCATTAATTGTATGTTGTTACTGACCAAAAACTCTACAGTTCCTCGTGCTGTGAACAATGATTCTACTTTTGCAATAATCGGATGTTCAATTATTTATATTGACCTATTTTTATTGAAGGTCCTTAACCTTAACAACAAAAAACTGAAAACTATTAAGGGGTAACATTTAACATTATGTACATATTTCCATTTATTATGAGTTTTGAAGTGCACAATGTCTCTCACAACAGCGATTAATAGAAAAGGAGGTAAATTGAATAAAAACAAGTAGGGAAGCCTAAGTTCGAGTGGAATCGAACATTAGATACTCAGCTGTATGCTTTCATTGTTTGTTTGCGTTTGATTGAAACACTGTGTACTTTATATAAAGCGAGGGCTACATAAAGTGGGCGTAGCCACGCCCATTTTCTAAATTTTTATCAGTCATCCAACTAAGCATATGAATATTATTCTTTGTACAAAATTTCATCCCTTTATGACTTCTAGTTACAAAGATGTCACTTTACAAATTCCCAAAGGGTGTTCCAGAAATATCTTTGTTAAAAAGTAGGCGTGGTCATAAACCGATTTCAATAAATTTTTGCGTGTCTATTACAAACCTGTTAAATAATGATTATTAATCGTAATGATTACCGGCTTGATTGATTATTTTTTCAACTGTCCAATTAATGATTGATTACCCATTGTTTACAAATTTTAATGATTATTTTGCAATTGCCATTAAAAAAATCATAAAAAATCAAAAAAAAAGAAAAATAATCATAAAAAATCGAAAATAATCAAAAAAAAATATTTTGATTGTTTTTGATTATTTTTGATTATTTATGATTTTTTTTTTTGATTTTTTATGATTTTTTTTTTATTTTTTTTGATTTTTTTTTAATTTTTATCAATATTGTTTAAAGAAATATGCACATTTGTACGTATGCAGGCATGTATATAGCCTTTTAAGGCAGACTCACGACGGTAGCTTGATGGTAGTACCGGGGGGTTCGATACTATGAGCGTAGGTGGTGTAGTGCGGTTAAAGTCTCACACTAACAGGATAAGGGCTCTATATGCTTCCTCCTCGTATATTTGTGCAGAGAGGCATACACATTTATACATATCTTACAAGCTTGGAATTATTGTTAATTTGTCATTGACCGTACATGGTACGATGCACGTTTATATCAAATTATTTATCTTTATGAAAAATGGTTTAAAGTGGCCAAATCAAACATTTTAGTAGGCGCATTTCTGTCGTACCCAAGCATGAAAAGAATACTCGCTTATGCATCAAATTACCAAATCAAATTGGTGTTGTTGCTTTGAAGGTAATTTTATGAATAAGCGAGTATTCTTTTCATGCTTGGGTACGACAGAAATGCGCCTAGTGTAACATTCGCTGTTGTACTAACTCATAAATTAGGCTTTAATACAGAAGTTCTCGTAGTTAGGTATACAATGAAAAGCAACTAATATTTCGGCTGTCTTCGACTGTATCGAGACTTTATGACATTCATGAATGAGGAAAAGAAGCGATACATAGTCTCATTTTCATTAATTTATACGGTGAATTATGTGTGTTATTTATGGAGATGTTATAGTCCAAAATGTCTATATCTGAACAATCCGTTGTATGGGACCTACATATATGTTATAGTGGTCCAATTTCTCTTAAGAAGTCACGCAAGTACCAAATTTCAAGTAGATATCTCAAAAAATTAGGGATTAGTTTGCGTTTATACAGACGGACTGATGGGCATGGCTTAAACGACTCAGCTCATGATCCTCATCATAGCGGTTATATTTTGGTGGATCTGTTATGCCTCCTTCTGCATTTCCGCTCAAAGTTATAACACCATTTCATATGAGTATAAAAAGAAGGGGGCCGCTGTGGTGCAGTGGGTAGAGTGCTCGCCTGCTGTGCCAGAGGTCTCGGGTTCAAACCGCGGTCCGAGCCAAACACAAAAACCATTTTTCTAATTAGTAAAAATCCAATTATTGGGTTTTTTAAGAGCAGCGGTCACCTCTCGGCAGTGGGCGGCATACCCTCCGAGAGTATTTCTGCCATGAAAAAGCTTCTCACAAAAAATGCATGCGCCGTTCGGAGCCGGCATAAAACTGTAGGTCCACCCAATTAGTAGGAAAAACAAAAAGGAGCACACCTCGAATTGGGAGAGAAGCTCGGCCATAAAACTCGTCAGAGCTATAATAGCGCCATTGTATTATTATATTATATATATATTATATTATATTATATATATATTATATTATATTATAAAAAGAAGGGTATAAAAACTTTGTTATAATTGTACTCTATGTTAGTCAATCAAATGTGCTTAAAATATACGTATGTATGTATGTACATTAGAGCGTATCGCAAAAAAAAGTTCGCCGTGCAATCAGTGATGGGGCAGATGGATTCATTGCTGTGAGAGTGTAGGCTACTTTGCTGTCTCTTATATTTTTCGCTTGTTTTATTGCACGCTTTATTGCCATTTGGTATTCTTCCGTTGGGTCTTTTCTCATCACTCGGCAGCCCATTTCTTTGATTAGTTGACCTGTTTTTGCGGTGTATTCCTCTTCCTCCATTAGCACAGTTGCTGTTTAAGCATCGAAATGTTTATTGGGTTCACAACTGGTCGGCAGCAGCGCAAAGTACGACGCATGGTGAAATTATATGTATATGGTGGTGGTAAATGGGCAACAACAAAATTTACTGTTATGTACAGATCTGTCAAATGCAAAAACACGTGTTTTTCTTTGTTTTGTTTACTTATTGAAATTCGTGCAATTTATGAATCGGCTCGAAAAGCTTCTTCAAAATGCTGACAAGCGTTCACCGCTTGAAATAATGAAAAATAATTATATAATTATCAACACAGAAATCACACAAAGTGTATAATAATGTAATAATAGCCTCAGAAAAACTAGTTGCATACGCGATTTCACTACTTTTCTCGGAAATATGTATAGAAAACATAAAGCAAAACAATAATGGCTGAAAATTTGGCACATTTGTCCATCAGCTGATTAATAAGTAAGAAGCATAATTTCATTTGAATCCACCATTATAATTCCACCATGGGTACGACGCTAGCAGCGGCTCACCTAGCAGCAAGTTGTTTGGATGTTTTACTGCAAGTTCCGCTAATCGACAAGTTATGCAAAAATGCGTGCATAAAAATGAATATTTTGGCACGGCACAAAATCACACCACCGCTGCTCACATCGTACGACAAACATCACAACGCAAACTTCTTCGTTCTTCGCTATGCTGGCTGCTCTAACAATTCAAGGCATTCATTAAAATTTGGTCGTACAACGCGTTAACATGAAATTTGCACATTAAATATCTATATGTACTTTACATATACAAATAATTTTGAATTAATATATTTACTTGACTAAGTTTAAATTGCGTTGTATTTTTTATATCCAGAGCTAGGAAAAGGCTTCTAGCTCCACCAGTTGTATTTCCTTTGTCTGTTTCACACTTCATCAATTTTTTCAAAAAAGGAAAAATTCTTAATTTCATATAAGTTGTATTTATTGTTCATCATACGCCATACCGTTTCAGCCCTAGTTATTGCCCTATTGTATTCTTTTAAAAGGCAGAAATATTACGTACTTACGTTCTGACATTGTTCCTCAAATAGGATTATTTGGGAATTTGTAATCGTCTTCGCATGCCTACTACATAATAAAGCAGTAGACGATTTGCTATGTTGCAAATAGATTTACGTAAAGATAATCTCTGTCATAATCAGAATTCTTTATTCGCTCTTCCCTGTCCTTATACTGAACCTAGAAATGAATCTGCCCCAGGTGTAGGAAGGGTTTGTATCCGTATCTAGTACGAAAAACTTCGAACGAGCCAAGGTCTATACAAATTTTGTACTTCTAAATTTGTCGACATTTTAATTAGTGCAGTTGTCGCTGTAGAATACACAATGACTTGGATACACCTGTCCCCATATTTACTGCAGGGTTACGTACTTTAATATGCGTTCACATACATTTGTACAAACAAACTTTATGCCTCTCTGACCAAACATGCATCCCTACCTGAATACTTATGTGCATGCATATCCAAATTTCTTTACAACAATATTGAAAAAAATCAAACAAAATGAAAAAAAATCAAAAATAATCATAAAAAATCAAAAACAATCAAAAAAATTATTTTGATTATTTTTGATTATTTTTGATTTTTTTTGATTTTTTTTAATGGTAATCATTAAAATTACTTTTTTTCTGCAAAAGAATTAAAATAATGATTACCAATTAAAAAACAAAACAATTTAATTGATTACTAATCCTAATCGGAATTTAACATGTCTGGTCTATTAACACAAGTTATAAAAGTGTATAAACCTAGTTTCGTCATAATATCTCAATTATTTGTCGAGTTATAGGCTAAGAAATCTTGTATATTCCTGCTTCTAAAAGGAGGCGGTGCCAGACCCATTTTCCAAAATTTTTATGTTTTTTGTTTTATGTTCATAGGACTCGTGCCATAAATTTCAATGATATATCTTTATATTTGACAGAGATATCGCTTAGAATGTTTTATTAGGTCACTTTATAGTTCCTATATATAAAAGAGGGCGTGGCCGTCAACCGATTTTGATAATTTTCCCTCCAGAAGTTTGCCTAAATAAGTAAATCACGCATACCAAATTTCGTCGATATATCTGCTACGGTTTCTGAGTTATGGCTTATAAAACTTTCAATGTTTGCCCCTTAATAAGTGGGAGTGGCACCGCCCATTTTCCAAAATTTCATGAAATTTCTTCATATGGGCCTGAGCTCAATACGTGGGTAAAATTTTATCACTCTAGCTATATTAGTGGCTGAGATATCAAAATTCTATATAGCAAAAGTGGCCGTGGTCATGGTCCGATTTCGCCCATTTTCAATACCAACCGTCCCAGTCTCGATACCAACTTGCATTCCAAATTTCATAAAAATATCGCAATTTTTGCGCGAGTTAGAGTGCGTACGGACGGAGGGACGGACATGGCTCAATCGATTTCTCTTTTCACCCTGATCATTTTGATATATAAGTCCATATCTATCTCGCTTATTTCATTCTGTTACAATCCACCGTTATGAAATCAAAACTATAATACTCTGTATACTAGCACAGCTGAGTATAAAAAAGCTTGACAATTAGGGTTATATTTGTTACTGCTTGGTAGAGCTGCAAAACCATCGATAGTCGGACCACTCGATAGTTTGGATAGTCGAAAAATGAATGTATGAATATTTCACTAAAATAAAAAGAGGGATGGTTTTGTTTACAGTTTTCTTTCCAAAAAGTCTTTAATTTTTTACGCAAAACAATAATTAAATAAAAGATCAAATAAGAATTAGATACTTCACTTACACTGAGAGAAAAACAACCAAAGGTTGGTTAATAGTACTAATTTCACACTTGTTTAATATTACCATTACCATTGTTGATATATTAGACAGTGTTTTTGGTTATATTAACCATGATATTTGTTGATATAACAAAATGTTCGTTCAAATCTTCAACCAATTTCTTGTTACTATTAAACAATTTGTTGGTTATATTTTTATGCCAGTAGCAGCACTGCTATGTATGATCTATAAGAGAGTGTTAATATGTTAACTGAATAACAAAGAAGCTTCCAAATACTCACTCTCTCGCTCTCTACAATTCGGGTCCAGCCATTCAACTTCGTCAAGCACAAACGGTGTTTTTGCTTTTTTTTTAGATATGAATTAACCAATATTTTCGTTAATATAACAAATATACACGTTGGGGAAACCAACTTTCTGTTTGATATTGATTGTTACCTAAATATTGGTTAATGGTACAATGAAAATGTACATATTAAATTTTTTCCTTTTGACATGAATAAATCAACCAATAAAACAACAAGAAGTTGGTTGAAAAAACCATTGTACTTTTTTCTCTGTGTATGTATATAGCATTAATTAATTAACAAAAGAACAACAAATAGGAATTAAATACTTCACTTATATATATAGCATTTTTTGGTTAAATTAAACCTTTTTCAATTTAAAATTTGCACTTGATTTGAAAAAGGTTTCATTTGACTTGAAAACGCTATAGTAATAAAACTAAAAGTAGTACATTTGTTTTTTAGCATCTTTGGCGCTGACTAGTACATAAGGCACTTTGTTTATATATTTCATTAATGTAAAATACCGATAATCAAAAGGCACACTGTTTAAACATTTCATTAATGTAGAATACACTATGCTTTAAATAAATCAAAAAACAAAAAAATACGAAGAATTTCAGTTATGGGGGAGGATATGTATGGGCCTGCTGAGCACAGAACAATTTTTTTTTTTTTCATTTTTTGTATGGTTACGTTTTTGAGATAAGGATAATTTTGTGTTTTTTGTTATCACTTTATTCAAAAATTATGTTCGCTGGAGTTACGCTTCTAACAATATACAACTTGTAGTAATTGAACCACACCTCGCTAAATGACATCTGGTCAATGTCAAAATTTTTAATTTTTTGCGATTTTTGAAAAAGTTTTGATTTTCAAATTAAGTTTTTTATAAAAACTTGTAAAAATCAGAAAAGTTTTATTTTTTAAAAATTAGCCCGTTTAATTGTTAACGTAATATCAAGGATATCTGATAAAAACATTATTTTTAGCGATTTCTTTCATGTGAAACAAAAAGGATATTCTATGGACGAAAAACTCGGTTAGATGACTCATCCGTGTATAGACAAAATATAAAATTTGTTTGTGACTTCACCCTCTCATAGGGTGAGCGTTAATCAGAGGTTGAGTAAACGGCCCTTAAGCTAAAGATATAGATACTTATGTATTGTGGAACGAATTTTCGTCATCCCTTGTGAAAAAATCGTTCCACAATACATCATATTCATACCCCGTCGGAAAACCAAGCAAAACAAGTAAGGAAGCCTAAGTTCGAGTGGAATCGAACATTAGATACTCAGCTGTATGCTTTCATTGTTTGTTTGCGTTTGATGGAAACACGGCGTATTTTATATAAAGCGAGTGCCGCATAAAGTGGGCGTAGCCACGCCCATTTTCAACATTTTTATCAGTCATCCAACTAAGCATATGAATATTATTCTTTGTGCAAAATTTCATTCCTTTTTGAGTTCTACTTACAAAGATGTCACGTTACAAATTCCCAAAGGGTGTTCCAGAAATATCTTTGTTAAAAAGTAGGCGTGGTTATAAACCGATTTGAATAAATTTTTGCGTGTCTATTAACACAAGTTATAAAAGTATATAAACCAAGTTTCGTCATAATATCTCAATTATTTGTCGAGTTATAGGCCAAGAAATCTCGTATATTCCTTTGTCTAAAAATAGGTGGTGCCACGCCCATTTTCCAAGATTTTTCTATTTTTTGTTTCCGGTCTATTGTGGAACTCACGCCACAAAATTTCAATGAATTATCTTTATATTTGACAAAGATATCGCTTAAAATGTTTTTATTAGGTCACTTTATAAGACCCATATATAAAAGTGGGCGTGGTCGTCAACCGATTTCTCTAAAATTTTGAACATGTATTACCACTAGTAGGTAATAAAAGTGTACACACCAAGTTTCGTCATAATATCTCAATTATTTGTCGAGTTTTGGGCTCCGAAATCTCGTATATTTTTACTTCTAAAAAGAGGCGGTGCCACGCCCATTTTCCAAAATTTTTATGTTTTTTGTTTTATGTCCGTAGTTAGACTCCTGCCATAAAATTTTAATGATATATCTTTTTATTTGACAGAGATATCGCTTAAAATGTTTTTATTAGGTTACTTTATAATACCCATATATAAAAGTGGGCGTGGTCGTCAACCGATTTTGTAAATTTTTCGTCCAAACATTTGCCTAAGTAAGTACATCACGCGTACTAAATTTCATTGATATATCTTCAATGGTTTCTGAGTTATGACTCATAAAACTTTCAATATTTGCCCTTTAATAAGTGAGTGTGGCACCGCCCATTTTCCAAAATTTAATCAAATTTCTTCATAGGGGCCTGAGCTCAACACGTGGGTAAAATTTCATCGCTCCAGCTATATTAGTGACTGAGATACCAAATTTCCGATTTTTTCTATATAGGAAAAGTGGGCGTGGTCATGGTCCGATTTCGCCCATTTTCAATACCAACCGTCCAAGTCTCGATACCAACTTGCATTCCAAATTTCATGAAAATATCTAAATTTTTGCGCGAGTTAGAGTGTTTATAGACGGACGGACGGACAGACGGACGGACATGGTTCAATCGATTTCTCTTTTCACCCTGATCATTTTGATATATATAAGTCTATATCTATCTCGATTATTTCATTCTGTTACAATCCACCGTTATGTGATTAAAACTATAATACTCTGTGTACTAGTACAGCTGAGTATAAAAAAAATTAAAGCGTGAATAACGGGTATTCATGAATATTGATGTGTAAACTGTTTCGAAATCGGATATTTATTCCCTTTTCCTTATTCCTTTTTTCCTTTTTTTCTATGGATTAAAAGGCGACTATCGTTTTTATAATTTTTTGTTGTTATTGTAACTGCTACTATTTTGTTGTTTTTGTTTGTTTTGGTTTTTGGTTTTTGACTTTTGATTTTTTATGTTGTTTTGTTTTGTATTGCTCAAAAACATGCAAGATCATCCGAGTCCACGTTTGACCCATATCTGGAGACCAGGCCTAGGGTTCACAATGAAAAGAGTTTCATATCGAAGTCCTGCTCAAAACCTTTCATTTGATACCAATATTGCTCAGAAGTATTCAAGGATCATCCGGGTCCTCCTTTTGACCCATATCTGGAGACCCGGCCTAGGGGTCACAATGCAAAGAGCTTCATATCGAAGTCCTGCTCAAAATCTTTCATTTGATATCAATATTGCTCAGAAACATTCAAGGATCATCCGGGTCTTCCTTTTGACCTATATCTGGAGACCCGGCCTAGGGGTCACAATGAAAAGAGCTTCATATCGAAGTCCTGCTCAAAACCTTTCATTTGATACCAATATTGCATAGAAAATTAGATAGGTAGATGTAGGTGTGCATATCCATACATTTGCATACATGTTAAAACAGGTTGGTCCTTTTTATTTTGCCTATTTGTCGCATTGTTGCAGAAAACAACAACAACAACAACTTCACTTCGCTTCGTTGCTGTTGTTGTTGATATTTGCATTTGCACGGCTATGCATGCAACCATTTGTAAGTACATGTCTATCTACCTACCTACCACTGACAATGCCAAGCGATTCACACGGACGCAGCAGCGCACTAACACAAATATCATTTACGTTTACGCGTAAACTTTACCTGTTTTTCGAAATCACTCGTAGCTACAGCAAAGATGTTTACACATCAAAAGGAATAATGAAAATTACTTAACTATTGCTTGTCATTTTATATCAGAAGATTTCAAATTGCGAGTAGCTGTACTGTAGACACAAAAGCTGCTGCCAGATACAAATCATTCCGCAGCTAATATATTGGAAACCTTGCACCATGTTCCATGCGAGTTACCGTGTTTTGCACCTTCATTGAATTTAGCTGTGCGAGCAAATTGTTTCTTATTTGAAAGGCAGTACTATTGAATATGAGAAGTTTAAGGTCGCGCAAGAAGTCTATAGTGTTTTGCAAAAAAAAGTTGTAAAACGACGCCCTATACACTGATGAATCATATAACCGAGTTTTTCGTCCATAAAATATCATTTTTGTTTCACATGAAAGAAATCGCTAAAAATAATGTTTTTATCAGATATCCTTGATATTACGTTTTATAAAAAACTTAATTTGAAAATCAAAACTTTCAAAAATCGGATAAAATTAAAAATTTTGACATTCACATTGTCATTAAGCGAGATGTGGTTCAATTACTACAAGTTATATATCGTTAGAAGCGTGGATTTTAGTCGCCTCTTACGACAGACATTCCTTACCACGGGTATATTCTAAGCCCCCTAACCCGCTGGGGTATTAATTTGACCAATTTGATATCGAAATCCAACTCCTCCCTAACATTCAGTATTCTTCTCTTGGGACAAAACTACAAGAATGAATAGAGATAACCATCGATAGTGGAAAAAAACTATCGATAGTGACACGAAAAAAAAACTATCGATACTATCGATAGTGCCATCGATAGTTTTGCAGCTCTACTGCTTGGAGCAGTTTTAAACAACCTGTTAATGGATTTCTGGGTAATAAAAAGCACCCGAGAAGTAGTCTTAAAATGTTCGGAATTAAAATCTCTATAAGCGCTTTCAGCTGAACTCGTTTAACTTAGCTAGCTAGCATAGCTTTTGTTGTTGCTTTCCATGTTATTCGCTAATTTTTCACTTTCTGAAAGCACTTTCTTACGTCGCGACTGTACCCTTAGAAGATACAAACATGAAGCGCTTCTCTTTCTCATGTTGTTGTTGTTGTTGTAGCCACCAAGACACTCCCCGAAGGTTTTGGGGAGTGTAGGGGATGTGACAGTCCTTTGCCGGATAAATGCGGAACGCCCGGGTACTAGTCCCTTATGACACTAGCCCGACTGTCTTGCGAACAATTTTTTTTGGCCATAATCAACCTTCTAGGCCGGTGGATTTTAGTCGCCTCTTATGACAGGCATTCCTTACGCTTTGAGCGCGCTCTTTTGTACCTCTTTGAGGAGGGAATATGAATTACTTCGAATTTTTTATAACCTAGTTGGCAAAAACTTGTAGCTAAGTCTAAAGAGCATTTATGGAAGCGAGAGAGAAGCGCATTTACAGCAATTTTTTTAAATTGGAAATCTCCCGTTTTGGTGTGGAACTCTAAAATTTTTCTTTAGTTCAACCCGACCATTTTATTTATATGTAAATGAGAGGGGTTTTATATTTATTCAGGTGAAGATGATGTTAATGTTGTACGCGAAACCTATGAACGGGCCATCTCCAACGTACCACCTGCCAATGAGAAAAATTACTGGCGCCGCTACATTTATCTTTGGATAAATTATGCACTCTATGAAGAACTGCAAACTGAAGATTTGGAATGTACCCGTCAAATATATAAAACTTGTCTCGAGCTCATTCCTCATAAAAAATTTACATTTAGTAAAATTTGGTTAATGTATGCACAATTTGAGATACGTTGCAAAGATCTACAGAAGGCGCGCAAATATTTGGGAATGGCGATTGGCATGTGTCCGCGTGACAAACTATTCAGAGGATACATTGAATTGGAAATACAATTACGTGAATTCGATCGTTGTCGATTAATCTATGAAAAATTCCTTGAATTCGGACCTGAAAATTGCGTAACGTGGATGAAGTTTGCAGAGTTGGAAAATTTGCTTGGGGACACGGACAGGGCTCGCGCGATATTCGAATTAGCTGTTCAACAGCCGCGACTGGACATGCCGGAGCTCTTGTGGAAAGCGTATATTGATTTCGAAGTGTCACAGGGCGAGACTGAATTGGCGCGCCAACTTTACGAACGCCTATTGGAGCGGACTCATCATGTTAAAGTGTGGATATCTTATGCTAAATTCGAATTAATGCATCAGAACGGCGAAACAGACAAAGATGATCCCGAAATGAAAATAAGACTGGCAAGGCGGGTTTACGAGCGTGCCAATGATACATTACGAATGAGCAGCGATAAAGAATCCCGAGTTTTACTACTTGAGGCATGGCGTGAGTTTGAGCGAGAGTCTGGCGATACGCACACGTTGAACAAAGTCATCGAAAAAATGCCACGTCGTGTGAAGAAAAGGCAAAAGATAGTATCAGAAAGTGGTTTGGAAGAAGGTTGGGAAGAAATGTTTGACTACATCTTCCCAGAGGATGAGATGGCGCGTCCTAATCTCAAATTGTTAGCAGCAGCTAAGATGTGGAAAAAACAAAAGGAAACAATAAACACAGAACAAGATACAAATGTAAATGGGCCTTAATGGGCCCGTCAGAATGAATACTTTTCCGGCAATCCAGCAACGTTTAACTGACACATACTTCAATTTCATATATTTGTTACGGCAAAGTTGAAGTACTGAATGTGTCGATCGTCATTCAATTACCCCATTAAACATTGAAAAAGAAATTATCAAACGTTTGAGAAAATATTGTTTCTAAAGTTGAGAATCAGCATATATATCATTTGAAAATAAACATATTTTCAAATATTCATCAAACATTGTTTATCAATTTTAAAATAACTTACAACACATTTGAAAAAAAACTTGTTTCGCATTTTGTACCATTTCACGAATTTCAACATGTCAAGGCTTGAAGGAACGAAGAAATTGTGTGTGTTTGCCAATTTCAGTCAGCGTTCGTTGTTCTACTCGAGCAGTCTTTTAACGGTTGAAATGATGATGGTTGAAAATGATTGTGTGTAATAATGATTCTGTATATCTTATTATTATTTTATTTGTTTGTGGCTTTTTGTGAAGTTACACCAAATTTAATAGAAACATAGTTTGTTTCTCATATTAACATACTCGTGTAACTGTACAAAAGGCACCGAAAAAATTCACCCGCAGGGGTAAATGAAAAGCATCACATCAGAGTACAAATATACTATCCCATTAAACATTGAAAAAGAAATTATCAAACGTTTGAGAAAATATTGTTTCTAAAGTTGAGAATCAGCATATATATCATTTGAAAATAAACATATTTTCAAATATTCATCAAACATTGTTTATCAATTTTAAAATAACTTACAACACATTTGAAAAAAAACTTGTTTCGCATTTTGTACCATTTCACGAATTTCAACATGTCAAGGCTTGAAGGAACGAAGAAATTGTGTGTGTTTGCCAATTTCAGTCAGCGTTCGTTGTTCTACTCGAGCAGTCTTTTAACGGTTGAAATGATGATGGTTGAAAATGATTGTGTGTAATAATGATTCTGTATATCTTATTATTATTTTATTTGTTTGTGGCTTTTTGTGAAGTTACACCAAATTTAATAGAAACATAGTTTGTTTCTCATATTAACATACTCGTGTAACTGTACAAAAGGCACCGAAAAAATTCACCCGCAGGGGTAAATGAAAAGCATCACATCAGAGTACAAATATACTATAATACATATGTACATATGTTTATTGGGAATAAACATTTTTCTTCATTTTCAATTTGAGGTTCATTTGAGAAGTAACCCTATTGTCAAATATCAAACGTTTGTTATCAAATGCACCTCAAATTTCCCCTGATAGCGTTCTCAAACAAAAAGGCTCATTTTTAGTATGGGATTTTGGGCTGATTCTCAATTTGATTCATTTCATTTTCTCAAACCTATTTCAAAGGTGGTACGAAATGGAATGCAACAAATAGATGTTTGTATGTATTACATATATGTACCCTAGAGTGCAGAAAATTTGAGCGATAGTGAGTTTGTGTTGTGAGCGCAGAAATGGAATGGAATAAATAGATATACATATGTACATATGTATTACATATTTGTACTCTGATGTGATGCTTTTCATTTACCCGTGCGGGTGAATTTTTCCGGTGCCTTTTGTACAGTTACATGAGTATGTTAATATCTTTCTTAATATGCATGCACCCATATGAGAAACAAACTATGTTTCTATTAAATTTGGTGTAACTTCACAAAAAGCCACAAACAAATAAAATAAGAGTAAGATATACAGAATCATTATTACACACAATCATTTTCAACCATCATCATTTCAACCGTTAAGGGACCGCTCGAGTAAAACAATGAACGCTGACTGAAATTGGCAAACACACACAATTTCTTCGTTCCTTCAAGCCTTGACATGTTGAAATTCGTGAAATGGTACAAAATGCGAAACAAGTTTTTTTTTTTCAAATGTGTTGTAAGTTATTCTAAAATTGATAAACAATGTTTGATGAACATTTGAAAATATTTTTATTTTCAAATGATATATATGCTGATTCTCAACTTTAGAAACAATATTTTCTCAAACGTTTGATAATTTCTTTTTCAATGTTTAATGGGTTGGGACATATAATTCCACTCTGCTGTCAGTTAAACGGATTGCTGGATTGACGGAAAAGTATTCATTCTGACGCCCCTATAAGAAACTTACAAAATACTTCCGCGATCCAAAGAATTCTCGAAAATGAGTCAGTCCAGCGTTTGAAAAGTGATTCATTGAAAATATAAAAGCAAAGTTATAGAACAATCAAAATTTGAACATTATGGGGATCAGAATGTAAAAGGGTTGCGTGATTTTGAAAAATGATGAAATTTGAAATGTAAGTTGGTATCAAGACTGGGACGGATGGTATTGAAAATGGGCGAAATCGGAATATGACCACGCCCACTTCCCCTATATAGTAAAAATCGGAAATTTTGTATCTCAGTCACTAATAGAGCTAGAGTGATAAAATTTCACTCACGTATTGAGCTCAGGCCCTTATAAAGAAATATTGTGAAATTTTGGAAAATGGGCGGTGCCACGCCCACTTATTAAGGGGCAAACATTGAAAGTTTTATGAGTCATAACTCAGAAACCGTTGAAGATATTTCGATGAAATTTGGTAGGCATGATATACTTACTTAGGCAAATGTTTGGACGAAAAATTGCCAAAATCGGTTGACGACCACGCCCACTTTTATATATGGGTATTATAAAGTGACCTAATAAAAACATTTTAAGCGATATCTCTGTCAAATATAAAGATATATCATTGAAATTTTATGAAAGGAGTCCAACTATGGACATAAAACAAAAAATACAAAAATTTTGGAAAATGGGCGTGGCATCGCCTCCTTTTAGAAGCAGAAATATACGAGATTTCTGAGCCCATAACTCGACAAATTATCGATATATTATGACGAAACTTGGTGTATACACTTTTATTACCTGTAGTAATACATGTTCAAAATTTTAGCGAAATCGGTTGACGACCACGCCCACTTTTATATATGGGTATTATAAAGTGGCCTAATAAAAACATTTTAAGCGATATCTCTGTCAAATATAAAGATAATTCATTGAAATTTTGTGGCCTGAGTTCTACAATAGACCGGAAACAAAAAACAGAAATTTTTCGGAAAATGGGCGTGGCACCGCCTCTTTTTAGACAAAGGTATCAACGAGATTTCGGAGCCCATAACTCGACAAATAATTGAGATATTATGACAAACTTGGTTTATACACTTTTATAACTTGTGTTAATAGACACGCAAAAATTTATTGAAATCGGTTTATGACCACGCCTACTTTTTAACAAAGATATCTCTGGAACACCCTTTGGGAATTTGTAACGTGACATTTTTGTAACTAAAAGTCATAAAGGGATGAAATTTTGTACAAAGAATAATATTCATATGCTTAGTTGGATGACTGATAAAAATTTAGAAAATGGGCGTGGCTACGCCCACTTTATGCACCACTCGCTTTATATAAAGTACACCGTGTTTCCATCAAACGCAAACAAACAATGAAAGCATACAGCTGAGTATCTAATGTTCGATTCCACTCAAACTTAGGCTTCCTTACTTGTTGGTAAAGCATATCGGTTTAACCTGGCGATTTTTTTGCAAGTTGAAATTTCTTTCTTATCAAAATGTTGTGAGCACAGTGGCGCACACAGAAAAATAGTTTGGGGGGTTTTAAATATCCAACGGAAAATTAAAAAAAAAAAAAATTCTTAAAACTCGTCCAGACAATTTTTACTTATTTGGGGACTGGACCTACGTATGCACACATTAAACAAAGGCACCTTTTAAATCTCAATTCATTGCATTTTCTCTGCATTTAAACTAAAACTAAGAAGTAAGGAAGCCTAAGTTCGAGTGGAATCGAACATTAGATACTCTTCATTGTTTGTTTGCGTTGGTTCGATTAGGGTGTATTTTCATTTTTCATTTCATTTATTTCACAAAATCAGTACAATAAGATCAAAATCTTTTGTAGTACAACAATAGTAATAATACAACTTACAATTTAAAACATACGCATAGATACAATTTAGAATACACAATGTCTTACTAACTAATTAGAAATACATATACATGTAGATAGATGGCTAATCTAATTGGCTGGAGAAAAGTAATCATAAATAACTTTTTTATAGTTGCTTTTGCTAAGTCTATTTCTTACAGCATTTGGAATAGAGTTCCAAGAACGTATGGTGTTCACAAAAAACAATCGAGTGCCGCATAAAGTGGGCGCAGCCACGCCCATTTTAAAACTTTTTATCAATCATCCAACTAAGCATATAAATATTATTGTTAGAGCAAATTTGCAACCCTTTACGACTTCTAATTACAAATATGTCACGTTACAAATTCCCAAAGGGTGTTCCAGAAATATCTTTGTTAAAAAGTAGGCGTGGTCATAAACCGATTTCGTTAAATTTTTGAGCATGTATTACCACAAGTTATTAAAGTGTACAAACTGATTTTCGTCATAACCAGGCGATTCACTTCCGAGTGAATATCAATCAAATTCACTGTGAATCCGACAAACCCTGTTCTGTGTTTCACTTTCACAGTTTCATTTTCACATATTTTTCTAAAATGAACTCCGAGTGAATATGATTGTTCTGAAAAACGAATTCACATTAAAGAGTCGGTTAGCAATCACTTCTATTTGAATTGGTGAATTTGGTGCAAGAAGAAGTAAACTGAATTGCAATAAGAATTTACGAAATTAGTTAATTTTAACATAAGAAGAAATAAATAAAGTAATTGTTTATATTTTTTACGGGTAAACATAAAAATGTGCGCCAGGAGACCATTCTTCTCCAGTTTATGGATAAGCATCCCGAAATGGCAAGAGGATTTTTCTAGAAAATTTATAATTTTTACTCTTGTCAGTGGCAACTGTCAAATGTCAGTTAATTTTTGGGTGAATTAAAAACGAGCTGTAGAATGAATGAAAAGCTTGTTTTTCAGAACACGAAATTTGAATTCACTCGTTTTAAGATTCACCAAAATCCAATTGGTCTGTAAGTTAAGGATACAGCTACAGAATTACGATAAGGCACCAATGACTAGTAACAAAGCTTGTCGTAAGGTTGGTTGAATCAGCTATTTTATAAGGTTACAGATAAGTCACCAATGTCTGCACTTTTAGTTTAGATGCTGTCTAATTTTGGTATCAATCGGGCAATCCAATCAAAAGTTATAAGCAAAAGTGTACATATAATACAACTCGAGATTTTTACAAAATAAAAACTTTGAGAGCTCGCCATGAAAAACCACGTAGCAAATTCTTATTTTTTCATACGGTTTTATATAAAGCGTACCCTAACTGTGATATGGTTTTTCTAGACTTAGTATATTTTATGTGTGCACGAGTTCTCTTTATTCATTTATATAGGAATGATACATTCACAAATTTATCGATAATACCTTAAAACTAGGGGTATGCAAATACTAAAGTTGATATACTAGGGGTGTGCATATACTGAAGTTATAACAATTTTCCCCCTCTTAAGCATAGTACTGAGTTCGAGTTTCACGTGAAACTGCTGTCAAAATCCATACAAAAAAACTGGTTGTGAAACATTTGTGAAATTTCACAGATATTTCACGCCAAAGTTGTACTGAGTTCCTGCCGTGAAAACGTTGCGCAACATGCTAGCAACATCATGCCAGAAAAATTTTTTCACGACAATTAAAATATACAATGCTATTTATTTTCGAGTGAAAACTGACATTTGTTGAAATTGAAATTTATATTTTGTATAAAATTTTTTTATTGGTCAAAATTTGAAAGTTGGTTCTGAGGCGATGCTCCAAATTTTTTCTTTTTACATTTCATCAGTCTTCGTTTTGGCATTTATTCTCAATTGACAAAAACTTTTTTTGAAACATTTCACGGCAAAATAAATGCATGTTGCTGGCGAAATTTCACGGCAGTGAACTCAGTACTAGGCTTTAATAAGAACTTATGTTAAATCATAATCGCGGAGATGTGCTGGTCTATTGCGGACTCGAGCAGGTCTTCGACTAAGCTGGTCTGTATTTGGCGGAATTTGTGCTGAAACTTCCTGTTCTTGCTGATCTGTAGTTTGCGATGATGCAGAACGTACTTGCGACTCTCGATCCGGTTGATGCTCAGATTCGGTTGGTCAGAAATTGTATTGGCAATATATTTGTGCTTGTTCGTTTCCAGTATTTTATGTAACTTTTTCTTGAGCATTACTTATATCAGGAGTATCTATTGCGAATCTGACCTTCCTCTGTTGAACTCTTGTTACCTTCAGTTGGTCGATGTGGCGTTTTACAATATAATGAAGTTGTCCTATTTTCCGAAGTACCTTTCCTTACCGGTTTTCCAATTTGTTTTGCTGTTTTGGGTGTGCAATACTTGAACTCTTTCTCGCTCTCTAATATGACGTACACCTGGAATTATGTTCGTTTCTTTGGTATGTATTGTTGGCTTGAGGGCATCTAATCGAATTCGAATACGCCTGTTGAAGTAAAGTTCTGCTGGACTCAAGCCACTACTAAAAGGAGTTGCCCGGTATATTTGTAGAATTTCATTAACTTTTTTATGAAGTGCTTCTGGCTCCGATGACATAGCCTTTAACTTCCTTTTAAGTGTTTGAACGTTGCGTTCAGCAAGACCATTTGTACTTGGATGTCCCGGTGCAATGAGCTTCTGGAAAATTCCGTTTTTATTGCAATAGTTTTTGAATTGTGTGCTTGTGAAGATAGTTGCGTTGTCCGACACTATAATTGAGGGAAATCCGTGTGTAGCGAATATATCAGATAGAAGATTAATTGTGGATTGCGTTGTTGGAACATCCTTTACAACTCGAAACTCTGCCCATCTCGACTTTGCATCTATGACTACAAGAAAATGATGTTCCTGGAATGGTCCGGCGTAATCTATATGTATCCTTTCCCAGTTTTCTTTTGGTTTCTTCCAGTGGTGCAGTGGATCCTTCGTAGGTTTGTTTTGAACTTGAACACATGCTTCGCATGATCGTACTGTTTTTTCTATATCTCGGTCGATACCCTTCCAGAAGCAATACCTCCTGGCGAGCTGTTTCATTTTTGTGACTCCTGGGTGGGTGCGAAGCAATTCTCGAAGAACGTTGGTCTGAAGGCTTTTTGGAATTAAAACGCGTTGTCCTTTAAAAATAATTCCATTATTCAGCATGTAAGTTTCTTCTTCTTCTCCACTAATCAGATTTTATTTTATTTTTGAAAGTTCGGGATCTTTAGCGGTTTCTGAAGCTAACATCTCTGAATTTATGTGTTCACTCGAAATTTCAAAGATGGATAACAAACAGAGCACATTCACCTCTTCATTAATTAGTTTATCTGTACAAGGTTTGCCTGGAATTGTCGCTCTGGATAGGCAATCTGCGTTTGTATGTTCTGACCCTTTTTTGTAAACTACTTTGTAATTGAAACTTGACAGGAACTCTGTTTACATTCGGCTTCTGTCGAGCCATGTACCAATATATCATCGAAGTATGACATGGTTTTATTTAACCCAGATAATAGGGACGCATCCTACTTTCTCTTTAAAAACTTCAGGAAACTCATTTACGATGTCAGATATTGAATTAAAATTTTGTACATGTACTTTATTTACATCGGATAATCGCTGGCTATCTACTTGCTGGAGATTGATATTTAGGTGTCGAATCCAAACTCTACCTACAGTGCGTCGTACTCATCGGGAACAATGTACATTTCTTCAAATGATGTTTTATTATTGTGACTTACCTTTACTGTAACTTTTCCATCGGGAACTATGATATTTTTGGTATATGAGCGGAAAGTAACACTTGAAGGGTTCAGTTGATCATTAATCTGGAGTTTATTGAATTGATTTCTTGGAATAAGGGTGAACCCGACGCCTGAGTCGACTTCGAATTTTTGTTTCCGCCCATTTAATCTACAGTAACATAGTACTTATCGACATCATTGCTATTATGTTGGTTTGAATAAATATCGACAATACGATTAATACCATATATTTGGTGAATGGCTTCCTCAGTATCTTCCTTTTTGGATTTAGAATTTTTTGAAGCTTTCATTAAAGTGATACATACTTGTTGTACATGGCCTGTTCTCCCACAGGATTTACATTTGAGATTTTGCGAATATGTACGGCACTGCTGAGTTGTGTGGTTATTTCGAGCACATCGTATGCATAGATGGTCGATTCCCAACTGTTTGTAATCTATTTTCGATTTTAAACGTACGCCAGCAGTTTTGGTTTGAACTTTATTGACGTCGCTAGTACTGGGTTGTTTCGAATGAAGTTCACGGCTGTTAATTTTTGATGCTTCTAGTGATAGCGCCTTTTGTACGATTTTTTCAAAGTCAGTTTCTTCTGATTGAAATAGTTGCTCACGAATTGTGTTATCGAATATTCCACGTATGAACTGTGCTCGTAAAAAAATGCTGGAAATGTCGGTCTTACAGTCACACGTTGATAGAAAATTGCATTCAATTATATAGCGACGCAATAGTGCTACGTATTCAGAAATTTTGTGGTGTTCGTCTTGATATGTTGACAAAAATCTATGTTGACTTACTAGAACGTTCTTTTTCGGACATAAATGTGCCTCTAGTTTTCCCATAATTTCTTCGTATTGGACTTCGGAGAAACTAAGGAAACAAGTAATTTTAATTGAACGGAGCCAATCGAATTTATTAACATTTGGTGACAAAGCGTTTTATTCGCAAAAACACCCCTCATCGTCAAATAGTTTTCGAATCTTTGACGATACAATCTAAAATTTTCTTTTGAAGCATCGAAATTTTCGAATGGCGGTATCAGCACCTGTAATGGCGGTGTATTTTGTTGAATATTAGGATTTCTTCCTATTTGCTGTAATAACTCCAGGGTTTGAATTTGCTTGCTGCAAAACAGCAATAGCCGATGTTTTTTGCTTATTGCTGAATTCAGCCGAGCCAAAAACGAAAACACGAATCATTCGCTTCAGTTTTCAGCTGAGTCGTGTTTGCTTGTATAGTTAAGCCAAGCAACTCAATTTGAGAGGGTTGCTTTTACTACCAGCAATTAGTTGAGTAGTCAATTTTTGCTTACAGTTGCTTATTTTGCTGAAACTAGTTTTTAAGCAAAATTCAACATGAAAAGATGTTTACAAATGGACATACATACATATTATATGTACATACATACATACACATAAGTAAATATGTATAAAAAATCGAAATATGCGTAAACAAATCGTTTCAGCAAAATAAGCAAAAGCAGAAAAAATGCAAAGACAACTAATTGCTGGAAGTAAAATGAAATCCCCCAAATCGCGTTGCTTTGCTTAACTATACAAGCAAACACGGCTCAGCTGAATACTTGGCTGGCCGAGTTTGCTAATTTACTTTTCGTTAGCAAAAGCAAAGCAAAAGCAAATGCAGCAAAAGTAGCTAAGCAATTTCAAACCCTGAATAACTCTCTTTGCGAATTACACTACCCGACAAAATTTCAAAAATTTTCATATCCTCGACATTTGATACATGATTCCTATGTAGAATTTTCTGCTGATTCCAAATATGTAATCAGATGGTTCAAAAGTAGAACAGTTTTCGAGATATTTTGAAATTTCAGTTTTTGAGATAAGAAAAAAAAGTAGGATTACTTTTTAGTCAATATCTCCGCCATTACCGTCTCGATTTTTACGTTATTAAATTTTGTTTTGAGAGGATGAACTACCCTTTCCAACAAAGCCAAAATAATTAAAATCGACGTTAAATTGACGGAGTTGTAGCGATCAATAGATTTTTTTTTATGAAAATTTTCAGTTTTTTTCCGACATTCATATACTTTTTTGTAATTTTTTTTAAAGAAATATTAAATATCCTCCTGGTTTCACACTTGAGTCAACAGCCTATTTCTTAGTGAACATTTTGGCACTTTCCGGATTATAATCCGTAGAAAAATTACAATGCTATAAGAGATTTAATGAACAAACCTATGTTTATTTTTTATCACAATCTTGTACTTAACCTCCATTTTTTTATTTTTATGTATATTAAAAGTGTTTAAATGTTGATAGTTTTCGCCGTTTTGGTACATTTTGTTCTTCTCGAAGAAGGAACCAGCAAAAATGGCTCATCATTCAATGTCCCTGACATTCCAATGGCCTTGGTATCGCAATCCCATGTTTTTTTTATTTCTCCGTGAGAACGTTCACCGTTGTAAAAGTCATCACATATATGAAGATTATGTTGAGAGGGTTTCGGGACAATTTTGCATTCGAAATACATATTTGGCATCCGATTTGTAAAATTGATATGTCATTATTTTAGTCTGGTGGAGTTCTATATATCGCTCTAATGTCCTTTTGAGCTATGAAGTCGTTTTCACATAGTTGGGTCACCTAACTAAGTTTTTCGTCTATAAAATATCCTTTTCGTTTTACCTGAAAAAAATCGCTAAAAATAAAGTACCAATGGGATCTTGGTAACATTACGCTTAAAGTGTTTGCAATTTAATAGGCTAATTTTTAAAAATAAATCTTTTGCTGATTTTCCCAACTTCTTATAAAAAACTATTTTCAAAATCAAAATTAAAAAAAAAAATTGCAAAAAATCCACAAAATTTTGACTTTGACCAGCTATGGCTCAGTGAGTTTTAACTCAACCACCACAAGTTGTATGTCGTTAAAAGCGTATTTTAATTACGTTTAGAACGAGGTACTGTTAGCTGTTATCGCACATGTAACTTTAGCGAAAAATAGCGAAAAAACAAAACACAAAATTACCGTTATCTCAAAATCCTAACCGTTCAAAAAATAAAACTAAATAGTTTTGAGCTCACGGGGCCCATGCCAATTTTCCCTCATACCCCGATTTCTTGGTATTTTTTGCTGTAAACTAGTGTTATTGTTATAGTGGTTTACATTTGCCAGATTTGGAAGTTCAATGAAAATATAAATATAGGTTTCTTCACTTAATCTCTTATAACTTTGCCATTTTTCCACAGATTATAATCCAGAAAGTGCCAAAATGTTCACTAAGAAATAGGTTATTGACTCAAAATGTGAAACCAGGAGGATATTTAATATTTCTTAAAAAAAAATTACAAAATAGAAGATGAATTTCGAAAAAAAACCTGAAAATTTTCATAAAAAAAATCTTTTGTTCGCCATAACTCCGTCACTTTAACGGCAATTTTAATTATTTTTGCTTTGCTGGAAAGGGTATTTCATCCTCTCAAAACAAAATTAAATAACGTAAAAATCGAGACGGTAATGGCGGAGATATTGACAGATGAGTAATCATACTTTTTTTCTTAGCTCAAAAACAGAAATTTCAAAATATCTCGAAAACTGTTCTACATTTGAACCATCTGATTACATATTTGGAATCAGCCGAAAATTCTACATAGGAATCGTGTATTAAATGTCGAGGATATTTTTTTTGTCGGGTAGTGTTATTGAATAACTCTAGAAGCTGTGCAAATTGATTGGCATCCATAATGCTTATTTCTTTTTACTCGTCGCTACTTTTATGGTTTTTCTAGACTTTTCTTAGTATATTTTATGTGTGCACGCGTTCTCTTTATTCATTTATATATGAATGATACATTCACAAATTTATCGATAATACCTTAAAATACTAAAGTTGACATACTAGGGGTGTGCATATACTAAAGTTGTAACACGAGGTTTGGTGTTGATTGTTCAATCCAAACAGAAGTTACAAGTGAAAATATACTTAGCATACAACTGAAGTTTCATATCGAGTTTAAACTTTGAGAGCTTCTCCTGCAAAATACAGTTTTCAGACTTAGTACAGTGTTTTTTGGAAGCGTCGAAATGTACATACGTATACATACATACCTAGCAAGAAAAATTAGCTTAAATAAAGAAGCTTATAATTATAAACATTACGCTTACAAAACGTTGATTTTTTGTTTACAAAAGGGTTGGAAGTAAGACTTTGGTTGTAAATGTGCCAATATAAACATAAAAAATATTTAAAAGAAAGTTTTTTATAAACGTGCGAATATAAACTTATTGTAAACGATCGAAAGTAAGCTTACAATAAACGTCTCAAAAACAGCTTTTTTATGCTTATGAATCCAATCATTTTCCAAATGTTAAAAAACGCTGCATACACATTTTTATAATACCCCTGCAAAAAATGCGATTAATCCGGGACGTGTCCGGGATCAATCGCAAGGGCGCATGCGACTAATACAATTTTACATCCCTTTATATGGAGTGAATTGATCGCATTTGTTCGAGCATGTCCTATGAAGAAACTAATTGTTCAACTTGTATACCCGAACGGGTACCAATGTAGATTAATCACTAACATACCGAACGGGTACAAATGTAGATCAATCGCTTTCATCCCGAACGGGTACAAATGTAGATCAATCGCTTTCATCCCGAACGGGTACAAATGTAGATCAATCGTTTACATCCCGAACGGGTACAAATGTAGATCAATCGCTTTCAGCCCGAACGGGTACAATTGTAGATTAATCGCTTTCATCCCCAACGGGTACAAATGTAGATCAATCGCTTCCAGCACGAACGGGTACAAATGTAGATTTTTCCAAGTTGTTCGCCAAGGCAATTTTTAATAACAATCTTTAAAAAATTGAAAATGTTCATGCATATATAAATAAAGATTATATAATGTTTTACTTTTGAAAAAAAATCTCAATAAATAAATTTAAAAAAATTGTAAGTTTTGAGTAAGCATTATATGAGCGTAATGTAAAGGATTTTTTCATAGAATATTTTAGGCAACATTTTGTTAAAATATTATTCATCATTGTTATTAAAAGAAAGGGTGTTCAATTCGTTTTACTGGTTGTTCTACAATTAATTACATTTATACCCGTTAGGGAACAATTGGTCTACAATTAGTCTACATATATACCCGTGCGGGAACAATCGGGGACTAATTGTGGACCGATTGTTCTCAAAAGAGATCAATCCGGGACAAATATCTTTCGGTATTAATCGTACATTCTTTTGCAGGGAATTTATTTAAAAGATATCTTAAACAGATCTAATATACATACATAGGGAGTGCCACATAATCCCCAAAAAACAAAATCCCCAACGCACAAAATCCCCAAAAAAAAAATCCCCAAAATCAAAATCCCCAAAATCAAAATCCCCAAACACGAAATCCCCACATTTTTTCGGGGATAGCGTCACAAAATCCCCAAAAGATGACCAAATAAACAACGTTGAAGATCATATTTAAAAAACCGCATGCCGAGTCTTATCTGAGCTCTGATACGTAATAACATATATGTATACATACATATAAAATACATATATATCCCTGCAAAAATTCGGAGTACTCCATTCGCTAATCCATGGAGTTCTCGCTACCCAACAAACACTGAGGTTAGTTATCGATTTGAGAATGACTCGAGAACTAGCCTCATTCTCAAACCTCTAACGTTAGAGGACGACTCGAAAATCTATCGAGAATCATAGCGTTCTCAAACAAAAGGGTACCTAATTCTCAAATCGAGAAAATTATAATTCTCGAATCGAATTCTAATGTAGTTCTCTAATGAGATTCTAATCAGAATTTGCAAATACTTCCAATTGAAATGAAAAACAAAGCTTTGTCTCCTTTTACATGATTTTTTCTTTGTTTAGATTTTATTAACGCAATATGTGCCTAAATTGCATATGATTATATATATTGACATGTATATGTTTACCACATTTATAAGAACTGAAATTTAAACAAAATTCAGTCTTATTATTTAAATTAAAGGTACTTCTTGTACCTTTTAATGGAAAACATTGTACTACGGTAATATTAACTTTACCATTTTTTAGTATCTTATTTCAATATATGTATGTATATTCAATATATCACAGAAATATATTGAGAATTGATAAAAGGCGTGAGATTTGGCTCCTTCTCTAATCACTCGCTAATCGAATTCTAGTGTAGTTTTCAACCCTAGTTATCGATTTGAGAATATATAGAGAATTACACTAGTTATCTAAGGTAATCTCGACAAAATTTCTAACGTTAGAGACTGTGTTTGCTGGGTATGGACCACCCGAGTACTTATTATACCGAATACATTTTTGACCGAATTAAAAAATGTCGAAATGAGGAAAATTACCGAAAAAGGCCGAAATTTGTATACTTACATTTTTATCGCCGCCGCTGAAGGGTGTACTACGCAGAAGGACATCAACCGTGGCGGTAGCCACGGTTAGGGCACACGTCCGGTCGGATGGCATAGCCCAGGCTTATTTTTTATAAGCGCGGCCAAAGGCCGCCAACGCAGAAAAGTGTTCTGCGCAAAAGCGCTGTGGACCGGGCCATAGATATTACTCAGGGAAGAGAATTCTGCCGGCAGAGGGTTATTTTTTTATTTTTTATTATTGATGTGTAAAATTTGAGCTTCCATAAATTGGGCTATTTTTTAATGCTATATTAGAAATTTTTCCAAATTTTTGCATGATTAAAATTCGGTATTTTTTTGCTTCGACATTTTATGATTCGACATTTTTTTTTCGGTCTTTTTATACTCAGCTGTACTAGTACACAGACTATTATAGTTTTAATCACATAACGGTGGATTGTAACAGAGTGAAATAATCGAGATATATATAGACTTATATATATCAAAATGATCAGGATGAAAAGAGAAATCGATTGAGCCATGTCCGTCTGTAAACACTCTAACTCGCGCAAAAATTGAGATATTTTGATGAAATTTGAAATGCAAGTTGGTATCGAGACCGGTACGGTTGGTATTGAAAATGGGCGAAATCGGACCATGACCACGCCCACTTTTCCTATATAGAAAAAATCGGAAATTTGGTATCTCAGTCACTAATATAGCTGGAGCGATGAAATTTTACCCACGTGTTGAGCTCAGGCCCCTAGGAAGAAATTTGATGAAATTTTGGAAAATGGGCGGTGCCACGCCCACTTATTAAGGGTCAAACATTGAAAGTTTTATGAGTCATAACTCAGAAACCTTTAAAGATATATCGATGAAATTTGGTACGCGTGATTTACTTAGGAAAACGTTTGGACGGAAAATAGTTAAAATCGGTTGACCGCCACGCCCACTTTTATATATTTGTATTATAAAGTGACCTAATAAAAACATTTTAAGCCATATCTCTGTCAAATATAAAGATCTATCATTGAAATTTTGTCGCATGAGTCCAACTATGGACATAAAACAGAAAACATAAAAATTTTGGAAAATGGGCGGTGCCACGCCCACTTATTAAGGGGCAAACATTTAAAGTTTTATGAGTCATAAATCAGAAACCGTTGAAGATATATCGATGAAATTTGGTACGCGTGATATACTTACATAGTCAAATATTTGGACGAAAAATTGCCAAAATCGGTTGACGGCCACGCCCACTTTTATATATGGGAAACATAAAGTGACCTAATAAAACATTTTAAGCGATATCTCTGTCAAATATAAAGATATATCATTGAAATTTTATAGCAGGAGTCCAACTGCGGACATAAAACGAAAAACACAAAAATTTTAGCAAATGGGCGTGGCACCGCCTCTTTTTATAAACAGGAATATACGAGATTTCTGAGCCCATAAATCGACAAATGATTTATATATAATGACTACACTTGGTGTGTACACTTTTATTACATGTGGTAATACATGTTGAAAATTGAAAATATGGGTATTATAAAGTGACCTAATAAAAACATTTTAAGCGATATCTTTGTCAAATGTAAAGATAATTCATTTAAATTTTGTGGTATGATTTCTACAATAGACCGGAAACAACAAATAGAAAAATTTTGGAAAATGGGCGTGGCACCGCCTCTTTTTACGCAAAGGGATATACGAGATTTCTTAGCCTATAACTCGACAAATAATTGAGATATTATGACGAAACTTGGTTTATACACTTTTATAACATGTGTTAATAGCCACGCAAAAATTTATTGAAATCGGTTTATGACCACGCCTACTTTTTAAGAAAGATATTTCTGGAACACTCTTTGGGAATTTGTAACGTGACATCTTTATAACTAGAAGTCATAAAGGAATGAAATTTTGCACAAAGAATAATATTCATATGCTTAGTTGGATGACTGATAAAAATTAAGAAAATGAGCGTGGCTACGCCCACTTTATGCAGCACTCGCTTTATATTAAGTACACCGTGTTTCCATCAAACGCAAACAAACAATGAAAGCATACAGCTGAGTATCTAATGTTCGATTCCACTCGAACTTAGGCTTCCTTACTTGTTTTATTTATGTTATGTATGTATGTAAATGGGATACCCTCGAAGTGTCGAAAAAAAAACAATGTTGAAAAAGCAATGTCGAAATTTTCAAATTTTCAAAATGTCGATTCCTATTGCTTATTTGATAAACAACGAAGTTTGTATTTATTTATGTTATGTATGTATGTATGCAAATATGTAATCATAAGTTATTGAGATGAATTTATTAATAAACATTTGTGAAATCATGACGTATACAATTTCTTATGAGTTTCAGTTTGAGGAATAATGTCCAATGTAGAATTCTCATATTCTGTGTGAAATAAATTAAAAGTAGGTTGGAAATCGCGGCGATTTCTAACCTAATTTTAATTTATTTCACACAGAATATGGGGATTTTGTGTTTGGGGATTTTGATTTTAAGGATTTTGATTTTGGGGATTTTGATTTTGGGGATAACGTGGTAAACCCACATACATATCTATATATATTCAAATGATTTGGTGTTTAATTGTAGCGCTAAAACTTGAAAACGGCTGAACCAAATCAGATACTTCCTCACGGGGGCTTCTTTGTTGTTACCCCGCGAAGGTTTAGTCGAAGAAAAATTAAAAAATTTTATGGGGGCGTGGCACCTTCCATACAATCTTAATTTTTAAAGCTGATTATCTAAGAGAGTTCGAGGTAGGGAGCTGAAAATTGGTATAGTTAGGTGATATCAAAACCCTTCTCACGCAGAAAAGTTGGGGTTATCAGAAAAGAGGGCGTGCCACCTCCCATACAAACTTAATTTTTCAAGCTGAATATCTCTTAAATTGTTTAAGGTAGTGTCTTGGAAATTGGTGAGATAAACGATAACAATTCTATATTAACGCAAAATAATAGGAGTTATACGAAAGGGGGGCGTGGCACCTCCCATACATACTTAGCGTTGGAAGCCGAATATATCAGAAAGAATAAATGGCAGGATCCTGAAAATTGCTATAAAGCTAAATGATATTAAAACCACTCTCACGCATAAAAGTGGGGGTTATCGAAAAAGGGGGCGTGGCACCTCCCATACACACTTAATTTTTTAAGATGAATATCGATAAAAGGATTTAAGGCAGGGACCTGGAAATTGGTACAGAACTATATGATATCAAAACAATTTTTGCGCATAAAAGTGTAGGTTATCGGAAAAGGGGGCGTGGCACCTGCCATATAATCTTACTTTCTCAAGCTTATCATCTCTAAAGGAGTTCAAGGTAAGGAGCTAAAAATTTGTATAGGGCTAAATGATGTCAAAACCATTTCCACGCATAAAAGTGGTGGTTATCGGAAAAAGGGGCGTGGCATCTCCCATACAAACTTTATTTGACAAGCTGAATATCTATAAAAGCGTTTAAGGTTGGGACCTGGAAATTGATGAAAAAACAAAATAGTTTTGGGAAAAGGGGGCATGGCACCTCCCATGCGTTCTTAATTTTTATGGCTAAATATCCCTAAAAGTGTTCATGGCATATACATAGAAATCACTATGCGGCATAAACCTAGAAATGCCATGCTTTTCACATGGTCAGCCCTATGTGGCGTGTTCCCGTGTTGGAAAACCGTCCCACAGTGGCACTTCTGCATAATCTAGACGTGGGGAATTAATAACATGGTGAAAACTGAATATTATTCATCCAAATTGATTTGTTAGTAGTATTAGGACACGAATTAAAAAATTTATGTATATTTCTTCAAAATAGGCATAACTCAAAAAATTTTCTTTTATAAAAAAATGTACTTTGAGCTTGACTATTCTCTTCATCGTGTGGTCAAGAAGTAATTGGAGATCTACATACTTCAGCCTTTGTGTCTGTAACCGTTATCCGTTCCGGATAGCTGGAATTAAATTGTTATACGGTGGGTAGATATTTGCCTTCTTTTGCTTGGCACCTTGTTGCAGTAGCCTGTAAGTATACTTTGATAAATGCGCATCAACATATAAAGATAACGCTTCATTGGCTGTATTGATGTGCAAAAGAGTGAATACTTTTCTTTATTTCATTAGCCTTTTCAGGCGTAGTTTCCGTAATTTGTTTTACCACATTTTCAACATCACGAAGTCCAGACGCATGTAAGCTCATTCTTGTCGCAAATGCAAGCTCTGTGTAAGAGTAATCCTTTACCAAATGTGCCACTCGCTTTCGTTTTGCTGAATTACTCAGTTCACTAAAGCTTTTTTTCGGTCAACAGTGCGCTCTGGAAAATCCATACCTTTCTGAAGCCATGAAGTGAACTTGGCAAGGAATTTCTCATTTGTCCTATTTACTTGCGCCCATTTCTTACGAAGCTTTGCTAAAAAAAATTTTAACCTTACTGCAGCATTCATTATACAGCTCCTCGTCTGTCTTCTCCCTTTCTTCGAGACCTAAAATGGTACAAACATAGTCCAAAACAGCTTTGCCTTTTTGATTTAGGTCGTGTTCTGCAACCCACAACTCCCTCTTTATTATGGGCATAATACCAAAAAAGGCGCCTAGGGGCGGAACAATTCAGTTGATTTATATGTAAAAATTTCGAATTAATGCAAACACGAAAAAATTATTGTGGTTCAGCGCGGTTCATACTTTCAGCAAGCTTTTCTTTTTACACTTTCATATATTTTAAGCACTAAAATAACGCACGTAAAAATACATAAAATTTAATAAAGAAAACTGAACCCAACAACTTTTAAACACATGTGAACAAACACACTTACACGTAGGTTTTCAATAATGAAAAAATATTTAAATTTTTGTTTCAAAAGACAATTGTTTTAGGGTTTAAATTAAACGCTTATTTCCTCCACTTCTTGGCAATTTTTAACATGTAAAAAACGTTCTCTTTAACAGCTGATTACGCAACTATAAATAATAATAAGGAGAAATGATAATTACCGTTATATACTGTGGGCATTTTGTGGACTAATTGCATTAAAAAATTGAAAAAGTAGTACTTCAAAAATTTTGATTTTGCGCGCCAGTGTGCGTCCTCGCTATTTATTTATGCTCCGGGACAGAAAACTAAAAATGTTGTGTATCGTGCAGCCTTAAACTGAATACTAAAATTATATATTTTTGAAGTTGTATACACAATGAAGTAGTGAAAAATCGTTAATTTTCTAATAAAAATAATACCGGTGTAATAACAATTTTTGAAATGAAATTAATAAAAAAAATCTATTTTGCGCAGAACGAAGTTTGCCGGGTCAGCTAGTGTAGATATATCTGTGGTCACAAGCAATAACCGCTTAAGTCGACTTAGGATGATTTCAAGTTATATATACTAAGTTATTCTCCTTTTAAAACTCTATATTTCTGTAAAATCCCCATGCTTATAACTTAATTCTATCAAAATATATAAATAAAAACATTTAGGCTTAGCTTATAATAGAGGTATAATAAACTTGCTATAACAGCCAAAGTAGATGTATATACTTAATCAAATTTCTTCATGACATTTTGGTTTATTTACAAAATTTGATCGTAACATTGTGGACGGCTCACTGATTTCGCGTCCATAGTTTTTAATCGACTTTTATGATTTGTTAGGAAACGTCTTCGAATATAAAAATCAATTTATCTTGAAATCATATTTTTCGACTTAAGCGATTATTGCAAATTGCCACAGATATATCAAATGAATGCAAATTTCGAACTGGAAATACATACGTGTATACGTAAGTTTAATATGTTGCGGTCACCCTGTGTTGGGAGCAAATACAACCCTGTCTATTTATTTGCGAACGCACTTTAGTAAGTGGCATCACCAAATGTCAGATAACCGCAGCTAAGTGCTGGCTTTGGCATTTCCGGCATTCTAGAATTTTCTCTCAAACTGATCGGCAGATGCAAACGTCGTCAGAAAGTTAAAGTGCAGACATTGGTGACTTATCTGTAACCTTATAAAACAGCTGATTCAACCAACCTTACGACAAGCTGTGGTACTAGTCATTGGTGCCTTATCGCAATTCTGTAGCTGTATCCTTAACTTACAGACCAATTGGATTTTGGTTAGCAACCCTAAATCCGTAAACAGCTGACACTTGTGAAAGCAGATATAGGAAGGTAGGCGCATTAGCGACTGCAGAAACTTCTTTTTTTATTTACAAAGGTAGATTATAATATCAAAATCAAAGCGAATTCACATCATGGCCAATAGTAATGGGCGAGTCCCAAGCGAATTCAGATTTTTACAAGGAGAGATATTATTTTGACATTACAATCTACCAATTACAATAACAAAATACATGGGAAATTTCTTAATTCGCCTATGCGCCTACCTCCCAAGATCTGCCTCGACAAGTGTCAGCTGTTAACAGATTTACGGCACCACTAACAGCTCACATGGATAGCGATAAATTTACAATAAGGTTAACGATACTGAAATACTTACAAGTCACCAATGTCTGAACCTTTAATCGGTGGCCATCGGCGCCATAAAGTATTAATAAAGTTTAAATTTTTTTTTAAATAATAATTGTACGGAGGATTTCAACCAACTCCAGGAACATTTTTGTTCTGTTGCGGCCTTAAAAGTTGCCAAGGTAAGTAGAGGCAATTTGGTAATTACCGAACCAAAACGCATGAATGTGATTTTTACCACAGAGTTCCTACAGAGGAAAAAATCACTACCGCCATTACAGCAACAGGTGCCACACACCACGTCCAACAATACCAGCAACATAACCGAGGTGAGTGCAAAGCACCACCTACAAAACGCCTGAGCCCAAAATCGTCAAACAAAAAAAACTCCATTACAATAAAGCCAGACCTCCACAACCAGGTAAAAGTTACTAAGGAACAAGAGCTGGCCACGTTGCCACTAATCCGGCTGAAGCCGGATCTTTCAATACGTCCATACCGTTTCCAACACATCCATGGTTGTTGCTAAGCCGCCACCAAACACCGAACGTAATTAGTATATTAATGTAAACCTGTCACGTGAATGGGTCACATATCTAAATCAATGCCGGTATTCCAGCGAAGAACGAAGCACATTTACCATTAATACGGCGTCTACCAGGTTAAGTCATAATGCGAATACCTACCATCAATGGCCTAATTTTCGATGTGACTATACTTACCACACTAAATCTCCAAGAATCTGCTTACCCAGCATTGTCGAAGTATTACAGGATGCCTTCTGGGATTACTTACCTTTGACGACTCCGTCATTTAGAGCGAATATGACTATATGGAATCCAGATAAACTGACTTTGCGACCATAATTGCACCTCAGCCTCATCACCATATGCGCTAGTCACCACCGAAGATAACCACCTACTCACAACTGGAAATCCACTGGATGGCGACCTAAAACGACCACCTGTATTCAAAACGCCAATGCAGCAATCCACCACATCACCAACCAAATCCTCTCAAATTAAGAAACGATGGTAAGTCAGTTCCATTTATATAGTTGCCTGTGATGGAAACAGTTCCTGAAGGTGGTCCGTAGTTTAACATTGGTAAACCGAAGAAACCTACGTTAGGATGGCAATAGCAGGGTGCGAAGAACGCTCAAAATAAACTCACTCAAATGAATTATCACTCTATAATTCTGAGCTATGCCACGCTCTCACGAGCGCAAATACACAGTGACAACGAACGCAAATGAACGAACGTCAACAGCGATCGATGGGTCTCTGCAGTGGCGATAAACTCTTACATAAATTCATTTTAAAATGAGAGATCGTTTGAAAATTCATTCTATGAGTTTATTTTATAATTTTTTGCGCTAGCGATCATTTTTTTGAGTTTATCATTTTTTGATCGCTCTTTGAGTTTATCATTTTATGCGTTCACAAGGGTTTGTTGTGCGGCAGCTAATGGCATTGTGAAGGCGCAATTTTTGGATGATGGCGTGCGTTTATTAGACCATAAATATGATGTATGTATGTATGTACATACATATTCATGCATGTGTGTACGTATATATGGATGTACATATTTATAATATTTTAAAAAGCCTTATGTTATGTTCAGACACAACCTTAATTGAACATTAAGAGCCTTCATTCAATTTTCAAGCCCAATGATTCTCAATTTACCATACAAAAATTGACCAAGTTAATGCTTCATTAGAAATTAATGAGTTGTTAATGAAGAACAATTCTGCATGCAACCCTGTTAAAAGGCTTGTTTCATAAGAAAAATGAAATGTCATGAAAAGAGAAATGTGATTAGCGTCAGTGTCCACTAAACAGGTTGATTCGTCAGATCAACTGCATTCTTGTTCTTCTTCATCACCTACCAAATTTGTTTTTATTTCTGCTTATTTTATACATGCATTCATGTTTACGATTGGTAAAAATTGTGAGATGAATGTCAAATTATTTCGTCCTCCTTGCAATTTTGACATTTAGGTCACGAAAGTTTGATATTCAGCTCACGGCGTGTATGTGTGTATGTATCTTGAGCCGACCTGTTAAATGGGCCAAGTAAATTAAATATGTCTGAACACCAAATCTAAAGATGTTCAATCAACCCCAATTGACTTAATTAATTTTTATGTCTGAACATGATATTAGCTCCCATAGCGATAGGTATGTATATGTATGTAGGTATATCGAGTTTAAATTTTATTAAGTATGTATTTATTCAAACTAATTAAATTATTCAATTTATTTAAATTAATATTTATAAAAATTTATATTTACATACCGATGTACCTACATATATATTTATGTACATTTGTAGTCTATATGTATGAGCTAAGGGTTGTTAAATATTTTTTTTAACATAAATACCTACATATATATGTATGTATTTAGTTCTTACTTGAAAACTAGAATACAACAATTGAGCGTTAAAAAAATAAGTTCGCATTTTATTTATTTGTACACATGTACTATGTATATATATTCGAAATGGAAAATATCATTACCCGCATTCCATTATTGAATAGACATACATATGTGCATGCATTAATATTATATACATACATACATACATATGTACAATTTAATAAAATCCGAACATGTATTTTGAACGTACGCTCAGTTGTTCAATTCCAGTTTTAAAGTAAAATCTAAAGATGTAGGTACCTATGTTAAATAAAATATTTATATACCTAGACTACATATCGACGGCTATGTCAAAAATTGTTTGAAAAACGTCTTATTTCAGAATTTTTTTCAATAACGTCCTATTTCATATGCATATACATACATATGTATGTATGTGTCGAATGAATACAAATACCATGGTATAAGTATACCAGGTAAAACAAACGTCAAGTTTTCGTCGCCATATTAACCACCTGACAATTAAGCAGATTAGGACATTTCGTGCTGCCATACTCAATGATAAAAATCCTCCATTAATGGCATTTTTCACTGCTTTGTTTTAAAAATCAATTGTAACCATGGTATTCATAGTAACGAATTTTTTCAATTTGAATTGAAAGAAATTTTTTCAATTTGAAAAAATTACACATCCTGCAGTAAATTTGTTTCACTGCTGAATGATCATTGATGATTCTTCTGAGTACAATTTTTATTATTATTATTATTTTTTTTTTGAAAAAAGCAAACCATTTATATGAAAAATTCAGCAGTCTTTATTTGAAAGTACTCACTGATGCCTCCTCAGTCATAGATGAATTTCATCAGTAATTCATAAAAGATTCATTTCGGATTTTTACTTCGCGGAATATCAGTTTGGCCGTACTACAAAGTAGCCCCTTTCCGGTATTCTCGGTGAGTTTTTAATTTAGTTTAGTAGTTACGATCACTTTTAATTTAGGCTTTGTGATCACTCTGGTATATAGTTTGGGGAGGTTTTGGAGATTGGTCTATTATAACTCCATATCGTCGCATAAAGTGCAATACCGCGTATCCGCTGCCACCCAAATTTTACAGGAGACAGTAAAAACTGGTTTAATTAAAAACGGTTCGGAATTTTGCAAACCCACATCCAAACAAAGGTAGATTTTTGGATTATATTCTTCGAAGCTCCACATTTCCTTCTAATGTCCTTTTGAGCTCTGAAGTCAAATAACAAAGTTACAATAAAAAAAACTATTTCGGCGGTATTTCGCGGGATCAGAAAAAAAAATTTTTTTTTCTTTAATCCTCTCAATATAAGCTTCAAATTTAGGGTCGGACTTTTACAACTTTACATATACTGAATTGCTTAAAAAAATAGTTAAATAATATCTACGTTAAATAACTTCTTTGTGACGTAACTTCTTTGTTTATTAATTTAGTAAAACCGTTTCAAGGCAACATTGTCACTCATTTTCCAATACAAAGAGGATAATTCGTGGGCATACAAATAAGTTAGCTGACCCAACTATGTGAAAACTTCAGAGCTCAATAGGACATTAGAAGGAAGTGTAGAGCTTCAAAATACGAAACTAATGACGTATCAATTTTAAAAATCGGATGATAAATAACAAAGTTACAAGAAAAAAACAATTTCGGCGGTATTTCGCGGGGTCAAAAAAAATTTTTTTGTTGTGTCCCTTCAACATAAGCTTCAAATTTAGGGGCGGACTTTTACAACATTTTTTTTCGACCCTATCTAATGTACATATGTCCAATCCAATTACAAAAAAATATGTACCCTAGATTTTAATAATATGAGTTGCTTATTTCCGGGGTGCAATAATACCAAATATGGCTGCAAAGACGGTGATATAAAATTTTTCCAATCTCCGACGATACCCTTTATTCGCGGAGAGTGGATGAAGATTTGTGGAGTGAGCGAAGAGGAGCTACCGGAAGTTCCATAAATCTGCTCACTAGTGCCCTTTCTCTTTCTGTCCTTTGATTCCTGAAATACCCAAACTTTCAAACAAAAATCTACGCATTCAAAAAATAAAAGTCTGGCATCGCTATACTCCAAAACTGACATAAGATTAAACTTAAAAAATCTGCTTTTTAATCAAAAAGACAGCGTCAAAATGACAATGCACATACCTGTATTTTTTATACCATGACAAATACATTTGTATGTAAACTCATACATATATAAACTTTTTATTAGATTGAATAAATACATAATAAAATTGTTAAAGTGCAACTTCAATATACATATTTACATATATATCGCTATAAGACCTAAGGCTTTTTAAAATATTATCACATCTATTCCGGTTTACGATCCACTTTCATCGGAGGTGAATCGGAGCAAATGGCATTCTGCAATTCGATTGACGTCCGATGAACGTCAGATTTTTTCGAAGTTCGGAAATCGGTATTCTGGTTCACGATGGATCGGATTTTTGACAGTTTATCGGAGCGATTCTTTCCGTCAGCTTTTGTGTGTCGGAGGCAATAGAAATTTTGATTATTTTTGGAAATATTACCAATTTAATATAATTAAACTATGATTTTTAAATTTATGCAACATTATTATACAAAACGGGCTTGGTTTAGCTATGCTACTGGCCTTTTCTTTGCAAAATAAGTGAACAAAAGGAATCTGCTTTAGTACAATAGACTGAATAGAGGAAAATAAGTACAAGGAGTTTCAATGTATTGAACTTTTATTTAATAATAAAATTTATTTTAATTTTTAGCAATATTTATATATTATTGTTTAATAAAAGCTTCTGAAAATAATTTAAATTGTGTATTATTACTACGATGATGTAATATGAGTGGGTAGCGCAACTCGCGAATAATGATTTACAAACATTTGCACGAGAAACTAACAAATCGAATAAACGTGCTCACTTTCTATGTCCGTTCATGCTCAATGCGTCCTGGAGAGTCACAAAATTCCTGCTAAACGATATATACATATTCATGACTTGATTGATCGCAACCTGGATCTCAAATTTGCTTTTGTTTTGCGATCCATAAAAACTTGTCGATATGCGACGAGTGTGTGGCATCATCCATGGATTGCATCAGTATAACATATTACTATAAATAGTGTAAAACAAACCAACTGCAAGAGGTTTTCGCGTGAAACTTTGTGGGAATAAGCTGTAAATATTATTTTCACTAAAGTTGGCATTTTCATTGCCATTGAGTTCATGGAGTCCAGTTTTTTCATAATTTAAAATTACTAATAGTTAAGGTGGGGATCGCAATAATTTACCACTGGTATTAAGGAAAAATTTTTATATAATGAACCACGATCTTATCACAGATCATAAAAAAGTCCCTCCCGCCGGATGATTATAGTGCAAGAGATATTCCTTGTTAAAGCAATGTGTGTAGAAGACTTTTTTGCGTCACCGGCCTTCGGCCGCGCTTTAAAAAAACTCAGCGGGCAGAATTCTCATTTTGGAGAACTTTAATATTATAATTTAATAATAGTTGAAAGCGTTAAAGGTAGATGAATTATCATCCAAAGAATATTTATTGAAAGTTTCACTGAAAAATTCCCAGTAGTTTGTAAATATATAAAATTGGTTCATTCTATCCAAGCTTAGCCGGTGTTAATTTCCGAATTACAAGGTATTCTTGCATGAAACTTCGTGACAGTATTCTATAAATGCCGTTTTCATATATGTTGGCACTTTTTTTTATAATAGAAAGCAATATTTAAAAAAATTTAATTAAAATTAATGTCCAAATTCCTTTGTTCTTCCATTTATTTTTCCACTAAAAAAGCTGCTGCAGCAATGGAATCCATTTTTTAACCATTTAATATATTCTTTATGAAAATTTAATCTAAAACTTACTGAAAATATAAATTTTCTGTCAAAAATACAAATGTCCTGTCAAAATATACATATGATTTCGCATAAACGTTACCTAACACTGATTCGAACATAGTTTAACACTTAACAACACTTATGTTCGAAACGTCGTAAACCGGAATACCAATTTTCGTTTTGTCGTAGCAGTCGGCGTCGCCGCGATCGGAGTTCCGAGGGATTGCAGAATAGCTGTGTATAAATATATACATACATATGTACATACATACATATATACGTACACAAATGCATTCATATGTATGTACATACATACATATATCATATTTATCATCTAATAAACGCACGCCATCATCCAAAAACTGCGCCTTCACGATGCCATTAGCTGCTTAAACCTCACAAAAAACCCTTGTGAACGCATAAAATGATAACTCAAAGAGCGATCAAAAATGATAAACTCAAAAAATGATCGCTAGCGCAAAAAATTATAAAATAAACTCATAGAATGAATTTACCAGAGAAATTGTACGATAATTCATTTTTGAGTGAATTTATGCATTGAGTTTATTGCCACCGCTATGAGCGATCGATTGATGTTGTGCGTTAGTTCGCTCGTTCTTTGAGTGTTTATACATTTTTCTTTGAATATTTGTTTGTGATATGAGTAGAATGTATTTTTGAGCGTTCATGAGTGAGTTTTTCCGTACCCTGGGCAATAGTGACACCTGTATATGATAAGTAAATACCTATGGTAGAATTAGTTTAATTAGCTTAGCTCTTTTGGAGGTGAATAACTGGTGAGGTGGGAAAAATTACCTAATTTAAACATTCCAGTTCGTAGTGTACCTTTAGGCGGGGAAAAAATTGGCTATCATTCGAGTCATGAGTTCTAGCTAATAACTCATGGAATTAGTGAAAATATTTACCCTCTGAACCAACCAACAAGACGTCTTGTAGGAACGGCTGGGGAAAAACAGCTAGTAAATAATCGTGTTGAAAAAGAGTCCGCTATAAACGTTGAAGACCTTCGAAGAATGGTGAATTATTTCGATCAATTTACACAGCTATTCTACAATCCCTCGGAACTCCGATCGCGGCGACGTCGACTGCTACGACAAAACGAAAATTGGTATTCTGGTTTACGACGTTTCGAACATAAGTGTTGTTAAGTGTTAAACTATGTTCGAATCAGTGTTAGGTAGCGTTTATGCGAAAAAATATGTATTATTTGACAGCACATTTGTATTTTTGACAGCAAATTTATATTTTCAGTAAGTTTTAGATTAAATTTTCAGAAAGAATATATTAAATGGTTAAAAAATGGATTCCATTGCTGCAACAGCTTATTTAGTGGAAAAATAAATGGAAGAACAAAGGAATTTGGACATTAATTTTAATTAAATTTTTTAAAATATTGCTTTCTATTATAAAAAAAAAGTAACAACATATATGAAAACGGCATTTATAGAATACTGTCACCAAGTTTCATGCGATAATACCTTGTAATTCGGAAATTAACACCGGCTAAGCTTGGATAGAATAAACCAATTTTATTTATTACAAACTACTGCGAATTTTTCAGTGAAACTTTCAGGAAATATTCTTTGGATGATAATTCATCTACCTTCAACGCTTTCAACTATTATTAAATTATAATATTAAAGTTCTCCAAAAGGAGAATTCTGCCGGCTGAGGATTTTTTAAAGCGCGCCCAAAGGCCGGTGACACAAAGAAGTCTTCTACACACACATTGCTTTAACAAGGAATATCTCTTGCACTATAATCATCCGGCGGGAGGGACTTTTTTATGATCTGTGATAAGATCGTGGTTCATTATATACAAATTTTCCCTTAACACCAGTGGTACATTATTGCGATTCCCACTTTAACTATTAGTAATTTAAAAATAATGAAAAAAACTGGACTGCATGAACTCAAGGGCAATGAAAATGCCAACTTTAGTGAAAATAACATTTACAGCTTATTCCAACAAAGTTTCATGCGAAAACCTCTTGCAGTTGGTTTGTTTTACACTATGTATTTATAGTAATATGTTATATTGATGCAATCCATGGATGACGCTCCACACTGGTCGCATATCAACAAGTTTTTATGGATCGCAAAACATAAAAGCAAATTTGAAATCCAGGTTGCGATCAATCAAGTCATGAATATGTACATATCGTGTAGCAGGAATTTTGTGACTCGCCAGGACGCGTTGAGCATGAACGGATATAGAAAGTGAGCACGTTTCTTCGATTTGTTAGTTTCTCGTGCAAATGTTTGTAAGGCACTCTGCACACGAGGCGAATCGTCATAGACGCGTATCAGACATTTTATGTAGCGTCGATTTCCTTACGCCTCAAGATCTGCACACGAAGCGACATGAAACTTCGCTGCACAAACAAACAAACAAATTAATAATACGGTATTTGCTTTAAATTTCGAAGCTTTAAATAGAAAAGATGATAACTTTTATGGAATCTTCCATTTTCTTTAATTATACACAAATTTTTTCCGATTTTTTCCACAAATTTTACTGCTTTTATAAATTTCACCATGTGGAAAAATGTAAACAAACGTCTTCTTCTTCCTGTTTTCTAAGCGTAGTACGCCTAGCTACCAGCACTGCTTTACGCCAAGCGACATGTAGCCAGCATACTTTGACGAATGCATGAAGCTGACGACTCGTGTGCAGCCTTCAATTGAAATATACGTGCGCGACATCAAAGCGTACAGCTTTCGTCTGTAGTATCTAATACGCGTCTAAAAGAGTACGCTCCGTGTGCAGAGTGCCTAAATCATGTTGCAAGGCGATATTTTAAATCTTTAAAAAGACACAGTCAGGCAAAAATGCTTAAAGGAGTACATCTTGGCACAGGAATTATGCCCGACTTGCGCTACCCACTCATATTACATGATCGTAGTAATAATACACAATTAAAATTATTTTCAGAAGCTTTTATTAAACAATAATATATAAATATTGCTAAAAAGGATAATAAATTTTATTATTAAATAAAAGTTCAATACGTTGCAACTCCTTGTACTTATTTCCCTCTATTCAGTCTATTGTACTACAGCAGATTCCTTTTGTTCACTTATTTTGCAAAGAAAAGGCCAGTAGCATAGCTAAACCAAGCCCGTTTTGTATAATAATGTTGCATAAATTTAAAAATCATAGTTTAATTACATTAAATTGGTAATATTTCCAAAAATAATCAAAATTTCTATTGCCTCCGACACACAAAAGCTGACGGAAAGAATCGCTCCGATAAACTGTCAAAAATCCGATCCATCGTGAACCAGAATGCCGATTTCCGAACTTCGAAAAAATCTGACGTTCATCGGACGTCAATCGAATTGCAGAATGCCATTTGATCCGATTCACCTCCGATGAAAGTGGATCGTAAACCGGAATAGATGCGTTAGATAAAGTGTTCCTTCGCGGTTTTATTTCCCCTAATAAACGTACACCTCTATAAGTGAATTCACCTATTGGTAAATTAACCATGGCAATAAGAAGTATGTGATCTTAATGTGTAAATATTAATATATACTGGACTATCGACTAAAGTAGATGATTGTAGACTCCCGAAAGTCATGCACGTAAGTTAAGGTACATACGGGATGAAATTACATGGGCTTTGTTCAGAAACTCAGTTTGAAGCGCAACCTGATTTTGTAGTACAAGCAGAGCGTTCATAAACGTAAATTTTGCATGAAGCGTCGCTCATCACAATCATCAAAAAAATAATTACTGTCGCTGTTGCGTTTCATGCTGCGTTTCTGAACATACCCATGGTGGTGAATAATAGTTGATTTTGGGATAAGCTCACCTCAACCAGTGGGTATGGTTAAATCTTCCGCCTAAAAGTAGGCTCAATAAATGAAATTGTTAGTTTTGATATAAACCCAGAATGGATAAATATATTCACCATCATCATTACTTCGTATGTTATGCAACATCTAAAATCAGTACCAAGAACAAATCCTAATCAAACCAAAAGATAACCAAATGTACAACCTTGCTATTAGATGAATTCACCGAAATTTTACACCACAATACATTGGCGCCAATTGTACTCGAATATTTATCTATCAAATGTGGTGTATAGCAATACCTAATCAATAACCCGGATTATACCATTACCGAAACCTAAGAAAAGATATTTTTTGATACTTACCTGTATGGTAATGGGCATAAGTTCACCCACAATTTAAATTAGTTAGTAGTGATTTCTGGAAATAAAAATGTAAAGAGTACCTATTTATAAGGAAAAGAAAAAAAAAAACTTACTTATAATACTTACCTTCCTTTTAAGATACTTACCTATACTCACCTAAATGGTTACCAGTTAGTTTAATAGGCGAATTCTGTAACTACGTCTCATCTCAAGTCACTAAATTTGAGATTTGAGACATGAGACATTTTTAGTGACTTGAGCCGATTTTGGTATTCATCAACCGGCAGTCACTAAAAATTTCACCAAAGACTGTGGTGAAAATGTACTGAGACTGTTTGAGATAACAAAATAATTTAACGAATACTCACTAATCGATTACATACGAAAATAGATTTTGGAAAAGAATTTATGAGAAATATATTGCATTAAAAAAATTAAGCGTATCATTTCTACTTATCACTTATAAAAATAGTTATTAATATAATATTTTATGAGTGTTTTACCTGAACCGATTCGCAAAAAAATCCTGTAACGTAAAACATTGAAATATCGATAAATGTCGTATCTCATCACCATTTACACTTGATGGAAATGGCGGAAAAAAGTCAGTTAGCAAAACCCGAAAAATTTTATTATTTTGCTAGTTTCATACAAATAAGCTTGTTTTATTACAGAAAATATCAAGCGAACAAGCAAACAACAAATTGTAAATTTTTATAAATTTTGACGGTTTATTTAGTTCACCTCAATGTTTTATTTATTCTGTGACCTCCTCGCCACCAGGTCACTAATTAGTGACGTATTTTTTGAGACTTGTGACGTGAGCTCGCTTATAGAATACCAAATTGTCTCAAAATCAATCTCACCACGAAAAAGTCTCCAAAAGTCTCTATTAGTGACTAGAGATTGCTTACAGAATTCCGGTATAACTATAAGTTGAAGTGAATTTGAAATATTTTTTTGTTTTGCGAGGATGAATATGTAATCCCGTCATAACTAGAGACAACTACCTTCACATACCATATTATTCCATATTAATCATAAACCCCATGTGGGTAAAGATGTACAAGTCGTAGCTTTAATAGCTGAATTCTATAAGCTGTCTCAAGTCACTAATAGAGACTTTTGGAGACTTTTTCGTGGTGAGATTGATTTTGAGACAATTTGGTATTCTGTAAGCGGGCTCACGTCTCAAGTCTCAAAAAATACGTCACTAATTAGTGACCTGGTGGCGAGGAGGTCACAAAATAAACAAAGCATTGAGGTGAACTAAATAAAGCGTCAAAATTTATAAAAACTTACAACTTGTTTGCTCTTTGCTTGTTCGCTTGCTATTTTCTGTAATAAAACAAGTTTATTTGTATGAAATTAGCAAAATAATAAACTTTTGCTGGTTTTGCTAACTTACTTTTTTCCGCCATTTCGATCAAGTGTAAATAGTGATGTGATACGATATTTATCGATATTTCAATGTTTTACGTTACATGACTTTTTTTGCGAATCGGTTCAGATAAAACACTCATAAAACATTATATTCATAACTATTTTTATAAGTGATAAGTAGTAATGATACGCTTTATTTTTTTAATGCAATATATTGCTCATAAATTCATTTCCAAAACCTATTTTCGTATGTAATCGATTAGTGAGTATTCGTTAAATTATTTTGTTATCTCAAACAGTCTCAGTACATTTTCACCACAGTCTTTGGTGAAGTTTTTAGTGACTGTGGCTTACAGAATACCAAAAATGGCTCAAGTCACTAAAATTGTCTCATGTCTCAAATCTCAAATTTTGTGACTTGAGATGAGACGGAGTTACAGAATTCGCCTATAAGATAATATTTTATTTTTTTGATATTGGAATGGGCCCGCCATTAATGGTGCCGTTAATTGATTGACCTATTAATTATATACCCGGTTGCAAGGCAACGTTGAATTAGTGATCCATATAAGTTTTTGGAATCTAGTACACCTAAGTACGAACCATAACATGCATAATATACCCCTATGCGGGATAATACAAACATTAAGATACGTTGAGTTAAGGGGAAGATTTATTGAATTTTAGATCCCAACCGCAAAAATAGTGTAAGTTATGCTGAGGCATAAGCATATATCTTATGTATTTATTAATTCCATATATTGTTGAATAAACATGCATTGTTAATTTATTATTATAATTTAGCGACTATCATTTTTCAGATGCGGATTACACGGACAAACCGGAGATTGACTATGGGAGGATTTAATCGGGATTAAGGGGAAAAGGGGGATTACGTTTTGGGGTCGGCATAAAATATTAGCCACTGCCGACCATGGAAGGGTGGGTTTAGAGTGGCCGGCCTGATACCACCTTTGGCCGAGGGCGGGATTAAGGGGCGGACGAAAGGGGGTGAGGGCGGGACAGCGGCGGGAAACTTCCGAGGCCACCATTTCTAAAGTTCAGGTACGATTTTTTTTGTGTATGGTACAACGGCTGCTCCAAAGCCGCAACAATCCACCCCACAGTCCGGCGAGCTAGCCTTATAGCATTGACAGACGGCACTGATAATCCGGAATATCTATCTAATTCGGACTTAACTTGAGAATTAACTGGAGGTAATCCGGAATATCTCTTGAGTTAGTCCTCAAAATTTTAGCGGATTAAAGCATTTTGTAATGACATCCCTGGTGAAAAATGTCTATTGTGAAGAAAAGGGAAGAAAAAGAAGAACCCAAGGCAGATCGAGGAAGGTAGGCGCATAAGCGAATTCAGAAATTTCGAATGTAATTTGTTACTGTAATTGGTAGTGTAATGTCAAAATGATATTTCGCCTTGGTTGAAATCTGAATTCGTTTGGGACTCGCCCATTCCTATTGACCATGATGACTTCGTTTTGATTTTGATATTACCCTCAAGGACGTAGCCAGGTAGGTGCAGGGGAGGGCAGCTGCCCCCCCCTACAGATTGAAAAATTATTATTCATTATTATTATATATTTAAGAGGTTTTAAAATTTTATTCAGTTGGTTGACGATAGCCTCAGCTGGAAGTTACATTTTTATGCATTTATTTATTAAATACGCAACATTCATAATAGCTGAATGATCTGAGTGCCATCTGACGCATTATTGTCACAACTCATTTTGACATTGTCAGCCGTTAATACAAAGCACAATGATAACTATCGATAGTTTTGTCATCTTTAGATCACAAACAAAACAGCTGGCTTTAAAACAAGTGCAAAAATTAAGTTTACATGTTTACAAGTTTACAAGTGCAAAATTTATGGATATAAGAAATTTTCTTCAAAAAGGTAAGCATTTATAAATGGGTTATAAACTTTTGATTGTCTGCTATTGCTATTACTTTCAAGGTATCTCTTCTGTTAAGAGGAAACATGTTCGTGAAGAAGCTATTGTGAGCGCTTGTTCATCACAATCGGCTGTGCCTGTTGCTGAGGCGCAAGCAAATAAAGCTTCTTCTGTGGAAATAGATGTCACTGAGGATTGCCATGTAAATGATGTGGGCCGCTATGTTGGGCAAGCTTCGCAGCTGTCTGTCGAAAAAAAAGGAGATTCATTGAAGAAAAAATCATCAATAAATTTTCAGAAAATCCTAGACGTCTACTACTTGCATAAAAATTTGTAAGTTAAAAAAAAATTGAAATAAAAAATAAAAATTTGTAAGTAAAAAAAAAAGAAAATTGAAATTAATAGCTGCCCCCCCCTATTTCAGATCCTGGCTACGTCCTTGATTACCCTACCTTTGGATATAAAACAAGAAGTTTTTGAATTCGCCGCTGCGCCTACCTTCCTTCAACTGTTTTGTTAATCCGCAATACTTGCCGTCTGTCAGGGTAAAATTTTAATCGAATTAAGTGTTGCGGTAATCGGGATTATCGCTGCCGTCTGTCAATGCTATTAGCCAGCGTACCGGCGCGGATTAAGGGCATGCCACATGAGGGTGTGGCCATGAGTGTGATTTTTTTTGTGTAACCCGGCAAGTTGTACGTAACGAATATTAGAAAGAAAGAATATAAGTAATTATAATAATTATTGGGGTCTTCTTTTTCCGTGCATTGCGAGCAGATAGTATTGATGATAATGGTGATCATGATTTGCGAGCACAAATGTTGTTTCAGTCCCTCTCCATGACAATTTTTGAGCCACTGTTCCATTACTTCTCCCCGCGCTCTTGTTTAACGAACGATTTCGTCTTGGAAGAGGATGCAGAGTTGAAATCCATTTTCTAAAACATAATACCCTGCTAGAATTGTGTGACCGAAAGTACTAACACTATTACAAAAATATAATATTACCAACACATTTGCACTCGTATGTGTTCTAGCCAAGTTCAAAACCAATGATATAGATAAGGATAGAATGGAATTTGAAAATACACATACGGGAACGTGATGAATGAAACGGTCACAAAAGTTCCCGATGCCCTTAAGAATGTGATAGGAAATATCCCAAAACTTTTGGTCATGCCTGCCGGTCATATGACCGGTCAAATGACCACAGTTCTTGCAGGCTAAACGGTATGTCAAAGTTACAAATATAATTTTTTTAAACGCATACTGTTAATACATATGCATATTTTATTTATAAAACTTACCAATTGACGGACTTCTCCGCGTCCAACATAGCGAGCTACTTGTTCCCTGATGCATGGCATTTATCGTGTTTAAAAAGTCAATCGCCGAATTATTCATTAAACGGAGGCAAATAATTTTCTTCGGACAAAAAATAAAATTTTATATTAATAGAAAAAAATCTTCGAACGTTAATTTTTCACTTTTAAATTTAAGTGTTTTATAAAAAAATTCTCTCAACACTTACAACACTTTATTTGAAAAAACCCAAGATAAGCTTGATATTGTAAAAGCTTATTTAACGCCCATTTAAGTAAACTTACTTTAAGCTATTTTCCAAACACTTGATTTTAACTTTTAAAGTTGTGTTTTATAAACATTTGCTCGCAACACTTACAGAAGGTTTATTTGAAAACACTTATAGCGTTTTCTTTTCTACACAAAAGGGTTGTCATGGCGAAGCGCAATAATAGCTCAGATTTGCACTACACCCTGTCGAATTGCCGTCCTCTTCATATTCAGTGCAGCCCTTCACATATGTATGTACAATAGAATACACTCTAAATGTCACAATTGTGTATACTTTAGCTGTTCTGGTATGACGCAATCTATATAATACATATTATGTGTGCTAGAAAGAGACATAAAAGGTATACTTTTTATTCGTTATTGTTATTGATCAGCTGTTTGACAGGGTCATTGTATGCCCCGTCGATAGCACAGAGGGCAAGAAATCTTGCCCTTTCGAATTTTTTTAGGATTGCCCTTTGAGAAAAGATAGCGATGTGGACTGCGATGATTGCACTCATTTAACAAAAGAACACAACTTTTTGAAGGCACTACATGAGTGCGACATTTTTGTGTAGAAAAGAAAACGCTATTAAATTAAGGTTAACAATCACCCTTATTACGGTTGTCGTCGTCGACACTCACTCGACGTTGTCGGCGACGACTTATCAAAATCGGTATTACGTATGGTAAAGTCGATAACTTGTGACAACTATCGAAACATATTTGGTATCAGCTAAGTCGACGTCGACGGTCACTCGTTGCCATTTTCGTCGACGCTGTGTTTAATGGTGACAAGAAGAAAATTTAGTATGTATGCATTTTTGTTTTTAAAATTTTATTACGGGAGTGCTAAAATTAGTAGAACTAACATCCGCAGAATATTTCCTGCTAGTTTCATTGAAAAATTTCCACTAGTTTAAAAATAAATTCGGTGACCACACATACCGAAGCCGACCCAAGGTTTTCAATGGGGTACGCTACCAATAAATTTTTTACAACATTGAGAACCAATCACCATTAAATTGAATGCCTTGGCACCTCCTTTAAGAAAGATTGAGGAGAAAACTGATTTATTAAATATTTATGTACATACATACATATGTATTTCAACTAATATTATTTTTCTTTTATTTATTAATTACTCGAGCACTTCATTGCTATGTTCATCGCTAAAACTTGATGAATCATATGCAAAATACATTTATAATAAAGAAATAAATTAACAAAATAGCACAAATAAAAAATACGGAAAAAATTGCGCACAGATTGTAAATAAAATCAAACAGCTAGTGCAGAAATAATAGGGATGGTACTTTCGTCATTCGGTTTACCGATAAACAGTCAACGTCGTCTCAATACGCTTAGCTAATACCGATTTTGCGTCGATGTGACGACGGCGTCGAGGCGATGTGATGTCGACTGAAAAGTGACAACGACGTCGACGACGACAACCGTAATAAGGGTGAATATAAGCGCTTATTGTAGCAAACTTACATTAAGTTATTATCGAAAACACTTATAGGAATGCTTGTTGGGTATGTACCCAAAAGCATTTTTCCAATTTGCCAACAATCGTATGAAGTTAAAATCTGATGCACGTGTTTTGTGTTTCATGTTTAATTTAGCTAATACATATCGTCAAAATAAATTATTAAAAAACTGTTTATGACGTGCTTTGTTTTAATTTGGAAAAGGTTTAGATTGGTAAGCTCAGAAAAGCTTTATTTGGAACGTTTACAGTAAGCTTACATTGGACCGCTTATTAAAAGACTTTTTTAGAACATTTACAATAACCTTACATTCGAAAGCTTATAAAAGGTTTCATTCAAACATTTACAATTAGTTTATATTCTTATGCTTATGAAAAACTTCCTCTTAATTTTTTTTTTTATAAATTTGTATTCGAACATTTACAACCAAGGTCTAATTTCATTTATAACACGCTTACTTTGAAGTCTTTTGTAAACAAAAAATCAACATTTTGTAAGCTTAATGTTTATAATTATAAGCCTAAAAAAACTTTATTTAAGCTAATTTTGCTTGCTGGGTATTTACATAACGCAGATGGCCGCGATTGCTTCTCCCCTCCCATGTCTCAAAGCAACTATTGTAGCACATCTCCCTCTGCTGTTATTTCACCGGTTGTCCGACCGGCAGAATTATCTTCTTCATTCATTGACACGGATTCTTCATCACCGTTGTCACCAGCAGAGCCGACATCCATGAACGAAACGCCGCCTGAAATATCAGCTTCTAGTCCAGTGCTGTCAAAATCATCTGTAAAAAAAAAAATAAACATGCAAAAAGAAATTTTGAAGTGTATGTCAAGTATGTAGGATGAAATTAAAACGCTGAATACAAAAATGCAAAATACCAACAAAAAGCTTTCGGAATCGAGTGAAAAAATGGTTGAAATTGAAATGGAAAAGAATGTTTTGCTAAAAAAGTATTTTTCTGATATGTCCGAAGTGAAGGACGCAAAAATAAATCAGCATTTAATTAATTTCAATACATAAAAATTAAACTTGTTTGTTAGTATGTTCATGATAAGGGGTTCAACATAAAGCTCTTCATTGCAATTCTTAGGCCGGATCTTCAGATATGGACCCGAATATTTTTGGGTAATATCAGTACCAAATTAAGGGCCTTTTCACATTACTCGGTACGACATCGGATCGACATTTTTTGTTCGGTATTTCCAGCTTACCGAAACGATTCCGCGTTGCTGTATTTTTCATACTTGTGGGAATACTTTCGGTGCGTTATCGGCAGAAAATAGGAAAACAAACATCGAAATTTGCAAAACAAAATTTTTAACTTCAACAAATCACTCAATAATAACAATAATGTCTTCTAGCGAAGACGAAGACATTATAACTTGCTACATTTATAGCCGAAACGAGTTTTTTTACTGACTTTGTTCTTCTTCTTTTATTACGCCGCAAAAATGTATGCAGTAATTCCTCAAATTTTACTGACCGGTCTTACCGCGCTGCGGTATACCGAAATTAATCCGCTCCGATTTCATGTATGCAACACTAATGTGAAAGTGCCAATTGAAATATGTACATGTGGTCGGTAAGGTTTCGGTATACTTTCGGTAAAAACCAAAAATGTCGATCCAATACCGCACCGAGTAATGTGAAAGCGCTCTAAGGGTGAGAATATAGTGTTCAAATAAGGTACTACTTACGAAAATATGAAGTACGCTGCGGGCTTCCTCTGCATTTCCACTATGGTCCGCAATTAATGCAGTTGTGGCGGTTTTCTACTTCCTGCAAAGCAGTCATTTACTTTATCGTTCCTTTCGTTTAAAAAATTGTGAAGGGCGACGGAAGCTTTTATTATTGTTGCGGCATTGTTCACTCTATTGTCGATACCTTTGCCTATTCGACGAAAGCGTGCTTTTAAATGACCAAACGCATTTTCCACCACCCTCCTTGATCTTGATAAATTATAGTTAAACTAAGCTTTGTGAAATATGAAATGGGTAAGGTTTCATTAGAGTATCCGAGAATCTAAACGCCGAGTCACCAATTATAACAACAGGAATATTAATGTTAGAAATTTGTTTGGACATATCCTTAATCAGATGACAATTCATCAGTTGTTGCTTGAGCTGTGAGTTTTCATATATTTGTGAGTCATTGCAACGACCGGGAGCACCTACGTTAATGTAAACGAATCTGTATCTACAATATATCGTCGTACCATACGAAAACTAACATATTTAAAATTTCTGGCGAAAGCTATCAATAAAAAAATTCTGTACGAAAAGTAACAAGTTCGACTTTTGGCTGACGAAAAATAACAAAATCGACTTTTGGCTGACGAAAAGTATCAGTAATTATATTACTGTTTTTACATTAAAATTGTTGTTGTTTAAACGAAATTGATAGTTTTCGTCAGCCAAAAGTCGAACTTGTTACTTTTCGTCAGCCACAAAAAATATGATGTTAGTTTTCGTATGGTACGACGATATGTACATTGCGTTAATCGTTAGTATCGCCTTTACAATATTTTTGATATTTTGGTTTACCTCGCATCCACTAATGCTAGTAATATTGTAGAGTTCCATCCCTTATAGTTATAATAATCCGCTGCATCTTCTGCGCTAGGCCGTACTTCAATGTGGCATCCATCTTAAGAACAAAATTAGATTTAATTAACAAATTTATATTATTTCTTTTGCTTTTTAATATCTTACCAATTGCTCCTAAACATTGTGGGAAGCCAAGAGCTTCAAACCCCTTTAAATATTAATTTATTTTTTCGGAGGTGAGAGGAAAATTATTGAAATAAATGGGCCACAAACACTTCCAGACTTCTTTACAAAATTCAATTAAAATCTTTCCGACAGTAGCCTTCCCTACTCCAAACATATTTGTAATGGTACGATATTCCGCAGATGAACCCAAAGCATATAATGCAATCGCCACTTCTTTCTCTAAAGTAATCGCTTTTCGCATATTTGTGTCTTCCTTTTGTAAAATTTTCACCATCTCACAGAGTACGTTGAACGATTGCCGATCCATACGGAAATTGGCTTTAAAAAATACGTTGCCATTGCGCTGGCAATCAAACTCCCAAAAGAATTGTGTGCGACTCTATAATAATGGCCATTGTTTATTACAAAAATCTAACAAGTATACGCAAAATCGACTGACTTTTGTCCAACAAGATCTAACTTCTGATTCCAAAGAATATATGTAATATAATTTGCCGTTTCCTCAGAATCAGATACTTGAGCACCAATTCGAATCTTTGCCTTTGCAGACGTTGCAACTGCTCATTGGACATGGCCACATATTCATCGATAAATGAACTAGCATCCATTAATTTTATTAAAACGAAAAGTATTTGGATGAAATGCATATTTTAAAAATTGTAAGTCTTAAAGGCTAATCAAATATATAAATATGTATCTACATAAACTAAGGTATAATGGCATTATCTGTTATACTTCAAAAATAATGTAAACAGAATTAACAATAGTTGCATTTAAAAGAAATGAATGAAATGAATACAAATTTAACTCGGTAGGGAGTACTTAATAAAATATAGAAAGTATAATTAAATAATTGAGTATACCCAGTAAGGGGCAAGCATTTCATAAAGGGCACATTGGGCCAGAAGCAGTCGAAAATAGTAAGATATTATTTAAGAAACATGTTAAGTGAATAAATGAATAATCCCTTTGGTAGTGAGAAGTCAATCTCAATAGACTGCGATAGCTTATTAAAGTCAATTAAGGCTCTAGTAACAGGAGCATTTTGAGCATGCAACGATTTAAAATGTGCAATATGGAAAGGGAGTGGATTTCTAAGGTGCGTGACGGGGATATTAAATGGGATACGTGCAAGTAGAGGAGGGCAATCAATGGAGCCACAGATGATGTTAGAGACAAATGACAGTGACAGTATCTGTCTTCTGGTTTGGAGGGACTTCATACCAAGTAATAGACAGCGAGATTGACAGGAAGGAACAGGGTCCGAAAAACAAAGAGAGCAGAGGGCAAAGCGTAAAAAGGCTATCTGAATGCGTTCTAAACGAGTTACGTGACATTCATGATAGGGTGACCAAATAAAAGATGCGTATTCAAGTCTTGATCGAACGAAAGAAGTATACAGAAGTTTTAACGTATACGGATCAGTAAATTCAGCAGCATTACGATGAACAAAAGCAAGCATAGCGTTGGATTTAGATACAACTAAGTTAAGATGACTTGAGAAAGAGAACTTAGAGTCAAAGACCACACCAAGGTCTTTGATTTCATTTACTCGGCGTAGTGGAACTTGAGAAATATGATAAGAAGTATCAGAGATATTAAGACATTTGGAGTAGGTTACCACGAAACATTTATCAAGATTAAGATAGAGACAATTATTTTTACACCAATTATTTAAGTTGTCAAGTTCAAGTTGTAATCTAAGAGAGTCCATAGGGCAAGTAATGGTTGAGTAAATCTTAAGATCATCCGCATAGAGTAGTATCTTAGAAAAGGAGAAACATGAAGTAATGTCATTAATAAAGAGAATAAAGAGCAAGGGGCCAAGTATGCTACCCTGGGGGACACCAGAAGTAACAGCAAAAATATGTGATCGGGCATTATCAACAACAACAGAAGAGCGACAATTGGAAAGGTATGATTTAAATCAATCGAGAATAGCCGAGTGAAAACCAATGCAAGCGAGTTTTTTTATTAGGATAGCATGGGAAACTCTATCGAAGGCTGTTGCGAAATCAGTATAGATAGTATCCACCTAATGTCCAGACTGAAAAGCTGCAATACTGTCATCAGAAAATATAGCTAAGTTAGTTACAGTTGAGCGAGAAGACACGAATCCATGTTGTTCAAGACAGATAGAATCGTTGACAATAGACAGAAGCTTTTTATGAAGAATACATTCGAAAAGTTTAGAAATTGTAGTGAGCTTAGAGATGGGTCTGTAATTTCTAACATTATTCTTATTACCATTTTTGAATACCGGTGTAATAAAAGAAAGTTTCCAGTCATCGAGGAAAATACCAGAAGATAGGGATTTATTGAAGATACAAAGAAGTGACGAGATCAAAGAGTCACACCGTTTGAGAATGAGGGGAGAAATGCCGTCCACATCTGTTTGCGACGAGAATGACAGATCAGATATACCAGATAAAACATCATCAGGGGATAGGGTAAGGTGACCGACATCAAGTGACTGAGCAATATTAACGGAAGTATCGGGTACAGAATCGGAGACAAAGTTAGATTGAAAAAATTTAGCAAATAAATTTGCTGAAAATATTGGTGTAGTAGCCGCTACATCATCTAAGAAAAGAGACGAAGGGATATTAGAAGAAGATTTTTTGGATTTAACGAGTCCAAAATGATTTAGGGTTAGATTTAAGATTTATTTCAAAACGCAGAATGTAATTCCTATGCAGGAACTTGTCTAGGCAAATGAATTCCTTAGAATATTTTTTATAAAGAAGAAAATAGTCAACGTTATTAGTTCTCTTGAATTTACGATGATATTTATTCCTCCTGTTACGAATCCGCATTAACGACGCATTATGCCACGGCACTTTGTATAATCTTCTTGTTGATAGTGGAATCAGACATTTGCATGTTTCAACCACTGTTGACTTAAAGATTGAGAAGCAATCGTCTACATTACAATTTAAGAATAAACTATCCCAGTTTATATCCAAAAGACGACTATTGAGTTGACTGAAATCACACAACTTAAAATTAAAAGATAAATTAGCCAAGAGAGTGTTCGTATTACCATAATGATAAAATTTTAGTTTAATAATTAACGGTAGATGATGCATACAGGGCTTGGTAAGAGAGTCGCACTTACCAATAAAATAATCAAGATTTTTACTTAAGAATACCAAGTCTAAAGTTCGGCCAAGACTATTCTGGAAACAGTTGAGTTGTGCCAGATCTAAACTTAGAAAACTGTCAACGAGGTAGAGCTCATTATTACTGTAAACAGCACACGCAATGAGGCCTGAGTCTGAGATAGTGAACGACCATCTAAGTTTAGGCAAATTAAAATCGCCAAGAACACAGAGATGGTCATTCCTAACTTCATTCCGGGCAAGAGACATATTATCAACATGAGCAACATAGATATTATTGGGGATATTCGGGGGAATGTAGCTAGCACATAGAAAAACGGAGTCATGATCACCAACAATTCGAACACAAAGTTGGTCATATAGTGCATTCTCATTTGAAAGAATTACCTGTGCAGCACTATACTTAGACTGCACTGCTATTAGTACACCTCCACCCCTATTATGACCGGTAAGGCTATTACTTCTATCTTTGCGAAATACTTGAAACAGTCTTGAATCGAAAAACTCCTCGTTAAAAAAGCCATCGTTAAGCCACGTTTCAATGAGCACAAACACATCGTATTCTAGATTACTACTGAGCAAATGAACAAACTGGGACTTAGTTCTAAGCCCAGAAACGTTTTGGTAATAAATTTTTAAGGGGCATGATTTAACCCCGGTTGAGGTGGGGGTTCGGGAGACAGTATTTGAGGAAGCTCGTTTTTTGAAATAAACCGAAATGGGCGAATTACGATGTTGGCAGGCCAAAGCTCAGGAACAAGAAGCTTGTCATACAATTTAGCATTTATTCCAAGTTTAAAATTTACACTTTTAAGAGAATTGGGATCAGTACCATTCTTAATTAAGGGGAAACAAGAGAACAAACTTTTATCAATACCAGTACGGTTAGCAATATAATCGGAAGTAACTGAAGAAGAAAACGGCGAGAGGTGAAGCCATTTAAGGCGCGCAGCAACCTGTAATCCAGTATTCTTAGCCGAACCCACTACATGATTATTATTGTTATCATTATTCATATTATTATTTGATTTATTGCCCTGTACACTCACTGAACTTACAGAAGGGGGCTTATTATAAACTAATTTAGGAACACTAGATAATCGAGCAGAAGGCGTAATAGGAGCAGGAGCAGCAGCAGCGATATTGGCAGCATCAGCGTAAGATAGAGAAGTAGTAGCAGCAGTAACTGGAAGAGAATTCAAAACAGCATTGGGAACAGCATCCGTGGAGTTACTCATATGACCCACTGTAATAGGTGAAGCAGATGTTGTGCGTGTAATATTGTTAGCAGTTGTTCGTGAAACACCAGATTTAGATTTGTGTGAGTCCACTATTGGATTATTAGGCGTAGTTGAGGGTGTAGTAACGCATTGGGTTACATCATTACAAGAGGCATCATTGTCTGTTACAGTGGAGTTACCCATCTGACCAACAGTGTGCATTATATTAGCAATAGGAACAACAATAGGCGGCGTGTGTGTGTTATGATTAGCGGTTTATTGCGAAGCAGGAGATAAAAGTAAAGGTGATAACGCAGCAGCAGAGCAAAGGTTCAAAGTCGAAGAATATTTGTTGATATTGGCTATGTTCAGAAACGCAGCATGAAGCGCAACAGCGGCAGCAATTATTATTTTGATTATTGTGATGAGCGACGCTTCATGCAAAACTTACGTTTATGAACGCTCTGCTTGTACTACAAAATCAGGTTGCGCTTCAAACTGAGTTTCTGAACAAAGCCATTCCGTTTGGTAGGAGATTTTTTCGCATTAATGTTGTTGCTAAAATTGGCTTTAAATTCACAAAAGTCTGAGCGCAGAGAATCAAACCTTGAAGATATGTTTTTGTTGCAGTCGTCATGGCGCTTATGTATTATGGATATTTCATTACTAATATCGCAATTGTGCATTATTTACCAAATGGCAAGAAAATATTAATTTAATCGTTTTTAAAGTTGTCGTTGACGACTTTTTTTTAATTAATTTAGCTAATTTCTTCCGGCGTAGGTAGTAATTAAAACACATTTTTGTGGTAATTTTGTTTGTTTTGGTCTTTACATTTTGTTTGGGATTTAAAAATAATTTATAAAAGTTTTCTTTCGTTTCTTTTTAAAAATTAAAGTAATAAAAAATGGTTCGTTTAAGTAATATCGTCTGCCTCCTGCCATAAACAGGAATGTGAAAATTTTTTTAAGTGTTCACATGGAAAAAATATCGTCGGTCTCCTGCCAGAAACACGAATGTGAAATTTTCTTTAGGTGCGATGTCTGCTCTTTATCGGGTATATATTGATATAATAAAAACAAAATGTTACCACGTATTGAGGTGGTAACTTAATTTTCCTGCTGCCAGAATACGAAAAGTATGTTTAAAGTACCAGATTCTTCATTTCACAAAAATTATGTTACCATGCCGTAATAAGGCCTCTAGTGTGGAGTTTCAGCAGACTGCACCCTCTTATCCATATACGCTCTTTGATTGTACTCACACGAATACATATACATATATTATATAGTAAAAGATTTCAAAATTATAATAAGTACTTACTTTTTAATTAATACGTTGTATTTAATTGCCAATACAATAAAACAAAGATACATAAAACGAACTTATTTGATTTTACTATTTTTTATTAAAGATTTTACGTTAGACATTTATTACATTTATATATCTCAGTAAATATCTATAAATACGAATGTATATATGCACATATATGGATGTGCATACCAACATACATTTCTTGCAAGGGGTCAACCGGTGCAAAAAATGGACCTTGGAAATATTTTTTGATACCATTAAATAGGTCTACTTTCTTCCCAATAAACCAAAAAGCTTGAGAATAATATTATAACAAGCTTACAAATATAAGCGTTAAGCTTGAGAAACTATTGTGTAAACTATATGAAAAAGACTTAAGAACAATTGTAGAAAAATCAAAACCTGTTGTAAGCTTATAAATACAATTGTATGTATAAATAGTAGAAAAAAGAAAAAAATAAATTTTTATTTGCATTTTTCTTTCCATTTTCTTTCCTTCTTCACCTTTACTGCAATGTTCTTTATTTTATACTCTCCTCCTGTTTCGAACTATGACATCAACCTGCAATCCAACGGAGTCATATAGTGGGACATTCAACATTAAATTGAATTTTATTGAGGCTTTTATACTTCCCTTTTCCGAAAAAGGAATAATGAATTATATGAATCATTGTAAAAACAAAATTTAAAAAAAATTTACAGCAAGCTTATAACAATGTTATTATTAATAGTTTTTCAAGCTTTCATTTTAAGTGTAATGTAAGCTTATTGTAATATTGTTTTCAAGCTTTTTAACAAAAGGAGTATTGAGGAAGGCTTACAAAAGCAAGTGTTCCTCAATTATTACAATCATGCTTGCGAGTAAGCTTACAATTAAGCTTATAAAAACTTTATTGCAATAAGCTTACAATGGACAATTGTTATAAGCTTGTTCTCAAGTCCTATTACATTTCTCTTACTTCCTGGTCTGTTGGGTTTTATCAGCTTTATTTTCTGTTTCAAATAAAATATGTATGTAAGTGATTTTTCCAAATTAATTTTTGAAGAAAAAAAACCAACTGAAACTGAAATATGATTATGTTCTTTTTTTTTCAAAATGAATTTTTAGAATCTTAAGTGACAAATGCATGTATGAAAAATATGGACTTAAGATGATTTTGAACTCATCACATCTCCTGAGCTTGGAATGATATAACGCCGAGTAGACAGAAAAAAAAATGTATCTTTATTATAACTGGAATACTAGAATAAATTTCAAAAAACATTATAGGTATAAATATGTATGTAGTTGTGCTAAGATGTGAATAGATGTGTTTACATAATTTTTTAGGGTTTTTGATTAATTTTAATGTATATAAGTAGAAAGTTTTTTATATCTATATATGTATGTATATATGCCAATAATGTATGTACGAGTATAAGCCATAATGTGATTGTTAATAAATTTATTTGTACCAATGTTGTTGTGTATCTTTTAATGTTTCTTAAAATAAAATTAGACTCCCTGATGAAGACGGGAATACCGTCGAAACACGTAGGAGAAAGAAGGAAATCTAAATTGGCCTATAATTTTAATCGGCCAAAAAGCTCTTCAAAATATGCAAATTTTTTTGCATAAAACTTTATATTTATACTTTCTATTAATTTAATCAAGTAGTTGAGAATTGTTAATTTTTTGGGTTAGTCCGTTATTGCACTGAACGCCTCATTTAATTTTGATATCTCAACCCCTTACCCAGACCTGTAAAGTTCAAGTACCAGTACAAGTACCAGTAGCTCAGTACTTCGAAAATCCAGTGCAAGTACTACAGTACTTGTACTTGTATTGTACAATTACAAGTACTCGACTGATAAGTAATTTTTAAGTACGTACACAAACCTGTGTTTTTGTTTTGGTTTTTTAAATGTTTTGATTGAAATAAAAATTTTAAATCAAAATCAACTGAGGTGATATTTTTTTGTTTGAAACAATCTGTAATAGTTTGTCAAAAAGTACTTGCATGTACATTGATAAGTACGAGTACTGTGATACTTGTACTTATTTGGTACTTAGTACCAGTATATACTGAGTATTGAACAGGTCTGCCCTTACCGAGATATAGGCCCCGAAATATTTTTGAGCAATATTGGTATCAAATTAAAGGTATCAGAGATTCAATTTAGAAGTCTCCAGATAGAGGTCAAAACATGGATCCGGATGGTCCCCAAATATTTCTTAGCACATTTGATATCAAATTAAAGGTGCTGAGCAGAGTTTCCACATATAGCTCACGCTATATGGATATCTCAATCTGTTGCCGAGGCCGAAGCATGGACAAGAATAGCCCTGAAATATTTTTTTTAGCAATATTGATATCAAATTAAAGGTTTAAATCAGAGCTTCAATAGATTTGTTCCATTCCAATTCCTTTCAAGTCGGTTCTCAAGGTAAAGGCCAAACCGTGGAACCGGATAGCCCCGAAATAGTATATATATTGGTATAAAAATATAGCAGTAATCAGGGTTCCAATATACAACTATTTTCATTTCGACACCTGAACCGATTCAAATAATATAGACCGATATGTAGACGCGAATGGCCACGGAATGCCGTTGATGGGGAATGAAGAGGGGGACAGAAAGAGTAGTATAGGTGGTGGAAAATATGAAGGGAACGGAAGATAGATGCACTTATGCATAAATACTAGGGCTTACGATTCGATCCCGAGCAGTGTCGAGAAATTCGAGGATCGAGAAAACCGAGACTCGGGTTCTCCATTAGATCTCGTTTCTCGGATTTCTCGATAACATATTACCTTACTCTGAGAAGCCTTCGAATCTCTGCCCCATTCACCCCGACTGCTATAAGAAGAAAGCTTGCTATCCAACTTATTATGCCGATAATTTGCTATGCAGAGCTAGTGTACAGTAGGCTAGATTCTCAGTCTGCTCATAAGCTGGATGTAGCCTTTAACCACGTCACGCGGTATGTGTACGGGCTATCGAGATTTGAACATATATCTGCTTGGAGGACTAGCCTACTAGGGTGTGAACTTAGCGAGTATCTGAAGGCAAGAAATTGCATCTTTCTTTTCAACCTCATGAATGAGAAAACGCCTGGTTACCTTTATGAGAAGCTAACATTTGCAAAGTCCGCTCGAGTGCATGGCCTTATAATTCCGCAATATAACTTCCTCCCATCTGCTAGACTATTTTTCATCAACGCTGTCCGTATATGGAACTCCGTTCCTACCAGTATTCTTAGTAGCGTGAACAAAAGCAATATTAGGAATGTTTTGTTGTCGTACTTTCGTAACCAGTAAATTAATATTATATATGGTCAATTCCATTGTGACGGGTGTGACCATGATACTCATAATTTTCGCTATAATTTTGAAATGGAAAGCTTGCATTTCAAAAAAAGGCCGTTATTCCCAGCAATGGGAAAGTTAAAAACGGTGGATAGCAGGTATATACTTGAAGGACACCATTTCCGACCAGAGTGGCCATTAGAAAGCTGGGACGGGTGTGACCTTATATATTTGAGCTTTCAAAAAATCCCACTTTGCATATAAATTTTGTAAAACTTTTCACAGAACGCATATAAAAAATTTAGTCCAGCACGTTGTTCAAAGTCTTTTTGATTGTATAGCATACTTACTATTTTGAAATTCACGTTTTTCTTGCGAAAACCCTGTTTAAAAAATTGGACGGGTGTGACCTCTCTATGTGACGGGTGTGACCCAGTACCAAAATTCAAAATTTTTGATGAACTAAAAGTTTTTATTGACTTCATTTATAACTCGTAATATGAAAAAAAGTAACATAACATTGTTTTCTCGCTATCATAAAACTCACATTATTCCAAAGGTGTATGTTTTAGGAAAATTTGTTTAAATTCAGATAAATATGAATCGCAAGCATACACAGAGGCCGCATCTGCTCTTTTAAAGTTGTGCATTTTTTGAATATTCGCGCACAACATCGTCTTTTGATGCGTAAAAAACGTCGATCTTATTAAGTTTCTTTGTTTCAACTAGATATTGGAAACAGTCAACGGGTGTTTTCATAAAATATTCTCTAGCCTTAATGCCCGTACTTAAGGTTCTTTTTACAGCTGCAGCTATTCCATCTACAGCGCCTTTACCATGGCCTGTAGCGAAAAAATTCCAAGTCATTTCTAATCCAAAATCCTCAGGAGCATGGCAAATGTTAAAAATATTGTATCGATTTTTAAACTGAGATGCGCAGTTTTATCTGTTATCATTTTTTTAGCATCCCTCCTTCTTTTATCTATTACTTTCTCTTTAGCTAGATGCAATTCATATTTTTCTTTGTTTTCTTTAAGCTTCTTCCTCTGTTCGCGCTTTCTGTTTTTCGAATCTATTAAAAAATATATGTATACTTCGCGTTGGTGTGACGGGTGTGACCAAATATTTTTTAGAACTGAATACTAAATTACTGCGATAAATTTTAAGAAAATGTCACTAAGTATTTATCGCGACTACTTTGTTATTATTGGAGAGTGTCAGGTGGTTAAAATGTAAAGTACCAATATAACTAAACTTTTTCAATTTTTTCTGTGACGGGTGTGACCGAAAATTTTAGTATATTAAACACGCCATAAAATTGTTACTATAAAACGTATAATATCGAAACTTCACAGAAATGTAAAACAATGACCTAGTCTCTTCAGAGGTAACGGTTTTTATTAATATTGAGAATGGAAGAGTATAAAAATGTTAAATAAAGAGACACCTTGCAGAGAATGTGAACTGAATATTCAGTATAGACAAAGTTCAAAGTGTTGCCAAACTTATAAAACTTTACGTGAATCCATTTTTTTTTATTCACCCATAAAAAGCATCCTCTTGTGCATATTAACAAATTAAATTTAATTAAAAATAAGTGATTTCTAATTTTGCTGGATAGGGCCGTTTTAAGTGGAATTGACCATATGTATGTAAAATCTCTAGATGTGCTATCTATATCTATAACTGAGTCTATATACCCCTTTTTCTTTCCTCTTATGTATTACTGTATTTATTATCTTATAGTTTGTCTAGTCTTACTTTTATCACTCTCATAATCTTTTTCCTCCTTTTTCTTTTCTTTCCCTCTCCACTATTTTGCTTTTGGGCATCTAGCTCCTCTACCGTTTTCTTTAACTAGCTTTAAGTAAATAAATGTAAAATTTTTTGTAATTAATGTAACAATTGTTGTACTACAAAAGACGCCTTGTTCTTATTGTACTGATGCATTATAATAAATGAAATGAAATGAAATATTATGTGTATTGTGTCAAAAAAATATGAATATCAAAAATTTCTCGTATGTCATTAGAAAGAAGAAATTTTATATTATGAAATTTTAATTGTATTTCACTCGGAATTTTGTGAAATAAATCTGGGAATGGCGTAAATGGCACATATTCATACACATGTACATAAGTACATACAAGCAGAACAATCTACGAAACATAGTATGTTTATACCGCTATTTCTGCGATGTAGTTGAATGTCGAGAAGCTCGCGAGCCTTTCGAGATTCGAAAATCTCGCAAGAACTCGAGTCTAACGAGAAAACTCGTTCGTTCGAACTCGAGAAATCGTAAGCTCTAATAAATACTGAGCTCAGCTCAAACTTAAATCTCGAGAAATAACCAAATAATTTAAATTTATTGGATGGGGTTAATTTTTCTATGGGATAAACCTAATTTGTTGGGCAAAATCGAGCAATTTTAATAATTTTTATGCATACAAAATCCCCATTTTATGAAAAAACTGAGAATGAGCTAAAGCTCGTTTTTTATGCATTAGGCCCAGAGAGTTGTAGGGAGACTGATTGAAATTATATTTTCTCTCGAGTGCAGTAATAATTCTCCTCTATTCCGCTATTCATCACATATGGGCGAAACCAAAATGACGAACATAACATTCGTACCAGGGGCCATAACTGTTACGATTAGGGTTGGGCGATATTATATCGCGAAAATTGATTTTCTCAAACTTGCCGCGAACTCGAGGCGAGTCCGAGAAATTACATTCGCGAAAACTCTTTTCGTGAACTCGCCTCGAATTCGCCGCGATATCTTCCTCGCGTTGAGAAATTTTAATTCGATATGGCTACATTTTCAACTTAAAGTGGGCATTGGTGATCTGACAAATTTCCAAATGTAAACAAACGTGTAAGTCATAGATAACTAGATACGAAACTCTTCATTTCGTGAGAGCGCTGTCAAAATGCGCATTTTTTATAACATTTTTCATTAGTGCCACTTTGTTCGAAAACTGAAAATGGGTATTTTACATAGTAATTCTGGGAATTATTCGGCTTCCTTATGTTATTGAAGACTAACAATAATAAAATTTTGTTTATACCAAATTAATATAAGGATATAACCACAAAAGTGATACACAGGATAGTATGACTTTCCCACATTCTGAATATTCGTTTTCGAAACCCAATCTCAGACAAATTAAGAATAACGCACAAAAAGTGGTGAACGATAATACATGTAGTTGGGTGGTATTTTTTAAGAAATATTTTACTCTATTTTGCAATTCTATTAAAACGTAATATATTAGAACTGAAATATAATAATTTTTAACCGGAGATATATATAAATCTACTGAATAACCGCTGCCCGCATTCCATCTCATTAACATATTTTTTATAATTTTAACTGAAACACAATTTTTTCCAGTTGAAACAATAAACTGCACTGCGTGCTATACACGAGCAATACAATTACCTCGATATTTTTCATAATTCATTATTATTTCAACAAAATTTAACACACAAAACAAAAAATCTAAATCCACCAAATGCGCCTATTTATTTTGGCGTGTTTTCCCTTCTGGCACCTGCAATTTGTACAAACAGCTGATCGACCGGGTTTTCTGTTGTGTTGATGCTGGCAACAAAGCCACAGAAAACCCGTGGGAAAATCATAAAAGTGAGAGAGTAAAAAAGAGTTTCGCATCAAGTCATCTTTGGTGTAAGTGAGCAAGTACGCAAAATTAGAAATACAATTAAATTTGGATCGGGACAAAAAGAAAGAATTGCAGTTTTTAAAACTCGAATGTTGTTAATTGTGCGTGCTATGGGCATTTATCGCGCTTCAAATCAAATATATATTTAATTCGCTTTTTAATATTTCGCTTGTTTATTGCGGGTGCGCATGAAAATATGACACAATGGAGTTATGCCACTACAACGGGTTCGTTTTTGTACATTGCGCTGGCGGATCTTGTTCCGGCAATGGGTGATGTGGAGAATCATGCGGCGGATGCTAATGGCAAACTGGGTGGATTTAAAGTGTTGGCGATTGCTGTGAATGAGCATGCGTTGGTGGAGCTTTTTAAATGAATTCTAGGATACTTTTTGGTTGCTTGTTTTTCCGACAGGGTAGGAATACAGGTTTGTTCGTGTCGAGTGAAATTTTTGTAAATATGTTGACTGTGTAATCTATTAAAATAACAAAAATGTACGTTGCATTTGTGTTTATCTAAATAAAAAAGCAATGAATTCTACAACAAACACTGCGTTTTTAAATTGAAAATAGATTTATATTTCATATTAACCTAGTCAACAATGCCGTTTGTTAACCCATCAATAAAAGAGATTTCACCGAACATTATAAGAATTTCAAATTGACAATTCAATTTTGTTTCAAATAATCTTCACTTTGAAATGACTACGATAGCTACCTTACATCAACGTATCATTGTTAACCCAACAATAAAAGCGCTTTTACCTAACATCACAACAATTTCAAATTGACATTTTAATGTTGTTTCAAATAATCTTCACTTTGAAATAACTACGATAGCTACTTTGCATTGACCAATAAAACATTGAATTAAAATTTTAGTTGTTCTTTCATAATGGAATGTGTTTAAATTGTCAATGTCCTGATGCATTATCCATCGCATTGTTAAATTGGCAATCGTCACAGTCATATTAAATATAAATGCGGTTGTTTTAATTGTAATATTTGTAAAATGGGAAAATAACAATTATTATAGTCGATGCAACAATTTTCAAGGTAGGCTGACTATCATGACTGTTTTTTGTTGAGTTGACGTCGTTTTTGTTGGATATACGTTGTTTTTTCCCTCAGTGTAGCGATTGCCAAAATAACACTTTCCAATAAGTGTCTCTTTTGGCAGAAAAATAACCATTATGCGTGGTATTTTGCCGTACGATTGCTTGTAAAGAAAAGTTTTTTGGCTCTCCTGAAAATAGCTCTGTTCAATAACGAAAAATTTTTACGAATTTTTCATAAAAAATTACAGTTCTCCATACAAAAATGACACATTTTAGGAAAAACTCGTAACAATTTTTAGTTATTGAACAGTTAATTTTTTTATTTTGAGTTGTGCCACTTTATGATTTAGGGTGCGATATTTTCCATTAGAGCGCTTTCACATTACTCGGTGCGGTATCGGATCGACATTTTTTGTTTTTACCGAAAGTATACCGAAACCTTACCGACCACATGTATTTCAATTGGCACTTTCACATTAGTGTTGCATACATGAAATCGGAGCGGATTAATTTCGGTATACCGCAGCGCGGTAAGACCGGTCAGTAAAATTTGAGGAATTACTGCATACATTTTTGCGGCGTAATAAAAGAAGAAGAACAAAGTCAGTAAAAAACTCGTTTCGGCTATAAATGTAGCGAGTTATAATGTCTTCGTCTTCGCTAGAAGTGATTGAGTGATTTGTTGAAGTTAAAAATTTTGTTTTGCAAATTTCGATGTTTGTTTTCCTATTTTCTGCCGATAACGCACCGAAAGTATTCCCACAAGTATGAAAAACACAGCAACGCGGAATCGTTTCGGTAAGCTGGAAATACCGAGCAAAAAATATCGATCCGATGTCGTACTGAGTAATGTGAAAAGGCCCTTACGATAGAAAAGAAAGGATTTCAGCTACAATAAAGGTTTATCCAAATTCGTTTTGTCTGACATTCACACTTTTTAGTATACATACACAATTCCTATCAGCTTATCTACTGCGATATCCTTCTTTAGATAATTCTTGGCTACAATATTTTACCAGGTGACGTGCTGAGGAATGTAGAACAAATTTGCATCAAAAAGTAAATTTCGAGAAAATTACCCTTACGATAAAATCGCGCAAAGGGGTCGATATAAATATGCATTTACAAATGTATAAATGAAGATTATATTGTACTAAGCATATATATAGTACTTCTATATTGATAGTATTCTATCTATGCAATGTGTATGAATTCATCCAAAAATTTTGTGCAACTGGCAGTTCTGCGCATGCGCCTCAATTACATTTAATGTCATCTGTGAATATGTGTGACAAATACATCAATTGAGTTCATAGGCGTTTGAAAAAAAAATTGAAAGGCATCATTGTGTTCTAGGGGACTTATACCCCTTTGATTTTAGTTTTTGAATTTCTTTATAATTAATATAAGAAATTTGCCACATTTATTTTAAGATGCAAACTTTTGTTAATTTTTTTTATGAAAATTAGTGGAAATGTTCTAGAAAAATCTATTTTCTATGCACTCAAATTTTTATGAATCGCGGCGGAAAGCGTTTCATGTTAAAATCCTGTGGTCCGATCCATGGGCATTATATCAAAAAGTCGAATTCTGCCGTTTGAGGGTTATGTTTGTAAAGTATGTACGTTCGAATGCCGCCAACGCTGTGAGTACTGCGAATTTCCAAACTGAATAACAGGACAATTTAGGCAACGAACTTTTGGACACAGCAACATATGAGGACCAAAGTTCAGACTACGTTACTCTCCAAACCGACCTCAACAGGGGACCACAGGTAATAATATAACAAGACGGATGGAAGAAAGGACTACGAACCAATCGCTATATGTTCCACATATTTACAGGCGGATAAAAGGTGGACGGGTGGGAGCTGCAGTGTTTCGTCCGGAGCATGGGATTAAAAAATCCTTTTTAGTCCCGGACTACTGCAGTATCTTTCAGGCATTGATACGTACAGGCGATTCCCAGTGTAATCGCTTTTTTTGGAAATGGTTGCTGCAGATTCGAATGTTTTTAACAACGTCGTCAGGCATCAGACCGCAGGTTTGCATCCATTGTTTGCAAATGGTTTCGTCTTTTGGAAATCTATTTACATATGTATATATATATTTATATAACCAATAATGCACTCAAAACGAAATACGTATGTAAAGCTATTTTATTTATTTTATCCCTTTTATTATCACAAATATAGCACCGCTTCGACATTTTTTAATTTTTTATTACGAGAATCAAATAATAAATATGTAAATTCCCTATAATTTTTTTTATGTGCCGTCACTGCGGTTTATTTTGAATTCATATGTCATTTTTCAAATTTGATTGCTCGGTTTTCTCTTTCTTTTTTTATATGTCTGTACTGTAATGTTGGCTGATGGAACTCGTAGGTATTACGAATATAGGAGTACTATATATCGACGGTTGAGAATAAGATCGCCCTATTTCAAAAATTGTTTCAAAAACGCCCTATTTGAAAAATTCTTTCAATAACGTCCTATTTCAGATTTTGCTTCAAGAACGCCCTATTTGAAAAATTGTTTCAATAACGTCCTATTTCAGACAATTATTCAAAAACGCCCTATTTCAGAGAAATATATATGCCCCTGCGAGCCCAGAAATCTTTCACGCTTCCTTGCAATGGCATCGCACTCGACCAGTATATGCTCTGCAGACTCATCTTCTCTGTCACAGAAGCGACATAGACTGCTAGACAGGATACCTAGTCTATGCATATGCTTCCTTAGCCTGCAGTGTCCTGTGAGAATTCCTGTCAATATTCTCAATTTATTCTTAGAGAGGTTCCGAAGCCCTTTGAATCGACTCGTGTTGTACCCCCCTATTAGTGACTTCGCCTGCCGCATTCCAATGGTTTGCCAGTACTGTTCGCTTAGCTTCCTTTCCTCGTTCCTGAGTTCATTCCTGATAGTATGTGGGCCTATTGCTATGAATGGCTCAGGTCCTATTGGTTTGGAAGCCGCTGCCTGCCTGGCCAGGTTGTCCGCCTGCTCATTGCCCTCTATACCTCTATGGCCTGGGACCCAGGCCAGTAGGATAGAGTTCCGAGTTGCCAGTTCGTTCAATCTGTTTACGCACTCAAGCACAGTCGAGGATTTGACCTCGAAAGAAGAGATTGCTTTAAGTGCTGCCTGACTGTCACTTAGTATTACTATTCTTTCATTTGAGTACCCACGTCGCAGTAACATGCCTGCGCATTCACTTATGGCATACACCTCCGCTTGGAATATGCTCGGATAAACCCCCATGGGTAGAGAGATGTCAGGTGTTTTCGAGCCGTCGGTGTACCATATTAAGTGGTTTGATTGTAGGTAGCTCTCGATACTAGAGACGTTCCATGATTTTTTGTCTCCAAGCTCTATATTGAACCTCTTTTCAAAAATTGTGACCCTGTTTATATCATCTCTAGGAAATTGAGAGAGCGGGAGTTTCTCCCTCAACTTGACCATATTTTGCGATGATACAATTTTGCCTCTTCCATAGCCTTTCCTTACTATATTCATTAGGGAACGCTTGGCACTTTGTTCAATAACTATGTGCAGCGGGGTTAGCTCAAGTAGCACTTCCATTGCTGCCGTTGGGCAGGTGCGCATAGCTCCCGTTATACAAAGGCACGCCTGCCGTTGCACTTTGGTGAGCGATTGTCTCACCGTTGACAGATTTGCTCTTGAGGACCAGGCTACTGCCCCGTAGGTGATGATCGGTTTTACTATCATGGTGTACATCCATCTTAGCATGTGTGGGTTACATCCCCACGATTTGCCTGAAAGTCGTCTGCACACCATTATAGCCCTCGTGGCTTTAGATGTAGTGTTGCCCACATGTTTCTTCCATAATAACTTGGAGTCAAATGTGACTCCTAAGTATTTTACTTCTGATACAGTGTCCACCACAACATCGTCCACGAGTATACCTCTCATTCCCCTAAGGGTCCGCCTTTTTGTGAAAGGGACGATGGCCGTCTTACGTGGGTTAATATTTAAGCCCACTCCAGCACACCGTCCCTCCGTTAATCGAAGAGCCCTCTGAATTATATCACAGAGAGTACTTTCGAATTTGCCCCGTGCTATTATCACTATGTCATCTGCATATCCCTGACAGCGTATACCGTTATCAGTTGCAGAAGCTCATCCACCACTAGACTCCATAGGAGAGGGGATAGGACTCCCCCCTGCGGACAACCTTTGGTGGTTTTAAGCTGTACAATGCCTTCACCTACTGAAGTCTCAGCTATCCTGGTGCGAAGAACAGAGTCTATCCACATGCAGATTGGTCTCTGAACTTTTCGCTTTTCTAGTGCCCGACATACACTATTATGGTCAGTGTTGTCAAAGGCTCCTTCTATGTCTAGGAAAGCGCATATCACAGTTTCCCCCTGTTCGAAAGCACTCTGTATCTCCGTTGTCAGTTGGTACAGAGCTGTGTCAGTAGACCTGCCTGCTCTATACGCATGCTGATTTGGGTGCAACGGATATCTTTTCAGTGTTCGTCCTGATTTCATTATCAACAATCTTCTCCATCGCTTTTAGAACGAAGGAGGTTAGACTTATGGGTCTGAAGGACTTTGCTAGAGAGTAGTCGTTTTTGCCTACTTTAGGTATGAAAACAACCTTAGCCCTTCTCCACACCGTTGGGACGTACGCCAGCGCTAGGCTGTCCGTCATAATTTTCTTTAGGTGCGGGACAATGCTTTCTACTTTCTGCAGAAAGACTGGATATATGCCATCCACTCCTGGGGACTTGTACCTTTCAAAGGATTTCAGTGCCCATCTTACTGCATTAGTTGAAAAGAGATCTCTAGCAAATCTCCAGTCAAATGGTCTTGGTCTACGTACTCTAGTTTCCGTATCAGTACCCTGTTCGAGTGGATGTGCATCCGGAAAGTGTGCAGCTAGTAGTGCTCTTGCTCTTTCCTCCTCGGTCGCCGTAAAGGCACCATCTCGGAGTTTGAGCGACAACTTAGTTTCTCTCTGCTCCTTGGCCAGGGCTTTGTGAAGCCTCGCGGCTGCTGGAGTAGATGCGATTTCTGCGCAGAAGCTTCTAAAGCTTTCGCGTTTAGCCCTTCTTATTTCCTTGTTGTACGCAGTTAGATGTATCGAATACTCCTCCCAGTGACCGGTGCGCTTGGCCTTATTAAACAGCCTGCGCACTTCTTTCCTCACAAACACATAACTTTTTTAAGATTTTTCACACATACACGAATATTTCAAAAGCAAGTTTCTGCTTTTAATAAGAGTTTTATCAAACAGTAATAATGCACCAGATATTTTGTTGGTTAACATTTTGGCGTGCCTTTAATTCAAATCCAAAACTGTAAAAATTCGTACAATTTGTCCCGTACAAACCATGGAATGCTCCTTCTGACACGACACGAAAATTAATTTTGAGGTTCCGGAATTTGGTTTTTATGGACCAAGACGGATTTTTTAAAATAAAAACTGGGCAAAAATCGACACAAAAATTACCACCAGGCCAATATGCGCATAGAATTGAAACAGAATTTTATGCTGAATCCAGATATGAAATCAGAATTAAAATCGGATGATCTGTTTTCGAAATTCAGGCAAAATCGTTCATTTTGAAATCAGGCCGCTTTTGATTTTGAGCAATATGAAATCAGCGCAAAATGAAAATCAGGCAAAATCGTTCATTTTGAAATCAGGCCGCTTTTGATTTTGAGCAATATGAAATTAGCACAAAATCAAAATCAGGCAAAATCGTTAATTTTCATATTTTTTCATGTTGATTAACTACGACTTCTGTTTTTTTAAAAGCGGAATTAAAATCAAAATCAACAGAAATGAAACTTTTGGCAGTTTTTTAAACACTGGAAAATACCTTTCGGGAAACGCACGTGCATTTTATAACGGAGCATAACAAGAGAGAAATATAGCAACGAAAATTGTTAACGGGAATTCCATATAACTGTTTATATTGGAGCTGTGCTATGAGCGCATCCTAAAGAGCGAAAAAAATTAATTCATTGATTTTCTGTACTTGATTAGCGCTATTTAATATGGACACAGAAGACTTTATTAGCGCCGTGTTTGAAATTATACATTTCTCTCTTATGCTAGAGACACACATCGTAGTATAGTAGAAATATTGCGATCTATACCACATATGTGTCACCCTCACATTGTAGTTTAATTGAAAATTTTCGCAGTAAAGGCTGGTATCGACTTCTCAAGAAACAGCTCAAGAAATTTTTGGCTTTATTTCTTGAGTGAAAAATTGTAGTAGGCAAGAAATTTTGACGTTTAGTAATCCACCGTGAATACCATGTGAAATGAAGAAGAGCATTAAAAAGTAAACAAAAGAAACCTTTTTGTACACATAAGCAATTGGTAAGTTCTTAAAAATATTAAATAAAGGCTTTAAACAAATAGCTCCAATAGTTTTATTTTGTTGTTATTTACGAAAATCATGTATAGCGACGAGGATGACGTTATGTTACTGCTAAACTGCGGTATATTGATGGCCGGAATGTAGGAAGATATAAGAAATCGACACCAACTTCCGCTTTGCATCATTATAAAAACTGTGCATTCTATTTTTTGGAAATTTTTTTTTCATTTTCACCAACGATTTCCACGATTTTTAATAACACGCAACAAACGTAAAAATTTCTTTAAGAAATAAATGCCCGATGATATATTTCTTGGCAAAACCTGTGTTGCTGTGTTCGCATTACGTTGAAAAATAGTATTAAAAAAGTGTATAAAATTTCTTGAGAGGTCGATACTCGCTCAAGAAAGTTTCACAAGAAAAATTTCTTGAGCATTTCTTGTACGTCATTTTATATGGAACTTTTGCGTTTCTTGAGAGGTAGATACTAAGCTTAAAGCTAAATCATAGTATTGATATTATAATATTCATACCACAAGTGTGTCTGAGGCATTACACATTGGTCCCAATTCCATTTTTTTTTGGCATAAATTCAACTAATACAGCTACGCAGTTGAAAGTTGACAAATCCTATAGCAATGGCATATGGAAGAAAAATAGCAAATATCTGATCAATCAGACCACGCCCACCGTGACTGCCAGTAGGGTGGCCCTTCCAGGTATGAGAAAAATTTCCTTTTGAGATACTATATCGCAAAAGGTGTCAAAATTAGCGTAATTGAATACAGAGTTCTATATATTTATGTATGTTAAGGTAAATTTCAAATAAATAAGCGAATTTAAATTTCGAAAAACTGAGCCACTGATAGGGTGTGTCGAAATACTTTTTTGAGGGTTTTCTTAACGCATACCCGTTAAAACTTGCGTGTTTCATAGCAGATTACGAAATAGTATAATAAGTAACGTCCGCAACTCACTTTTTGTGGTTAAGACAGCGACATCATACAATATTAGCGCGGAATTGCTGAGATAGAAGTTCACTGGAAAAATATCGAATTTTTTAAAAGCGGCAATAAACGGCAATAATATTTTTGCATGGCTTTATTAAATACACTTTACTTAATAATATAGCGTCTTTACTTTTGTGAAGAATTGTGTAGTTATATAACTTTTTGTCTACGAAACACAAATATTATAAATTTTTTTTAACATAATATACCTTTCGCAAAGCACTTCAAAGCTACCCTAATACACTTAGAGACATGGAAAAACTTGGTAAGAGTAAATTCTACTTACTTTTTCCTACGTTATCCATAAAAATGTGCACTTGTTTTCAATCAAGCTTAATTTTCCAATATTAAAAAGTTCACACCAAAAAAAATACGAAAAAACTTTAATATTATTGTGGCGAAAGAGCTGACTTTGATGGCTTGTCAGAAACTAATGGTAGCCAGATGTATTGAATTAAACTGGTTTTTAGGTGCAATAGTATTGTACTATTGGAAAATGCATGCCTTTGTGAACACTTAAAAGCTTAAAAATTGGGTTTATGCCAAAAATTTTGGATTTGGGACCAATGTGCATTAGCCAGCTTCGCTCGATTATAAACAGTCAATACTTGAGCCTTTAAGCAATATTCCACCCGTTCATTTATACCCTATACCAGGGATGGAAAATGGGTTTTCTGATTTTGTACTAATTGAGCAAGTAAAATGTACCAAATCAAAGGAAAATGTACCATCATTTTTGGTAGCATATTTTTTCTAAAGACTTATACTAATCCCAAATTATATCTTCTTCTTTAGTCATTCAAAATATTATTGCTTTTCCAAGCAAAATCTTTCCTCTAAAAATAACATTATAAAAGCTTAAGTTCATATAAATTTTTTATTAAATAAAAAGTTACTTAAACTAAAATTGTTTTAAATACACAGCCCCTTTCAATGCAAAAATATTTCACAAAACAAAAATGTTTTAGGTATATACTCAAATTTCTAAATTTTTTAAGGCTCTCATGTTCTGCTAAAGCTCTAAACTCAGCATTTACTACGTTTATACGTTGGCAAATTCATGAAATCATTTCATGAATTTTCGCTGCATAAACGAATTTTCATGAATTTAATTGTTCACGAAAATTATTCATGAATTTCGCCATCATTTCATGAAATTATGAAGTACAAGTCCGGCAACGCCAAACCAACAGCTGTTCATTCAGTCAAGGCAGATTTAACAGGTAGGCTCGGGGACGAATTCAGAAATGTCCAATGTATTTTGTTATTGTAATTGGTAGTGTAATGTCAAAATTATATTTCGCCGTGGTTAAATTCTAAATTCGCTTGTGACTCGCGCATTCCCATTGGCCATGATGTGAATTCGCTTAGATTTTGACATTACACACTACCTTTGTAAATAAAAAAAGTAGTTTCAGAATTCGCCACCGAGTCTATCTGGTAAATCTGTCTTGACAGCTAATGTCGTTAGAACGTTGCCACTTTTTAAAAAAAAGCTGAATTTCATGAGTTCATAAATGCTGCATAAACGAGACCATTTTCGAATTCATGAAATTAAGAGTTCACGAATTCTGCCGGTATAAACGTAGTAATTAATTTGTTCTATTTTGTCAAATTCACGCTTTGGAAATAACTCTAAAATCAAAGGGACAATACTATTTGTTTTGTTTTAATAGATTTGGGATGCAGTGATGTATTATTTGACAAAAGTGTACAAAATATGTCAGCGTAGTACCTATGTACTTTTGGCTACCGGAATGTACCAAAAAAAGTACAATTGTACCACATTTTCCATCCCTGCCCTATACCCTATTGCAAGGATGCATCGTAACGTTAATATTATCGTTTACCGAAAAAAAGCAATCGTTTCCGTTGAAACTATTCAGGTTTTTACGGTTTACACAATTATAAAAATAATTTATAGTCGCAAAATAACGATAATAAAATTATCGAAAAATACAATTTCGTTGATTAGCGAAAGAAATTATCAAAATAATTTCATTTCGTTAATTAGCGTTATCATAACCAAATTTATAACGTTGAAATGCTTAGTGCGCTCGCAATGCCGTCGCGAACAATCGGCCGAGTGTTCACATACATACATTAGCCATGGGTAATGGCGCAATTTTTTTGGCGCTGATACAATAACACCACGGTTCTGGCGCAATAACACCTTTAGCGCAATTGCCATGGAATAATCGATAAATAACACTTGTTCGCTTCTTACTGTCTACTATCCCCGTTTTATTTATTTTAGAGCAATTCTGCTTACATACACGCGGGCACAATAATTGTACCACAATTAAATTTAATTTTAAAAATCATTTGCGTATATTTGTGAAAATATGCTGGCATCTCGTTTTGCTGCATCTTCATTATGGAATACGAGGTTCGGCTCAACCCTATTAAAAAGAAAAATTCCGGGTCCGGGCGCATCATATCGAAATTTCCCCTTACCATTTACCATGCGTAACAAAAATATACTATATGCTAATAAATATTTTATTTAATTTATTTTGTATTATATTTTTCTCTCCTATTCACAGATAATGTCAATTTTGTCTTCTTTCTTTGTGAAAGTACCCTTTCAATACCCTTTCGTATTAGCCAGAGCTGGGTAAAATCAATTCCATTACAATTACAATTACATTCCTCAGTAATTGAAAAATGTAATCAATTCCTTTCATGAAAAGAAAAGGAATTAATTACATTTCAATTCCTAAAAAAAAAATACCAAAAGTATTTCATCGTTTTGAGGCTCAAGTACAAGGTATTTTTTTGGAATTGAAAAAAAAAAATACTTTGTGTAATTGTAATTGCCGCGCCATTAATTTTGAAAGGAATTGAAAATGTAATTGAAATTTTTCAAATTACATTACAAGGAATGTACTTTAGAATTTCCCATTCCATTCCTTAAAGGAATTGAAAAAGTAATAGAAATGCTAAATGTTAATTAGTGTATAAAAACGTATTGCGATTTATGTAAATGGAATTTGCGGGTCATGCTCACTATTGGTATCATTTTCGGGTCAATTTGGGATCAGTTTGGGGTCATATTGGGATCATGTTAGGGTCAATTTTGGATCATTTTTTTTGTTATTTTGATATCATTTTGCTACTAAATTGCGATCATTTGACCCAAAAATGACCACAAATAACCACAAAATATAGAAATAGAAAGATATCTCAAAAACTGAGGGACTAGTTTGCGCTCAAACAGACAGACGGACATGGCTAATTGAACTCAGCTCATCGTCCTGATCATATCGGTATACTTATTGGTGGGTCTATCTCTTCTTCTTCTCATACTTACAAACATCGGACCAAATTATAATACCATTTCATGCTCATGAAAGGTATAAATATATCGAAGTCCAAATGAAACCCGTGGCCTTCCCCTTTCGTTTTATACCCATATTGTAGACAATGATAAGGTTTATGGGCCAAATAGATAAGGAAGGTTCCTCATAGAAAGTGGTCCTGAACACTTACTGGAGGTAAACTAGAAATACAAAAGTTCCCACTGCGCTGGAAATAGATTGTGAAAAACTCAGCTTCCCTACCTGTTCATAAAGAAGATAAGGCCAGCGCGCCTTACTATCATAATAGTATATGATTTTATTTGCTAAATAAGAAAGATAATATTAAATAATATGTAGTATGACTACACACAACCACCCTTTTAATCGCAAATGAATTGTATACGCATATGGACCTTCATTAGTTTTTCAATTACTTTTGCAATTCCTTTGAGGAATGGGAAATTCTTAAGTACATTTTCCATTCCTTGTAATGTAATTGGAAAAATTTCGGTATTGGCGTTAGCATACATAATTGTGACGGTGTCATATACGCTGTGCTGTTATTGGCTTTGTGGTGGTGCCATTTTACACTAGCGCTATATTGGTGCTGGTGTTAGTGCGCGGCGCAGTCCCTGCAAAAAAATGTGCGATTAATACCGAAAGATATTTGTCCCGGATTGATCTCTTTCGAGAACAATCGGTCCACAATTAGTCCCCAATTGTTCCCGTACGGGTATAAATGTAGACTAATTGTAGACCAATTGTTCCCGAACGGGTATAAATGTAGACTAATTGTAGACCAATTGTTCCCTAACGGGTATAAATGTAGATTAGTCGCTTTCATCCCGAACGGGTATAAATGTAGTTTAAGTGCTTTCATCCCGAACGGGTATAAATGTAGATTAATCGCTTTCATCCCGAACGGGTATAAATGTAGATTAATCGCTTTCATTCCGAACGGGTACAAATCTAGATTCCTTAAATGTAGAAATTTTACAAAAATATGCAATGTATTTAAAAAATTGTAGAACAACCGGTAAAACAAATTGAACACCCTTTCTTTTAATAACAATGATGTATAATAATTTTAACAAAATGTTGCCTAAAATATTCTATGAAAAAATCCTTTACATTACGCTCATATAATGCATACTCAAAACTTAAAATTTTTTTTATTTGTTGAGATTTTTTTACAGAAGTAAAACATTATATACTCTTTATTTAAATATGCATGAACATTTACAATTTTTTGACGATTGATATTAAAAATTGCCTTGGCTAACAACTTGGAAAAATCTACATTTGTACCCGTTCGTGCAGAAAGCGATTGATCTACATTTGTACCTGTTGGGGATGAAAGCGATTAATCTACATTTGTACCCGTTTGAGATGTGAGCGATTGATGTACATTTGTACCCGTTAGGGATGAAAGCGATTGATCTACATTTGTACCCGTTCGGTATGTTAGTGATTAATCTACATTGGTACCCGTTCGGGTATACAAATTGAACAATTAGGCTCTTCATAGGACATGCTCGAACAAACGATTAACGAAACAAAACCATTTTGATAATTTAGCATTGTGAATTAACAAAACGAAATAGAATCGGTTCGTTCGTTAAGTATCTCTGCCCTATTGTCGTTTATTACCCCTCTCTTTGTATGCTCCGACATATGTATGTATGTAAGCGCGTCCTAAGATGCGCATTCAAATTTTGGATTGGGTATATACCTAGTTTTGTGTATACACTGAAACAACGCGCTCTAATATTGGGCCTAATGCATAAAAATCGAGCTTTAGCTCATACTCAGTTTTTTCGTAAAATGCGGATCTTGTATACATAAAAATTATTAAAATTGCTTGATTCTACCAAACAAATTAGTTTTATTTCATAGAAAAATTATAAAATAATAAAACCCCATCCAATAAATCTAAATTATTTGGTTATTTCTCGAGATTAAGTTTGAGTTGAGTCTCTTGAGAAAGAGCTAGATTTTTATGCATAAGGGCCATTATTTTCTTTGTTTTGAGTAAATTGTCTGAAAAATTTTTAAAAACATTAAAAAAAATTCGTTGCCATGGTGATTTGTATGAGAATTCAACTTATCAAAATTAAAGAAATCAACTCTTCAAAATAAGGACAAGTTGGGAATGAAATGGCGCCCAAGAATTTTTCCTTATTTTTATGTAAGAAGTATATGAAACCATGGTAACGCATTTTGATTTGTAATCATCTTTATTTTATAATGCTTTTAACATGTTTTAGGGAAAAGGTACTCAATACAAAGAAAATAGTGTTGAAAATAGTGAAGCGATTTCTCTGGATCCTCCATACATATTTTTATTTTCTTAGTGTACAACATACATACATATTATATTGAATGTTATGTCCACAGCACGATAATGGTGTTAGACCAGCCACACATGACGGCAGAAACCGCGCAGAACTTGGGCAGAAAGCCATAAAAACGCTCGTCTTCATGTGTGCAAATTGGCAGAAATACAAGGAAATCGGGGGGTTTTGTTAACCGGCGTTTTCTGCCTGCCCAAGTTCTGCGCGTTTTCTGCCGTCATGTGTGGCTGGTCTTAGAATCTTATATATGTATGAGTTCGTTTTTACAGTGAAAACAGTCGGCTAGTTACTCAAATACCTCACAACCAACACGACACTGCCAAATTGACTCAAGACAAACAAATATCGCCATTTTAGCACACGTATCGCAATCGTTCTATGCGGTTGTGCCATCTGCACTGTATTAAGCGCATCACACGCTCGTCCAGAAAACTTACATATATGTAGTATGCATTTATTTCTTACGTATTTGCATTGATTATGTAACATATAAGTCCAGAAATATGGATATAATGTATTGTTGCTAATTTCCACAAAACTAAATTCAATTATATATCTTCAAATTGTAAAATATGAGCTTAAAAAATTTATTACTCACCATTACCGTTTCACATTTTATTTCTCAAATATATACAACAAATGTTGGGACAAATACAGATAAGCAGTTTTACTTTAATTACAATCAATCGCAATGATATATTAAACATGTACATATGTAGTAGTAGTTCTTCAACATTCAGAAAAATATAATCGTTTAAAAACAGTTGGCAAAAGATAATTGAAAATATTCATTTATTAAGGCAAGCGCTGCACTTCCTGCTGAAATTCACTTACTATTCTTTAACTTGGATTTTTTCCCATTAACGAAAACTCTACTGACAATTAATTTATTTATATGTATATTCCTATTGTGTATTTTCAACATTTACCACGTCTCATGCAAATATACATACATACATACATACATATGTATGCTAGGGTAGAGCGAGTTGGGGCTTTTTTGACATACCTGCAGGAAATTGCCTTTCTAGTACAGAAGTAAGACAAAACAAATTTTTTGAAATTTTTGAAATTTCCTCGAATTTTCTTGAAACCCTCGAATTTTCAGAATTTTTGTATAAGCTTGGACACACTGATTTAAACGTTTTCCATCGAAATAATACGTATAATTTTTATGAGAAATTAGCAAATTAATATTGTCTAGCTAATGAATTTTATGAATCTGGAGCATTTTGTCTATTTTTAATGGACACCTCTAAATAAAGGACTAGGCCTATAATATTTTGCAGTCTTATTTCTGTGCTAGAAAGGCAACTTTCTGCAGGTATGCCAATAACACTGTGTGACAGTGAAAAAGTACTTTTGGCGAGACATACCTCAAGTTGTAGGTCTAGTCAGTTATATAAAAACTGTGTACTTAGAATTTGCAATACACCCCCAAAATCTGGAGTTAGGGGCAAAAAACCTCTTTTTCATAGGTTAAGTCATATATTGTACCACAAATTTTTCATATCGTCGGTCTCCTGCCAGAAACACGAATGTGAAATTTTTTCTAAGTACGATGTCTCCTCTTTATCGGGTATATATTGATATAATAACAATTAAAATTTGTATATATGCTTATGTACATACAAGTATATATTATGTATGTATGTTTACACAAGAATTTATACCAAATAACCAAATAAATGCCAGAGAAACTATTAAAAATATATCACAAATTAAAATTTAGCAATTTTAGTATGAAAAATTTCACAGTAGAAATTGATTAAAGTAGAATATCCTAGGAACGTCTACGCGGATATGCAAAAGTTATATGTCGTTGCAACCATAATTAATAGGAGATTGTTCTAAAATAGTTTTACATATACACTGGTTAACAAATTCATCGAGAAATCCGCGATTAAAAATTAAAAAATTGAATTTGTTATATATTTTTTAAAGTTTCTGAGGCATTTATCAAGATACATTAACAGTTCGTATATTGTTAAAAGCGGTAAAATGTCGTATTGACATCAAAATCATGTTGATGGGATAAGCAGAGAAAAAGTTATGGTACAAAGTACGACTTAACCTATGGAAAGATGTTTCTTTTTTGCCCCTAACTCCAGATTTTGGGGGTGTACTGAAAATTCTAAGTATGCAGTCTTCGTATACTTGGTAAGGCCTACAACATATGTCAACCTCGAAAAAAGTACTTTCAATTTGTTTTATTTTGTCACACTGTGTAATGATTTAAAAAAAAAACTCCAACTCGCTTCACCCTAATAGGCTTGACAGACGGCAGCGATAATCCCGATTACGGCAACACATAATTCGATTCAAATTTTACACTGACAGACGGCAAATATTGCGGATTAATAAAACAGCTGAAGGGAGATAGGTGCAGCAGCGAATTCAAAAACTTTTTTTTATTCCCAAGGTAGAGTGTATTGTCAAAATCAAAGCGAATTCACATCATGGTCAATAAGAATGGCGAGTCCCAAGCGCCCGCGGGCGTTGTTTCCTTTTTGAAAAAGAAATAACTGTAGACCAACGATCAGGTCGAAAACGACCCCAAATGCTCCTTTAAGTGGGTATAACTAAGTAAGTAGTGAAATTAGAAATCTTAAAGTTTTTGACTTTTAATTATTATTCGAAATGAAGGAAATAAAATAAAAATCGAATTAAAAATTGAATTAAATAAAAATTTCGTGCTAAGCACTAAAACTGTTTCAAAAAAAAAATCGTAACGCTAAACATTATGGTTTGGGCCTGAAAAAAATACTCCATTTGCCTTATATTTTACTGGGGAAACCATCGCAAGAAGCTTTGACAATCTGGAAATGATTAATGGAGACTCCCAAGCGAGAAGTTCAAAGCTGCAAAAGCTGGACCCACCCAAAAAAGGGATACGGTAGCACTATTGTTGGGAGAAAAATAAGCTGTTTCAGAAATTATGATAGAATCGCTATATAGCATCATTTGCAAAATATGCTTGTAAACTCACGTCACAGCAGAAATATATGCGGAAAATGGCTTATAAATCATTATAAAATATTTCAAATTAAGCTATTATCATTTAAATATTTAAATTAATGAGAATTTATATCCATAAATTAATGCAAAATATATTCGGGTCGAAAACGACCCGAAAAGTAGAATTCTAAAGTTTTTTTTTCGTAGGTCTACGGATAATACCCGCGGGCGTTATTTCGTTTTGGACATGGGCTTTATTTCTCTTCCGGAAGGCAATTAAGCCCGCAGACTTTTTTTTTTTTAATATGGTGTATCAGTGAAAAAAGCGCCGCAGGTGAAAAATTGGAAAAATCGCGCGATTTTTAATTCCAATTCTTCGGTTTTTTTATATATGGTTATTAAAGCGCTGCAGACGGAAAATTGGAATAAAAAATCACGCGATTTTTAATTCCAATTTTTCGTTTTTTGTGAATATGGTGTATTATTATTGGAAAAAGCGCCGCAGTCTAAAAAATGGAATAAAAATCGCGCGATTTTTAGTTCCAATTTTTTTTTTTTTTTAATATGGTGTATTGGAATTAAAAATCGCACGATTTTTCGCCTGTGGCGCTTTTTCACTAATACACCATATTTAAAAAAAAAAAAAAAACCCGTCTGCGGGCTTAATTGCCCTTTCGAAAGGGAAATAAAGCACACATCGCAGAATAGGGCGTGCGGGCGTTCTTTCCCTTTCTGAATGGAAATAAAACCCACGGGTTTAATTGCATTTTATTCGCGTTATTTCCACGGGCGTTATTTTACTGCACCCCAGTTGATTCTTAAGTTAACTCCGAATTAGGTAGATATTCCGGATTATCGCTACCGTCTGTCAATGCTATTATGTACATATACATATACTTATGTACATACATATGAATACATATGCCCTGCAAAACTCATTGGATTATATGGTCCATTTTGTGGTAGGTTGGAGTACTTTCAAAGTGATTATAAACATAGTACCAAGGGAGCGACTCGTTTATCCGAATCGGCTCTTATAGCCTCTGCACATTGGCATGATTTAAGGGTAATTTAGGCAAAAATCGTTGTTTCGGTGTTTATTACCCTTAAATAACGTGGTTTCGCCATACAAAAATGCCAGCTGAAATTACCCTTGATATGCGCATTTCGGCTAAATAACTCAAAATTACTCTGGAATCGGTCTCTTCTCTAAATTTTATCGAGTATAATCGAAAACATTTTTACCCATTGCTAATATTTCACATTAGCTGTGTTTTATTTTAGCGCATATACATCTGCGCTAAAATAAAAACACGGCTATTAAATTTGTTCGCGACGGTTTCTTTGATATATTCTCATTGTATATTGCATTAGCGATTCTTTAATTATAAAAAATTTAATTTGGTAGGAGTATTTTATTAATGATATTTTCATTTAAGTTGACCATGTAAAAATTTTTATTTGGCGCAGGAACAGTGTAACTGAAACACGACTAAATGAAATTACTCAAAAACGTATGTATGCGCGTGATTTCGGAAAGTAATTTCGGCTAATCAACATAATTTCAAATGCAGTGTGCAGAGGCTATTAGTTAGCCAAGCATTGCTACGAAAACCAAATGTTTATCGCGAGAACGACGTAGTAAGTTCGTACATATGTATGTATGTATGTACATATGCATGCTTGTTTGAACGTGCATGATTTAGTAATTAAGAGACATTGAAACGCAACGACACATATACAAGAAACGAAAAATTAAATATTTATTAAAAAAAAAAGGTATACTAAGAATTCAAAATGAATTGGCACTCGTAGGCATAAATTTAAATTTCTTTAATTTAAGTACTCCATAAATTAATCTAATGTAGGTACTCCATGGATTACTCGGGTGTCATGCGGAAATCGGAGTATGTGATCCGTGCCTAGGACATCGCCATGTTAAATGGATCATATTGGTTATATGAAATGTGGTAAATTCTGGAGTACTCGAATGATCCACAGCGAGTACTCTATACACGCATGCATAGAGTACTCGGCATTTTTACAGGGAGTAAGTGTATTTATGTAAGTATGTAAGTTGGTAGCAAAGTGCTTAGCAAAAAAATGTATTTATTTGATACCCAATTTATAATATTGATGATATTACAACCATTTTACTTACACTTTTTCTTGTAATTACGATTAATTAACTTTATTTCTTAATGAACTCTATTGCATACCAAATAAAGTATGTAAGTAATACACTACGTCTGGACAGATTAAACCGTAAACCATTATTATTATATACTATTATTTAGAATCTGGTTTATGCATATTTACTATTTAGCAGCAGTGTTAAATACTCAAATACTTTTTTTTTTTAATTTTATTTAACTTTAAAATCTGATACATAAATCTATAGGTGAGCTATCTATCAGACTCACTGTAATTTACCAATAATTTGTATTTGATATATGTATCTTCAGACCATTTGATTTTCACGGTCATTTTTTTTAGATTGCTATTGCGTCTTTCTTGATTTCTTCCTTTGTGGCGGGCTTATTATTTGTTTGTTTGTCTTTAGTATCCTGTAAATAAAGTCGCCCAAAAGATGGTTGTAGAAAACAATATAAATTTCTATATTAAACATTCTCCATTTGCAGTTTAAGTGTAAATTTTAAAATATGCTAATTAGTAAAACGAATAAAGTATCAGGAAATTTAGCAGTGTTTGTATGAATGTATATATGCTAAACAAAAATTTCTCCTGACTGCAACTGGTTCAGAACAAGAGGTGAAAGGTATCAAATTACAATTACATAGTACGACAATCGAATTGAAGTACCGCACATCCACAAATAGGCAGGAGTTACTTGGCAGCAAAAAAATGTGCGATTAATCCCGAAAGAGATTTGTCCCGGATTGATTCTTACGGGAACAACCCGGTCCACAATTAGTCCCCGAACGGGGAAAAATGTAGATTTATCGCTTTCACCACGAACGGGTACAAATCAGAAATCTATATTGATTAAATGTAGAAATATCACAAAAATATTCAATGTACAGCTGTGTTCAAAATAATAATAGTGCTATGAAATCAATGTACAACTTTCTCATAAAAAGTTTATTTTAATTACTTTTTGGTTAAAATTCGGTACAAAAGTAGCATAGAGATTCATTTCACGCGTCGCAAAAGTTTTACGGTGTTAAGTTGCAAAATAACCGATTAAGAAATACAAAGGTAAAATAACTCAAAAATTCCTTGTTCAAAAAAATAATAGTATTTTTATTCTAGTTTAGATAAATATTTAAAAAAGCGCAAAATCAAAAAATTTAGAATATACAAAATAAAGTAGTGCTTAATATTAGTTCGTGAAACCATCATTGTCTAAAAACACCTTACAGCGACGCGGGATAAAATCGACTAATCCTTCACAGCGTTTCTTGGGTATTTTTTCTCAACAATTCTTTCCTACTTCCCAAAGTTCACGATTATTGGCTGATTTTCCATTTCTTTATGTCGCCCCACAAGTTTTCTATAGCATTGAGTTCAGTTGATTGTGCAGAACAGGACATTACCTCAATACCTTTGAACTCATTGCCTAGCCCACTCGTATGTTTTGGGTCATTATCCTGATGGAAGGTTCATTCCAGAGAAATTTTGTATTCCGCATAAGGCAGCATAGTGTTCTCCAAAGGACCCACGCAGGCACGTTGATCCAGGGTGGTGTCAATACGATCTATGGGCCCAACACCATAAAAAGTAAAACACACTCAAACTAATATTTTCGACCCACAACGTTTAGCTGATTTCCTGCTTTCGTCCGTCCTTTTTTCGAGGCACAGGTTAACAACAGTATGTCCGTCGTTCACCGAATACTGAATACAAGCCTAGATACACAACCAAAAAGGTTAAACATGGTGGGCTGAAAATATCAGTTTGAGCACGTTTTATTTTTTTCTATGGTCTTGGGCCCATAGATCGTATTGACACCACCATGGATCAACGTGCCTATGTGGGTATTTTGCAGAACACTCTGCTGCCTTATGCGGAATACAAAATTTCTCTGGAATGAACCTTCCATCAGGATAATGACCCAAAACATACAAGTCGGCTAGGCAAGGAGTTCAAAGGAATTGAGGTAATGTCCTGTCCTGCACAATCAACTGAACTCAATGCTATAGAAAACGTGTGGGGCGACATAAAGAAATGGAAAACCAGCCAATAATCGTGAACTTTGGGAAGTAGGAAAGAATTGTTGAGAAAAAATACCAAAGAAACGCTGTGAAGGATTAGTCGATTTTATGCCGCGTCGCTGTAAGATGTTTTTAGACAATGATGGTTTCACGAACTAATATTAAGCACTACTTTATTTTGTATATTCTAAATTTTTAGATTTTGCGCTTTTTTAAATATTTATCTAAACTAGAATAAAAATACTATTATTTTTTTGAACAAGGAATTTTTGAGTTATTTTACCTTTGTATTTCTTAATCGGTTATCCTGCAACTTAACACCGTAAAACTCTTGTGATATGTGAAATGAATGTCTATGCTACTTTTGTACTAAATTTTAACCAAAAAGAAGTAAAAATAAACTTTTTATGAGTAAGTTGCACATTGACTTCATAGCACTATTATTATTTTTAACACAACTGTATGTATTAAAAATATTATAACCAATAGAAAAATTCACTGTTATAAATAGGGCAACTAAAAAATTACTTTAAAAAATGCCTTTTTGGCGCCTAAAAATTGCCGTTAAACTTAAAGAATTGGCACTTGCTTCAAAAATTTTTATTTCAATTCATTTTCTTTAAATATAAAAAATAAAAAAAAATAAAAATATAAAAATCGCTAGCGTAGAGTGCAAGTTGGCTAAGTCCACTTTTATGAAAAAGTTTATTTTTATGTAGAACACTAGGATTAAATATGCACCACGTTAAACAGGTCTGTGATACTTTTCATATTTGTACTCGTTGTTATTCAGTAAGACGCATATTGTCTAAATCCAATATATTTACATGAACAGATTTTTTTTTGTATATAGGCACTAACATTTTTTTGTTTTTTCTCTCTCCTGTAAAGCCTAGTATGTACTAACCCACTAGGCCCATTTGTAGGGTGATGTGAGTTTTATTCATGTCAGGATACTTGCTTTTGTTAGATATATCGCAGGTACTCCCAAAGTATGTTGAACGGCACGTACAAATTGAGCATAGATCATTTCCTCACTTACTAAAGTATGAGTTAAGAAGAGTAAACCGAAACAGAATAATTTACACGAATGAAGTACATAACAAAGTTAGATGGTAGGCAGATGTATGTTCAGCATTACAATATTGCTACCATTCATACTGAATACCTAACAAGATTATAATAACGACCGTACGAAAAAAGCATGCGGTTTGGAATGGAAGCCCGACGCTTTCGCTTCGCCATAGCCGTGCGATAGTCATGGGGCATAGTCATGGCAGTTGTTATCTTCCCTAAAGGAAATGTAAGGAGGAAAGTGTTGATGATTGTAGTATCTTACTGCCTACTGGGAAGTTCATAGCCGTGGAATTTCGTAAGCAACATGCATTTATTTTGCCGTGAAATGTTTCAAGCAAAATTTTTTGTGAAATGAGAATGCCAAAACGAAAACTGAGCAAATGTAAAAAGAAAAAATTTGGAGCATCGTCTCAGAACCAACTTTCAAATTTTGGCCAATAAAAAATTTTTATACAAAATATAAATTTCAATTTCAACAAATGTCACTTTTCACTCGAAAATAAATGGCATTGTATATTTAAATTGGCGTGAAAAAATGTTGCCGGCATAATGTTGCTAGCATGTTGCGCAACGTTTTCACGGAGGGACTCAGTACCACTTTGTCGTAAAATATCTGTGAAATTTCACACGTTTCACAACCAGTTTTTTTGTATGGCACTTAGCCAAATTGCACTCTAAGCTAGCGAAGTGTCAACCCTAGTTACATGTTTTAAAACAGAAAGACAATTAAAATTAACTAAAATTTTAATTCAAACCAGTTTGGTTAGAAAAGCCCACAAACGACATCCCTGATCACCACAACCAAAAAATGGGAGCTAGGAGCGGAGCTAATAAAATAAACTTATGATCCGATGCTTTTGAAGATTAATTGAAATATATATGAGGGGTTTGAGGGCTTATCTTTTTGAAAATTGAATAGGGCTTCACGTAAACGAGTAAAACTAAAGGTAAAAAGTTTGTTTTAAAGATCTTGCCTGACAAAGTCTTCAAATTTTCGTAAAAAATTGAAAATTTTCAAATTGACTCATCTATATTTCATAAACTGTAAGACCAAGAGAAAAATGTTATAGGCGCCATTTATAGGAAAATTTATTTTTTTTTCGTTTGGTTACTCCAACATAGCTAGTTCAATGCGTTAAAGAGACATACTGGATTAAGTGGATCCATTGGCCAAATAACGGTATATTGCCGATATCTCAAATCTTCATATATAATTAAAAAAGATTTTCGGAATCAGCGACCGATTTTACATATGGAGAGGATAGTTGCGTCTAAACAGACAACAAATTTCATGTTGTGATCCAGTGTAATTAGTTTACAGCAAAAAAAATACCAGGAAAATCAGGTATATGGGAGAATTGACATGGAGCTCTTGAGCTCAAAACTATTTTTTATCTATAACATATATGTAGCTGTCATACAACCGATTGTTCAGATATAGACATTTCGCTAAAGTTACAAGTGTGATAACTGCAACCAGAAATACACTTCGAACGACTTGCAATATGTAGTGATTAAATAAAATCTCGGTGATAGTTGATCAAAGTCAAAAATATGTCGATTTTTAGCGATTTAAAAAATCTTGATTTTAAAAGTAGGGTTTTTATAAGTTGTGAAAATCAGAAGTTTTATTTTACTTTAAGCGTAATATTATCAAGGCCCCATGAATACTTTATTTTTGGCGATTTTTTCAGGTGAAACGAAAAATGCTGTTCTACTTAACAATGGTTTGCGTTTTCCCCAAGATATAAAAGAAATGGAATTGTGATACCAAGGACATTGGAATGAAGCTGATTCTTTCTTCGAGAAGAGAAAAATGTACGAAAAATGCGAAAATATCAATTTCTATACTTAACATATATAAAAAAATAAATGAAGTGAAATAAAAGATTGTAATTAAAAATAAACATAAATAACATTGTCACTTTTCTACTGATTGTAATTCGGAAAGTATCAAAATGTTCACTAAGAAATATGCTATTGACCCCAAGGCTGATATCAACAAAGAATACCAAAAAAAATTAATATTGCTTCGTTTCAGTGGTTTTCAAAATTATTTCGTTTCGTTGATCATCAAAAAAAAATATAAAAAAAATTTTTTATTCGAGCTTATGGTAGAAATGAATGAAACGTATTTCAGAAATTTTCCATACGTTTCACTTTGAAAATTTATTACTTTTTAATTTTCTGCAGAGTTGTAATTATTATAAGAGAAAATAATAAAAATCAATTATTTGTTGCCAATGCTACAAATAATAATTATTATTGAAAGAAACATATTTTAAGTCTTTACATAATAGTTATTCCTGAGATATTTTTATACTCAGCTCTACTAGTACACAGAGTATTATAGTTTTAATCACATAACGGTGGATTGTAACAGAATGAAATAACCGAGATAGATATAGACTTATATATATCAAAATGATCAGGGTGAAAAGAGAAATCGATTGAGCCATGTCCGTCCGTCCGTCCGTCCGTCTGTAAACACTCTAACTCGCACAAAAATTTAGATATTTTGATGAAATTTTAAATGCAAGTTGGTATCGAGACTGGGACGGTTGGTATTGAAAATGGGCAAAATCGGACCAGGACCACGCCCACTTTTCCCATATAGAAAAAATCGGAAATTTGGTATCTCAGTCACTAATAAGCTGGAGCGATGAAATTTTATCCACGTGTTGAGCTCATACCCCTATGAAAAAATTTGATGAAATTTTGGAAAATGGGCGGTGCCACGCCCACTTATTAAGGGTCAAACATTGAAAGTTTTATGTATATGTCATAACTCAGAAACCATTGAAGATATATTGATGAAATTTGGTATGCGTGATTTACTTAGGCAAACATTTGGACGGAAAATAGTTAAAATCGGTTGACGGCCACGCCCACTTTCATATATGTGTATTATAAAGTGACCTAATAAAAACATTTTAAGCCATATGTCTGTCAAATATAAAGATCTATCACTGAAATTTTGTCGCATGAGTCCAACTATGGACATAAAACAAAAAACACAAAAATTTTTGAAAATGGGCTGTGCCACGCCCACTTATTTAGGGGCAAACATTGAAAGTTTTATGAGTCATAACTCAGAAACCGTTGAAGATATATAGATGAAATTTGGTATGCGTGATATATGTACTTACTTAGGCAAATGTTTGGACGAAAAATTGCCAAAATCGGTTGACGACCACGCCCACTTTTATATACATATGTGTATTATAAAGTGATCTAATAAAAACATTTTAAGCGATATCTCTGTCAAATATAAAGATATATCATTGAAATTTTATGGCAGGAGTCCAACTGCGGACATCAAACGAAAAACACAAACATTTTTTAAAATGGGCGTGGCACCGCCTCTTTTTAGAATCAGGAATATACGAGATTTCTTAGCCTATAACTCGATAAATAATTGAGATATTATGACGAAACTTGGTTTATACCAGGGCTGCTCACCTCATAGGCACTCAAAGCACAATTCTTTTTGTTTTGTACCGAATCATAGGCACAGATACATATTTTCACTTCAAATATGAAAATAAAATTTTCTTTGCACTGCCATAAGCACTGAGATATAAAAAAATTTTATATGTATGTGCCTATGATTCATATTGAATGTGCAGAGCAAAGGCACTTTGAATAGGAGCTCGAGCACTGCCGTAAGAAATCGAAATTTACAATAACAAATGTGTAATGAAAAAAAATTCAAAAAATGAAAGCAGTGTAAAAAATTAGTATTCAAAAAATTTTCATATAAAAAATAAAAAAATTTGTATGTATGTGATACTACCATTTGAAAATAAATTCTAAAATAATATTTTATTGGAATTCATAAAAAAATTTAAATGAGCAAAAAAATTTTTCAGTGAATATACAAAATTTGTAGATGTAGTGAGCTTTGTACTTTCAATACAAGAGCGTTGAGCAGCCCTGGTTTATACACTTTTATAACTTGTGTTAATAGACACGCAGAAATTTATTGAAATCGGTTTGTGACCACGCCTACTTTTTAACAAAGATATTTCTGGAACCCCCTTTAGGAGTTTGTAACGTGACATCTTTGTAACGAAGTCATAAAGGAATGAAATTTTGCTTAGTTGGATGACTGATAAAAATTTTGAAAATGGGCGTGGCTACGCCCACTTTATACAGCATTCGTTTTATATAAATACCTACACCGTGTTTCCATCAAATGCAAACAAACAATGAAAGCATACAGCTGAGTATTTAATGTTCGATTCCACTCGAACTTAGGCTTCCTTACTTGTTTTTTAAGTCTTTTTGTAATTATTATGAATGAGAAATTCTTCGATAAAAATCTTTCATACAATTTCAAATTGGAAATTTGCTTGAATTTTGAAGTACTGAAAGTTATTCTTATTTTATACTTACATATATGAAAATTATTGAAAATTTTCTGAGACTTTTTTGAACTTTGTCTCAATGAAAAAGTCTTTGAAGATATAAAAAACAATTTGTTACTGAAAAATATCTTTGAAATAACTATTATGAAAAGATTTTTAAAATATAAGTTTCTGAATAATAATTATAGATGATTTTTATCATTTTCATCAGGAAAAAATTATTACCAAAATACTTTTATGATTCTGAAGAAAATTTGTGAGACTTTTTTATAATTTGAAAATGAAATAATTATTCTACATCTATGATTTTCTGAAATACACCTGGAATATTCTGAAATACAGCTGCAACTGGTAGTTCTTTTATTAACGATATATTCATTAAAATCCATGAGTCCTTTCTGGCCCAAGTGCCCTTTAAGCAAATTTGTGTTCACACAGTCGTTTGTTTGTTTATTACCCGTATGTTTGTACGGGCATTTGAACAATTCGGGTATTTTAAAGTTTTTTTTTTATGCTCGAGCAGTCGTTCGTTTGTTTATTTTTGTTTTTCCGATACACTTTTTTTTGTTTGTAAAGCCTAGTAATGAGTTCACTGCCGTGAAATTTCGCCAGCAACATGCATTTATTTTGCCGTGAAATGTTTCAAAAAAAGTTTTTGTCAATTGAGAATAAATGCCAAAACGAAGACTGAGCAAATGTAAAAAGAAACAAGTAAGGAAGCCTAAGTTCGAGTGGAATCGAACATTAGATACTCAGCTGTATGCTTTCATTGTTTGTTTGCGTTTGTTCGATATAGGGTGTATTTTATATAAAGCGAGTGCCGCATAAAGTGGGCGTAGCCACGCCCATTTTCAACATTTGTATCAGTCATCCAACTAAGCATATGAATATTATTCTTTGTGCAAAATTTCATTCCTTTATGACTTCTAGTTACAAAGAAGTCTTGTTACAAATTCCCAAAGGGTGTTCCAGAAATATCTTTGTTAAAAAGTAGGCGTGGTCATAAACCGATTTCAATAAATTTTTGCGTGTCTATTAACACAAGTTATAAAAGTGTATAAACCAAGTTTCGTCATAATATCTCAATTATTTGTCGAGTTATGGGCTCCGAAATCTCGTTGATTCCTTTGTCTGAAAAGAGGCGGTGCCACGCCCATTTTCAGAAATTTTTCTATTTTTTGGTTCCGATCTATTGTAGAACTCATGCCACAAAATTTCAATGAATTATGATGTATTGTGGAACGATCCTCCGTCATCCCTTGTCAAGTTTGGTTTGGGACAAACCGGTTTCGGCTAATATGCGCCATCTTCAGTGTCTTTTTTCGTTCGAACGTGAGAACGAAAAAAGACACTGAAGATGGCGCATATTAGCCGAAACCGGTTTGTCTCCAAACCAAACTTGACAAGGGATGACGGAGGATCGTTCCACAATACATCATATTCCTACCCTGTCGGAAAAACAAGCAACCAAAAAGTATTCAATGAATTATCTTTATATTTGACAAAGATATCGCTTAAAATGTTTTTATTAGGCCACTTTATGATACCCATATATAAAAGTGGGCGTGGTCGTCAACCGATTTCGCTAAAATTTTGACCATGTATTACTACAAGTAGTGAAAGTGTATAGACCAAGTTTCGTCATAATATATCGATTATTTGTCGAGTTATGGGCTCAGAAATCTCGTATATTCCTGCTTCTAAAAGGAGGCGGTGCCACGCCCATTTTCCAAAATTTTTGTATTTTTTGTTTTACGTCCATAGTTGGACACCTTCCATAAAATTTCAATGATATATCTTTATATTTGACAGAGATATCGCTTAAAATGCTTTTATTAGGTCACTTTATAATACCCATATATAAAAGTGGGCGTGGTCGTCAACCGATTTTGGCAATTTTTCGTCCAAACATTTGCCTAAGTAAGTATATCACGCCTACCAAATTTCATCGATATATCTTCAACGGTTTCTGAGTTATGACTCATAAAACTTTCAATGTTTGCCCCTTAATAAGTGGGCGTGGCACCGCCCATTTTCCAAAATTTCACCATATTTCTTCATAAGGGCCTGAGCTCAATACGTGTGTAAAATTTTATCACTCTAGCTCTATTAGTGACTGAGATACAAAATTTCCGATTTTTACCATATAGGGGAGGTGGGCGTGGTCATGGTCCGATTTCGCCCATTTTCAATACCATCCGTTCCTGTCTTGATACCAACTTACATTTCAAATTTCATCAAAATATCTCAATTTTTGCGCGAGTTATCGTGCTCATAGACGGACAGACGGACGGACATGGCTCAATCGATTTCTCTTTTCACCCTGATCATTTTGATATATATAAGTCTATATCTATCTCGATTATTTCATTCTGTTACAATCCACCGTTAGGAAATCAAAACTATAATACTCTGTGTACTAGTACAGCTGAGTATAAAAATTTGGAGCATCGCCTCAGAACCAAATTTCAATTTCGAAAATAAATAGCATTGTATATTTTAATTGTCGTGAAAAAATGTTGCTGGCATGATGTTGCGCAACATTTTCACGGCAGGAACTCAGTACAACTTTGGCGTGAAATATCTGTGAAATTTCACAAATGTTTCACAACCAGTTTTTTTGTATGGATTTTGACAGCAGTTTCACGTGAAACTCGAACTCAGTACTATGATTAAGCTCGAATACTCGAATGTTTTTACGGGCATTTGAACAACAAACAGGCTTCAAACAAAAACGATCAGATCGAATTGCTCGATACCTGGGTATCTAGAGCTCTAGTTTCAAGCCCTGAGAAGTTGGCACATACAAATGCGATTTAAAAAAAAAAATATATGTATAAATCGTTTTCTCAGGTTTGCTCAGAAAATAGTTTCGTTGGTTGATTTTTGCCCCTTTTTTTGGCACAGCCAAATGCGAATTTTCTCGAATGAATACGTACCCACAAACATCTTCTAAGGATGCAGTGCTAATTGTTGTACCAGGGTTTAGTCCATAGAATATATCTGTGGCAATTTGCAATAATCGATTAAGTCGAAAAATATGATTTCGAGATAAATTGATTTTTATATTCGAAGGCGTTTCTTAACAAATCATAAAAGTTGATTAAAAACTATGGACGCAAAATCAGTGAGCCATCCACAATGTTACGATCAAATTTTATAAATAAAACAAAATGTCATGAAGAAATTTGATTAACTATATACATCTACTTTGGCTGTTATAGCAAGTTTAATATACCTACGTTGTAAGTTACGCCTACATGTTTTTATTTATATCTTTTGATTGAATTAAGTTATAAGTAGGGAAGCTAAAAATATGCAAATGCATATTGCATATGCAAATGCATATTTAGACCTAAAATGCATATTTACGGTCAAAATGCATTTCGTGCTTATTTTGGCATATTTTGGCACTTAATCGAGCAATATCGAAAAATATTAAGCTGACATCTTATCTGTGTTTAATTCAGATAGTTGCGTATAAATACAAACTAGGCTATTTAACTATTGATCTGGGCCCCGGAGCGGAGCATTTTCCCTTATAAAAATTCACCACGGCAAACACTAAGTTCTTGTATGCTGATCAGAGCTTCGAAGCAAACCCAGAGTAAAAAAACTTCGCTCCGATGCCCTGTTATTGATAAAAAAGTGTGAAAATTTGAAGGGAACAATAATGTGCAATATGTATCGCGATGGTGTGATGAATCGCAGACTAGTGCTACACATTCATTATGAATATTGCGATATTTTTCTCGCTCTGGGGTTTTAAATATTTTACTTCCGTCCTTTTCACACTTCCACTTTCAATTCGTTTATTGCCAATCACCCCGATTCTAAACGAAAAATCCACAAGGATTTTTCCGCTTCTCCCTGTTCCCTTATTCTAAACACAAATTCCTTGTGGATTTTTTCGCTTCTCCCTTTCCGGCTATTCTAAATGATGTTCGAAAAAGTGAAAAACGAATAAGGAAGAAAAGTAGGTATCATGAATGAAACTAAAAGCGAGAATTTATGCATTTATTTTGTGAGATTTTTCACAAGACAATTTTAAGTGAATGCTGAACAAAATGTGAGTGAATAAACTTGTTAATAAAAAATACATAATTGAATTAATTATGTACTGGTTTGCTTATTTTTATGACGGAAAGTATAAACAGCAAATAGATATTTTAGTAAGTTTATTGAAAGGGCAGCCGGATATTTCGCGGCTTGTAGCCTGTAGTATCCCTTCCGGTTGTAGTAAGGGTGCTTGTTTTGATATGGAGACATGTGTTCCATCAATACATTCAAGGACACTAGAGATGTCGTAGTTTTAAAAACCGCACTTAAACATTTTCTTTTTCGTCGCTGTTCATAGCTTTATGAATCCAAATCGGATACAACTCAATTTCAAAACGACATAAGTGCAGAATAGCTACATTTGGGTTGGCTTTCCAATAATGTCACACGCCCCGAGAAAAACGACTTTTACTGGGTTGTAGGAGAGGTGGAGTAGGTTCTGAATCAGTTAAATTTAGGCGCCGAACGTACCTAGTTTTCCCGGAGTTTGTTAAAGTCGTTAAATTTTTACCAATAACAACCCCATTTCCTCATTTACAAAACAAATTTCACTCTTTATTTTAGTCACAACACGTATATTACTAATATATTTAATAAATTTTACAATATTGCGTTAAAATCACTTTTATTAAAAATGTTGCTAATAGCGACTTCACAGGGTGTACTACGCAGAAGGAAATCACCGTGGCGGTAGCCACGGTTAGGGCACACGTCCGGACGGATGGCGTAGCCCAGGGTTATTTTTTATAAGCGTGGCCGAAGGCCGCCAACGCAGAAAAGTGTTCTGCGCAAAAGTTTTTTCTTTATCTATCGAATTTATATGGAGTTACTAAACTTTAACCATAAATTCCTCGAAAACGAGGTACGTCCGGCGCCTAAAATTTACGGATTCAGAACACCCTTCCCTTCCCCTACCACCCGGTAGAAGTTGTTTTTTTGGGGGCGTGTGCCATTATTGGAAAGTTTCCCCCTACATTTTGCAAATCGAAAAAATTTATATTGGGATCGATAAAGCTTCTCAAGGTGAGTTTAAAAATATAATTTTTTTTTGGTGCAAATATATAGGTGGGGAGTTTCAAAAATGTAGCTATTCTGCACTTGTTCCTTCAAAAATTTCAACAACTTTTAGAACTTTGCTGAAGGTGGATTGAGCCAATCAAACGTCAGAATTTTTTCCAACTCACGTTTGATATCCGTCTTCAAGCAAAAAAAACGGAAGAATGAGCATAGTTTTATTATAGGAGAGACTGAACGCAGGTTTATTAATTCTATATTATTTAATAAATCTGCAAATTAATAAAAACAATGCAATACTCTCAAAAAACTTTTTTATTTCCTATAAAGATTCCGTCAAACGAATTCGTACCATCGCGCAATCTTCCTCTTATAGACCTCTGCTACTTCCGAAAAGCAATACCATGTATATTCACGCTTAATTTTGTTAAATTTGCAATTTTTTTTTTTAACAAAAATGCAAAGTTTGTGGGGAAATTTCGATATGGGCCAGGCCCCTGAATTTTCGGTTTTTTTTTTATTTTAGGATAGGGGGTCATATGGATCACTAAAATGCAAACGAAATCTTGGGAAAACTTATAGTTTATTAATAATAAATTATTTTTGCGTAGTACACCCTAATGCGTTGGCGGCCTTCGGCTGCGCTTAAAAAAATAACCCTCAGCCGACAGAATTCTCTTTCTGGAGTAAAATCTACGGACCGATCCACAGTTGTTTTGAGTAGAAAAACATTTTGCGTTTGCGGCCTTCGGCCTCTCATAAAAAAAATTACCCTCAGCTGGCGGAATTCCCTTTCTGGATTTATATTTCTGGAGCAGTCCACAGTATTTTTGCATAGTGGGGTTTTAAAATTTGTAAAATTAACATTCACATAATATTTCCAGAAAATTTTATTGAAAAATTCTTAGTGGTTTGAAAATAAATACGGCATTCGCATAATATCGAAGGCGACACAGGTAGGCGCATAGGCAAATTCCGAAGCTACTTTTTTATTTACAAAGGTAGAGTGTAATGTAAAAATCAAAGCGAATTCACAACATGGCCCAATAGGAATGGGCCAGTCCCAAGTGAATTCAGGTTTTAACCAAGGCGAAATATCATTTTGATACCACACTACCAAATACAATAACAAAATGCATCGGAAATTTCTGAATCCGCTTATGCGCCTACCCTGCAAGAACTGTGCAGGTCATTTGACCGGTCATATGACCGGCAGGCATGACCAAAAGTTTTGGGATATTTCCTATCACATTCTTAAGGGCATCGGTAACTTTTGTGACCGTTTCATTCATCACGTTTCCGTATGTGTATTTTCAAATTCCATTCTATCCTTATCTATCTCATTGGTTTTGAACTTGGCTAGAACACATACGAGTGCAAATGTGTTGGTAATATTATATTTTTGTGATAGTGTTAGTACTTTCGGTCACACAATTCTAGCAGGGATACCTTCCTAGATCTGCTTTGCAACAAAACAGCTGACTTCGAAAATCCGCTCACATGTTCGAAATTCTGTTTGCCAGTTTTTCTTCTCGCTAGTGAAAGAGAATAGGAGGAAATTTTCCTGGTGAATAAAAAAATCCACAAGGGCTGAGATCCTGGCGGATATTTAGAATCGGGGTGAATATTTCATTCCAGTTCACGGATTTCAAAATTTCTAAATATGTATACACGCATTTTCATGGGTTGCAAAATCTCCATGCTACAAAGTCTTGTCATTTAGATGTTTTGATAATCTATATTCTCGTGCCGGTTACCAAACGATTTACATATTTTTTTTTATCGCATTTGAATGTGCCAACTTCACAGCGCTGAAGTTACAAGGACTGGTCCAAAATAGGAAAGAGAATACAAATATCTACTTTTTTTTATTCAAGGATTAAAAATATCTCAAATGGAAAAATGTTCCCAAAAATAGCAACATCTCTATTCGCGCTTAGCAGTCCATACAAAGTTTGAGCGCAGATGTATATGCGCTTAAATAAAAACAGGGCTAATGTATGCAGAATTATCATAAAAGAGGAAAATATGCGGCACCCACACAGAAAGAATAGAACGAATACATACCCTCCAAAATAGAAAGAACTATACATTTTACAACATAAAAATCGGAAAATATGCAGCGTTAACATTATTCAGCAAATGCTTAGAATATGTTGCCCTAGTAATCAAGATAATGTAAGCTAATTTATTTTAATGAAATTACCTTTGCCTTAACGGCAGCTGCTTCCTTTTTTAAATATTCCTCTCGAGCAGCTTCGTACATAGCTACAAATTTGTCACGCTGTACTTTGAACTGTGCAAACAGTTCGTCGTTTTTGTTGCCTTTAAGTCTATTTTCAATATCAACTTTCTTGGCATGCTCGGCACGTATTTCATCTGTGACCCAGGGTTTTTCAATAGAATATTGGTTTACAAGATTCTTTAATGTTTTAATGGTGCTCTTTCCCTTTACCACTTTTTTGACTGCCTTTGTGCTTGGTTTCTTTATTTTACCGGTATTATTAAAAGATGCTGATGGCATGACGCGAGGCATGCGCGGTGGGATCATTGGCGGCATTGGTGGTACAATCGGTGGCATGGGACCTACGCGTCCGCTGCGACGCAAGAACGGCGGGGGTGCTTGACCACTCATTGGTGGTGGGGGCATAGGCCCTCGACCCATTGGTGGCATTGGTGGTATCATTGGTGGCTGGAACCCGTGTGGTGGGGGTATACCAATATTTCCACGTGGTCCTGGACCAGAGTATGTTGCCATACGACGACCACGATTTAGCCCACTCTGCATCGGACCAGCATTATTAAAATTACGGTGACCGCCAGCGGAATTGCCACTAAATCTATTGTTATTGTTGCCCCCATTTGGTCCTAGAAATTGCATTCCTTTATTTTTATTCCAATTTCCAATATTCTTTTGCGCCTGTTGATTGCCTTGGCGTTGCTGGAATTGTGCTTGCGACTTTCCCTTTTGTTTATTTTTGTTACTTTTCTTTTTCTGTTGCATTTGTCCCATTCCATTCCTTCCCACACCTACTGGCGGTGATGGGTTTGTAAAGTCTAGATAACCAGGATTATCCGGAATTTGGCTTCCATTAAACATCATTTGATTAAAATTTCCTCCATGACCTGAACCGCCGCTCCCATTTCCAGAATTTTTGAAAGGCTTTTTGTACGGCATCGCTGAAGGCCGATTCATAGGTCTGCCATTTTGAAAATTTTTTGCCATGATTCTCTACACAAACTGTATCTTTACTGCTTTATTAAATTTATTAAAAATTAATATTGTGATGTTTAACAAATGTATATTCTTAGTATATGAGTTTTTTAACATGTAAGATTTACTTTATGTAAAGCACACTTTTGTTTAACAAAAGCACAACTCGCTAATTTTTCACAATCAGCAAAAAATATTTACCAGGTAGAAAAGTTGTGTCGTTCATGAACTATTTAGTTCTTTAAACTAGTTCATCCAAGTGAGTGAACGACCTAGTTCATATTTTCAGATGAACTTTTATAGTTCGGTTAGTCGCGAACGTGTGGTCTGCCCGCTGACGCAAACGCCCGTAATGTGATGAATAAAGCCGGGTATCCACATCACAAGAAATGCTAAAACTCCATATAAAAAAACGCTCAAGAAATAGTCAAGAAATTTTCTTATGTCAAATTTTCTTTGGGCAGTATCCACTTCGCAAGAAAATCTATTACAAATTTTGACGAAAAATGGGGTTGGCAACGCTGGTTTTGCAAGAAATATATACGATTGTATATTTCTTCAAGAAAAAATGAAACGTCAAAATTACTTGAGAAATAAATGCCAATTTTTTCTTGAGCAATTTCTTATGATATGGATACCCAGCTTAAAAACACAAATTTTTAATTAATTAAATTCATTTCTAATAAATATGTTCCTTAATTCGAAAACAGAATTTTGCGCTTGCTTTCCCATATTGGCATTTCTTTGTTGATTTGCTTATTTTTGACATCACTCTGCAATTTCATTCCCCTCTTTCGTCCGTCACTCCGAAACATTCTGCTTTTTGCCAAAGCAGAGTAAAAAGTTACTAAAAATAATCAGTCTGCATGGAGATGTTGAGCGAGCAGGGTCATGTGCGCCAGGGTGCCCAGTTTATTAAAAAAAATAGCACAATTTCAGAAGGAAAAGGCGCACAAAAGTGACAAAAAGCGCCCAAAGTTCACAAATCCAAAAACACACATAAATACTACGTTTATACGTTGGCATATTCATGAAATCGTTTCATGAGTTTTCGATGCATAAACGAATTTTCATGAATTTAATTGTTCACGAAAATTATCCATGAATTTCGCCATCATTTCATGAAATTTTGAAGTACAAGTCCGGCAACGCCAAACAAACCGCTGTTCATTCAGTCAAGGCAGATTTAACAGGTAGGCTCGGTGAACTCAGCTTTTTTAAAAAGTGGCAACGTTCTAACGACATCAGCTGTCAAGGCAGATTTACCAAGTAGACTCGGTGGCGAATTCTGAAACTACTTTTTTATATACAAAGGTAGTGTGTAATGTCAAAATCTAAGCGAATTCACATCATGGCCAACGAGAATGCATGAGTCACGAGCGAATTCAGAATTTAACCATGGCGAAATATAATTTTGACATTACACTACCAATTGCAATAACTAAATACATTGGACATTTCTGAATTCGCCCCCGAGCCTACCTGTTAAATCTGCCTTGACTGAATGAACAGCTGTTGGTTTGGCGTAGCCGGACTTGTACTTCATAATTTCATGAAATGATGGCGAAATTCATGAATAATTTTAGTGAACAATTAAATTCATGAAAATTCGTTTATGCAGCGAAAATTCATGAAATGATTTCATGAATTTGCCAACGTATAAACGTAGTAATAGGCCCGGTTTCACCAACCATACTAATGCCAAGTCTTGTTGCTAGTTTAATAAGAAACAAAGCCAAACAATGTTTGCACTTTTTGTTTATTTTATTGTTTGTTATTTATTAATCAATATTAATCAAGTTTACAGCTGACAAGAAGGTGCTTTCATGTAAGAATGCAGATAAACTGATAAACTTTAGCGATTTAATACTTCATCACTTTATATGAAGACGACTTATATAAAATTTGCTGTGTTAAATGTGAACATTGGCAACACTATGTCATTGTCAATCGCCCGAAATTTCGTCCGTAGTGTGAATACAACAGCCCAATTCGACTAAATCGATTTAGTCGCAAGCAAAGTATATATACTATATATATAAAGTATATATATAGTATACTTTGGTCGCAAGTGTGTATAGGCTCTTAAAGCGAAGGTACATAACTCGCGTTCGGCGTTAAATGCGTAACGCCATGGCTGTCAAACAATATTGAACATGTGCATTCACAACGAAAGCTGTTACAGACGACGGCGTTACAAATGCGTTAGCGCAGTCGCCGTCGAAAGTAGCCCAACTCGCTACTTTTTTCCTGCGTTTTTGCGTTACGAACGGCTGTCACTTTAAATTTACAACGAAAAGTGTAAAAAACCAAGCTGCAAAAGGCAAAAACAAAATCATGGCAGAAAATTTAATGGAAAACTATTAATTTTAATTTATATTTCTCAAAAATCCAAATGAAAGATGCTCTGATAATGCTGAACAGCTGTTTTTTGTTTACAATTTAAGTGCGTCATAACGCAAGGTGTGTAACAGCAAATTATTCAACGCCGTCAACGCATATACACATGAACGCCGTCAACGCAGCAATAAAAAGTATGTACCTTCAGCTTAATGCGCGGAACACAATTGCGACGGGTCAACGGAAAACGGGCCAACGGGTAGTGAACAGCTGATATTTTCCGTCGGAAAATCCGTCTGGGCACACACAATTGTGGCGGAAACTGATTTGACACAGGATCCACTAAATAATGGTAGTCACAAATGGATTAATGCCAAACATGTGCACTCTTGTGTCAAAAGGCACAACAATCAACCTACTGTCGTCCAAGAAGAGGAAGCATGTTTTGATGTGGTATGACCATGAACTATATGGATCCAGATTTGACAGAAAAAATCAACTCTGATCATTTCACCCGTCGGAAAAACTAGAAATGGATCTAATTATTTTACGGCCGGAAAATTGACCGCCGGCGGAATTTCCGTTGCCGCCGCAATTCTGCGCAACAACGTACATTTCTGTGTGTTTTAATTTTGACAGCGGCTGACCGTCGCCCGCTATCCGTTGACCCGTCGCAATTGTGTTCCGGGCATTAGTCTCGCACATTTCATCGCTATGAACTTTTGGTCATAATCAAGGCTAATTTATAGAAAGTTCACATCACCGTCTCAATATATATACCGTGGTATGTACCCATGATCCAACCGTGGTATGTACCTATGTCATATAGGCCCGTCACATAGCATACGCCAATCCGTCTACGTTGACGTATGTGACTGACAGCTCAGTAAACTGTGGGCATTTAAATGTACGTCGTCACAAGTACGACGGATCCGTCGCCGCAACGTACCAAAGTTACCCAACATTCAACTTTTTAGGCCCGTCACATAGCATACGTCAATCCGTCTACGTCGACGTATGTGACTGACAGCTCAGTAAAATGTCGGCATTTAAATGTACGTCGTCACAAGTACGACGGATCCGTCGCCGCAAAGTACCAAAGTTGCCCAACATTCAACTTTTGGTATACGTCAATCCGTATCTGCTGATTGCTGTGGATTGTTAACCTTTAGCTACTGTTGAAGTTCACTTTTTTTGCAATTTGCTTTTCGAGTTTTTTCTCATTTGTAAAACATTCTTCCATAAAACCAAAATGGTCAATAATTACCAAGATATGTGAAGTTACTGAAAACTAAATTTCAAGAGGGCAACTTAAAAGAAAAATTACAAAATATTCTAAAAAGTTAAATTTTTGCCACTACCTCTGTAGTTAAAGGTTAATCGAACAGCTGATTTATGTATATCCGTCAACGTTTCCTATGTGGCGACCTCTCCGTCAAGTACCTGAGCTGTCAGTCACATACGTCGACGTAGACGGATTGACGTATGCTATGTGTCGGGGCTATTTGGTATACGTCAATCCGTCGCTATGTGAGCTGATTGCTTTTGATTGTTAACCTTTAGCAACGGTTGAATTTCACTTTTTTTGCAATTTGCTTTTCGAGTTTTTTCTCATCTGTAAAACATTCCTCGATAAAACCAAAATGGTCAATAATTATCAGGAGATGTGAAGTTACTGAAAACTGAATTTCAAGAGGGCAACTTAAAAGAGAAATTACAAAATATTCTAAAGAGAAAAATTTTTGCCACCACCTCTGTAATTAAAGGTTAATCAAACAGTTGATTTATGTATATCCGACAACGTTGCCTATGTGGCGATAGTGATGGGCGAGTCCGAGATGTTTTATTCGATTCTCCAGATTGTTGAAACATCTCGAGTGCTCTCGATGGTTTTCATTCTTATCCGAGTCAAGTCGTAAATTGCCGTCAGTCGAAACAATCGCTAAAACATCTCGGACTCGCTGCAAAAAATACATAATATTTGTTGTTGCCGCTTGAATATTAAAATTGCTTTAAAAAACATACAGAGTGGTACAAATCTATTGCCGTTGTAGCTACTCGTAAAATTCATTTGTTTCATAAGCGTCTCACTTCAGAAAATTTATTAATGTTTAAATAATTAATTATTATTATTATGCACGACACTCTTTAGTTGTGATTGCAAAAATGCAGCGTCTATGTATAGCATATTTTTCAATTTGGTTAATTTATTTATGTATTTGCCTCACTTCCATTAAAAATCCTACTTTCTTTATCAACAAACCTCATTCAGTTTATTTTATCAACTAAAACATATCATCAAAACAACAACCGGCCCGCCGACTCGGAACAATCGCAAAAACATCTCGCTTGTGTAGTCGAGATGTCATCGGAACAACCTACGACTCGCCGACTCGGAACAATCGCAAAAACATCTCGCTTGTGTATTCGAGATGTCATCGGAACAACCTACGACTCTCCGACTCGGAACAATCGCAAAAACATCTCGCTTGTGTAGTCGAGATGTCATCGAAACAACCTCCGACTCGGCGACTCGGAACAATCGCAAAAACATCTCGATTGTGTAGTCGAGGAGCGAGTCAACTTTTGATTCGATTGTGATTTTGCAACGATGGCGATTCTCTCGATTGTCTAAACATCTCGGACTCGACCATCACTATGTGGCGATCTCTCCGTCAAGTACCTGAGCTGTCAGTCATATACGTCGACGTAGACGGATTGACGTGTGCTGTGTCGGGGCTAATGGGCTATACAGAATCAGTACTTATCCGTCATGACGGACAAGGAAGAAACTGACAGCTGAGTAGACTGTGTATATTTTGCTCGTGCATCGCTACATTGGCAACGTATCAGTCGCCGGATCCGGCATACTTTGCCAATTTTCTATTTTGCCGTACGTCAGTAATATAAGATGTGTTCGGTGATGGCAGTAGAGTACACTAGTGCAGAAAATTGCGTTCGATAACTCGTTTTTGTACTAAACTGTGCATAACTGGGCTTTGTAACCAACTTAAAATTAAATATTAGTATTAAATTAATACTATTAATACATATTCCATGGGATTTTGCTCTTAGCAATTCGTTAATTTTCGTTTTTTGACGCCTTTACATAAAACTTCTGTGACAAATGTCTGATATTGTTCTACCCTACACTTTTAGTGCATTCACCGAACACATATTTTATGTGCCACTCTTTCCGCTACGTACGTCCTGTCAGTCGAAAACATATATATAATACTTCTATATTGCTACTATTCAATTGTTTTGTTGGTCAAACTTCACAGTAACGATATACTGTAAGAAAGGGAAGCAAGATTCCATGGGTGTCGTTAAATATTTCTTTTCAAAGACAAGGGGGACTACAGAAAATTTTGATACTATGAAATACATAGGTATTTTATTTAACAAAGATATGGGTATGAATATATGTACCTACATACATATGCATGAATAAAAATGAATTTTCAAAGAGCGCTCATTGGACGCTCACGAGCGCATAAAATGAATTTCAACGCTGGCGCTCATTGAACGCTCGCGAATGTTCTTTTGCATTCGTAACTTTGTGTGAGGCATTCTTCGTTGTTGAATGTATGTATGTATGAATTTATCGCTACCGCAGAAAACAAGAATAGTCGCTATGTATTTGCGTTCGTGAGAGAGTGGCATATTATAAAGTGATAATTCGTTTTAGTGATTTACTGCATGTAGGTATGCATACATAAGTTATTTGGTTGTGAACTACGTTGAAATAATAAATGCATGTGTACAATTTTGTTTTCGAAAGATTGGCATTTCATTGTTTAATCTACGGTTTTGTGTTTTTATAACGACCATGAAAGTTTCATATGAAGGGAATAACGACCTCTTTTAATCCCCCTTCTGTTTTTTTTTGTAATGCTACTTCAATTTTACAAATGTGTGTGTGACATATATTCACATATACGACTTTTGCTTGTGTTGACGCATGCGCACAAATTTCATATGCAGTGAGAAACGAGTTCAGCGCGACCAGAACTGAAACACATTGAGTAGATAGGTTGTTAGCAATATAGAAGTATTATATATATGGTCGAAAACGACGTACATCATAACGGAGAAGTACTGATTCTGCTTAGCGCTGAATACTGCGAAAACCTTCTATAATTGAACCATGGTCATAATCGTTTTTCCGGTTATTGTTGCCATCACTATCGATTATTTCAAATGCCATCACCAGCAAATCAGCAGATTTAAATCAAATTAAACGCGCCTTCTGTTTTATCTTCTTAAGTATTAATTCTCTTAAAATTCTGATGTGTTATTGGCATATTATTAAAACAATTTTCGAATTAACAGCGTTTATGTAAGTTAATGTCAAATCTCTCCTTATTCGTACCAGTGGGTTTGAAAGACAGCTTTTCGGGGCGTTCGTAGGCCCGGTTTTCAAGACACTGTTTAAAGCTGCAAAAATGGCGAACTTAACCTCACTTTTCCCGAGAATTTGTATTGAAAATTAAACGCAATAAAAAATATTGTCTATGGGGCACATAACGCTTTTTAGAAAGAGGCGCGGTCGAAAATTTGAAATTAAAAATCGCCCTGAACGTTCTCTGTGAATTTCATTGAAAAGTTCTTGGTATAAAAGAAGTTACAAGGACTGGTACGAATAATGAGGCAGCCGTCACTTTTATAACTGAATAAAATAAATATAAAAATTTATCTAATAGCTTTGATAGAGTTCATATTTAACGGAGGTGAATTAAAATGGCTGACTTCGAAGAAGAGAATTTAGAATTACAGAGGCTAACTGCTGAAAATGTTACTGAACTAGCTACAATTTGGAGAGAAATGTTTGATGAAGCAATGTGTTTATATAATTTTAAGAAACTAAAGGAACATGTAAAAACGTTTTTTAAAGAACTTAAAGAAGAATCTGTACAAAGACGTGAATTAATCGAAAATGAAATTGATGAACTTCAGAAAGAGGCTGATAATTTGTGTCGCTTACTAAAAACCAATGTTCAGTTGACCAACAGGGGGGACAGAAATGTGCCGCTCCTGACTTTACAATCGGAAATGGATACAAGTTTATCGGAATTGCGTGAACAGTTGCGACGGCGCCGTGAAGAAATATTCGAACTGTTACTAGAGCAAGATGGCTTGTGTGAGGAATTAGGTGAAACGCCACGACCACTCTCAGCCGATCCATTGCCCTCGGCAGAAGAAATTTTAGAATTTCGTGGTCATTTAGAAAAACTTAAAATTGAACGTATGGAACGTTTAAATGAAATGTCCGCACTTCGGCGTGAGGTTAAAAACTATTTAAACATATTAGAAACAGATGTCAGCACAGATACGGAGGATCGATTGTTAAATTATCGACAGATAAAATTGAACGAGGAAACATTTATAGCACTCAAAAACATGCAGGCATTGTATGGTGCCCGAGTACAAGCGTTGTCTGAACGCATCGACAACATGCGTAAGAAATTAGAGGCACTGTGGGGACGGTTGAAAACATCACCCAATACACGTAATAAATATAAACGCCACACAGATTACAGTCAACGCACATATAATATACTCAAAGAGGAATTGCTGCGTTGTGAATCATTGCAGAGCCAAAACATCAAAGAATGTTTACAGCAACTACGTTTGGAAATTGTGGAATGGTGGGAGAAAACTCTTAAATCTGAAACTGAACGCAATAGATTCTCCAACTTTCATAGTAATTGTTATACTGAAGATCTTTTAGTCCTCCATGAAATCGAATTAGAAGACTTAAAACGTTTCTATGAAAATAATCAACAAATATTTGAATTGTATGAAAACCGAAAACTACTATGGGATCGCATGGTCGCTCTAGAAGCTAAGGCATCTGATCCGGCACGATACAATAATAGGGGAGGTCAATTATTAAAGGAAGAGAGGGAACGTAAGACCATCGCTACAAAATTGCCTAAAATCGAACAGCAAATTAGAAATTTAGTTATCGCTTATCAAGAACAAGAGCATCAACAATTTCTAGTGTATGGTGAAAATATTTTGGAGGTTATGGAAAGAGAATGGGAGAAAAAACGCCAGGAAAAGGAAAAAATTAGTAGCGCACGTAAAAATGCTCAGACACCACACTCATTTGTCAACCGCACCCCTTTGTCAGCAAAAAACATATCAAAGATATCAATACGCAAAGCACCATCTAATACCAACTTATCTTCAAACCCGTCAACAACGGCGAATTCTGCACAAAAACGTAAATTGCACCCAAATGAAAAGATGACTCCATTGGCAAAGCGAAGCCTGATTTTTCCGTTGCCAAGTCCCAGTGTATTTAGCAAACAAATAACAGCGAAGTCGGGAAATGCTGCACCATCGACAGGAGCAACTAAGTTTCCTACAAAATCGTTCAAGTCGCCACTAAAAAAAAATCGAATTATTGCAACGACTATACGTCGTAGATCTGGGCGTCATAGTTCAAGTAGCAAGAAACGTTCATCTCTAGGAAAGAAAGGGCAAAATAAAGAAATACCTACTCCGAAAATTCGTATAAATGACGAATCCGAGTGGACCGACGACAATACAGATGATGCATATGAATCATTTCAAAAATGCATTGATCCGGACTCTCGTTCCTCCATAATACACACAACAGTAACTTTTCCACATACCGCATCAACATCAAGTTTGTCAACACGCTCCAGACGGATCTACGCCAATGAAAATAGAGTTTTGCATTTACCTAATCCCCGAGCTGGTTTTCATCATCCATCTACTCCATCAAAAATGTCACCTGCCAACAACACACGGAAACTAACAACAAAAAACTTGCCCATTATGATATAAAATATATTTATTATGCGACGTTCATTTATTGTTAATTTTTTTATTTTTATTTACGCATATACATATCTTTAGTGGACAATTTTTTTTTTGTGTGACAAAATGTGACTATAAATCAATCTTTGACAGATAATTTTAATTGTATTGGAATTGTAATGAAATCCGGATTACATGTTTATGCTTTTGGTGGTTGGCCGCGAATGGGGAACAAAATATTTATAAGTACTTTTTTAAAACATGTAAAGATACTTGTTTTTTTTTATCAGCAATAAATGATTATTAATTAATGAAATTTTTTATTATTTTTTGTTTATTTTTCGAACAGAAAAAAAAAAATTACCGAAACCGCTCCGCAGATCTCAAGATAAGCAACAACTTCATATAGAAAAGAAAAATTCATAAAACGAAAACTGGCCAAAACAAAAACATAACAATTTTATATATGAAAAGTAAGGGGGTAAAAGGGGGTTGACCCCCGCAAGTGGGGTATTATGGAACCCACATAAAATGTATATCAAATTAAAGGGAATCAAAATTCCTATCGAATGGTATAAAAATGTTCGAAATCGGTTCAGTAGTATTTAAGTAATTGCAATTTAAAAAATGCACAATATAAAGTTTGACCTTTAATAACTTTTGTTGCTGTTGTTTCCAAATAAAAAAAATTCACTTTAATACTCAGCTTAGCCATGTTTATCAATCCTCATACTTCGTTTTTTGATTTTATAATTTTAGAAATTTCACATTTGTACCAGATCGTACTATTTTTTTCAACTTTGTGGGGCTGGGGGCACCTCTAAACATGCGAGTAGGTCAATAAAATTTTACAGGCTTATTACTGGGCTAGAAAGGTGCCGTTCTGGCTTTGGAACAAATTGAATTTCCAAAAAAAAATGTTTCACTCCACCTTAATGTATATGCATCATGCCTATATGTATATTAATTTGATTCGTTCATATTTTCGATAACACTGGTCGACAAAATTTCAACAAATTTTTGTTACAGAAATAAAATTCTACTTTTCTAAAGGATTTCGGTGCGCTGAATCCGAATCTGAAGTCAGATTTTTTGATATTCATGCCCAAATGGGCGAAAAACACATTTTTTGCCTATTTTCACTCCTAAGTATCTTTTAAATTACTTACTTATTTTAAAAATTGATTAAAGCTATTGAAAGCTCGGCCAATTCCCTTGAAGACAACGTTTTAATTTTTCGGATATCTAATTTAGGTATGTAGTAATATATGTTTTTGTACAACAAGGTATTTGTCGTCGAAAACTACGGCAGCATTTGTAGCATTTTATAGGCGCAATCAAATTTTGTAGTTGCTCAGCAGAACAATTTTTTTACGAAGCCACTTACATACGTCCATAATATAATAAACTGCCTAAAAGCGTGCTTCAAAATTTTTAATTATTTTTGTATGGAGAAAATATTCCAAAACTAATGAAGCTTAATATGCAATATTGCAAGTTACAAGAAAGATATATGAAATATTAAAACGGTTTCTTCAAGAGAAATGTCCGCGTTTTCAATGGCTTTAATCAATTTTTAAAATAAGTAAGAAATTTAAAAGATATTGAGGAGTGAATATAGCCAAAAATCGCGTTTTTGGCCTCTTTACACATGAATATCTCAAAAACTGTACGTATTAGCGAAAATCTGACTTCAGCGCACCGAAATCCTTTAGAAAAGTAGAATTTTATTTCTGTAACAAAAACTTGTCGATCAGTGTAATAGGTTTGTTTAATGAGACCAAAAATAGAGTAGAGCAGCTCAAGTTAGATCAAAATAGAGCAGATATCGATAAACAAATAGAGCAAGCATAATCGTCCGGCAGGTGGGACTTTTTGTGATCTGTGAGACCTCCCGGAAAAATTTTTTATCAGATCGTAGTGCATTATATACAAATTTTCGCTTAACACCAGTGGTACATTATTGCTATTCCCACCTTTAGATACTGTTAGTAATTTTAAATTATGAAAAAAAAACTAACTCCATGAACTCAATGGCAATGAAAATGCTAACTTTAGTGAAAATTACATTTCTAGCTTATTCCCACAAAGTTTCATGTGAAAACCACTTGCATTTGTAATTTTTTACACTATTGACCGCAATCCATGGATGACGCATTGGTTGCCAGGACGCGTTGAGCATGAACGGAAATAGAAAGTGAGTACGTTTAGTAGTTTTGTAAGTTTCCCGTTCAAATGTTTGCAAATCATGTCGGATGGCGATATTTTAAACCTTTACACATCCTGCCACAGATACATATATATAATACTCTTAATGGCTAACAACCTATCTTATCAATGTGCTTCATTACTGGTCATCATGAACTCGTTTCCGAGTACCTTTGTAAATTTCCCAGTTGGAATCTTATGCATAGAACATAAATTTTGGAAGTATGAATTGGAGCTGTGTATGCATGCCAGTATAAATGCTCTTCTATTTCCTTTTTAACACGCTTTTATTATTTTCACCTGTATGTATGTATGTAAACAAGTTACGTATACGCAGTGTAGTTCACTGTATGTTTGCTTGTACGCATTATGTAGCATAAGTTAAGTCCTGTCCCTCAGGAGTCAGATGCATTTCTGATTCCTTTATGTAATTTTCTTGTTGGAAAGTGAAAAATAAGTAAAAGAAAATACACTTTTTTGGCAATAAATAAAGGAATAACCATACGCAATTTTTATTTCGTGCTTACACAAACAATTTCCTAGGCTAGAGTTTCGACGTCGATATCCACTTTTTGAAAATGCGAAATAATGGCAATTTCACCACGAAAATCAGTTGGAATGTGACTAAAATGCAAGTTCTAGCTTTAATTTAACTAAATAAATCATTTTCACAGATTTTTTAATTACACAATTCATGTAATTTATTGTTAAATTCACCCTTCCCAAAAGCAAAATTTCATGTGGAAAAATTGATTCAACTGCCTTTGGAACGATACTTTTTATACAAGTTTTCACTTTTATAACTTTTAATTACATTTAAACTTCGATTTTATTTATATTTTCGGGAGAATTTTACGTTTTTATTATAAAAAACTCGCTTTTATTAATTTGTTTACATTTTTTCACTAACCGCGACGAGTTATGTGTGCTTCTGTGTTTCTGACTACATGCAGGGTTGTATTATACAGTACTTTTTGTGTTGCCATATCGAGGTAAGTAAGTAAGAAAAAGCACGTAAATATGAAAATTTTTAATAACAAATCGTGCGGTGTACTACGCAGAAGGACATCACCGTGGCGGTAGCCACGGTTGGGCAGTATGTCCGGACTTTGGTGGCGTAGCCCAGGGTTATTTTAAATAAGCGCGGCCAAAGGCCGCCAACGCAGAAAAGTTTTTGATAATTTTTATTTAAAAATACCAAAATTTAATAACAAATCGCGCGGTGTACTACGCAGAAGGACATCACCGTGGCGGTAGCCACGGTTGGGCAGTATGTCCGGACTTTGGTGGCGTAGCCCACGGTTATTTTAAATAAGCGCGGCCGAAGGCCGCCAACGCAGAAAAGTTTTTGATAATTTTTATTTAAATTTGGTGTTACACCATTTTTCCCCCAAACGGCAACACCCAACACAACACCCAACGGCAACCCTGGCGAGTGTTCGGTGAAATTTATATGGGAAATATCGGAACTTTAACGACGTATATCTCGGGAACCATAGGCCTCTGGAGGGTGGGGTCTTCAGTTTTGTGATCCCCTCCGCCCCCCTACCCCCCTAAAAAAACCGTTTTTTTCTAGCCGGGGTATCGACGTCTAAAATTTTACCATTTTCTAAAAGCTACCTTCGTCACAATTTTGCTTGCCTGTGTGGATTTTATGACGGAAAATATCAGTTGTTCACTACCCGTTGGCCCGCTATCCATTGACCCGTTCAAAAATGGTAAAAAGGGATAATTTTGAAATAAAAATTACTTTTATTTATCGTAAATTATAGGGGCGTCAGAATGAATACTTTTCCGTCAATCCAGCAATCCGTTTAACTGACAGCAGAGTGGAATTACATGTATTTGAATGAAGATCGACACAATCAGTACTTCAACTTTGCCGTAACAAATATATGAAATTGAAGTATGTGTCAGTTAAACGCTGCTGGATTGCCGGAAAAGTATTCATTCTGACGGGCCCATTACTCTTTTCTTTTCATTGCCTAATTTCTCATTTATTTGAAAAATACGCTGTTTACTATGTAGCAGGGATATGAAATAATAGACGGAGAGCTGGCTATGAAAATAAAAAATGATAAGGTGCAGTAAAAGTGATGATATAAATACCTTCCTTACTAGTTGAGAATCGCGTAGCGTTGTCGCCAGAAGTCGTTCCCAGGGAGGGAAGCATGGGCGTGCGTTCAAACGTGTAAACTTTTATTGAAAATAAAATCATAAGGTGCAGTTCTGAAATTTAGGGGGGTTACAGTTTTTAACTCTAGAAATAAGGTAACATTGTTGCCAGAACTGTAGGTCGGGGATAAAGCGTTGCCAGAAGTCGGCAAAGTTGTAAAATTTTTCTTTAAAATTTAATGATAAGGTGCAGTTCTGAAATTTGGGGGGGTTATAGTTTTTAACTCTAGAAATAAGGTAAAATTATTGCCAGAACTCTAGGTCGGGGATAAAGCGTTGCCAGAAGTCGGCAAAATTGATGATAAGGTGCAATTCTGGCGATTTTGTTTTAACGTTACTGAATGCTTAAAAAAACTTAATGTCGATTGCCAGAAGAGTAGTTGAAGGCTAAGTATAGAAAAAACTATTATTCTAGTAGATAGTCGATTATACAACTAAAAATACACTTTCAAATTTAAATAATATAATGAGCAGTTTTGGCTATTCGCTCTTTTTATTACTTATACACTAGTAAAGCTGTGCATTATTAGACAGAAATCAACTTGATGGTTAATTGCATGAAAAAAAAGAAAATATTGTCAGAAATTGGTAATACAGAAAAAAATGTTTAAAATTTATCTTGACTTTAAAGTCAAATTTTGTATTGAAAAAAATATTTAAAGGGATGATAAACCTTAAAGGTAAGATGAGAAAATGGCCCTAAAAATAATATAATTATAAAAGTAAAGTTTCTACAACATTCGCAATCTGTTTCATCATTTTCATCGTCATCGCTGGAATTGTCAATATCTGAGTTATCAACTGAAAAAAAAAATATTTTCATAAATAATTGGTGTATAACAAAACGTATGCAAATGATTGAATAATTTACCTTCAGATTCTTCACTATCTATTATGACATCTTTAACTATTGACGGCAATTGCGGGCCCTCAAACCATTTAAATTCGTACGTGCTTTGTCCATCAAATTTTTCTATCCAGCCGCAATCAGTCGGTTCAAGATCTGTTGGAACTGATAGATTAGCATTTCTCCAGATATTTGCGATATATCTCGCTCTATCAAATTGTTGTCATAGTTCAGATTGGCAAGGAAGCAAACTTGGTGCGTCGAAATTTTTAATGGATTTTTTTCAAGTCACTGTAAACAACACAAATGATGGTCGTACGCCAAAACGTTCTGAGTACGATTATACTAAAAAATGTCAGACTTTCCAATGGAAATTTCAGATTTCACCTGATAACACTTTTTCATTGTTAGGCTAAAAATATATCGAGTAGCCCTCGTAATCTTTAATGGATGGTTGACAATATCGATCAAAAATAAGATGAATGCTTGATGCATTATTATGGGTAATCATCTGTAAAATTTTTTTCGAAATACCGTCAAATGTTTTAGGACAATTCCAGCGATGACGATGAAACAGATTGCGAATGTTAAAGAAACTTTACTTTTATAATTATATTATTTTTAGGGCCATTTTCTCATCTTACCTTTAAGGTTTATCATCCCTTTAAATATTTTTTTTCAATACAAAATTTGACTTTAAAGTCAAGATAAATTTTAAAGATTACATGAGAAAACGGCCCTTAATGTGTTAAATAAAAATAAGTAAAAATATTTTTATAATTATTTTAACTTACCCTTCCACCCTTCTAATCCTTATATCTTTATAATTAACAAGTAAGGAAGCCTAAGTTCGAGTGGAATCAAACATTAGATACTCAGCTGTATGCTTTCACTGTTTGCTTGCGTTTGATGGAAACACGGTGTATTTTATATAAAGCGAGTGCTGCATAAAGTTGGCGTAGCCACGCCCATTTTCAACATTTTTATCATTCATCCAACTAAGCATATGAATATTATTCTTTGTGAAAAATTTCATCCCTTTATGAATTTTAGTTACAAAGATGTCACGTTACAAATTCCCAAAGGGTGTTCCAGAAATATCTTTGTTAAAAAATAGGTGTGGTCATAAACCGATTTCTATAAATTTTTGCGTGTATATTAACACAAGTTATAAAAGTGTATAAACCAAGTCTCGTGAAAATATCTCAATTATTTGTCGAGTTATAGGCTAAGAAATCTCATATGTTCCTGTTTCTAAAAGGAGGCGGTGCCACGCCCATTTTCCAAAATTTTTTTGTTTTTTGTTTTATGTCCAGAGTTGGACTACTGCCATAAAATTTCAATGATATATCTTTATATTTGACAGAGATATCGCTTAAAATGTTTTAATTAGGTCACTTTATAATACCGATATATAAAAGTGGGCGTGGTCGTCAACCGATTTTGGCAATTTTTTGTCCAAAGATTTGCCTGAGCAAGTATATGACGCCTACCAAATTTCATCGATATATCTTCAACGGTTTCTGAGTTATGACTCATAAAACTTTCAATGTTTGCCCCTTAATAAGCGGGCGTGGCACCGCCCATTTTCCAAAACCACCATATTTCTTCATAAGGGCCTGAGGTCAATACGTGTGTGAAATTTTATCACTCTAGCTCTATTAGTGACTGAGATACAAAATTTCCGATTTTTACTATATAGGGGAAGTGGGCGTGGTCATGGTCCGATTTCGCCCATTTTCAATACCAACCATCCCAGTCTTGATACCAACTTACATATCAAATTTCATCAAAATATCTAAATTTTTGAGCGAGTTATCGTGCGCACAGACGAACAGACGGGCGGACATGGCTCAATCGATTTCTCTTTTCACCCTGATCATTTTGATATATATAAGTTTATATCTATCTCGATTATTTCATTCTGTTACAATCCACCGTTATGAAATCACAACTATAATACTCTGTGTACTAGTACAGCTGAGTATAAAAAGTACACATAAGTGGCCAAACCTGCCTAAAATTAATTTAAAAGCAAACATTTTTTTCTGTATTACCAATTTCTGACAATATTTTCTTTTTTTCATGCAATTAACCATCAAGTTGAATTCTGTCTATTAATGCACAGCTTTACTAGTGTATAAGTAATAAAAAGAGCGAATAGCCAAAACTGCACATTAATATTTTAATTTTGAAAGTGTATTTTTAGTTGTATAATCGACTATCTACTAATATAATAGTTTTTTCTATACTTAGTCTTCAACTACTCTTCTGGCAATCGAAATTAAGTTTTTTTTAGCATTCAGTAACGTTAAAACAAAATCGCCAGAATTGCACCTTATCATCAATTTTGCCGACTTCTGGCAACGTTTTATCCCCGACCTAGAGTTCTGGCAATAATTTTACCTTATTTCTAGAGTTAAAAACTATAACCCCCCAAATTTCAGAACTGCACCTTATCATTAAATTTTAAAGAAAAATTTTACAACTTTGCCGACTTCTGGCAACGCTTTATCCCCGACCTACAGTTCTGGCAACAATGTTACCTTATTTCTAGAGTTAAAAACTGTAACCCCCCTAAATTTCAGAACTGCACCTTATGATTTTATTTTCAATAAAAATTTACACGTTTGAACGCACGCCCATACATCCCTCCCCGGGAACGACTTCTGGCGGCAACGCTACGCGATTCTCAACTAGTAAGGAAGGTATTTATATCATCACTTTTACTGCACCTTATCATTTTTTATTTTCGTAGCCAGCTCTTAGTCTATAAGAAAAAATAACAATAGTCAATAACATATATAAGCAGGGTAACATTGATATCACACAAAAACATAAACTGAGATGCACTGCAGCAATCGCACCCGGACTCAATGGACTACCAAAGATACACAAGGCTAATACACCCCTCCGGCCTATCTCGTCATCGACAAATATACCCTGTCGAGAACTATCAAAATTCATAGGACAAAAGCTCAAACATTTAATTTCTGAAAACTACACTCTTCACGAATATCCCAATCCAACTCGCTACACGAACAATAATGCAAAAATGGACATCCCTTAAAAGTAATACTAATCTGACAAGAAAGCAATTTTTAGACGTAATGGATTTTTGCCTAATAGCATTCACAGACGGCAGTGATAATCCCGATTACCGTAACACTTAATTCGATTAAAATTTTACCCTGACAGACGGCAAGTATTGCGGATTAACAAAACAGCTGAAGGAAGGTAGGCCCAGCGGCGAATTCAAAAACTTCTTGTTTTATTTCCAAAGGTAGGGTAATGTCAAAATCAAAACGAAATCACATCATGGTCAATAGGAATGGGCGAGTCCCAAACGAATTCAGATTTCAACCACGGCGAAATATCATTTTGACATTACACTCTACCAATTACAATAACAAATTACATTCGAAATTTCTGAATTCACTTATGCGCCTACCTTCCTAGATCTGCCTTGGGTTCTTCTTTTTCTTCCCTTTCATTCACAATAGAGATTTTTCACCAGGGATGTCATTACAAAATGCTCTAATCCGCTAAAATTTTGAGGACTAACTCAAGAGATATTCCGGATTACCTCCAGTTAATTCTCAAGTCCGAATTAGCTAGATATTCCGGATTATCGCTGCCGTCTGTCAATGCTATAAGGGACAACAACTATTTTGTATACGACGGAACTTATTACCAACAAATTCACGTTATGCCGATGGGCAACCCATTATCACCAACGGTGGCTGACATAGTTCTTGACAAAATACTGAACGACGCGATAGCCGAACTGAAATTAAAGGACATACATATATATCAAATACGTAGATGATATATTCGCGATTATCAAAGTTAATGACGTGGAGGAAATTAAAAAAAATAATTCGCAACACAGAAAAATCCAATTCACCACTGAACTGGAAAAAGATGGAAAACTTTCCTTCCTAGACGTAACAATACATCAGACCTGGGTAATATCAAGTACCAGTACGACTTGTGACAAGTACATTTTAAAAGAATTGTACTACATAGTACTGGTACTTGCATTCCCAAATTTTCAAGTACTAGTACAAGTACAAGTACAAGGAATTGAAAAAGAATTGAAGTTTTAGCAAAAACTTCAAGTACTTGAAAAGAATTGAAAAATCGATTCAAGTAAATTTTTCAATTCTTTTCAGGTACATTCAATTCTTTTCAACTACTTTGAAGTATTTGCTAAAACTTCAATTCTTTGTACTTGTACTAGTACTTGAATATTCTGAAAGTACTTAGTACGGACTCATTACTTCAAGATCAAAATATAAAGTATTTAAGTACGTAATAGTCCAATTACTACTCATTATTACCCAGGTATGCAATACATAAAAAGAAAATACACTTGACAAATTGGTATGCAAAACCAACATCCTCCTCCAGAATAATAAACTATTATTCTAACCACCCCTGTAGCGGAATTCACTACCCAATTTTAACAACATGACGAGCTAAACGATATTTTTGTCACCTTGGATATTCGTTAGCTATTTCCTTAACAACATTTGCGATCGAACAAACAGCTGTTGCCGTCAACGTCAGTGATTTGACGACTTGTAGTTTTGTGCAAGGCTGCAAAATAAGGTTATTTTTAACAATAAACAAAAAAAAAATTTGTTTCTGTTGAAATATTCGATTTTATAAACGTAAAAAGCATAATAAAATCCATTTCGTTTCAACTGTTATCAAAAAAAATTAACAAATTTTTTTTTGTTTTGATAACACTGCTCTACAGCCAAAAAATACTCTGAACGCGACCATCCTATTTATATGTAAAATCGGTCGCTGATTCCGAAAATCGGGCTCATTTTTAATTCTATGGGAAGGTTTTTGAGATATCGGCAATTTACCGTTATTTGGCCAATGGCTCCACTTAATCCTGTATACCTCTTTAACGCAGTGAGCTATCTTCCTTGGAGTGACACTCAACGAAAGAAAATTAAATTTCCTTTTCATCCCTGCTACAACATTTTTCTGTAACTCTTATAGTTTCTGAAATATTGACGATTCAATTTGAATTTTTTCGATTTTTTACGATTTTTTGAAGAAAAAATTGACTTTGTCAGGCAATATCTTTTAAACCAATGTCTTCACCTTCGGTTTTACTCCTTTACGTGAAGCTCCATTCTATTGGGAAAAAGATAAGCTATCAACGAAGAAAATCCATGGTAAAATAGAAAAGTTATAGGCGATCAAGTAAATACATCCAAGTCGCGCAATGCCTCTGCACGGGTATATTCTATGCATGTTATACCAATACCTACACATCTGCAGTAGCAGCACATTGGCAGCGCAGTAGATAAAAGCCCATTTACGGGTATAACATGCATAGAATATACCCGTGCAGAGGCATTGCGCGAGTTGGATGTATTTACTTGATCGCCTATAACTTTTCCATTTTACCATGGATTTTCTTCGTTGATAGCTTATATTTTTCCCAATAGAATGGAGCTTCATGTAAAGGAGTAAAACCGAAGGTGAAGACATTGGTTTAAAAGATATTGCCTGACAAATTCAATTTTTTCTTCAAAAAATCGTAAAAAATCGAAAAAATTCAAATTGAATCGTCAATATTTCAGAAACTATAAGAGTTACAGAAAAATGTTATAGCAGCGATGAAAAGGAAATTTAATTTTCTTTCGTTGAGTGTCACTCCAAGGAAGATAGCTCACTGCGTTAAAAAGGTATACAGGATTAAGTGGAGCCAGTGGCCAAATAACGGTAAATTGCCGATATCTCAAAAACCTTCCCATAGAATTAAAAATGAGCCCGATTTTCGGAATCAGCGACCGATTTTACATATAGATAGGATGGTCACGTCCAAAGTACAGACAAAAAATTTCATTTTGTGATCCAGTGTAATTATCAAAACAATTATTTCAAAAAAATATAGTTTCAAATTTAAACGAAAAAATTGACTTTTCAATAATTTCGTTTCCTATGAAGAAAAGAAATTTTACATATGTTTGTATGTATGTACATACGTACATGAATAAAAACAAATACAATTTTTGTTAATTTTTTTGATATCAACGAAACAAAATTATTCTGATTAAAGGTTTATTGATAATTTTTGAAACGAAAAAATTTTGTTTCTGATAATTAGCAAAATAAAATAATTTTTGGATATTTTTTGAAACAAAATTATTTTGTTCATTTCGTTGTTTATTTGTGAGAAAACTTGTGAGAAAGTTTTAAAGCCAAATATTTTTCTTATATTTGATAAATAGAAATCCGGAACTGGTTTTGAATAAATATTCACATAAAATAGACAATAAAATAATTGAATTAAGCAATTTTATTTAAATTAATTACCTCACATATGTGTTATTTTACCAATGTTTTTACAAGCATTTGCATTGGTACACCATCGTGACAACATCTTAATAAATGCCTCAGTATTTGATTAAAACAGCCGGAATTGATTCTGAATCAATATTCACATAAAATGGATAGTAAATTACTAGAATTAAACCACATTTTTTAAATTAATTAACTCACATATGTATTATTGTACCGATGTTTTCACAAGCATTTGCATTGGTACACCACCGTGTGGACATCTTAACAAATGCCTCAGCATTTGATTAAAACATAGCCGGAATTTATTATGAATCAATATTCACATACAATGGGCATTAAATTACTCAAATTTAACAACATTTTAAAAATTAATTAACTCACATATATATTATTGTACCAATGGTTTCACAAGCATTTGCATTGGTACACATGCGTGGGGACATCTATATATTGGGCCTAATGAATAAACATCAAGCAAATGCTTTTCTGGACTTTTTGCTTAAATTTCTATGAATAAAAATTGAAGCCATTGCTTTTTTCACTAGCAATTGCTTTTGCTACAAGCATTTGATTTTTTATTTTAGCATTTCCTGAAATCTGTAAGCAATTGCTGAATTCCATATGAATAAAATTAGCATTTGCTATTTTTTATAAGCAAAAGGTAATGATTTTTTAACCATGCTAAATTTTCCAGAAATTAGTTTTCGCTCGATTTCTATTCTAAGTACATTCATGCAATTATGGCATAGTTTTTGACTATGCGTAAAGAAAAATATTATAGTGCGCGACGGAAATGTAAAAATTAAGACTTTCGAAAACTTTTATAACAACCACCGTGAGGACGTATGTATGGATGGAGGGAAGTATGCTCATTTCTAAATTGTATCGGAGTGGTAAACTGTGCCAATTCCGAAGTCAGAAGCATATGGTAACGAGTATTTCAACAGAAAAAGGCAAACTATATAAGCTGTAAGACATACACGCCTGAACCTTCAAACGTTTTTTCAACTGTTATGGCAATTTGACAAAATGAACAAACTTAAAAACTTAATAGAATTCAAATCGTCCTACCAACAGGAAAAACACCTACTAGTTTTGGTAAGATCCCAGAAATGGCATCTCTCTTACCTATTTGCACAACGATGTTGTAAAGTTTAGGACGTTGTTGTTGTTTGTGCCAAATCAGGGTTGCGTGATTTTGATTTGGCTGAATCACGAATCAAAAATATTTTCTGATTCTTGATTTAAAATATTTTCAAATAAAAGATAATTTTTATTTGTGATTCGTTAAAAAAAATATCAAAAATACCCTTTGATTCTTGATTCAAACTTGATTTCAAATTATTTTGAATCAAAAATATTTTTTGAATCGATCAAATTTTTGATTCGAATCAAAAATATATTTTGAATCAAGAATTAAAATATATATTTGATTCTAAATAATTTTTTGATTCTTTTGAGAAATGAATCACAAATAAAATTTACCTTTGATTTGAAAATCGTTTGAATCACGAATCAAAGGGTATTTTCAATTCTTTTGTGAAATGAATCACAAATAAAAATTACTTTTTTGATTTGAAATCAAAATTGATTCGAAATCACGCAACCCTGTGCCAAACATTTTCGAGATGAAATTCTTATTTTAGTAATACCGGGAAGGAAGTTGTTGTAATTTTTATTGACTTTGTTTTTGTATAGCTCCGTTAGTCAGATTTTGTTATGTTTTAACATTTGGTATCTTTCTAGTAAAAGCTTAAAATTTGTAGCAAACGCAGCAATGACTGAAATATTATTCATATGTATAATAAATTAGCGAATGCTTATTCTTTTCAGCAAAAGATTTTTAAGCAATTGCTTTTGCTAATAAGCAAATGCTTACTAGCAATTACTTTTTTTTATTCATTAGGCCCATTAATACGCTAACATGAATTTTGTCCGCGACCTTTTGGCGATTCTACTGAACCGATTTCAAAAGTTAGACCATCATTAGAAAGGAAATTCCCTAGAATAGGTCCATTTTGATTTTCATTAAAATCGGTTGGAAAATACGCGCACAATCGCCGTTGGAAAATTTTTGTGTAATTGTTGTTATTGCAGAAAATTCCTGTTATTGTTATTGCAAAATACAATTACTGCCATGACAATTTTTATAACATCTTTTTGTTGCCTGCTTTTAGGCGTAATAAATGGGCTGTGTCCAAACTAACAGCCTCATTCCCTTTCCCGAACGATAGCCGTGAAGACGATATCGTCTGATTTTGGTATTATGAAGCTTATGTTGGCCATATCGTCTAGCGTTACGTTGATCGCCAGCAATACGAAAAGAAATGTCAAATTTGCAACGCTGTGCTTATATGATTCATCGTTCAAGAAGGTAGGTGCAGTGGCGAGTTCATATATTTTGTTAATGCAGTTAGCTTATTTTCATTACTTTTCTGAAAAATCTATATAATTATTGTTAATTAAAGTTAGTGGGTAGAAAACACACACCTATTGATAGTGTAATGTCAAAATGGTATTTTGCCTTGGGTAAAATATGAATTCACTTGGGACTCGCCTTGCATGTCGTATTTGATGAAACATCAAAGTCATACAATTTGACATTTATTTTGCAAATAAAACGTTGAAAGTTGCCACAAAATTATGTTTCACTTGAAAAATGCCAACAAAATATTCCACGAATAACACGAGAAAAATGTAAAATCAAAACAAAGTACGTATAATAATTTGACAACCTATAAAACAGAAAGAAGAAGAGCAATTATCTATCTGACCAATCTTATTGGGCCATCATGTATACTAACTTTGATTTTGACATTATACTCTACATTTGTAACTAAAAAAAGAATTTTTGAATTCGCTACTGCGCCTACCTTCTTAGATCTCAGAAGAAATTGCGTGCTTGTTATTTTTTTGCAATCTATAATAACAATAAAAACACACATTGATAATATAAAATGCACAATATTCCAAATATACTTACTTTCTCTAACTTATTTTCAACTTTTCTGCCAAAACGATACCTCCGAACCTATCGTTTGATTTTGACAGTTCGTTTTCGCGTTCACAACTTCTGTTCGTGATTGGGATTACCAATTTATTACGTTTTCAACGTAACAATCAGCTGTTATCGTCTTGGCTTACGGTTTGCTTGTCGCATCGTCATTCATAATACCAACACACGAACGACAACGTTTTGGACACGATATCGTCAAAGGGAATGAGGCTGTAAAACAAAATAAAAACCAGTGCCATCCAAACTAAGGTAAAAAAATAATTTTGTGCGAAAAGTTTTAATTAATTAAAAATGGAAAAGGGTTGTGCTTGAACTGCAAATGGGTTTTGAATCATAAAATAATTTTAATAAAACATATAAAGTTAAAATATTTTTGGAGTAGCTCCTAGTATAAATGAATATCCATTTCGATAATTTCATAGTGTTACGTACTACCGTTGTGAACAAAATTATAATTCTCTGTGTACTAGTACAGCTGAGTATAAAAATTAGTTTCAGAACTGTGGAAGTGAGGAGCCCAGTGAAGCTGGACCCCCCATTCAATGGATTTGAAAATTAATAGGCTAGGAATTATGTGCTATTTATGTGCTAATTTGTTCCAAAAAAAAAAAATTTTGTGCTCCAATTTTAAGGGGTTTTTTTTATATGTCAAAATGGGGGGTGCAGCTTCACGTGAAGCTGGACCCCCCCCCTCAACGGATCGAAAATTCAATATGCAAAAATGAATGCTTGATTTATGTGCTAATTTCGTCCAACCACCAAATTTTTTTTTTTAATTTTTTAAAAAATTTTTTTTTAAATTTCAAATTTAGGGTAAATTTTTATAAAATTTAATAAGCCTAAATGAACGCTATGATAACGAACTGTCATCTACCAAAAAGATTTTTTTGTTTTTTGAATTTTTAAGACTTTTTTTTCAATTTCAAAGTGGGGGGTGCAGCTTCACGTTTTTTGAAAAACTCCCCCCTTTAATGGATCTGAAATTCAATATTTTAAAATGAATGCCAGATTTATGTGCTAATTTCGTCCAACCACCAAATTTTTTTTTTTTAATTTTTTTTAAAATTTTTTTTAAATTTCAAATTTGGGGTAAATTTTTATAAAATTTAATAAGCCTAAATGAACGCTATGATAACGAACTGTCATCTACCAAAAAGATTTTTTTTGTTTTTTGAATTTTTAAGACTTTTTTTTCAATTTCAAAGTGGGGGGTGCAGCTTCACGTTTTTTGAAAAACTCCCCCCTTCAATGGATCTGAAATTCAATATGTAAAAATGAATGCCAGATTTATGTGCTAATTTCGTCCAACCACCAAATTTTTTTTTTTAAATTTTCTAAAAAATTTTTTTTTAAATTTCAAATTTGGGGTAAATTTTTATAAAATTTAATAAGCCTAAATGAACGCTATGATAACGAACTGTGATATACCAAAAAGATTTTTTTTGTTTTTTGAGTTTTTAAGACTTTTTTTTCAATTTCAAAGTGGGGGGTGCAGCTTCACGTTTTTTGAAAAACTCCCCCCTTCAATGGATCTGAAATTCAATATGTAAAAATGAATGCCAGATTTATGTGCTAATTTCGTCCAACCACCAAATTTTTTTTTTTTTTTTTTTTTTTAAATTTTTTTTAAATTTCAAATTTGGGGTAAATTTTTATAAAATTTAATAAGCCTAAATGAACGCTATGATAACGAACTGTCATCTACCAAAAAGATTTTTTTTGTTTTTTGAATTTTTAAGACTTTTTTTTTTCAATTTCAGTGGGGGGTGCAGCTTCACGTTTTTTGAAAAACCCCCCTTCAATGGATCTGAAATTCAATATGTCAAAATGAGATTTATGTGCTAATTTCGTCCAACCACCAAATTTTTTTTTTTTTTTAATTTTTTTTTAATTTCAAATTTGGGGTAAATTTTTATAAAATTTAATAAGCCTAAATGAACGCTATGATAACGAACTGTCATATACCAAAAAGATTTTTTTGTTTTTTGAATTTTTAAGACTTTTTTTCAATATCAAAGTGGGGGGTGCAGCTTCACGTTTTTTGAAAAACTCCCATCTTCAATGGATCTGAAATTCAATATGTAAAAATGAATGCCAGATTTATGTGCTAATTTCGTCCAACCACCAAATTTTTTTTTTTTAATTTTTTTAAAAATTTTTTTTTTAAATTTCAAATTTGGGGTAATTTTTATAAAATTTAATAAGCCTAAATGAACGCTATGATAACGAACTGTCATCTACCAAAAAGATTTTTTTGTTTTTTGAATTTTTAAGACTTTTTTTCAATTTCAAAGTGGGGGGTGCAGCTTCACGTTTTTTGAAAAACTCCCCCCTTTAATGGATCTGAAATTCAATATTTTAAAATGAATGCCAGATTTATGTGCTAATTTCGTCCAACCACCAAATTTTTTTTTTTTTAATTTTTTTTTTTAATTTTTTTTAAATTTCAAATTTGGGGTAAATTTTTATAAAATTTAATAAGCCTAAATGAACGCTATGATAACGAACTGTCATCTACCAAAAAGATTTTTTTTGTTTTTTGAATTTTTAAGACTTTTTTTTCAATTTCAAAGTGGGGGGTGCAGCTTCACGTTTTTTGAAAAACTCCCCCCTTCAATGGATCTGAAATTCAATATGTAAAAATGAATGCCAGATTTATGTGCTAATTTCGTCCAACCACCAAATTTTTTTTTTTAAATTTTCTAAAAAATTTTTTTTAAATTTCAAATTTGGGGTAAATTTTTATAAAATTTAATAAGCCTAAATGAACGCTATGATAACGAACTGTGATATACCAAAAAGATTTTTTTTGTTTTTTGAGTTTTTAAGACTTTTTTTTCAATTTCAAAGTGGGGGGTGCAGCTTCACGTTTTTTGAAAAACTCCCCCCTTCAATGGATCTGAAATTCAATATGTAAAAATGAATGCCAGATTTATGTGCTAATTTCGTCCAACCACCAAATTTTTTTTTTTATTTTTTTAAAAATTTTTTTTTAAATTTCAAATTTGGGGTAAATTTTTATAAAATTTAATAAGCCTAAATGAACGCTATGATAACGAACTGTCATCTACCAAAAAGATTTTTTTTGTTTTTTGAATTTTTAACTTTTTTTTTTCAATTTCAGTGGGGGGTGCAGCTTCACGTTTTTTGAAAAACTCCCCCCTTCAATGGATCTGAAATTCAATATGTAAAAATGAATGCCAGATTTATGTGCTAATTTCGTCCAACCACCAAATTTTTTTTTTTTAATTTTTTTTTTTAATTTTTTTTAAATTTCAAATTTGGGGTAAATTTTTATAAAATTTAATAAGCCTAAATGAACGCTATGATAACGAACTGTCATATACCAAAAAGATTTTTTTGTTTTTTGAATTTTTAAGACTTTTTTTCAATATCAAAGTGGGGGGTGCAGCTTCACGTTTTTTGAAAAACTCCCATCTTCAATGGATCTGAAATTCAATATGTAAAAATGAATGCCAGATTTATGTGCTAATTTCGTCCAACCACCAAATTTTTTTTTTTTTTAATTTTTTTAAAAATTTTTTTTTAAATTTCAAATTTGGGGTAAATTTTTATAAAATTTAATAAGCCTAAATGAACGCTATGATAACGAACTGTCATCTACCAAAAAGATTTTTTTGTTTTTTTAATTTTTAACTTTTTTTTTCAATTTCAAATTGGGGGGGTGCAGCTTCACGTTTTTTGAAAAACTCCCCCCCTTCAATGGATCTGAAATTCAATATGTAAAAATGAATGCCAGATTTATGTGCTAATTTCGTCCAACCACCAAATTTTTTTTTTTAATTTTTTTAAAAAATTTTTTTTTAATTTCAAATTTGGGGTAAATTTTTATAAAATTTAATAAGCCTAAATGAACGCTATGATAACGAACTGTCATCTACCAAAAAGATTTTTTTTGTTTTTTGAATTTTTAAGACTTTTTTTCAATTTCAAAGTGGGGGTGCAGCTTCACGTTTTTTGAAAAACTCCCATTCAATGGATCCTTAATTCAATATGTAAAAATGAATGCCAGATTTATGTGCAAATTTCGTTGATGATAGTCTTCGATAGTCTTCAAAAAATAAACCATCGATCGTACTATCGATAGAACTATCGGCGAAAATTTGAAAAATTCAAGAAAACATCAAAATCTCAATTTTTTACATTCAGTCCAGTATATGTATTTTAGTACACGGAAGTGAAAGTTTGAAGTCGAAACAAAAAAAAATCTTCAAAGCCTTCCATAATGTCGTTTAAATTTTTTTTGTACATATACGAATACAAAACCTCAACAGAATCTGAAATAGTATGGTGCAATATGGGGATGTAAAAGTTGTAAAACTATCGATAGTAGGTACACATTAATATCGATAGTTTTTGATAGTTTTCAAAAAGCCATCGATGGTCTTCGATAGTGTTCAAAAAAATAAAATATCGATACTATCGATAGTGGCATCGATAGTTTCCCACCTCTAACTTGTACATGTGAATCCACTGGGCAAAATTGTGGTCTGGCGTGCCTATGACTAGCCACACATGACGGCAGAAAACGCGCAGAACTTGGGCAGAAAGTCGTAAAAACGCACGTCTTCATGTGTGCACATTGGCAGAAATACAAGGAAATCGAGGGTTTTTGTAAACCGGCGTTTTCTGCCTGCCCAAGTTCTGCGCGTTTTCTGCCGTTGTTTGGCTAGTCTATTTCTGATTAAATTTTGCCTATCACGCAGAATAAACAGTATATACCCACCAAAAAATCGAAGCCTTATTTAATAATTAAAACAGCAGATTTAAAGGCTTACGAAAGAAGGCCTGAAAATTATAAGGGTATCAAATATGTATGGTGTAAGGCTTAAAATAAGGCTGATTTTCCAAAGGCTCATCCGCCATGCGAAATAAGGCCTAGATATGTATTAGAAAGTTAAGAGCAGACAGAGTGAGTGCATAACAGAGGCAGTGCTGCCAGCGTCCTTTTCTTTATACCCGATTTGCAACAATACACAAAACTTTTTTGCAGGGTATGTATGTATATACATACATATATGTGTGTATGCATACTACTACTGGTACCCCAGTGCGAAATTGAAGCGCTTCAAGTGATCATACGTATAAAAATTTTTCGTTTACATACGTATATATTTACATCAACAATGTATGTAATACATACGCATATATGTATACAAAAATTGCAATAAAATAAAAAAATTAATGAAAATATGTACATATATAAAAGTTAAAAATTTACATTTTTGCATTTACTCTTCATCAAACTGTTTGAACTCTATATGGAATCGTTCAAAATGTCTTGTAAATACATTTTTTTTTTTTAAATCCATTATATGTCCGAAAGCATTAACAATCATAAAATATTTCGCGCAGGGCATTTTTGGTTTGCGCTAACAAACATTCACACGCGTGTTAAAGGAAGATCTGCGTTGAAAAACAAAACGACATTAGCATACACGGTGTGTTCGCTTGAAGGTTCACACACTGCGCTGCGCCGACCAATTGCGCTAGCGCCAACCTTGGCGTTATTGCGCTAAATCCGATTTGGAAAATGCGCCAACTCAATATTACGATAGTGCAATATAACATCCACTCAAATTACGTGCGGTAACACCAGCACCATACCGGCTGCAATATAGCGCTGGAGTAAAATGGCGCCACCACAACGCCAATAACTGGCCCGTATAGGCCCTTGGCAACTAACAATCTAGATTGTCCAGTTTGAGTGTTTTTTTTTTGAGTCAGTCAAATTTGAGTTTTTTGTGTGTGCTAGTGCAATCGGCAGCCGTCGTGCTACACGTACTTGTTGTCGGCTCGCTGTCAGCTCGCGGCGACGAAAATCAAAAATTTTTGATATTTGCGTCAATCACCCGACACTCGCACATATACACTTCCTCTCAATCCAGATTGTAAGTTCCCTGTAAAAATCATAGGATTATATGATCCATTTTGTGGTACGTAGGAGTACTTTCAAAGTGATCATAAACATAGACCCAAGCGAGCGACTCGTTTATCTGCATCGACTCGTAGTTAGCCGAACATTGCTACGAAAACCGAATGTACATATGTATATCGCGATAACGATGAAGCAAGTGCGTACATTTGTATGTATGTACATATGCATGCTCGTTTGAATGTGCACGATTTAGTAATAATGAGACATTGAACGCGACACAACATGTTAATATATAATACAATGGCGCTATTATAACTCTGACGAGTTTTATGGCCGAGCTTCTCTCCCAATTCGAGGTGTGCTCCTTTTTGTTTTTCCTACTAATTGGGTGGACCTACAGTTTTATGCCGGCTCCGAACGGCGAATGCATTTTTTGTGAGAAGTTTTTTCATGGCAGAAATACTCTCGGAGGGTATGCCGCCCACTGCCAAGAGGTGACCGCTGCTCTTAAAAAACCCAATAATTGGATTTTTACTAATTAGAAAAATTGTTTTGGTGTTTTGCTCGGACCGTGGTTTGAACCCGAGACCTATGGCATAGCAGGCGAGCACTCTACCCACTGCACCACAGCGGCCACACAAAACACAACATGTTGGTTGGTCCCATGTAGGTACTCCTTGGATTACCCGGGTGTCATGCGGAAATCGGAGTATGTGATCCCTGCCTAGGACATCGCCATGTTAAATGGACCATATTTTTTATATGAAAAAAAAGTCTTAAAAATTCAAAAAACAAAAAAAATCTTTTTGGTAGATGACAGTTCGTTATCATAGCGTTCATTTAGGCTTACTAAATTTTATAAAAATTTACCCCAAATTTGAAATTTAAAAAAATTTTTTTAAAAAATAAAAAAAAAAATTTGGTGGTTGGACGAAATTAGCACATAATCTGGCATTCATTTTTACATATTGAATTTCAGATCCATTGAAGGGGGGAGTTTTTCAAAAAACGTGAAGCTGCACCCCCCACTTTGAAATTGAAAAAAAAGTCTTAAAAATTCAAAAAACAAAAAAAAATCTTTTTGGTAGATGACAGTTCGTTATCATAGCGTTCATTTAGGCTTATTAAATTTTATAAAAATTTACCCCAAATTTGAAATTAAAAAAAAATTAAAAAAAAATTAAAAAAAAAAAATTTGGTGGTTGGACGAAATTAGCACATAAATCTGGCATTCATTTTTACATATTGAATTTCAGATCCATTGAAGGGGGAGTTTTTCAAAAAACGTGAAGCTGCACCCCCCACTTTGAAATTGAAAAAAGTCTTAAAAATTCAAAAAACAAAAAAAATCTTTTTGGTATATGACAGTTCGTTATCATAGCGTTTATTTAGGCTTATTAAATTTTATAAAAATTTACCCCAAATTTGAAATTAAAAAAAATTTTTTTTAAAAAATTAAAAAAAAAAATTTGGTCGTTGGACGAAATTAGCCAACACGGTAGGCAGGAAGCGACGATAGGTTGCATGAAAATGTCGAGAAAAAAGGAAAGTGGGGTTGTGTTATGTGATGTTTATAGATGAAACATCCGTTGAAATTAAAATCCGAGCTGCTCCTTTTTCAAGGATATCCACATTTTTTGTTTTTTTTGAAAGGATCAAATATTGAGGAAATCGAATATTCGCCACCGTCCAAATTTTTCCGATTTCAATACATTATTTGGTCGCTAAGGGATACAAAAAAAGGTATTAAAAAGAAAACAGGACACCTGTAGTGGAAAAATCCAATGTGAACAGGACCTAAAGGATAACCACTGAAATATAAAATAACACAAAAAGTACCCACTTTAATTTGCGTATAACTCCTAAAATGTTAACTCTACGTGAAAATTTCTTATTATATGTTTCATTCAGAATAAATAAAGAAATATTTCTTTAATATACAATTTTGATGTACCTGCAGTGCTTAATGTACTTTTGTGCATCTAAAGTGAAAATTTCAAAAAAAGTACGTTTTTTTTATGGTGCTATTTTAAGTTCAAATATTTTTCTAGTTTATGTAAATATTTTAATCTAATGATCCAACTCTCATTCCTACACATCTCTACGTTAATACTAAAAAAGAGTTAGAGCTGAGATACGCGCTAGCTGTGCACGGTGGGCGGGAAGCAACAATAGGTTGCATGGGAATATCGTAAAAACGATGGCCCAACGAATATGTGCCTAGCTGTGTGCTGGTACTAATTTTCGTTTAAAAAAAATGTTGGAGATTTTATTCACGCTTGCTGTGTGTTTATGAAGTATATTAGAATATCAGTTTACGTAAGTGTTTAGCCGGCGATCGTTTTTTCGATATTTTCATGCAACCTATTGTTGCTTCCCGCCCACCGTGCACAGCTAGCGCGTATTTCAGCTCCAATTCTTTTTAATATTAACGTATAGATATGTAAAAATGAGAATTGGATCATTAGATTAAAATATTTACATAAACTAGAAAAATATTTGAACTTAAAATAGCACCATAAAAAAAACGTACTTTTTTTGAAATTTTCACTTTAGATGGACCAAAGTGCATTAACCACTGCAGGTACATCAAAATTGTATATCAAAGAAATATTCCTTTATTTATTCTGAATGAAACATATTATAAGGAATTTTCACGTAGATTAACATGTTAGGAGTTATACGCAAATTAAAGTGGGTACTTTTTGTGTTATTTTATATTTCAGTGGTTATCCTTTAGGTCCTGTTCACATTAGATTTTTCCACTACAGGTGTCCATTTTTCTTTTTAATACCTTTTTTTGTATCCCTTAGCGACCAAATAATGTATTGAAATCGGAAAAATTTGGACGGTGGCGAATTTTCGATTTTCTCAATATTTGATCCTTTCAAAAAAAAACAAAAAATGTGGATATCCTTGAAAAAGGAGCAGCTCGGATTTTAATTTCAACGGATGTTCCATCTATAAACATCACATAACACAACCCCACTTTCCTTTTTTCTCGACATTTTCATGCAACCTATCGTTGCTTCCTGCCTACCGTGCCAAGGATGGGCATTTTTGCATTACCATTCAAAGTGCATTACCATTCAATAGTGAATGGTAGTGCAAAATTGGTTTGCATTACCATTCAGTAGGGAATGGGAATGCAAATTTGGTTTGCATTACCATTCAGTAGTGAATGGGAATGAAAATGTGGTTCGCATTACCATTCAGTAGTGAATGGGAATGCAAATGTGGTTTGCATTACCATTCAGTACTGAATGGTAATGCAAATGTGATTTGCACTACCATTCAATAGTGAATGCGAATGCAAAGGTGAATACATTCCCATTCATTGCATTCCCACTGCAAATGTGATTGCACTGGACTAGTACTCTATTCGGAAAAGTTGGTCTGAGAGGCATCCTCTTTCATAATAACTAGCGTTTGTTCGTGTTGAGTAAAATTTTTGTAAATTTGTTGAACTGTGTAATTATAACCTCAGAAGTTGAAAGAAATACTTTTACTTACAGGTATAACATAGAACATATGTACATATTACCATGCCGTGTTGGTTTCCCTTTACTTTGCTAAGCCTAATTCCATATTTATAATATCCCATAAACTTCCTTTCCGTTAATAAATAGATTAGCCACTTAATACCTTAACTATGGTCACAGGTTTTAACTGCTATTAAATGATGAATGGTTGTCCAAATCACTCGCACTCATTTTTAATTAATAGTCCAAATCACATTTGCAGTGGGAATGCAATGAATGGGAATGCATTCACCTTTGCATTCGCATTCACTATTGAATGGTAGTGCAAGCCACATTTGCATTCCCATTCACTACTGAATGGTAGTGCAAGCCACATTTGCATTCCCATTCACTACTGAATGGTAATGCGAACCACATTTGCATTCCCATTCACTACTGAATGGTAATGCAAATCAATTTTGCACTACCACTCATCATTGATTGGTGGCTGCAAGGCTGAATGCAATCAAAATTGAATGCAGCTTGCCCAACCCTGAAATTAGCACATAAATCTGGCATTCATTTTTACATATTGAATTTCAGATCCACTGAAGGGGGGAGTTTTTCAAAAAACGTGAAAATTGAAAAAAAAGTCTTAAAAATTCAAAAAACAAAAAAATCTTTTTGGTAGATGACAGTTCGTTATCATAGCGTTCATTTAGGCTTATTAAATTTTATAAAAATTTACCCTAAGTTTGAAATTAAAAAAAAATTTTTTTAAAAAATTTAAAAAAAAAATTTGGTGGTTGGACGAAATTAGCACATAAATCTGGCATTCATTTTTACATATTGAATTTCAGATCCATTGAAGGGGGGAGTTTTTCAAAAAACGTGAAGCTGCACCCCCCACTTTGAAATTGAAAAAAAAGTCTTAAAAATTCAAAAAACTAAAAATCTTTGTGGTAGATGACAGTTCGTTATCATAGCGTTCATTTAGGCTTATTAAATTTTATAAAAATTTACCCCAAATTTGAAATTTAAAAAAAATTTAAAAAAAAAATTTGGTGGTTGGACGAAATTAGCACATAAATCTAGCATTAATTTTTGCATATTGAATTTTCGACCCGTTGAGGGGGGGGGTCCAGCTTCACGTGAAGCTGCACCCCCCATTTTGACGTATAAAAAAAACCCCTTAAAATTGGAGCACACATTTTTTTTTTTTTGGAACAAATTAGCACATAAATAGCACATAATTCCTAGCCTATTAATTTTCAAATCCATTGAATGGGGGGTCCAGCTTCACGGAGCCGAAGTGAGGTTTTTTGTCTCTCCTGTAAAATTTCCAAAAATGGAATGAGCTAGTTTTGATAGAAAACGCTTCAAAAATAATATTTGGGATTATGCCACCTCTACAGATATTCAATGATGAATTGAAGCTGAATTAGTCCAACGATTAGGCAAAAGTAAATTTATGTATGTTTATAATTTTTTTAGGTATTATTATACTAAATTAATATGCGTATCAATTAATAGCTATTGCACTAAAAAATTATATTAATCAATTTTATATACACATTAATAAGTAAATTAATAAAATATGCATTCATGTAAATGTATTTCATTCAAACATGTAGTATTGGGTATACTACAAGACTTAAACAAAATAATACATCATATCTCACAAATTAATTATTTTTACTGTTTTAATGAGTCGACTCAAAAGTGCAAAAATACAATAATTACCAACTCTACACAGACGAAGGTGCTGGTGGCTTTTGGGGAATGCTGTTTGCACTTTGCATATAGGATATTTGATACTGTAGATTTTGCTGTAACGTTTTTAAATGGTCTCCCATCGTTTGTGATAATTTCTTGGTTCCAATCGTTGATTCAGTTGCCGCAGTTGTTTGGGACGGAGTAAATTTTTGCAAACGTCCCGTTGAAGGCTCCATAAAAATGCTGTGAATTGCTTGGGCATGTTGCCTCAATGCATACATTTGAAGAAATCCAGCATCACATTCAGGACATTTAAAACGTTCACCAGTATGTCGACGTATATGGGCTTTTAAATCGTTACTTTGAGCAAATCCGCGACCACAATCTTCACATTTGAATGGTCGCTCCCCCGTATGTGTACGCATATGAATAGTGAGATTATATGCGCGATGAAAGCCTTTTCCGCACAGATTGCATAGGTTGGGCTTAGTACCTGTATGATATCTACAAACAAAGAAGATTTGTTAATATAGGGGAAGTATAAGTGCCCAGCCAGCAAGGTACCGTACATTTTACGAACATTGCGATTTACGAGCTATTCTCGAATCAGAAAACAATAACAAAAGAAACTTTTTTCTATCATGTCAAAAAAAAAGAAAACGAAAAATTTCAAACTCAATATTTTAAAAGTATGTATGTTTGTAAAATGTCTGCATTTACGATAAAAAAAAACGGACGTAAAAAGATTCATATGAACATTTTAAAGCGAAATAGTATTCGTAGGCGAATCGTAAACGGATATCATAAACGATATTTAGAGAAAACACCAGTTTACGAGCTCGTTTACGATGATTTTGCTGGCTGGGTGTTGAAATGTATATATGTATGTATATAATACCATCCCTTTCCCTCTCTTTATCACTCTCCTCTCTCTCTCTCTCCTTTTAATTTACCCTCTCCTACTCTTTCCTTTTTCGTTTCCTTTGCCCTCTCCCTTTAGCGTCCCTATTCCTTTCACTCACATTCCCCTTTACTTTTCTCTTTCTTGTTTGCCTTTCCCTTTCGTTTTCCCATCCTTTTTTCGCAGGAAACCGGGTTGGGTATTAAGTCGAAGAGAACTCTTTATTGGAGCCCTGATTTCCGCTTTTCATTTGATACTAAACTCAAACCCCAAAAAAATTCCAGGGTTATCCGGTCAACGCTTTCACCCATATCTGGGAACCCGACCTAGGCATCATAATGAAAAGAGCGCAATGTTGAAGCCAAAGCTGTACAACGATATCAACAAAGAAAGAAATTTTGTTTTGCTGAATACAAAAAAAAAAAAAAAAATTATCAAAAATATTTTGTTCGTTGATTATCAAAAAAAAATATCACAACTATTTCGTTTCGTTGCTTATCAAAAAAATTATCAAAATTATTTCGACTCGTTCATCAAAAAAAAAAATATATATATAAAACAAAAAACTGGTTTCGGGCTTATGGTAGAATGGCAGTATGTTATGAATCAAATTTAATTAATGGGGGTAAGTAGAAAAAAATACAACAACTATTTACAGCGAAGGTTGAGTGTGTGGTGATAACACTTTGATTTTAAATACTTTGAAAAAAATAATTGTACAATCTTTTTTCATGCTGATAAATGTTATCATAAATTTTCTTGTCATTAATAATATTCATTGATCATAAAAAGAAATTCATTTTCATTAAATTGTATTTCACAATTAATTTTTAAAATAAAGAAAATATTTTATAAATAAAACGTTATAAAGTGGTGACCCCGAATATACGAATACGAATATGCCACTGCTTACTTCGCCAACTCGGAATGAAAATACAGATCAACCACAATTGGTTCTGCCTGGTTTTATGCCGCATACTCCAATTCAAGCTGCACAGTTCGCTGATTGTTTAATGGATTCTGCTGTGCCACCACAACCATCATCATCATCATCACTAAATATTCATGCTTCAACTATGCACAAATTTCCGCTGTTTTGGACCAAAAACCCGTCGCGCATCATTGCCACTTTCAGCGAATCTTCTGAACGCAAATTGAAACGACTTTTAAGTGGTCAAGTTTTGGGTGACCAGCAGCCTTCCCATTTTTTACGAACAATGCAAAGCTTGAGTCGTGGTCAAGTTGGGGATAATGTTTTAAAGTCGCTTTTTTTAGAGCAACTGCCTGAAAATGTACGAGCAATTCTCAGCATAAGTGACCAACAGGATATTAATAAACTTGCAGATCAAGCAGATAAAATTATGGACATAGCACGTCCTGTAAATATCGCTAGTTTAGATAGAGAACAAGAAGCACTAAAATTAGATGATATTTCAAAGCAAATCCAAGCACTCGAAAAACGTTTTTCAACATTTAATCGCAGTAGGAATAGTCATCGTCAAAGGTTTCAATCACGGCATCGATCTGGCAGTCGGAATAACAATCCAAATTATTGTTGGTATCATAAACGTTTTGGTGAGAAGGCTGCGAAATGCATAGCACCTTGCAGTTATGTAGCAAAAAACTAAATAAAGTATCGGAGCTCGCGGCCTCCGATATCGCATATTCTACTTCTGGCCGCATATTCATTTTTGACAAGTCAACACGAAAAAATTTTTTGATTGATACTGGTGCTGATATATCAAATTCCAATGGATGGATCTACAATACAAAAGAAGTCAGAAGTTGGTATTCAACTTTTCGCTGCAAATGGTACGAAAATTAAAACATTTGGTACTAAAATACTTCAATTAGATCTTGGACTTCGCAAATCCTTTTCTTGGTTGTTTATCGTAGCAGATTTTCTAAAACATTTTCATTTATTAACTGATTTGAAAAATTGCAAATTAGTTGATGGAAAAACTCTTTTGGAAGTATCTGCAAAAATTTGCAAGGAACGATCACACTACTCGACAAATTTTGATCAACTTTAACCACCAAAAATGAAATAATACTTTTCTAAAGCGAAATTTTACGCTGATTCCGAATATCATCTCCATTTTTTTGTGGCAGACCCAGTTTTCGAGATATTGGTAAAAATGTGGAAAAGGCCATATATGCAAGACATTGCATCACATAAGTGCATCAAAAAGTTTTATTAGACATCGTGGCGATTTGACATCTAGGAAGTGCTGGTAAAGGGAGCTCCAGCAAACATTTTTTGCCTTCACACTCCAAAATTGGTCAAGTAGTTTGGTTACAATGGCAAAAATAATGAAACAAAAATTTGAAAAAAAAATCGAATTTTTTTAAAGAAATTTCAGATTCGACTGTCCTAAAATCAGTAAAATTGTATGGGGGACAAAAAGTTAGCCCCCCTATCCTATAGAGAATTTAATTGTGAACATTTTAAGACTAATTGTGTAATAATCGGATGTACCGTTATTAAATTTCGACAACAAAATTGGGTTTATTCATAAAACTTTATTAAGGAGTAATACTCAAGATTATTTCATTCCATTTATTGCGTGTTTTGAAGAGCACAATATCTCTCAAAACAGCAATCAATAGGAAAAAAAATTAATTGAAGAAAAAAATATCTGTATTTCGCCATTTAAAAGAGAGGATAAATAATGAGCGATGTGAGTAAGTACTTTTGACTACTCTTTTGTGATTTTCTATATCTTTTACACGTATGATTGTCCAAAAAATAATCTCCCATCATATCCTCCTACCAAGACCCTTGATAATGCCATTCAAAAACTATTAAGTCCTGATGAAATCTCTCACCCTGTTCATCACTTTCAGCACCTAAGTTTGTAGGGAATTATGAAGATGTTAATGCTAGAAATGAATTTTAGGCGGTATATTACTTTCCTTGCTATATAGTTTTCCCATAAAGCAACTTTTGTTAAATAGAAATCCACAAACAGACTATATTCTAACTATTTTGTGCTTTTTGTTACTGCTTGCAGCAGTTTTTAACCTGTTTGTGGATTTCTAGGTAACAAAAAGTTAGTTTATTTGAAAAAGATTATAATATACCGTCTAAAATTCCTTCACATCTTCATAATTCCGTACAAATTTAGGCGCTGAAAGTGATGAACACGGTGAAAGATTTCATCAGGACTTAATAGTTTTTGAATGGCGATATCAAGGGTCTTGGTACGAGGATATGATGGGAGACTATTTTTTGGACAATCATACGTGTAACAAATGCAGAAAATCATAAAAGAGTAGTCAAAGATACTTACTCACATCACTCATTATTTATCCTCTCTTTAAAATCGCGAAATGCCGATATTTTTTTATTCAATTATATTTGTTTTTCCTATTAATCGCTGTTTTGGGAGATATTGTGCACTTCAAAACACGTACTAAATGGAATAAAATAATCTTGAGTATTACTCCTTAATAAAGTTTTATGAATAAAACCAATTTTGTTGTTGAAATTCTACTCTTCCGGAAAATGTTTGGTTAAGGACTTTCAATAAAAATAGATAAATATAAATAGCGGTACATCCGATTATTACACAATTAGTCTTAAAAACTTCACAATTAAATTCTCTATAGGATAGGGGGGCTAACTTTTTGTCCCCCAAACAATTTTTCTGATTTTAGGACAGTCAAATCTGAAATTTCTTTAAAAAAATTCGATTTTTTTCAAATTTTTTTTTTCATTATTTTTGCCATTGTAACCAAACTACTTGACCAATTTTGGAGTGTGAAGGCAAAAAATGTTTGTTGGAGCTCCCTCTACCAGATCTTCCTAGATGTCAAATTGCCACGATGTCTAATAAAACTTTTTGATGCAATGTCTTGCATATATGGCTTTTTCTACATTTTTACCGATATCTCAAAAACTGGGTCTGCCACAAAAAAATGGAGATGATATTCGGAATCAGCGTAAAATTTCGCATTAGAAACGTATTACTTTATTCTTGGTGATTTTTTTGTCGAGTAGTGTCATTAGGCATTACAACAATATTGAAGGATAACAGTGTGTATAATAAACTGTTGGAAGAATATCCTGAAATCCACAATGTAGCACTTTCGCAATGTGGCAAAAATAATAACGTTTTTCATCATATCGAAACTTCAGGTCCTCCAGTTCGAGCAAAAGTTAGGCAATTAGATTCAAAACGTTTAGCAATCGCAAAAAAGGAGTTCCAATTCATGTTAGACAATAAAATTATTCGTCCATCAAAAAGTAGTTGGTCTAATCCTCTTCATATGGCTCCAAAAGGAAATGGAGACTAGAGACCATGTGGTGACTATCGATTTTTGAATAAAATAACTATTCCAGATCGGTACCCTATTCCTTTTATCACGGATTATGTACACTGTCTTCATGGGCGCAAAGTTTTTTCGAAGTTAGATCTTATGCGAGCATACCATCAAGTAAATGTTAATCCGCAGGACATAGAAAAAACGGCAATCTTTACGCTGTTTGGTTTATTTGAATTTCTTAAGATGCCCTTTGGATTAAGAAATGCTGCACAAAGTTTTCAACGTCTGATGGATGAAGTATGTCGCGGTTTAGATTTGTTTTCGTTTATATTGATGTCTTGATTGCATCGGAAAATAAAGAACATTTGCAACACTTGAGAATGGTTTTTGAACGGTCTCGAGAATTTGGTATGATTATTAATTCGGCAAAGAGTCTATTTGGAGTACAAGAAATTGATTTTCTTAATTTCCATATTTCATCCGAAGGTAGTACACCAGTTGTCGACAAAGTTAAAGCAATTGCTGACTTTCCAAAACCTCAAACAGTTTCTGAATTACGACGATTTCTTTGTATGTTAAATATCTATCGATGGTTTCTACCTCAAGCAGCACAACATCAAGCCCTACTTAATGAGTATCTTAAAGGAGCAGTTAAAAAAAACAAACGTCGCATAAGTTGGACAACTGAAGCTGAGGAAGCTTTTTGTAAATGCAAACAATTGATTTTTAGTGCAACTCTTCTTGCTCATCCGGTAAAAGATGCTAAACTATCGGTCAAAGTTGATGCTTCAAATATTGCTATTGGAGCAGTATTAGCAACAAACTTCACGCAAACTTAGTTCTGCAGAATGCAAGTACAGCACGTATGATCGTGAGTTACTTGCTGCTTACAATGCTGTAAAACACTTTCGTCAATTTTTAGAAGGCCGAGATCCGTCAAAAGCTTCACCCAGGCAATACAGACACTTGGATTATATTGGCCAATTTACAACTAAAATCGTACATATTTCTGGTGCCAATAATATTGTTGCGGATGCTATGTCAAGGATTGAGGAAATTTCTACAATTGATTATACTCGACTCTCTGAAGCTCAGAAAACGGATGAAGATATTCAAAAACAAGTAAAAGCGCGGCTGTATTCGGCCGTACCGAAGACTTCATACCTTTCATGAGTGGGGAAATGAAAAGTTACCTATGTATGTACATAGCCTAATTTAGTATAATTTATAATTTAAATTCTGTGGGTTATTTATGGAAGGATTTATTAGAAAAAATGGTGCCTGGGCTATTTAAATGGAGGAGTTATACACAAAAATGTCCATATCTGAACAATCGGTTGTATGTCAGCTATGTGTTATAATGGTCCGATCTTGATAATTTTCGGTAACCTAGTTTGGGTCCATATGGGTACAAATACTTTAAAATTTCTCGCCGTTAGTTGTTAAAATGGAGGAGTTATACACCAAAATGTCTATATCTGAACAATCGGTTGTATGGGAGCTATATGTTATAGTGGTCCGATCTTGACAATTTTCGGTAATCCCGTTTGGGCCCATATGGGTACAAATACTTTAAAATTTCACGCCGTTAGTTGTTAAAATGGAGGAGTTATACACCAAAATGTCTATATCTGAACAATCGGTTGTATGGGAGCTATATGTTATAGTGGTCCGATCTTGACAATTTTCGGTAACACCGTTTGGGTCCATATGGGTACAAATACTTCAAATATTCACGCCGTTAGCTGTTAAAATGGAGGAGTTATACACCAAAATGTCCATATCTGAACAATCGGTTGTAGGGGAGCTATATGTTATAGCGGTCCGATCTTAACAATTTTCGGTAATCCCGTTTGGGCCCATATGGGTACAAATACTTTAAAATTTCACGCCGTTAGTTGTTAAAATGGAGGAGTTATACACCAAAATGTCTATATCTGAACAATCGGTTGTATGGGAGCTATATGTTATAGTGGTCCGATCTTGACAATTTTCGGTAACACCGTTTGGGTCCATATGGGTACAAATACTTTAAAATTTCACGCCGTTAGCTGTTAAAATGGAGGAGTTATACACCAAAATGTCTATATCTGAACAATCGGTTGTATGGGAGCTATATGTTATAGTGGTCCGATCTTGACAATTTTAGGTAACCCCGTTTGGGTCCATATGGGTACAAATACTTCAAAATTTCAGGCCGTTAGCTGTTAAAATGGAGGAGTTATACACCAAAATATGTATATCTGAATAATCGGATGTTGTGGAACTATATGTTATAGTGGTCCGATCTTGACAATTTTCGGTAACCTTGTTTGGGCCAAAATGGGTACACCTACTTCAAAGTTTCATGTCCTTAGCTGTTTAAATGGGGAAGTTATGGACAAATTACATCCAAAAATTTCATGTATATCTGAATAATCGGTTGTTTTCTATATGTTATAGTGGTCCGATTCGGCCGGTTCCGACAAATGATCAGCTGCATATAATTTCATTCAGATATCTCAAAAACTGAGGGACTAGCTTGCGTTCACACAGACGGACGGACGGACAGACGGACATGGCTTAATCGACTCAGCTCGTGATTCTGATCATATCGGTATATATTTTGGTGGGTCCCCCACGCTTCCTTCTGGTACTTTCGACAAAAATTTTTTGGCACTAAGTTATAATACCATTCCATTCTCATGAAAGGTATAATTACTTCTATCAACTGATTTAGCTATTTCACGAAAAACCATTTTCGATCATCAGCACTCTTTTCGGAAGTGGATGCTCCTCCCGGGGATTGAACCCGAGATACATTCCATATATCGCAATGATCCAACGCATTTACACGCTCGACCATTGAGACTCTGTGCAAGCTGTTGAATTTTTCCCACTTTTGCCTTTTTCTGTAAATAGTTCGTTGGCTTCGTGAGCAAATGTGCTAAGTCCAATTTTTTATCAAAACTGAGATTTTAATGCAGTAAGATAGTACAACTAAAACTCGTTTCGGTTATAAATGTAGCAAGTTATAATGTCTTCGTCTTCGCTAGAAGACATTATTGTTATTATTGAGTGATTTGTTGAAGTTAAAAATTTTGTTTTGCAAATTTCGATGTTTGTTTTCCTATTTTCTGCCGATTACGCACCGAAAGTATTCCCACAAGTGTGAAAAACACAGCAACGCGGAATCGTTTCGGTAAGCTGAAAATACCGAGCAAAAAATGTCGATCCGATGTCGTACCGAGTAATGTGAAAAGGCCCTTAAAATACATCGTCTGCCAAAAAGAAGTTACCATAATGTCTGTTTTTGATGGTGTAATGCAGTGTTAAGCAAATGTGCTAAGTCCATAAAAATTTTTTTTTTTCAAAAATCTACGTGCTAAGTCCAGGTGAAAATGAGAAATTATTGGTTTTTTTAATTTGTTTTGTAGAATGATATAGAATTATTACTACATTGCTTTAATATGCATGGCTTGGGACTGTAAACGTTAATAATTTGCGAAAGTGACTAGCTTTCCCACCAATTTGATATGCAAACTAGTTTGCGGTACTTCTTACATTTTTATTATAATTGTATGCGTTTGATCGAAAGGCGGTGTACCAATTTTATATAGAGAGGGTACAGCATAATATTGGCGTAGTCACACCCATTATCAACAGTTTTATATCTCATCAGAGCAAGCCTAAAATATTCTTGTTAGTGCAAAATTTCATCCCTTTATGACTTTTAGTTACAAAGATGCCACGTCACAAGTTTCCAAAGGGAGTTTTACAATTTTTTTAAGTAGGCGTGGTTACAAACCAATTTTGCTAAAATTTTACTACAAGTAATAAAAGTACATATGTACCTACAACAAGTTCCGCCGCAATATCTCAATTATTTGTCGAGTTATGGGCTCCGAAATGTCTTAGATTCACGATGCCACGCCTATTTTGAAAAATATTTGTCCATAGTTGGACTCATGCCAAAAACTTTCAATGAATTATCTTCATATTGGACAAAGACGTCGCTTAAAATGTTTTTATTAGTTCCATTTATAGTTCCCATATATAAAAGTGGGCGTGGTCTTCTACCGATTTGGACAATTTTTCGTCCAAACCTTTGCCCTAGCAAGTAAATTACGCCTTCCACATTTTATCTATATATCTACTATGGTTAGTGGCCGCTGTGGTGCAGTGAGTAGAGTGCTCGCCTGCTATGCCAGAGGTCTCGGGTTCAAATCACGGTCCGAGCAAAACACCAAAACAATTTTTCTAATTAGTAAAAATCCAATTATTGGGTTTTTTAAGAGCAGCGGTCACCTCTCGGCAGTGGACGGCATACCCTCCGAGTGTATTTCTGCCATGAAAAAGCTTCTCAAAAAAAATGCATTCGCCGTTCGGAGCCGGCATAAAACTGTAGGTCCACCCAATTAGTAGGAAAAACAAAAAGGAGCACACCTCGAATTGGGAGAGAAGCTCGGCCATAAAACTCGTCAGAGTTATAATAGCGCCATTGTATTATATTATTATTATTATTATTATTATCTACTATGGTTTCTGAGTTATTTATCACTTATAAAATTCTTAGAATTTATCCTTTCATAAGTGGGTGTGGCACCGCCCATTTTCGAGAATTTCAATTTATTTCTTTATAACGGCGTAAGCTCATTGCATGTATGAAATTTCATCCATTATCACTTTTTGCGTGTTTTTCGAAATATACTATATAGGGAAAGTGGGCGTGGTTATCATCCAATTTCGCCTATTTTCAATACCAACTTTCCCTGTCTAGTTAGGAGCCTCTGTACCAAATTTCATCAAAATATTTCAATTTTACTACGTACATTTGAGTATAATAATTTGTGAGAAAATGTGCTAAGTCCACCTAAAAAAAACAAAATCATAGAAAGCAAATGTGCTAAGTCCTAAAGAAGCATGTAACTTTGTACGAGCTTTATATTAAAATGTGTCGATAACTGATATTTTAGCACGACCATCTGAGGAAGAAAACTGCAAAAATTGAATTAAATAAATTTCGTGCTAAGCACTAAAAAACTCTTTCAAGTAAAATTGTTAACGTTGTTTGGTATATACATAAAAAAATACCAACAACAAATGTTCATCGCGAACTGCCTACAACAAAAAATTCAACATGCTTGAGTTGAATATATGCAAAGCATATACACTAAATGCGTTTTTTTGATCTAACATACCTCTCCGGCCACAGAATATGAAAATAGGATGTTGTAGGATAACTAAGCTGATTTTTGTTTTTTTTTTTTAGACAAAAAACTGAGTGGGCTACTCCAAAAACAGCGATTTTTTTTTTTAAATTCCATGATAGGTTTAGATTCATATATAAAAAAAACTACAGAATTCAAAATAAAAAAAACAAAAGATACATATTCTCATGTAAAATTAACGGCTAAATCGAATGGTGTACTCAGTTTTTTAGTGTGAGCCATAGGGAAGGTACCAAGATCGCCTAAAGTGGAATTTTATTTTTTTAGTCACGAATTTTCAAGTTTAGACCCTGGTATTTTCAAGATACCTTAAATTTCTTTTTAATCAAAATATACAGGAATCTGCGCAAATTAATGCAGTTTTCAGAAAAGTTTATTTGATCGAAATCGAGCTTTTTTTGTCCAAGCTACTTTGGTTCAAATGAAAAAAACATCAGCTTAGTTATCCTAAAACATCCTATTTTCATATTCTGTGGCCGGAGGGAAGATCTGAGAAACTTTGCCGAAAAAAAACGAATCTAATATACACACAAACGTTAATGTTGAAAATGAAAAAGGCAAAAGTGGGAAAAATTCAACAGCTTGCACAGTCTCAATGGTCGAGCGTGTAAATGCGTTGGATCATTGCTGCTGAAGAAAGAATGTATATCGGGTTCAATCCCCGGGAGGAGCATCCACTTTCGAAAAGAGTGCTGATGATCGAAAATGGTTTTTGGTGAAATAGCTATACACTCAACTTTCGCTGTAAATAGTTGTTGAATTTTTTTCTACTTACCCCCAACAATTAAAAATTGAATTAAATAAATTTCGTGCTAAGCACTAAAAAAAACTCTTTCAAGCAAATTTAATTGATTTTCTGAAATAAATCTGGAAATTGTATTTTTTATTAACGTTATTTTTTGATATTTTTTTTTGTTGACTACCGCAACGAAATTTTTTCAATATTTTTTTTGATAATGAACGAAACCAAATTATTTTTGAAAATTATCAAAACAGTAATATCATGTTCAGACATAAAAATTAATTAAGTCAATTGGGGTTGATTGAACATCTTTAGATTTGGTGTTCAGACATATTTAATTTACTTGGCCCATTTAACAGGTCGGCTCAAGATACATACACACATACACGCCGTGAGCTGAATATCAAACTCTCGTGACCTAAAGGTCAAAATTGCAAGGAGGACGAAATAATTTGACATTCATCTCACAATTTTTACCAATCGTAAACACGAATGCATGTATAAAATAAGCAGAAATAAAAACAAATTTGATAGGTGATGAAGAAGAACAAGAATGCAGCTGATCTGACGAACCAACCTGTTTAGTGGACACTGACGCTAATCACATTTCTCTTTTCATGACATTTCATTTTACTTATGAAACAAACCTTTTAACAGGGTTGCATGCAGAATTGTTCTTCATTAACAACTCATTAATTTCTAATGAAGCATTAACTTGGTCAATTTTTGTATGGTAAATTGAGAATCATTGGGCTTGAAAATTGAATGAAGGCTCTTAATGTTCAATTAAGGTTGTGTCTGAACATAACATAAGGGTCTTCATCCAAATTGAATCCTATTTTTTTTTTTTTGTGGCCGCTGTGGTGCAGTGGGTAGAGTGCTCGCCTGCTATACCAGAGGTCTCGGGTTCAAACCACGGTCCGAGCCAAACTCCAAAACAATTTTTCTAATTAGTAAAAATCCAATTATTGGGTTTTTTAAGAGCAGCGGTCACCTCTCGGCAGAGGGCGGCATACCCTCCGAGTGTTTTTCTGCCATGAAAAAGCTTCTCAAATAAAATGCATTTCGCCGTTCGGAGCCGGCATAAAACTGTAGGTCCACTCAATTAGCAGGAAAAACAAAAAGGAGCACACCTCGAATTGGGAGAGAAGCTCGGCCATAAAACTCGTCAGAGTTATAATAGCGCCATTGTATTATATATATTACTATGAATATTTTCATACTAAAATTGCTAATTTTTTTTTCTACCTCAACCCGCGAGAGAGAAAAAATATATATATTTTTACTATTCGCGATGTTTGTAAAAATTCTATTAGTATATAGGTACATTAGATGAGTTTTTTTTTGTATGGGATTCTTTAAACCTTCTCAGATCCTCCCTCCGGCACCGGAATATGAAAATAGGATGTTTTAGAGTAAGTAAACGGAAAAACATGTTCACTTTTCCAAAAACTGGATGGGGCTACACCGAAAACCGCGCAAATTCCCAGAATTTCAAGCTATGTTTAGATTTATATCTGAAAAATGTTAGGATTTTGCACAAGAAAAAAAATTTATACCCACCCATACGAAAAATTAACCGCTAAATCGAATGCCATATTCAATTTTTTGGTACACTACCCAGGGAAGGTTATAACGCGGCCTAAAGTGACCATTTTCTTTTTTTCTCATGAATCTTCAACTTCTTGCCCTATACTCTTTCCGAAAACGGAAATTATTTTTCAACTATGTAAATCACACGGCAGGCTACGTTATTTGATGCGCTTTCCATAAATTTTCTTTTTTTTTCTCGGATATAGTTTTTATTGTATCATTCTTAAAGAATATGACAATTTTTATAAAATCTTAACCTAGTATACAATGACGTTATTCGTTGCCACTGCTTCAAATAACATTTGGATGAAAAGCAATTTTATTTGACATAAAATAAATACTTATGAATACATTTAATATGTGTATCGGAGTATTTTTGTTTTTGTTAGAATATGTTCATATGGATGTATGTATGTAATTTTATTTCATACTAGCTGACCCGGCAGACGTTGTTCTGCTAAAATTTATTCCTATGAAGCCTAAAGAAAAGTCTTTGATTACCGTATTGCTAACCATTATCTTAGAGTCCATCTTAATGACTGCGAATAATGAAAAATTGTCTATTCTCTGAATAAAAGTTATATTTATATTCGCCGCGACAAACCTACTTCCCCCGATCCCTATCTCTATCCAATCCCTATCTCTATTTCAGTCTCAATCTCAATCTCAATCTTTATCCCTATCCCCATCCCTATCCCTATCCCTATCCCTATACCAATCCCTATCCCTATCCCTATCTCTATCCCTATCCCTATCCCTATCCCTATCCCTATCACTATCACTATCACTATCACTATCACTATCACTATCACTATCACTATCACTAACACTATCACTATCACTATCACTATCACTATCACTATCACTATCCCTATCCCTATCCCTATCCCTATCCTTATCCCTATCTTTATCCATATCATTATCCCTATCCCTATCCCTACCCCTACCCTTATGCCTATCCCTATCGCTATCCCTATCCCTATCCATATCCCTATAGCTACCTACCGGGACCTTCCATCAACATCCGGGCCCACTACTTTAGCCATCTCTGGGAAACAGCCTTAGATAGAAAATAGCTGTATGTGGAAGCCTGCTTAACGCTTTTCATTTGCTACCAATATCGTTCGAAAACATTCAGGGGTTCACGCTTTGACCCAAATCTTGGAACCCGGCCTAGGCATCACTATTTAAAAAGCTCTTTGTTGAACTCCTCCTCAACAGCTTTCATTTGATACCAATATCGCTCAGAAACTTTCCATGGTCACTCGGTCCCACGTTTTAATCCATATCTGGGAACCCGGCCTAGGTATCGCAATGAAAATAACTTTATGTTGAAGGCCTGTTCAACACCTTTCATTTGATACCAATATTGCTCGAAGACTTGCTGGATCGATCTGGGTCCTCATTTAGGTCTGTATTCCGAGAAGCTTCCTCTTTTTAGAAATTCTCTATACACTACTATGTGCACTAACACCACATGAATATACTGTGAAAATTTCATAAAGAACGGCTGGTTACTTTGGGAGTTTGTAAAGGACACACATCCACAGATGCACACATACACATATACACACCGATTTTTCCAATTTTCGGACTTTTCCGGAGGGATTTCCCAAAAATTTTCTTCCGTACGAACCATCTCCTCGAGAATACGAACAACTGACAAAAAATTTTACAGAAATCGGCCCAGCCGTTCTCATCTGATGAGGTTAGTAACATTTTTTACACCATTTTTATATATATAGATTCGTTCATTATGTTATTCATTTTCATTATTTACATATGTATTTTTGCCGTTGGAATGGAATGGAATTCCAAGCAGCTGAATGCATAGTATTAAAAGTTCGTACGGCCTGACAGGAGAGGCTTATCGATGACACAATCGTGTGTTGCATTAGGAAGTGTTGTTGCAGTTTCGTATTGGAAGGAATTCCAATAAGCTGCGTGTATGAACTTAGGAATTTTTACGGCCTAATGGGATAGGCTCGTCCGGAACACAATCATATATATGTTATACATGTGTATTAATAAATTCTGTTGTAGCTTTCTGAATGGAAGGAAATTCAGTAAGCTGCTTTTTATAATTTATTATTATTATTATTATTATTATTATTATTATTATTATTATTATTATTATTATTATTATTATTATTATTATTATTATTATTATTATTATTATTATTATTATTATTATTATTCAGCGACGTTCATCATTATCTAAAGTTACTCTCGAGATATTGGTCTAGCAGAATATGACCTTATGCACAATTAAGTTTTACATCCTTTCTCTTTAACCGCCTAGGATAGCTTTGCTTTAGGAGACTTTTTGCTAATGAATTAGGATGGTTGGCTAATCTTTTCGCATAATTTGCTTTTATTTTCTCTATCTCTTCGGCCACCGTATTTATCTTTAGGTTACTATGAATAATTGAATTTTTTACATACCAAGGCGCTTTGCATATTGTTCTTAATATCTTGGACTGTAGCCTTTGAATTCTTTTTACGCTAGATTTCGATGCTGAGCCCCATAGTTGAATTCCATACATCCAAATTGGTTTTAAAACCATATTAAATATTAATATCTTATTATCTAAGCCCAGTCTAGAACTTGGACCAATTAACCATTGCAGCTGGCTTATTTTCAACTTGGATTGCATAATCTTTTTGTCAATGTGATTTTTCCAAGTCATTCTTCTATCCAGTGTGACTCCAAGGTACGTAACGAAGTCTTTCTGAGTTATTATTTTCCCATTTATTGAGACTGGTGGACATGTGTCTTTCTTCAGGCTAAAAGTTACTTGTACACATTTAGATTCGTTGACCTTAATTCTCCACGTAGTAAGCCATTCCTCTAAAGTTTTTATATGTCTCTGCAATTGGATAGTAGCAGTTATGGGATTTGCGTGCACACTTAGTATAGCCGTATCATCTGCGAAGGTCGACGTGACAAGTCTCGCGTTCGTTGGCAGATCGCTTGTGTAAATTAAGTATAATACAGGCCCTAGAACACTACCTTGTGGAACTCCAGCAGAAATTGGATGACTTTCGGTTGTAAAACTTTTGTGCCTTACCCGAAATTTTCTACCTGTTAAAAAGCTTTCTAGGATCCCGCACAGATTATATGGAAGTGTTTGTTTTATTTTATACAAGAGCCCTTCTAGCCATACTTTATCGAAGGCTTGTGCCACATCTAGGAATAGTGCGGTGCAATATCGTTTGGTTTCAAAAGTTGACCTTATTTCTGAAACAATCCTATGCACTTGTTCTATCGTACCGTGCTGCTCTCTAAATCCGAACTGGTGACTTGGTATGGTTTCGTGCAGTTCTAAAATGGGCTGAATTTTTCTCAGCAACAATTTTTCGAATAGTTCGGAAAAGATAGAGATTAAGCTTATTGGCCTGTAGGAGCTTACTATTGTCGGGTCTTTGCCTGGTTTTGGGATCATGATAATTTCAGATAGTTTCCATGGATTAGGAAAGTGACATAATCGGAGAATACTATTGAAGATGTATAGTAGTTGCTTAATAGCTGCTATGGGAAGCGCTTTTAACATTTCACCCGTTATTCTGTCGTACTCTGGTGCTTTCTTATTCTCTATGTCTTTGGGTATAGTTTTATTCAAGTCATCTAGTTTAAATCCAAGTGGGATTGCTGGTAATTGTATGGTATTTTCTTGGAGAACATTTTGACCTTCATTTGGAGTAAATACATTTGAAAGATGGGTTGCAAAAGCTATTCCCTTTTCGTGGTCACTTCGAGCAAATTCACCATTTTGCATTCGTATTGGAGGATCCTGCTGAACCGGCCGTTTTAGATATTTGAGAGAGCGCCACAAGGAATAATCTGTACCAGATGTGGCCGTGAGGGAATTAATTCTATTTTGAAATTTTGTTTCCCTTTTCTCCTCTAGGAGTATTTGGAGCACTTTCGTGCATTTTTTTAGCTCGTTTTTCAGAGTTGGAGATCGCAACCTTTGCCAGTCTCTCCTAAGTTGCCTTTTCTTGGAAACTAGCTCAATGATATCGTTTTCATTGAAAGAACTAAAGCTTTGCTGCTGGGTTGTATTAGGACGTAAGGGCGTTGAAACCTTTGCTGCCACTTGCAGTAAGTTTGTGAAGTCAATTATCGCATATTCCACTTCGGCGGCTGATTTAAGGCTCACATTTGGATTAATATGCGAACTTATAAATTTTCTGTACTTCAGCCAATTCGTAAATCTATTAGTTAAGCTTGGGTTCAGTTCGTTTAAAGCTGGAAAGGTTTTAATAGATACGACGCAAGGAGAGTGATCAGATGATAGGTCAAAAAGTGATTCTATCTGAAGTATTTCCCGATCGAGGCCGCGAGTTACCCCAAAATCTATGAGGTCGGGGGTTTTACTCCTATCAGTGGGCCAATATGTTGGCTGTCCGGTTGATTAATGTCAAGACCAGTGCTTTGGATTGCTTTGAACAAGTTTCTTCCTTTTGGTGTTATTAGCCTAGATCCCCAAAAAGTATGTTTAACATTGTAATCACCTGCTGCTAGAAATCTCTTGCCTAACTTGGAGAAGTATTCAGTGAATTGGTATTCTGTTATATTAAAACGGGGAGGGCAGTATATTGCAGATACAGTTAATCCGCCAGAACTATCATCTACGTACACTGATGTTGAGTGTATATACTCTTTGCAATATTATTCTAGAACGTGGTGCTTAATCCTCTTTCTTATAAGTATACCGGTTCCACCTCTAGCTTTTCCTTCAGGGTGCTTGGTATTATAGAACATATACCCATCAATATTAAAATTATTAAACACAGTCAGATGGGTTTCAGACACTAACATTATGTCAATTTGGTGATTTTCTAGGAAAACATGGAGTTCATTGCGATGTTGGCCTATGCCGTTAGCATTCCAGAAACCTATATTGAAACAATTCATGGTCTTGACAAAATTGTTTGAAGTAGGAGATTTTGATTCCTAATCAATTCTTGCATCATGTTTTGCATTGACTTCATATGGTCCTGCATCATATGAACAAAGCTATTTAGAGTGTTTTCGGGTGATGTTGTTGGATTGGAATCGTCTTGGATTTCGGTCTGTTGTGTGCTTCTTAAGACTTGAGCGTATGAGTACGTTCCCAGATTTCTCTGCGGAGCTGTATTAATAGTTGGTTTTAGCACATTTTGAGGTTGTGGGACAGGTACAGTTTTAGGTTTTTTGCTACCTTTCTCTTTTAATGAAATGTATACTGGGCAACCCCTATAATTAGCAGTGTGATTTTGACCCCAGTTACTGCACTTCTTATTTTCTGGATTTGCTATAGGTTTCTCGCACTCTTTGGAGCTGTGCAAATTTCCGCAAATTACACATACGCTAGGTAATGTGCAATATCGTTTCGTATGCCCGAACTCCTGACAATTATGGCATTGTACGGGGCCCACACGTTTATGCGGTTCTTCCACAGAGATTCTTCGGTGTAGAAGATAACGCAATTTATAAATTGGATGTACTTCTCCCTTCTTTAAGAGCTGGAAGTCTGGCTCGATTTCAACCCTGAACATCGGTTGCGGTATGTTGGCTTTATTTTTGATATTGTAAACATATCTGACTTTAAAGCCTTCCTCGTTTAATGCAGTCTCTATTTCTGCCGGGCTTACGGAATTTTCTATTCCTTTTAGTACAACTGACAAGCCACGGCTACTTTTTAGCTGATAGGTATAGAAATTTTTCTTCCTGTTTTCAAAGTCTTTAGTTATTTTGCGAAAATAATCCTCACTATAAGTTTGAATTTTAACATCCTGTATATTGCCTTTTTTTATAAGTACGACATGGAAGTTTTTAGGACCTACTAGCTCAACCAGTTTGCTTACTAATTTATTAGAGCTTTGTTCTCGCAGGTAAATTGGAGGGGCTTGGAACTCTTTTGTGGTTTTTCCACTTGAATATTTTGAGATTCAGCGAGCACACTGAATCTGTTGTCGCCCAATGTTATTTTCGGTGCCTCTTTTGTTGCCACTGCTGGCAGGTCACCTTTGATTAATTTGGAGGGATTCGATTTCCCATTCTTTTCTGGGGTTCGCTTTCTTTTTTTAAGGATATAGCGATCCAAGCCAGTTTGCACTTGTATTTTCTTGGCGTTTTTATCTGCCATTTTTATGGTATCGCCAGCTTTATTTTGAGCTCCAGCTGCGGAAGTACTTGCTAGAGGCTCTGTGAATTGAGGGCAAGTAATTTGGACACTCGGGGAACAGGACCGTGCCCTTTGTTCAATCGCCGTGTTTCCTTTTCCGGCTTTTTCGTTTATATCAAACGATTTAAAGGTGAAATACGCATTGCGCACGCGATCGTTTGAAGAAGAAGTGCCTGGGGCACTCATATGCATATGTACATATGTATTTTATTTTATTTTATTTACTAGCTGTACCCGGCCAAGCTTTGCTTTGGCCCACTTCCTATTATAGGTACTTGAAGCGAAAAACGGCACACTTTAAAATACGTTGGAAGTATCTAGAAACCGAAATTACCTCGGGCTGCAGAGCTCAGCACAATTCAGATAAGTTTAAGAAAAGTGAAGGAAAAAGCTTTGCTGCTGGGTTGTATTAGGACGTAAGGGCGTTGAAACCTTTGCTGCCACTTGCAGTAAGTTTGTGAAGTCAATTATCGCATATTCCACTTCGGCGGCTGATTTAAGGCTCACATTTGGATTAATATGCGAACTTATAAATTTTCTGTACTTCAGCCAATTCGTAAATCTATTAGTTAAGCTTGGGTTCAGTTCGTTTAAAGCTGGAAAGGTTTTAATAGATACGACGCAAGGAGAGTGATCAGATGATAGGTCAAAAAGTGATTCTATCTGAAGTATTTCCCGATCGAGGCCGCGAGTTACCCCAAAATCTATGAGGTCGGGGGTTTTACTCCTATCAGTGGGCCAATATGTTGGCTGTCCGGTTGATTAATGTCAAGACCAGTGCTTTGGATTGCTTTGAACAAGTTTCTTCCTTTTGGTGTTATTAGCCTAGATCCCCAAAAAGTATGTTTAACATTGTAATCACCTGCTGCTAGAAATCTCTTGCCTAACTTGGAGAAGTATTCAGTGAATTGGTATTCTGTTATATTAAAACGGGGAGGGCAGTATATTGCAGATACAGTTAATCCGCCAGAACTATCATCTACGTACACTGATGTTGAGTGTATATACTCTTTGCAATATTATTCTAGAACGTGGTGCTTAATCCTCTTTCTTATAAGTATACCGGTTCCACCTCTAGCTTTTCCTTCAGGGTGCTTGGTATTATAGAACATATACCCATCAATATTAAAATTATTAAACACAGTCAGATGGGTTTCAGACACTAACATTATGTCAATTTGGTGATTTTCTAGGAAAACATGGAGTTCATTGCGATGTTGGCCTATGCCGTTAGCATTCCAGAAACCTATATTGAAACAATTCATGGTCTTGACAAAATTGTTTGAAGTAGGAGATTTTGATTCCTAATCAATTCTTGCATCATGTTTTGCATTGACTTCATATGGTCCTGCATCATATGAACAAAGCTATTTAGAGTGTTTTCGGGTGATGTTGTTGGATTGGAATCGTCTTGGATTTCGGTCTGTTGTGTGCTTCTTAAGACTTGAGCGTATGAGTACGTTCCCAGATTTCTCTGCGGAGCTGTATTAATAGTTGGTTTTAGCACATTTTGAGGTTGTGGGACAGGTACAGTTTTAGGTTTTTTGCTACCTTTCTCTTTTAATGAAATGTATACTGGGCAACCCCTATAATTAGCAGTGTGATTTTGACCCCAGTTACTGCACTTCTTATTTTCTGGATTTGCTATAGGTTTCTCGCACTCTTTGGAGCTGTGCAAATTTCCGCAAATTACACATACGCTAGGTAATGTGCAATATCGTTTCGTATGCCCGAACTCCTGACAATTATGGCATTGTACGGGGCCCACACGTTTATGCGGTTCTTCCACAGAGATTCTTCGGTGTAGAAGATAACGCAATTTATAAATTGGATGTACTTCTCCCTTCTTTAAGAGCTGGAGTCTGGCTCGATTTCAACCCTGAACATCGGTTGCGGTATGTTGGCTTTATTTTTGATATTGTAAACATATCTGACTTTAAAGCCTTCCTCGTTTAATGCAGTCTCTATTTCTGCCGGGCTTACGGAATTTTCTATTCCTTTTAGTACAACTGACAAGCCACGGCTACTTTTTAGCTGATAGGTATAGAAATTTTTCTTCCTGTTTTCAAAGTCTTTAGTTATTTTGCGAAAATAATCCTCACTATAAGTTTGAATTTTAACATCCTGTATATTGCCTTTTTTTATAAGTACGACATGGAAGTTTTTAGGACCTACTAGCTCAACCAGTTTGCTTACTAATTTATTAGAGCTTTGTTCTCGCAGGTAAATTGGAGGGGCTTGGAACTCTTTTGTGGTTTTTCCACTTGAATATTTTGAGATTCAGCGAGCACACTGAATCTGTTGTCGCCCAATGTTATTTTCGGTGCCTCTTTTGTTGCCACTGCTGGCAGGTCACCTTTGATTAATTTGGAGGGATTCGATTTCCCATTCTTTTCTGGGGTTCGCTTTCTTTTTTTAAGGATATAGCGATCCAAGCCAGTTTGCACTTGTATTTTCTTGGCGTTTTTATCTGCCATTTTTATGGTATCGCCAGCTTTATTTTGAGCTCCAGCTGCGGAAGTACTTGCTAGAGGCTCTGTGAATTGAGGGCAAGTAATTTGGACACTCGGGGAACAGGACCGTGCCCTTTGTTCAATCGCCGTGTTTCCTTTTCCGGCTTTTTCGTTTATATCAAACGATTTAAAGGTGAAATACGCATTGCGCACGCGATCGTTTGAAGAAGAAGTGCCTGGGGCACTCATATGCATATGTACATATGTATTTTATTTTATTTTATTTACTAGCTGTACCCGGCCAAGCTTTGCTTTGGCCCACTTCCTATTATAGGTACTTGAAGCGAAAAACGGCACACTTTAAAATACGTTGGAAGTATCTAGAAACCGAAATTACCTCGGGCTGCAGAGCTCAGCACAATTCAGATAAGTTTAAGAAAAGTGAAGGAAAAAATTGATATTTTCAAAAGTTTGCCCTCTTAATGTTCTTATCCCATTTTTCTTCGTGTTAGTCTCCAACTGCCTTTCCCTCTACTTTTCTCTTTCTCTTTCCCTTACCATTTATCTTTCCTTTCATTTCCGTTTCCTTTTTCCTTTCCCATCACATTTCCGCTTCCCTTTCTCTACAGCTCTCTCTTACCTCTCCTTTTCTGTCTTTCTCTTTTTTATTCCCCCCTTTTATTCCTTCTCTAATTCCCTGTCTTACTGTCTCCCTCCCCATCCTCTTCTTTCCATTTTTATTATATTCTCCCTCTCCTTTTCCGTCCCTTTACCTTTGCCTTTCCCAGTCTCATTACTCTTTCCCTTTCCCTAGGGAACTGGGTTTAGCATAACATACCCTGCATTCCACTTCTCATTTGATACCATCATTGCTTAAAAACATTCCGTGGCGTCCGAATCGTCTCTTTTACCCATAATTGGGTATCGGGACTAAGAATCATTATAAAAATATCTCTATATAGCAGACCCGGTCAACACATTCATTTTATATCAGTATTGCTCAGAAGCATCCCGGGCTCATCCGGGTCCTCTTATTGACCCACATCTGGGAACATGACCTAGGGACCATAATGAGTACGATATCTGGAGACTTGACCAAGAAATCGTAATGGGTACGGCCCTACATGTGAGTCCGCTCAACACCTTTCATTTGGCACCAATATCCCTAAGATATATCCCGGTGTTATCCGGGTCCACATATTGACCCATACCTTGGGATCCCACCTAGGAATCGTCATACGCCGTGATTAAATAACAATATCGCTGAGAAATTATCCGGGGCCATCCGGATCCAAATTGGCCCACATCTGGGGACCTGACCTAGGAATCATAATGAGTTCATCTCTATGTAAAAGCTCTGCTTTTCAGTTGACACCAATATCGTTCAGAAATTTTCCGGGGCCATCCCGGTACACGTTTTGACCCACATTTAGGGACCAGACCTAGGAATCATAATCAGTCCATCTCTGTGTAAAGGCCCTGCTCAGCAATTTTCATTTGATACGAATATACCTGAGAAATATTCCGGTGTTATCCGGGTCCGCGTGTTGACCCACACATTGGGACCCGACCTAGGGATCGTAATGAGTTCATTTCTATGTAAAATCCCTGCTCAAAACCCTTCATTTGATAACAATATCACTGAGAAATTTTCCGGGGTCATCCGGGTCCACGTTTTGACCCATATTTGGGGACCCGTCCTAGGCATCACAAATAAAATAGTTCTATGTTGAAGTCCTCATCAAGACCTTTCATTTGATACCAATATCGCTCAAAAACATCCGAGGGTCATCCGGTTCCACGTTGCGACCTATATTTGAAGAACCGGGCTAGACATCACAATTATAATAGTTCTGTGCTCAAGTCCTCATCAAGAATTTTCATTTCATACCAATATGGCTCAGAAACATTCGAGGGTCATCCGTTCCACGTTTTGACCCATATCTGGAGACCCGACCTAGGAATCACAATGGGTACTATTCTATGTAAATTCTCTGCTCAATACCTTTCATTTGATACCAATATCGCTCAGAAACATTCGAGGGTCATCCGGGTCCACGTTTTGATCCATATCTGGAGACCCGACCTAGGAATCACAATGAGTACTATTCTATGTAAATTCTCTGCTCAATACCTTTCATTTGATACCAATATCGCTCAGAAACATTCGAGGGTCATCCGGGTCCACGTTTTGATCCATATCTGGAGACCCGACCTAGGAATCACAATGAGTACTATTCTATGTAAATTCTCTGCTCAATACCTTTCAGTTGATACCAATATCGCTCAGAAACATTCGAGGGTCATCCGGGTCCACTTTTTGACCCATATCTGGAGACCCGACCTAGGAATCACAATGAGTACTATTCTATGTAAATTCTCTGCTCAATACCTTTCATTTGATACCAATATCGCTCAGAAACATGCGAGGGTCATTCGGGTCCACGTTTTGATCCATATCTGGAGACCCGACCTAGGAATCACAATGAGAACTATTCTATGTAAATTCTCTGCTCAATACCTTTCAGTTGATACCAATATCGCTCAGAAACATTCGAGGGTCATCCGAGTCCACGTTTTGACCCATATCTGGAGACCCGACCTAGGAATCACAATGAGTACTATTTTATATAAATTCTCTGCTCAAGACCTTTCATTTGATACCAATATCGTCCAAAAATATTCAGGGGAAAGCCGGATCCACGTTTTGACCTTTTGACCTGTATCTCGGGAACCGACTTCCGGATTTGAAAAAAATATGCATAGAAACCATCTAGGGCAAGGTACTAAGCTGGTGTGTAAATTTGGTCAAAATCCCTCCACGCGTTTGGGCGAAAGCCGGCGACAAAGAAATGGGCTTGATTTTTATATATATACTAGCCGGACCCGTGCGCATCTTGCGCAAAAAATAACAAAACATACGTGGCGCCAGTCGGAATGGTTTGTGCTGTCACGCCCATTTTAAAAAACTTATTATTTATTTGGTTTGGTGGAGCTTATGGAACTTTCAATGAATTACCTAGATATATGTTTGATAAAGATATCGCATAAAATGTTTTTATTATTCCTATATAGGTATGTGCAATATATTTTTATATATTTTATATATATTTTTATGTGCGTATGTGGTTTTTGCCGACTTGGGTAATTTTTTTTCCACACGTTTGCCTTGGCTTAATCGATTTATCTGCTACAGTTCCTGAGTTTTGACTTATAAATCTTTGATAATTTGCTCCTCTTGGCCCATTTTTCAAAATTTCAGCACGTTTCCTCATAACTGCATAACGTAATTTCATCACTCGGGCTTTATTAGTGATTGAATTATCATGTTTTACGTGCTTTTCGAAATACACACATATGCCTTATTTTCAACCCCAATTTTCTCTGTTCCCATTAGAATCTATGTACCAAATTTCATTAAAATATTTCTATTTTTGCGCAAGTTAGAGTGTATACGGCCGGACGGACGGACATGGTTCAATCATTTTTTTCATCCTGATCGTTTTGATATACTCTTATATATTAAGGTGGAGTGAAAATTTTTTTTTGGAAATTCAATTTGTTCCAAAGCCAGAACGGCACCTTTCTAGCCCAGTAATAAGCCTTTAAAATTTTATTGACCTACTCGCATGTTTAGAGGTGCCCTCAGCCCCACAAAGTTGAAAAAATAGCACGATCTGGTACAAATGTGAAATTTCTACAATTATGAAATAAAAGAAACCAAGTATGAGGATTGATAAACAGGCTAAGTTGAGTATAAAAGTGATTTTTTTTTTTTGGAAACAACAACAACCAAAGTTATTAAAGGTCAAAGTTTATATTATGCATTTTTTAAATTGCAATTACTTAAAAACTACTGAACCGATTTCAAATATTATATTAACATTATTTTATACCATTCGATAGGTATTTTGAATCCCTTTAGTTTGATATACATTTTATGTGGGTTCCATAACACTCCCCGCTGCGGGGGTAAACCCCCCTTTTACCCCCCTTACTTTTCATATAAAGTACCTCGCCCAATAAAACACCTTGTCGCATGCATAGCTAATTAATACCTTTAAAACGATGCCTTACTTATTAATTTTGGTAAATTATGTGAGCAGAAAAAGGGATATTTATAAAACACCAATTAGAAATAATATATATGATATAGATTAATTTTACTTATTTGTTTCCTTTTATTTTAATTTTTATTTTATTTTATTTGTTTTTTTTTATTTTATTTTATTTGATTTTATTTTATTTTATTTTATTTTATTTTATTTTATTTTATTTTATTTTATTTCCATAAATGTATAGCTATTAAAAATCGAATAATATTTGGATGAGTTTATCAAGTTTAAGTGAAGTAAAGTCGGGTATAAAAGGGTAACATACCTTAAAATTTCTAACTTTTTTTTTAAATTTTGCTCTTGAAGACGGTTTTTTGGGTTATTAGTCATTGTTTTATTTGGTTGGATAACTCCACAAATGTAAAAAAAATTCGGAAGATCGAGACTGTGGATAGCAGAAAAAACCGTGGACCCGGATGGCCCAAAATTATAATTGTTCAATATTGGTATCAAATTAAAGGTCTTAACTAGGGCTTTAATATGGAACTCATTACATGACAATTTCTTAGCAAATTTGCGATATACTGGCGAATAAGTGTTCCAGGATGACTACAGAATATTTTAAAGGATATCGGCGACATTTGAGTCTAATTTTTGACTTATATGCAGGGATTGCAAATAATCGTTATTTTTTAAATTTTGACTAAAAAAATTATACTGAAGGAGAAATGCTAAACGCAAAAGAAGTACACAGATGTAATCACCGCAACGGAGACTATCTCTAGGTGTATTAACTTTTATTTTTTTCGATTTTTACAAAAAAATTGATTTTTAATCATTATTTTCGGTTTTATTTTCTGCTCAGAAAATAAAAGTTATTTCTTGAGTTTTATTTTTCCATCACAAAATAAGAGTTATTTTTTGAGTTTTATTTTTCGATCAGAAAATAAATGTTATTTTTTGAGTTTTATTTTTCCCTCAGAAAATAAAAGTTATTTTTTGAGTTTTATTCTTCCCTCAGAAAATAAAAGTTATTTTTTGAGATTTATTTTTCGATCAGAAAACAAAAGTTATTTCTTGTTTTATTTTTCCATCAGAAAATAAAAGTTATTTTTTGAGTTTTATTTATCGATCAGAAAATAAAAGTTATTTTCTGTTTTTTTTTTCCCTTAGAAAATAAAAGTTATTTTTTGAGTTTTATTTTTCGAATAGAAAATAAAAGTTATTTTCTGAGTTTTATTTTTTTGCTCAGAGAATAAAAGTTTCTTCAGTTTAATTTTAGCTGCAGCTGTCGATTTTGCCAAATTAACACGTAGGTAAAGTTTATAAATAAAAAAAATTAAAAATTTATTTATCTACTTTACCTATTTATATGGCAAAATCTACAATTGCAGCCAAAATTAAACTGAAAAACTTTTATTCTCTGAGCAAAAAAATAAAACAGAAAATAACTTATTTTCTGATCGAAAAATAAAACTCAAAAAATAACTTTTATTTTCTGAGGGAAAAATAAAACTCAAAAATAACTTTTATTTTCTGATCGAAAAATAAAACTCAAAAAATAACTTTTATTTTCTGATGGAAAAATAAAACTCAAGAAATAACTTTTATTTTCTGATCGAAAAATAAAACTCAAAAAATAACTTTTATTTTCTGAGGGAAAAATAAAACTCAAAAAATAACTTTTATTTTCTGATCGAAAAATAAAACTCAAGAAATAACTTTTATTTTCTGATGGAAAAATAAAACTCAAGAAATAATTTTTATTTTCTGAGGGGAAAATAAAACTCAGGAAAAAGCTTTTATTTTCTGATGGAAAAATAAAACTCAAGAAATAACTTTTATTTTGTGAGCAGAAAATAAAACTCAGCAAATAATGATTAAAAATCAACTTTTTGGATATAACTCATAACCGTTACAGTCCCTGCTTATATATGTCGAAACGGTGGACACAGCAAAATGGATTGGCTTTACGTTGAAGTCCTAGGTAAAATGTTTATTTTGATACCCATATTGCCCACAAATGTTTTGGCGCTATCGGCTCCACTTTTTGTCCGTTATCCACGGTCTCGACCTTTGTATTTTTTTTTACATTTGTAGAGTTACCCACCCACATAAAAAAATCACGAATAACCCAAAAAACCGCCTTCAAGAGCAATATTGTTAAAAAATTTAAGAAATTTTAAGATATGTTACCCTTTTATACCCGACTTTACTTCGAAGTCATCCAAATTTTATTCGATTTTTAATAGCTACACATTTCTGGAAAGCGCATTAAATAACGCAGCCTACCGTGTGGTTTAGTTGAAAAATAATTTCCGTTTTCGGGAAGAGTATAGGGCAAGAAGTTGAATATTCATGAGAAAAAAAAGAAAATGCTCACTTTAGGCCGCGATATTACCTTCCCTGGATAGTGTACCAAAAAACGGAATACGCCATTCGATTTAGCGGTTAATTCTACGTATGGGTGGATATAAATTTTTTTCTCGTGCAAAATCCTAACTTTTTTCATATATAAATCTAAACATACCTTGAAATTCTGGGAATTTGCGCGGTTTTCGGTGTAGCTCCATCCAGTTTTTGGAAAAGTGAAATTTTTTTTTCAGTTTACTTACTCTAAAACATCCTATTTTCATATTCCGGTGCCGGAGGGAGGATCTGAGAGGGTTTAAAGAATCCCATACAAAAATAACTCATCTAATGTACATATGTATAATAGCGAAGCTATATATAAAATCAAAAGTAAAAGAGTAAAGACGTTATTTAGGTGTGTTCAGGAAGAAGTGAAAAATGGCATGGAACGTATTGCAGTATAATCGACAATATGTGTATATAATGTACCTTTCGTGTATTTTGACATCAGTTGCTCGAGGAAAACCTTTACCGCAATATTGACATTTGTACGGTTTTTCGCCATTGTGACGTCGCATATGTACACGCAAATAATCGTTGCGTACAAAACTCTCCCCGCACATTGAGCATAGAAAATTTCTTCGTTCGCTATGATGACCCTTTTCGTGTTCGCGTACAGCCTTACGTTCCTTAAATGTTTCTTCGCAAAACTTACAAGCAAATACACGATCGGTATGCATCAGAATATGCTTACGGAGATATGTTCGACTTGTAAACTTTTTACCACAATATTCACAATCGTGTACCTTATTCGTTTGAGGATCGTTCTCATGACGGGCCTCTATATGTTTCGCTAAATCAACGGAACGTGCAAAAGCACCATTGCATTGATTGCATTTGAATTCTTTCGTTTGATGCAGGTTAATAATATGTTTCTTAAGATGATCGCTTCGAGCAAAACGTTTCGCACAAAACGTACAGGCGTGCGCTTTCTCCTCAACGTGTGTTAGCATGTGACGTCGAAGATGACAATGACGGGAAAAACTTCGCTGACATTTTGTACAACGATTTTCGGTATTAGCGGTTTCATCAGCGGCCGCATTTTGAGCAAGATACTCATCAAGTATTTCCGCAATACGTCGACGCTCATCGTATTTCTCTGATTGTTCTCCATTTAGGGCATTACTGGTGTCAGTCTCCAAATCGCACTCTTCCTTAACAATATCGTCTACAGGTGAATTACTTCGTGCGTAATAAGGAGACAAATTTGTTGTATCAAATTCGTTGTCTGCCGATTCATTAATTTCACACTCAACTACCATAATAAATAAATGTTATGTACATACATGATTAAACTATTGTGGCAGAACTGTTATGATATTTTGATAACTTTAACAAATTAGTGGTGTAGAGTAATAATTATTTGTAAAATATTAAAAAAATCGTATAGCCCGTGCACAATTGGCTTTGTCTGTTTCAACTTTGATAGAAAAAACTTTAAAGCAAAGCGAAATTCTTGACAATTAACCATTGACAATTTCCACTTAAATTTTTTACTTTAAGCCTAGTACTTAGTTCACAGCCGTAAAATTTCGCCAGCAACATGCATTTATTTTGCCGTGAAATGTTTCAAGAAAAATTTTGTTTCAAATGAGAATAAATGTCAAAACGAAAACTGAGCAAATGTAGAAAGAAAAAATTTGGAGTATCGCCTCAGAGCCAACTTTCAAATTTTGGCCAATAAAAAATTTGTATACAAAATATAAATTCCAATTTCAACAAATGTCACTTTTCTCTCGAAAATAAATGGCATTGTAAATTTAAATTGGCGTGAAAAAATGTTGCTGGTATGATGTTGCTAGCATGTTGCGCAACGTTTTCACGGCAGGAACTCAGTATAACTTTGTCGTGAAATATCTGTGAAATTTCACAACCAGTTTTTTTGTATTGATTTTGACAGCAGTTTCACGTGAAACTCGAACTCAGTACTATGCAATTTATAAAACTGATGTTGTGCAAAATATTTGTCTTTTTCTACGTACATATTTCGAATACTACTTTTAATTATTCACTTTTCACGTAGTTGCGCGAAATCGCTAAAATAAATGTAGATAAACAAACGATACAAAAATACATTCCAACATGTTTGCCAATGTGTAAAAAAAAAGTTTAGAGATAGCGCTTTACTCGCTTCACTTCAATCGTGAACATGTCCCTTTAAAAAGCGTAACTGTCAAAGGAAAACTCTGAAGCAAAGCGAAGTAGAAGTCAATTGTGCACGGGCTATTACACTCCTATTCGTGCTTTCGAAAGCGGCTTTAAAATCGACAAAGAGAAGCTGTGTGTCGATTCTTTTTTCATAAGTTTTATAAAACAATATAGATATTATTCAACAGGTCGTGAGCAATCACAATCCTCTGTCGGAGCGGCAAGATATTGCCCAAGGATTTCTGAAAACTTCAAAGGAAGATGTCCAGATCTATATGATTAATACGTTAACATTAATTTTGTTTCATCTTCTCCGTCGATTCTACTGAACCGATTTCAAAACTAAGAACACCATTAGAAAGGTATTGCTTTCAAATAGAACTGCGCTAATTTTCATTAAAATTCGTCGGAAAATGCGTTCACAATCGCCGTTGGAAAATTTCCATGTGGTTGTTGTTGTCTGCTTTTGAACAGACCAGAACTGTATCAGTGTGCGTGCATATGTAGGTGTATTCGTGTGTGTTCTCCAAACTTACCATGCAATTGTGAACATGTTTGGCTGTAAGTGGTGTTAGAAGTGTTGCCATTCTAGCTTTTTTCAAGCTAGATTTAGCTTTTTTTCTTCTATTTTAGCTGCAAAAATTCTGATTTAGCTTTGGCTTTTTTATTTGCTACAATTCCCCAAAAAATTAGCGCTGATCACTGCTCATATACATACAGTCATCATAGTCACTGTTGAGCGAGTTCGCTTTCAAAATTAAAACAACTTTTAAGAGTAGCTATGTATTGTATTTCTCGACTACTTTAAAACAATTTGTCTGAAATTTATATGCGAACTAACTCCTCATATTATATTGTACTTCAATTTATATGTTTTTCTCGGAATTCATTTTACCGTATTCTTAAACGCATATTTTTTACACGTTACATATGTACATATGTTTATTTGGAAAGATACCGTACTAAAATATTTTGCTTATGCGCCCACTAGGAAAGCCGGGTTGATAATGATGTAATACCCACTAGGTAACATTCTCCCCCTCGTAAGCGGGTGTCGCCAAGCTTACTCCTTTGTATTACCGACGTCGAGCACTGCTATTTTCGTCGCGGGTCGTTCTAAAATGCCATGAGTTGTTTTTACTTTTACTCGTCGTACCTGTCCATCGCTCGCAGTAGTGGTGTCGATTATCACGCCTTTGGGCCAACAATTCCTAGTAAGATTTTCGTCCACGATTATCACGACATCCCCTATTTTTATGTTAGGCTGCTTGTCAAACCAGTTTGATCTTCGCGTTAAAATTGGACGATATTCCTTGATCCACCTCTGCCAGAACTTATCAGCGTAAATTTGAGTTTTGCGATAGCGTTGACGAAGGTCTCCATTACATCCGATGGGTTTGTACCCTGATGATGAGCCTATTAATAGGTGGTTCGGCGTGATTGCCTCATCGTCGCTGGCTTCTATAGAGACGAAGGTGAGTGGTCGTGAATTTATTATAAACTCTACCTCCATTAGTGCGCTGCGAAGTGTCTCATCGTTGAAGTTCTGACCAGGGTTTATTGCATTCAGTCCTGATTTAATTGATCTTATCCCAGGCTCCGCCCATATGTGGTGCTGCAGGCGGATTGAATCTCCATTTTATGTCATCGAATTTGGTTTGCATTTCTGTGTGGTTTACGTGCTTTGTATCTGCGCGTAAGACTTTTGCCGTCGATCGGAAGTTCGTGCCATTATCTGTGTAGATTTCCTTCGGCACCCCACGTCGAGAGATGAAATTTCGAAGACATAGGACGCAAGAGTTGGTATCCAAATGGTAGGCGATCTCGATGTGTACGGCCCGAACCGTTAAACAAGTAAATATGACACCCCAGCGTTTTTCTCGACGCCTACCAACACTGACGGCTATAGGCCCAAAGTAGTCGATTCCCACGTAACTAAATGGCCGTTCAAAGCTGGCTAGTCTAGCGGCCGGTAAGGGAGCCATTTGTGTAGGTCGAGGAGCTGCGGATTTGTTTTTACATATTTGACATGTCCGTCGAACCGCTCGGTATAGTACACGCAATCGGGGTATATGAAACGAACCTTTTATTTCGTTGATACAGGTTTCATGGGATAGGTGGTGGAATCGTTCGTGAGCATCTTTAACTATCAAATAAGTGGTATGATGTTTACTAGGTAGAACGATGGCGTTGCGAGCCGATAAAAACTCATCTCTTCCCTTAACCCGTATAATATCGGATGCATCTGCAAATACATTTAACGTTTTTAATTTACTGTTTTTGTCGAGACTCTTACCGCTTTTCAGGCAGATGAGATCATCATCAAACTCGCTTAGTTGCGCCTGGTGCATTAAAACTGTCTTTGCTGCTTGAATCATTTCGTAGTCGACCATGCCGGGAGTTCGTGTTGAGTGAATCTTCGATTTCAGTTTTTTAATATAAAGAATAAACGTAGCCATTGCACGGTATAACCTTTGCCAGTTTGAAAAGTATTCGACGTTTACGGCGAGTTTCTTCTTGTCTAATTTGTGAATATTTATAACATGAGTTTTTATCTCCGTATCATCGGTGGGGCCGAAGTCAACCTGGCATGGCCATTCGTCTTCCTCGTCTTTTATAAATGCGGGTCCGTTGAACCAAATACTCTTATCGGCCTTGCTGTCGACTTTGGTCGCCAGATCTGCGGGGTTTGATGGGGATGGAACCCATTTCCATTGACTTAGGTTCGTGCGCTCCAAAATTTCGGCGACTCTAAACATAACAAATTGGCGAAACTGTCGCGGGTCCATTTTTAACCATTTTATTACCGTAGTAGAGTCGGTCCACAAGAATGTGCTTTTTATTTGAAGTCGCGGCATACTTAAGATTTTTGCCGACAGTCGTGCACCGAGTACCGCTGCCTGAAGCTCTAGACGTGGAATGGATACCGGATTTAAGGGCGCTACCTTAGACTTAGCGGCTATTATGGACACGTCTATACGGGTACCTATTTTGACTCGTAGGTAGCATACCGCTGCATAACTGCACTCGCTTGCATTGACGAATACGTGTAGTTGGACGTCGTCTGCGTCGAAGAGGTTGACTGAGTAACACCTGGATATTTCTATCTTGGACATATCCGTTAGGTTGTTCTTCCATTGGCACCACTTCAAATTCATTATGGTGTCAATTTCGCTATCCCAATCCAGTCGCGAACGCCATATGTCTTGGAGTAGTATTTTCAAGGTTATTGTATAGTGTGATAGAAACCCAAGCGGATCAGAAATTGACATTAAGACCTGGAGGATCTCGCGTTTCGTGGGTGTTATGTCACCACTTACAACATTTCGCTTCAATCTGGCGAATCTAAATGCGTATTTAAACACGTCTTTTTTGGGGTCCCAGATAATTCCCAGAATCTTCTCGCTTGAGTTCAACCCCAAGGGCGTTTGGGCTCGGAAGTCGCCGCCCTCCAGCTCCGCCAGGGCTACGTGTGAATTCGACACCCAGTTTCGCATGTGAAAGCCCGCTGATGCGTGAATAAATTTCACTGTTTTTGCGATTTGGATGGCTTCGCGCTCGTCTTTTTCGCTAAAAATAAATCGTCTACGTAATGATATGTTTTAATGGCGTCGACAGCCTTCGGAAATTTTGTGGCGAACGTGGCTGCGTTATGGTCTCGTACATAATGCGCAATGCATGGCGCACAACTGATACCGAATATGAGAGCGCGCATAACGTATACGCTTGGTCTGGAAATGTCGTCGCCTTCGTCCAACCAAAGACATCTTTGTGCGTGTATATCTTGCTCTGAGACGTAGATTTGATGGAACATCTCAGCGATGTCGCCGCAGATTGCCACTCTTCCAATGCGAAACTCCAATAATATATCGACCAAAGGCACCAGTAGATCTGGGCCTTGTAAAATAGCGTCATTAAGTGACGTGCCATGGCTTTTTGCTGCCGCATCCCACACGAGACGTACCTTATTTGGTTTGTTAACGTTCTGCGTAATAAATGTTGGCAGATACCAGACGTAGCTATTGGTCGCCGCTAATTCTGTTGCTAACAATTTCTTAGCGTATCCTTTGAATAAAAGATTTTCGATTTGCTTTTGCATAGCTTCTCTGAGGTGAGGATTTTTGGCGAATTTTTTATAAAGGCATGACAAACGTTTGCGAGCCATCTCGTAGCTTTCCGGTAAAGTACGTCCCTCATGTCGCCAAAGTAAGTCGGCTGAGTATCTACCGTCGACCTTTTTACACAAAGATTCAAGTATTGCGAGTGCTTTTCTGTCGTCTGATGAGAGCAACGTTTTTTGGTCCACAGCTTCTAATTTGAAATGCTCTTTTACTAGCTGATGTAATTTTTCATATTCGTTTTTGCACATGCACGCGTGTACATTCAGATGTGTGTTAGATGGTATGCCACCGCGACCACCCTGTATTGACCAACCTAATCTCGTTTTCGTAGCTATTGGTTGATTCCAACCACCCTCTCGAATTTTAAGGGGAACAGCTATTTGCCAGTTGTCGGTTCCAATAAGTATTGTTGGTTTCGCGTCGACGTATGAATGTATGGGAAGTCCACGCATATATGGGTAGTCGTTGACGAGTCTTTCCATGTCGACGGTTTGTCGTGGGAGACCAAGGTGAAGCACAGTGTGCACCGCGTTTACGTTAAATACTTTACTGCTATGCAGTCCACTGATTTTCAGTGAGGTTCTAACAGATGTGTCTTCGCTGCGAGTGTTATCGCCTGTCCAGCGGAGGCACAGCGGGTCGGGTACTCCGTTTAAGTCGAGCTTTTTAAATACCTCTTCCTCCATAAGAGTGACCGACGAACCTTCATCTAAAAAGGCAAAGGTATCAATATAAGTATTATTACCATATATACGAACCGGCAAGATGCGAAAGTAAGGGCAGTTGTCGTTTGATTCGATATGCGAATTCACGTTGCCAATGGCAGTCTGAGTAGAGCCAGGTTGCGAACCCCGAGTGGCTGTTGTCGCCTTTTCGTGCAACGATGGATGATGTTTGGCATTACAGTTGTCTACGCCGCAAGTCCTATTCACGAAGCATCGGCGTCGGTGGGCGTTTAGGCACTGTCGGCACAATTTGAGATCACGAACGATTTTCCATTTGGAGTCAGAACTCAGCTTCTTGAAGTCTTCGCATTGCGCAACTCGATGTCCATCAGCCTTACATTAAACGCAACTTACGATACGATCGGTGGCAGATGAACGTGTGTGTGTGCTAACGACCCCGCTTTTCTTCGAACACGATACTCCGACCACCTGACTGGCTGCCTCGGCAAGTTTATAAAGCCAATCACTAAACGTCTTAACTATTGGTGCCTGTTCTTTTGGGTGCATGGCCCATGCGAGCTTGTGATGGCACGGAAGTTTGTCGATTAAGCCTTTGACTAACACCGGGTTGTTCATATATGCATCCATTCGGCATGCGTCCATGGTGGAATAAACATTTCGTACACAGAGCGCGAAATCGATAAGTGCGTCTAATTTGTCCTTTATTGGCGGGACCTTTTGCACCTTTTCTATTAAATCCTCAATTATGAGTTCGGGTCTACCGAAACACATGCGTAGAGTTGCTATAATCTCGGGCACCATTGCTGGGAGCAGCAATTTGCTTCTCACCATTTCACGCGCTTTACCTTTCAAGCAGGCTTGCAAACGCATCAAATTTTCAGCGTTTGAATAGCCTGCAACTTCCGTGCTGGTTTCGAAGCTGCTAATAAAGAGGGGCCATTCTTCTGGGCTACCGTGAAAATGAGGAAGCTCCTTAGGGATCGCTTGGCGAGCTGCTATTTGCGCTGGCGTCGGAGTTTGTCTAATACCGAGCCCAGTGGCGTTCATGACGGCACCGTTTTGGGACTGCGAGAGTAATTCATATTTTTTCTGTAGGTAAGTTTGATTAATTATCTTCTCCTCCTCTAACATGGCTAAGCGTAGCTGAAGTTCATCAGTGTTCGATAGTTGTTGTTTCACGGGTTCGGAACGTGGATGGCTGCATGGAAGCGTGTTAGTTTTGGTGGCGTTGGACTGTTGTGCGATATTTAGCGCAAAATTGGAATACATATATGGTGCTCCCAGATTGTCCACAGATGTGGAGCCCATCGTATTGTTCGATTTGCCATTATGGGTGACTGTGATGACCTTGTTGGCCGCGCTTACCGTTTTGGTAATGGCCTCGCCACGTCCATCTGCTGTACTCCAAGTAATAAAGGTTGGAGCGCTTGTTAACGGGGCGTCTTGTGCAGGCGAGGATGTTGATTGCGGACACGATGGATTATTGGAGGATCCAATATCGATTGGTGGTTCGGTCGGAGGAGCTGCAGCACTCGTTGTTACGGTGGGGGTAAGTGGGACGCATCTGGCGCAGAACCAGCTTATTTCCTCTATTCCGCTATTAACTCCGACACAATCGAAATGGGCCCACCTGTCGCATTTATCACATTGAACCATACGGTCATCGTCTACTTCGCTGCAATGCTGACAGTTGTGCTGATCGCTTACAGAGTTTTCATACATTTTTAGGATTGGGACTGTTCGATCTTTATTTTAAGGTTTGTGTTTTTCTTTACGCGCACCGCGTAGTAAGCAAATTGTTTTAAAGAAATGTTGAGCGAGTTCGCTTTCAAAATTAAAACAACTTTTAAGAGTAGCTATGTATTGTATTTCTCGACTACTTTAAAACAATTTGTCTGAAATTTATATGCGAACTAACTCCTCATATTATATTGTACTTCAATTTATATGTTTTTCTCGGAATTCATTTTACCGTATTCTTAAACGCATATTTTTTACACGTTACATATGTACATATGTTTATTTGGAAAGATACCGTACTAAAATATTTTGCTTATGCGCCCACTAGGAAAGCCGGGTTGATAATGATGTAATACCCACTAGGTAACAGTCACCATTATTTGAATGTAAAACATTTTTTTTTTAACATTTCGTTATTTTTATTGTTACTGATGCTCTCAGCACATTCGAACCAGCGAGCGACAAGTAGCAAGCTGTCAAAATTAAAATGCACACGTTCTTATGGGCGCACATTATTAATCCGGGAGTACTAGTCAATAGATACTCCATTGCCCCCTGTACTTCGTGTATAAGCGTATAATTTTGTATACTCGCTTTTAACATTGTATGTCCTAGGAATATAAGTAATAAACACGAACAAAATAAAACAAAACTGAAAAAATTTTGATATTGATCGGAAAGGATATCAAACAGTATAAAATAGAAGATTAACTTTGATTTTCCGGATTTTTATTTAATTTTTCGTGAGCACTTCTTTTCTGCTTGTCTCCAATCAGCGTGTTATCACAAAAATGGCCGAGTTTGTCATATTTTCTTTCTCCCTCGTTTCATATGTCAAAAGGGTATGTTCACTGTAGGCCAACCTGTTTCGCAGTGGGGTTGCCACCAGAAACTACTTTACAACTCGGCCAATCTGACTTTGTGATCGACCCCGATCAAAGTTACAATGATTTTTTTTTCAATATGATTTCCATAACATATATATTACGTGTATACTTGACTTAAATAGTACATAACTTAACTTAAGTAGTATTGCTTTGCTGATGATCGTTGGGTTCGGTCTCTTGGCGAGATGGGAACTTCCGCATTCTATTTGCCTCCACGACCCCATCGTAGGGAGCTGCGTAATTTGACAATTTTCAATATCACGGATTACATATCGGTCGTTTCCGAGAATTTTAAAGACTACGTAAGGCCCCTTATACTTCGGGGCAAACTTTTTATTCGTTCCAACTGTAGTGTCAACGTTCCTAATAACGACGAAGTCGCCAACTTCGTACCTATTCGGGTTTTTACTGTTCTTAGAAAAGTAATTTTTCTGATACTCCTGTGAGTTTTGTATGGCTTTGCTGGCTTCAGTACGAATCTTACCCAAATCCCGTGTCCTATCTGAGCTAAACTTTTCCGCAAAGTATTCTGAGAATTCGTCTATCGGCTCGCCCCTCTGTTCGACCCCAAATAAAAGCATGCTTGGAGAATTATTTATCGAGCTGTGCTTCGCGTTGTTTATCGCGTGTTCCACCAGCTGAAGTCGGCTAGACCAATCGGCGTGGTCAATGGGTTCTGTGAGTTTTCCTAACATACTTTTGATTACCCTATTAACCCTCTCAACCTCTCCATTGGCCTGGGGCGACGCAACCGATACCTTAACATGGGCTATATTACGCCTCAGCAGGAATTCACTGAACTCTAACGACGTGAAACAAGTACCGCGATCTGAGATGATTCGCCTCGGTCGGCTGTAATAACTAAAATACTTGTCTAGGGCACAAGTGACCTGCCGGGTACTGGTAGAGTTCGTCGGGTACAATTTTACGAACTTCTGAAGGCGTCTATCACTACCAGTAAATACTTCCTCTTCGACCGCAAAGCAGGCAATGGACCAAAATGGTCGATATGAATGGTATCGAACGGCAGAGACTCTTTTGGGATGTTATATAAAATCCTCTCCCTTGATGTCGGAGGGCCGGCATACATGACACACTTGAGGCAATTTCCAATAAAGCGGGTAACTTTCTGCCTCAGATTGGCGATCCAATAGAGTCTGGTAATTTTGTCGCATGTTTTATCGACCGATTGCTAATCTTATGATATTGTCCTCTAATTATCATGGAATGCAGAGGAGTCTGGAGCCATCCTCCTTTATCCTACATACGAGACCATCTCGCAAATCAAAGTCTTTTACTTTCCCTACCGATAATTTCTCACGAATATTCTGGATGCTCTCGTCTCTTTCTTGAGCCACCCGAATATAGAAGTCTACATCCACAGGGTCAAACTCTATCGCCATGACACAACGGCTTAATGCTTCATCGAGGTACCTCGGCGATGGACAATTTTGTAGTTGTAATTATCTAGTTCCAGTGCCGACCTAGCTATTTTGGAATTAACATGTTTTTTCTCAAGTGTTAAGGCTAGTGAGTAGCAATCTGTCACAATACGGAAAGGAATTTCCTCTAAATAAGGGCGAAATCGTCGTAGGGCATATACTATTGCTAGCGTTTCTAACTCGAAACTATGGCATTTCGCCTCGGCAGCTGACGTGGCCTTAGAAAAGTATGACACTGGGTGCATCTTTTTGTCGTCTTGTCGTTGGAGTAGGACCGCTCCAAACCCCGCGGAACTAGCGTCGCAATGTAGTTCGGTTTCTCTCAGTGGGTTGTATATTGAGAGAACCGGGGCCTCAGACAGCGCATTCTTAAGTTTTTTAAACGAGTCTACGCAATCATCGTCCAGCGAAAAGGGTGCGTCCTTCTTTAATAGCTTAAGCAACGGTCTAGCGATATTAGAAAACGAGGGTACAAAACGTCGGAGGTAGGAGAAAAGGCCAAGGCAAGATCTCAACTCTTTGTGATTTTTCGGTAGAGGGTAGTTCTTTATATCCCTGATATGCGACTCACGCAACGAAATTCCGGCAGCCGACACTGAGTATCCTAAATATTCAATGTTTCGATACCCGAATTTGCATTTTGATAGATTGAGGGTCAGACCCCTTTGCTTTATGCGGTCCAATACCTTTCTTAGGAGGTTCTTGTGCTTTTCAAAGTCAGAAGTTGGTACTATAATGTCGTCCATGTATATCATGATCTCCCTAGTTTTGATGAAATCACTAAAAATGTTATTAATAAACCTTTGGAACACGGCAGGGGCGTTCTTTAACCCGAACGGAATTTTGGTGAACTCGTACTGCCCACCAGGAGTAACAAAAGACGTGTACTTGATGGAGTCTGGCGACACTTGTACTTGATGGAACCCATTCTTTAGATCTAACACCGAAAATACCGTTTTACCTTCCAAATACTCTACACAATCGTCAATGAGCGGCAACGGATAGTTATCACGGATGGTAATTTTATTTAAGCCACGGTAATCTACACAAAGACGGGTTTGCCCGTTCTTTTTCTTGACTAAAACTATTGCGGAAGCATACGGCGAGTTACTAGGGCGTATTATGCCCCGCGACTCTAGGTCATTTACAATGTCCTGGACAGTTGTGCGCTCGGCAAAGGAAAGTCGTCGAGGGGTACAATGGAACGGCACATCTGAAGTAAGGTGGATACTCATTTCGTACTCATATGGCTCTATACCTAATTCGGAGTTAGTATATGAATCGGATATTATTAACCTTAATTCGTCTTTTTCGCGTACCCCCAACGTGGGATCAATGTCTACCTCATCCTTCTTACTATAAACGTCAATGTTAAAAATGTCTGGGACGCTTAAATCTACTCTATCCAGCCTCGTTCTTCCAGGTTCACCTCCTCCCTGGGTGATATTTATATTACTTCTATTTATATCAGCAATGTTAATGTTTGGAGTTCTTTTCCATTCGGGGATGTCTACATTAAATAAAATATTATTCCATTTTTTAATTGTTGGGGTAAGTGGAAAAAAATTCAACAACTATTTACAGCGAAGGTTGAGTGTATAGCTATTTCACGAAAAACCATTTTCGATCATCAGCACTCTTTTCGGAAGTGGATGCACCGGGGATTGAACCCGAGTCCATTCCAATTTCAGCCGCAATGACCCAACGCATAAACACACTCGGCCATTGAGACTCTGTGCAAGCTGTTGGATTTTCCCCACTTTTGCCTTTTTCATTTTCAACATTAACGTTAGTGTGTATATGCTTTTCCATATATTCTCCACAAACGTGCTGAATTTTTGTTGTAGGCAGTTCGCAATGAACATTGTTGTTGGTATTTATTTTATGTATATACCAAACAACGTTAACAATTTTACTTGAAAGAGTTTTTAGTGCTTAGCACGAAATTTTTATTTTTAATTCAATTTTTAATTGTTGGGGTAAGTGGAAAAAAATTCAACAACTATTTACAGCGAAGGTTGAGTGTATAGCTATTTCACGAAAAACCATTTTCGATCATCAGCACTCTTTTCGGAAGTGGATGCACCGGGGATTGAACCCGAGTCCATTCCAACTTCAGCCGCAATGACCCAACGCATAGCAAAGCACTAAAAACTCTTTCAAGTAAAATTGTTAACATTGTTTGGTATATACATAAAATAAATACCAACAACAATGTTCATTGCGAACTGCCTACAACAAAAATTCAGCACGTTTGTGGAGAATATATGGAAAAGCATATACACACTAACGTTAATGTTGAAAATGAAAAAGGCAAAAGTGGGGAAAATCCAACAGCTTGCACAGAGTCTCAATGGCCGAGTGTGTTTATGCGTTGGGTCATTGCGGCTGAAGTTGGAATGGACTCGGGTTCAGTCCCCGGTGCATCCACTTCCGAAAAGAGTGCTGATGATCGAAAATGGTTTTTCGTGAAATAGCTATACACTCAACCTTCGCTGTAAATAGTTGTTGAATTTTTTTCCACTTACCCCAACAATTAAAAATTGAATTAAAAATAAAAATTTCGTGCTAAGCACTAAAAACTCTTTCAAGTAAAATTGTTAACGTTGTTTGGTATATACATAAAATAAATACCAACAACAATGTTCATTGCGAACTGCCTACAACAAAAATTCAGCACGTTTGTGGAGAATATATGGAAAAGCATATACACACTAACGTTAATGTTGAAAATGAAAAAGGCAAAAGTGGGGAAAATCCAACAGCTTGCACAGAGTCTCAATGGCCGAGTGTGTTTATGCGTTGGGTCATTGCGGCTGAAGTTGGAATGGACTCGGGTTCAATCCCCGGTGCATCCACTTCCGAAAAGAGTGCTGATGATCGAAAATGGTTTTTCGTGAAATAGCTATACACTCAACCTTCGCTGTAAATAGTTGTTGAATTTTTTTCCACTTACCCCAACAATTAAAAATTGAATTAAAAATAAAAATTTCGTGCTAAGCACTAAAAACTCTTTCAAGTAAAATTGTTAACGTTGTTTGGTATATACATAAAATAAATACCAACAACAATGTTCATTGCGAACTGCCTACAACAAAAATTCAGCACGTTTGTGGAGAATATATGGAAAAGCATATACACACTAACGTTAATGTTGAAAATGAAAAAGGCAAAAGTGGGGAAAATCCAACAGCTTGCACAGAGTCTCAATGGCCGAGTGTGTTTATGCGTTGGGTCATTGCGGCTGAAGTTGGAATGGACTCGGGTTCAATCCCCGGTGCATCCACTTCCGAAAAGAGTGCTGATGATCGAAAATGGTTTTTCGTGAAATAGCTATACACTCAACCTTCGCTGTAAATAGTTGTTGAATTTTTTTCCACTTACCCCAACAATTAAAAATTGAATTAAAAATAAAAATTTCGTGCTAAGCACTAAAAACTCTTTCAAGTAAAATTGTTAACGTTGTTTGGTATATACATAAAATAAATACCAACAACAATGTTCATTGCGAACTGCCTACAACAAAAATTCAGCACGTTTGTGGAGAATATATGGAAAAGCATATACACACTAACGTTAATGTTGAAAATGAAAAAGGCAAAAGTGGGGAAAATCCAACAGCTTGCACAGAGTCTCAATGGCCGAGTGTGTTTATGCGTTGGGTCATTGCGGCTGAAGTTGGAATGGACTCGGGTTCAATCCCCGGTGCATCCACTTCCGAAAAGAGTGCTGATGATCGAAAATGGTTTTTCGTGAAATAGCTATACACTCAACCTTCGCTGTAAATAGTTGTTGAATTTTTTTCCACTTACCCCAACAATTAAAAATTGAATTAAAAATAAAAATTTCGTGCTAAGCACTAAAAACTCTTTCAAATATGATTCCTATTAAAGCCATTGTCTGCAGGTTTCAACGATTCGATTGATTTAATACTTTCAAAATTCTCAGAAACACCATGCCTATTGGGGTCTGTACTAATCCGACTTTTCGCGAGTTTATCATCCCAAATTTCATTCGCAGCAGTTTGGATCAATTTAGTGCTTTCAGACATCTGAGCTATTTTATGGCCCGATTCATCATTGCGAACACAATTAAACGTCCCCCACAACCTCTCGACAGACCAAACCCATCGATGACACCAGTTAATTTACCCGGCAGGGAAGTGCATTGATTTAAACACGCATTCATCGATTTCAATTCATTTATTGAGTATATAAATTTTAATTTTGTAAGAAAAATTCTGTTCGGCTTTAAAAAGTCCCGCCCTAATATTAATGGTGCACCCATTTCTTCATCGTTCAGGATATTCAGTTTTATTTTATTCACTTTATTCTTAAATTTTACAAGGCACTCTATCAGACCTAATATGTTAATTTTTCTTCCTCCAATTCCCACGTAATTTTTCGTGGGTCTGTCAAATTTTGACGATTTGCATGGGACGCAGGATCTCCTCACAAAACTAGCCGGACTACCGGTATCAAATAAAGAAACAAAATTGTTGAAATCTGCACCTCCTGCCGAGTTAATGTTAAAAGCAATACTTACTACGTCTAGATTATCGTCTTCCATCATTTCCTCATATTGGACAGCATTTACAGCATTCGGCAGCGGCTTCAAGACTTTTTTCGGGTTGGTGCAGGATCGGTGATCGTGTCCCATTTTCCAACAACGGAAGCATGAACCGCTGGGGCGTAAGGGCTGTGGGCAGTTTGTTTAATGTGCCCACGCTGCGAGCAATTGTAGCAAAGCGGCAACTCCTTAACGGCCGGCATTTTAGATGCGGACATCGTTGTGCCATTTAGTTTCGTCGTAACGGCAGCGTTAGATTTTTTTGTAGTACCGGTTGGTAAAAGGTACCTGTCTTGGTACCTGTTCACCAGGTCCTTGAGTTCGGCCAACGTGCGCGCCCCCATAAGAAGTTGTATATTCGTTGCTTGGTTTCCGATACCATCGAGGATGAGGTCTATGGTCTCCCTCTCCTCGAGGTTGCCCCTTTAGGCCAGCGACTGCATTGTTAGGATATAAAAGTCGTTGCCGTCCCATTTTCGGTCGCTCATTTTCCGGTATATATCGTGCTTGGTAGTGGATGCTGTGAATTCTGTTATGAGGGCAGCTTTTAGGTCGACGTACTTTAGAGCAGCAGTGGTTGAAAGAAAAAGCTTAGCTGTGCCTTCTAGCGATCGGCGGAGGCTGATCAGCATAAAGCGGTCATCGGCATCGACAGACTATGTCCTCAAAGTCTTGAAAAAAATTTTGGATTGTTTGTGCCCCATTTTCTCCATTAAATTTCGGCAGGGCGTGCTGAATGTCGCAAAAATCTACTTTACGGGCGCTGATTCCGAGTGTGGTGGTGGCAAGTCCGGCCTCTAACTCCAACACTTGTCGTTGCAACATAAGTAATTCTCTTTTCTTACGCCAATCCTCGATTTCTTTGTCAATATTGAATGAAATACTAGTTTTGCTACCATCACACTGCTCTGCAGCTATGGTGGTGTCATCTTTTGCAGTAATATTGGTTGTGTCAGCAGTTGGTATAGCGGCATCGATTGATATAGGGGCAGCGATGGTCATTATGTCGGTAGCGGCAGTATTGATGGCGGCGGCGGTACTAATGGCGGTGGCAGTATATGTGGTGGCGGCAGTGATTATGACGTCGGCAGCGTTTGTGGGAGCATCGATGGTCCTTGTGTCGGTAGCGGCTGTACATATGGCAGCGGCAGTGCTTATGACGGCGGCCGTGTATGTGGTGGCGGCAGTTTCATTTTCCATTATGCCGGCGGTAGTTATTATCACCGGTAATGGTTGCGGCTGTAATGTTGGTACTTTCCTCAACAGAAGTTCCTCCGAAGCCAGGGAAGTCCTCCAGGCCAGGCGATACCACTTGTTCGGATTCCCACGTGTTTTTCTCCACCACCGTTGGGGTGTTGATTAATTTTTTGGAGCGTGTTTCCATAACCGAAATAAGAAATGTTTTTGATAATTTTATAGTTTTCGCGCAGGTTTTTACCACACCTGATGTTATAAAATAGAAGATTAACTTTGATTTTCCGGATTTTTATTTAATTTTTCTTGAGCACTTCTTTTCTGCTTGTCTCCAATCAGCGTTTTATCACAAAAATGGCCGAGTTTGTCATATTTTCTTTCTCCCTCGTTTCATATGTCAAAAGGGTATGTTCACTGTAGGCCAACCTGTTTCGCAGTGGGGTTGCCACCAGAAACTACTTTACAACAGAGTACTTTTCTGCTCTCGCTTGAGGAGATCTCGCTCCAAGTTATATTGGGTAATTTCGTAATTTTTTCAGCTTCTTTTTTTAGCTTTCAATTTTTTTTACGTGTTTAACAATTTTTTTACCCTTTTCTAGCTTTTTTTTTAGAGAATCTAGCTCGAACTCTGGAAAAGTTCTGGCATCACTGGTGTGTAGTTTGGTGAATACTTAGTGTGGTGTAGTTCGGGGTGAGTTTTCGCGAAACCTACCAGGCAGTTAGAAATTACTAAACTGCAAGTGGTTTGTGGATTTCAAAGAGGTATAAAAATTAAGAAGCACTATAACAAAAACAAATAGACGGAATAAGTAAAATAAAAAAGAATAAGTAGAAAATAAATAGGGAAAAAGGAAAGAGGTGAAATAGAAAAAAAGATTTAGAAGAATAAGGAAGACAAGTAGCAGCAGCACTAACAACAACCACATATAGAAGAAATGACAATAACAACAAACTAATTTAAAAAATATAACGTATCTTAATCCTAAATATCTAGAAGATCTGTCGAAATTCGACAGTAGGCGCCTCTCGTTTGCTTTACCTTTCGGATGGGAAATAATACTATGTTCATGCTGAGTCTATATTTAGCATTTCGGAGACATTTTCGCATTTAGCCCAAAATGCAAGAGTACATGTTACATTTATTAATGCAAAACTAGAGTGCTGCTTACTGTCGAAACTCGACAGTTTTTCTAGAAGTTTTCTTATGACTAAGGTGCAATTATATTTTTTGTATAATTGTTTGTTGTTATTGTCACTGTTACTATCTTGTTGTTGTTCCTGCTGCTCCTTTTGTTGTTACTTTCACTGCTACTATTTTGCTGTTGTTGTTGTTGTTGTTGGTGTTGTTGTCGTTAATCGTTTTCATAATTCTCCTACCTACTTCTTTCTTTCTATTTCTGCTCTTTTCTTTCCTACTTATTCTTTCTTATCCTTGTTATTACTTGACCTTATGTTTTTGTTGTAGTGCTTTTGCTACCTTTTTACGTTTCTACTTCTTTGAAACTACACACCACATCCAGCCAAACATGTTCACAATTGCATAATAAGTTTGGTGAAAACGCACAAAGTCAGCTACATATGCTTGCGCATTGAGACAGCTCTGTTGTGTGCAAAAGCATGCAACAACAACCACACGGCAAATTTCCAACGACGATTGTGGACGCATTTTCCAACCAATTTTCATGAAAATTGGCGCAGTTCTATTTGAGAGCAATACCTTTCTAATGGTGTGCTTAGTTTTAAAATCGGTTCAGTAGTTTCGACGGCGAAGATGGAACAAAATGTATGTTAGCGTATTAATAATATAGATTCTCTAACAAAATGCAACTAAATGCGCTTCAATTCTATATTTTGAATGTACATGCTATATAAATACAAACCTTTAATTTTAGGTTCGTGTTCCAGTTTTAATCGAGGTAGTATGTCACCAGAGAACTCCATATTATTATGGCCTTCATCATCACTCGAAATGGGATTAGTGTCCATGTTCAATTCACTGACAAAGTTATCAAGAAATTCCTGTCCACATTCAAAAAAGTGAGAAGAAACTGGAAAGCTAGTTTTGTCTAATACATTACACTTTTTCTCTGTTGGTTGCTCTTCTGTATTTTGTTTGTTTTCCGGATAACTAAAAAGGGAGAAAAAAATCTATTTTTTAGAGTGCTCCAGAAATATTTAGAGTGTATAATAAGGTGGAGTGAAAACATATGGAGATTTTTTTTGTTCTTTTTTTGAACGTACCAGCAATGAAAAGTTGCCTTTATACGAGTTAACCCATTAGTGGTCGAAGCCAACGTACTGTAAATATAAAATATATCATTGGGTGTTCCCAAATTGGCACGGCAGCCACTAATGGGTTAATGAACCCCACAAAATTTTATGGCGATAGGATGACGTTTTGAACTGCCCCCAGCTCCGCAAAGTTGAAAGCAATAAGCACGATCTGGTACAAATATGAAATTTTGCAAATTATAAAATCAAAAAAACGATGAGGATTGATAAAGATGGCTAAGCTGATTATTAAAGTGATTTTTTTCTTTTTGGAAACAACAACAAAAAAAGTTATTAAAGGCCAAAGTTTATATAATGCATTTTTTAAATTGCAATTACTTAAAAACAACAGAACCGATTTCGAATATTTTTATAACATTCGATAGGTATTTTGATTCTCTTTAATTTGATATAAATTTTTATATATGAAAAGTAAGGGGGGTAAAAGGGGGGTTGACCCCCGCAGGGCGTGTGTTATAGAATTAAAGGGAATCAAAATACCTATCGAATGGTATAACAATATTCGAAATCGGTTCAGCAGTTTTAAAGTAATTGCAATTTAAAAAATGCATAATATAAACTTTGACCTTTAATAACTTTTGTTGTTGTTGTTTCCAAAAAAAAAAATGCACTTTAATACTCAGCTTAGTCATCTTTATCAATCCTCATACTTTGTTTTTTGATTTTATAATTTTAGAAATTTCACATTTGTACCAGATCGTGCTGTTTTTTCAACTTTGTGGGGCTGGGGGCACCTCTAAACATGCGAGTAGGTCAATAAAATTTTACAGGCTTATTACTGGGCTAGAAAGGTGCCGTTCTGGCTTTGGAACAAATTGAATTTCCAAAAAAAATCCGCCTGTAGCACAGTACACGTGATAGAAGTTAACTTCTTAGTAAATTTAATTACAATTGATAATTCGATTAAAAAAAAACTCACCAGTTTCTTCCAATTTGTGCTTTGTTGTGTACACACCAACATCTTATTTAATAATTTTTTAGTGTAGAAAATGCTAGGGGTCGTGGGTTCGAGTCCCAGCAAAGTCGCTTTGAAAGTTCTTTAAATTAATTTTTGTTGTTTTTTTTTTAATTCCTAAATTAAAATTCGATAGGAAAATTTTGAAAATATTTATCGGTTGTACGGAATTGGGGCATCGATGGCATCGGTATAAAACTGAATAAATTCGCGAACAAACTCCCCACGAATTAAAGCATTAGCGCAACGAGTGCGCAAGAGTAGACCGAGCGAGTAAAATAATTCGATACCTTGTGCTGATAATTTTATTTGTGGGGAGTTTATTCGTGAATTTATTCAGTTGCATATGCAATACACCGATTCCATCGATGCACCAATTCCGTACAACCGCTAACTATTTTCCAAATTTTCCTATCGAATTTTAATTCAGGAATTAAAAAAAAAACAACAAAAATTAATTTAAAGAACTATCAAAGGAACTTTGCTGGGACTCGAACCCACGACCCCTAGCATTTTCTACACTAAAAATTATTAAATAAGATGTTAGTGTGTACACAACGAAGCACCAATTAGATGAAACTAGTGAGTGTTTTTATTGTTTCTAATCGAATTTTCAATTTTAATTAAATGTAATTACGAATTTTTAAAAATATAAAAATAATTTCTTGTCCATTTATTGATGACCAACCATCATAAGTCTCCGAACTTATACATACATATGTATGTATGTATGTATGTATGCCCTGCAAAAATTGTTGGACTACTTGGTACATTTGTGCCACATTCAACTAGCTACGAACTTGCCACATGCAGCCAATCATTGGGCCAGTTCATATATATGTATGTATGTAGATTCGTGTTTGAAGATCGGTTTTAACGATCGTAACCGCTGCACGATGTTTATTAACAGTGTTGCCAAGAAGCATTAATCTAAATATTAAAAAAAAAAATGGTATTGAGAGCTCAAGAATGAAGAGTTATGAAAATAAAAACGACCAAAAAAACCAAAAGTAAAATTTAATCGGATGAGCCAGCCGATAAACAAGCTCTACTAATTAGCACAAAGAATTGCTTGAAGAGATGTGGTGGTCTCCGAAATGGATCTATAACTTCTACCAAAAAATATTAATTTTTCACATCAATTTTTCCTTAAAAAAAATAATAAATAAAATTGGTCTTGAGAGCTCAAGAATGAAGTAGTTATGGAAATATTTTACATTTTTAACTCCTTGGAGTAGTTTAAAAAGTAACTTGCCGTAGCTAGTTTAAAAAGTAACCTCTTGTAGGTGGTTTGCAAAGTAGCTACGGCAAGTTAGTTTTTAAACTAGTTTGCTGCGATCGAGCGATGGACCATGTGGTCCTGTGCTAGGACATTGCAATGTTAATTGGACCAATATTTTTATATGGAATGTGGCAGGTTTTGGGCTAGTTGATTGCCACAAGCGGCTGGTTTGTACATGCATGTATGGGCTAGTTCCGTTTTCTGCAGGGTGTATGTATGTACATACATATATACATATGTAGGTAGGTACATGCACAGGTAGTTTCTTATTTTACATTAATTTAATTTAATTTAATTTAATTTAATTTAATTTAACTTAATTTAATTTAATTTAATTTAATTTAATTTAATTTAATTTAATTTAATTTAATTTAATTTAATTTAATTTAATTTAATTTAATTTAATTTAATTTACGTTTGTATTTATATGGCCGTTTTAATTCTAATAATTATTTTATGTGAATTTAAATGAGCTATTGCCCATTTTATAATGAAGAAAAATTGAAAAATTTTTTTTGGTAGAAGTTATGGATCCATTTCGGAGATCACCACATCCCCTCATCAGACTTCTTCAAGCGGCCTCAACCGAGAATCGAACTTAAGTCGTTCGATTGGTAGTCACATGTCTATCCCATTGAGCTACCACCGCCGTCAGCTTTGTTTCGCTTAAATTTCAATTTTCCCTCCATTACAATCCACATACCAACAACAGTAGCTTAATGACACTCTGCCTTTGCTACCTAGTATGTTGGTGCGATTGTGTGTTTGGTTTTGTACAAAGTTCTAAAGCTATTAAGAAGCAAAGCTTTTGTACAGGCAATGCTTGTTATTGTTTTCAGACTTGTTTTTCGGCAGGCTCTCCGATATACATATTTACGTTTGTATTTATATGGCCGTTTTAATTCTAATAATTATTTATGTGAATTTAAATGAGCTATTGGCCATTTTTTAATGAAGAAAAATTTAAAATTTTTTTTTGGTAGAAGTTATGGGTCCATTTCGGAGATCACCACATCCCCTCATCAGACTTCTTCAAGCGGCCTCAACCGAGAATCGAACTTAAGTCGTTCGATTGGTAGTCACAGGTCTATCCCATTGAGCTACCACCGCCGTCAGCTTTGTTTCGCTTAAATTTCAATTTTCCCTCCATTACAATCCACATACCAACAACAGTAGCTTAATGACACTCTGCCTTTGCTACCTAGTATGTTGGTGCGATTGTGTGTTTGGTTTTGTACAAAGTTCTAAAGCTATTAAGAAGCAAAGCTTTTGTACAGGCAATGCTTGTTATTGTTTTCAGACTTTTGTTTTTCGGCAGGCTCTCCGATATACATATTTACGTTTGTATTTATATGGCCGTTTTAATTCTAATAATTATTTATGTGAATTTAAATGAGCTATTGGCCATTTTTTAATGAAGAAAAATTTAAAATTTTTTTTTGGTAGAAGTTATGGATCCATTTCGGAGATCACCACATCCCCTCATCAGACTTCTTCAAGCGGCCTCAACCGAGAATCGAACTTAAAGCCCGTCTCCACATAACTTGTTTCACCAAAGAAACATGTAGCAAAACACCTCGCTAAATAACCCGTCTCCATGTGGCTGATCGTGATTCAGTTTAACATTCCTCTTTCTTGCTCTTCTTAAATGTTTGTATTTTTGCGTTTTTGTTTTGGTCTGTGTGAGACTTCGATAGATTTTCGATACAAAATTAGAGAAGACATCGATATCATCGAGGTTGGCAAGATGATTCAGAATGAAACAGTGTTTCAATCTTCACTCGCTCTCAGAAATTTTGTATGGGAATTGGCGTATTTCGGCACTGGTTTCCGTGTCGAAACAAGATTGAGAGAGAAAATGGAGAAAAAAAGAGCGAAACACGTTATGTGGAGATTGGTAGTCACAGGTCTATCCCATTGAGCTACCACCGCCGTCAGCTTTGTTTCGCTTAAATTTCAATTTTCCCTCCATTACAATCCACATACCAACAACAGTAGCTTAATGACACTCTGTACAAAAGCTTTGCTTGTTAATAGCTTTAGAACTTTGTACAAACCAAACACACAATCTCACCAACATACTAGGTAGCAAAGGCAGAGTGTCATTAAGCTACTGTTGTTGGTATGTGGATTGTAATGGAAGGAAAATTGAAATTTAAGCGAAACAAAGCTGACGGCGGTGGTAGCTCAATGGTATAGACAGTGGACTACCAATCGAACGACTTAAGTTCGATTCTCGGTTGAGGCCGCTTGAAGAAGTCTGATGAGGGGATGTGGTGATCTCCGAAATGGATCCATAACTTCTACCAAAAAAAAATTTTCAATTTTTTTTCATTAAAAAATGGCCAATAGCTCATTTAAATTCACATAAATTAATTTAATTTAATTTAATTTAATTACATATCGACCCCTTTGTGCGACTTTAAATTAAAAATTCGATTAGAAACAAAAAAAAAAACATTCACCAGTTTCATCTAATTGGTGCTTTGTTGTGTACACACCAACCTTATTTAATAATTTTTAGTATAGAAAAATGCTAGGAGTCGCAAGTTCGAGTCTCAGCAAAGTCAAAATTAAACATTTTTTAAATTAATTTTAATAATTTTTTTTAATTTCCTAAATTCAAATTCGATAAGAAAATTGTGAAAAATCTTAACGATTGTAGAAAATTGGTGCATCGATGGAATCGGTGTAATGTATATTAGTGATGGGCGAGTCCGAGATGTTTAGACAATCGAAAGAATCGCCATCGTTGCAAAATCACAATCGAGTCAAAAGTTGACTCGCTCCTCGACTACACAATCGAGATGTTTTTGCGATTGTTCCGAGTCAGCGAGTCGGAGGTTGTTTCGATGGCATCTCGACTACACAACCGAGATGTTTTTGCGATTGTTCCGAGTCGGCGAGTCGGAGGTTGTTTCGATGACATCTCGACTACACAAGCGAGATGTTTTTGCGACTGTTCCGAGTCGGCGGGCCGGCAGTTGTTTTGATGATTTGTTTTAGTTGATAAAATAAACTGAATGAGGGCCGTTTACTCAACATCTGATTAATTTAATCGCTGGTTAGTTTGACGTAAATTGTATGGTGAGCTGTCAAATAAATTGCTTAACCGGACAAAAATCTGTGGTTAAGTGCTTAACCGGAGCTTGAGTAAACGGCCCTGAGTGTTGTTGATGAAGAAAGTAGCATTGTTAATGGAAGTGAGGCAAATACATATGTAAATAAATGAACCAAATTGAAAAATATGCTATATATAGACGCTGCATTTTTGCAATCACAATTAAAGAGTGTCGTGCTTAATAAATACAACTAATTATTTAAACATTAATACATTAATCAATTTTCTGAAGTGAGACGCTTATGAAACAAATTAATTTTACGAGCAGTGACACCGGCAATAGATTTGTACCACTGTATACTTTTTTAAGCAATTTTGATATTCAAGCGGCAACAACAAATGTTATGTATTTTTTGCAGCGAGTCCGAAATGTAGGGTTGCTTTGAAAACGAGAGGAATCATTGGCGAGTCCGAGATATTTTAGCGATTGTTTCGACTGACGGCAATTTACGACTTGACTCGAATACGAATGAAAACCATCGAGACCATTCGAGATTTTTCAACAATCGAGAGAATCGAATAAAACATCTCGGACTCGCCCATCACTAATGTATATGCAACTAAATAAATTCGCGAATAAACTCCCCACAAATAAAACTATCAGCACAACGAGTGAGCAAGAGTGGAGGAACAAGTAAAGCTACTTCGATACGAAAAAGCAACTCTGAGTGGTTAAATTAGTACATTCACTCCAGTGATGCCATTTTCACTTCGATCGAAGTTTTTCACTTCACTTTTACGCCTGTCACTTCGACACTTCCTCTTTCCCAAAATCACTTCGATTTTGACCAATCAGAATTAATTTTTATAATTTATTCTTAAAAATTCTAATAAAAGTTGTATATGTATAAATGTAGGTAGGTGTTTATACAATCATAAGATATGGCATCCCTCATTGAGAGGTGAATGACACATTATATTTCCACCCCCATGCCTAATGGTCTTTTAGGTGTAGCAAGGTGCAAATTCTTTGCCATTTGGGTGGCGTTCTGAACTGTTGGAGTCATGCCCACAAAGATTACAACAAAGAATTCGATCTGTGATGCATTAAATGGACTATTTAGCTTTGGGTGGAAACATGATGGTTTAAGGAAGTGCAACTTGGTAAAGCATTGGTCTGTTATTTTCACTAAAGGACACATTGACTGTTATAAAGTACAGGGATATTTAGCAGAATCTTAAGCTGTCATATTGCCAAGGAAACGTCATATATTTTCTTGAACTCGCGGGAACGCTTCACTTCGATTTACTTCGAATCACTTCGATTTTTCAGCCGCTTCACTTACCTCGAAAATTGCGCTCACAACACTGGCTACGCTTTTGTGTATGTATATATGTATGTATTGGCAAATATCTAACTTGTTACTTGTTGCTTTGCATACGTGAGTGTTGAAATTCTAAGATGCTTTTTCATGAAAAGGTAAGTATAAATACCTCAAGAAAGCAATGAACATAAAGTTGAATGTAACATTATATTCTGTCGTTCGACTGAATGTTATGTTGATGTAATGGGCACAATAGCATAGAGCAAGCAGTGGAGGTCAAGAAGCATACAATATGTATGTATAAAGAATTGTGCTCGGTGTTGATGATAAAGTTATACGTACATATGTATGTAAAAAGTGTGTATGTATATTTGGAATGGATGGAGGTCCATTGCTTGTTTGTTTTTACAGGCGCAAGATGGCTGTTATTTCCGGTCACAACAACTTCCTTCCGTTGCATCCCAAACGAATTTCAAATTTCACTCTCCATAAAATCTGCGTATGGCCGCCTAAGAAGTTAACTTCAAAAATTTTCACTCCACCTTATTGTATAACCTTAATTTTATATTCTGATATCTAAAACACACACTCAAAAAAAAAAAAAATACTCAGGTTATGGAAAAATGGCAATGATTCGGCGCTAAAGACATATTTTCATTGTTTTGAATAGAAATTACTTTAAAATTTGGCTTTTATTCCTTGATTTGAACGCAACTGTGCACCAAAACAATTAAAATATGTCTTTAGCGCCGAATCAATTTTTCCATAATATGAGTAAGTTGTTTTTCAGTGCAAGTTCCTTTTCGAGTTAAAGGATTAAAAACCGACAGATAGTGGCTAACTTAAATGTATATTTTTCTCATTCAAATGAGTAGAAAAACCAGCTTATCTAAGTTTTAAATGAGTAGGAAATTGCAGACGAAATTGCATATCGTCGATTACAAGGAAATGTCAACCAGTTCGATTTTTTGTTTGTTTGCAATTTTGCACATATTAGGGATAATATCATCATCATCGTCATTGAGAGCGGACGTGTTTTTGTGCGCCTCCGTTGCTTAGTTTCTCGTTTTAATATGTGCGATGTTTTCTTGTGCTATTTGTGGCTTTCAGTGTGCCACTGGTGATATTCTTTCTTGCGGAATTAGCTCACTTGTATTTCATCTGAAGTGTACCAAGTTAAACGCAAGTTTCCATAATCTGGTAAATTCTTGCAAGAACGTGCTTTTTAGATGTGACGATTGCAGACGTATCTCGTTTCCATCATCTCGAAGTCATGCCACAAAACTTCAATGATATCGTCGGCCTACTGCCAAAACATGAGCGCGCTTGGGATTGTTTGCATTTTTCCAATCTAAGCGCTGCTTAGCTTGTTTAAAAGCAAGCATCCCAATAAACATTTTTCATCTTTTTCAATTTTTGGTTCATTTGAGAACCCTATTGTCAAATATCAAATGTTTGTTATCAAATGCACTTCAAATTTCCCCTGATAGCGCTCATTTTTAGTATGGGATTTTTGGCTGATTCTCAATTTGATAAATTCCATTTTCTCAAACCCATTTCAAAGGTGGTACGAAATGGAATGCAATCAATAGATGTATGTATGTATTACATATACTATGTACTCTAGAGTGAGGGATAGTGAGTTTTAATCACATAACGGTGGATTGTAACAGAATGAAATAATCGAGATAGATATAGACTTATATATATCAAAATGATCAGGGTGAAAAGAGAAATCGATTAAGCCATGTCCGTCCGTCCATCCGTCTGTCCGTCCGTCTGTAAACACTCTAACTCAACAGGACAACAGGACCATCGGTAGCCGCAGTGCTTAGCGTTTCGCTAATATTCGACTACTGATGGTTGGAGCGTAGGTTCAATGCCTGGTGTGCTCCCGAGAAGATGTCTGATGATGATGAAAGTGGTTTTTCTTCGAAAAAGCTATCACATCTACCATCGCTGTATGAGCTTATTGGATTTTTCCGCTTATTCCAAAGTATAAAAATTAAAAATTAAAAAAAAAAAAAAATAATAATAATTTCGTGCTAGACACTAACATACCCAATAATGTTAAATTATAAATTGTGCTGTTGTACATACAACTACTGTACACAGCGCCCGCTGTCCGTCAGCTGCCTACCATTATTCAACACTTGCATAGCAGATGTACGAAAATCGTACACTAAGTGAGGTTAGATTAAGTAGAGCAATGGCATATATAAGTGAAAAATCCAACAGCTCAGCAGGACCATCGGTAGCCGCAGTGCTTAGCGTTTCGCTAATATTCGACTACTGATGGTTGGAGCGTAGGTTCAATGCCTGGTGTGCTCCCGAGAAGATGTCTTATGATGAAGAAAGTGGTGGTTCTTCAAAATAGCTATCACATCTACCATCGCTGTATGAGCTAATTGGATTTTTCCGCTTATTCCAAAGTATAAAAATTAAAAATTAAAAAAAAAATACAAAAAAAAAATTATAATAATTTCGTGCTAGACACTAACATACCCAATAATATTCATATGCTTAGTTGGATGACTGATAAAAATGTTGAAAATGGTCGCGGCTACGCCCACTTTATGCAGCACTCGCTTTATATAAAATACACCGTGTTTCCATCAAACGCAAACAAACAATGAACGCATACAGCTGAGTATCTAATGTTCGATTCCACTCGAACTTAGGCTTCCCTACTTGTTTTATTAAATTTTGTGTAACTTCACAAAAAGTCACAAAAAATAAAATAAGAGTAAGAAATACAGAATCATTATTACACACAATCATTTTCAACCATCATCATTCCAACCGTAAAGGGACTGCTCGAGTAGAACAACGAACGCTGACTGAAATTTGCAAACACACAAAATTTCTTCGTTCCTTCAAACCTTCTCATGTTGAAATTCGTGAGATAGTACAAAATACGAAACAAGTTTTTTTTTCAAATGTGTTGTAAGTTAATCTAAAATTGATAATGTTTGATGAACACTTGAAAATACGTTTATTTTCATATGATATATATGCTGATTCTCAACTTTAGAAACACTATTTTCTCAAACGTTTGATAATTTCTTTTTCGGTGTTTAATGGGAAGCCCTTGCTTGTTTGTTTAAAAGCAAACCAAGCTAGCGGTTGCTTGAAAAAAAAATTCAATCATTTTCAAGCAAATTTCAATCAAAAGCAAGCAGGCTGGAGGAGATTTTCAATCAGATTTCAAGCGTTCATTTTGCTTTTTCAAAGAAAAAAAAGAAGATTTTTCTGCAGATAATTGTAAGAAAATAAAGGACAACGCCTTTTGTACATATTTAAGCATGCATATACCGCAAATTTTACGACCAGCAGTTTTTATTTGTAAATGGTCTTGTCGTCGAAATGTTCAACATTCGACCAAAATCGACATGTATGTTTATGAGTACGACATTGAAATTCCCAAAGGAACTAAGAAATTATGGAAACAAATAACTAGCGGGAATGTGACAAAAATGCAAGTAGCTTAATTGTCATTAGATTCTCTATTTTAGTGGGTATGTCCTTAGATAGGGTCGAAAAAAAATGTTGTAAAAGTCCGCCCCTAAATTTGAAGCTTATGTTGAGAAGATTAAGAAAAAAAATTTTTTTTTTGATCACGCGAAATACCGCCTTTTTTTCTTGTAACTTTGTTATTTATCATCCGATTTTTAAAATTGATACGTCATTAGTTTCGTATTTTGAAGCTCTACACTTCCTTCTAATGTCTTTTTGAGCTCTGAAGTCGTTTTCACATATATGTTGGGTCAGCTAACTTATATGTATGTCCATGAATTGTCCTCTTTGTTTTGCCAAATGAAAGTGCTCCAAAATTCATGACAATGTTGCCTTTAAAGAGTTTTACTAAATTAATAAACAAAGAAGTTACGTCGCGGCGAATATTTAACGTAGCTATTATTTAACTAATTTTTTTTAAGCAATTCAGTACATGTAAAGTTGTAAAAGGCCGACCCTAAATTTGAAGCTTGTATTGAGAGGATTAAAGAAAAAAATTTTATTTTTTTTCTGATCCCGCGAAATACCGCCGAAATAGTTTTTTTATTGTAACTTTGTTTTTTGACTTCAGAGTTCAAAACAACATTTGAAGGAAGTGTAGAGCTGCAAAATACGAAATGACGTATCAATTTTAAAAATCGGATGAAAAATAACAAAGTTACAATAAAAAACGATTTAGGCGGTATTTCGCGTGATCAAAAAAAATTAGTTTTTTGTGTCCCTTAACCCTCTCAACATAAGCTTCAAATTTAGGGGCGAACTTTTACAACTTTTTTTTCGTATGGGGACCAACCCTATCTAATGTAAATATGCATGAGTGTATTTTTATGAGCAAAGTGGAATGTCCGGCGAGCGTAAATATACCTGCAAAAAATGCGATTTCTCCGGGACGCGACCGGGATCAATCGCAAGGGAGCATGCGACTAATACAAGTTTACATCCCTTTATATGGAGCGAATTGATCGTATTTATTCGAGCATGTCCTTTGAAGAGAATAATTGTTCAATTTGTATACGATAACTGGTACAAATGTAGATTAATCGCTTTCATCCAAAGTAGTAAACCAAGGCTATTTTTTATGAAAATGTCTAAAATTTATAAATTGTTATATATGTATATTAGAAGAAAGTTTATTCAATTAGCTTTTGTCGTGTAGTGAAATCTTTTCAAAAAATTAAGTATTTGCTGAAAATATTTTAAGTTTTGAGACTACATATACAATAGATAATTTTATTGCTTAAATTTTAAGCATAATTATTGCTGATTGTACATGAATATTTACAATCAAAAGTACAATAAATTTACAATGCTATGTGTATTGGTTTTTAAATCAATAACTGCATTTTGAACCTCTTGGTAAATTTTGGATATTTTATTCTGGATTATAGTAATATTTTTGCGAGGTGTGTGGCAACCGTGTTCCAAAAAAATAAGCACAGGGTTGATTTAAGCAAGTTCCAATTAGGTAGTTATAACTTTTCCACTACTTTAAAGTGACATTATAGTGGCATCTGTTACTTTATGGAAAATATAACTTTGAAGTTATTACATATTTCCAGTAGTCGTCACTATCGTCAAGTTTTAGCAACTTTGAGGTCGTGCTTTTTGGTTAATGCGACTACCAAGTTATTTGTTATAAAATGCGCCATATTTGTTTGTAAATATGATACAGTCACTAAATTAATAAATTGAAAAATGCTATATTATTATAATTTATGCACGGAAATTACTAGGTTAATAAATAATATTTATTTTTAAGTACCAAAGAACCACTAAACAGTGTTTTGGAATCTAGGTATGCGATTTTTTTGCATTCTGGTGGATGTCAATAAAATAAAAATTTTCATAAAAATGAAAATTCGAATGGCGCGTGAAAAATTTAAACCTATCTCACCATATTTCACAATAGATTTTCATTCGCCTTAGTTTTTTCATGCAAATTGTCGCAAAACTATTCCTGGAACGTTGCCGAACACGTTGCGGCGACGACTCTGGAACGTTGTGGTTACCGGAAAATCATTCCTTATTTTGGGCGTAAACACGTAATAAGAACGTTCCTATTACGCACAGTGGCATTTTTACTCAATTTAGACGTGAATAATTCAATTTTGTTGTTGTAAAAATTTGAAAACTCTTGTATGCAGTTCGAATGGCAGATGATCACTGTGGCCAATGGTGGTTTTTGTTCCTTTCTAACCCCATTTTTCACGCTGTAATCAGCTGTTAAAGTGTGCATTTTAACTGTGATATTTTTTTATAAGTGAGTACACATATAATTAAGAGTCAGTTTAAAATTTAATAAGAAGAGTTCTGTCAGTGGAATTTAAAAATATATACTAGCTTAGGGTAGGAAAAAGTGTGGACTCTTATTTGCAACTCCCTAATAGTTTTTTTGTACGTTTAGTGTGCAGATGTACCGTCGTGAATACGCGTTCCTTTATTTGTATATAAAAAATAAGAAATAGTGAAATTAAAACTTCGCCAAAGTTTTGAATTAAGCCGCATTAAAATAATTCCTTATTTTTAGTAAACTCCTTTTATTCCTACATATATTCCATTATGATTCTTCTGCCCCGATCTGCCCCCGCGAGAAATAATGTCGATAACTGGGAGAGTTATATGAAGTGTAGGTTAGAGAACGCAACCAAAACAAAAAAGATAAAGCCGTTTTGGACCATATCTGCAACAAACAAGGTTTTGGGAGTACTTAGAAAGTGAAAATTACTTCGTTGCAGCCTTCAATTGTTATGGTAGAAGAAGAAATTGGTCACATTAGTCATGATATGCACTTGACAATGATTTATGGCAAGACTTTAGTGTTGTTTGTGGTCGGGAGATTAACGAATCTTTGTATAAGTTTGGATTATGCACTATATAAGATGTAGAGAATGTATTTTTAATAGCGGGTATCGCCTCAACATTCGCGTTTGGAAAGTTATAAGCGACGAACATAAAGCCATGTTCCAAATCGAAAAACAAAAATTTCAAAGTAGCATGAAGCGTTTAATGTAATTCATGGTAGACACGCCCAAACAAGGTTATGGCACATTCAATAATAATAACACATCAAGACATTTTTTTTTGAAGAGTATATAGCTTAGCTACTAGCGCCACTGGAGTACATGAGGAACACATTCGTCATTTTGGTGTTATCTTCAACTGCATGTCGAGTGGCTTTCCTATTGCACACGAGTTTTCTTAGTATTGCGAAAGTGCTTCTATAAATTATGTTACGCATTATCCATGGTATCCAATGCCATCAAGTGTCCATAAAATTTTAATTTATGGCGATGCAATTATAAAGTCGTGTTCACTGCCTATGGGTATGCTGTTGGAAAAAGCATTGGAGGCCCGTAATAAAGACATTAGACAGCATCATGAACATAATAAGAGGAAATCAATCCGCTTGAGAAGAATGGAAGACCTGATGCATGCGTTGCTGTTTATTCAGATCCGATTATATCTTTGCTGTCTAAAATCCGCAGGCGTACGTAGATGTATCAGTGATGAAGTTATTCAGTTATTTCGAACCACAATACTTCTGTTCAAATCAAAACATTTAAAAACATTTTGAGTTATGTCTCTTTTGAATATATACACGAAAATTATTGATTTCGTGTCCACCCTGCAGTAAAAATCCGCAATGAATCCTTAATGAATCACTGATGCAATTCACCTATGACGAGGAGGCATCAGTGAATACTTTCATATAAAGACTGCTGAATTTTTCATATAAATGGTTTGCTTTCCTCAGAAAAAAAAAATAAAAACAAATAAAAATATACTGAGCTATGACGACAGTGATGAATATTCAACAAAGAATCAGCACTGATCCTTCAGCAGTGACACAAATTTACTGCAGGGCAGGAGTTCTATATTTACTAATACATCCAATTTGAACGAATAATATTCACTTTTCAGTGTTTTATTAGTTTTTCACGTCTAAATTGAGTAAAAGTGCCACTGTGACACAGTGACCGTGTTACGTGCCTATGGCTAGTGCCACAACACTTTAAAGTAAAAACATTGGTCGTAGCTACGTTTCAACGACTATTTGTGCTAGTTGGGTGCACACCACCACACATGGCGAAGATCTGGTTACATTTTGTCAAGTGCATTGCCCAAGCCGTCACACTGACCAACTGATCGACAGCGTCACGGTATATATATTGAGACGGTAATGCCAGTGGGCGGAAATGTCAAATACTGCTTACGTCACAGGACCAATAAAGCCGCGAACAACCAAACAAACAGCTGTGCCAATTGCAAAAGGAAATGACGTATGAGGACCTGATACTTTTTTCTAAAACCGAAAGAAATATGGCGGCCAGCGAACTGACATGACCTTTTAATTGGATCATGGACAGCGTCAGTTTGTCAATGTGACTGACGAAATATTTATGACTCACATATGCTGATATAGCATATTGTTTTTAGACTTGGGGCTTGTACACATTTGTAGTTTATAAGTATTAGTGTAAATTAGTGCAAGAAATTTTGTATAAAAAGAAAGCACTTTCAAATAAAGAATGAATATTGTTCAAACGCTACTCATCAGCGTATCTTTGAACTGCACAATGTGATTAATCTACATTTATACCCGTTCGCGAAAAATCGAGGCCTAATTGTGGACTGATTGTTCCCGAAAGAGGTCAATCCGGGATAAATCTCTATCGGGATTATTCGAACATTTTTTTGTAGGGATATGTATTTTGGTTTGTTACAAAAGCAGGTAGAATGTCATACATGTATGTATATACATGTGGGAAATTAACTATCTGGCAACCACTCGCCTAAGCTCGTCAGAGCAACCCTCACTGACAAAATGAAATTGAAACATTGGCTACAGACAGTAGACAAAGAAGTTGAACAGACATTCCGTTTTAAACCAACGAACACTGACGACCGTCAACTAACGACCATCAAGTCGAGTATATTTTGTTAATAAAGTTTTATTTGTCACTTAAATTTAACTCGAACTCTTTTATTCAAAGTACGAACAATTGGTGTCAGAAATGGGGATTAAATTAATTAAAAGCGCGAGTGAAAATTAATTTAAAATATTAATCGAGGCGGCGTCAGTGTGGTAAGTCAGCAGAACACCAGCAGAGCAGAGGCCCGGTAAAATTATTAGACGGAATCAACCGGTAGAGCCACATCGAGAAAAAGGCAATTGGCGTTGGTGGTGAGGCAGCAAAAACGGTGTTGGAAAACCACTGGCGAATATCGGGAAAAAGAGGTTTGCAAAATTTTACCGGCAGCAGAAATTGGCGTTGGCGTAGGAAAACTGTAAGTACAGTGCAAATTTTTGTGCCGGCCAAGCAATTGTGCAGACAATTTGGGAAAAATCATAAGTAACGGTACTTGGGGCGGAGCGCTAGTTCAGGGCAGCGAAGCGCTAATCAAGGCAACGGCGCGCTAACGGCAAAGTTAAAGTACCGTATATTGCACATAATAGTTAAGTACCTCTGGCCAAACAAATATTTTTTTTTTTTTGGGTTTTGGGTTGATGATTAGAGAGCTTTTGCTCCCTATATGTCAGGTTATTCCTCCACGTGTGGTTGTTCCTCTTATGTTTGGTTGCAGCAAAGTGTAGGTGTGCTCCACTATCGCACTGTAGGTAATACCATAGAGGCCAGAACCATGTGAAATAGTTTCTGCAGTAGATTAATCGAGTGATTCATGTGTTGGCGAACATAATTTCCATTGTGTAATGTTTGATAGAAGGGTGGTTTGATTTGACAATTGTTTGACATGTGTTACGTGAAAAAAAAAAAAAAAAAAAGACTTGGATCAGGTGGAACGATTTGATACGAAAATAATTAAACGAGCGGTTTGACAACCAAGAACAATTAAATGAATGACGAAAAATTTAAAAACAATTTAAATTTCAATATAGAATTACAAATAATTACATATATATCTATGTATTTGGGTATAAGCAGCAGAATATATAACGATTATATAAATTATATAAAAAGTAAGCGTAATTTTTTTTTTTTTTTTTTTTTTTTTTTTTTTTTATAAAAACAGAAAGTTTTGTTTTATTTCTTTTTATGTATATCAAAATGTAAAATTAGCTCTCCGAAAGAAGTTAGCTAGTTGAGATAACTTGGCCACATTGATGCTACGAAAAATGTCCTCAAAGTTGGAATTATTGGTAAAAATGTCATAATTAGCTCTGATATTATTAAGCTTATTACAGAAAAAAGTCTGATGTATGTAATTGTTTATTTGCCCACAGGAGCATCGCTGTGAACTGGATTGGTTGATTTTTACAAGATATGACTGGTCGTATGTGTGACCAGATAGTATTCTATTAAAAACTTTAATATCAGCAGGTGACATGATAATATTTTTAAACCAGGTGGTGCTACCCCCGGACGGAAATATTGTTGCAAAGAGATTTGGTTTATTTGAAGAGTAATCCAAAAATTTATTATACCATTCTTTAAAAATATGATTTTTAATTTGTTTTATGGCTTCGTCATAGGTTAAATCGACTGAAAAATCGATGCCCTCAGCAATTGCCTTTTTGGCTGCAGCGTCAGCCCTTTCATTCCCCGCAATACCCACATGACTTGGAATCCACATAATTTCAACTAAGATGTGGCCTGCGTCAGATACTTTTTTGTGAATTTGTTGAGCAATATAGTTTTTTGTCTTATTGTTTTTTAAAATTTTGCACGAAGTAAGGCTGTCAGTAAAAATAACTATTTTGTCCTGGTTTTCAGCGATGGCTAAGCTAATCGCTTTGTCTATAGCATGAAGTTCACCAAAGGTAGAAGATGCTTTGAAGTTGATGCGAAATAGATGTTCTGAATTGTTGGAAAAGTTGACAATACCACAACCAGTGTACTCATCATTTACCGAGGCATCACTATACATGATGTGAAAATTTCTATTTTTGTAGCTATTTAATGTCATGGAATGTAAGGTTTTAATTTCTTCGATTGACATATTTGATTTTTTTGCTGGCATTGAGTTATCAACTACGGTAATATTCGAGCTAGGAGTGAGGGGGCAAGTAATAGCAATACTGTCAAAGATGTCAGAAAATTTTCGGTATACCACGCAGTAACTTGATCCTAACGAGATATTTTCTTTGATGGACATTGAAATACTCTCATTGTTTATAAATATTTTAACCAGCTCCTTGGCAGTGAGCCAAATTGATCTTTCTAATGGAGGAAGTTCATTTGCAATAGCATACATGATTGGAATAGGTGTGGAAGGAGTTAAGCCTAAGCATCTGCGTAGGAATTTATTTTGCAAAGTGCAAATCTTATTATTGGCTGTTTTGGTAGAGTTCGCTGCTGTGGTGCTGCAATATTCTATCTTTGATCTGACGAGTGTCTTGTAAAAGTTCATGGCTCTTTGAGGATGCAATCCTGATTTAATTGGAGTTAAATATTTAAAAAGTTTAATGTTGTTGGATGCTGCATCCACAACACTGTGAACATGATTGTTTACTGATAGAGACTTACTTATGATTCTACCTAGAACTCTGAGATCTTTGACTTGAATTATATTAGTGCCATTTATGTTGATGTTTATTTCTTTGCTTTTTCTCTTGGAGATGTGCATGAGTCTGGTTTTATTTGGATTGAAAGTAAGATTTAGTGAACTGCATTTAATAAGGAACATGTTGAGTTTCGATTGCAGGGTATATTGAGCTGAAGCTATGCTGTCACCAGAGGCAATGAAGAAAAAATCGTCTGCAAATTGAAAGATTTGAAAATTAATATCAGCAAGAGTATGGAGTTCTGTAGTGTATATGTTAAAAAGCAGAGGAGATAGGCAGCTTCCTTGAGGAAGACCATTGTGGATTTCTGTGGTGTTGTTACCTAAAATGAGAATTCGCAGAGCCAGAAAATTTACAATCCACTCAATATAGAGATTTTCGATGTTAGATGAGATTAGTATGTCTTTTAGAATATTTATGTCTACACAATTGTAGGCATTAGAAATGTCTGTCGAACAAAAAAGAATTTGTTTATTTTTTGACCTTAACAAGTGTATTTGATGAAGTAAATTGTTAATACAGACTGAAGTTGATTTATTTTTCCTATACGCAAAGGAGTTTATTGGTAATAGGTTATTTTGTTCAAAGAAAAGGTCCATTCTCTGTTTAATGCATGCATTAATAAGTTTCAGAAGTACAGAAATTAGAGCTATTGGACGAAAATTATTTAGATCATTCAAATTTCTATCTCTTTTGGGTATTGGAATTACTTTTATTCGTCTCCAGTGTTCTGGAATGTAGTTTGTTAAAAATAAATCGTTTACAGCTGTTCTTAGTGAACCTAGAGTTTGGTCAGATAAAGATTTAATCATTTTATAAGTAATTTTGTCTGCACCAGCAGCAGAATTCTTCTTCTTTTTCCTTAAGCTATTTGAAATTTCCTCATGTGTAATTGCAAGACTGGGAGAAGGAGAGATTGGTTTGTTGATTTCAAGTCTGACTGAATTGGCAGGAACTTGACTGTTTAGAATGTCTAGGAATGAAGCATCATTTTCGTGATTCCATTGTGATGTATTGTTATTACTGTAATCGCCGCGTAGCGATTTCACAAATTGCCACATATTTTTCCCCGGGGTTGTATTTATTTCTTCAATCTTGGCATTAAAATTTGCCTTTTTTGCTTTTTTTATTTCTTTTCTCCACTCCTTTTGCATTGTTGTTAAATTGTCAAAATTTTCAGGACTAGGATGAGCTCTGGCTTTTTTGGTAGCAATAATTAGAAATCTATAAATTTTGTTTAGATGCTCATTCCACCAAGCTTTGGGGGTTCTATTTTTTGACAAGGTGTATGTCGAATTTTTGATTTCTTCACTGATTTTGCTCTCAAAATCGGTAATATTCGACTCACATTCCAGAGATTGTAAAGAAAGAAGAAGCCTGTTTTTTGCAATAAACTGATTTGCATTGTGTTTGATTGAGACCGATTCGATGGTTATGGGTAAGTGATGACTGCCACCGACTCTAGTTGAGTCAACGTGCCATGTACATGGAAATGTGGAATTTGTAAAAGATAGATCCAAAACCGAGCCGTTATTGATAGTAAAATCTTTTTGGAAAGTAAAATTGCCATTATTCAGACATAAAAGGTTGGATTGTAAAATATGTTGGGTTAAATGCTTGCCCCTGTTAGAGTTAAAATTGTCACCCCACAAGGTGGCTCTGGCATTAAAGTCTCCAAGCAGAAATACATTTTCATATCGATCTAAAAAGTCTAAAATACGAGTAATCTCATTATTAAAGCTGGCTATATTTAAACTTGGAGGAAAATAAGCTGAAGTCAGAACTATATTGGGGTTAAGATTTATGGTTTGAATTATTAGTACATCAAAATCACTGTTAAAGTTTAGTTTTTTGAATTTGATGTTGCGTTTTAGAGCGATTGCGACACCGCCATAACCATCATTTCTATGTTTTTTTATTAAGTTGAAACCAATAAGTTTTCTGTGAGCTGAGTTAGTTGATAAAAAAATTTCATTTAAGCAAACTATGTCAAAATTGTGTTTGTTTATGTAAAATTCTAATGAATCGATATTAGCTTTAAGTGATTGAACATTATATTGTAAAATCTTCATCAGTAAAAGAGGAGTTATTGGAAAGAGGAATTGTTGTCTCGTCATTTTCAGTTATAATCAAATTGAGTTGATCTTTCAAAGAGTTAATTTTTTGAAAGGATTCAAAGTCCTTTGATTGTGATGCTACTTTTTGTATAACTTTGAAAAGTTCAGTAGTAAGTTTCTCAATTTGAGTCACAAGTCCTTTTTGGTAGGATTGTGAGTTGAAAACAGGGCTGTTGTTGGTATTTGATTTTTTGAAGGTTTTTTCTCTGGGTTCTGATTTTTTAATAATTTGACGTTTCACTATTTGACTAAATGGTCTTTTAACTAAATTTCTATTAATGTTTTGTTCTTTATTAACTGTATTTTCACTGATGGAGTTTAAAGGTGGAAAAGAGGCTTCTTCTTCTTCCAGTAACGCGAATCTATTGGAGTTGTTTGGGAAGTAGGCTTCTATTACTTCCTTTCTAGCCATTTTTTTTATGGTTTTTATGCGGTTAATTTCCGACTCTTTTTCCCAATGGGAGCATCTCATTTTTTCCTTGGAATTGTGTCCAGATTTGCCACACAATATGCAAAAATTTGTATTGCAGTCCATGTCGCAATCATCTTTACCACACTTCAAACATCTTTTCTTGGATTTACACCCCATTTTGGTGTGGCCAAGTCTACCACATTTTTCGCATTGCCTAAGAGGTGGTACGTAGTAATCTACATCTAGTCTAGCATGATCAAAAACTATTTTTTTTGGAATTTGATCGCCAAGGAAACCGACTTTAATAGTGGTTGTTGGCAAGTAAGCTTCATTTTCTTTGCGTGTGAAACGCATGACAGACCTGATGGTAATTGGAGTAATTGTATATTTTTTGATTTCATCTTCAGTATAACAGGTAGGAACTCCTCTCACAACTCCAAAAATTTCGAGGGCAGTGCGGGGAATGAAGGGCCTTAGACCTCTTTCCTTGAGTTTATTATCTAAAGCAAAGGTATTTGCAGCATAGGTGTTTTTAAAGGTTACTTTGTATAAGGTTTTGCCAAGGGCAAAGATTAAATCTATGTCTTTATGTCTAAGGTCTTTGATTTGAGAAGACAAAGTAAGTCCTGAAGTAACTTTTTCTTTGTTAATTTTGTCTGATTGACTTGCGTCAACCAAGACAAAAATTTCCCCTTTAAAAGTTTCGGGGTACAAAATTAGAGGGTAATCGCTTTTTTTCATTGCATTTTCTTTTTCATCTTTTTCATCTTTTTTGTCATTTTTGTTATTTTCACACGGTGTGGCAACCACATTTTCAACCACTGTGTCTTCTTCCATTGCACTTGATTTTTCTATTTTATCATCAATTTCTTTTGAGCCATTATTTTTGGCGCCAGAAGGAGCGTCACCTGAGTTTTTTTCATTATTTTTGGCGCCATTTTTGGTCGAAATCTTTAAGAGACCCCCACCACTGACGAGCTCATAAAAACCTGTCACCTCTTTATTATTAATAACTTTAGCCTTTTTTGATGTACTGGGCTGACTTGAACCCAGCTCATCCATGGCATCAATCGCCCACCAGGCCGATTGTGCCATGATTGGCTTCTTTCCTTTCTTTCCTGCCCTTAGGGGCAGTTTACTTCTGTTTTTCCTGTTCACAGCGAATATTTTTTATACACCAGTATTAAAATAAATTTTGGTTGACAAAAAATAAATTAAAGGCATCAATGTGTGTCAAGCACTCACCTGCTGCACCCAATAAATGAACAATTTATGTATGTATCAATGCGCCAAAGTGGCACCACAATAACTTGATTTGCACAATATAAATTAAAGGAGAGCACACAATATAATTAAAATTTAATTAGTCACAAATTATAGACAAGAGACGAAACCACCTTCACCGGTTGACGATCGCAAGAGTTGTGAAAAAAAAAAAAAAACAAATATTCATTTTATTGTGTGCAAATAACCGAACCGCCAACGCCGGAGTAGAAAATTAACGCTAACTCGGCAGCGTAAGTTCAGAGCAGCGCTAACGTCAGAGCAGCGCTAACGGCAGGGCAGCGCAGCGTTGGTTTGGCAGCGCTAACTTAGGCAGCGCCGCGACGGTGAAAATTAAAATCCTGCTGATCGAAATTTGACGGCAGCGTTGGATACAGTTGCGGCCAAATATGTTGAATATGTACTTATGTATATAAGGTATGTATGACTAAATAATGATATGGTTTAATGATGATTTAATTTTTATATGTTGATGTTTGTTTTTTAATTTGACGATCAAATTTAAAACTTTTTTTTTATGTGAATTTAAATGAGCTATTGGCTATTTTTTAATGAAGAAAAATGGAAAAAAATTTTTTGGTAGAAGTTATGGATCCATTTCGGAGACCACCACATTTCTCATCAGACTTCTTCAAGCGGCCTCAACCGAGAATCGAACTTAAGTCGTTCGATTTGTAGTCCATTGTCTATACCAGTGGTCCGCATTTCTGCAAACAATTGTTTGCGCTCAAATCACACCGACACGTTACGCTCTTTCTTTACTAGATGATTTAGTCGTCACTGAGCAAGTGGCGTAGCAACATCGAGAGTGCTTGTCGCTTGTTTGCACGTTGAAAACAATTTACTATGCTACCTAATATCAACGCACGTGGTCATTTTACTATCAAAAATTTCTCATACCCACACAATTTCTATAATTTCTGTAACCGAAATTGAAGGGCGTGCGTATTAAGCAAACTCGACTCCCAATTATCGTTTTGCTGACAGTTGAAACTAAGCATTGTGGGTGATTTGCAAAAAAATTGACATTAGCTTTCGATATCGTGTGTGTTAGTTACATATTCCACAAAATAACAAGATTTTCTCGGATTTTCTATATTTTTCAATTTCTTTATCTCTATACGCACGTAAGTCAATTTAGGTTCAACGAATATAGAAAATTTGCGGGCGTGCGTCAATTTGAGGCTTGCGTACATATATATGTATTATTTACGCATTGCATTTGCCCGATCACAGTTCGTTCGACCGACCATAGCGCTCTCACTAATCCAATCTCAATTTCAAATTTGCCTACCACTGGTCTATACCATTGAGCTACCACCGCCGTCAGCTTTGTTTCGCTTAAATTTCAATTTTCCTTCCATTACAATCCACATACCAACAACAGTAGCTTAATGACACTCTGCCTTTGCTACCTAGTATGTTGGTGCGATTGTGTGTTTGGTTTGTACAAAGTTCTAAAGCTATTAACAAGCAAAGCTTTTGTACAGGCAATGCTTGTTATTGTTTTCAGACTTTTGTTTTTCGGCAGGCTCTCCGATATACATATTTATGTTTGTATTTATATGGCCGTTTTAATTCTAATAATTATTTTATGTGAATTTAAATTAGCTATTGGCCATTTTTTAATGAAGAAAAATTTAAAATTTTTTTTTTTTTTTTTTTGTGAGGGGATGTGGTGGTCTCCGAAATGGATCCATAACTGCTACCAAAAAATTTTTTTCAATTTTTCTTCATTAAAAAATGGCCAATAGCTCATTTAAATTCACATAAAATAATTATTAGAATTAAAACGGCCATATAAATACAAACATAAATATGTATATCGGAGAGCCTGCCGAAAAACAAAAGTCTGAAAAACAATAACAAGCATTGCCTGTACAAAAGCTTTGCTTGTTCATAGCTTTAGAACTTTGTACAAACCAAACACACAATCGCACCAACATACTAGGTAGCAAAGGCAGAGTGTCATTAAGCTACTGTTGTTGGTATGTGGATTGTAATGGAAGGAAAATTGAAATTTAAGCGAAACAAAGCTGGCGGCGGTGGTAGCTCAATGGTATAGACAATGGACTACCAATCGAACGACTTAAGTTCAATTCTCGGTTGAGGCCGCTTGAAGAAGTCTGATGAGGGGATGTGGTGGTCTCCGAAATGGATCCATAACTTCTACCAAAAAAACTTTTTCAATTTTTCTTCATTAAAAAATGGCCAATAGCTCATTTAAATTCACATAAAATAATTATTAGAATTAAAACGGCCATATAAATATAAACCTTTTTTCTTATTTAAATATTTGTTTAACGTAATTTGAATTTTCAAAAATTTTGTAAACTTTGTAATCGGACGTGACGATGGAGCGAAACGAAATAATGTCATTGACAGTAGCGGAGCTGAAAGAAAAGCTAGTAGAGTTATGGTTGTCGACGTTAGGGCGGAAAGTGACACTGCAGGATAGACTTATTGAACACTTCGGTCTCACTGCGAGCGATATCGAGTCTGAGGATGATGAGGAGACTAGTGTGCGAAGTGTGGTGTTGAACAATAATGTAGAGCGGTCAGTTTTCACTCTTCGCGACATCGAGGACTCTATCACTAGGTTTTCAGGTTCGGGCCAGCCCAGCGTGGAACAATGGCTGGAAGATTTTGAACAAAACGCTATGGCTGTTAATTGGAGTTCGCTGCAAAAATTTATTTACGGCAAACAGCTACTGAAAGGAGCGAAAGTTTTTACCTTTGAGAACAAGTGTTAAAATTTACCGCGGAAATAAGTTTTATATATAATAGCTTATTTCAGTCAACCTCGAGTGTTAAAAAAAGCCAAATACATCGCCCTAAGCGTGTTCTAAGTGCTTTCCACCTCGGGAGTGAAAAGTGTATCAAAATAATTAAGTGCTCGCATTTAATTGAAAAATAAAATTTGAGACTCCGCATAGCGGAGGAGGTGAAAAAGAAAAACAAAACAATCCAAATACATAAATATATATAGCAACAAAAGTAGTGCACCAGCCAAAGAACGTATATTGTACGCAGGTTGTGGACCGTGCTAAATAATCTAGCGCCTGAAAGCAGGCAACAGGGATAAAAATCCAAAATACTTTAGAGTTGCCAGAGTGCAAATTTAAATAACGACCCTTTTTTATTAATAACTAATAAAAATTTACCCCATTAATGCCCAAAAAGAAAAAGTAAGTAAGAAAACAATATAAAATGCCCACTAAGCCTACCCCTCCTACGGGAGGAGGCCCCCAACTAAACCAATCCCAATTACAAGCCCAAACCGAAATGCAACAACAAACTCCGAAATCCCTAGGAGCAACCCAAAAACTCACCCCATCCCACCTGCTTAGCGCTAACGTACCTAGCGTTCAACAGCAAATTGAAGGCCTCGAAAGGCAACTCAAAATGCTGTATGCCCAACAACAACAAGCGCAGAAATCCCAAACTGCCACCCCAACTAACGAATGGATAACTGTTCAAAATTCCAAACGCCAACGCGATAGCCCAGGTAAGGGTACTGACTCTAAAAAGCAGGCTATGCTCGACCAATATTGGCTTGGAACCAATGAACCAAGTCGAAATAAATTTGCTCCTCTAGAAGATGAGGAACCAAACCAACCTGCTGAAAAAGTACCCAAACCACCTCCAATATTCATAGACAAGGTTCTTAATATTCCCCCTCTAATGAGCTTATTACAAGAAGTTGCCCCAAACTCGTATGATCTCAAGCTCACAGGTAAGGAGCAGGTAAAAGTTCAAGCATCATCCTTGGATGCCTACAAAATCATTGTGTCCCAACTAGAACTGAAGGGTACAGAGTTCTACACTTATAAAACAAAGCAAGAACGTGCCTTCAAAGTAGTTCTCAGAAACATGCACTCCACAATAGACCCAAAAGAAATTGTGGATTCTCTAAAAGATCTCGGTCACTCAGTCACAAACATTTGGAACATAAAACATAGAGTCACAAAAAAGCCTCTTCCTATGTTTATTATTGAACTCAAACCCGAATCCAACAACAAGGAGATATATCAAGTTAAAAGTCTCCTGCACTCTAAAATTACTTTCGAGCCCCCACACCCGAAGCGTGAAATACCGCAATGCGCTAACTGTCAGCAATATGGCCACACAAAGTCCTACTGCCGTCGAAAATCAGTATGTATAAAATGTGCTGGAAACCACCTCTCCTCTGATTGCAAGCGAAAGACAAGATCTGACGATGTCAAATGCGCTCTATGTGAGGGTAACCATCCAGCAAATTACAAAGGCTGTATGGTATACAAAAGCCTCCAAAGCGCCAAATACCCAACTCTGAGGAAAAAAGCGTCTACACAGCCTCAGGAGAAACCAACACAGCCAAGTGAAACCCCAATTCAAATTGAGCCATACCCAGTCACATATGCTCAAGCAGCAAAGAAAGGCGTAACACCCCGCTCGAACCCTAATAATGCTATTCCTAATAGTAATGAAACCCACACACCAACGCAAAACACTAACGAAATGCGAGAAATGATACACCTACTGAAGCAAGTCATGCAACAAATGACAGCAATGATGAGCCTCCTCGTCACCTTCACGACTAAAAACTGTGCATCTTCAACCCGTTAAATATTATTATCTGGAATGCCAACGGCCTATCCAAACACTTACTTGAAGTTAAAGCTCTACTTCAGACCCATGATATAGATATACTCCTCATATCGGAGACCCATTTTACGGACAAAAGCTATTTTGAAGTACCCAACTACAAGTTTTACCACACAAAACACCCAAGTAACAAAGCTCATGGAGGCTCAGGTATCTTGATACGGAAAAGTATTAAACATTACAACACGAATTCGTTCCGTACAAATGCTATACAAGCCACAAATGTTGTCATTGAAGACCCGAGTGGTCAGCTTACACTCACTGCTATCTATAGCCCGCCGAGGCACTCAATCAGCACTGCAGAATATGAAAATTTCTTCAAAACTCTTGGAAATCGATTTCTAGCTGGCGGCGATTACAATGCCAAACACACATTCTGGGGCTCTCGTCTCATTACTCCTAAAGGAAGACAGCTATACAATGCTATTAGCAATCTCAATTTAACCCCATTCTCTACTGGAACTCCCACTTATTGGCCAACAGATACAAATAAAATTCCCGATTTAATCGATTTTTGCGTGGTGAAAGGCATGGCTTCGTCAGATATAACTTGTAAATCCTGCTTTGAACTCTCTTCCGACCACTCTCCAATCGTGGTAACAATTGATAAAAATTTTACACCCGCAGCGGATAAATGCAGCCTTTACAATCGGAAGACTGACTGGGAGTACTTCCAACACATCATCACGTCTAATCTTGACTTGAAATTAGCGTTGAAATCTGCTGAAGATATAGAGGCAGCAGTCGAACATTTTAACAACTGCATCCAACAAGCTGCGTGGAAATCAACTCCCACCCTCACCAGACAAAAAAGGATAAATGTTACCCACAACATAAAAGCTAAGCTCAAAGAAAAGCGACTCGCGAGGAAAAAGTGGCAACAAACCCGTCACCCCGACGACAAGAAACGATTGAATGCACTCACCAAAGAACTCAAAAATATCCTCAAAATTGAACACAACAAACAGGTTCAACAATACCTCAGTAATATTGATGCAAAAGCTGCAACTGATTACTCCCTCTGGAAAGCTGCAAGTAAGCTAAAAAGACCGATTCTCTCTAATTCTCCTATACGAATGGAAAATAACGAATGGGCGAAAAGTGACGCAGAGAAAGCAAATACCTTTGCACGCCACCTAAAATCAGTATTCACCCCACATGATATTGAACCCTCACTAAGCACAACAACGGAAGTGAAAAATACTCTGAGTCATCCCTATCAAATGGACCTCCCCATAAAAAGATTCGCAATATCGGAGGTAAAAACCGTAATAGCGAAACTCAACACAAAGAAAGCTCCTGGATACGATATTATTAATGGCAATGTACTAAAGCACTTACCTTACGAAGGCATAAAATTTCTCACCCAACTGTTTAATGCAGTACTAATAACTGCATTCATACCCCCACAATGGAAAGTCGCTCAGATGAAAATGATTCTGAAACCAGGAAAGCCCCCTGATACGGCAACGTCTTACAGACCTATTAGTTTGCTGCCCATTGTCTCAAAAGTCCTGGAAGTTCTTTTCCTTAAAAGACTCTTACCCAAAATAGAAGAACGTAACATTATACCTAATCACCAGTTTGGCTTCAGAAGAGGGCACGGAACAATTGAACAAGTACATAGACTTACCGAGAAAATCTACTCTGCCTTTGAGCAAAAAAAATATTGTACAGCTGCTTTTCTAGACATATCCCAAGCTTTTGATCGCGTATGGCACAACGGTCTCCTATATAAAATAAAAAATACTCTCCCTACAAATTACTTCCTATTTATACAATCTTACCTAAAAAATCGTTACTTTTTCGTCAAAGAAGGAGCAGAGCAGTCTGAGCTTTACGAGAGCTTAGCAGGCGTCCCGCAAGGTAGTGTAATGGGCCCAATACTCTACCTACTTTACACGTATGACCTCCCAATAGCAGAAGGAGTTACTATTGGCACTTTTGCCGATGATACTGCCGTACTGGCTGCAGATCCCAACCCTAATGTGGCCTCACTCAAGCTTCAAAGAAGTTTAAATAAAATTACCCATTGGCTGAAAGACTGGCGGATAAAGTCAAATGAATCAAAATCTGTCCAAGTGACGTTTACCACTAGACGTAACACTTGCCCACCCGTAAAACTCAATGGCATTGATATACCACAAAGTGACGTAACAAAGTACCTTGGTATGCACCTTGACAGAAAGCTAACATGGAGAACCCACATATTCACCAAACGAAAAGCTCTTGGTATAAAACTGAGAAATCTTTATTGGCTCATGAATCGAAACTCCCAACTATCAATCGACAACAAACTCCTGCTTTACTCAGCTATCTTAAAACCCATCTGGACCTATGGCATACAGTTATGGGGAACCGCAGCAAACTCAAATATAGAGATTCTCCAAAGATTCCAATCGAAAACTCTTAGAATGATTGTAAATGCACCCTACTACGTCACAAACGACCGTCTGCATCGTGACCTAAAGATACCTACTGTCGCTCAAGAAATCAGAAAGTATGCTACATCATACAAAACGAGACTACTATCTCACCCCAACCCCCTCGCTCTAGCCCTGACGGCAAGACCAACTAGTTTCGTACGCCTCAAAAGAAAGTCTTTTACAGATCTTTATTGATGGACTACAATAAATGGATGCACTACTGAGAGCAATCCATACATGCCCACCAAGTTATTAAGTCATAATTAATTATTAATTACTTTTAACGAACCACAAAATTGTTAGATGTATTTTATTTATACAGTTGACAAAATATATTGGATGATAAAAAAAAAAAAAAAAATTGACAGTAGCGGAGCTGAAAGAAAAGCTAGTAGAGTTATGGTTGTCGACGTTAGGGCGGAAAGTGACACTGCAGGATAGACTTATTGAACACTTCGGTCTCACTGCGAGCGATATCGAGTCTGAGGATGATGAGGAGACTAGTGTGCGAAGTGTGGTGTTGAACAATAATGTAGAGCGGTCAGTTTTCACTCTTCGCGACATCGAGGACTCTATCACTAGGTTTTCAGGTTCGGGCCAGCCCAGCGTGGAACAATGGCTGGAAGATTTTGAACAAAACGCTATGGCTGTTAATTGGAGTTCGCTGCAAAAATTTATTTACGGCAAACAGCTACTGAAAGGAGCGAAAGTTTTTATACGCAGCCAGAATGGGGTGAGCAGCTGGGATGCGCTCAAGCGTGCTCTTCCGTCACATATGTCAGAACGGGGATTACCTGGAATACCTCATCTAATGGAGATCGGAAAGTCAATAAACTTGGACGATTTCAGTTTGGTATAGTATTTCATCGAAGGTATCCCGGACTCGAAGGCAAACAAGGCAAATCTTTACCAAGCCAAGAACAATAAGCCAGCTGAAAGAGCAAATCCGTATCTACGACAAAATTCGTGCCAGTAAACCAAATTTCCAGAACACATACCAAACCATCAAGTAAGGATGCAGTGAGGCGAAAAGAAGAGGAAAAGAAATGCTACGGGTGTGGTGAGTCAGGCCACTTTGCGAGGAATTGCCCAAAGCGTGCGAAACGTTCCGGTTGTGGTCAGTTTGGTCATAAGGTTGCCGAATGCAACAACAAATCGAAGAATGTGAAGTCAACGAAATGCGAAACGAATTCAGCATAGTAAAAAAGAAAGAAAGCGGATTAATTTTTAAAGATTTTTCGCTAAACGGGTTGATGGTTTCGGCTTTGGTGGACACCGGTTCCGACCTAAGTTTAATGCGGTATGATACATTGATGATGCTGCAGCTAGATGTTGAGCTCAGTCGCGACATAAATAGGCTTGTGGGTATAGGTTCGAGTCAACTAACCACTATTGGTAGTTTTACCACCGAGTTGACCATCGTTGACGTGAAGCTTGCGTTAACTTTTCATGTCACGAAGGAACGCGATTTACAATATGCAGCTGTGTTGGGAACTGACATACTGCAGCAAGTCGATTTAGTCGTAACGAAGGACGAAGCAACATTTAGGAAAAGGTTTATGGAGGTGAATGGTCAATTTGGTGTGAAAATAGCGATGCTGAACAAGGTAGCTAAAGGCGAAGTGGAGGCGAAGGGCCAAAAAGGTAACGGATTTTCAAAAGGTATCCAACATGAGGGTGGCAGGAGGAGCGTTGGTGCAGGCGAGAGTATGGTACAACAAGCGGTTAGCAAGGTTCATCATTCGGCGGAGGCAAGTAAAGCCCGTAATCTGTCGAGGTGTACAGAGGATCGTGTACCAGAGAGCGCGGAGGAACACATAGTGAAGGCAAGTAAAGCGCGTAATTCACTGGCGAATGTTCACGCGCAGGCAAGCTGCAGTTTCAAGGACGTTGAGGACGAGTTCTCGAGAATGTGCTTGATCTCCAATGTCGAGGAAGACGAGTTGGACCTGTCCCATTTGAAGCGTGTGGATGCGGGGAAGATCCAAGCTTTGGTCAAATCATACAAGCCTCAGCGAAATACCAGATCATCAGTAGAGATGAAGATCTTATTAACCGATGATATTCCAGTGTACCAGCAGCCGAGGAGACTATCTTATGCGGATAAATGTACGGTGGAAAAGCAGGTTGCGCAGTGGCTCCAGGAAGGCATCATCCGACCTAGTTGCTCCGAGTACGCATCACCCATCGTATTGGTGGCAAAGAAGAACGGCGAAAAAAGGTTATGCTGTGACTATCGACGTTTGAATCAGAAGATTGTTAGAGATCATTTTCCAATGCCTTTAATCGATGACGTCGTCGAGCGACTACAGGCAGCGAGAGTATTCACGACGTTGGATCTGACAAACGGATTTTTCCACGTTCCGGTTGAAGATGGTTCGCGTAAGTTTACTTCGTTCGTTACACCCGACAGCCAGTATCAGTTCCTGTATGTCCCTTTCGGCATCTGCAATTCTCCGGCGGTATTCACTAGATACATTTCTGCGGTTCTACGGAATCTTATACAAGATGGAACCGTAGTGGTCTACATGGACGATCTCATTATTCCCGCTAAGGATGAAGGAGAAGGTTTAGAAAAGCTAGAGCGTGTGTTGACTGTAGCAGCAGCTAATGGTTTACGGACTAAATGGAAGAAGTGTCAGTTCCTGACCAAAAGGGTTGATTTCTTAGGTTACGTAATTAAGGACGGCTCAATAAAGCCATCGGAAGAGAAAACCATCGCGATTAAGAAATTCCCTATCCCTCATGACCGCAAAGAACTGCAACGATTCCTAGGGCTGACTTCGTATTTCCGTAGGTTTGTGGACAGCTACGCAACTATAGCTAAACCACTAACTGATCTACTTCGAAAGGATGCAAAGTCCGAGTGGAGAGATATCCAGACGGCAGCGATCCAACAGCTCGAGAATGCACTTGTCAATGTACCGTTGTTGAAGCTGTATAATCCTAAGGCAGTGACGGAGGTTCATACGGATGCCAGTATGATGGCCTATGGTGCAGTTCTTCTACAAAAGGACTTCGACGAACAAAAGTTCCATCCTGTCCTCTACATGAGCCGAAGAACGAAACCTGCGGAGGAGAAGTACTCATCATATGAGCTGGAAGCGTTGGCGATCGTGCAAGCGTTAAAGAAGTGGAGAGTATATCTCATGGGGATTCACTTTAAGATCGTGACCGACTGCAAAGCTTTTGCTATGACAATAGAGAAGCAAGACGTTCCGGCAAGGGTTACTCGGTGGGCGATGTTTGTGAGAGAGTTTGACTGCGAGGTAAAGCACAGATCAGGCACAAAGATGAGAATGTCGACGCGTTAAGTAGAGTATCTTGCCTTATCTTGGAGGATAGTCTGATCCATCGGCTACGGCAAGCACAGGCCAGCGACGAGTGGATCAAGGCAGCTTGCAAAGTTTTAGAGAAAGATGAGTATGAAGACTTTTACGTAAAGCACGGTATTTTACATAAAGATCCCGTTAAGGAACTTATCGTCGTCCCGTCGCTTATGGAAGGCGAAATTATTAAGATTGCACATGATCAGGGTCATTTTTCCGCCAAGAAAACTCAGGAAGCTGTCGAGAAGAATTTCTTTATACCACAGTTAAGCGCAAAGGCAGATAAGGTTGTAAAGAGCTGCATCAGTTGTATTGTTACCAATAGTAAGCGTAGCAAACAAGAAGGTTTTCTTAATCCGATTAATAAAGAAGATAAGCCGTTGGTAACATACCACATCGATCATGTTGGGCTTGCCGAACTGACCAAGAATGACCAAATTTGTGTGGCTGCACCCAACCAAGAGCACCGGAGCAGAAGAGGTGGTGGATCGCTTAAAGAAACAAGCGGCGGTATTTGGAAACCCAGCACGAATCCTGTCGGATAGAAGCGCGGCGTTCACCTCACATCTCTTCAAAGATTATTGTGAGGAGGAGGGCATAATACACTTGATAGCCACTCGTGTACCGCGTGGAAACGGCCAAGTCGAGCGGATGCATAAGGTCGTGGTGCCCATGATCTCAAAGCTGTGCCAAGTGAATCCGAGTCAATAGTATCGATATGTGGACAGAGTGCAGCAGTGCATCAATAATACGCCTCCGAGGAGCACCAAGCACACACGCCATTTCGAATACTCACAGGCGTTGATATGCGAACCCCAAACATACCAGAATTGCAACAAATCCTAGAGGTTGCAGCCGTCGATGCGCTGGACGAAGAACGTGACAGTATACGGCAAGAGGCCAAAGAGAACATTGCGAAGATACAAAGCGAAAATCGCAAATCCTCTGATAGCAAACGGAAACCGGAAGAACATTATGAAGTCGGTGAACTTGTCGCCATCAAGCGCACTCAGTTTGGTTCCGACTTAAGACTGCAACCAAAGTTCTTAGGACCCTATAAAGTGACCGATAAACTTAATCATTGTCGGTACGAAGTTGAAAAGGTTGGTGACCATGAAGGGCCAGCCCGCACTACCACTATCGCTGAATATTTAAAGAAATGGGACCCGGCAGGATGGCCGAATGTGGGAAATTAACTATCTGGCAACCACTCGCTTAAGCTGACTGACAAAATGAAATTGAAACATTGGCTACAGACAGTAGACAAAGAAGTTGAACAGACATTCCGTTTTAAACCATCGAACACTGACGACCGCAAACTAACGACCATCAAGTCGAGTATATTTTGTTAATAAAGTTTTATTTGTCACTTAAATTTAACTCGAACTCTTTTATTCAAAGTACGAACCTCACATACATTAGGATGCTTTTAATTTGTATGAAAAATTTAAAAGTTCATAAAAAGACTGTATCGTCCCCTCAATCTGTAGTAACATGGTCAAAGATATCACACATAAATTTTGGTCCCGATTGGTGCCTGTTAAGACGTGGCGCATTGAGGTCAAAGTTCAGAAAACTCTATGAAGGGTCAAAAAATCAAAATATTGTTTTTAATTATCTAATACCCAAAATTAATACTTCTATACCCAATTATAACAAATATAAATTTTGGTCCCGATTGATGACGGTTTACTGGTGTTTCAAGGGGGTCAAAGTTCAGATTACCATATGCGACACTAAAAATGTAAGTCTTCTATGGCAATCTGAACATTGACCACCTTAAAACACCACTAAACCGTCATCAATCGGAACCAAAATTTATATTTGTTATCATTGGGTATAGAAGTATTAATTCTGGGTATTAGATAATTTAAAAATATATTTTGATTTTTTGACCCTTCATAGTTTTCTGAACTTTGACCTCAATGCGCCACGCCTTAACCGCCACCAATCGGGACCAAAATTTATGTGTGATATCTTTGACCATGTTACTACAGATTGAGGGAGCGATACAGTAAAATATCGTTAATTTAAATTTTAAACGCACTCTAATATACATACATATGCATATTTTAGTTTGTTGCAAAAGTAAGTATAGAATACGAAAAGGTTAGAATGATGACGCCTATGCAAATTGAGGGTAATTACACAAGGCCATTCATATGTACATATTTACATACAAAAATATTTTCCTTTGTTGACAAAAGGATAAAATACTGATGCGTATAGAAAACAGAATGTAGATACATACATACATGTATGTGCATACATACAAATTTTCTTTTGTTTGGGTCGAATGTTGAATATTTCGACGAAAGACCATTTACATATAAAAACTGCTGGTCGCAAAATTTGCGGACATACCCACTAATATATTTTAGCCTTATTTAAGAATTAAACAGCACATTTAAAGGCTTCGGAAATAAGGCCAGAAAATTATAACGGCAGCAAATTTGTTTGGCGTAAGGCCTAAAATAAGGCTGATGTTATTTTGTTGATGTCATGTATTAGATAGTTAGAAGTAGACAGAGTGAGTGCATAGCAGAAGCAGTGCTGCCAGCATACTCCTTTTTTATTTAGACATGATTTGTCAACAATAAGCATTTTACAGGGTATATGCATGCTTAAATATGTACAAAAGGCTTTGTCCTTTATTTTCTTACAATTATCTGCAGAAAAATACTGGTAGAATTGAGTTCATCTTCCATTTCTGTGCGCCTATTCCTCAATGATTGAAAGATCTAAATACTTTTTGGTTGCTTGTTTTTCCGACAGGGTAGGAATATGATGTATTGTGGAACGATCTTCCGTCATCCCTTGTCAAGTTTGGTTTGGAGACAAACCGGTTTCGGCTAATATGCGCCATCTTCAGTGTCTTTTTTCGTTCTGAGTTATTTTGTGTAAGTTCGATAGTACTTATCGTAACTAACTTCCATAGTTTGGTCACGTACTTCGTGTTCGTGTGTTCGTGCATTCGTGCCAAACTTGACAAGGGATGACGGAGGATCGTTCCACAATACATCATATTCCTACCCTGTCGGAAAAACAAGCAACCAAAAAGTACTCTTTGTTTATATTAATTGTGAGGTCTAGGTAGTTGATTTTTCCAAAATTTCTTCTTCTTTATTTTCTGATATGAGGCAGATGATGTCGTCTACATACCTGGCATAAAAATTTACCCCCAGATTTTTCGCCAGTTCTTCCATGTAACTTTCCTCCAAATGTTGCATAAATACTTCCATAAGGATGGCTGATGTGGGGTTACCCATTCCCAGTCCGTGAGTTTGTCTGTATATTTTATTTTCAAATTTGAAATAATTCTGGTCCAGGGTTACTTTCAGTGTATTTACGATCTCTGTTGCAATGTCTCTGTTCGTTTTTTCTGTCAATATTTTAGTTAGAGTTTTTAGTGTTTATGTCAGTGGTATCGAAGGGTATAGGTCTTTCACGTCAAACGATACCAGTTTCGAGTCCTTAGGTACGTTCAGGTTGTTCAGTTTTTTGACTAGTTCCGTCGTGTTCTTGATTGTGTATTTAATGGACAGGTCCAGTGTCTCGGTTAGTACCATATTTAGATGTTTTGATAGTCCATATCCTGGTGCCGATTTAAGGTTTACTATTGGTCGCATAAGTGTTCCTGCTTTGTGGATTTTAGGTAGTGCGATCAGTGACGGGGCGGATGGATTCATTGCCGTGAGAGTGTAGGCTATCTTGTTGTCTACTATATTTTTTGCCTGTTTTATTGCACGCTTTATTGCCATTTGGTATTCCTCCGTTGGGTCTTTCCTCATCACTCTGCAGCCCATTTCTTTGATGAGTTGGCCTGTTTTTGTGGTGTATTCCTCTTCGTCCATTAGCACCGTTGTATTTCATTTGTCTGCTTTTGTTGCTATTACTTTATTCTCTATTAGTTTTTTCCTCAATTCTTTTACCGTTTTATATTCGTTTGCTACCATTTTCTTTCCATCAGCTTTTATGCTCTTTTCGATTATGCGTCTTCATAGATGCCTTGCGTGCTCCTGTTCCTCGTTTGGTACTAGTGATATGGCCACCTCCGTGTCCGCAATGGTGTTCTCCACGTCTTTTTTCCTATCGTAGCTTTCGATGTTGTATTTCAAACCTTCTTGTAGTAGCTGTGTTTCTTTGGCGTTGATAGGAAGATTTGTTAAGTTAACAAATCTTGGATGGAAAGACGTTCTATTCTGCTGTGGGCCTTTTTTGTTGTTTTGTTTTGTGTCAAGGTCGTCCAGTTTTTTGTTGAGTTTTTTATACCTGTTTTCCATGGCTCCTTTGATCTCTTCCTTTATTGCATCTAACGTTTCCAGAAGGGAACTGACGGGAATGATTCCCATCATCTCCAGATGGATGCGAAGTAGTTCCTGATTCATGCGCTCCTTTGCGTGTTGGTTCCTGATCTCGCATCTAATGAAGCTGTTCTCCGCTTTCCTTATAATTTTGGGTTTATCCCCGTTTTTCATTTTGTGTCCTATTTGCGCGTATTTTGGAGGACAAGAGGACACTAACGGACTTTTACCTGCCTGTTTAATGAGGATACAAAAATATATTTACATACCTAAACGCACAGACTCGCACGCACGCACGCATGCACGTCGCCCGAACGCACGAACACACGAACACATCACACGAACATGAAGTACGTGACCAAACTATGGAAGTTAGTTACTATAAGTACTATCGAACTTACACAAAATAACTCAGAACGAAAAAAGACACTGAAGATGGCGCATATTAGCCGAAACCGGTTTGTCTCTAAACCAAACTTGACAAGGGATGACGGAAGATTGTTCCACAATACATCATTGAAAGATCTCTTTAAAAATCTTCTTTTGGAAAAGCGAAATGAACCCTTGAAATCTGATTGAAAATCTCCTCCAGCCTGGTTGCTTTTGATTGAAATTTGCTTGAAAATGATTGAATTTTTTTTTTAAGCAACCGCTAGCTTGGTTTTTTTTTTAAACAAACAAGCAATAGCTTGCTTGGAAATTTTTCAATCAGCTTTTTTCGCTTTTCGTTTCTGCTTATAAGCAGATTGAAAAAATTGTAAACAAGCTATTGCTTGTTTGTTTAAAAGCAAACCAAGCAAGAGAAGGATTGGAAAAAATTTCAAGCGCTTGAAAGGGCAAACAAGCTGCTTGTGCAGATCACTGATATATGTACACCTTGATAGTTAGACCAACCCTCATATACGGAGCAGTTGCGTGGGGTTCGAGGAGCAACCTATCGTCAGTGAGGAGTACGCTTACCAGGATTCAACGCCTGGCCTGTGTGTGCATCACGGGTGCTATGAGTACCTGCCCAACGGAAAGGTCCTATCGTCTCAGGACATGATAAGGCTGGGAGAGAAACTCCCAATCTCTTTGCTTCCTAGGGATGACATGACCAAGTACGTCCAATTCGAGAAACGATTTAAAATAGAGCTCGGGATAAATTAACCTGGAAGGACTCCAAACTAGAGGACATCTTAAGGAATAATCCGATAATATGGTACACGGATGGCTCGAAAACACCAGAGGGCATGGGTGCCGGCGTCTGTGGACCAAGGCCAAAGGTATCCTTACCACTGTTTCGTTTTCCGAGCATCTTTCAGGCGGAAGTATTCGCCAATAGTCAGTGTACAGATAAAGATAGTGTATTCCGGTAAGAGGATCACCATTTTGAGCGATAGCTAAGCAGCACTCAGAGCACTGGCATCTTGTGAGATTAGCTCCTCGCTAGTCCTAGAGTGCATAGATAAGCTCAACAAACTTGGCGCCAAGAACTCAGTACTTCTGGCATGGGTTCCTGGACACAGAGGAGTGCACGGTAACGAGATAGCTGACAGCCTGGCAAGAAAGGCAGTGGCCGAAAAACCCATAGGACCTGAGCCATTTCTAGGTATAGGACCACATACCGTAAGAGAGGAGCTCAGGATTGAGGAAAATTTAGCTAGGGAGCAGCACTGGCAGCACTCTACTGGAATGCGCCAGCCGAGGTTATTGCTGGGGGGATACAATAAAAAAAAGCTATAAAGCGATAATGGACCTCCCCAAAAGCAAAATGAGAATAGTGACTGGACTTTTAACAGGTCACTGCAGACTCAAAAGCCATATGCACAAACTTGGCATTTACTCGAGCAGTTTGTGTCGTTTTTGTGATATGGAGGACGGGACTGCTGAGCATATTCTCCTCGAATGCGTAGCCATATCTAGAAGGAGACAGAGGACACTCGGGCAGTATCAGCTCGAGGGCAGAGACATACCAAACCTGAGACCGGGGGAACTACTCAAATTTATGTATGAGATTGGCTTAGGGGAGGTATTATAATGAGCTGGAGGACACAATAGACCTATCGTCGTAGTGCATATAAACCTCCATAATCTAAACATCTATTAATCTACTGAATACCAAAAATGGCTCAAGTCACTAGAAATGTCTCATGTCTCAAATTTAGTGACTTGAGATGAGACGGAGTTATAGAATCCGAATATTAGATTAATGATAGCAGAAGGAAATTTCACAACACAAATTCCATTTCACATTTCGTCGTACCATACGAAAACTAATATACAATTTTTTGTGGCTGACGAAATGTAACAATTTCGACTTTTGGCCGACGAAAAATAACAAAATCGAGTTTTGGCTGACGAAAAGTAACAAGTTCAACTTTTGGCTGACGAAAACTATCAATTTCGTTTAAACAAGAACAATTTTAATGTAAAAACAGTATATCGTTGGCTTCGTGAGCAAATGTGCTAAGTCCATTTCTGGTAACTTTCCAGGAGAACCAAAAACCCTCCTAACTTTTGTTGTTGTTACTATTTTAAAAATCTGAAAATGCAGTTTTCTTCCTCAGATGGTCGTTATAAAATACCAGTTATCGGCACATTTTAATATAAAGCTTGTACAAAGTTTAGTTGTACTATCTTACTGCATTAAAATCTCAGTTTTGATAAAAATTGGACTTAGCACATTTGCTCACGAAGCCAACGGTATAATTATTGATACTTTTCGTCAGCCAAAAGTCAAACTTGTTACTTTTCGTCAGCCAAAAGTTGATTTTGTTAATTTTCGTCGGCCAGTCAAATGTGGTACTTTTCGTACAGAATTTTTTTATTGATACCTTTCGCCAGAAATTTTAAATATGCTAGTTTTCGTATGGTACGACGATTTATAATATGAGGTTATATCCAAAGCACTGCCAAGTGATGACCGCTATTTTATGGAAACCACGATATTTAGGCTTTCATTAACTAAATTCATTTTCTGGTTAGTCCGGGCTCGATTTGGATCCTGTGGCATGTCAGGCGAGCACTCTACTCACTATAATATTGCGGCACAATTGCATTCAATTCATAAGAGATTGGTTAAAAAATAGCTTACATTGACTTTTCGACTGATTGTTCTTCCAGATTTTCTCCTTCATTCTCCAGTTGAGCTTTTCGTCCACTGGTTCTTAGTTTGTTAATTGAGAGGTCAATTTCTGGCTCTTTAAGAGAAACTTTAGTACTGTAATGTTAAAAACTTATATAAGCACAAGCATCAAGCATTGCTCTAAAATGATTTTACCTTGGCTGTTCAGGTTGACGATGTACATTTCGTAAATGCCGTTTTAAATGTTCCCGACGTGAAAAGCGTTTGCGGCATATTGAACATTGTATATCTAAAGCAATACCTACACTTGGATGCTTTTGTACTAAATGGCTACGCAATTGTCTGATACGCTCAAAGCGTAAACCGCAAATTCGACATTGCAAATTACTATTGCTATGAACTTGCTTCCGATGTTGCCGCAAATCCAAAAGGTCAAAAAATTTCATATCGCATAATTCACACGGATGCAAACAAAGTCTATCAGTCTGGGTACCGTAATCTCTTCTTTCGCGAGCAAGTGTACTGAAATGAGTTGGCAATTCCACTATATTTGAACACTTATCCTTATTTTTCTCCATCCATTCTATTAAAACAGTATACGCATTTTCTACACGTCGTTTAAAATCGTATACCTGCCGCGCATCAACCATGCATCGATTGCAAATTTTTTCTGGCAAATTTTGAACAGGTTCCATTGCAGGACAGCGCGCAAATTCGCTTAGTATTTGAGCTATAGTCACTCCTTCATTAATTTCTTCAAAAATAGAAGACATCTCAGAATTTTCAATCAAACATATTCGACAAATCCGGTTAGCTGATTTCATGTTGTTTATTTCCATGACTTGATTTTTGTATGTATCCCCCATGGACCAACCTTGGTATCCCCCTAGCAGAAGGTCTGGTTGGTGAGATTTTGGGTAGAATGCCATTTTATAGCTTTGTTCGTTTACGGATATTTTTTTATGTTTTTCGAAAACTTTTAAAAACAAACACTTTGTCGCCGTTTTTTTACGCCAAATCTCCAACAGAAGAGAACCAACTGAGAGAGAAAACTGACATTTCATTTTGTGAGAAGCTGTTGAATTCTGTTGGACAAATTTTTGCCAACAGCAATTTTCCAACAGGAAAACAGCTGATCAAACAACAGCTGACTTGAATTTTTGCAAGTAACAAGATTTGCAAAATATACAAATCAATTATAAAATTGGAAAAATATACTAAATTGGCAACAAGTATGGATAAATTTAATATGCAAAATAAGTTACATACTTTTTGCGAAGTATTTATATGCATATTATGTACCTTAGTAAATTGTAATCTCCTTTGCGGGAATATATATTAACGGGGCGCTGTGGTGCAGTGGGGAGTGTTGTGGCCACTGTGGTGTGGCGGACAGTGGCTAGTCTGCCATACCAGAGGTCATGGGTTGGATCCCCAGCCTGGATAGAGGGAAAATTTGTATATAATGATCCACGATCCGGTAACAATTAATTTTCCAGAGGGTAGGGGTGGTCTCACAGATCACAAAAAAAAACAAAGTACTACCCTCGGGACGCTTATAGTTCAGGAGACATTCCTTGTTAAATTAATGTATGTATGTGTAGAACATCTTTCTGCGTTGGCGGCTTTTGGCCGCGCTTCAATAAAATTACCCTCAGCCGGCAGAATTCTCTTTCTGGATTAATATCCATGGAGCAATCCACAGTTGTTTTGTACAGAACACCTTTTGCCTTCAGCCGCGCTTTACAAAAATAACCCTCAGCCGGGAGAATTCTATTTCTGGAGAACTTTAATATTATAATTTAATAATAGTTGAAAGTGTTAAGATAAGATGAATTATCATCTACAGAATATTTCCTGAAAGTTTCACTGAGCCTGGATAGACAACAAATTCTAACTAAAACCTAATTATCTGGATTTTAAAAATAGCAGCCACTCTAGGCAGTGGGTGGCACACCCTCCGAGAGTAGTTCTGCAGTGGGTCGGCTTCAGTATAATGCGCCCGCCGTATTTATTTTCAAACCACTGGAACTTTCGGGAAATCTTCAATGGATGTTAATTTTACTAATTATAACACTCCCGATCGCTCCGCAAATATAATTCGAGAAAGGAAATTTTGCTGGCTGGGGCTATTTTTTTAAAGCGCGGCCAAATGCCGCCAACGCAAAAGTTTGTTCTACTCAAAAGTACTGTGGATCGGTCCATAGAGGGTTATTTTTTTAAAGCATGGCCAGGGCCGGGTGCATTAAATTGAAATCTCTTCTGCGGGGCAGCAGACGCGAAGACATACTGCGGTGGAAAACAGTATGGACATGGGTACAAAGAAAAGCAATTGTTAGTGTGATAATTATTACAATGAAATCCTATTTATTAGATAGTAACAGCGAACCCCAGCGGGTTAGGGGGTCTAGAATATACCCGTTGTAAGGAATGTCTGTCGTAAGACGCGACTAAAATCCACCGGCCTAGCAGGTTGATTATAGCCAGAAAAAATCGTTCGCACGACAGTCGGGCTAGTGTCAGAAGGGACTAGTACCCGAGCGTACCGGATTTATCCGGCAAAGGACTGTCACATCCCCTACACTCCCCAAAACCTTCGGGGAGTGTCTTGGTGGCTACAACAACAACAACATGAAGTTAATTGTATTGCAGATACATACATATGTGCATATATCTCCACTGTTTTCAGGCAGAATTGTAACTCCATTAGCATTTATATAGAACAAACAGTGCCGATTTATTGTAAAAGAGAGTTCCGGATGCATTTCCGAACTTCAAAAAACCTTTTTGCGAGCCTATGCGAACGATTTTTAGATTGAGGAGGTTATCGCGAGGTGACAAAAGACTGACCAAAACGAATCAAAAGAAATTAAATAAGAAAAAAACTATGTTTTATTTTATTATTTTTATGTTATATATACATATATACATAATTAACAGCAATAATTTCCACCAATTTTATTATCATTTTAATTTTAATCCTTTTTATCCTTTGAATTTGGGGCTTGTGAATGTAAATAAAAATCAGCTGTTTGCCAAAGCTGTTGAACTCTGCAAATTTTGCGTTCGTTTACCTCTTACGACATTTTTCTCTTGTGAGAGGATAGGTGACATTTTTCTCCAACACCTGGCTGTTGGAGGCTGCTGAGTAAATGCTGTTGGAGAAAGTATGCGAACAAAGCTTATGTCAAACTGAAGCAGTGATGCCAATATTCTTGGACCAAAAATCCCTACGGCATGCCAAAAAATTCCCTACTTTTCCCCTTGCTAACAAAATTTTTCCCTACAAATTTCCCTACGCCGTATTTTCTCTATATTGACATACACACACACAAAATTGATACCACGTAGAAATTTTTAAGTTTCTAAGTATATTTTCAAGAACCTTCTTTTCATGTTCAAGCAAATGAAAAATTTCCTTATTTCTTATTCGCTCAGAAGCTGAGGCTCAGATTTCCATCTGTCTATCAATAGGGTAGGCCTTAGATTAGGAACCACGGTCCGAGAAAAATGACTTTTTCAGTGAGGTAGGGGGCCTTTCACATATCTCAAAACTAAAATCAAAACCTGCCGGAGCTATAAGCCTCCTCCACGAGATATTTGTTGGTAGTTTATTGGTAGTTGGATGGGTTCATAGATGTTACCCCAGAAAGAGAATTCTGCCGGCTGAGGGTAATTTTTTTGAAGCGCGGCCGAAGGCCGCCAACGCGAAATTACTGCGGAATACGTTGTTATTGCTATCATTTTGTTAACATAAAATGAAGACAGGTTATATCGCTCAGAAATCGCAAAATTAATTTCTACCGGTAACTGATGATTTTATAGCAGTCAATGCAATCGCAATAGCAGTTTAAAATCGCAGTGATTTAAAAATAGTAATCACCGAAATCCAGGTATCGAAAAATCGCAATTTCGCTCATCTCTAATCCTTATTTCGTTTTTTAATAAAATTTTGAGTCAGCTTATAAAATATTTTAGTTTACTCCAAATAAATTTCATGTATTAACGGCTTTTCTGTTACCCCTGACTGCAAACCATCTAAGAGCGCTTTCACATTACTCGGTGCGGTATCGGATCGACATTTTTGGTTTTTACCGAAAGTATACCGAAACCTTACCGACCACATGTATTTCAATTGGCACTTTCACATTAGAGCGCTTTCACATTACTCGGTGCGGTATCGGATCGACATTTTTGGTTTTTACCGAAAGTATACCGAAACCTTGCCGACCACATGTATTTCAATTGGCACTTTCACATTAGTGTTGCATACATGAAATCGGAGCGGATTGATTTCGGTATACCGCAACGCGGTAAGACCGGTCAGTAAAATTTGAGGAATTACTGCATACATTTTTGCGGCGTAATAAAAGAAGAAGAACAAAGTCAGTAAAAAACTCGTTTCGGCTATAAATGTAGCAGGTTATAATGTCTTCGTCTTCGCTAGAAGACATTATTGTTATTATTGAGTGATTTGTTGAAGTTAAAAATTTTGTTTTGCAAATTTAGATGTTTGTTTTCCTATTTTCTGCCGATAACGCACCGAAAGTATTCCCACAAGTGTGAAAAACACAGCAACGCGGAATCGTTTCGGTAAGCTGAAAATACCGAGCAAAAAATGTCGATCCGATGTCGTACCGAGTAATGTGAAAAGGCCCTTAGTGTTGCATACATGAAATCGGAGCGGATTAATTTCGGTATACCGCAACACGGTAAGACCGGTCAGTAAAATTTGAGGAATTACTGCAGACATTTTTGCGGCGTAATAAAAGAAGAAGAACAAAGTCAGTAAAAAACTCGTTTCGGCTATAAATGTAGCAAGTTATAATGTCTTCGTCTTCGCTAGAAGACATTATTGTTATTATTGAGTGATTTGTTGAAGTTAAAAATTTTGTTTTGCAAATTTCGATGTTTGTTTTCCTATTTTCTGCCGATTACGCACCGAAAGTATTCCCACAAGTGTGAAAAACACAGCAACGCGGAATCGTTTCGGTAAGCTGAAAATACCGAGCAAAAAATGTCGATCCGATGTCGTACCGAGTAATGTGAAAAGGCCCTAATGGGCACGGAAGCGCATAACACCCTGGATTACAAACAACGACACATCCCTTGCTCTCTCCCCTACGGAGATTCAGGAAATCATAAAGAATACCAAAACTTCAAAATCAGTCGGACCAGACGGCATATCCATGTTGATGCTAAAACATCTCCCCAACATTTGGTAGATGGCAAGGATCATTCCCATACTTAAACCGGGGAGGCTAGCCAATGCAGGAGAATCCTATCGCCCGATATCTCTCCTCTCCCCGGTATTAAAGACACTTGAGGCCGCCATACTACCATATATAAACGGACATCTACAACTTGCCACACATCAACATGGATTCCGGAAATCGCACAGCAAAACAACAGCTCTAAACGCCATAAACACGCAGATAGTGCGCGGTCTCAACCAACGACGCCCCTGTGAGAGAACGGTCTTCGTGGCACTTGATTTGTCTAAAGCCTTCGACACAGTCAATCATGCCACCCTAATGGAGGATCTAGACGTCTCTAGCCTCCCGCCGAGGCTGAAAAGGTGGACCGCGAACTATCCGAGTCGTCTACAGGCATCGGTTGACTTCAGGAATGGTACCTCAAATTCAAGGAGAATAAAACAGAGAGTTCCACAGGGGGTGTCCTGTCCCCGTTGTTAGTCAACCTATACATCTTCACACTCTCACTTCCACCTGAAGGAGTTCGTATTATATCCTAAACCGATGACTGCTCGATTATGGCGACAGGCACCGACATAAATGACTTATGCCCGAAAATAAACGGTTATCTCTCCGACCTTTTCCACTTCTTTACATCGCGCTCCCTCGAACTGCAGCCCTCTAAGTCCTCCGCGACCCTGTTCACGACATGGACGAAGCAGGTTAGGCTAGAGCTTGGCATACGGATAGGGAATATACCCATCCCTACCATAAACAACTCAAAAATCTTGGGTGTTACCTTCGACAGCCTAGCTTCCTTCTCCGCGCATACGATTGCGAATAAGGCAGCACTTGGGGAAAAGACAAAGAAACCCTTATCGCAACATACAAAGCAATCGGCCGGCCGGTCTTGAACTGTGCCTCGCCAATATGGTCGCCGGGGACTTGCAAGACGCAGAGGAAGAAATTCCAAGCCTGCCAAAATTCGGCGTTACGTACCGCTATGAGAAGTCTACTCATGTCGTCGGAACACCACCTACATCACGAGGCACAGGTGCTCTCAGTTGAGAATCATAATATCACGCTTAGCAAACAGTTTCTCCTTGGATGCTACCGCAGAGGTCATCCAAACAACCATCTAATGGAGCCCGAACTGCATAAAATACATAATCAACCACTAGACCCCACAACATACAGGCAGGCGATAAATGAGATACACAACGAAACAGTCTCCACCTTCGTTTCAACCACCCGCCCCGCGTACATAATAATTAGAGACCAACCACCACCAATAGCTGCAGAAGAACTAGAGTTGCCCAGAGAAACCCGAGTCACCTTATCACAATTAAGGTCGGGCTTCTGTAGTAGGCTCAATTCCTACAGGATCAGAATCGATCCAAATATACCTAACGTATGTCCGGCATGTGGAGAGACGCCGCATGACACACAGCACCTCCTTGCATGCCAACTGAAACCAACTAACTTAACACCCTTGACCCTCTGGACAAGCCCAAAAGAAGCTGCAACATTCTTGGGTCTTCCGTTAAGTGAAATTGATGACAAATTGTGAGCAGAACTCGTCGGCTAAGCAGGGCTTAGTACCGCTACAACAACAACAACAACCCTGCATTAGGGGTTTTTATGTGAACGAAGCTAACGAAAAAAAACTTTTGCTCCGAGGCACTGTGAGCAGGTAAAATAATATATTGCCAGATCAGAACAAAGTACAATTTTGAAATATTGCATTCAAGGATGCAGAAATATTTTATTTGTACGTAATAAAAAATTTTAGGTTCTTAGAAAAAATTAATTCGTTGCAAATGAAACGAAAATTTGTAACTTCAAAAATTCCCTACATTCAGCTAATTTTTGATAATCCATCCTTTTTTCCCTACACTGCAAATTTGAGGTCGAATTTCCCTACATGTAGCCTCATTTCCCTATGCTTCGCATAACTGAACTGAAGATGATAGGAAAAGTTCAACAAACGCATTTGTGCGAAATGCTATTTAGAGCCTATACACACTTGCGACTCAATCGATTTATAGGCCATTTACATATACGAGATTATCTACTTTTTTCGAGGTTGACACAAAATCTTCGATTGAAATTCGAGGTTTGCCGTACAAAAATCAGCTACCAAAAATTCGCGATTTAAAATGAATCTCGAGATTATCACGATAGTTTTCTCAATGCAACCCTGTGTTCTTCGTGTTATCGATATTTTTTGTGGCGAATTTGGGAGAAACGTTAAAATGAAAAGTAAACAAAATGGACGCCAGTAAGTATGGCAGAACAAGAATCGTATCGCAATAGTAAGTCGCTCTTCTTCTTTCTGTTTTATAGGTTATGAAATGATCGTCTTTTTTTTTAATTATACTTTCTTTAACGTGTTAATCATGCAAAAGCTTGTGTGTTTGCTAGCGTTTTTCAAGTTAAATAAAAACAAAATATCTGCTTTTTACATTCGTGAAAACAGCCGTCGAACGGTAGTTCCTATTCTCTTTTGACTGCTACGACCATATTATTACTGGGTCATGCAGGTAAGGAAAATTGACAGTTGACAATCCCTCTCCCAGCAAATCTAGATTTCATGTTATATGTAAACGGGTAGATTGGCGAATCGAGATTTACTGATAATCTCGTTATATGTAAACATGGTATTAGTCAAATGTTGATTTGCATGGGAATGTATGGAAGCATTCACACTACATTCAATTAGTATTCAATTAGTCGAACAACTGAAACAGTTGGATTTGCAGCCCAATTTCATTCCAACTGAAACAGTCGGACAACTGCTTGATCAGCAAGGCGCCCTTCTACGTTTTCACACTAGAGACAATTTAGTCGAACGACTACAACAACAACAGTGATATTCGTAGTGGAAAGAGTTGCCATACTGACAGCCTACTTTTATTTCACTTTTGGTAAATTGCAGAGATTGAATATTTCAATTAATATTTTCAAAATGTTTAAAAACAAAAGGTTCGTTTCCTATTAACTAGTTATAGACAAGAATTATCTAACTAAGTATATTTACTTCCGTTTTCATGTGTTTCTTGATATTGTTGTTCTCTTCAAATGTCATTAATCGCATCTTAAAGTAGAAATAATGAAAATGAAATTGCATGGAAATTATTAATGGCTAATTTTTACTATTTTTCCGTTTATTGTACTTCTGTTCGTTTCGCCTTTATGAGCATAATTCCTGTTATGGTTTGCTATCGATATCAATGCTGATATCGATCATAAACGGGTTAATTTCGGTTGCTCAATTCTGTCTGTGTGGCAGCACCACTATTTCAGTAGTTCTCTTAGTACTTTTCCAATAACTTCCAATTAATAATGGCCGACGTGCTGACATGGTGAAGAAGAATAGATGACGCTTGGCCCAAAGAAGACAGGTCGTCGCATGTGAGGGAGAATATGCGATTGGCGTTAGACGGGTTGCTTCAAAACGTCAAAAGCGGGGTAAAAGCCAGAGAACACGCAACTTGGCATTCAACCTATTTCTACGAACAACGCATGTAAGATTGTAAAATCAAGACATAAGCCAAGTGATAAGTTGACATGAGCCAAGAACAGGAAGAAGAAGAGCGATTCTCTCTCACGTCGACCTTGTGTGGTTGAGCTGTGGGCTAGTGTAACAGGTGGCTGCACTGCAAAACGAGGTTGATTATTAGGTTGTCCCCATGGAACAGCTGACAATTTTTTTTTAGACAAGAGCAATTTCCCTGTTCGAGTAACTTGCATTCTCCATTGTTGGTGTTCTGGCAATAATTAAAATTTGTATTTTCTTATTCAGTAGATATTTTAAATGCGAAATTTTTCTTTGCCCAAATCCTGTAATTAATTCTTTTCTTGCTCCACTAAGAGTCTAAACTAATTTTAAATAAGTAATTGCATCCGAGATTTACACTGATTTTTTTATTCTTCTAAATGGTTATGTGGTTTTAATTCATTCTTCAGATTTCAATCCTTATAGATTGCATGAAAATTTTTTTTTAATTGCAAATAGGCAAGCTTTCTAGCCAACCTCTACAAATAGGCCTTTCATGGGGAAAGCTTAATTAAAATTTCCCATCTCAACCTTGACAATCGTTCCAATGGCGAGGTATGCACATGTATTGGTGATGGACAAACTGGTTCTTCCAGGGTTGCCATGAACACTTCTTATTGTGAAAATACGTAACACATGGTTACTCGGTGACTTAGTACTTTCAAATGCACATATTATAAAACGTTCTTACGCGTTCTATGCAATTTTAAATTTTACATAATTCACAGAAAATTAATTAGATATTTACCACATATTTATAGTATTGTTTCATTAATCAGATTTTCCTGTCTCTTACCATTTTTATAATTTGAGCGTAAGACAACAATGTCTATTAATATTCCCAACGTACGCTAATAGAATTTTACAGTAGCAAATTTACTAGGGCACGAATATAATCGATTATTTTGAGATAGTTTCATGGAAAAAATGCTTGAGGCATTTTATTCCGAAAGTTTTGGTATTTTTTTTTTTGTGTAACATGGCAATCGCATTTCATCTCGCTTGTGTCATTGCTAGCGTCATAACATGATGTAGACATTCGGGTAACCGTAAAGTCACGCCACTATTATGCACACGTCACTACATCATTACAGGGTATACGAAAAAGGAAACGGGACTCTTCCAGATGAATACAGAAAAAGAGGGGAAGTGTAGGCACGCTGGGTAATTGAAAATTTTTTAGTACAGCGGGAGTCAGTTGGTGGAGAGTAGTTGATGGAGCGTGTTAAGTGTGGTTTGTGACGGGAGTCGAGAGTTTGCCTAATAAAGAATCCTTTTGCGAAATTCCTTCATAATATTGTCGGAAAAAAAGAGAAAAATTTTTGAATAAAAACTATATGAGAAATTAGTATTCGAGTCCGGCTATACAACCTAACCGTGGCTACCGCCACGGTGATGTCCTTCTGCGTAGTACACCGAGCGATTTTTATTAAGTTTTGGTATTTTTAAATAAAATACTTTCCTCGATACGGCAACACAAAAAGTACTGTATATTACAACCCTGCATGTAGTGAGAAACACAGAAGCACACATAACTCGTCGCGGTTAGTGAAAAAATGTAAACAAATTAATAAAAGCGAGTTTTTTGTAATAAAAACGTAAAATTCTCCCGAAAATATAAATAAAATCGAAGTTTAAATATAATTAAAAGTTATGAAAGTGAAAACTTGTACAAAAAGTATCGTCCCAAAGGCAGTTGAATCAATTTTCCCACATGAAATTATGCTTTTGGGAAGGGTGAATTTAACAATAAATTACATGAATTGTGTAATTAAAAAATCTGTGAAAATGATTTATTTAGTTAAATTAAAGCTAGAACTTGCATTTTAGTCACATTCTAACTGATTTTCGTGGTGAAATTGCCATTATTTCGCATTTTCAAAAAGTGGGTATCGACGTCGAAACTCTAGCCGAATAATTGACGAACGCTTTTAAAGCAAATACCTACAATTAAGCAAATTGCCAAATAGCCGGCACCACAACAACAAATTGCCAACCATTGGCACCACAACCACCACAGCAATTGCCAAATAGTCGGTATCGCAAAAGCAAATTGCCACATAGTCGGCACCACAACAACAAATTGCCAAACAATTGGCACCGCAACCACCACAGCAATTACCAAATAGTCGGCACCACAACAACAACAACGCACGTATAGTGACACGACAACACCAACAGCGGCACATATTCCATTGATGGTTACCACAGCAGCGCAAACGGCGCCACATAATTTCCCCGCAACAACAACAACAGCAAATACAGCAATAGGTGCCTCAGCAACAACGACAACGTGTGACAACAAGGCGTCCCAACAACAACAACAAAAGCGACGTCCAATACAGCGACAACAACAGCAGCAGATCGGTAGCACCATCACCAAAGGTGTACCGCAACGGGTGGTGAGTCAAGAGTGGATGTAAAAGATATGTATATATATTGTTAAGTATGCATAGATTATAATTTGAATGCTATTTTCGACTGTCAAAACTTTTTTTTTCCATTTTCATTATTTAAAATTCGCAAACTTTGTAAATTTCAAAAGTGATTCGTTGCTTATTTTCCTTTTCCCGGTAGTCTCTCACTTTGACAGCGAATAAATTGGGCTGGTGAAAATCTTACTAGCTGAGACCTAGGTCTCTTAGTGATTCTTAATCTACACATTGGCTCTTAAGGCTGGTATCGACCTCTCAAGAAACAGCTCAAGAAATTTTTGGATTTATTTCTTGAGTAAAAAATAGTAGTAGGCAAGAAATTTTGAAGTTTAGTAATCCACCGTGAATACCAAGTGGAATGAAGAAGAGCATCAAAAACGTAAACAAAATAAACCTTTTTGTAAACATAAGCAATTAGTAAGTTCTTAAAAAATATTAAATAAAAGCTTTAAATATATGTTTTCAATAGTTTTATTTTGTTGTTATTTTAGGAAATCATCGAAAGCGACGAGGATGACCTTATATTACTGTTGAACTGTGGTATATAGATGGCCGGAATGGAATAAAATATGCATCATTAGAAAAATTGTGCATTTTATTTTTCGTATCTTTTTTGCCATTTTCACTAAGGATTTTCACGATTTTTTTCAACACGCAACAAATGTCAAAATTTCTTTAAGAAATAAATGCTCGATGATATATTTCTTGGCAAAACCTGTGTTGCTGTGTTCGCATTACGTTGAAAAATAGTATTAAAAAAGTGTATCAAATTTCTTGAGAGGTCGATACTCGCTCAAGAAAGTTTGACAAGAAAAATTTCTTGAGCATTTCTTGTACGTCATTTTATATGGAACTTTTGCGTTTCTTGAGAGGTGGATACTAAGCTTTAGCCGTTAAATTTTGTTTTGGTTAAGAAAAGACCTGGTGGGAGAACATTGCTTAACTAACGATGGCTAGCTAATAAGCAACGAACTCATTTATACACACATATGTACGTTCATACATCTGTACAACTGGGCAACCACCCAACAAACATAATTAAGACAAAATTCTTCTGATTGTTCGAAATCAAATATGTAAGTAAAATTGATTATGATGGAATTTTATTAACAAGTGTTAAATCAGAAATGTTTTGATTTGCGATAGAATAGGAGATTATAAACACATATATCCTGATATTACATAATTGTAAAAGGAGGGAGGGACTACGTAGGAAAATATATAACCAAACCCGACCTAAATTGAATACAGTCAACGAAAGGAAAATAATAACACAAAATAAAGGCCACTAATAACATAATATAAAACCATAATGGAACAGAGAAATTTCCCCTTTACGAGATCCCTTGCTGCTTATTCTTACACGAATATATATGCACTAAGTAGTGATACTCATATAGAAGTAGTATAAACGAGGGTGATATATGCACATATAAGTAGTATATACATATACATATATATACATGCATTGAAAGCTTGGTAATCCAAAATTTTTTATTTGGACTATATCCGACTCAACCCTTTGTATTAAAATGCACCTACACGGCTAAACGCTTACTATATTTAGAATATACATATGCATCTCTTTTGTGAACTTTTGAACAATGAATTGTAAATAAATATTGTAAGTTTAAAATGGGAGTGCTGATTCTCTTCATTTAAAAAGGCATTAGGGATTTCAGATACGGGGTCATCGAAGTTAAGGTGCACCGATGGCCAAGGATGAGGGTGGGTCAGAAAAGCACCAGCGCTGCAACAGCACCAGCGGCGCACCACAGGTAAGGGGTTACTGATATTCGGGTGCGACAGTAACCATGGATTAGGGTGGGACAAAAACGCACCGGCGCTGCAACAACATCAGCAACGCCACCCCCTTGTGAGTTCGGCCTTTAACTTTTTTTTTGATTGTTCATATATTTTAAATTTCAGCTTCTTTTATGTATTTTCAGATGCCTGTTAATAACCAGTCCTTCCGGTTGATTCAAATTAAATTCAAATTTAATGATTTTTTTGCGATATAAATATTCAAATTTAAATTCACTTTGACAGTTTTTTTTGACAGTGTTTATTCAAATTTAGTGCATATCGATTTCAACGTACATTCAAATTTAAATTTTGGTGCAACGATTATTTTCTCGTCCGTCCGCAATTATTTAAATTTAACGTGCGCTCATCTATTTTTAAATTTTTCCGTCGATTGTCAGTATTTCCGTCCGATTTAAATTTCGGTTTAAATGTTTTGCTAACGTCCGTCTGACTTTAACGCACATATGTACGTTCAAACTCTTATTCAAATTTTAACGTCATTTTCCCTCGGTTTGCATTTATTTAAATTTAACTGATGCCTGGCCTCTTGAATTTGGATTTTTCGGGTTATCCTTTGAGTTTTTGAATTTTTCAACGGTCCGTCCGTGGCATCCGGCCAAACCGGATGTTGTTTTCGTGTGATTTTCTCGTTATTTTTGAAAAGGCATGATATGAATTTTTTCTGTTTATGGCGCAGGACAGCAATGTAGGCAAGAACCCCGCCCAGCCGACAATGACTAGCCACAGTGCAACCCTAGATCATGCCGACCGCCATGCATTGCTGCTCCACTCGATTGTAGATCGTAATCGAGGTCAAACGCGAACCATAACATTCCTTCCCTTTTTCTCTTTTTATTTACTTGACAGCTAGTTGCTAGTTTAATAAGAAAAAAGCCAAACAATGTATGCACTTTTTGTTTATTTTATTGTTTTTTATTTATTAATCAAGTTGACAGCTGACAAGAAGGTGCTTTCATGTAAGAATGCAGATAAACTGATCAACTTTAGCAATTTAATACTTCCTCACTTTATATGAAGACCACTAATTTAAAATTTGCTGTGTAAAATGTGAACAGTGGCAACACTATGTCATTGTCAATCGCACGACTATTTAGTCTGTAGTGTGAGTAGCTGCCACCAATTCGACTAAATAGTTGGCGTAGTGTGAATACAACAGCCCAATTCGACTTAATCGATTGAGTCGCAAGTGTGTATAGGCTCTTAAGCTTAGTATCGACCTCTCAAGAAACGCAAAAGTTTCATATAAAATGACGTACAAGAAATGCTCAAGAAATTTTTCTTGTGAAACTTTCTTGAGCGAGTATCGACCTCTCAAGAAATTTAGTACACTTTTTTAATACTATTTTTCAACGTTATGTGAACACAGCAACACAGGTTTTGCCAAGAAATATATCATCGAGCATTTATTTCTTAAAGAAATGTTGACGTTTGTTGCGTGTTGAAAAAAATCGTGAATATCGTTAGTGAAAATGGCAAAAAAGAAACGAAAAATAGAATGCACAATTTTTCTAATGATGCAAGGGCATAGTTGGCATCGATTTCTCATATTTTATTCCATTCCGGCCATCAATATACCACAGTTTACCAGTAATATAAGGTCATCCTCGTCGCTTTCGATGATTTCCTAAAATAACAACAAAATAAAACTATTGAAAACATACAACAAAAAGGTTTATTTTGTTTACGTTTTTGATGCTCTTCTCCATTTCACTTGGTATTCACGGTGGATTACAAAACGTCAAAATTTCTTGCATACTACTATTTTTTACTCAAGAAATAAATCCAAAAATTTCTTGAGCTGTTTCTTGAGAGGTCGATACCAGCCTTTAGTGTCAAAAATGATGCTTAGAAACAGTGTTGCCACAACCTCAAAAATTTTGGTATCACAAATTGACGCCTTCATGGTTTTTTTCGTGGTCACGTTTTCCTTTACCAATCCAGGGGGCGTAAAAACCGTTTATAAAAGGGGCGTTGCACCGCCCTCCTACCTTTATTTTGGTGCATAACTGGTTGAAAAGACCACATAATCCTCTTTCTGGGGCAAAATCTACGTACCCATCCACAGTAATCCTTCGTGGAACACCTTCATCGTCTTCATGATTTTATTTTTATCAAACTTTTGGTAGGACCACTACGGTATTGCTGTTATTAACATGCTAATAACAGAAAAGTAACGCCAAAATGTCAATTACAGAACTCAACAAAAAGGGATCGCAATAGGAAAAAAATTGTATTTTTATATGAAACTGAAATATGAAAATATGTTCATTTAAACGCTTATAACTTTTGAACCGTGGTACGGAATCGCACGACATTAAGGGCCTTTTCACACTACTCGGTACGACATCGGGTCGACATTTTTTGCTCGGTATTTTCAGCTTACCGAAACGATTCCGCGTTGCTGTGTTTTTCACACTTGTGGGAATACTTTCGGTGTGCAATCGGCAGAAAATAGGAAAACAAACATCGAAATTTGCAAAACAAAATTTTTAACTTCAACAAATCACTCAATAATAACAATAATGTCTTCCAGCGAAGACGAAGACATTATAACTTACTACATTTATAACCGAAACTAGTTTTTTACTGACTTTGTTCTTCTTCTTTTATTACGCCGCAAAAATGTATGCAGTAATTCCTCAAATTTTACTGACCGGTCTTACCGCGTTGCGGTATACCGAAATTAATCCGCTCCGATTTCATGTATGCAACACTAATGTGAAAGTGCCAATTGAAATACATGTGGTCAGTAAGGTTTCGGTATACTTTCGGTAAAAACCAAAAATGTCGATCCGATTCCGCACCGAGTAATGTGAAAGCGCTCTAAGTACGCTTATTTACTATAATACCGTGAAGCCGTAAGACTTAATATAGCCATCATCGGAAAAGTGGGAGTGGTACCTCCCGAGGGCATAGATCACAGGATATAGTTTCCTGAAGGGAAAAAAGGGCCGAAACGTGGAAAATAGTTATAATGGTTGCACTATGGAGAAATACTTTATATTTAATTTTTTTTGTGCACTTAAGCAAACTAGATTTCGTGCAATTGAATATAAAGTAGCCCGGTGTTTTATGTTATAAAATAAGGTTCGTGTACATACATATGTACATATATAGCAAGAATAGGCATTTTTGCACTACCGCTCTAAGCGGATTACCATTTAAAAGAGAGCGGTAGTGAAAAATTGATCTGCACTACCAATCAATAATTAATACGAATGCAAATTTGACTTGCAACAGGCCAATCAATTTATAAACTGCAATGAAGCTTATGGGATATTGTACACATATAATTAGGCTTAGAAAAGTGAACGGAAACCAACACAGAATGGTAATACGTCCTATGTGCATAAGTATTTCTTTACCTTCGTCTTCTTTAAAAAAATTTACTGAAACTTTAACATCCATTGATATATACAAGACATATTAACATGCCGTCGTTCCAGTCCTCATGTATGACGCAGAAGCATGGACTATATCAAAAGCAGATGAGATGGTGCTTGGAGTATTCGAGAGGAAAGTTCTTCGGAGGATTTATGGACCTTTGCGCGATAGCGAGGGCGTGTATCGACGGAGATTTAACGACGAGCTGTACGAGCTGTACGCAGACATCGACATTGTTCAGCGAATAAAGATCCAGCGGCTGCGCTGGGCAGGTCACGTCGTGAGAATGGACGAAGGTGCTCCAGCCAAAAAAGTATTTCTCTCGAAACCCGCTGAACGCGGAAGAAAAAGGAGGCCTCCACTGCGTTGGGGAGATCAGGTGGACAGTGATGCCGACTCCCTAGGTATTCCCAAGTGGCGCCATGCTGCACGAAACAGAAATAGCTGGCGCGCTTTATTGAACTCGGCCAGAATCGTCTAGACGGTTACGTGCCAATTAAGTAAGTAAGTAAGTAGTATAAACTACAATGGGAATAAATATGCAATTTATAAGAGTATCTGAACTTGAGATTTTACTTAATGTCTGTCATAATGGAATATTAGAAAACTAAATTATATAAGAAAATTATTATTTATAACCGTAGATTTCCAGAAGAGAATATGTGACTTACCCTGTGAAAATGTGATGACGGATTTATCGATAACATTAGCTTTGTTCGCGTACTTTCTCCAACAGCATTTACTCAGCAGCCTCCAACAGCCAGGTGTTGGAGAAAAATGTGACCTATCCTCTCACAAGAGAAAAATATCGTAAGAGGCAAACGAACACAAAATTTGCAGAGTTCAACAGCTTTGGCAAACAGCTGATTTTTATTTACATTCACAAGCCCCAAATTCAAAGGATAAAAAGGATTAAAATTAAAATGATAATAAAATTGGTGGAAATTATTGCTGTTAATTATGTATATATCGCCCGTTTTATGCAATAGGGATTTAACTCGAAATTTTCGATTTCTGGGATTTTGCCATATATTTCAATAACTGGGTCGAGCCTTTGAGTCTAGTCTTATAAAATACTCAAACAGATAAAAATGGCGGAAATAAAAGTGATTTTGTAGTTAGACGTAGAAGGAAATTATAAAACTTTATTTGCGTTTTCCCAAAAAAAATTTTTTTGAGTTAAATCCCTATTTCATAATACGTGCGATATGTACATATAACATAAAAATAATAAAATAAAACATAGTTTTTTTCCTATTTAATTTCTTTTGATTCGTTTTGGGTTTCGTTTTGGTCAGTCTTTTGTCACCTCGCGATAACCTCCTCAATCTAAAAATCGTTCGCATAGGCTCGCAAAAAGGATTTTGAAGTTCGGAAAAGCATCCGGAACTCTCTTTTACAATAAATCGGCACTGTTTGTTCTATATAAATGCTAATGGAGTTACAATTCTGCCTGAAAACAGTGGAGATATATGCACATATGTATGTATCTGCAATACAATTAACTTCATGTTGTTGTTGTTGTAGCCACCAAGAAACTCCCCGAAGGTTTTGGGGAGTGTAGGGGATGTGACAGTCCTTTGCCGGATAAATCCGGTACGCTCGGGTACTAGTCCCTTCTGACACTAGCCCGACTGTCGTGCGAACGATTTTTTCTGGCCATAATCAACCTTCTAGGCCGGTGGATTTTAGTCGCGTCTTACGAGAGGCATTCCTTACAACGGGTATATTCTAGACCCCCTAACCCGCTGGGGTTCGCTGTTACTATCTAATAAATAGGATTTCATTGTAATAATTATCACACTAACAATTGCTTTTCTTTGTACCCATGTCCATACTGTTTTCCACCGCAGTGTGTCTTCGCGTCTGCTGCCCCGCAGAAGAGATTTCAATTTAATGCACCCGGCCCTGGCCATGATTTAAAAAAATAACCCTCTATGGACCGATCCACAGTACTTTTGAGTAGAACAAACTTTTGCGTTGGCGGCATTTGGCCGCGCTTTAAAAAAATAGCCCCAGCCAGCAAAATTTCCTTTCTCGAATTATATCTGCGGAGCGATCGGGAGTGTTATAATTAGTAAAATTAACATCCATAGAAGATTTCCCGGAAGTTCCAGTGGTTTGAAAATAAATACGGCGGGCGCATTATACTGAAGCCGACCCACTGCAGAACTATTCTCGGAGGGTGTGCCACCCACTGCCTAGAGTGACTGCTATTTTTAAAATCCGGATAATTGGGTTTTAGTTAGAATTTGTTGTCTATCCAGGCTCAGTGAAACTTTCAGGAAATATTCCGTAGATGATAATTCATCTTATCTTAACACTTTCAACTATTATTAAATTATAATATTAAAGTTCTCCAGAAATAGAATTCTCCCGGCTGAGAGTTATTTTTGTAAAGCGCGGCTGAAGGCAAAAGGTGTTCTATACAAAACAACTGTGGATTGCTCCATGGATATTACTGTGTAACCTAAATCAAACGCACGCCGTCAATTTACTGTCAAAAATTTCTCATGCCCATACAACTTGTATGGGAGGAACCGAAATTGAACGGCGTGCGTAAAAAGCAAATTCGACGCCCAATTTTTGTTTTGCGTGACAGTTGAAATTGAGCATTGTGGGTGATTGTTTGCAAAAAAATTGACACTTGCTTTTGATATCGTGTCTGTTAGGTACATATTCCACAAAATAACAAGATTTTCTCTGATTTTCTGTATTTTTCTATTTCTTTATCTGAACACGCACGCAAGTCAATTTCGGTTCAACGCATATGAGAAATTTGCGTGCGTGCGTTAAATTGACGACTTGCGTTTGATTTAGGTTACACAGTTAATCCAGAAAGAGAATTCTGCCGGCTGAGGGTAATTTTATTGAAGCGCGGCCAAAAGCCGCCAACGCAGAAATATGTTCTACACATACATACATTAATTTAACAAGGAATGTCTCCTGAACTATAAGCGTCCGGAGGGTAGTACTTTGTTTTTTGTGATCTGTGAGACCACCCCTACCCTCTGGAAAATTAATTGTTATCGGATCGTGGATCATTATATACAAATTTTCCCTCTATCCAGGCTGGAGATCCAACCCATGACCTCTGGTATGGCAGACTAGCCACTGTCCGCCACACCACAGTGGCCACAACACTTCCCACTGCACCACAGCGGCCCCGTTAATATATATTCCCGCAAAGGAGATTACAATTTACTAAGGTACATAATATGCATAAAAATACTTCGCAAAAAGTATGTAACTTATTTTGCATATTTAATTTATCCATATTTGTTGCCAATTTAGTGTATTTTTCCAATTTTATAATTGATTTGTATATTTTGCAAATCTTGTTACTTGCAAAAATTCAAGTCAGCTTTTGTTTGATCAGCTGTTTTCCTGTTGGAAAATTGCTGTAGGCAAAAATTTGTCCAACAGAATTCAACAGCTTCACACAAAATGAAATGTCAGTTTTCTCTCTCAGTTGGTTCTCTTCTGTTGGAGATTTGGCGTAAAAAAACGGCGACAAAGTGTTTGTTTTTAAAAGTTTTCGAAAAACATCAAAAAATATCCGTAAACGAACAAAGCTATTGCTGTTCGCACTAACACTAATAGCCCAGTTAGTCGAGAACGTAAACCCGTGTACCGTGTCAGCTGATCCAACCTATATAATAGGATTTGTATGTAACCGATTATTCAACGACGTACGACGCAGAAGCCCGTACCGCAGAAATCAAAATCATTTTGATTTTTTACGTAAAAACGTGGCAGCTGATAGCTCGCATGGTTGCAAGGTAGAAGGGTTGCCAGTTGAACATTTTTAGTTATTAAATATTTAAACAGTAATTTTCACAGCATTATACAATTAACTCAACAAGATTGTAAAATGTTACCGAATATACATATCGCACACTAAATTAAAAAGCGTCACAACTCAAAATTTTTCGAAATCGGGTTTCTTCCATAAATTGGTACACAGAATATATCTCTAGCGGCTGCCAAAAAATCTTTTCCATCAGAGTCTTTTTTAACTGAGAAATAACTATTATACGTAGCCTTTTCCCATATCATTGCCTATAAAAATTAAAAAGTTTTTTGCCTCTCCTGAAAATTTTTTAATTTTGAGTTGTAACGCTTTTTGATTTAGTGTGCGATACATGTGTTCACATGGAAAAAATAGTATGTCTGATACGCTGTTTTGACAATTTGATTTTTAGGTTAGGTTGTAATTGAAATTTTTGAAATTGGAAATGAATGGAAATAACTGAATTAGGAAAACAAAATTCTACTTTGGCTATTCCACAACATCATCAAGATTCGTTTTTGCGCTAACTTATTTAGTACACAATTAGAAATTTGCGTTTAAAATGTTTGTATATTTCCAATTGAAATTTTTGTGATCATATATTTTTGACACTTCTATTTTTTTTAAAGCTGCTAGTAGTTGCAAGTGAAAATTTTACTTGCAGCGTTTATCAACTCTCTCGAGGTCTTACTCTCTCAATTTGGCTCTCTTTTGCGAATTTTTTGGGTTATTGAACATAAATTCGTAACTATTCGTAAAAATATGTAAAAATTTTGAGATATTGAACACTCCTAATAAATGAAGATATTACTGAAAATTAAAGCAAAATTGTATTTATCCACAATGGTGGCGGTATTTTCTTCATTGATAACTCTTGGTGGTTTTCTTCTGCAATTTTTCTACATTAAAAAGTTATAAATTGCCACAATAAATCTGAGTTTCTGTAACAAAATCAATTAAAGTGATGTCACACTAATACGATCCACACTTTGTCACCACCTATTTATACTAGAAAAGATATGAGTTACAGAAACTCAGTACAGATTTCTTAATTAAACACAGATTTTTGTGAGAATCTTGTTGCTTCCCAATATATTTTTTTTATGGATTTTCAATTGTAAATTTATGTTCTGAGTGTGTTTTTTGTTATTTTATGTTTAGCCCTTGATAACTATCACCAAGGTGTGATGGAAATATATTGGGCAGCAACAAAATTACAAGAAAAATGTGTTTTAATTACCAACTAAGCAGTCAAAAAGTAACTAAATTAATAAAAAAAAAGTCGTCAACGACAACTTTAAAAACGATTAAATTAGTATTTTCTTGTCTTTTGGCAAATAATGCACAGTTGTGTATTGAAGAGTAATCCGCATAACACTTTGAAGATTAGTAAAAATCTTGTTTGTTCAAAAATGACTAAATGGCAACCCTACCAAAATGTAAACAAATTATATTTATATGTCAATATGTGTGAGTAAAACAGCTGATTGCCACGGGCTCAAAAAATCCTAAAAATTGCATACGGGCGTTTGCGTCAACGAGCGGACCACACGTTCTCGACTAACTGGGCTATAATGTAGTTCCTTTTACACTTCTCTGAAAATAAGAGCAGCGCAGACAGTTATCCCTCAGGTTAATGCATATCTATCTCCCTTGCGCTTATTTTATGTATAGGAATGCAATGAGGGATACAAAAACGCGCCATTGCTATTTTAATTTGGATTCGAAGAATTTAGAAGGTGAAATAACTTTTTATAAAAATAAGTGGTGATAAAATAAAATAAAAATGAAGAAAAGCATAATTTTGGAGAAGATGTGTGCTATGGAAGCCCGCCACCAGAACTCAGAATATCGCCTCTACAACCAAATTCGGAAATATTTATGTTTTTAATTTTTTGTGCAAATGTACAAATCGTCACTTCAGCTTCCCATTCGTTCATTTTTTGTTCGCAAAAATTAAATATTAAACAACAAATTGTTATCTTTTAAGACTTGTTTTAAATAAAAAGACTGAATTATATTAAATATAAACACTACAAATTAATAAAATATTAATTTTAAGGGTGATATTATTTGATATGTATATTGTGGCGAATATAATGGGTTTCACTCACATCACTAAAATGACTGAACACATTTCTAAGGAAACTGCCAGAACTAGAAGAAGATACCAGATAATTTCCAGTGTTGCCAGAATTTTCCAGATTGCGTTTGACAGACTATATAAGGCGGCGAGCAGGCGCTCCGCAGTCAGTCGTAACTTAACCGTAGAAGTGTTAACATCAAGTCAAGTAAAACAAGTGTAGACTTTTTAGTCGTTAAATAAAGCGGTGTGAATTAAGAAGTAAATAAAGACTTTTATTTAACAATTCAGCGATACGAACCCTATAGAAATAATCGAGCTATCGACAAATACGTAACAATTGGTGTCAGAATTGGAATTGTTAAATAAATTCCAGGATCAAGGATAACGAAGCAAGGATAACGAAACAAGGATAACGAGACAAGGATAACGAAATAAGGATAATGGCAAAGCTAAACGAACTTAAAATCCAAGAGCTTAAAAGGGAGTTAGAAAAGAGAAAACTGAGCACAACCGGCAATAAAATTGAACTACAGGCAAGGTTACAAGAAGCTATGGAAGCCAATAACATTGATGTAGATGAGTTGGATTTCAACGATGATGTAGAAGAGGTCCACAAGGAAGAAACTCAGAAGGAAGAGGCTCCACAGTCAGTTGCAAACGTAGACATGAACTCGATATTGGCTGTACTGACACAAATATCGGCAAAAATGGAAGAACAACAGGCACAGATAACGTCCAAAATGGAATTGCAACAGTCAGTACTTTCATCACAGGTGTCCGGCATTGCGGCTCAGTTGAAGGCACAAGAAGAACGCATGTCCTTATAATTCAAGGCACAGGATGCAAAAATTATACAAGTTAAGGAGGTCCTTGAAGAAAGACAAGAAAAATTAGAGGACGATGTAAAAGCATTGAAAGCCCGTCTACAGGATATTCAACCAAGTCGTCCAGTCGCTTCAACTGCTACACAGAAGATAAAACCTCCGTCGTTTGATGGAAGTGGTCCATTTCAAGTATTCAAGCTACAATTTGAGAAAACGGCAGTTGTAAATAATTGGAGTGCGGAGGACAAGGTCGCTGCCCTGTTCGTGGCATTGAAAGGACCTGCAGCAGAAATATCACAGACTGTTAGCGAGGGCGAAAGGAACAGCTATGACGCAATTATGGGTGCCGTTGAAAGACGTTATGGTAGCGAACACAGGAAGCAGATATATCAAATGGAATTGCAAAATCGCTTCCAGAAACCAAATGAGACGTTACAGGAGTTTTCTTCTGAGATTGAGAGGCTAGCTCATTTGGCAAACGCAGGAGCACCTCAAGAATTCATCGAAAGAATGAAAATTCAAAGCTTCATCAATGGAATACGAGATATTGAAACGAAGCGGGCTACCTATGCAAACCCAAAAGGAACTTTTGCTGAAACGGTCTCAAATGCCTTGACGCAGGAAACAGCATCTCTATTGAGCAAGCCCACTTACAAGGCTCATCGTGTGGAAGTGGAAACGCCAGACTTACTAAGCCAAATATGGGAGGCGTTGAATGAAATGCAGAAAAAGAAAAGTAATGCTGTGAAATGCTTCAGGTGCAGGAAAACAGGACATATAGCACGTCATTGTAGCAAGGGCTCCAGTAATTTCAGCACTGTGGACGAACGAAAGTGCAAGGCTGACGGGCATGAGCAGATGTCCAAATCAATAGATCGCCGAAAAGAAACCATACAAGGAAATACTGATGCAATATTGCGAAAACCATGTAACCTCGAACAAAAGAATTCCTCCAGAGCTGAGCGAAAGGAAGTCATCGTAAATGTTCGGCGAATGACAATAACATCCACAGACGAATGGGATGCGGAACAACTAAGGAAGTGTCAGCTAGAAGATTCAGATCTGGCACGTGTAATGTTTGGTTTGGAGCAAAATGAACGACCATCAAAAGAAGAGATGTCAGCAGAGAGTCCTGTTGCCAAATCATATTGGGCACAGTGGAATAGTTTGCAATTGGTAAATGGTTGCCTACATCGTGTTTGGGAGAGTGAAGATGGTCAAAGTTCTAAAACGTTGATAGTTGTTCCAAGGAAAAGAATACCGGATGTGCTAAATGAACTACACAATGGTCCAAGTGGAGGTCATCTTGGAGTAACAAAGACGGTAGAGAAAATCAAAAAGAGGTTTTATTGGATCGGTTGCCGTCAGACAGTTGTTGAGTGGATTGCGAACTGCGATGTGTGCATAAAGGCTAAGGGTCCCAAATCCAGGAGTCATGGGCTGATGAAACAATACAACTCAGGAGCACCATTTGAGAGAATTGCCATGGATGTAACTGGGCCATTTCCTACTAGCAAACTTGGAAACAAATATGTACTGGTAGTCATGGATTACTTCAGCAAATGGCCAGAGGTGTACCCGATTCCAAATCAAGAAGCAGAAACTATAGCCGAAGTATTCACCAACAATTGGGTGGCGAGATATGGTGCACCTATAGAGCTACATTCTGACCAAGGAAGGAACTTCGAATCAGTTGTGTTTCAGGAGATGTGCAAGACACTGGGTATTAGGAAAACCCGAACAACTGCGTTGCATCCACAATCAGACGGCATGGTAGAAAGATTTAACAGAACATTAGAGGAACATTTACGAAAAGTGGTGGACAAGTTCCAGAGAGATTGGGACACTCATATTCCTCTGTTCCTGATGGCATATCGATCGGCAGTACACGATACAACAGGTCAGACTCCTGCAAAAGTAATCTTTGGTAGTGATCTTCGACTGCCAGCTGACTTGAAATTTGGGATAAATGCCGATACGGGAATAAATGCCAGACAATCTAACAATGTTCTGGAAGAGGAAATGAGAGAAATACATGAACTTGTGAGACAGCGAACAAAGATCATGAGTGACAAAATGAAGGCCAGATACGACAAGGCGATGAACTCAGAAGGTTTTCTTGAGGGAGATTTAGTTTTGCTATACAACCCGCAGCGAAAGAAAGGTTTGTCCCCGAAATTGCAGTGTACTTGGGAAGGGCCCTACAAAGTGATTAAACGGCTAAACGATGTTGTGTATCGCATACAAACGATTGGAAGACCGAGGAATAAAATGAAAGTGGTTCATCTGGAAAGGCTAGCAGCATTTGGAACGAGTAATGTGTCAGATCGGGACGATCAGACTTAGGTGGAGGGCAGTGTGGCGAATATAATGGGTTTCACTCACATCACTAAAATGACTGAACACATCTCAGGAAACTGCCAGAACTAGAAGAAGATACCAGATAATTTCCAGTGTTGCCAGAATTTTCCAGATTGCGTTTGACAGACTATATAAGGCGGCGAGCAGGCGCTCCGCAGTCAGTCGTAACTTAACCGTAGAAGTGTTAACATCAAGTCAAGTAAAACAAGTGTAGACTTTTTAGTCGTTAAATAAAGCGGTGTGAATTAAGAAGTAAATAAAGACTTTTATTTAACAATTCAGCGATACGAACCCTATAGAAATAATCGAGCTATCGACAAATACGTAACAATATATATATGTGTTTTATTAATCTGAGGTCTCAAGTGAAAGGTGAGTTAATTTACAGGGATTAATTAGTTAAATAACAGTCATTTTGATAGTAAAACCACAACCTAAATCAGCGTTGGGCAAAATAGCTCCTGGTAGCATTTTGCACTTAGGAGCCGACTTGGCACATTTGGTTGTAGGTGAGGGACGCAACCAAGTGCAGCATAAGGGGAGAAGAACTGAAGAAGAACTCACCAACACATAAGCAAGATTGAGAACGAGAGAGTATGTCGCCGCCTGTATTCGTGGCAGTGATGGAAAATGAAAGTTTCCAATTGTATCAAATTTGTACAAAAAGTGGTGAATTTTTGAATTTAATTGTGCAATCAATTTGAAAATCGTCTGTTGGTAGCATTACCTTGATAAAATAAGTTTACAGCACATATTGTATAATAAGGATCTCATACGAAACCTTTCTTACACATATTTGTGCGTCCTATTTTTATGAAGATTACTTTATAATAAAGTTTATATACCTTCATAATAAAAAAAACAACCGTTTGTTTACTATGAAGCAAACAAAAATGGCATTGTGATCGAAAAACATTTATAACCTGAATTGAGTTTTGCAGAATAGTGCGAAAATCAATTGATTATACATAAGTGCCTTGCTACTTCGCAAATAACCGAAAACTGCACAGGCACGAGTCATTTTCCATCACTGGTTCATGCCTGAGAGGCAGTGTGCAGCAGTATTGCCGCAGCGTCAAACAATTTGGTATCAGAAATTCGTACTTTCATGGTTTTTTCTTCGTATCACCTAAAAATTATTGAAAAAAAATTGAATTAAATGGAAGGCCAGCCTAGAACCTTTCATTTGGTACCAATATTGCTCAAAGTCTATCTGGGTCACTCTGGGTCCACATTTGGGCCTGTATTCCGAGAAGTTCCCACTTATTGAAATTCTATATACCCTATCATGTTCGTTAATACCACATGAATCTACTGCAAAAATTTCATAAAGATCGGTTGATTAGTTTGGGAGTCTATAAAAGACAGACACTTTGCTTTGCTACTATCAATACTAAAAATATGTATACAGTTTGTACATAAATCGATTTGCATGTAGAAATGAAATACGCACAAACTAAACGTATATTATAAAGTCGTTGCTACCTAAAAATCGAAAAATTCAGTATTAATTATTTTTTCGTAATCCTTGGCGAAAATTGTATTATTTTGTTTCCGTACTACGGCAACACAGTTTGACAATTGTTGATCGTGGCTGAGAGTTGGTGGTTTTGGTTTTTGATTTTTAGTATTTCCGCAGGCTTCGTGCAATGAACATGACGAGTGAGACAATATACGCTGATTTTAATTGTTTTGCATTCCCCTTATCACCGAAAAACAAATCAGCCCCTCTCCTTCCTCTTGCTGGCTCCGAGACTGCTGCAAGAGCTAAATTTTCGCCCACCACTGACCTAAATGATCGTAAAAACATTGGCCAATCCTGGTCAAATGACTTCCATTATAATAATATAATATAATACAATGGCGCTATTATAACTCTGACGAGTTTTATGGCCGAGCTTCTCTCCCAATTCGAGGTGTGCTCCTTTTTGTTTTTCCTACTAATTGGGTGGACCTACAGTTTTATGCCGGCTCCGAACGGCGAATGCATTTTTTGTGAGAAGTTTTTTCATGGCAGAAATACTCTCGGAGGGTATGCCGCCCACTGCCGAGAGGTGACCGCTGCTCTTAAAAAACCCAATAATTGGATTTTTACTAATTAGAAAAATTTGTTTGGCTCGGACCGTGGTTTGAACCCGAGACCTCTGGCATAGCAGGCGAGCACTCTACCCACTGCACCACAGCGGCCAAATGACTTCCATTATGATTGTAAATTGACTTGCTTTATGACTGTAAAACAGGGATTATCACACTAAGGGCCGGTTTCACCATCTCCGGTTAAGCACTTAACCAGAGATTTTTGCCCGGTTAAGCAATTTATTTGACAGCTCGCCATACAATTTACGTCAAACTAACCAGCGGTTAAATTAACCGGAGATGGTGAAACCGGCCCTAACACTCTCACATATTGTGCATGTGTTGAAAGCACAAAAAGCTCTTGCCTACACCCAAAAGAAACTCAATCATGGTCGAAGACTAAAATTTTGAAATTGGAAATGGATATTTCTATTATTATTAACTTAAAAAAAACACAAACAAAATAAGAGCAAGAAAACAAAGCCTAATAAAAATATTACGTAAAAAAATTAGATAAAAAAAAGCCACCCCCAACGCACAATCATTTACAATCGTTCAGAGACTGCGCGAGCAGCACAACCTTCTAGCTCAACAGCCTAACGCTGACTAGAAATCGTTGAACAAAAATTTGCAAACAAAATTTCTTTTCGTGCACGAAGAGTTCTGTAGTGTCCGTGTGAGGCTGTCGGTGTGAAAGCTACAAAAAGCCTTTGCACGCGTGCATAGCTAAAGCAAATCTCTGCTGTAAAATGATTTACATAATGACTATAAATTGGTTCAAGTCCAGGTCGAGCCAATTTTTTTGTTCCTTTTTTTCTATTAAATAATTTTCTTTATAATTTTTTATTAAATAAAAGTGCCACCCGAATATCGGGAATTACAAACTAGTTAATTATTAACATAAAAACGACCAAACAACCAATATAAAAACCAATCGGATGAGCCTGCCGATAAACAAAATCTAATAACAAGAACAAGCATTGCCTTTTCTATAAATAGAATTTGTACAAACAAAAACACACAACCACATGTATGTACATGCGATAGTTTTCATTGTAATATCCCTGCAAAAAATGTGCGATTATTCCCGATATACATAGATTTGTCCCGGATTGATTCCTTTCGGGAACAATCGGTCCACAATTAGTCCCCGATTGCTCCCGAACGGGTATAAATGTAGACTAATTGTGGACCAATTGTTCCCGAACGGGTATAAATCTAGATTGATTATATGTAGAAATTTTACAAAAATATTCAATGTAGGTATGTATTGAACAAACAATAGGTAAAACTAATTGAACATGCTTTCTTTTAATAACAATGATGAACAATAATTTTGACAAAATTTTACCAAAAATATCCATTGAAAAATCAATTACGATTATACACTGAAAATAATTATTTAAAAAATTTTAATTTATTGAATAGATCCTTTTACAAAAGTTACTTATTGTATAATCTTTATTTAAATAGGCATGAACATTTATAATTTTTAAAGATTGTTATAAAAAATGGCCTTGGCTAGCAACTTTGAAAAATTCCTCACATATCTTTTACACTCGCATAACGCATTCTCAAAACAATAAATATTTGGAGAAAATACTTAATTTTTTTAAAAGATTTCACTACAAGATTATTCGATTATAAACTCTTCCAATATATATAACAATTTATAATTTTTAGACATTTTCATAAAAAATAACCTTGGCTTACAACTTTGGATGAAAGCGATTAATCTACATTTGTACCAGTTCGAGATAAAAGAGATTGATCTACATTTGTACCCGTTCGGTATGTTAGTGATTAATCTACATTTGTACCCGTTCGGGTATACAAGTTGAACAATTAGTCTCTTCATAGGACATGCTCGAACAAATCCGATCAATTCGCTCCATATAAAGGGATGTAAAATTGTATTAGTCGCATTCTCCCTTACGATTGATCCCGGACACGTCCCGGATTAATCGCATTTTTTCAGGGATGTATTTTCAAATTCGCTTCTCATATCATATGTATATGAAACTTGTTACTTGTTGCTTTCGAGCCAATATAAATTGAAAACACAATTATTTGAAATATTGAACAAGATGTAAGAAGTTAACTTCTATCACGAGTACTATGCTACACGCGGGTTTTTTTTTTTTTTTGGGGTGTTAGTGCAATCGGCAGTCGTCGTGCTACACGTTCTTGTTGTCGGGCTCGCGTTGATGATAATCAAAACTTTTTAGATATTTGCGTCAATCACCCGACACTCACACATATACACTGCTTAACATTCCAGATTTTAAGTGGCCAAGGGCCTTAAGACTTTGATATATGTATAATAAGCGATATTTGTGTACTGTTAAATTATATGTAGTAACAAAAATTTACATTTTTATCACTTGTAAAAAAAAATTTAGTTTTTTGGTAATTCTTATTTCAATTTTGGTAAATTTTTTACATTGGCTGTGACCCCCCGAAAAATTCTCTTACTACGCCACTGGCTCTGGCGACTAGATCACCCAGCTCGTTTGACCCATTGCATGTTATAGAACTTTTATATTATAGCATGTTCATGGTGAGCCTGCGTTTTGCGTTTCGGAGGCATTTTTGCGTTTAGTTCAAAACGCAACATTAAATGTTACATTTCTCCATACAAATGCCACCACCAAAATGCAACTTAACGCAACTATTTTTTTGCGTTTTGAATGCTAACGCAGAAAGCAACCCTGAAATCTTCGAAAAAATTTGCCATTCGAATGGAAAATAGTGGCAACACTCTGGCAATACAAGAACGAAATACCTACAAGATTACGCATATAGAGTAGCATGAGCATGGGCACCAAGGCTGCTCAACGAAATGAACAAAATAATTTTGTTTCAAAAAATATCAATAAAAAATATCTAAAAATTATTTTGTTTTGCTAATTATCAGAAACAAAATTTTTTCGTTTCAAAAATTATCAATAAACCTTTAATCAGAATAATTTTGTTTCGTTGATATCAAAAAAATTAACAAAAATTGTATTTGTTTTTATTCATGTACGTATGTACATACATACAAACATATGTAAAATTTCTTTTTTTCATAGAAAACGAAATTATTGAAAAGTCAATTTTTTCGTTTAAATTTGAAACTATATTTTTTTGAAATAATTATTTTGATAATTATCAAAACAAAAAAAAATTTGTAAATTTTTTTTGATAACAGTTGAAACGAAATGGATTTTGTTATGCTTTTTACGTTTATAAAATCGAATATTTCAACAGAAACAAAATTTTTTTTGTTTATTGTTAAAAATAACGTTATTTTGCAGCCTTGATGGGCACACGAGCTCCATGATGAGGTCACTCTACATTTAATGAACGAAAGTAAACAAAACAGAGATCAAAATTAATACCAAAGCGGTTGGTACGTTTGGTTTGCAAAATTAGTGTATTATATTATTACATATTTTGCAAATTCTTGTTCTATTTTTTTAATTAAACAAAACAAAAAAAATAAACCTCAACACCTGATTGCGTAATCTGGGATATTAGCTCCGTTTGTTTCGAACTTCACAAATGCGCATTTACAAAACGCGGCAGCATGAACACTTTTCGAAAAGCCATCTTCGAAAATGCAAAATGTTGCATTTCAAATCCAGCATGAACATAGTATTACTCGGTACAGTACCAAAGTATTCATATTTATTTGCATGTGAATTTAAGTATTATCTTTATATTTTTATATTATTAAAAGAAACGATATCGTTAAAACCACGAAAGTAGCTTACTTTATTAATTTTAATTTTTTTTCAAACACTTTTCGGTGATACGAAAAAACGATAAATGTATCAATTTGTATACCAAATTTTTTGAGGCTGTGGCAACACTGTTTACAATTTCTTCCTCTTCTTCAGAGATTTTGACACATTTTAGGAAAGTACCCACACAAATTCTCTGTGCGGATTCTTACAAATAGCTAGTCTTCTTTCTCGCTCACATCCTCTGATCCTCTCGCTCTTTTGTGGTAAAATTCCTGCAACTCATGGAGGAACAATAAAGGAGAATGCATAAGATCAGCTGACTTCTTCTTCAATCTTCATAAACACACACGAACACAAGCATTTTTTTGTTGACATATTCCACACACACACGCACCCTAGCATTTGTGTGGCCCCTACATCTGTCAAATTCTTCTACATTCCTCTTTGCATGACACTTCTCGGCCCACTATGTATGAAGGTATGTCGTTATGCATTCTCCTTTATTGTTCCTCCATGCTGCAACTCATTCACTTTCCTTTTAGAGTTGGGAAACTATCGATGGCGCTATCGATATTTTATTTTTTTTAACACTATCGAAGACTATCGATTGCCTTTTCAAAACCATGGTTCAATTATAGAAGGTCTTCGCAGTACGATATACGTGCATACATCAGTGTTGAACGAAAGAGCAATACGGAGCAAAACGGAGCTGCTCGGCTACACATACAAGTCGTGTGTGTGCTGCTAGCAAGCAATTGCGACGCCTAGAACTAGTGATGGGCGAGTCCGAGATGTTTAGACAATCGAGAGAATCGCCATCGTTGCAAAATCACAATCGAGTCAAAAGTTTACTCGCTCCTCGACTACACAATCGAGATGTTTTTGCGATTGTTCCGAGTCAGCGAGTCGGAGGTTGTTTCGATGACATCTCGACTACACAACCGAGATGTTTTTACGATTGTTCCGAGTCGGCGAGTCGGAGGTTGTTTCGATGACATCTCGACTACACAAGCGAGATGTTTTTGCGACTGTTCCGAGTCGGCGGGCCTGCTGGTGTTTTGATGATTTGTTTTAGTTGATAAAATAAACTGGATGAGTGTTGTTGATGAAGAAAGTAGGATTGTTAATGGAAGTGAGGCAAATACATATGTAAATAAATGAACCAAATTGAAAAATATGCTATATATAGACGCTGCATTTTTGCAATCACAATTAAAGAGTGTCGTGCTTAATAAATACAATTAATTATTTAAACATTAATACATTAATAAATTTTCTGAAGTGAGACGCTTACGAAACAAATTAAGTAGCGCAGTCGGCGGTGTGCATCACTGGCATACATACATACTAGAGGGCTGCACGAATGGATTCGAAACGACCAACAAAATATTCGCGGCCGTCCAATTACAGTACCTACTTGTTTCTGTCGGTTGCGAATAAGCGCAAGTAGAGGACAACCATAAGCAGAACCAATACAATACTTATTCTTAGCGACAATTACATGACCTTAAAAAGGTTCTGCAAATAGTGTACACTACTTGCGAATACTTCGAATATAATCGAAATATATGTATGTACATATTTTCATAAACACACATTCAGACGTTGTGTTCAGAAAAATTACGCTGCTAGTGTGAGTGTGTGTATGTCAGTGATGCACACCGCCGACTGCGCTACTTACACAAGCGCAACATATTATTGCATTAGTGTGCGCGTATAAGCAGATGTCGCATACCTATTGCTCAGAAAAAAGAAAAAAATTCTTTGCGCGATCGATGTACACAGCATGAAATTCAAGCGCAGACTAATTGGTTTTAGGCGTCGCAATTGCTTGCTAGCAGCACACACACGACTCGTATGTGTAGCCGAGGAGCTCCGTTTTGCTCCTTTTGCTCTTTTGTTCAACACTGGTGTATGTGCATATGCATACACACTAGGGCGGTTCGATTGGTAGGGTCCGAAAAAAAAATTAATAGGGACACGTGGCGATTATGAAAATTTGAGTAATTTCAAGCTTTTTTTGCCCAAGAAACCATATGTCTAAAATAAATTTCGAACCAGAGCTTTTTACGATCTACATACATATATTACATATTTCCAACTGCTCTATATATATTTTAAAATAACTCGGTAACCAATGCTTCGATTCTTTTGATTTTTTCGGCATTAGTTAGGAGACTTATTTGGCAACAAGACGTTGTGGTTCTTGAAATTATAAAAAAGCATTACTCAGAAGTTCATTTTTATGAAATAATCGCTGTTTTCCACGTTCTCATATGTTTTTATTATTTTATTTTTGGTCCACCTTAACGCCATATGCACATTAAAACAAACAAACAAACCAAAGAAGCAACAAGTTTTGCGAATACTTCATAACATGGTTATTATTATGTTTTACTCGATCGTGGCGAATAGTGTACACTAATCGCTCCAACAGAGCAAATATAAATAGTATTTGTATTCCAAAGGAAAAGTATGGGTTTTATTCGTAGCCGCATTGAAATTATGCTGTGACTAATTGTACAATGCATAGAGTATTCGCAAATATAGGAGAGGCAAATGGTATTGTGCAGAGGTCTAATACATACACACTCCATGTATATTGTTTGTGTATTCTGTGATGCTTCTGTCAAAATCATAGTCCGCCATTGTAGAAATCATATTACTTCAAGATGAAAATTGACATAAGTTTGACATAAGCATCACAATATGAATAAAAAAAATAAAAAAAAAAAAGTTTGCAATCAGCCGTTTAGTAGGTTAACTTCTATAAATTAGCCTTGTTCAAAACTACTGTGGCGAATATAATCGGTTCAACTCACATCACTAAATGACTGAACACATCTCTAAGGAAACTGCCAGAACTAGAAGAAACATAACCTAACTATATAAGGTCAATGCAAGGGAGAGTAGCTCTTCTTAAGCGAGTTTGTAGCTTATGTCAAACTATCGTCTTTTGTTTTGATTTTGCATTCTTGCACGTGTTTTTCGTGGAAATAGCTTGTGTGTTCGGTTGTGTGTTTGTATGTGTGTTCACTGGCGTTTTCTCTGTTTCTGACATTTTTGAAAACCGCCGTCTATCTGTAATCACCTATTCTCCTTCACATAAGACGACCTGTATATAGATTGGTCTTGAGAAGAAGAGACCAGATAATTTCCAGTGTTGCCAGAATTTTCCAGATTGCGTTTGGCAGACTATATAAAGCGGCGAGCAGGCGCTCCGCAGTCAGTCATAAGCTTAAATTAGTTATGCATTAACTTTATTTCCATAATAGTGACAGTATCGGTATTAATTTGGTCGATTATTGGTGCAGTAACAGTAAACAGCTGAACAGTGATCATAGCCCAATAAAGGTGACCATAGCAATAGAGTCGCTCTTCTTCTTTTGGTTTTTTAGGTTGCGAAATTATCATATTTTGTATTAATGCTAATTGCGTGTTCTCTTTTGATTGCTAGGACCATATTATTACTGGGTCATGACAGTGAACAACTGAAACAAACAATCGATCAGCTGGTTAGCGTTACTGCTGAAAACCAAAATTCATTTGGTTGTTACCGATAGTGTTACCGACTAGCGAATCACTAATCAAATACATTGTTTCCCATAAGGTTGGTTGATCAGCTGTTTTATAACGATACTGTTACTGCATAAGGCACTCTGCACACGAGGCGTATCGTCATAGACGCGTACGAGACATTTTATGTAGCGTCGATTTCCCTACGCCTCAATATCTGCACACGAAGCGACATGAAACTTCGCTGCACAAAACAAACAAACAAATTAATAATACGGCATTTGCTTTAAATTTCGAAGCTTTAAATAGAAAAGATGAAAAATTTTACGGAATCTTCAATTTTCTTTCATTATACACTAATTTTTTCCGATTTTTTACACAAATTTTACTGCTTTCATAAATTCCACCAAGTGGAAAAATGTAAACAAACATCTTCTTCTTCCTGTTTTCTAAGCGTAGTACGCCTAGCTACCAGCACTGCTTTACGCCAAGCGACATGTAGCTAGCATACTTTGACGAATGCATGAAGCTGACGACTCGTGTGCAGCCCTCAATTGAAATATACGTGCGCGACATCAAAGCGTACAGCTTTCGTCTGTAGTATCTAATACGCGTCTAAAGCAGTACGCTCCGTGTGCAGAGTGCCTAACTAATTTGAGCTATAACTTAACCATAGTAGCGTTAACATCAAGTCAAGTAAAACAAGTGTAGACTTTTTAGTCGTGAAATAAACCGGTGTGAATTAAGAAGTAAATAAAGACTTGTATTTAACAATTCAGCGATACAAACCCTATAGAAATAATCGAGCTTTCGACAAATACGTAACAATTGGTGTCAGAATTGGAATTTTTAAATAATTTACAGGACCAAGGATAACGAAGCAAGGATAGCGAAGCAAGGATAACGAAATAAGTATATTGGCAAAGTTAAACGAACTGAAAATCCAATAGCTTAAAAGGGAGTTAGAAAAGAGGAACCTGAGTATAAACGGCAATAAAATTGAACTACAGGCAAGGTTAAGAGTAGCTATGGAAGCATATAACATTAATGTAGATGAGTTTGATTTCAACGACGATGTGGAAGAGGTCCACAAGGAAGAAACTCAGTAGGAAGAGGCTTCACAGTCAGTAGCAAACGTAGACATGAACTCGATATTGGCTGTACTGACACAGATGTCGGCAAAAATGGAACAACATGCACAGAGTTCATCGAAGATTGAGGAAACAATTACTACGTGAAATCATTTCATGCATTTTCGCTGCATAAACGGTAAACTTGTACATAAAAGTCGAATGAAAATTTTTGAAATATCAAAAATATTAAAAAGCAAATACATTTTCTGTAAATGAAATATCTTGATTTCAAACAGTTATATACATAAGTATACAACCCTATAATGAACCACCAGTCCAGTTAGTCTAGAACGTGTGGTCCGCCCGCTGACGCAAACGCCCGTATGCAATTTTTAGGATTTTTTGAGCCCGTAGTAATCAGCTGCTTTACTCACACATATTTACATATATATATAATTTGTTTACATTTTGGCAGGGTTGCCATTTAGTCATTTTTGAACAAACAAGATTTTTACTAATCTTCAAAGTGTTATCCGGGATTACTCTTCAATACACAACTGTGCATTATTTGCCAAATGACAAGAAAATATTAATTTAATCATTTTTTTTATTATTAATTTAGTTACTTTTTTACGTCTTAAGGCTGGTATCGACCTCTCAAGAAACAGCTCAAGAAATTTTTGGATTTATTACTTGAGTAAAAAATAGTAGTAGGCAAGAAATTTTGACGTTTAGTAATCCACCGTGAATACCAAGTGAAATGAAGAAGAGCATCAAAAACGTAAACAAAATAAACCTTTTTGTAAACATAAGCAATTAGTAAGTTCTTAAAAAATATTAAATAAAAGCTTTAAATATATGTTTTCAATAGTTTTATTTTGTTGTTATTTTAGGAAATCATCGAAAGCGACGAGGATGACCTTATATTACTGGTAAACTGTGCTATATTGATGGCCGGAATGGAATAAAATATGAGAAATCGATGCCAACTATGCCCTTGCATCATTAGAAAAATTGTGCAATCTATTTTTCGTTTCTTTTTTGCCATTTTCACTAACGATTTCCACGATTTTTTTTCAACACGCAACAAACGTCAAAATTTCTTTAAGAAATAAATGCTCGATGATATATTTCTTGGCAAAACCTGTGTTGCTGTTTTCGCATAACGTTGAAAAATAGTATTAAAAAAGTGTACTAAATTTCTTGAGAGGTCGATACTCGCTCAAGAAAGTTTCACAAGAAAAATTTCTTAAGCATTTCTTGTACGTCATTTTATATGAAACTTTTGCGTTTCTTGAGAGGTCGATACTAAGCTTTAGTTGGTAATTAAAACACATTTTTCTTGTAATTTTGTAACTGCCCAATATATTTCCATTAAACCTTGGTGATAGTTATCAAGGGCTAAGACATAAAATAACAAAAAACACAGTCAGAACATTAAATTTACAATTGAAAATCCATAAAAAATTTTATTGGGAAGCAACAAGATTCTCACAAAAATGTGTGTTTAAGAGCCTATACACACTTGCGACTCAATCGGTTTAGTCGAATGTTGATTTGCATGGGAATGTATGGAAGCATTCACACTACATTCAATTAGTCGAAGAACTGAAACAGTTGGATTTGCAGCCCAATTTCATTCCAACTGAAACAGTTGGACAACTGCTTGATCAGCAAGGCGCCCTTCTACGTATTCACACTAGAGACAATTTAGTCGAACGACTACAACAACAACAGTGATATTCGTAGTGGAAAGAGTTGCCATGCTGACAGCACTACTTTTATTTCACTTTTGGTAAATTGCAGATATTGAATATTTCAATTAATATTTTCAAAATGTTAAAAAAAAAAAACAAAAGGTTCGTTTCTTATTAACTAGAATTATCTAACTAAGGATATTTACTTCCGTTTTCATGTGTTTCTTGATATTGTTGTTCTCTTCAAATATGTCATTAATCGCATTTTAAAATAGAAATAATGAAAATGAAATTGCATGGAAATTATTAATGGCTAATTTTTACTATTTTTCCGTTTCTTGTACTTCTGTTCGTTTCGTTCTTTATGAGCGTAATTCCTTCCGTTTTTCTCTTTTCATTTACTTGACAGCTAGTTGCTGGTTTAATAAGAAAGAAAGCCAAACAATGTATGCACTTTTTGTTTATTTTATTATTTTTTATTTATTAATCAAGTTGACAGATGACAAGAAGGTGCGTTCATGTAAGAATGCAGATAAAGTGATAAAAGCAATTTAATAATTCATCACTTTATACGAAGACCACTAATGTAATACTATGTTCATGCTGGATTTGAAACGCAATATTTTGCATTTTCGAAGATGGCTTTTCGAAAAGTGTTCATGCTGCCGCGTTTTGTAAATGCGCATTTGAGAAGTTCGAAACAAACGGAGCTAATATCCCAGATTACGCAATCAGGTGTTGAGGTTTATTATTTTGTTTTGTCTAATTAAAAATATAGAACAAGAATTTGCAAAATATGTAATAATATAATACATTAATTTTTCAAACCAAACGTACCACCCGCTTTGGTATTAATTTTGATCTCTGTTTTGTTTACTTTCGTTTAATACATGTAGAGTGACGTCATTATGGAGCTCGTGTGTCCATGCTCATGCTGCTCTATATGCCTAATCTTGTAGGTATTTCGTTCTTGTATTGCCAGAGTGTTGCCACTATTTTCCATTCGAATGGCAAATTTTTTCGAAGATTTCAGGGTTGCTTTCTGCGTTGGCATTAAAAACGCAAAAAAATAGTTGCGTTAAGTTGCATTTTGGTGGTGGCATTTGTATGGAGAAATGTAACATTTACACTGCTATTCCGAGCGTTACCGGAAAATTACTTTACTGGTAATTTATGTTGCTGAAAATTGTTACCATCATTTCAATTGGTATTCTGGCACAAATGGTAACGCTGTCAAAGCATTTCCATACGAACGGAATGGAATCGGGCTGAAATGGTAACAAATTGTTACCACGTATTGAGGTGGTTACTTAATTTTCTGCTGCCAGAATACGAAAAGAGTGTTCAAAGTACCAGATTCTCTATTTCACCAGTAAAGAAATTATGTTACCACACCGGAATAACGCCGTTAATGTTGCGTTTTGCACTAAACGCAAAAATGCCTCCGAAACGCAAAACGCAGGCTCACCATGAACATGCTATAAAATTTGCTGTGTAAAATGTGAACATTGGCAACACTATGTCATTGTCAATCACCCGACTATTTAGTCTCTAGTGTGAATAGCTGCCACCGATTCGACTAAATAGTTGGCGTAGTGTGAATTCGACCAAATCGAGTGAGTCGCAAGTGTATATAGGCTCTAATTAAGAAACCTGTACTGAGTTTCTGTAACTCATATCTTTTCTAGTATAAATAGGTGGTGAAAAAGTGTGGATCGTATTAATGTGACATCACTTTAATTGACACTTTCCCCGGTTTTGTTACAGAAACTTAGACCTATTGTGGCAATTTATAACTTTTTAATGTAGAAAAGTTGCACAAAAAGATTACCAAGAGTTATCAATTAAGAAAATACAGCTACCATATGTGGTTAAATACAAATTTTGATTTAATTTTCATTTATTAGGAGTGTTCATATCTCAAAATTTTTACATATTTTTACGAATAGTTACGAATTTATGTTCAATAACCCAAAAAATTCGCAAAAGAGAGCCAAATTGAGAGAGTAAGACCTCGAGAGAGTTGATAAAAGCTGCAAGTAAAATTTTCACTTGCAACTAATTGCAGCTTTAAAAAAAAAACAGAAGTGTCACAAAAATTTCAATTGGAAATATACAAACATTTTAAACGCAAATTTCTAATTGTGTACTAAATAAATTAGCACAAAAAGGAATCTTGACGATGTTGTGGAATATCCAAAGTAGATTTTTTGTTTTCCTAATTCAGTTATTTCCATTCATTTCCAATTTCAAAAATATCAATTAGAACCTAAACTAAAAATCAAATTGCCAAAACAGCGTATCAGCTGTTTTCTTGCGAATGTTTACGATTTTGTGTTCAATTACTTTGGTTGATAATTTTCTCTTTTTCTCGTTTTTACCCTTAATTTGACATTGACGCTCTTTTTGCAAGTACTTGCAAGTAAAGTTGTTGAACAAAGCTATTATCTTGTTATTAATTTATATACATATATATTTACATTTTGTTTGGGATTTAAAAAAAAATTAATAAAAGTTTTCTTTCCCTTCTTTTTAAAAATTAAAGTAATAATAAATGGTTAGTTTAAGTAGACATACTATTTTTTCCATGTGAACACATATATTATATTCGATAACATTTTACAATCTTGTTGAGTTAGGCACTCTGCACACGGAGCGTACTGCTTTAGACGCGTATTAGATACTACAGACGAAAGCTGTACGCTTTGATGTCGCGCACGTATATTTCAATTGAGGGCTGCACACGAGTCGTCAGCTTCATGCATTCGTCAAAGTATGCTGGCTACATGTCGCTTGGCGTAAAGCAGTGCTGGTAGCTAGGCGTACTACGCTTAGAAAACAGGAAGAAGAAGATGTTTGTTTACATTTTTCCACTTGGTGGAATTTATGAAAGCAGTAAAATTTGTGTAAAAAATCGGAAAAAATGAGTGTATAATGAAAGAAAATGGAAGATTCCGTAAAATTTTTCATCTTTTCTATTTAAAGCTTCGAAATTTAAAGCAAATACCATATTATTAATTTGTTTGTTTGTTTTGTGCTGCGAAGTTTCATGTCGCTTCGTGTGCAGATCTTGAGGCGCGGAGAAATCGACGCTACATGAAGTGTCTCGTACGCGTCTATGACTATACGCCTCGTGTGCAGAGTGCCTTAGTTGTATAACGCTGTGAAAATTACTGTTTAAATATTTAATAACTAAAAATGTTCAACCGGCAATCCTTCTACCTTGCAACCATGCGAGCGATCGACTAAGAGCCTATACACACTTGCGACTCAATCGATTTGGTCGAATTGGACTGTTGTATTCACACTACGCCAACTATTTAGTCGAATCGGTGGCAGCTATCCACACTAGAGACTAAATAGTCGGGTGATTGACAATGACATAGTGTTGTCAATGTTCACATTTTACACAGCAAGTTTTACATTAGTGGTCTTCGTATAAAGTGATGAATTATTAAATTGCTTTTATCACTTTATCTGCATTCTTACATGAAATTGGAGAGAGACTGTTGGTAAGCGAGGGGCATGTTCTGGGAGGAAATTGCTCCCTGGATTAGGAGTAAATACCCGCGAAAGGTGGGCTGCAAATGCGGTTCCTTTTTCCTGGTCGCTTCGAGCAAAGTCACCGTTTTCGGTTCGTACTGGAGGATCCTGCAAAACTGGCCTTTTGAAAGTTTTCAGTGACCGCCACAATGAGTAGTCTGTAGAAGATGTGGCTGTCAAGGATTTAATTCTGTTTTGGAAATCTGCTTCTTTTTTGTCCTGCAATAGCATCTGGAGCTCTTTCGTGCATTTTTTCAGTTCGTATTTCAAAGTTGGCGAGCGTAACCTCTGCCAGTCTTTCCTAATTTGCCTTTTCTTGTGAGTGAGATCGGTGATATCGTTTCCTTTGAAATAATTAGGGACACTCCTCTGGGTAGTGTTAGGCTGTGGGTGCGTTGATACTTTTGCTGCTACTTGAAGGACATTTGTGAAGTCAGTAATCGCAGAGTCTACTTCTTCTGCTGATTTAAGGCTTGTATTTAAGTTGGTATGAGAACTGAAAAAATTTTTGTACTTAAGCCAGTTTGTAAATTTATTGGTTAAGCTCGAATTCAATGCGTTGAAAGATGGGATTATATCAATAGTGGTAACACAAGGAGAGTGATCAGATGATAGATCGAAAGCCGATTTTATCTTAATTAATTCTCTTTCGATTCCACGAGTTACACCAAAATCTATTAGGTCGGGAGTTTTGCTTCTATCAATAGGCCAATATGTTGGCTGACCAGTGGAAATAATGTCTAGGTCATTGCTTTGAATAGGTTTCTTCCCTTTGGTGTTATCAGTCTGGAACCCCAAAATGTATGTTTAGCGTTATAATCACCCGCTGCAAGAAACCGTGGGCCCAACTTGTTAAAGAATTCAGTAAATTGGGATTCTGTTATATTGAAAAGGGGAGGACAGTATATTGCAGTTACAGTGAGCCCACCAGAGCTATCTTCTACGTGCACTGATGTTGAGTGTATATAATTCCTGCAATAATCTCCCAGTAGATGATGCTTAATCCGTTTTCTAATAAGTATTCCGGTTCCACCTCTAGCTTTACCTTCGGGGTGCTTGGTGTCGTAGTTCGTTCCGGTGTTGGCTTAGGCCGTTAGCATTCCAAAAACCTATATTGAGTGAGTTCATGGTCTTGTTAAGATTGTTTGTAATAGGAGGTTTTGGTTTCTAATTAATTCTTGCATCATATTTTGCATTGATTTCATGTGATCTTGCATCATTTGCACAAAACTGTTTAAAGTTTTTTCCAAGTTTGTAGATGGAGTGGGAGTCTCCTGCGTTTCAGGCTCCGCTATACCTTTGAGGGCTTGGGAATATGTCCTGAAATGACGAACATTATTATTGACCGTATTTGGAACATTTTGGGGTTTTGGAACTAGTTGGGGCTTTGGAGTCAAGGCGGCGCTAGTGGTTTTCTTAGTACCCTTTTCCTTTAAGGAGGTATACACCGGGCAGCCCCTGTAATTTGCCGTGTGATTTTCTCCGCAATTGCTACATTTCTTTAATTGTGAGTTGTCTCTCGGTTTCACACAATCTTTGGAGGTATGTAAATCCCCACAAATAACGCAAACACTAGGCAGGGTACAGTACCGCTTAGTGTGCCCAAACTCCTGGCAGTTGTGGCAATGTACAGGGCCCACCCGTTTGTGTGGTTCTTCCACCGAGATACGACGGTGCAGAAGGTACCGTAGGTTGTATATGGGATGTACATCTCCCTTCTTTAAGAGTTGGAACTCTGGATCTATTTCTACTCGAAACATTGGCTGTGGTATGTTCGATTTGTTTTTTATATTATGTACATATCGTACTTTAAACCCTTAGGGCCGTTTACTCAACATCTGATTAATTTAACCGCTGGTTAGTTTGACGTAAATTGTATGGTGAGCTGTCAAATAAATTGCTTAACCGGACAAAAATCTGTGGTTAAGTGCTTAACCGGAGCTTGAGTAAACGGCCCTTATTCTTTTAGAGCATTCTCAATTTCAGTTGGAATTACGGAAATTTCTATTCCTTTCAACACAACAGACAAGCCGCGGCTACTCTTCAGCTGGAATGTATAGAAAGACTTCTTGTTTTTTTCAAAGTCGTTGGTTACTTTACGGAAGTATTCCTCGCCGTACGTTTGGATTTTGACTTCCTGGATATTTCCCTTTTTAATTGGTACAATGTGAAAATTCTTCTCCCCTATCAACGCTATCAATTTGTTTACAAGCAAGCCAGAACTTGGTTCTCTCAGGTAGATTGGTGGAGGTTTGGATTTTTTTGCGGTATTTCCGGAGTCTTATCATCCTTTTGCGCAAGGAGGCTAAATCTGTTATTGGCTAATGCTACTAGGGGTGCATCATTTGGTGGTTCTTTCACCGTGGAATTTTTTAAAACTTTATTAGGTTTACCACTTTTTTCCGGGGACCGCTTTCTTTTAACTACTGATATATATATCCAATGGGACGAGGCTGATCGAATTCGCCGGGTCACGAAACATGGTCATTAGCAGTACCAGATTCCAGCACAAAAAAATACACCAAGCCACATGGCTGTCTCCTGATCGAAAAACGCGAAATCAAATTGATCACGTCATGATCGACGGCAGACACAGCTCCAGCATCCTAGATGTGCGCACAATCCGTGGTCCCAATGTCGACTCCGACCACTATCTTGTAGCAGCCAAGGTACGCACCCGCCTCTGTGCAGCAAAGAATGTGCCAGCAGGACAGCAAGGAAAGTTTGAAGTCGAAAGGCTGCACATGACGCAGACAGCCAATCAATACACCACTCGGCTCTCACTCCTGCTCTCTGAGAGCAACCCTTCACCAAACGATGTATCTGAGGAATGGGAACACATCGCTCGTTCACTTCGTATCGCCGCTGAGGAATCTATAGGATACAAGCGAGCCCACAAGAACACCTGGTACGACAAGGAATGTCGCGATGCCTCGGAAAGAAAGAACGCCGCCTACAGGGCTACATTGTGTGCGGGCGCAACGCGAAGCGTATGGGAGCGTTATCGAACGGCGAAGAAGGAAGAGAGGCGCCTTTTTCGAAAGAAGAAAAGGGAGGCTGAAAGGCGCGAGTGTGAAGAGCTTGAGATGCTGGCGGGTAGGAACGATGCTCGAAAATTCTACCAAAAAATCAGGCGGATGACTGAAGGTTTCAAGACCGGGGCAAATTCCTGCCGGAATGATAACGGTGATCTGGTAACTGATGTCCAGAGCATACTTAAGTTGTGGAGGGATCACTTCTCCTCCTTGCTAGATAATGGCAACAGTGAAAGTGCGGAAGGAGAAGATGTACGACCCGAATCCCCAATAGCAGATGATGGTAGGCATGTTCCACCACCTGATCATGACGAAGTGCGAATAGCAGTATCTAGGCTTAAGAATAACAAGGCCCCGGGCGCTGACGGCTTGCCAGCCGAGCTATTCAAACATGGTGGCGAAGAGTTGATAAGGAGCATGCATCAACTCCTATGCAGAATATGGTCGGACGAGCGCATGCCCGACGATTGGAACTTACGTGTGCTCTGCCCAATCCACAGAAAAGGAGACTCCACAGTACGCGCCAATTATCGTGGGATAAGCCTCCTGAATATCGCATATAAGGTCTTAGCAAGTGTATTGTGCGAAAGACTGAAGCCTATCGTCAACAATCTGATTGGACCTTATCAGTGTGGCTTCAGACCTGGTAAATCTACCATCGAGCAGATCTTCACAATACGGCAAATACTGGAAAAAACCCATGAAAAAGGATCCGACACACACCATCTCTTTGTCGATTTTAAAGCCGCTTTTGATAGCACGAATTGTTATGTTTCTGCTTGCACCGGGTAGAGGTGAGGTGGAGGGCAGGCATGCTTATAACCCAGGCTAGCTCGACGGTGGGTGGATTCTTTTCCACCTCCCTCTACCCACAGTAACATAAACAAGAAAAATCATGCCTTAGTAGAAGATAAGCTGAAATGGTGCAAAAGGACAAAGAAGAAAGTAGTAAAGAAGATGAGGAAATTAGAACCTGTCCATGTCCCGTCCGATGGAGTCTTTCCCACCCTCTTCAACGTGAGCACGTGAAGCCGTGGGCGCTGTGCTGACTCCTACTTATCTTACAGCGCCCCCAAACTCAGTAAATATAGGTCAAAGAAGATCGTCAGTTGTCGTCCATATTGTCCATTCCTGCTTCCCCTTAATATGCCAGAGCAACACCTACACCAAAACTTTATTTACCTCACTCCATCATCTTAACTCTTTCTTCAGCCCATGTATACATATATATATAGCAGTCGGTAAGAAAGTATGCTAAAACAACAAATGTTCTATCTTCTTCAGGGTAACATTTATTGTTAATTATACCTTACCAGCTAACAATTCTTTCTATAAGCTACCCTAATTATATATAAGTACAAAAATTTAAATAGTGGGACTCTATATTCGATCATAAAAAATTAATAAAAAGTTTATTTTTAATTTAACAAACTTCAAATTTGGTTATCTGGTTCCGCGCCCATAAGCACTCATAGATACATAGTTTCAGGGGATACAAATATCTGCATATATATGTATATAAACATGTACCTCACTAGCATCTCAACATCATAGGGCAGTACATATAAGTATGTATATGCATATGTATATAATACGGTATGTAGCCGAAAAGTCGGAGCAAAACAAATAGAAACAAAGATTACTCACCTGGTAACTCCGGCGATGAAGGCACCCACATGCGCAGAAGAACCTGTATGGAGAGGATTATTTATAACTATACATACCTACCTACCTACATATGCATACTCCTACTTGTACAAATGCACTCTCATAAGCGGAACTTTGGAACAGAAGTATCAATTGAAAGATTAGTTCGATCACTCGCTCTTGGTCGGGCCGGTGAGCGAGGTACTAATACGCAAAAATTCGGAATTATTATTACTATAATTGATAACTAAAACAAAAAAATTAATACCTATATATTTGGGAAATTAAAATATATGATTTGCACTGAATATAATATAATGAAACACAAGTGAAAAAAATAAGATATTAAGAAAACTCCTATTGGTAATTAAATAGAATGCTAACGAAAATTGGAACAAGTGCACACGTGGTGCAAAAAAAATTTAAATAAAAAAGAAGAATACACAAAAAAAATTTAAGGAAAAACTACAAAAAAAATCATGCGTTATACGTATAGGTATGTATGTATATGCACAAATACATTTACATATGCATACATACTTATATACATACTTATGTACATGTGCAATGAAAATATATTGCTAATTATATGGAATACAAGAAAAATCAGAAAAATTAGGATATAAAGTTAAACCGAGCTTGTACTAGAAAGAAGAACATGTACATATGTATATAAGTATGCCTGTGTACGTATATGTAGATATGTATAAGTATATAGATTAATTAATTGGAGTTGTACAAAAAAAAAGGAAATGAGGAAATTATAGATATTAAGCTATAGATATATGTATATATGAATGTTTCCCCTATGGATTGCCCTAATGGTAAGTGGTATTCAAAGAAAACTTATAACTACGCTGACATACATAATCAATTCAAATTGTGAAATTCAAAAAAAATGAAAATTATAACAAAAGTATTTATAATCGGCCCTTCGTTGGTCCCCCCCACGGGATCTTCTTGTTTCCACTGTTCTAGTGTTCCGGCGTTCCTCCACTGATTCTTCTTCTGTTCTTGCTCATTTATAAGTTTGTACGTGTGTATGTCTCTAGATTTTCGTGAGTGGCCATTTGCTCTCTGTGCTCCAGATAATGTTTGTCCCAAAAATCTCCCTATGCATATAATGGAATAGACCACTTTTAGGTCGATGATCCCAATCAGCTGTTTAGCCCTTATATATTTCGCGTGCCAGTCCAAACGTATGTATGTATGTATCTATGTTTCGGTGGTTGTGTGAAATTGTGCACGTAAATATCGAGTAATTGTTGCCCCAAATCTGCGGGGAGGTCCTTTACGGCGATCCGTGGTTAAGATATATATGTACATACATTTTAGTGATTGGAATATATATCTATACATATATATATCTGTGGTCTCCCGCGACAACTGGTCACGTCGACTTAAGAACCATTGTAAATATTCCCTTAAGATGCCAAATACACCTATATTGACATAAGCCGTTTTGCACATTTTTTTTTTTTTTTTTTTTTTTTTTTTTTTTTTTTCTAATAGGGGTGTTGAAGTCGCTTAAGACGACTTAACTGACTTGTAAGCTTTAAGCGTTTCTTGCAAATTGCCACAGATATATACATATATATTATATGCAGCTCCACAACTAACGCAGACACACTGGGCATGCATATATATATGTACTTATATGTTGCAATTTTCTGCATTACTTTGTTGCTGAACAACCACCCGTACATATATGCATGGATGCCCGTATCCACATTTATGCTTACCTCCAAACTCCTGTTATCTGCTGCTGGAGGATTCCTGGGCTGCTACAATCCTGCCGTGCTGGTTACTGCTTCGGTGGGGTCTTAGTAGTCCACTACTAATCACGCTTGCATGGCATGCATGCAGACAAATATCTATTATTTTTATATTTTTTTTTTTCTTTTTTTTTTTGTAGCCGCACTACCAACGATAATTTTCTCACTTTTATATATTGGTTTTTTTTGTTTTTTTTTCACTATTTTCTGTTCAATTTTAATTAAGATTTTCTTTCTATTTAACTTTAATTTTTTCCTTTTCTTTTTTGTTTTTTTTTTTTTCACACTTTCACCACGACCAAAAAATGTACACGGACTCCGCTACTCTGTCCCGTTTGCCAACCTTTTCGCCTTTTTATAGCCTCGAATCGACAAAAAGGCTAACTGTCTTTTTGTACATATAAGGACAAGAGTTATTTTCTTCCAATCAAAATGCAACACCTACATACGATACGTACACATACATACGCCTCGACTTCGGGTTCGATCTGCGTGTCGAAAACACAACCACTTAGATACATTAGAAAGCTCTCTGCTATTAACATTCAAGCAGTTCGAATCTGTTAAGATCATTACACGATCATACACACTCATGGGCACATTCATACATATGGGGCAAAGGCCGTCGTAACAGGCTCGCAACCGTCGATGGTGCCTGCACTATGGAACGTGTGCGTAAAATCGTTCAGACGCAGCCTTTCCTGTATTTCACCCAACGTGTGGCCTCGACCCATGACCTAAAGCCGGGCAGTTATAGCTTCCCTTCTTACTACTAGATACGTCACATTTTCACTCTATTATAGTATCAATTATAGTATTGTGGTCGCTGTGGTGCAGTGGGTAGAGTGCTCGCCTGCTATGCCAGAGGTCTCGGGTTCAAACCACGGTCCGAGCCAAACAAATTTTTCTAATTAGTAAAAATCCAATTATTGGGTTTTTTAAGAGCAGCGGTCACCTCTCGGCAGTGGGCGGCATACCCTCCGAGAGTATTTCTGCCATGAAAAAGCTTCTCACAAAAAATGCATTCGCCGTTCGGAGCCGGCATAAAACTGTAGGTCCACCCAATTAGTAGGAAAAACAAAAAGGAGCACACCTCGAATTGGGAGAGAAGCTCGGCCATAAAACTCGTCAGAGTTATAATAGCGCCATTGTATTATTATTATAGTATCAAAAGGTTAAATTAATTTAGTCATGTCTAAGGTTCACCTACTTAAGACTATATCACAGTTTATTAGTTTATTAATGGTCCGGTTAGTAAAATAAATAATTGCATAAATAATCACAAAAACATAGATATAAATATGTAAATAAATAAAAATAAATAACTGTTAAATAATAAATATATAACTATAAAAATAACAAAAAAATATAAATTAATTAATAAAATATCACAGCTTTAAATATCAGATATGTTATGAAAAAAAAAGAAAATATATATATGTATATATATATGTATAGCTTATCACAGATGAATATATCACTAGTAGACTAGGTACATATGTATCTGTACGATTACAGATATATATGCCTGTCTATATACATACGTCTATTGTATGTAAACAAATTTCACTAATAGAATGTAAACATAAACACAAAAGGAACTCTATGTCAACAAAAATTAAAATTAAAAGTCGATGAAACAAAAACAAACACTATTTGGCCAATATGATTTTATCTGTAAACACTATAAATACATCATCTAGTTCACATATACAAACACAAAGACATATACCTGACACCACTGGGCATAACAAACAAACGCTAACACTAACAGACAACAATTAAGCTACAAAGATATCTTTTGCGTGGTATACCCCTACTTTCTTTCCAGTCATGTCTCCAAGTTCATACATTGAATTTCCTATTACATTTAACACAACACATTTGATTTGCTTGGGTGCTAGTTTAGCATTATAATTGTCAATTTGAGAACTTTGCTTGAAATTTCGGCGGTATACCACTTGCCCTATTTGAAACTTCACCTCTCTACTCCTCGTATTATATACTTTAGCACTACGCTCATGGGCTAGTTTTAGCTCTTTAATAATTTTATCTCTTATGAGTTGGATATTATCCTTGCTACTGGTGACTTCACACTCGGAATCTTTCAACGCGCCCAGCTTTCGATAAAGCTCATATGACGAGGCGTGTTGTATCATCGGCAGTCCGAACAGCGCTGAATATGGTGATCTGCCAATTGCTGCGTGTGTCGCACTACGTAAGGCAAACGCTGCATCACTCACGTGATGATCCCAATTCTTTTGGTGGTCCTTTATGTATGACCTCAGGATTTGCAAGACTGACCTATTCACCCTTTCCGCCGCATTACTCTGTGGTGAATAGAACGCAGTTCTAATATGATTCGTCCCATATTTCTTTAAAAATGCTTTCAAGGCTTCGGACACGAATTGTTTGCCATTATCCGAATGGATATATTCGGGTACTCCGAATATATGGAAAACTTCCGTCTCCAGGAACTTTATTACTTCATTTGCCGTAGCCCTTCTCATCGGTTTTAAAAACACAAATTTGGAGAAATGGTCTAAACACACAAACAAGTACACATTACCATTAGACGAACGTGGATACGGACCCATAAAATCAATGTACAAACGCTGAAAAGGTCGCTCAGTCAAATGTTGTTTGCCCATCGCTGGCCTTTTGAACGCGTTTTGAATCTTATTACTTTTACAATTTTCGCAGTTGTTGATGTACTCCTGCACGTCAGTTACCATACCAGGCCAATAGTATTTCTCTCTTATTTTGGCCAACGTCTTGTGGATGCCACCGTGGCCTGCTGATGGTGAGGCATGCGTGGCTTCAACTAGACCCTGCCGCAACTCAGTTGGCACCCAGAGTTTCCAGGCGTGGTCCTCCTGCGTCACGTCACCCCTATTAAATTGTGTTCGTTTGTATACATATCCGTCCGAAATACACAAGTCCGGCAGTTTAGTCTCATTGTCAGTTACAGTCTTCCTAAGTTCGTCGTATTCAGCCGTGGAAAAGAATGGAGAATCTAAGCATACGTCCACAACGCGATCGTTTAAATTAATTTCTTCCATATTAATCCGCGATAGTGCATCCGGCACGACATTCTGTGAACCCTTGCGATGCTCTATGTCAAAATCGTATGCTTGTAGCTTAAGACTCCATCTTGCGAGTCGCCCAGATAAATCTTTTTGATTCATCAACCACTTCAAACTCGCGTGGTCTGTGATGACTGTGAAGGGTAGCCCTTCCACATATGGTCGAAACCGTTTTATGCTAAGTACTGCTGCATAACACTCGAGTTCAGTTATGCTATAATTGCGCTGTGCCCTGTTGAGTTTAGCGGACATGTATGCAATAGGTCTTTCGTTTCCGTCCTCGTCCAGTTGGAATAAAACTCCCCCCACCCCGTCTGTTGATGCGTCACATTGAATATAAAACCGTCTGTTAAAGTCCGGGTGGGTCAATACTGGCGCTGTTATGAGGCTTCGTTTCAAGGTTTCGAAAGCGCTCCTTGCCTCTTCCGTCATTGTAAACTTTTTTATATTATCTTTTGTAAGGCAGCCATGTAGCGGTGCTGCTATCGTCGCGTAGTCTTTTATAAAGCGTCTGTACCAGCCAGTCATCCCTAGGAACCTCCTGAGTTGCTTTGGGGTCTTAGGTTCAGGGAAATCCCTCATGGCGGCAACTTTATTCGCATCTGTACGGATGCATCCATCTCCTACTACATAACCAAGGTATCTAACTTCCTTGAAACAAAATTTACTTTTTTCAACATTTATGGTCAACTTGGCTTCACGTAGACATTTAGCGACCTTTTCCAACAAACACAAATGTGACACGAAATCATCTGAACAAACAAGTAAGTCATCTAAATAGACAAACACTGACTCACGAAGGGAAGCGGGTATCACTTTGTCCATCAGTCTGCACATTCTTTGCGCCGCGTTGCACAAACCGAATGGCAAAACTGTGAAGTGATATAAAGGCCTACCAGGCACCGTAAAAGCGGTTTTCTCTCTTGACTTTGGCTCAAGCGGTATTTGCCAAAAAGCGTCCTTTAAATCTATGGCAGAAATATAACGCGTATTTTGCAGGCGGCTCAATATTCCATCTATATGTGGAAGCGGATATGCGTCCTTAATTGTTCTTGCATTTACTTTCCTAGCGTCTAAGCAGAGGCGATTTTTTGTTCCTTTAATTACCAGAGAGACCGGTGAGCTCCAGCTACTATTGCTTTCTTCTATTACTCCCAACTCCAGCATGCGATCCAGTTCACTATAAACTAGCTTCTGAATGGCTGGCGAAATTGGGTAAAATCTTTGTTTTACTGGTACATGCTCATTAGTGACCTCAATAGTATGTTCTTCCACATCGGTCTTCCCTAGACCCAGAACTGCAAAAGATGGAAATTTCGCTTTAACTCTCTCTAGTGCTAATTCTTCTTCCGTACTCAATATGTGTTTTACTGCTTCGAAGGATAAGTCTCCTTCCGAGGGTACAAGTTCTGCTACGACAACCTTTGTGGGCCTCTCATTCATCCTACTTACAACATTCATTCCAAAAGCCTGCCAGAAGTCAACCCCTAAATATACTTCTTGCTGTAAACCGGGTACAAGCAAAAATTCCATTTCTCTAGTCATATTGTCCCACATAACTGGCAGTGTGATGACACCCGTCACCGCAGTTTCTCCTCCGTTCGCTGTTCGTATATTTTGGCCTTTAATTGGCACTATCAAATCCTCCTTACTTTTCAACAAATTCTCACAATTTTTTCCCAAGCAACTTGCGCCTGCTCCTGAATCAAGCAGAGCCACTACCTCCTGGCCTCCAATTTTTGTTTTAGCAAAGAATCGATTATCTCCTTTTATTGTAACAATCGTGGATATTATTTTGTGTTGTATTCTCCTAAAGTTCTTTTTCTTATCGCGCATCTTTTGTATTTTTCTAAAATTTCTTCTCTTCTTTACTTCTATAATCTCCTCGCCAAATATTCGTTTCCTAGCTTCATCGTACTCTAACTTTCTTTGATGTAAACTCTTTCTAAAATACTCTTTCTTCTCTCTGCCTTTGCTTCTTTCTGCCACATCTTCCTCCGTTTTATTATTGTTTTCCCGTTTCAAGATCTTTACATCTTGTTTCCCGGGTGTGTCTTCACTTGGCGCGAGTCCCCGGCACACTCTGCCACTTTCGAGTTTCCCCCCTTCTCTGGCTTAAATACACAAAACGACGCATTACCCCCACAAGCAAAGCAGAACATTTGGTGAAAATTGGATACACATTTATTGCCCGCTCCAGGATTCTTTTCAAAGTGGTCGACGGGCATGCCGCACGAAAAACATAACATTAAATGAAACGGCGACGGACAAAAGGACTTAATTGTGGACGAAGACGTATTTGGACGATATGACAAAGACATATTATTGTGGTCAACCCCTGATGGCGGTTGCGGAGGCTTGCTACGCTGTGGTCTGCCTATTTCCGCAATCTCCCTATCTTCTACTTTGGTCTGGCGTTCAAACTCCTGGAATCCTAACTCGTGAACTGCCTTTGATCCACTTTTATTTTCCTTCATAACCCTTTCAGCTCTTTTACATTCCCGCTTCAATTCTGCAAGGGTATCTATTTTTGAGGAGAAGGTAAGGTTTGCTAAATAAGGCTTCAGATTGCTTCTAATAATACCCACTAACTCCTTTTCAGGAATCTTTTTTCTTAAGCGAAAAGTTAAATCATGTACTTCGGCATAAAAATCATCGAACGTTTCCTGAGGCTGTTGCTTCCTCTCCATGATTTCCCTAATTATTTCATAATCAGATTCAGCTGTTTTGAATTGGATTAACATTTCCGCCCTCAGTTCAGGATATCCGAATCCTGGGTCATCTGCATGATCTTCTAAGACCTGCCAGTACCATTTTAAAGCGCTACCAGTCACCAAACAGTGAAAGTCTGTAAACAATTGGTAGTGCGTGATATTATGCTGTTCTCTTAGTTTATCAACGCGAAAAATGAAGCTCTCAACTGTTATCCCCTTCCCGGTTCCGTCGAATTTCACGTGCCACTTTTCCAAATCAATTTTCTTCCAGGCCCGCGGGGTTGCACCTGGACCGTCATCATTTCTATTTTGGTCATTTCCCGTTGATCTTCCCGCTCTATTTTGTGGCGTCGAATTCATTGTTGGTTGGTTACTGTGTACAGAATTTTCCACTCCGGCAACTCGTCCGCTTAGGCTCGCCACATTATCGCGCATGCTCCGAATCTCATTCATGCACTGAGCCATCATGTCTCCCTGCTGCGCCATCATCACCGTCATCATGCGGCTCAGTTCTTCAACAGTGCATGGAGAACTCTGGGCAGCGCCCGCTGATTTTGAGCTTGCAACTTCCGCGGCCTTTAAACCCCCAGCTCCCGAGTCCCCAGTTGGTTCAATTGCCTGCTCGCCGTCCGACATTTCAAATAGCTGATCGATTTTACGTGAAAAATCTAAGCTACTGTTCTGCGTATTTAGAGAGACTTCTTCGGTAAGTGTTAAGATGGGTTGGCGATCTTCTCTAGCTAACGCACTAAAGACCCTGGCCGTGCAACGACTAAAATAATCTATGGGCCCGACTTCTACCTGCTGGGGAATTCCTGTGTCTATTTGGTCCAATAGCCGTCCAACTTCTCTACTTGCCAAAGCCCTAGCTACACTACGCGTTACTCTGCGATCTGAACCAACCAAACCTGAGCCACTGGGAACAATCTGCTCCTCTCCTCTATTTTCCATTCACGGAAATTACACCTGGTATCGACCCGAAGTCGCGTATAAACCACTTAATTCGATGTTAGCAAACGAAAAACAACAGAATGGTTGCTCCACCAAATATGTGTACATACAAGCGTATGTCAAACAAATGTATGTGTATGTGTGTATTTGTATGTGTACAAAAAACCAAGCAGATTATATATGAAATTCAAAATTAGGTTTTTTTTTTTTTTTTTTTTTTTTTTTTTTAATTCAGTAGCAAAAAAACAATAACAAGAAATTTAAGTAAATACTATAAATATCAATCAAAAAGAAATTCAAAAAAATTCAGTTTAAATAATTGTAAATATGCTAATTCAACTCAAAAACCTACTAATTTAATTAAAACCAACTAAATATAAGATATAAACAATTTTTGTTTTCCAGAAGATAAAAACGATATCCACTAAGCAAATTAATTCACCATATGCTAAGGCCTAAAAGTCTAAAAGTATATGAATGTGATAAGATCTAATTCAAAATTTTAAAAATTCAAGTAGTTAATTCACAGAAGAAAAGTATAAAAAAAATCATAAGAAATGCAAAAAATATAATTATTTAAATATTCTTTTAACAAAAAGTCTTAAGTTCAATAACACAATGTTTTTAATATTATTATTGCTGATATTCAAAACTAGTACCTAGGTATGTATAAACCAATAAGCAAAAGCCAATTTTTTTTTTTTTTTTTTTTTCCAATAAATTTTTAAAGTAATTAATAACTGGCAATGATGTAATTCAAAAGAAACTAATTTAATCGAATTCAAAGAATTAACTTATTAATGAATAAAAAATCCTATATAATTGCCCTCTGCTTCCAATTCAGTTGGCAGAGTAAACAAATTTTATATCGCTATTCAGAAACCTGATTATTAATTAAATAGTAATAAGAAATTCAAAAATTCAATTAAAGAACGTATAACTCCTGTAATTCAAGGATAAATTGATGTGGATCAAAACTTCAAGGCTCAATTATATATATATAATTCGTTTCGGTGTATTTGGTGTTGCTCTAGTAAAGTCACAGCAGAATGAATGTTTCTTTGTCCGTCAACATCCGAAGTCGAAGTCAAGTCTTTTCCTTTATTGGTGGATGAGGCACAACACGCTCTGAGCACTGACTCCTTGCGCAGCTGCCTTGCCAAACACCAACAAAGTTTGAGACTACCCCTGGCGTATGATCCTGTAAGCCTCAAGTTAGACCTGTATACTTGTACTGAACTGACCGTAGCTTGAACATTTTCATACCCCTTTTTTGAAATGATTACTTACAGTCTCAGCTTCGCTGTCTACTCATAAGTCTGATGAACATCCTACGAGGTACAGCGACGCAGAGTCTGGAATCCCCCTTAAGACAATCAGTAGAACACATATCATTTGTCAACTTGACAAGCGATGCTGTTCTTTTGATTGTTTTCAGTCCGAAAGAAATAGGAAAGGAAAGGAAAGGAAGAGCAACGGATAGGGAAACTGAAAAATAGTGAAAAAATAAGAATCTGTGAAGGCTTGTTACAAAAGAAAAATAGGCATTATTGCAACTGATGGAATTGTTGCTTTTTGTGAACCGTGGATTGCATTAAACGTTGGGCGCCATTGTTATGTTTCTGCTTGCACCGGGTAGAGGTGAGGTGGAGGGCAGGCATGCTTGTAACCCAGGCTAGCTCGACGGTGGGTGGATTCTTTTCCACCTCCCTCTACCCACAGTAACATAAACAAGAAAAATCATGCCTTAGTTGAAGATAAGCTGAAATGGTGCAAAAGGACAAAGAAGAAAGTAGTAAAGAAGATGAGGAAATTAGAACCTGTCCATGTCCCGTCCGATGGAGTCTTTCCCACCCTCTTCAACGTGAGCACGTGAAGCCGTGGGCGCTGTGCTGACTCCTACTTATCTTACAGCGCCCCCAAACTCAGTAAATATAGGTCAAAGAAGATCGTCAGTTGTCGTCCATATTGTCCATTCCTGCTTCCCCTTAATATGCCAGAGCAACACCTACACCAAAACTTTATTTACCTCACTCCATCATCTTAACTCTTTCTTCAGCCCATGTATACATATATATATAGCAGTCGGTAAGAAAGTATGCTAAAACAACAAATGTTCTATCTTCTTCAGGGTAACATTTATTGTTAATTATACCTTACCAGCTAACAATTCTTTCTATAAGCTACCCTAATTATATATAAGTACAAAAATTTAAATAGTGGGACTCTATATTCGATCATAAAAAATTTATAAAAAGTTTATTTTTAATTTAACAAACTTCAAATTTGGTTATCTGGTTCCGCGCCCATAAGCACTCATAGATACATAGTTGCAGGGGATACAAATATCTGCATATATATGTATATAAACATGTACCTCACTAGCATCTCAACATCATAGGGCAGTACATATAAGTATGTATATGCATATGTATATAATACGGTATGTAGCCGAAAAGTCGGAGCAAAACAAATAGAAACAAAGATTACTCACCTGGTAACTCCGGCGATGAAGGCACCCACATGCGCAGAAGAACCTGTATGGAGAGGATTATTTATAACTATACATACCTACCTACCTACATATGCATACTCCTACTTGTACAAATGCACTCTCATAAGCGGAACTTTGGAACAGAAGTATCAATTGAAAGATTAGTTCGATCACTCGCTCTTGGTCGGGCCGGTGAGCGAGGTACTAATACGCAAAAATTCGGAATTATTATTACTATAATTGATAACTAAAACAAAAAAATTAATACCTATATATTTGGGAAATTAAAATATATGATTTGCACTGAATATAATATAATGAAACACAAGTGAAAAAAATAAGATATTAAGAAAACTCCTATTGGTAATTAAATAGAATGCTAACGAAAATTGGAACAAGTGCACACGTGGTGCAAAAAAAATTTAAATAAAAAAGAAGAATACACAAAAATCATGCCTTAGTAGAAGATAAGCTGAAATGGTGCAAAAGGACAAAGAAGAAAGTAGTAAAGAAGATGAGGAAATTAGAACCTGTCCATGTCCCGTCCGATGGAGTCTTTCCCACCCTCTTCAACGTGAGCACGTGAAGCCGTGGGCGCTGTGCTGACTCCTACTTATCTTACAGCGCCCCCAAACTCAGTAAATATAGGTCAAAGAAGATCGTCAGTTGTCGTCCATATTGTCCATTCCTGCTTCCCCTTAATATGCCAGAGCAACACCTACACCAAAACTTTATTTACCTCACTCCATCATCTTAACTCTTTCTTCAGCCCATGTATACATATATATATAGCAGTCGGTAAGAAAGTATGCTAAAACAACAAATGTTCTATCTTCTTCAGGGTAACATTTATTGTTAATTATACCTTACCAGCTAACAATTCTTTCTATAAGCTACCCTAATTATATATAAGTACAAAAATTTCAATAGTGGGACTCTATATTCGATCATAAAAAATTAATAAAAAGTTTATTTTTAATTTAACAAACTTCAAATTTGGTTATCTGGTTCCGCGCCCATAAGCACTCATAGATACATAGTTTCAGGGGATACAAATATCTGCATATATATGTATATAAACATGTACCTCACTAGCATCTCAACATCATAGGGCAGTACATATAAGTATGTATATGCATATGTATATAATACGGTATGTAGCCGAAAAGTCGGAGCAAAACAAATAGAAACAAAGATTACTCACCTGGTAACTCCGGCGATGAAGGCACCCACATGCGCAGAAGAACCTGTATGGAGAGGATTATTTATAACTATACATACCTACCTACCTACATATGCATACTCCTACTTGTACAAATGCACTCTCATAAGCGGAACTTTGGAACAGAAGTATCAATTGAAAGATTAGTTCGATCACTCGCTCTTGGTCGGGCCGGTGAGCGAGGTACTAATACGCAAAAATTCGGAATTATTATTACTATAATTGATAACTAAAACAAAAAAATTAATACCTATATATTTGGGAAATTAAAATATATGATTTGCACTGAATATAATATAATGAAACACAAGTGAAAAAAATAAGATATTAAGAAAACTCCTATTGGTAATTAAATAGAATGCTAACGAAAATTGGAACAAGTGCACACGTGGTGCAAAAAAAATTTAAATAAAAAAGAAGAATACACAAAAAAAATTTAAGGAAAAACTACAAAAAAAATCATGCGTTATACGTATAGGTATGTATGTATATGCACAAATACATTTACATATGCATACATACTTATATACATACTTATGTACATGTGCAATGAAAATATATTGCTAATTATATGGAATACAAGAAAAATCAGAAAAATTAGGATATAAAGTTAAACCGAGCTTGTACTAGAAAGAAGAACATGTACATATGTATATAAGTATGCCTGTGTACGTATATGTAGATATGTATAAGTATATAGATTAATTAATTGGAGTTGTACAAAAAAAAAAGGAAATGAGGAAATTATAGATATTAAGCTATAGATCACTGATGGGCATTTTGACTCATATGAGCAGTTACTCTCAGCACACGTATTCTTACGCTCTTATTTCAGTTGCTGTTGAGAGCGAAAAATCAATTGAGTCACAGTGGTGTTAGAACAGAATTTTCATGTCAGTTGTGTTTCAGCAGGCAAAGGGATGACACGTATCGTCGCTTTGTTTTTATTTTTTATGCAATAGTAAATTATGCGCTATTTAACGAATGAAAGCATTTAGGGCAATTCTAAATAATTTTTCACTGCGAACAGTGCGAGTGAGAAACACATATCGTCGTACCATACGAAAACTAACATATTTAAAATTTCTGGCGAAAGCTATCAATAAATAAATTCTGTACGAAAAGTAGAACATTTGACTTTTGGCCGACGAAAAGTAATAAAATCGACTTTTGGCTGACGAAAAGTATCAGTAATTATATACTGTTTTTACATTAAAATTATTGTTGTTTAATCGAAATTGATAGTTTTCGTCAGCCAAAAGTGGATTTTTATTACTTTTCGTCAGCCAAAACTCGATTTTATTACTTTTCGTCGGCCAAAACTTGAACTTTTTACTTTTCGTCAGTCACAAAAAATCTGATGTTAGTTTTCGTATGGTACGACGATATAGGTACGCGCATAAATAGTATCATAAAACAATCAAGCGGCGCACGATGTTGCTTCGCTGTTGTTTGTTAATCAACTGACTGCAAATGTTCTTTGTCCCATGGTAGCCACTTTACGCTCGCGGTTACCAATACATGCTTACATTTCATTTGCCCACCAATGCTATAGATATATGTATATATGAATGTTTCCCCTATGGATTGCCCTAATGGTAAGTGGTATTCAAAGAAAACTTATAACTACGCTGACATACATAATCAATTCAAATTGTGAAATTCAAAAAAAATGAAAATTATAACAAAAGTATTTATAATCGGCCCTTCGTTGGTCCCCCCCACGGGATCTTCTTGTTTCCACTGTTCTAGTGTTCCGGCGTTCCTCCACTGATTCTTCTTCTGTTCTTGCTCATTTATAAGTTTGTACGTGTGTATGTCTCTAGATTTTCGTGAGTGGCCATTTGCTCTCTGTGCTCCAGATAATGTTTGTCCCAAAAATCTCCCTATGCATATAATGGAATAGACCACTTTTAGGTCGATGATCCCAATCAGCTGTTTAGCCCTTATATATTTCGCGTGCCAGTCCAAACGTATGTATGTATGTATCTATGTTTCGGTGGTTGTGTGAAATTGTGCACGTAAATATCGAGTAATTGTTGCCCCAAATCTGCGGGGAGGTCCTTTACGGCGACCTGTGGTTAAGATAGGAGGATGGCTTCGTGTGTAAAAGTCCACGTAAGTGGGGAAAGCTTCTGACTGCCATCCACCTGGGGGTGGCCAGAGCGATTCTTTTGCATGCGGAGCAAGCAGCTCACGACTTCCGCGCAGTGTCCTCTGGATAGCCACCGAACACCCGTTTGGTGGTGAACTAAAGTGAGAAGGCGACAACTCGACAAGGCCACTCCGACATATTCGGTTTAAGGGCTTGTTGAGGGGAATAACTGCAGCGTCTGTTCACCAGAAGGTGCGGCTGCGAGCGGGCGTCTGTCTTGGAGCAAGCGGCTCGCTATATAAACGTGTAACAATATACAACTCCCGCAGGGCGGGTTGTGCGTCGGGCTTGGGACCCACCACGTAAAAATCCTATCCAATGAAAACAACAACAAAGCCTCGGATGAGACCACCCCTTTCTGATGACAACCACGGCAAACGTTTAAAGGACTATGGTTTGAGGGTAAGCACCTGGAACGTCCGGACCCTTAATTGGGAAGGTGCCTCTGCCCAGCTGGTTGATGTCCTCGAAAGAGTGAAAGCTGACATCACCGCCATACAAGAGATGCGGTGGAAGGGGCAAGGCAAGAAGAAATGTGGGCCTTGCGATATATATTACAGTGGCCATGCAGAGGAGCGTATATTTGGTGTTGGTTTTGTGGTGGGAAAGAGACTCAGCCGCCGAGTACTGTCGTTCACGCCAGTGAACGAGCGTCTAGCCACCATCCGCATCAAAGCGAGATTTTTCAACATATCTCTTATCTGCGCCCACGCCCCGACGGAAGAGAAGGACGATGCGATCAAAGACACTTTCTATGAGCAGTTAGAGCATGCCTACGACCGCTGCCCCCGTCACGACATTAAGATTGTGCTTGGCGATTTTAATGCCAGGGTGGGTAAGGAAGGTATCTTTGGCAGCACAGTCGGAAAATTCAGTCTCCACGACGTAACCAGTCCCAATGGGACGAGGCTGATCGACTTCGCCGGGTCACGAAACATGGTCATTAGCAGTACCAGATTCCAGCACAAAAAAATACACCAAGCCACATGGCTGTCTCCTGATCGAAAAACGCGAAATCAAATTGATCACGTCATGATCGACGGCAGACACAGCTCCAGCATCCTAGATGTGCGCACAATCCGTGGTCCCAATGTCGACTCCGACCACTATCTTGTAGCAGCCAAGGTACGCACCCGCCTCTGTGCAGCAAAGAATGTGCCAGCAGGACAGCAAGGAAAGTTTGAAGTCGAAAGGCTGCACATGACGCAGACAGCCAATCAATACACCACTCGGCTCTCACTCCTGCTCTCTGAGAGCAACCCTTCACCAAACGATGTATCTGAGGAATGGGAACACATCGCTCGTTCACTTCGTATCGCCGCTGAGGAATCTATAGGATACAAGCGAGCCCACAAGAACACCTGGTACGACAAGGAATGTCGCGATGCCTCGGAAAGAAAGAACGCCGCCTACAGGGCTACATTGTGTGCGGGCGCAACGCGAAGCGTATGGGAGCGTTATCGAACGGCGAAGAAGGAAGAGAGGCGCCTTTTTCGAAAGAAGAAAAGGGAGGCTGAAAGGCGCGAGTGTGAAGAGCTTGAGATGCTGGCGGGTAGGAACGATGCTCGAAAATTCTACCAAAAAATCAGGCGGATGACTGAAGGTTTCAAGACCGGGGCAAATTCCTGCCGGAATGATAACGGTGATCTGGTAACTGATGTCCAGAGCATACTTAAGTTGTGGAGGGATCACTTCTCCTCCTTGCTAGATAATGGCAACAGTGAAAGTGCGGAAGGAGAAGATGTACGACCCGAATCCCCAATAGCAGATGATGGTAGGCATATTCCACCACCTGATCATGACGAAGTGCGAATAGCAGTATCTAGGCTTAAGAATAACAAGGCCCCGGGCGCTGACGGCTTGCCAGCCGAGCTATTCAAACATGGTGGCGAAGAGTTGATAAGGAGCATGCATCAACTCCTATGCAGAATATGGTCGGACGAGCGCATGCCCGACGATTGGAACTTAAGTGTGCTCTGCCCAATCCACAAAAAAGGAGACTCCACAGTACGCGCCAATTATCGTGGGATAAGCCTCCTGAATATCGCATATAAGGTCTTAGCAAGTGTATTGTGCGAAAGACTGAAGCCTATCGTCAACAATCTGATTGGACCTTATCAGTGTGGCTTCAGACCTGGTAAATCTACCATCGACCAGATCTTCACAATACGACAAATATTGGAAAAAACCCATGAAAAAGGATCCGACACACACCATCTCTTTGTCGATTTTAAAGCCGCTTTTGATAGCACGAATAGGAATTGCCTGTATGCCGCAATGTCTGAATTTGGTTTCCCTGCTAAACTTATACGGCTATGCCAAATGACATTGACTAACACCACCAGCTCCGTCAGAATTGGGAAGGACCTCTCCGAGCCGTTCGAGACCAAACGAGGTTTCAGACAAGGTGACTCTCTTTCGTGCGACTTCTTCAATTTGATGCTGGAAAAGATAATACGAGCTGCAGAACTTAACCATCAGGAAGCATCTTATATCACAAGAGTGTGCAACTGCTGGCGTACGCCGATGACATCGACATCATTGGCACTAACACGCGCGCCGTATGTTCTGCCTTCTCCAAGCTGGATAAAGAGGCTAAGAAAATGGGTTTGGCGGTCAACGAGGACAAGACGAAGTACCTCCTGTCATCACACAAAGAAACAGCACGCCTTGGCAGCCACGTCAATGTTGATAGCTACAAATTCGAAACTGTTAAGGACTTCGTCTATCTGGGAACCAGCATTAACACCAAGAATGATGTCAGCACGGAGATCCAACGAAGAATCACGCTTGCCAATAAATGCTACTTCGGACTAAGTAGGCAACTGAAAAGTAAAGTCCTCTCTCGACAAACAAAAATCACACTCTACAGGACGCTCATCGTTCCAGTCCTCATGTACGGCGCAGAAGCATGGACAATTTCAAAATCAGATGAGATGGCACTTGGAGTATTCGAGAGAAAAGTTCTTCGTAAGATTTATGGACCTTTGCGCGTTGGCGTGGGCGAGTATCGACGGAGATTTAACGATGAGCTGTACGAGCTTTACACAGACATCGACATTGTTCAGCGAATAAAGATCCAGCGGCTGCGTTGGGCAGGTCATGTCGTGAGAATGGACGAAGGCGCTCCGGCTAAGAAAGCATTTCTATCGAAACCCGCTGAACGCAAAAGAAAAGGGAGACCTCCACTGCGTTGGGAAAATCAGGTGGACAGCGATGCTGCCTCCCTAGGTGTTCCCAAGTGGCGCCATGCTGCACGAAACAGAAGCAATTGGCGCGCTCTGTTGGACTCGGCCAGAATCGTCTAGACGGTTAAGCGCCAATCAAGAAGAAGAAGAAGTGGTTAAGATATATATGTACATACATTTTAGTGATTGGAATATATATCTATACATATATATATCTGTGGTCTCCCGCGACAACTGGTCACGTCGACTTAAGAACCATTGTAAATATTCCCTTAAGATGCCAAATACACCTATATTGACATAAGCCGTTTTGCACATTTTTTTTTTTTTTTTTTTGTTGTTTTTTTTTTTTTTTTTCTAATAGGGGTGTTGAAGTCGCTTAAGACGACTTAACTGACTTGTAAGCTTTAAGCGGTTCTTGCAAATTGCCACAGATATATACATATATATTATGTTTGCAGCTCCACAACTAACGCAGACACACTGGGCATGCATATATATATGTACTTATATGTTGCAATTTTCTGCATTACTTTGTTGCTGAACAACCACCCGTACATATATGCATGGATGCCCGTATCCACATTTATGCTTACCTCCAAACTCCTGTTATCTGCTGCTGGAGGATTCCTGGGCTGCTACAATCCTGCCGTGCTGGTTACTGCTTCGGTGGGGTCTTAGTAGTCCACTACTAATCACGCTTGCATGGCATGCATGCAGACAAATATCTATTATTTTTATATTTTTTTTTTCTTTTTTTTTTTTGTAGCCGCACTACCAACGATAATTTTCTCACTTTTATATATTGGTTTTTTTTGTTTTTTTTTTCACTATTTTCTGTTCAATTTTAATTAAGATTTTCTTTCTATTTAACTTTAATTTTTTCCTTTTCTTTTTTGTTTTTTTTTTTTTTTTCACACTTTCACCACGACCAAAAAATGTACACGGACTCCGCTACTCTGTCCCGTTTGCCAACCTTTTCGCCTTTTTATAGCCTCGAATCGACAAAAAGGCTAACTGTCTTTTTGTACATATAAGGACAAGAGTTATTTTCTTCCAATCAAAATGCAACACCTACATACGATACGTACACATACATACGCCTCGACTTCGGGTTCGATCTGCGTGTCGAAAACACAACCACTTAGATACATTAGAAAGCTCTCTGCTATTAACATTCAAGCAGTTCGAATCTGTTAAGATCATTACACGATCATACACACTCATGGGCACATTCATACATATGGGGCAAAGGCTGTCGTAACAGAATAGGAATTGCCTGTATGCCGCAATGTCTGAATTTGGTTTCCCTGCTAAACTTATACGGCTATGCCAAATGACGTTGACTAACACCACCAGCTCCGTCAGAATTGGGAAGGACCTCTCCGAGCCGTTCGAGACCAAACGAGGTTTCAGACAAGGTGACTCTCTTTCGTGCGACTTCTTCAATTTGATACTGGAAAAGATAATACGAGCTGCAGAACTTAACCATACAGGAAGCATCTTATATCACAAGAGTGTGCAACTGCTGGCGTACGCCGATGACATCGACATCATTGGCACTAACACGCGCGCCGTATGTTCTGCCTTCTCCAAGCTGGATAAAGAGGCTAAGAGAATGGGTTTGGCGGTCAACGAGGACAAGACGAAGTACCTCCTGTCATCATACAAAGAAACAGCACGCCTTGGCAGCCACGTCAATGTTGATAGCTACAAATTCGAAACTGTTAAGGACTTCGTCTATCTGGGAACCAGCATTAACACCAAGAATGATGTCAGCACGGAGATCCAACGAAGAATCACGCTTGCCAATAAATGCTACTTCGGACTAAGTAGGCAACTGAAAAGTAAAGTCCTCTCTCGACAAACAAAAATCACACTCTACAGGACGCTCATCGTTCCAGTCCTCATGTACGGCGCAGAAGCATGGACAATTTCAAAATCAGATGAGATGGCACTTGGAGTATTCGAGGGAAAAGTTCTTCGTAAGATTTATGGACCTTTGCGCGTTGGCGTGGGCGAGTATCGACGGAGATTTAACGATGAGCTGTACGAGCTTTACACAGACATCGACATTGTTCAGCGAATAAAGATCCAGCGGCTGCGTTGGGCAGGTCATGTCGTGAGAATGGACGAAGGCGCTCCGGCCAAGAAAGCATTTCTATCGAAACCCGCTGAACGCAAAAGAAAAGGGAGACCTCCACTGCGTTGGGAAAATCAGGTGGACAGCGATGCTGCCTCCCTAGGTGTTCCCAAGTGGCGCCATGCTGCACGAAACAGAAGCAATTGGCGCGCTCTGTTGGACTCGGCCAGAATCGTCTAGACGGTTAGGCGCCAATCAAGAGAAGAAGAAGATATATAGCGGTCCATTCCGGTTTGAACCTTTTCGCCCATTTTTTGCATTTCACTACTCGTTTTTGAGTTAGATGCAACTGTTGTGTTGTTTGAATTCCCTAAGGATTGGGATGGAGGAAATTGCGGAATATTTCCTGGAATAGCGGGAGAGCAGGATCGTGCTCTTTGATCGTATGTTTTATTTGTATGTACCTTCAGGTTGGTTTCATTGGTACTACCGGCCAATAGCTGAACTAATGGTGCTAACAGTCAACAACGAGTTGCCGCAACCCGTGTCAGCTGACACGATCTACCTTATGAGAGTGCCATATAAATGAAAACTCACCAACGACCGAAACATACGAGTACGCAGCCCGTACCGCAGAAATCAACGAGCATTTTGATTTTTGCCGGAAAACGTGTCAGCTGATTGCTTTTGCTCAACGCGGTGTTGCCGAACGAACTTTTTTAGCCACTAAAACATTTGAACGGTATTTTTCATTGTATTATTAAACGAAATCAATGCGAGTGTAAAATGTAATGGGATATATCTTTCTTCATAGGAAAAACAGCTTAAGATTACTTAAGCGAAATATGAGTTATTAGATAATTGTTTAGCTCATTTATTGAAAATAATTATCATTTATGTATATGTTATTAATTCACATGAAACCATTTTTAATACGTTTATTTTAGTTTCAAATAAACTTAAAATCGAGATTATCCAGTTATAACTTTTTTCGGAGCATAAATTCGCACAGGATGAAATAAAAAAGTTACATAAATGATGTTAGTAACTAGTAATTTACGATAAATAAAAGTAATTTTTATTTCAAAATTATCCCTTTTTACCATTTTTGAATGGGTCAACGGATAGCGGGCCAGCGGATAGTGAACAACTGATATTTTCCGTCATAAAATTCACACAGGTAAACAAAATTGCGACAATGGCAGCTTTTAGAAATTTTTTTGTGTTTGCACGAATAAAAATTGCGTATGGTTATTCCTTTATTCATTGCAAAAAAGTGTATTTTCTTTTACTTATTTTTCACTTTTCAACAAGAAAATAACAAAATACATCAGAACTGCAACTCTGACTCCTGAGGAGGGATAGGACCACGCCACTCAAAAACCCGTTTTTACACCGCCGTCTTTTGTTGTTGCGTTAAAAAATTAAGTTCCGCCCCGGATTCGTGTTCATGTCATCAAAACGCGTCGATTGACACCCCACTTCTTGAAAATTTACCAATTTTCACCGCTGTCACCTAAACTAGATAATTACCAAAACTTGGAATACAAAATCGCGCATTTTTTTTATTAAAAATTTTCGCCTGTGTCGCTTTTTTTCTTAAAGAAAACAATATATTTAAAAATTTAAATTGAGAATAAACATCGGTACTAAGTTTGGGTATTTCATGTGAAATTTTTGTGTCTTCCGATTATTTCAAATACGGCAACACTCACAAGGCTGTTCAAAATAGAAAACAGCTGATTTTTGTCTTTTCATACGGGCACGCACTTTGTTTAACTCGGAACGAACTCGGGCTTCGGAAACGGGTCGTCAACTCGTTGTTGACTGTCGGCACCCTAAATATCGGTAGTACGAATGGCAGCGCTACTTGCTTTCCTGCACAGCTGATCTGAGAAAATCTATGCGTAAAAGGAGACAAAAAACAATTGTTGTTGCTTATTACACGCACTTAACTATGTACATGCATATGTAAATATGTAAATACATACATACACATGTACAAATGTAATTTTGGAAGTATATTTTAAGTATTTTTCGATACTTAGCTTTCAAGTTTTTTATATTTCTCCACACAGGAGGCACAGCCACTATGTGTTTTTGAAAAACACAACTTTTTAAAGTCTTTCAACATTCTAAAAAATCAAATTATAGTTTTGTTCGTTTACGGATATTTTTTGATGTTTTTCGAAAACTTTTAAAAACAAACACTTTGTCGCCGTTTTTTTACGCCAAATCTCCAACAGAAGAGAACCAACTGAGAGAGAAAACTGACATTTCAGTTTGTGAGAAGCTGTTGAATTCTGTTGGACAAATTTTTGCCAACAGCAATTTTCCAACAGGAAAACAGCTGATCAAACAACAGCTGACTTGAATTTTTGCAAGTAACAAGATTTGCAAAATATACAAATCAATTATAAAATTGGAAAAATACACTAAATTGGCAACAAATATGTATAAACTAAATATGCAAAATAAGTTACATACTTTTTGCGAAGTATTTATATGCATATTATGTACCTTAGTAAATTGTAATCTCCTTTGCGGGAATATATATTAACGGGGCCGCTGTGGTGCAGTGGGGAGTGTTGTGGCCATTGTGGTGTGGCGGACAGTGGCTAGTCTGCCATACCAGAGGTCATGGGTTGGATCCCCAGCCTGGATAGAGGGAAAATTTGTATATAATGATCCACGATCCGATAACAATTAATTTTCCAGAGGGTAGGGGTGGTCTCACAGATCACAAAAAACAAAGTACTACCCTCCGGACGCTTATAGTTCAGGAGACATTCCTTGTTAAATTAATGTATGTATGTGTAGAACATCTTTCTGCGTTGGCGGCTTTTGGCCGCGCTTCAATAAAATTACCCCCAGCCGGCAGAATTCTCTTTCTGGATTAATATCCATGGAGCAATCCACAGTTGTTTTGTATAGAACACCTTTTGCCTTCAGCCGCGCTTTACAAAAATAACCCTCAGCCGGGAGAATTCTATTTCTGGAGAACTTTAATATTATAATTTAATAATAGTTGAAAGTGTTAAGATAAGATGAATTATCATCTACAGAATATTTCCTGAAAGTTTCACTGAGCCTGGATAGACAAAAAATTCTAACTAAAACCCAATTATCGGGATTTTAAAAATAGCAGCCACTCTAGGCACACCCTCCGAGAGTAGTTCTGCAGTGGGTCGGCTTCAGTATAATGCGCCCGCCGTATTTATTTTCAAACCACTGGAACTTTCGGGAAATCTTCTATGGATGTTAATTTTACTAATTATAACACTCCCGATCGCTCCGCATATAAAATTCGAGAAAGGAAATTTTGCTGGCTGGGGCTATTTTTTTTAAAGCGCGGCCAAATGCCGCCAACGCAAAAGTTTGTTCTACTCAAAAGTACTGTGGATCGGTCCATAGAGGGTTATTGTTTTAAAGCATTGCCAGGGCCGGGTGCATTAAATTGAAATCTCTTCTGCGGGGCAGCAGACGCGAAGACATACTGCGGTGGAAAACAGTATGGACATGGGTACAAAGAAAAGCAATTGTTAGTGTGATAATTATTACAATGAAATCCTATTTATTAGATAGTAACAGCGAACCCCAGCGGGTTAGGGGGTCTAGAATATACCCGTTGTAAGGAATGCCTGTCGTAAGACGCGACTAAAATCCACCGGCCTAGAAGGTTGATTATGGCCAGAAACAATCGTTCGCACGACAGTCGGGCTAGTTTCAGAAGGGACTAGTACCCGAGCGTGCCGGATTTATCCGGCAAAGGACTGTCACATCCCCTACACTCCCCAAAACCTTCGGGGAGTGTCTTGGTGGCTACAACAACAACAACATGGAGTTAATTGTATTGCAGATACATACATATGTGCATATATCTCCACTGTTTTCAGGCAGAATTGTAACTCCATTACCATTTATATAGAACAAAACGGTGCCGATTTATTGTAAAAGAGAGTTCCGGATGCATTTCCGAACTTCAAAAAACCTTTTTGCGAGCCTATGCGAACGATTTTTTAGATTGAGGAGGTTATCGCGAGGTGACAAGACTGACCAAAACGAAACCCAAAAAACTATGTTTTATTTTATTATTTTTATGTTATATGTACATATATACATAATTAACAGCAATAATTTCCACCAATTTTATTATCATTTTAATTTTAATCCTTTTTATCCTTTGAATTTGGGGCTTGTGAATGTAAATAAAAATCAGCTGTTTGCCAAAGCTGTTGAACTCTGCAAATTTTGTGTTCGTTTACCTCTTACGATATTTTTCTCTTGTGAGAGGATAGGTGACATTTTTCTCCAACACCTGGCTGTTGGAGGCTGCTGAGTAAATGCTGTTGGAGAAAGTACGCGAACAAAGCTTATATAGTACCGAATAAAAAATCACTTCTGCGCACTAACAGGGTTGCCGCTGCAAAAAAAAAAGTTTGATAAAAACAAAGGTGTTCCACGAAGGATTACTGTGGATGGGTACGTAGATTTTGCCCCAGAAAGAGGATAATGTGGTCTTTTCAACCAGTTATGCACCAAAATAAAGGTATTTTGAGAAAACAAATATTTATATTTATATTTAGGTGCAACGCCCCTTTTATAAACGGTTTTTACGCCCCCTGGATCGGTAAAGGAAAGCGTGACCACGAAAAAAAACCATGAAGGCATCAATTTGTGATACCAAAATTTTTGAGGTTGTGGCCGTCATTTTTGACACTAAATAGCATTTCGCACAAATGCGTTTGTTGAACTTTTCCTATCATCTTCAGTTTGACATAAAATAGCATTCTACTTAAAATCTCACCAAACAGACCTAATAATTTCCATGCAATTTCATTTTCATTATTTCTATTTTAAAATGCGATTAATGACATTTGAAGAGAACAACAATATCAAGAAACACATGAAAACGGAAGTAAATATCTTTAATTAGATAATTCTTGTCTATAACTAGTTAATAAGAAACGAACCTTTTGTTTTTAAACATTTTGAATCTCTGCAATTTACCAAAAGTGAAATAAGAGTAGTGCTGTCAGCATGGCAACTCTTTCCACTACGAATATCACTGTTGTTGTTGTAGTCGTTCGACTAAATTGTCTCTAGTGTGAATACGTAGAAGGGCGCCTTGCTGGTCAAGCAGTTGTCCAACTGTTTCAGTTGGAATGAAATTGGGCTGCAAATCCAACTGTTTCACTGTGTAACCTAAATCAAACGCAAGTCGTCAATTTAACGCACGCACGCAAATTTTTCATATGCGTTGAACCGAAATTGACTTGCGTGCGTGTTCAGATAAAGAAATAGAAAAATACAGAAAATCAGAGAAAATCTTGTTATTTTGTGGAATATGTACCTAACAGACACGATATCAAAAGCAAGTGTCAATTTTTTTGCAAACAATCACCCACAATGCTTAATTTCAACTGTCACGCAAAACAAAAATTGGGCGTCGAATTTGCTTTTTACGCACGCCGTTCAATTTCGGATACTCCCATACAAGTTGTATGGGCATGAGAAATTTTTGACAGTAAATTGACGGCGTGCGTTTGATTTAGGTTACACACTCAGGCACTCTGCACACGGAGCGTACTGCTTTAGACGCGTATTAGATACTACAGACGAAAGCTGTACGCTTTGATGTCGCGCACGTATATTTCAATTGAGGGCTGCACACGAGTCGTCAGCTTCATGCATTCGTCAAAGTATGCTAGCTACATGTCGCTTGGCGTAAAGCAGTGCTGGTAGCTAGGCGTACTACGCTTAGAAAACAGGAAGAAGAAGATGTTTGTTTACATTTTTCCACTTGGTGGAATTTATGAAAGCAGTAAAATTTGTGTAAAAAATCGGAAAAAATGAGTGCATAATGAAAGAAAATTGAAGATTCCGTAAAATTTTTCATCTTTTCTATTTAAAGCTTCGAAATTTAAAGCAAATGCCGTATTATTAATTTGTTTGTTTGTTTTGTGCAGCGAAGTTTCATGTCGCTTCGTGTGCAGATATTGAGGCGTAGGGAAATCGACGCTACATAAAATGTCTCGTACGCGTCTATGACGATACGCCTCGTGTGCAGAGTGCCTCAGTTGTTCGACTAAGAGCCTATACACACTTGCGACTCAATCGATTTAGTCGAATGTTGATTTGCATGGGAATGTATGGAAGCATTCACACTACATTCAATTAGTTGTACAACTGAAACAGTTGGATTTGCAGCCCAATTTCATTCCAACTGAAACAGTTGTACAACTGCTTGATCAGCAAGGCGCCCTTCTACGTATTCACACTTGAGACAATTTAGTCGAACGACTACAACAACAACAGTGATATTCGTAGTGGAAAGAGTTGCCATGCTGACAGCACTACTTTTATTTCACTTTTGGTAAATTGTAGAGATTGAATATTTCAATTAATATTTTCAAAATGTTTAAAAACAAAAGGTTCGTTTCTTATTAACTACACCATTTCCAGATGGATTTTAGAAAGCGTTAACTGGATTTTAGAAAGGGGAAATTGGATTTTAGAAATGTCAATTGGATTTTAGAAAGCGTTAAAAGGATTTTAGAAAACAAAATTGGATTTTTGAAAGCTTGAATTGGATTTCAGAATGTGCGTTTAAAATAAATTTTACACAGAATTTTTCGAATAGAAATTCTTTATTGCGTATGAAAGTATAAATTAATAATTATATAAATTTTCGAAAATCCAATTTACAGTTTCTAAAGTCCAATTTCCCTTTTCTAAGGCACTCTGCACACGAGGCGTATCGTCATAGACGCGTACGAGACATTTCATGTAGCGTCGATTTCTCTACGCCTCAAGATCTGCACACGAAGCGACATGAAACTTCGCTGCACAAAGCAAACAAACAAATTAATAATACGGTATTTGCTTTAAATTTCGAAGCTTTAAATAGAAAAGATAAAAAATTTTACGGAATCTTCCATTTTCTTTAATTATACACTCATTTTTTCCGATTTTTTACACAAATTTTACTGCTTTCATAAATTCCACCAAGTGGAAAAATGTAAACAAACATCTTCTTCTTCCTCTTTTCTAAGCGTAGTACGCCTAGCTACCAGCACTGCTTTACGCCAAGCGACATGTAGCCAGCATACTTTGACGAATGCATGAAGCTGACGACTCGTGTGCAGCCCTCAATTGAAATATACGTGCGCGACATCAAAGCGTACAGCTTTCGTCTGTAGTATCTAATACGCGTCTAAAGCAGGACGCTCCGTGTGCAGAGTGCCTAAAATCAAATCGACATTTCTAAAATCCAATTTTCCCTTTCTAAAATCCATTTGGCTATTCTAAAATCTAATTTCCCCTTTCTAAAATCCAATTGACATTTCTAAAATCTAATTTCCCCTTTCTAAAATCCAATTGACATTTCTAAAATCCAATTTCCCCTTTCTAAAATCCAATTGACATTTCTAAGATCCAATTTCCCCTTTCTAAAATCCAGTTGACGCTTTCTAAAATCCATCTGGAAATGGTGTAGTTATAGACAAGAATTATCTAACTAAGGATATTTACTTCCGTTTTCATATGTTTCTTGATATTGTTGTTCTCTTCAAATGTCATTAATCGCATTTTAAAATAGAAATAATGAAAATGAAATTTCATGAAAATTATTAATGGCTGATTTTTACTATTTTTCCGTTTCTTGTACTTCTGTTCGTTTCGCCTTTATGAGCGTAATTCCTTCCGTTTTTCTCTTTTCATTTACTTGACAGCTAGTTGCTAGTTTAATAAGAAACAAAGCCAAACAATGTATGCACTTTTTGTTTATTTTATTGTTTTTTATTTATTAATCAAGTTGACAGCTGACAAGAAGGTGCTTTCATGTAAGAATGCAGATAAACTTTAACAATTTAATACTTCATCACTTTATATGAAGACCACTAATGTAAAATTTGCTGAGTAAAATGTGAACATTGGCAACACTATGCCATTGTCAATCGCACGACTATTTAGTCTCAAGTGTGAATAGCTGCCACCGATTCGACTAAATAGTTGGAGTAGTGTGAATACAACAGTCCAATTCGACCAAATCGATTGAGTCGCAAGTGTGTATAGGCTCTAATAGAATGTAGTGTGAATGCTTCCATATATTCCCATGCAAATCAACATTCGACTAAATTTGGTCGAATTGGACTGTTGTATTCACACTACTCCAACTATTTAGTCGAATCGGTGGCAGCTATTCACACTTGAGACTAAATAGTCGTGCGATTGACAATGACATAGTGTTGCCAATGTTCACATTTTACTCAGCAAATTTTACATTAGTGGTCTTCATATAAAGTGATGAAGTATTAAATTGTTAAAGTTTATCTGCATTCTTACATGAAAGCACTTTCTTGTCAGCTGTCAACTTGATTAATAAATAAAAAACAATAAAATAAACAAAAAGTGCATACATTGTTTGGCTTTGTTTCTTATTAAACTAGCAACCAGCTGTCAAGTAAATGAAAAGAGAAAAACGGAAGGAATTACGCTCATAAAGGCGAAACGAACAGAAGTACAAGAAACGGAAAAATAGTAAAAATCAGCCATTAATAATTTTCATGAAATTTCATTTTCATTATTTCTATTTTAAAATGCGATTAATGACATTTGAAGAGAACAACAATATCAAGAAACATATGAAAACGGAAGTAAATATCCTTAGTTAGATAATTCTTGTCTATAACTACACCATTTCCAGATGGATTTTAGAAAGCGTCAACTGGATTTTAGAAAGGGGAAATTGGATTTTAGAAATGTCGACTTGATTTTAGAAAAGGGAAATTGGACTTTAGAAACTGTAAATTGGATTTTCGAAAATTTATATAATTATTAATTTATACTTTCATACGCAATAAAGAATTTCTATTCGAAAAATTCTGTGTAAAATTTATTATAAACGCACATTCTGAAATCCAATTCACGCTTTCAAAAATCCAATTTTGTTTTCTAAAATCCTTTTAACGCTTTCTAAAATCCAATTGACATTTCTAAAATCCAATTTCCCCTTTCTAAAATCCAATTGACATTTCTAAAATCCAATTTCCCCTTTCTAAAATCCAGTTAACGCTTTCTAAAATCCATCTGGAAATGGTGTAGTTAATAAGAAACGAACCTTTTGTTTTTAAACATTTTGAAAATATTAATTGAAATATTCAATCTCTACAATTTACCAAAAGTGAAATAAAAGTAGTTCTGTCAGCATGGCAACTCTTTCCACTACGAATATCACTGTTGTTGTTGTAGTCGTTCGACTAAATTGTCTCAAGTGTGAATACGTAGAAGGGCGCCTTGCTGATCAAGCAGTTGTACAACTGTTTCAGTTGTAATGAAATTGGGCTGCAAATTCAACTGTTTCAGTTGTACAACTAATTGAATGTAGTGTGAATGCTTCCATACATTCCCATGCAAATCAACATTCGACTAAATCGATTGAGTCGCAAGTGTGTATAGGCTCTAAACGTTTTCTTGCGTGCGGCCCTGGCTGCTTCAGTGTATGCGCATGGTTGCGTCTGTCAATTACACTACATACATACATATATACAATTCCTGCCATTGTTATTTTTGAAAATACATATTTTACCAATTCGCGAAAGATTCTCACTTCTATTCCGGATTACGATTCACTTTCATCGGAGGTGTATTGGATCAAATGGCATTCTGCAATTCGATTGACGTCCGATGAACGTCAGATTTTTTCGAAGTTCGGAAATTGCATTCTGGTTCACGATGGATCGGATTTTTGACAGTTAATCGAAGCGATTTTGTTCCTCAGCTTTTGTGTTTCGGAGGCAATATAAATTGTTATTATTTTTGGAAATATTACTAATTTAATGTAATTAAACTATGATTTTTAAATTTATGCAACATTATTATACAAAACGGGCTTGGTTTAGCTATGCTACTGGCCTTTTCTTTGCAAAATAAGTGAACAAAAGGGATCTGCTTTAGTACAATACACTGAATAGAGGGAAATAAGTACAAGGAGCTAGGCATGGGTAACACTGCGTTGCGCGGCGCAATTGCGCTAACACCAACCCTGGTGTTATTGCGCTAACTCCGATTTGGGAAATGCGCCAACTCAATATAGCGCCAACTCAATGTAGCGCCAACTCAATGATGCGCTATTGCAATATAACACTGACTCAATTTCGTGCGCTAACTCCAGCTCCAATATAGCGCTAGTGTAAAATGGCGCAACCACAACGCCAATAACAGCATCATAGTATATGTATACGTATGACAACGTCACAATTATGTGTGCTTGATAGTGATCTAAGTGACTCTAATTTCCAGCATATTTTCACATATATACAGAATATTTTTCCAAATGATTATGAAAATTAAAATTAATTGTGCCCACGTATATGTAAGCAGAATTGCGCCAAAAGAAATAAAACGGGGATGGTAAACAGTAACAAGCGAAAAAATGTTATTTATCGATTATTCGATGACAATTGCGCTAAAGGTGTTATTGCGCCAGTACCGTGAGTTGGCGCCACGGTTGGCGCTGGCGTTATTGTATCAGCGCCAAAAAAATTGCGCCATTACCCATGGCTACAAGGAGCTACAATGTATTGTACTTTTATTTAATAATAAAATTTATTTCAATTTTTAGCAATACATATTTATATATTATTGTTTAATAAAAGCTTCTGAAAATAATTTTAATTGTGTATTATTACTACGATGATGTAATATGAGTGAGTAGCGCAACTCGGGCATAATTTCTGTGCCAGGATGTACTCCTTTAAGCATTTTTGTCCGACTGTGTCTTTTTAAAGGTTTAAAATATCGCCATCCGACATGATTTACAAACATTTGCACGAGAAACTAATAAGCCGTGCACAATTGACTTCTACCTCGCTTTGCTTCAGAGTTTTGCTTTGACAGTTCTGTTCAGCATGTGCTTTTTAAAGGGATATGTTCACAATTGAGGTGAAGCGAGTAAAGCAAAGTATAAAGTTAGCCATCTTTCAACTTTTTTCCACTTTGACAAACATCTCCCCTTGTGTGTGTGTGTGTGTATGTTTGTATATCTACACTTATTTTAGCGATTTCGCGCAATTTCGTGAGAAGTGAGCAGAGAAAAGTAAAAAATAACATTCGAATAAGCAGAAAAAAGCAAATTCCCCAAATATATTACCAAAAATCAGGTTTATAAATTAAAGCAAAGAAGTGAAGTGGAAATTGTCAAAGTGTTAATTGTAGCAAGCATCTGGAATTTCGCTTTGCTTTAAGGTTTTTTCTATCAAAGTTGGAGCAGACAAAGCCAATTGTGCACGGGCTCTAACAAATCAAACAAACGTGCTCACTTTCTATGTCCGTTCATGCTCAACTAGGGATGGGCAAATTGGAAAAATATATCGATATATATTGTATCGATATTTAAAAAATATCGATTTATGCCGTGTAAAAACATCGATATATCAATATATCGAAAGGGCTGGCTTCACATTAAGAAACCACGTCCCGCGAAAAACCACTTCTTCACGGGGCTAGAGGTGCTCTCACAGATCTCAAAACTGGAATCCAAACTTGCCGCAGACTTATAGTTTACTAGATATTTGTTGTTAAAGTTGGATGGATCTACAGATATTCTACGAATCCTGAAGTATAAACATAAAAATTATTAAGAATTGCTTGAAGAAGAAATTAATTTAAATTCAAGCACCCGGACATTATGGTTATACCAGTTCTTAAAAACGGTTCTGCTGTTAAATTCGAAGCGAATCAGAAATGTATGAAAAATATCGAATTTGGCTCGAAATGGCAAAAAATTATCGATTATCGATGCACGGTAGTTCAAAATATCGTCGATATTATCGGCTGTACTATTTTAAAAATATCGATATATTGATATATCGATATATATCGCCCAACCCTATGCTCAACGCGTTCTGGCAAATCACAAAATTCCTGCTATAGCAGGGTATCCACATCACAAGAAATGCTAACACAGCTATTCTACACTCCCTCGGACCTCCGATCGCGGCGACGTCGACTGCTACGACAAAACGAAAATTGGTATTCTGGTTTACGACCGAACAAAAGTGTTGTTAAGTGTTAAACTATGTTCGAATCAGTGTTAGATAGCGTTTATGCGAAATAATATGTATTTTTTGACAGCTCATTTGTATTTTTGACAGCAAATTTATATTTTCAGTAAATTTTAGATTAAATTTTCAGAAAGAATATATTAAATGGTTAAAAAATGGATTCCATTGCTGCAGCAGCTTTTTTAGTGGAAAAATAAATGGAAGAACAAAGGAATTTATACATTAATTTTAATTCAATTTTTTAAAATATTGCTTTCTATTATAAAAAAAAAGTGCCAACATATATGAAAACGGCATTTATAGAATACTGTCACCAAGTTTCATGAGAGAATATCTTGTAATTCGGAAATTAACACCGGATAAGCTTGGGTAGAATGAACCAATTTTATTTATTTACAAACTACTAGAAATTTTTCAGTGAAACTTTCAGGAAATATTCTTTGGATGATAATTCATCTACCTTTAACGCTTTCAACTATTATTAAATTATAATATTAAAGTTTTCCAGGAGAATTCTGCCGGCTGAGGTTTTTTTGAAGCGCGGCCGAAGGCCGGTGAAACAAAAAAGTCTTCTACATACACATTGCTTTAACAAGGAATATCTCTTGCACTATAATCGTCTGGCGAGAGCGACTTTTTTTATGATCTGTGATAGGATCGTGGTTCATTATATACAAATTTTCCTTTAACACCAGTGGTACATTATTGCGATTCCCACCTTAACTATTAGTAATTTTAAATTATGAAAAAACTGGACTCCATGAACTCAATGGCAATGAAAATGCCAACTTTAGTGAAAATAACATTTACAGCTTATTCCCACAAAGTTTCATGCGAAAACCTCTTGCAGTTTGTTTGTTTTACACTATTTATAGTACATAATAAGTTATACTGATGCAATCTATGGATGACGCTCTACACTGTTCGCATATCAACAAGTTTTTATGGATCGCAAAATATAAAAGCAAATTTGGGATCCAGGTTGCGATCAATCAAATCATGAATATGTACATATCGTGTAGCAGCAATTTTGTGACTCGCCAGGACGCGTTGAGCATGAACGGATATAGAAGGTGCACGTTTCTTCGATTTGTTAGTTTCTCGTGCAAATGTTTGTAAATCATGTCGCATGGCGATATTTTAAATCTTTAAAAAGACACAGTCAGGCAAAAATGCTTAAAGGAGTACATCTTGGCACAGAAATTATGCCCGAGTTGCGCTACCCACTCATCTTACATGATTGTAGTAATAATACACAATTAAAATTATTTTCAGAAGCTTTTATTAAACAATAATATATAAATATTGCTAAAAAGGAGAATAAATTTTATTATTAAATAAAAGTTCAATACATTGAAACTCCTTGTACTTATTTTCCTCTATTCAGTCTATTGTACTAAAGCAGATTCCTTTTGTTCACTTATTTTGCAAAGAAAAGGCCAGTAGCATAGCTGAACCAAGCCCGTTTTGTATAATAATGTTGCATAAATTTAAAAATCATAGTTTAATTACATTAAATTGGTAATATTTCCAAAAATAATCAAAATTTCTATTGCCTCCGACACACAAAAGCTGACGGAAAGAATCGCTCCGATAAACTGTCAAAAATCCGATCCATCGTGAACCAGAATGCCGATTTCCGAACTTCGAAAAAATCTGACGTTCATCGGACGTCAATCGAATTGCAGAATGCCATTTGATCCAATTCACCTCCGATGAAAGTGGATCGTAAACCGGAATAGATGTGTAAGACTCCATATAAAAAAAAGGCTTAAGAAATTGTCAAGAAATTTTCTTGTGTTAAATTTTCTTTAGGCAGTATCCACTTCACAAGAAAATCTATTACAATTTTTGACGAAAAATGAGGTTGGCAACGCTGGTTTTGCCAAGAAATATATACGATTGTATATATTTCTTGAAGAAAAAATCAAACGTCAAAAATACTTAAAGCTGGGTATCCACATCATAAGAAATTGCTCAAGAAAAAATTGGCATTTATTTCTTAAGTAATTTTGACGTTTGATTTTTTCTTCAAGAAATATATACAATCGTATATATTTCTTGGCAAAACCAGCGTTGCCAACCTCATTTTTCGTCAAAAATTGTAATAGATTTTCTTGTGAAGTGGATACTGCCTAAAGAAAATTTGACATAAGAAAATTTCTTGACCATTTCTTAAGCGTTTTTTTATATGGAGTTTTAGCATTTCTTGTGATGTGGATACCCGGCTTAAGAAATAAATCCAATTTTTTCTTGAGCAATTTCTTATGATGTGGATACCCAGCTTATACGATATGTACATCGTTGGCTTCGTGAGCAAATGTGCTAAGTCCAATTTTTTTCAAAATTGAGATTTTAATCCAGTAAGATAGTACAACTAAAAATACATCGTCTACCAAAAAAAAGTTACCATAATGTCTGTTTTCCGTGGTGTAATGCAGTGTTAAGCAAATGTGCTAAGTCCATAAAATTTTTTTTTTTTCAAAATCTACGTGCTAAGTCCAGGTGAAAATAAGAAATTATTAATTTTTTTTTAATTTGTTTTGTAGAATGATAAAGAATTATTACTACATTGTTTTTTTTAATAAGCATGGCTTGGGACTGTAAACGTTAATAATTTGCGGGAGTGGCTAGCTTTCCCACCAATTTCATATGCAAACTAGTTTGCGGTACTTTTTACATTTTTATTATACATTTTTACATTTTATTGTATTTTCTATAGAGAGGGTACAGGATAATGTGGGCGTGGCCACAGCCATTATCAACAGTGTTATCTCTCAGCAGACCCAGCCTAAAATATTCTTGTTAGTGCAAAATTTCATCCCTTTATAAGATGCCACGTTACACGTCACAAGTTTCCAAAGGGAGTTTTACATTTTTTTTTAAGTGGGCGTGGTTACAAACCGATTTTGGTAAAATTTTACTACAAGTAATAAAATTACATATGTACCTACACCAAGTTCCGCCGTAATATCTCAATTATTTGTCGAGTTATGGGCTCCGAAATCTCTTAGATTCACGATGACATGCCCATTTTCAAAAACATGTATGGTTTCTGTTTTTGTCCATAGTTGGACTCATGCCGCAAACTTTCAATGAATTATCTTCATATTTGACAAAGACGTCGCTTAAAATGTTTTTATTAGTTCCATTTATAGTTCCCATATATAAAATTTGGCGTGGTCGTCCACCGGTTTGGACAATTTTTAGTCCAATCGTGTGCCTTAGCAAGTAAATCACGCTTTCCAAATTTCACCTATATATCTACTACCGCTTCTGAGTTATTGATGACTTATAAAACTTTTAGAATTTATCCTTTCATAAGTGGGTGTGGCACCGCCCATTTTCGAGAATTTCAATTTATTTCTTTATAACGGCGTAAGCTCATTGCATGGATGGAATTTCATCCATTATCACTTTTTGCGTGTTTTTCGATATATACTATATAGGGAAAGTGGGCGTGGTTATCATCCAATTTCGTCTATTTTCAATACCAACCTTTCCTGTCTAGTTAGGAGCCTCTGCACCAAATTTCATCAAAATATTTCAATTTTACTACGTACAGTTGAGTATAATAATTTGTGAGAAAATGTGCTAAGTCCACCTAAAAAAAAAACAAAATCATAGAAAGCAAATGTGCTAAGTCCTAATGAAGCTCATAACTTTGCACAAGCTTTATATTAAAATGTGCCGATAACTGGTATTTGAGCACCACCATCTGAGGAAGAAAACTGCATTTTCAGATTTATAAATTGTAACAACAAAAAAAGTTAGGAGGTTTTTTGTCTCTCCTGAAAAGTTACCAGAAATGGACTTAGCATATTTGCTCACGAAGCCAACGACATGTTGATGATTTGATGGATCGCAACCTGGGTCTCAAATTTGTTTTCATGTTTTGCGATCCATAAAAACTTGTTGATAAGCGACCAGTGTGGAGCGTCATCCATGGATGCATCAGTATAACATATTACTATAAATAGTGTAAAACAGCCCAACTGCAAGAGGTTTTCGCATGAAACTTTGTGGGAATAAGCTATAAATATTATTTTCACTAAAGTTGGCATTTTCATTGCCATTGAGTGCATGGAGTTAAGTCCTTCATAATTTAAAATACTAATAGTTAAGGTGGGAATCGCAATAATGTACCACTGGTGTTAAGGGAAAATTTGTATATAATGAACCACGATCCTATAACAGATCATAAAAAAAGTCACTCCCGCCGGGCGATTATAGTGCAAGAGATATTCCTTGTTAAAGCAATGTGTGTAGAAGACTTTTTTGTGTCACCGGCCTTCGGCCACGCTTTAAAAAAACCTCAGCCGGCAGAATTCTCATTTTGGAGAACTTTAATATTATAATTTAATAATAGTTGAAAGCGTTAAAGGTAGATGAATTACCATCCAAAGAATATTTCCTGAAAGTTTCACTGAAAATTCCCAGCAGTTTGTAAATAAATAAAATTGGTCCATTCTATCCAAGCTTATAGCATGTTCATGGTGAGCCTGCGTTTTGCGTTTCGGAGGCATTTTTGCGTTTAGTCCAAAACGCAACATTAAATGTTACATTTCTCCATACAAATGCCACCACCAAAATGCAACTTAACGCAACTATTTTTTTGCGTTTTGAATGCTAACGCAGAAAGCAACCCTGAACTCTTCGAAAAAAATTTCCATTCGAATGGAAAATAGTGGCAACACTCTGGCAATACAAGAACGAAATACCTACAAGATTACGCATATAGAGCAGCATGAGCATGGGCACACGAGCTCCATGATGACGTCACTCTACATGTAATGAACGAAAGTAAACAAAACAGAGATCAAAATTAATACCAAAGCGGTTGGTACGTTTGGTTTGCAAAATTGGTGTATTCTATTATTACATATTTTGCAAATTCTTGTTCTATTTTTTTAATTAGACAAAACAAAAAAATAAACCTCAACACCTGATTGCGTAATCTGGGATATTAGCTCCGTTTGTTTCGAACTTCTCAAATGCGCATTTACAAAACGCGGCAGCATGAACACTTTTCGAAAAGCCATCTTCGAAAATGTAAAATGTTGCGTTTCAAATCCAGCATGAACATAGTATTAGCCGGTGTTAATTTCCGAATTACAAGGTATTCTCACATGAAACTTGGTGACAGTATTCTATAAATGCCGTTTTCATATATGTTGGCACTTTTTTTTTATAATAGAAAGCAATATTTTAAAAAATTGAATTAAAATTAATGTATAAATTCCTTTGTTGTTCCATTTATTTTTCCACTAAAAAAGCTGCTGCAGCAATGGAATCCATTTTTTAACCATTTAATATATTATTTCTGAAAATTTAATCTAAAATTTACTGAAAATATAAATTTGCTGTCAAAAATACAAATGTGCTGTCAAAAAATACATATGATTTCGCATAAACGCTACCTAACACTGATTCGAACATAGTTTAACACTTAACAACACTTATGTTCAAAACGTCGTAAACCAGAATACCAATTTTCGTTTGTCGTAGCAGTCGGCGTCGCCGCGATCGAAGTTCCGAGGGATTGTAGAATAGCTGTGTCTATAAAGTGTATAATGGATGAGGATTTAGAATTGATATTAATTATGATAGGAAGTGTTATTGCCGTTTATACGGAATACGTTAAAATTATTTTAAAAAACGTACCATTCGGGTACGTGACTTGTATTTGGAAAGGAAAGTTAGTGTTTTTTTTTTTTAATTTGATGAAAACCCGTAAAGTGGATCAATTCCAAATTAATAATAATATAATAATAATACACTGGCACTATTATAACTCTGACGAGTTTAATGACCGAGCTTCTCTCCCAATTCGAGAAGTGCTCCTTTTGTTTCTCTTAATTGGGTGGACCTACAGTTTTATGCCGGTTCCAAACGGCGAATGCATTTTTTGGAAGATGCTTTTTAAGGCGGGGTGTAATAAGGCCTTTTGAAATAAGGCCTTATATCGCTATCGATTGAGAAATAAAGCCTTTATTAAGAATAAGGTCTTATTTCACTTTGTGGCAAGTGCCTGGTATAGGGGACGACGACCAAAAAAGGCTAATAATCGATACCAATTATGCGAGTTGAAATGGCCGCAAAAGTACTGTAGACAGGGCCATAGATATTACTCCGAAAAGAGAATTCTATCGGCTGAGGGTTATATTTTAAAGCGCAGCCGAAGGCCGCCTACGCGGGATCGACATTAAAATTTTCGACATATCGTACCAGGCCCCGCCTACGATGAAGGGTGTACTACACAGAAGGACATCACCGTGGCGGTAGCCACGGTTAGGGGACATGTCCGGACGGATGGCGTAGCCCAGGGTTATTTTGTATAAGCGCGGCCGAAGGCCGCCAACGCAGAAAAGTGTTCTGCGCAAAAGCACTGTGGACCGGGCCATAGATATTACTCGAGAAAGAGAATATAAAGAAAAAACTTTTTCGGAGAACAGCTTTTGCGTTGGTGGCCTTCGGCCGCGCTTATAAAAAATCTCTTTCCGGATCCACAGCCGGCCCGGATCACAGTGCTTTTGCGCAGAATACTTTTCTGCGTTGGCGGCCTTTGGCCGCGCTTATAAAAAATAACCCTGGGCTACGCCATCCGTCCGGACGTGTGCCCTAACCGCCACGGTGATGTCTTTCTGCGTAGTACACCCTTCAGCGTAGGCGGCCTCAGGCCGCGCTTATAAAAAAAACTCTGGGCTACGCTATCCAATTCCGGTCGTGTGTCACAGCCGTGGCTACCGCTACGGTGATGTCCTTCTGTTATTTATAATAACAGTTATTTGCAAAAGGCCTAATTACACCCCGCCGCTTTTTAATGTTTTTAATGGGAGAAATATTCTCGGAGGTTATGCCGCCGAATGCCGAAAGGTGACCGCTATTTCTAAAAACCCAATAATTGGGTTTTAATTAATTAGGAAAAATTTGTTTTGGTGTTTTTCCGGACTAGGGTTAGAACTCGAGACCTCTGTTATAGCAGGCGAGCACTTTACCCATTGCACCACAGCGGTCACATAGCCAAATTGCTATTCGTTGATTTTTATGTATTCCCAGCCAGCAAGGTACCGTACATTTTACGAACATTGCGATTTACGAGCTATTATCGAATCAGAAAACAATAACAAAAGAAGCTATTTTCTATCATGTCAAAAAAAAAGAAAACGAAAAATTTCAAACAAAAAATTTTAAACGAAAAATTTTAATCTCAATATTTTAAAAGTAAGTATGTTTGTTGAGTATGTTAATTAAAACACAAATAACATAAAATATATCTTTTGAATTATAAAATATATCTTTTAAATTAGAAAAATATTTTTGATTCTTGTGAGAAATGAATCACAAATCAAATTTATCTTTCATTTAAAATAGTTTGAATCACGAATCAAATGATATTTCTGATTCTTTGTGAAACGAATCACAAATCAAATTTATCTTTTATTTGAAAATAGTTTGAATCACGAATCAAAGTGTATTTTTTATTCTATTTTGAAATGAATCACAAATAAAAATTATCTTTTATTTGAAAATATTTTAAATAAAAAATCAGAAAATATTTTTGATTCGTGATTCAGCCAAATCAAAATCACGCAACCCTGGTTGAATCATGGTAGAAACCAAAAATCAAAAATGTCGATCCGATAACGGACCACGTAATGTGAAAGCGCTCTCACTGTCAGAAATTTCTCATGCGCATACAATTTGTATAAGGAGTAACCGAAATTGAACGGCGTGTGTATGAAGCAAACTCGACTCCCAATTTTTGTTATGCGGGACAGTTGAATCTGAGCACTGTGATTGTTTACAAAAAAATTGACACTTGCTTTCGATATCGTGTGTGTTAGGTACATATTCCACAAAATAACAAGATTTTCTCGGATTTTCTATATTTTTTATTTCTTTACCTGTATACGCACGCATGTCAATTTCGGTTCAACGCATATGACCAATTTTCGTGCGTGCGGTACTCGGTACGAATGCGGATCGGCACATGATCCAATAATTCTATATGGTCGTAGCAGCCAAAAGAGAATAGGCGATTACCGTTCGACGGCCGTATATAAGAATGTCAAAAACAAGAAAAAACAACTTTAAAAACGATTAAATTCATATTTTCTTGTCATTTGGCAAATAATGCACAGTTGTGTATTGAAGAGTAATCCGGATAACACTTTGAAGATTAGTAAAAATCTTGTTTGTTCAAAAATGACTAAATGGCAACCCTGCCAAAATGTAAACAAATTATATTTATATGTCAATATGTGTGAGTAAAGCAGCTGATTACTACGGGCTCAAAAAATCCTAAAAATAGCATACGGGCGTTTGCGTCAGCGGGCGGACCACACGTTCTCGACTAACTGGACTATTAGACGGCCCTTTTCAAAAATGTCAGAAGCAGAGAAAACGCGTGCGAACACACAACCAAACACACAAGACACACAACCGAACATTGTCGACGTCCAAACACGGAGACAAATAGTTGAGAAACCCGCTGCTTTTGATCGTTTGTTGGCGAGAAGGCGACGAGGAAAGGAGGGGGACACCAAGTCGTCGGTGCTCGGCCAACACGCTAGTGATGGGCGAGTCCGAGATGTTTAGATAATCGAGAGAATCGCCATCGTTGCAAATCACAATCGAGTCAAAAGTTGACTCGCTCCTCGACACACAATCGAGATGTTTTTGCGATTATTCCGAGTCGGCGAGTCGGAGGTTGTTTCGATGACATCTCGACTACACAAGCGAGATGTTTTTGCGATTGTTCCGAGTCGGCGAGTCGTAGGTTGTTTCGATGACATCTCGACTACACAAGCGAGATGTTTTTGCGATTGTTCCGAGTCGGCGGGCCGGCTGTTGTTTTGATGATATGTTTTAGTTGATAAAATAAACTGAATGAGGTTTGTTGATAAAGAAAGTAGGATTTTTAATGGAAGTAAGGCAAATACATAAATAAATTAAGCAAATTGAAAAATATGCTATACATAGACGCTGCGTTATTGCAATCACAACTAAAGAGTGTCGTGCATAATAATAATAATTAATTATTTAAACATTAATAAATTTTCTGAAGTGAGACGCTTATGAAACAAATGAATTTTACGAGTAGCAACAACGGCAATAGATTTGTACCACTCTGTATGTTTTGTAAAGCAATTTTAATATTCAAGCGGAAACAACAAATATTATGTATTTTTTTGCAGCGAGTCCGAGATGTTGTAGGGTTGAAAACGAGAGGAATCGTTGGCGAGTCCGAGATGTTTTAGCGATTGTTTCGACTGACGGCCATTTACGACTTGACTCGAATACAAATGAAAACCATCGAGAGCATTCGAGATGTTTCAACAATCGAGAGAATCGAATAAAACATCTCGGACTCGCCCATCACTACAACACGCTTTGTGCTGTCATTCTTATCGCCAACGACCAATCAGAGCGTTCGAAGAATGCCAGAACAAAACATAATGAATAAAAGTTGGCGAGCGACGAGTTGATGTGTTTGGACAAATGGAAGACAGAACAGCGGCACAAAAGAGAATCGTTGGAAAATTTCGCGGCAGAGTTGCTGTGTTTGGACACAGACATTCAAGCTATTTCCATGAATAACACGTGCAAGAGGCCAAAATCAAAACAAAAGACGATAATTTGACATCTTACTAAAACATTGTGAAGAAGCATCATTTCCTATGGCTACGACCATTTTCAATTATTTGGTCATGGATCGGCATTTTTCCGTCGATCCTTTTCAGCTACCGAAATCTTTCCGCGTTGCAGTGTTTTTGACACTTGTGGGAATACTTTCGGTGTTTAATCGGCAGAAGATAAGAAAACAAACATCGAAATTTACATAATAAAATTTTTAAATCCAACAAATCACTCAATAATAATAATGTCTTGCAATGTTATAGCTTGCTACAATTATATACGAAAAGGGTTTTTACTGAATTTTTCCTTGTTCTTTTATTACCGAAAATACCGAAATTAACACACACCGATTACACATATCGCACGTTTTATGCAATAGGGATTTAACTCAAAAAAATTTTTTTTTGGGAAAACGCAAATAAAGTTTTATAATTTCAAATAGTTTCCTTCTACGGCTATCTACAAAATCACTTATATTTCCGCCATTTTTATCTTTTTGAGTATTTTATAAGACTAGACTCAAAGGCACTACCCAGTTATTGAAATATATGGCAAAATCCCAGAAATCGAAAATTTCGAGTTAAATCCCTATTGCATACAACGGGCGATATGCAACAACAACAATGTCAAAGTGACAATTGAAATACATGTGGTCGGTAATCTTTCGGTAAAAACTAAAAAGGCCGCTCAGATACCGAGAAATGTGAAAGCTCTCTAATAGGCCATTTACATATACGAGATTATCTACTTTTTTCGAGGTTGACACAAAATCTTCGATTGAAATTCGAGGTTTGCCGTACCAAAATCAGCTACCAAAAATTCGCGATTTAAAATGAATGTCGAGATTATCACGATAGTTTTCTCAATGCAACCCTGTGTTCTTCGTGGTATCGATATTTTTTGTGGCGAATTTGGGAGAAACGTCAAAATGAAAAGTAAACAAAATGGACGCCAGTAAGTATGGCCCAAGAAGAATCGTATCGCAATAGTAAGTCGCTCTTCTTCTTTCTGTTTTATAGGTTATGAAATGATCGGCTTTTTTTTAATTATACTTTCTTTAACGTGTTAATCGTGCAAAAGCTTGTGTGTTTGCTAGCGTTTTTCAAGTTAAATAAAACCAAATTTTTTGCTTTTTACATTCGTGAAAACAGCCGTTGAACGGTAGTTGCCTATTCTCTTTTGACTGCTACGACCATATTATTATTGGGCCATGCAGGTAAGGAAAATTGACAGTTGACAATCCCTCTCCCAGCAAATGTAAGGCGCATTTCAGTTATTACATCTGGGTCTGGGTCAAGATAAATTTTTACTGAAACAATCCGGATCATAATGAAATTTGGCTGCACTTGAAAAGAAGTAAAAAGAAGAAGAAATATCAACAAACCATTTGTGATTTGAGAAAGTAAAAAAAACAAAATAAAAAATCATGGATCAAGAATTATTTGAGGCAAATTTAAATATAATTTAATTATATGACCTTTATACTCATATTTTATGTGTTACTTCCATAATTTGTTTTGTTTTTTTCACGGCGTCTGAATGAAAAATATGGCCGACAGCTGCTTGTGTATATACATATACGAACATATACCCCGCAGTAAAAATCTGAAATGGGGAAATTTTCCAATAATGCCGCACGCCCCCCAAAAAACCACTTTTACTGGGGGGTAGGGGAGGGGAAGAGTGTTTTGAATCCGTAAAATTTAGGCGCCGGACGTACCTCTGTTTCGAGGAATTTATGATTAAAGTTTAGTAGCTCTCCATATAAATTCGATAGATAAAGAAAAAACAGTGCTTTTGCGCAGAACACTTTTCTGCGTAGGCGGCCTTCGGCCGCGCCTAAACAAAATAACCCTGGGCTACGCCATCCGTCCGGACGTGTGCGCAAACCGTGGCTACCGCCACGGTGATGTCCTTCTGCGTAGTACACCCTTCAGCGTAATATCTATGGTCTACAGTACTTTTGTGGCCATTTCAACTCGCAAAATGGTACAAACACTTACCTTGTACCTATGTCAGTTGTGTGTGTGTGTAAAATTGGTAAAAATTTAACAACTTTAACAAATTCCGGGAAAACCAGGTACGTCCGGCGCCTAAATTTAACAACTTCAGAACCTACTTCCCATCCCCTACCATCCAGTAAAAGTCATTTTTTTGGGGGCGTGCGGCATTATTGGAAAGCCGACCCCTGAAATGAATCCTTTATGAATCACTGATGAAATTCATCATGAGGAGGCATCAGTGAATACTTTCATATAAAGGCTGCTGAATTTTTTCAAATAAATGGTTTGCTTTCCTCATGCCTATATGACACTACGTTTTTTCTCTGGTATTTTTGGTTTGGAAAACCCACCGAAAGTCAAAATACAAAAACAATTCTTCTGTACGTTGAAAAGAGACAAAAAAAAAACAATTTGATTGACATTAAACTTCAAACTAAATGAAAATAATAGTTATTTCAAAAATTATTTTTTTGGAAATTTGAATTTAAATTACTGAAATAAATAATGAAACTCAAATGGCGGGGTAGCTATGTTATAAGGAGAAGCCAGTGCGCAGTATAATTTTTCTTCCGGACTTCTTCTTTCCCCTTACGGCCAAAGTAGAAGCTTACAAGAGGCAAATTTAAAATTTGTATTTCCATATACATATTTTTTATTTTAAATATAATTTATTTTATAGTTGTCAAATAGAAAAATTTGTCAGAAAAGCTGCAGAATGACAAAAAACCTACCGAAATACAAGCTGGCTCGTTGGTTTTTAACCGCCTAGATGGTATTTCGTTTGTTTTTTTCAATATAGCTTGCTCGCTTGCACCAACGCAAAACGATAGTGATGAATATTCAACAAAGAATCATCAATGATTATTTAGCAGTGAAACAAATTGACTGCAGGGTATATGTATATATATGTATACATACACAAATGTCACTTTTCAGTTCTGCCAAATCAAAAAAGCACTGTGCTGCCAATTCAGCACGGAAAAAACAAATCGAACAGGGCGGATCATAAATTGAACCAGCAATTTATCTGGTTTAATCGAGCTGAAATCGTTGTTGTTGCATTTGCATGTAAAAATTTTTATCTGGGTTAGGATCACCGTATGTGAAACACGGCTGTAGATTTCATGTTATATGTAAACGGGTATATTGGCGAATCGAGATTTACTGATAATCTCGTTATATGTAAACATGGTATTACTTATTGTACATACATATAGACGATCGTTCGGAGCAACTTTGCACATTCTTCAAAATTGTAAGAACCACCCTGTTCTATTTCACTTTACCTTTCTTATATTTCGAATTTAGTTTTGCATCCATTTTACTTATGCCGGTACAGACAGCGATGCCGCCATCACTCCAATTGAAAGATTTCACTTCGATTTTGACTTCATCACTCCGTCACTTCTTCTCTGAGTAAATCACTCCACTTTTTCATTTATGAAATAATTCAGGAAAATTTTAATCAACTGTGCATATGCAGAATTGCACATTTTGATCTTTGTTTTGTGCGAGATTCCATGGAAAATTTCAAACAAATTTCGCTAAAATGAATAGGTGAGTTAAAATTTATAAAAACTCATTAGCTGGTTTTTATATTTTTTTGTTGTCATCAGGAAGGTTCGCCTGGACCAAATGCAAAAAAGGTGCTTATGTACATACACTTGTAGCTTTATAACCAAGACTTGATATCTAAGGCACTCCGCACACGAGGCGTATCGTCATAGACGCGTACAAGACATTTCATGTAGCGCCGATTTCCCTACGCCTCAAGATCTGCACACGAAGCGACAGGAAAATTCGCTGCACAAAACAAACAAACAAATTAATAATACGGTACGCCTAGCTACCAGCACTGCTTTCCGCCAAGCGACATGTAGCCAGTATACTTTGACGAATGCATGAAGCTGACGACTCGTGTGCAGCCGTCAATTGAAATATACGTGCCCGACATCAAAGCGTACAGCTTTCGCTTGTAGTATCTAATACGCGTCTAAGGGCCTCCTCAAACAGAAGCGATACGATACAGCCCCCAAACCAAAATCGTATCGCGTTGGTATCGCGTCATGCACAATTGATCGCGTGGGCTGTATCGTATCGCTTCTGTTTGAGAGGCCCTTAAGCAGTACGCTCCGTGTGCAGAGTGCCTAATGCATAACATTCAATGGTTTATGCATACAAAAGTTTATAAATAAATGTGTTATGAATAAAAATACAAATTTTAATTTAATGTAATTCATTTCTAGCAAATATGTTTCTTAATTCGTGTTTCTTTTCCCATATTAACATTTCTTTGTTGATTTGCTTATTTTTGACATCACTCCGCAATTTCACTCCTCTCTTTAGTCCGTCACTCCGAAACACTCTGCCTTTTCTCAATTTTCACTCCGCTCATAAATTTTGGAACGGCTTCGCTGCTGACAGACATTGTTGGCTGTGCTTGAAAAATGCGCCATTGCGTTTTCTGTTTGCTTACTATCATTTTAGAATGAGTGCAAGAGAGATGACAATATTAACGAACGCAGCATATTGTAATATATAAATGCTGCCGGCAGCTGACGCATTTTTGTGTTTCAAACGTTTCAGTTATTTCTTCAGCTAGTGGCTTGCAGGCGTGTGAACGAAAATGGATGCGGTTGCGAGAAATGACAACGCAAAGAAAATAAAAAATGGTGGACAGATTAAAATTAATTCAATGAAGCTAATTCGTTTGGTGCGCAATCATGAAGTTCTTTATAATAATTATGCCGTGGGTTACAATGACAAATGCAATAAAGATAGAATCTGGGAGGAAATTTACAGAGGGTTGTTTCCCTTGTACGACACATACAAACCCTCTTTTAAGGATCTCATAGGTATGTTTGATAGTGTTTGTACATATATGTATACCCAATAAACACAACGGATCCGCCTCGAATTCGAGACGAGTTCGCTTCTCTGATTATATTATCGCGGCGATACTTCGCGATGATAAGGCCGTTGGAAACTTACAATTTGGATTGCCAGTTTGAGTGTTTTTTTTTTGAGTGAAATAGTCAAATTTGAGTTTTTTTTTGTCTGTATTAGTGAAATCGGCAGCCGTGGTGCTACACGTACCTGTTGTCGGCTCGCGGCAACGAAAGGTACAAATGTTTGATATTTGCGTCAATCACACGAAACTCACACATATACACTTCCTCTCAATCCAGATTGTAAGTTTCCAACGGCCTATAGATCGACGAATCCGAATTCCCAGACCAGTCACCTCTCATTAGCGATTCGCGCATTTGTATATTTTCGGATGGTTGGCGATTCGAGATTTGGGCTCATTGCCGAATACCTTCCAGCAAATCTGCGAATCCACCTCGAATTCGCCACGAGTCCGAAAGATTGCATTCATCTCGAATTCGCCGCGATATCATGCTCGCTTTTGTGTTTATTGGGTATACTATTTATTATGTACGTAAATACAGAGCATAACGCCGAAACTCCACAAGAGAAAAATTTTGTTACTTTTGTCTACCATTAGCATGTCTAACATCCATGTTTTCATATGCGTGGTCATTTCATGTTATAACAAAATCATTTGTAAAATGGTGCCGAATTGATATGCCGTGTACGCAGACGCACTTATGCTAGGGACACACATCGTAGTATAGTAATAGCTGAGTTCCCGTGGCAGTGATCCAGATCCGGATACGAATATACCCGTGGTAAGGAATGCCTTTCGTAAGAGGCGACTAAAATCCACCGGCCCAGAAGGTTGATTATGGCCAAAAAAAAATCGTTCGCACAACAGTCGGGCTAGTGTCAGAAGGGACTAGTACCCGAGCGTACCGGATTTATCCGGCAAAGGACTGTCACATCCCCTACACTCCCCAAAACCTTCGGGGAGTATCTTGGTGGCTACAACAACAACAACAATTTTGTGATCCTGATATTTATCTGGATCAAAAATATCTATTACAATCTATACGGATCCGAAATTGATCCAGATAAATATCAGAATCACAAAATTGTTTCATTTGCTTGCAAAATTCGTTTCCGGATCTGGATCACTGCCACGAGAACTCAACTAATAATATTAGGTCTGTATGTTGAGATTTTGGGTAGAATGCTATTTTATGTCAAACTCAAAATAATAGGAAAAGTTCAACAAACGCATTTGGGCGAAATGCTATTTAGTGTCAAAAATGACGCTTAGGAACAGTGTTGCCACAACCTCAAAAATTTTGGTATCACAAATTGATACCTTTATGGTTTTTTTCTCGTGGTCACGCTTTCCTTTACCGATCCAGGGGGGCGTAAAACCGTTTATAAAAGGAGCGCTGCACCGTCCTCCGATCCTATATCTGAAGTCGAAATAGTCCGGAGGCCGATTGTTTTCGAAATATAAATATTTGTATTTTCAAAATACCTTTATTTTAGTGCATAACTGGTTGAAAAGACCACATAATCCTCTTTCTGGGGCAAAATCTACGTACCCCCCACAGTAATCCTGCGTGGAACTCCTTCATCGTCTTCATCAGGGAGTACTTAAATTTATCAAGAAAAACAACTAAGCACAATTACATATGAATGATACGTAGATAAATTTTATTTCGGCTTAGAAAAAATTTTATTTTTATCAAACTTTTGGTAGGACCACTGCCCATAGCAGGCATTTTGTCTTAAAGGAGAGCAGCGCGACAAATATTTAAGAACTGATTCTATGACTCCAATTCAATTGCAGAATCAGCTCTAGCAACTAGATCACCCAGCTCGTTTGACCCATTGCATTTTATAGAACTTTTATATTACTCGGTACAGTAACAAGTATTCATATTTATTTTCATGTAAAATTTAAGCATGATCTTTATATTTTTTATATTATTAAAAAAAAAAACGATATCGTTAAAACCGCGAAAGTAGCTTACTTTATTAATTTTAATTTTTTTCTCAAAAATTTTTCGGTGATACGAAAAAAACATGTAGGTATCAAATTGTGAAACGGGTTAGAACCTAAAAAAGCAGCATATTTTAATAATTTTTATTTTTTTTTGCAAACATTTTTCGGTGATACGAAAAAACGATGAATGTATCAATTTGTGATACCAAATTTTTTGAGGTTGTGGCAACACTGTTTACAATTTCTTCCTCTTCTTCAGAGATTTTGACACATTCTAGGAAATTACCCAGACAAATTCTGTGTGCGGATTCCTACAAATAGCTAGACTTTTGTCTCGCTCACATCCTCTGATCCTCTCGCTCTTTTGTGGTAAAATACCTGCAAATCATACGCTTTCCTACACTCAACAAACGCTATTAATATGATCTATACCACATATGTGTCACCCTCATATTGTAGTTTAATTGAACATTTTCGTAGTATAGTCAAAATCATAGTATTGATATTATGATATTCATACCACATGTGTGTCCCAGGCATTAGAAAGTTAAAAAAATTGTTTAAAATTGGCGATGATGCTCGCAAACTGTATATATGCACTTAATGTTCTTTTAATTTATTTTTTAAGTCCAAACACTGAAACAAAATGGACGCCGAGCGAAATTTCACGTTCAATGTGGAGACGTTGCCACTGAATTTTTCGTTGAAATGACAACTCATGTTAAGGCAATCATGTTAAAGCAATTCCTTTGACATCTCTGCTATACCAGAAGACACGAGGCGGTCTCCATTTGAAATCTATGTTATAATGGTGCTTGTTATGACGGAATTTTCTTTTGTGGAGACGCCGGGTAAGCAAAGAGGTATGTACATACCAGACCTGTAAAGTGCAAGTACAAGTACCAGTACCCCTGTACTTCAAAATTCCAGTACAAGTACAAGTACTTCAGTACTTGTACTTGAATTTTACAAGTACAAGTACTCTACTGATAAGTACTTTTTAAGTACGTATACATATCTGTGATTTTGTTATGCTTTTTAAATGTTTTGATTCAAATAAAAATTTTAAATCAAAATCAACTGAGGCGAAATTTTTTTGTTTGAAACAATCTGAAATAGTTTGTCAAAAAAGTACTTGCATGTACATTGATAAGTACTTTTACTTATAGCGTTTTCTTTTCTACACAAAAGGGTTGTCATGGCGAAGCGCAATAATAGCTCAGATTTGCACTACACCCTGTCGAATTGCCGTCCTCTTCATATTCAGTGCAGCCCTTCACATATGTATGTACAATAGAATACACTCTAAATGTCACAATTGTGTATACTTTAGCTGTTCTGGTATGACGCAATCTATATAATACATATTATGTGTGCTAGAAAGAGACATAAAAGGTATACTTTTTATTCGTTATTGTTATTGATCAGCTGTTTGACAGGGTCATTGTATGCCCCGTCGATAGCACAGAGGGCAAGAAATCTTGCCCTTTCGAATTTTTTTAGGATTGCCCTTTGAGAAAAGATAGCGATGTGGACTGCGATGATTGCACTCATTTAACAAAAGAACACAACTTTTTGAAGGCACTACATGAGTGCGACATTTTTGTGTAGAAAAGAAAACGCTATTATACTTGGATTTTACAAGTACAAGTACTGTAGTACTTGTACTTCGAATTTCTAAGTACAAGTACTGTGGTACTTATACATACTTATTTGGTACTTAGTACCAGTATATACTGAGTATTTTACAGGTCTGGTACATACATATATGAATCTGTGGCAATTTGCATTAATCCAAGGCTAATTTATAGATGGTTAACCTATTAAACAGCTGATTGCAAACTTTTTTCTATTTTTTTATTCATATTGTAATGCTTATGTCAAACTTATGTCAATTTTGATCTTAACGAAATATAATTTCTACAATGGCGGGCTATGATTTTGACAGAAGCATCACAGAATACACAAACAATTTACATGGAGTGTGTATGTATGTGTGTACGTTTATCGTACTGCGAAAACCTTCTATAATTGAACAATGCATTAATCGCTTTAAAGCCCGTCTCCACATAACTTGATTCACCAGAGAAACATGTAGCAAAACATCTCGCTCAATAACCCGTCTCCACGTGGCTAATCGTGATTCAGTTTGACATTTCTCTTTCTTGTTCTTCTTAAATGTTTGTATGTTTGCTTATTTATATATATGGAAATTGGCGAGTTTCGGCACTGGTTTCCTTGTCGAAACAAGATTGAGAGAGAAAATGCAGAAAAAAAGAGCGAAACACGCTATGTGGAGACATGGTATAAGTCGGAAAACATGATTTCGAGATAAATTGATTTTTAAAAGTAGATTAAAAACTATGGGCGCAAATTCAGTTAGCTATCCACAACAAACATCGGCGAAGCTTCCGACAAAGAACGTAAATCTATAAGAAGGGAAAATTCGCTACTTGAAAAGTATACCGAATAGGCCTTCTCGTTGTAGTGACGCGCAAACCAGGAGTTGTTTTCAACCCATATTCGCGACAAATTCACAATTCTATTCCTTTATGTGCCTCGATTCCATGGAGGAACAATGAAGGAGAATGCATAAGATCAGCTGACTTCTTCTTCAATCCTCGTAAACACACACGAACACAAGCATTTTTTTTGTTGACATATGCCACACACACACGCACCCTAGCATTTCCATAGGGGCCGTATCTGTCAAATTCTTCTACATTCCTCTTTGCATGACACTTCTGGCCCCACTATGTATGAAGGTATGTCGTTATGCATTCTCCTTTTATTGTTCCCCCATGCTCGATTCTATTCTTATGGTTCCAACAGTCATCAACGCCCGCACATACCCGTGTCAGCTGACACGATCTATCTTATGGGAGTTGCATGTAAACGAAATCTCACCGACGCTGACATAAACGCCCATAGCCGCCCGTATCGAAGAAATCAAACGAGTTTTGATTTTTCCCATAACAACGTGTCAGCTGATTGCTTTTGCTCATCGCGGTGTTGCCGAACGAACTTTTTTAGCCACTAAAACATTTGAACGGTATTTTTCATTGTATTATTAAACGAAATCAATGCGAGTGTAAAATGTAATAGAATATATCTTTGTTCATAGGAAAAACCGCTTAAGTTTACTTAAGCGAAATATGAGTTATTAGATAATTGTTTAGCTCATTTAATGAAAATAATTATCATTTCTGTATATGTTATTAATTCACATGTAACCATTTTTAATGCGTTTATTTTAGTTTCAAATAAACTTAAAATCGATATTATCCAGTTATAACTTTTATGTTTTTCGGAGCATAACTTCGCACATGATGAAATAAAAAAGTTGCATAAATGATGTTATATTTGAAAAATGTACATGTTTGAATGAAATAATAGTTATTTCATATCCCTGCTACATAGGAAATGGATAGCGTATTTTTCAAATAAATGAGAAATTAGGCAATGAAAAGAAAAGAGTAATTTACGATAAATAAAAGTAATTTTTATTTCAAAATTATCCCTTTTTACCATTTTTGAACGGATCAACGGATAGCGGGCCAACGGGTAGTGAACAACTGATATTACAAAATGCATCAGAAATGCAACTCTGACTCCTGAGGAGGGACAGGACCACACCACTCAAAAAACTGTTTTTACCCCGCCGTCTTTTGTTAACAATTTTTTATTGTGTTAAAAAATTAAGTTCCGCTTCGAATTCGTGTTCATGTGACCAAAACGCGTCGATTGACACCCCAGTTCTTGAAAATTTACCAATTTTCAGCGTGTCACCTAAACTAGATAATTACCAAAACTTGGAATACAAAATCGCGCAAATTTTTATTAAAAATTTTCGCCTACGGCTCTTTTTTTTCTGAAAGAAAACAATATATTTAAAAATTTAAATCGAGAATAAATATCGGTACTAAGTTTGGGTATTTCATGCGAAATTTTTGTGTCTTCCCATTATTTCAAATACGGCAACACTCACACGGCTGTTCAAAATAGAAAACAGCTGATTTTTGTGTTGTCATGCGGGCATGAAATTCGTTCAACTCGTTATGTTTACGGGTACTCGATTCGTTCGGTCGACTCGTTGATGACTGTCGGCACCCTTATTCATTTGCACGTACATACATATGTACATATATGTACCAACCATGATTCAACAATAAAGGTTTTCGCATGCCGACATACCTTCATACATAGTGGGGCCAGAAGTGTCATGCAAAGAGGAATGTAGAAGAATTTGAAAGATGTGGCCCCTATGGAAATGCTAGGGTGCGTGTGTGTGTGGAATATGTCAACAAAAAAAATGCTTGTGTTCGTGTGTTTATGAAGATTGAAGAAGAAGTCAGCTGATCTTATGCATTCTCCTTTATTATTCCTCCATGGTACCAACGTAAAAATATATATACATACATACATACATATATGCACATTCAAATCAACCACCAAAGTCCATAATGAAAAGGGCAAGCAAGTGTAAACTACTACAAGCGGTTCATTCATAAAAATAGAAATGTCGCAACAAAGCATAAAAGTGGCAACAGAGCCTTTGGACAGATCAAGATTTTTATAAAATTCTAAAATTTGAAGTCGGGCTCATGGGTAACTATTGGAGACTTCATCCGATGAGCTGACTTCTTCCTCTTCTTCAAAATACACACGCACACTAGCCTTTTGTTTTTGTTTTCGTATCGATAGCTGTCAAATTCCTTTGCACTCATGTTTCCATGACATTTCATATTTGACTTGCGTTCTCCTTCCTAATTGTTTCATTTTCAGCCATCCATCAATGTGGTAGTTTCTTGTTCATGTACGAAGAAATCTTTATTTCATCTGAATTTGTGTCACAAGTTGTCGCTTAAAGTGCAAAACAGCATATCAGTCTACTGTACGTATGCGTGCATATGCGGTTTTGCTTTCAAACGACGATGGTATGAAAATATACCCAGTAAACATTTATCTTTGAAATTAATGTGAATATATATTTTTTCCAATATTTATTGTACCTTAATTGGGGCAGAAATCCATTCGAAAACAAATGCATATTTTCTATATGATCATCATCTTTGTTTTCCAGTTAAGAAATCCTCTGATGTTAATATAAATTCAATTATGAATTACCTACTGTTTCAAAAAATGGTTTTAATTATTTGAAATTTTCTTCCACCCTTGTCAAGCTTTGAGAAAATTTTAAGATAACAAAATTATGTAGGTACATATTTTGGGTAACCTAAAAATTAGAACTTTTTCCAAGGTAAGCAAAATATCACCTTCGTGCACCTGGGTATGCCAAATGCTGTAAGTCTACCGCTGTCTTCATATGCAGTAGTTTGCATGTACATACATACTCAATAAACATCAGATCAAAATATGTCAAACAATGTTAGTTCTCAAATGCATTACAAGTTGAGAATTAAGGAAAATGTTTATGGGGTATACATATGGATATGCATGGATGTATGTACATATAGATGTGTATGAAGACCTATAGCGTCCTTGTAGGGAAATCAATAAATAGTGAACAGATGTAAAACTGTAGAATTTGCAAAAATTGTTAACCAGTTCTGAACTATCAAATATGTAGGTAATCCAGCGGTGGATAATTTACACCCCCGTGTTATATTCACCAGTTGCTAACATGCAAACATGACATGACGCAAAAGAGATTGTGCTCGCACTAGTAGTGTCGAAAAATGATCTAGCTGCTCACGAGTTATGAACTAGAGATTTTCCCAACAGGGGTCATAGGCATCGTGTTTCTTTCATTTCATTTCTTTCTGCCTCCATTTATTCCTCCATATACTTCTTTCTATTTCGCGGAGATGAAAAATAGTGCGAGGCAACTCCTGGATTGCCGGTCATGCACAATCACTCGCTCGACTAAGTTCCACTTGCGAATTTTCCCTTCTTATACATTTACGTTCTTTGCTTCCGATCAACGATCATTGGGAGACGTTATTTGAATCGCGATTCATATTGATGGTTTGATGAATAGAAAACTGGTGCTGCACGTTCAATATGAATATTGCGATATTTTTCTCGCTCTGAGATTCAAAATATTTTACTTCCGTCCTTTTCACACTTTCACTTTCAATTTGTTTATTGCCAATATTGCGATCCAGATCACGGATTTCAAAATTTCTAAAAATCCAGGCATTTTGATGGATCGCAAAATTTTCATGCTACGCAGTCAATCCATATTGTCAATATTGCGATCCGGATCGCGGATTACAAAATTTCTAAAAATTTGCGATCCAGAATCGCGATCCATCAATGTCGACGTCCAAACACGGAGACAAATAGTTGAGCAACCCGCTGCTTTTGATCGTTTGTAGGTGAGAAGGCGACGAGGAAAGGAGGGGGGCACCAAGTCGTCGGTGCTCGGCCAACACGCTTTGTGCAGTCATTCTTATCGCCAACGACCAATCAGAGCGTTCGAAGAATGCCAGAACAAAACATAATGAACAAAAGTTGGCGAGCGACGAGTTGATGTGTTTGGACAAATGGAAGACAGAACAGCGGCACGAAAGATAATCGTTGGATATTTCGCGGCAGAGTTGCTGTGTTTGGACACGGACAATAATCGATGCTACACTGTCAATATGAATCGCGATCCACGGATTTCATCAATATATATTAAAGTGCAGACATTGGTGACTTATCTGTAACCTTATAAAACAGCTGATTCAACCAACCTGTCTTACTAGTCATTGGTGCCTTATCGTAATTCAGTAGCTGTATCGTTAACTTACAGACCAATTGGATTTTGGTTAGCAACCCTAAATCCGTAAACAGCTGACACTTGTGAAACCAGATATAGGACGGTAGGCGCATAGACGAATTCAGAAACTTATTTTTTTATTTTCAAAGGTAGATTATATCAAAACATGATTCAACAATAAAGGTTTTCGCATGACGACATACCTTCATACATAGTGGGGCCAGAAGTGTCATGCAAAGACGAATGTAGAAGAATTTGACAGATGTGGCCCCTATGGAAATGCTAGGGGGCGTATGTGTGTGGAATATGTCAACAAAAAAAATGCTTGTGTTCGTGTGTTTATGAAGATTGAAGAAGAAGTCAGCTGATCTTATGCATTCTCCTTTATTGTTCCTCCATGTATCAAAATAAAAGCGAATTCACATCATGGCCAATAGTAATGGGCGAGTCCCAAGCGAATCCAGATTTTAACAAGGAGAAATATTATTTTGACATTACAACAGGGATGGCAAATGTGGTACAATTGTACTTTTTTGGTACATTCCGGTAGCCAAAAGTACATAGGTACTACGCTGACATATTTGGTACATTTTTATCAAATAATACATCACTACATCCCAAATCTATTAAAACAAAACAAATAGTATTGTCCCTTTGATTTTAGAGTTATTTCCAAAGCGTGAATTTGGCAAAATAGAGCAAATTAATTACTACGTTTATACGGCAGAATTCGTGAATTCTTAATTTCATGAATTCGAAAATGGTCTCGTTTATGCAGCATTTATGAACTCATGAAATTCAGCTTTTTTAAAAAGTGGCAACGTTCTAACGACATCAGCTGTCAAGGCAGATTTACCAGGTAGACTCGGTGGCGAATTCTGAAACTACTTTTTCTTATTTACAAAGGTAGTGTGTAATGTAAAAATCTAAGCGAGTTCACATCATGGCCAATCGGAATGCGCGAGTCACAAGCGAATTCAGAATTTAACCACGGCAAAATATAATTTTGACATTACACTACCAATTACAATAACAAAATACATTGGACATTTCAGAAATCGCCTCCGAGCCCACCTGTTAAATCTGCCTTGACTGAATGAACAGCTGTTGGTTTGGCGTTGCCGGACTTGTATTTCATAATTTCATGAAATGATGGCGAAATTGATGAATAATTTTCGTGAACAATTAAATTCATGAAAATTCGTTTATACAGCGAAAATACATGAAATGATTTCATGAATTTGCGAACGTATAAACGTAGTAAATGCTGAGTTTAGAGCTTTAGCAGAACATGGGAGCCTTAAAAAATTTAGAAATTTGAGTATATACCTAAAACGTTTTTGTTTTGTGAAATATTTTTGCATTGAATGGGGCTGTGTATTTAAAATAATTTTAGTTTATGAATTTATGCTTTTATAATGTTATTTTTAGAGGAAAGATTTTGCTTGGAAAAGCAATAATATTTTGAATGGCTAAAGAAGAAGATATAATTTGGGATTAGTATAAGTCCTTAGAAAAAATATGCTACCAAAAATGATGGTACATTTTCCTTTGATTTGGTACATTTTACTTGCTCTATTAGTACAAAATCAGAAAACTCCATACAAAATTTAAGCGCAGATGTATATGCGCTTAAATAAAAACACGGCTATTGACCGTCTGACATATGCTATTTATATCTTTTGATTGAATTAAGATATAAACACAGCTATTCTACAATCCCTCGGAACTCCGATCGCGGCGACGTCGACTGCTACGACAAAACGAAAATTGGTATTCTGGTTTACGACGTTTCGAGCATAAGTGTTGTTAAGTGTTAAACTATGTTCGAATCAGTGTTAGATAGCGTTTATGCGAAATAATATGTATTTTTTGACAGCACATTTGTGTTTTTGACAGCAAATTTATATTTTCAGCAAGTTTTAGATTAAATTTTCAGAAAGAATATATTAAATGGTTAAAAAATGGATTCTATTGCTGCAGCAGCTTTTTTAGTGGAAAAATAAATGGAAGAACAAAGGAATTTGGACATTAATTTTAATTCATTTTTTTTAAATATGGCTTTCTATTATAAAAAAAGTGCCAACATATATGAAAACGGCATTTGTAGAATACTGTTACCAAGATTCATGTGAGAATACAGTTCGGAAATTAACACCAGCTAAGCTTGGATAGAATGAACCAATTTTGTTTACTTACAAACTACTGGGAATTTTTCAGTGAAACTTTCAGGAAATATTTTTTGGATGATAATTCATCTACCTTCAACGCTTTCAACTATTATTAAATTATAATATTAAAGTTCTCCAAAAGGAGAATTCTGCCGGCTGAGGATTTTTTAAAGCGCGCCCAAAGGCCGGTTACACAAAGAAGTCTTCTACACACACATTGCTTTAACAAGGAATATCTCTTGCGCTATAATCGTCCGCGGGAGCGACTTTTTTATGATCTGTGATAGGATCGTGGTTAATTATATACAAATTTTCCCTTAACACCAGTGGTACATTATTGCGATTCCCACTTTAACTATTAGTAATTTAAAAATAATGAAAAAACTGGACTCCATGAACTCAAGGGCAATGAAAATGCCAACTTTAGTGAAAATAACATTTACAGCTTATTCCAACAAAGTTTCATGCGAAAACCTCTTGCAGTTGGTTTGTTTTACACTATATATTTATAGTAATATGTTATATTGATGCAATCCATGGATGACGCTCCACACTGGTCGCATATCAACAAGTTTTTATGGATCGCAAAACATAAAAGCAAATTTGAGATCCAGGTTGCGATCAATCAAGTCATGAATATGTACATATCGTGTAGCAGGAATTTTGTGACTCGCCAGGACGCGTTGAGCATGAACGGATATAGAAAGTGAGCACGTTTCTTCGATTTGTTAGTTTCTCGTGCAAATGTTTGTAAATCATGTTGCAAGGCGATATTTTAAATCTCTACCTTCAACGCTTTCAACTATTATTAAATTATAATATTAAAGTTCTCCAAAAGGAGAATTCTGCCGGCTGAGGATTTTTTAAAGCGCGCCCAAAGGCCGGTGACACAAAGAAGTCCTCTACACACACATTGCTTTAACAAGGAATATCTCTTGCGCTATAATCGTCCGCGGGAGCGACTTTTTTATGATCTGTGATAGGATCGTGGTTAATTATATACAAATTTTCCCTTAACACCAGTGGTACATTATTGCGATTCCCACTTTAACTATTAGTAATTTAAAAATAATGAAAAAACTGGACTCCATGAACTCAAGGGCAATGAAAATGCCAACTTTAGTGAAAATAACATTTACAGCTTATTCCAACAAAGTTTCATGCGAAAACCTCTTGCAGTTGGTTTGTTTTACACTATATATTTATAGTAATATGTTATATTGATGCAATCCATGGATGACGCTCCACACTGGTCGCATATCAACAAGTTTTTATGGATCGCAAAACATAAAAGCAAATTTGAGATCCAGGTTGCGATCAATCAAGTCATGAATATGTACATATCGTGTAGCAGGAATTTTGTGACTCGCCAGGACGCGTTGAGCATGAACGGATATAGAAAGTGAGCACGTTTCTTCGATTTGTTAGTTTCTCGTGCAAATGTTTGTAAATCATGTTGCAAGGCGATATTTTAAATCTCTAAAAAGACACAGTCAGGCAAAAATGCTTAAAGGAGTACATCTTGGCACAGAAATTATGCCCGACTTGCGCTACCCACTCATATTACATGATCGTAGTAATAATACACAATTAAAATTATTTTCAGAAGCTTTTATTAAACAATAATATATAAATATTGCTAAAAAGGATAATAAATTTTATTATTAAATAAAAGTTCAATACGTTGCAACTCCTTGTACTTATTTCCCTCTATTCAGTCTATTGTACTAAAGCAGATTCCTTTTGTTCACTTATTTTGCAAAGAAAAGGCCAGTAGCATAGCTAAACCAAGCCTGTTTTGTATAATAATGTTGCATAAATTTAAAAATCATAGTTTAATTACATTAAATTGGTAATATTTCCAAAAATAATCAAAATTTCTATTGCCTCCGACACACAAAAGCTGACGGAAAGAATCGCTCCGATAAACTGTCAAAAATCCGATCCATCGTGAACCAGAATGCCGATTTCCGAACTTCGAAAAAATCTGACGTTCATCGGACGTCAATCGAATTGCAGAATGCCATTTGATCCGATTCACCTCCGATGAAAGTGGATCGTAAACCGGAATAGATGTGAAAGGCTCTTGGCAACTTACAATCTGGCATGTCAAGCAGTGTTTATGTGTGAGTGTTTTTTGTGTGTTAGTGCAATCGGCAGTCGTCGTGCTACACGTTCCTGTTGTCGGGCTCGCGGCGACGAAAATCAAAACTTTTTGATATTTGCGTCAATCACCCGACACTCACACATATACACCGCTTAACAATCCAGATTGTAAGTGGCCAAGGGCCTTAAGCATGAGGTTTTACGGAAATATGTATAGAGTTTTAAAAGGAAAATAACTTGGTATATACATATAACTAGAAATCTTCCTGAGTCGACTTAAGCGGTTATTGCTTGTGACAACAGATATATCCAGGGTTTGAAATTGCTTAGCTACTTTTGCTGCATTTCCTTTTGCTTTGCTTTTCCTAACGAAAATTAAATTAGCAAACTCGTACAGCCGAGTAAAAAACGAGAACACGATTCATTCGCTTCAGTTTTCAGCTGAGCCGTGTTTGCTTGTATACTTAGTTAAGCAAAGCAACGCGATTTGGGGGATTTCATTTTACTTCCAGCAATTAGTTGTGTCTTTGCATTTTTTCTGCTTTTGCTTATTTTGCTGAAACGATTTGTTTACGATTTTTTATACATATTTACTTATGTATGTATGTACATATGTACACATAATATGTATGTCCATTTGTAAACATTTTTTCATGTTGAATTCTGCTTAAAAACTAGTTTCAGCAAGATAAGCAACTGTAAGCAAAAATTTACCACTCAACTAATTGCTGGAAGTAAAAGCAACCCTCTTAACTTGAGTTGCTTGGCTTAACTATACAAGCGAACACGACTCAGCTGAACACTGAAGCGAATTATTCGTGTTTTCGTTTTTGGCTCGGCTGAATTCAGCAATAAGCAAAAAACATCGGCTATTGCTGTTTTGTAGCAAGCAAATTCAAACCCTGGATATATCGAGTCCTAACCGCCAAAAAAGTGTAACCAAAAAAATTATCGTTTTTAGCTGGTCGGTTTTCCATTATTCCGGCACGCCCTTAGAAAAATGACATACAGGGGTGTAGAGGGGCTTTCACAGATCCCAAATCTGGAAACAAAGCTTGCCGTCTGGTGAGCTAAAAAAAAGTGGGCGTGGTCCGTCTTTTTGGCCTGATTTCAGTGATATACTTCTTTTTTTGGCGCAAACGATTTTTGAGGGAGCTAGAGGGGGATGAAGTTTAAAAGACCTTTTTTTTTTAAAAAGCCGATATCTTCCAAAACATTCACTCAATTTTTAAAATTAAGGCATCGTTGGAAAGCTTACTTAAATGCCTTTCATATGATGCATAAATATTTCCCTAAATTCCACACAAATTTTGTAAAAACGCTAAAAACTTTAATTTTTGTAATTTTTTTTTGTTTTTTCTTTCTTTTTGTTGAAGTGGCCTTAAAAAACAAAGTAATTTACATTAAAAAGAACGTTAAATTACCTTTCATTTGATATATAATTTGTTACAAAAATTTTGTTAAAAACGTGCAAAACAATTCTTGTTAGTTATGTATAACATCAAGAAAGCATCTATAGCGCGGACAACAGTACTGTTATACAGAAATCCGAACAGCGTTGGCGGTCTTCGGCCGCGCTTAAAAAAAATAACCCCAGCCGCCAGCATTCTACTTCTGCAATAGTATCTATGGCCCGTACAACAGTACGGGGAAAATTCGATTTAATGCGCCAGGACTAAAATTGTTTTGGTTAATTTCTAGGGGTATGGGGGGGAGGGGGGGAGTCGTATAGATCACATGTAAACCATAGGGCGCGAAAATGTATAGTTTATTAATAATAAATCGGTAAAGGTGAAAGGGTCATATTTCCAACTGTCTACCAAAAGGCCCGACTTTACATTAAGGAACCACGGCCCGAAAAAAATGACGGGTCGGCTTTCCATTATTCCGGCACGCCCCACACTGCCGCGACTCCATACAAATGATGGACAAAAATAGGAGTGGTCAGAATTGGCTGGAACTTTACATCTAGAAGTATTATGCCACGCTAATTTCAAAAATGAAATCGGTCTTTCTGTATCGGTTACTCATTTAGAGAAAACCGAGTTTTTCTTGCATTTTTAAATGAAAATAGTCATTGTGAACATGTGTTGATATAAGTGGAAGCAGTCATCAAAGTGGGCTGAAACACCTGAAAGGCTTATGTCACGTCAATTTCAGAAAACAAATCCGTTTTTCAGCATCTGTTACCATTTAATTAAAAACAATTTTTTTTACAATTTTTTCAAAAGGTAAAATAACTAATAATCATCGTAGACATATGTTTATAAAAACCGAAATCGTATTCAGAACTTGTTGAAACTTTACAATTAAAAGGACTAAGATATGCTAATTTCAAAAATGAAATTGATTTTTCGGTACCGGGTACCCATTAAAAAAATTGATTTTTTTTTACATTACTATATGAAAGACAAATAAGGCATAATCATTGCTGATTGCGCTGTTTACGAAAACATGAAGGAGTTGTCAGAATTTATTGAAACTGTACATCTAAAGTTTCTATATTACTCTTATTTTAAAAAAGTAATCGGGTTTTCCGTAACGGGCACCCATTAAAAAAATACCGAGTCATTATTTAAAAATGAAATATGGCATATCATTGTTGCTAAGTGTTCAGAAAAATAGAGTTAATACTTAAAATTTGTCGAAACTTTACTCCCTAAGTGAATACATTACGGTAATTTTAAAAATTAAGTAGGTTTTTCCTTACATGTTAACCTTTAGAAAAAAAAATTCTTGAAAATAAAGCATAATCGCTGTTAAGTAAGTAATAATCGCTGTTATATGTTAATAAAAACATAACTCATCGGTGTTTTATATTTTAAATATTTTTTTTTTTGTGTATATGGGTACAAAATATGTCAAATACAATTTATTCATGAAAAAAGACAATAAAAAAAATATATATAAATTAAAAAATTGGACCTCCCTGATGTGTATACATTTGCACTATGATTTTTGCAAGCTGTTTTTGTTTGGTGCTTAAGCAAAATATTCTTTAAGCAGATAAAGAGTAATAGGTATGTTATTTATTTTTATTTTCCTTTTGTTCGGGCGCTGTAAGGTGTCTCGATTGCATTTATTTGCTTACCCGAATTGGTTAACATATTATTTGTAAACTGGTGTCATATATATATACATATATGTGTAAATCTTCGTATACCTTTGTTTTTGGCTCCCATACCGTGATGCATATTTAAGTATTTTAATTAGCTCATAATTTTTTCATTTCAAATCACCTTGTACCTCTAAAATTTTTTTTTGGCACTTTTAGCTTTCATTCAACACTTTAATTTTGAAAAACGAACCAAAAATTTAGATCTTAGGGCATTCACAAAAAGTATTTTAAATATAGATCAGCCAAAATAATACCAAAAAAGGGCATTTAGTCACTTTTTCAAAATTAAAAATTTTCAAATATTGGAAAAAGGTGGAAGAGATTTCGACTGTTTCTGTTAGTAGGAGGTCCAAACTACCATAAACAAAAAAAAAATTTCATGGAATTTTATGTTTTTTTTTGCCTCCAGTGTTTACTAATTTTCGGATTTTGGTATGTAATCATATATTTATTTATTAATAAAAAAAAATATTTGTATATTTGTTTTTTTCATGGACCATACATTTTTTGGTCTGTCGCATATATCTTTATCAAATTGCAAAAGTTGATCTTTCTAGGAATAAAAAATGTATTTTTAACAAATTTTTAACTGCGGCCACTTTTATGTGCGAAGCGCCGAAATGAAATGGTATGTAGAAAATAGGTGAACTTTGAGGGGGTGTGTGAGGCTAATGTTAATGTTGTTTCGTAGAAGACCCCTTGACAAACAAGGCGTATACAAATTGACTTGCGAATGCCAAAATAGCTATATAGGACGAACAGGACGCCAAATCAAGACGAGATATCGAGAACACGTAAGAGATTACAATAAGAAAATAAGGAAATCATCAACGACAGTGGAATCAAATTTCGCCAACCACATGGCAGAAAATAAATGGACACCCATGAAAATAGGAAAAACAGCTAAAATTCTCCACATACAACACAAGGGAAAACGACTTAACGTATTAGAAAATATGGAGATATACAAACAGAAGACATTCGTAGGTAAAATAATAAATGAACAAATAAACACCGCATCAGATACATTATTTGAACCGCTTAAGCTATTATACCGAAAAGAGGACAGAAAACCTAAAACCGACATAAACAAAACAACACACAAGAGGACAATAACAATGAGGATACAAAAATAGATTTACATACCTAAACGCACAGACTCGCACGCACACACGCATGCACGTCGCCCGAACGCACGAATGCACGAACACACGAACACATCACACGAACACGAAGTACGTGACCAAACGTTGGAAGTTAGTTACTATAAGTACTATCGAACTTACACAAAATAACTCAGAACGAAAAAAGACACTGAAGATGGCGCATATTAGCCGAAACCGGTTTGTCTCCAAACCAAACTTGACAAGGGATGACGGAGGATCGTTCCACAATACATCAAGTTCTTGAAAATAAAAATTGCCAAACACATGTGAAAGTTACCAAGAAACCAACAGCGAAAAAATAACCTATTTTGGTAATTACCAAGTTCGGCAACCGTGCTATAAGTGCTATAAATAGAATTTGAACAAACAAAACCAGTTCTTGCTTTGCATACGTATGTATGTACATGCGGTTGTTTTTATTGCAAACACAACAACAACAAAACAGAAAGCTTGTTTCTTATTAGCTTACATACGGGAGCAGGGATGCCACTAAGAAAATTTTTTTCCTACCAAAAACCTACCAAAATGGCTTCGAGCCTACCAATTTTTTTTTAGGGCCGATTTCGTAATCAAATTAAAAGTTCCTTTAAATTCTAAAGGAGCCTTTAATTTGCTGATCGATTTCATAAAGTATTTTTGAAGATAAAAGTTCCTTTAAAGTTAAATACCCAAAAACGGGCATTTAAGTTATTTAAAGGTTCATTTTGCCAGAAAAAATGTCATTTCTGCAGTCTGTCAAAATCAAATATCAAAAATTTATTAAAATTTTTTAACCGATTTTGTTTGTTGAGTCCTATAATGCAATATTCATCTCTTCCTCTTTTGTGAGGTTGGATGACCGCTTCCTATTTTTTCTGCACAGGGTTTCCAAATTATGCTTCTTTGTTCTTTTTATTTTTTCAAAAAAATAAAATAAAGCCACAATCAAAAAATTTATTTACATATTTTCAGAAAAAAACCAAATGTCAAATTTCAATAAATTTATATTTATTTTTAAATTTATGAAAATCATTTGACGTTAAAGGAGCCTTTTAATTTTATATCGTCGCTGCGCCAACAAAAAGAGCTATACGTTTTTCAGCAACTTTTCAGGAGAGCAAAAAAACCGTTTTCTGGTGATCCTGGAGAATATTTTTTCTAGTTTGAATTGTTAACTAATGATACTACACATATGTAATAGACTTGTGCAATTTTTTTTACTTTTTTTGACCAACCACTTCGCATGAAGCATTTGCGCCGTTTTACAGCACATAGCTCTTTTTACAAATTGTTTAAATTTGCTAGTGGGGGTAAGAAATCGTGAAAGATGTGTATACAATTCTTCGATAGGGTCCGATGAAATTATCGATAGCTTGGAAATGCATTATTTAATTGACCAGTGCCCCTCGTATTTTGAAAATTGGTCACATACGCTATTTTTAAATAATTTTTTTACACAAAAATAACCTGAAATCAAAAAACAATTATACGAAAATAGATGTATAACTGATTTTACAGAGCATTTCTACTACTGAGAGCATATAGCTGTGTTTGATAACTTCTAACCAAAGAAGGATATCAGAAAACGGGAAATGCAGAAATGTGGCTAGCGGATAGCGCTAAATAAATATGTAATAAAAAAAAAATCGAAAAAAAAAACATATAACTGAATTTGTTGGCGCAGCGACGGTATGATTATGAAATCACTCCCACTTTAAAGAACATTTAAATGGCTCTTTAACTAAAAGGCTCCTTTAACAAAAGGAGCTTTAAGAATTTCATTATGAAATCGGCCCTTAATGTGAGATTTAACCATATTCAACAAATTCATTTAGGGCAACTGTGCCAGTAACCGACCACCTTGCAGTAACCGGGCACTTTTGTTTTTTACCGCTGTTTATTTTTTTTTTATTTGAAAATGTTAGTATTAAATTTAATATTATTTGTACAAATTTCAAGTAATTTTAGAATGAGTGATAAAAATGTGAAGGAAAAGAGGAGGAAGCAGCGTTCCCACATAAACAAAAACTTGAGTTGGCGTTTAATGATATTCTGGCAAGGTTGGATTGGGTATTAGTGGCTGTCTCTGCTCGTCCAGTGCGGAGGAAATCAGGATTTACATTTGTGGAATAACATTTGAGGAATAATGAGGAATGAAACGTAAGAAAATTTATTGAGTGAAATAGCGGACATTGTTTCCACTTGGTACAGCAAACACATTTACTACCTAGGTAGGCCTGATGATCATGATTATGTGATACCACATAAAGCTCTTTATTACACACCATGTAGACGGACAACCTTGTTTGCTTCATATAGCGCAAAATGTCAGATGCCTTTCTGTTTTCAATTTCCTGCAGTTGTGTCTGTGGGGGCAAGTGTACTTGAATCTCAAAGAAAGCGCTGGAAGAAGTCTGATGAGGGGATGTGGTGGTCTCCGAAATGGATCCATAACTTCTACCAAAAAATTTTTTTCAATTTTTCTTAATTATAAACTGGCCAATAGCTCATATCGACGGCTGAGAATAAGATCGCCCTATTTCAAAAATTGTTTCAAAAACGCCCTATTCCAAAAATTGTTTGAATAACGTCCTATTTCAGACAATTATTCAAAAACGCCCTATTTCAGAGAAATATATATGGAGTTTTCTCTGAAATAGGGCGTTTTTGAAGCAAAATCTGAAATAGGACGTTATTGAAACAAATTTTCAAATAGGGCGTTTTTGAAGCAAAATCTGAAATAGGACGTTATTCAAACAATTTTTGGAATAGGGCGTTTTTGAAACAATTTTTGAAATAGGGCGATCTTATTCTCAGCCGTCGATATAAAATTCACATAAAATAATTATTAGAATTAAAACGGCCATGTAAAAACGAAAGCGTTTCTATTTAGCAGAGTTCTGTGACAAAACTCTACTGAGAAGACACGTTTTCTCAACAGTGTTGTGGCAAAGTGACAAATGTACGAAATCAGTGATGTTAGTTGAACGAAGGCAAAAACCTACCAAAATTCAAATCGTCCTACCAACCTACCAAAAGGAATAAAACCTACCAGTTTTGGTAGGAAAAGCCCAAAAGTGGCATCCCTGTACGGGAGTGAATTGAATGAAATTCATAGAGGCTATTTTGAAGAGAGGTAACTTAAAAGCCTCAATGAAGCATGGAATATAATGTTGAATGTCCACTATATGATGTCGGTGGGCTGAATCTCATGTTGATGTCAACTTTCGAATCCGGAGGAGAATAGAAATAATAAAGGAGGGAACACAATAAAAGTAAAGTGAATGTTTTAAAAAAATAATGATTGAGTTAAACGTTGAAACTTTTAGGATGGGATGAAGTTACAAACATACATACATACATACATACATACAGGTGAGGCTAATAAAAGTGTGTTAAAAAAGGAATAATGATAATTACTTAACTATTGCTTGTCATTTTATATCAGAAGAAGATTTCAAATTGCGAGTAGCTGTACTGTAGACACAAAAGCTGCTGTCAGATACAAATCATTCCGCAGCTAATATATTGGAAACCTTGCACCATGTTCCATCTGTGATCAAAGCATGCGAGTTACCGTGTTTTGCACCTTCGTTGAATTTAGGTGTGCGAGCAAATTGTTTCTTATTTTAAAGGCAGTACTATTGCATATGAGAAGTTTAAGGCCTCCCTAACATTCAGTAGTCTTCTCTTGGGACAAAACTACAAGAATGATTAGGGATTAGTGATGGGCGAGTCCGAGATGTTTTATTCGATTCTCTCGATTGTTGAAACATCTCGAATGCTCTCGATGGTTTTCATTCGTATTCGAGTCAAGTCGTAAATTGCCGTCAGTCGAAACAATCGCTAAAACATCTGGGACTCGCCAATGATTCCTCTCGTTTTCAAAGCAACCCTACATTTCGGACTCGCTGCAAAAAATACATAACATTTGTTGTTGCCGCTTGAATATCAAAATTGCTTAAAAAAGTATACAGTGGTACAAATCTATTGCCGTTGTCACTGCTCGTAAAATTAATTTGTTTCGTAAGCGTCTCACTTCAGAAAATTTATTAATGTATTAATGTTTAAATAATTAATTGTATTTATTAAGCACGCACTATTTAATTGTGATTGCAAAAATGCAGCGTCTATATATAGCATATTTTTCAATTTGTTTCATTTATTTACATATGTATTTGCCTCACTTCCATTAACAATCCTACTTTCTTCATCAACAACACTCATTCAGTTTATTTTATCAACTAAAACAAATCATCAAAACAACAGCCGGCTCGGAACAGTCGCAAAAACATCTCGCTTGTGTAGTCGAGATGTCATCGAAACAACCTCCGACTCGCCGATTCGGAACAATCGCAAACACATCTCGGTTGTGTAGTCGAGATGTCATCGAAACAACCTCCGACTCGCTGACTTGGAACAATCGCAAAAACATCTCGATTGTGTAGTCGAGGAGCGACTTTTGACTCGATTTTGATTTTGCAACGATGGCGATTCTCTCGATTGTCTAAACATCTCGGACTCGCCCATCACTATTAGGGATAACCATCGATAGTGGAAAAAAACTATCGATAGTGACACGAAAAAAACTATCGATAGTGCCATCGATAGTTTTGCAGCTCTACGTTGGGTAATCGATTACATGGAACGCCCATTAAACAGATTTCGTATGTGACAGTTCTTATGTTGTGCGCTGCTGTGCTATGCAAGTATAACCGAACCTTTAAAAATATTAATAGCGTTTGTTGACGGTAGGAAAGTGAATGAGTTGCAGGAAATTTACCACAAAAGAGCGAGAGGATCAGAGGATGTGAGCGAGAAAAAAGTCTAGCTATTTGTAGGAATCCGCACAGAATTTGTGTGGGTAATTTCCTAGAATGTGTCAAATTGTAAACAGTGTTGCCACAGCCTCAAAAAATTTGGTATCACAAATTGATACATTCATCGTTTTTTCGTATCACCGAAAAATTTGTGAAAAAAAATTTAAATTAATAGAATATGCTACTTTTGGGGTTCTAACCCGTTTAACAATTTGATACCTACATTTTTTTTCGTATCACCGAAAAATTTTTAGAAAAAAATTAAAATTAATAAAGTAAGCTACCTTCGTGGTTTTAACGATATCGTTTTTTTAATAATATAAAAATATAAAGATAATGCTTAAATTTTACATGCAAATAAATATGAATACTTGGGTACTGTACCGAGTAATATAAAAGTTCTATAAAATGCAATGTGTCAAACGAGCTGGGTGGAATTGATTTGGAGTCATTAGGTGAATTCCCGTGGCAGTGATCCAGATCTGGATACAAATTTTGCAAGCAAATGCAACCACAATTTTGTGATCCTGGTATTTATCTGGATCAAAAAAATCTATTACAATCTATACGGATCCGAAATTGATACAGATAAACACCAGGATCACAAAATTCTTGTTGCATTTGCATGCAAACTTCTTATCCTGATCTGGATCACTGCCACGGGAACTCGCCTATTGAATCAATTCTTAAATATTTATCGCACTGTCCTTTAAATCAAAATGCCTGTTATGGGCAGTGGTCCTTCCAAAAGTTTGATAAAAATAAAGGTGTTCCACGCAGGATTACTGTGGATGGGTACGTAGATTTTGCCCTAGAAAGAGGATTATGCGGTCTTTTCAACCAGTTATGCACCAAAATAAAGATATTTTGAAAAAACAAATATTTATATTTCGAAAACTATCGGCCTCCGGACTATTCCGCCTTCAGACATAGGATCGGAGGGCGGTGCAACGCCCCTTTTATAAACGGCTTTTACGCCCCCTGGATCGGTAAAGGAAAGCGTGGCCACGAAAAAAAAACCACGAAGGCATCAATTTGTGATACCAAAATTTTTGAGGTTGTGGCAACACTGTTCCTAAGCGTAATTTTTTACACTAAATAGCATTTCGCACAAATGCGTTTGTTGCACTTTTTCTATCATCTTCAGTTTGACATAAACTAGCATCAGGGTTTGAATTTGCTTGCTGCAAAACAGCAATAGCCAATGTTTTTTGCTTATTGCTGAATTCAGCCGAGCCAAAAACGAAAACACGAATCATTCGCTTCAGTTTTCAGCGGAGTCGTGTTTGCTTGTGTAGTTAAGCCAAGCAACTCAATTTGAGAGAGTTGCTTTTACTTCCAGCAATTAGTTGAGTGGTAAATTTTTGCTTACAGTTGCTTATTTTGCTGAAACTAGTTTTAAGCAGAATTCAACATGAAAAGATGTTTACAAATGGACATACATACATATTATGTGTACATACATACATACATAAGTAAATATGCTTAACCAAATCGTTTCAGCAAAATAAGCAAAAGCAGAAAAAATGCAGACACAACTAATTGCTGGAAGTAAAATGAAATCCCCCAAATCGCGTTGCTTTGCTTAACTATACAAGCAAACACGGCTCAGCTGAAAACTGAAGCGAATGAATCGTGTTCTCGTTTTTTACTCGGCTGGCCGAGTTTGCTAATTTACTTTTCGTTAGCAAAAGCAAATGCAGCAAAAGTAGCTAAGCAATTTCAAACCCTGAATAGCATTCTATCCAAAATCTCACCAAACAGACCTATTCCAAGGCAGCGTTGCGTGATTCGAATCAATTTTGATTTCAAATCAACTTTCAAATAAAGAATCAACTCGATTCGTGATTCAAACTATTTTCAAATCAAAGATAATTTTTATTTGTGATTCATTTCTCAAAAGAATCAAAAATACCCTTTGATTCGTGATTCAAACCATTTTCAAATCAAAGATAAATTTGATTTGTGATTCATTTCTCAAAAGAATCAAAAATACCATTTGATTCGAATCGAAAATTTATTACGAATCTTGATTCAAAATATATTTTTGATTCGAATCAAAATTTTTATTCGAATCAATAATTTGATTCGAATCAAAAATTTTATTCGAATCAAAAATTTATTTAGAATCAAAAATACTGTAGCATATCAGAAATATGCAAGTACATTGTCGGTAACTTAACTGCTTGCCCAGAATGGTGTGGCTGTAGTACGTAGTAAGAGCTGTCAAAAGTTAAAACAGTACAATTGCATTGCAATGCCCACAATGTGTAGCTGTGTCTGTAGCGTGTAGTTGTGGCTGTAGTAGAAGTAGAGTTAACTTTAACTTTATAGCGCGCTACAGTGTGACAGCTCAATTTTTTAATGACGGAAATTCGAAATGAAGGACGAAGAAACGGAAAAATGAATTGAACTTGTAAAAAATAAAGAGTTTTTATGGAATTTAAGGAATCCCCTGTACAAAAATATAAAAAAGATGACATATATGAGATACACTGAGCTACACCATTGTGTTCACATTTTCGAGCGTTGCCACAAAATCAGTCATCAGCTGATGTAGTAAGCTATGTAGTCCGTAGCTGTAGTACAACATTCTGCAAGCAGTAAAACACAAAAATGTATAAAATGCACCAATAACAGCCAAATTGTATGCTGACGCCAAATGTGTACATGTGTATGTATGTATGTACATACATACATATTTCTGATTGTCGTATTTACGTCTGTGCTACGCCGTACGTACATACATACATATGTATGTATGTATGTGCATAGGCACATTATAGGAGTGTTTTATTGGGCATTTCTCTGCTCGCTTATACTCGATTCTGCTCTCTTGGCTGACAGTTTCCATACAAAATGTTAGAGACTTTAAGAGACCTTTAGAGAGTATGCCAGCTACTCATTAAACTGATCTTTACTGATTATGCCAATTATCTTTACTGATTATGCCAATTTTTTCTATTGTCAATAAGTGAAATGGTTTCAAATTTTTGTCAATAGATGTCTCCCCTATCTTCGAATTCAACGCAATACCGTTCATTAGAAAATGTTTTCCAATTCCGTACCAAAGAACGTATATTGTACAATTTACGTTCTTTGTACGTACTTTAACGAACGGTGTTCGAAGATAAGGGAGACATCTATCGATAAAAAGTTGAAGAAATTTCATCAAATAAACACAACTTTTTTCCAATTCCTTTACTTTAACGAACGGTTGTTTAATTTTCTCTTGTTTTTATACCAGTGGTTGTTTTTTTCGCAAGTCTCTAACTCTTGCCCAATCGAATACGGCTTATGTTTATAATCAGACTACATATGTATTCATCTTTTAGCAGCCCTGTATTATATATTTACCTACCTACTTACTCATTGGAATAATTTAAACGCTCTCATAACTGTTCACCTTTTCTCACATAATGTACATACATATTATGCAGGTATAGATATAAAAAATGCCTTTGCCGTTTTTACTTGGCCGTTGCTGCAGTTAGTTAGAATTAACAACTACTTCTAAGCAGATAAAAGTTGAGTAATTAATTAAATATTGTTAACTATAAAAAGGAGTTTTATTTCCTTGATGAACATTTTATGGTGACCCCGACGTGATCGGTAAAAAAAAAAAAAATTAAGTTTTTCGGATAATTGATTATTATCAAATTTAATCGTGAAAGTCGGTGACACGCCTCGCTCGAGTCATAAATATTTCAAGCTAAATGTATTCGGTATTCAATTCTTTGCTAATTGGTATAATAAAGTTGACGTTTCGGACTTTGAACGACATACGAAAAAATGAATAAGTTACGCCAAAAGAGAGGTCATCTCAAGGGCACGTCAACGAGACTCGAAAACTTCCTTGCTGAAGTCAATGCAACAACTTCTATACATGAAATTCGTGCACGACTAGAGAGACTCGATAATAATTACGAACAATTCATGTCGCTCGATATGGAAATGGAGCTATCAGAAGAAGAATGTCCGGAACGGATGAAGGAATTAATAGACTTTGAAGAAAATTATTTTCGTATTAAAGCACGCTATACTACATTGCTGGAAACAAACACAATAAACCCTGATAGTGACCCTTTGAATTCTACCACCTTACAAACTGATGCTTTACAAAAGCTTATAGAATCCCAATCTGCAATTATGGAGAAAATCGCAGCTATTCAACAACCAACACACTTAAACCAAGCAACAACTACGCCACGAAATGATACGCCGTCATCTTTGAACACCAGCGCTCATGTTGCAGATGTACGGCTGCCAAAGTTTAATACACCACTCTTCGAGGGAAAGTATTCAGAGTTCAAATCCTTTATTGATTTATTTGATAGCTGCGTGCACAACAATTCAAATTTGTCTGCAGCACAAAAGCTTCAGTACTTGAAAGGTTTTTTGAAAGGTGATCCCGCAATGCTGATTCGTCACCTTGCTGTGACTGAAGGAAACTACACTGAAGCTCGAGCTAAACTTCAGGAGCGATATGATAAGCCTTCCTTGGTTGTAAATTCGCTTATTACTACATTTTTAAATATTCCTAAGGCTGAACGCTCTCGCGCTACTTCTTTACGTAACGTGTCCAATGTAGCTGACGAAGTTATACGAGGGCTCCGTGTGCAAGGTGTTGACGCGGAAAAAAGAGATCCATGGCTGATTCATTTACTATTGCAAAAGGTCGATCTAGACACTTATCAAGCTTGGGCAGAGCATTGCGGTAAGACAGTTTACCCAGTGTTTCCTACAATTGATCAGCTCTTGAAATTTATAAACGAACGATGCGATGCATTTGAAACTGTGTCGACGTCAGTAAATAAACCTCTTGAAGGCAAAACATCCACAAAATATAAAACTATGCGGTCCTATAACGCATCTTCAAGCAAGTCTTGCTCTGCTTGCTCTCAGCATCATCATCTCTCCTATTGTCCGGTTTTTCTACAAATGGCTGTGACGGAACGCATAAATTTTCTAAAAGAGAAACGGTTATGCTACAACTGTCTAAAGCCTGGTCATTCAGTTCAGGCATGCCCATCCTACACTTGTCAAACTTGCAAGGGAAAACATCACTCGTACATACATGTTAATAAGAACCAAGTGAGCGAAAACACCGTTGCCGCTACTGGCACATCGAAGCAAACTGCTGTGAATCCGACACTGACTACCACAAATGATCCTGTCCAAACAATGCAAGGCGTTAAAAATAAACAAACCTTGACTTTGACTGCGCCGACCATTTCGAGTCCAAACATTCACACTTTGCTACCTACCGCGAAAGTACTAGTGAAAGACAATATAGGAAACTTCCAAACCTGCTATGTGTTGCTAGATTCGGGTTCACAGAACACTTTAGTGACCGAATCGTTGGCCCAAAGACTTGGCCTTCCCAGAAAAGCTGGAAAAATCTATATAACGGGACTAGGAAATATGAAGGCTGGCGCAAGTAAAGGCATTATTGATCTTGAAATCGTCAGCAACACCTCATCTGATATGATTACTATGCAAGGCTATGTTTTTAAGAATTTGACGTCAAAGCTTCCTAATTCACCTATAGCTATACCTTACTGGAATGAAATTAAACACCTACCTTTAGCGGACCCACAATACCATACGCCTAAATCCATTGATATACTAGTGGGCAGCGATTATTTCTTCTCCCTGCTGCGAGAGGGCCAAATAAGAAAAGACGGTAACGTGCTTGCTCAAAATACTGTACTGGGTTGGGTATTATGTGGTCGTAGTAAACTGATGGAATATAACGATTACAGTGTCTGCAATCTTACTACGGAAATTGTTGCTGCCGAAGATCTAAATCAGACTATACGTAAGTTCTGGGAAATTGAGAATATACCCACAGTCAAAATGTCACTAACGAACGAAGATCAGCGAGCAGAGAATATTTATTCCTCAACGACAGTCCGAGTTGACAAACGAAGGTATAGTGTAAGGTTGCCGTTTAAGACACCAATTCCTGATATTGGAGCTTCATATTATGCCGCCTTTAGAAGAATTAATTCCATGGAAAGAAAATTCAATGACAATATGGTAATGAAAAATGACTATGTCGAATTTATGCGTGATTACATGGCGTCAGGCCATATGGAGCGTGTACCAGCAGATAAGTTAAATTTATCACCTCCAAACGTGCTGTATCTTCCTCACCATGCCGTGTTAAAGAGCAGCAGCCTAACAACAAAACTTGGGGTGGTGTTTGATGGATCGAGTAAGACAACTAATGGAAAATCCTTGAACGACAACCAACTAAAGGGTCCAATTTTGCAAAAAGATATAATCTCCGTAATTCTTCGTTTTCGCTGCAAAAAATATTGCTTCGCTGCAGATATTAAACAAATGTTTCGGATGATTGAGGTTCAGGAATGTGATCGCGACTATCAACGAATCCTGTGGCGAGAGTCCCCCGATGAAGAAATTCAGCACTATCGACTTACTACAGTAACATACGGAACCTCATCGGCACCTTACCTTTCAATCCGAACATTACATCAATTAAGCGAAGATGAAAAATTGAACTTCCCGCTGGCGGCTGATGTTATAAAGAATAACTTCTATGTCGATGATTGTATGGCCGGCTCCAACACAATAGCAGATGCCCAATTACTGGTTTCACAAGTAAACAATTTACTTATGGCTGGCGGATTCCAGTTGAGAAAATGGACTAGTAATGATAAAGGAGTTCTGCGCGACATTCCAGAATCTGATAAAATCGAGTCAGTCGTCAACATGCCATCAGACAGTACGGTAAGCTTACTAGGAATTAGTTGGGACCCGCCAACAGACTGCTTTTCCTACAAGGTTGAAAGAAGGGAATTCAATCTCAAAACAAAAAGGAGCATGCTTTCCGAAATATCGAAGCTATATGATCCTCTCGGTTGGATATCACCCGCAGTTTTATCAGTGAAGATAATTATACAAAAACTATGGCTACTAAACCTCGAGTGGGATGACATACTACCAACTGATATCGTTGACCAAAGCAAAACCCTTTTTGAAGAATTTTATTTACTAAATAAGGTAAGCATTCCTAGACTTATCTATTCCACAGAAGAAGACGTACAATTCCATGGGTTCAGTGATGCTTCTACTAACGCCTACGCCGCAGTTGTTTACTGTCGTGTAAAATCACCATCCGGGGCAATATCCACAAGCTTGGTTATGGCTAAAAGCAAGGTTGCTCCAATTTCAAATATTTGAATACCTGATCACTGCTATTGAAATCAAGGATCGACAGATATGGTGCTGGTCTGATAGCAAAATTGTATTGGCCTGGCTGTCGGCACATCCACGGAAATGGAACACCTTCATTAGCAACCGAACATCATATATCCTCAATACTATTCCACAAGCAAAATGGAGATATGTGCCCACTAAAACTAATCCAGCTGATTGTGCAAGCCGAGGTCTTAAATCGTCCACATTAATCGACCACGCACTATGGTTCCAGGGTCCTACCTGGTTACGAGATGAGGAAATACATTGGCCAAAAAAAGATACGGCAAACATAACAACCTTGCAGGAGCTTCGTCCTGTGAAAAAGGTGACGCTAACAAATTTACAATGTGAAATTCATGTCATAGATACAATCAACGAACGTATATCAAGCTGGTCGAAGATGATCCGAGTTCTCGCCTACTGTTTGAGAGCTTGCAATAATTGGAAGGCTAATAACAAGGAGAGAGGCATATTAAACATGGATGAATTGAAGGCGGCTGAAAACCGAATGTACGAATACTATCAAAAGGTCGACTTTTGTGATGCTTATCGAGATATACGAAAAGGTAAGATAGTATCATTTAATAAACACTTAAGACGACTCTCTCCATTTCTGGACTCCACGAACGTACTACGAGTAGGTGGTAGACTCAAAGCTGCTGATTTATGCTACGACAATAAACACCAAATAATTCTTCACAAGGATAGTCCCATAACTTTGAAAATCATTCGCGAGCTTCATCAAAAAAATCTCCATGCTGGTATTACCCTTTTGCTAGCTACACTGCGACAAAAATATTGGATCATTGGAGCGCGAGAACTTGTAAAAACTGTTATTCATAGGTGCGTAGTTTGTCATCGTTACAATGTTCGAGCCAACGAGCAGCTAATGGGCAATCTGCCGAAGTATCGCGTAAACGCTGCCTTTCCATTTTACGAGGTTGGATGTGATTATGCTGGTCCGATCCTTTGCAAACAACACACGGGCCGCAAATCTCCACTTAAAACCTACGTTGCTGTATTCATCTGCCTGGTGACAAAGGCTGTTCATTTGGAAATTGTAAGTAGTCTTAGCACAGAAGCCTTTTTGGCCGCTCTTGACCGATTCGTAGCTCGTCGAGGCTTATGTGCACACATTCACAGTGACAACGCACACTGGGGATTTTGCGGAAAAAAGTCAAATTGTCAACATACTCCTCATGCAATATGCAGTGATATTTTGGAATTTAGACTAAATGGTACAACCAAATCAAAAAGAATTACTCCGATCTGACTGCTAGTTTTTTTTTTATAGCCGTCTCAAACTCAGTACTTGTATGTTTTACCGAACCAACTTAATTTAAACCTAAGAATTTCAAAACGAATAATCTTTTATTATGTGAGCTAACGTTTTTCTTTTTATTTTTTATTTAAAGTAGGATATTTCAGTCGACTAAAATTGAAAAAATAAACTCTGCAGAGACTTAAGTTTTTTTTTTTTGTTTATTTTTATGAACATATAACAAAAATCCCTTTTTTCTCCAAACTCAGTACTTGCCCTCTCCAATTTCTCAAACTCAGTACTTGTATGTTTTACCGAACCAACTTAATTTAAACCTAAGAATTTCAAAACGAATAATCTTTTATTATGTGAGCTAACGTTTTTCTTTTTATTTTTTATTTAAAGTAGGATATTTCAGTCTACTAAAATTGAAAAAATAAACTCTGCAGAGACTTAAGTTTTTTTTTTTGTTTATTTTTATGAACATATAACAAAAATCCCTTTTTCTCCAAACATTTGGACCTGTAATTTTAGCGCCACTTGCCTCCAGTTGGAAATCACTACTAATACATTGTTTCATATCTGTTTTTACATTTTTAATCAATTTCAAGTGCCCCCCCTTTTCAATTTATTGTATTATACAGTACAACATTTTTCAGCTAATTGATTCGCGACTCAATTCTGATAAGGCTCTTTTGTTTAACATAACTCAAGAACCACTAGTCGGATTTTGTTTAAACAAATTTATAAAAATCAAGAATTACTAGTACTTTCATCTGTTTATATAACGCTTCGCTATATAGGCAACAGTTTCCCAGTTATAAATAAATGTATGGAGAAAAAAAAATATTTTTTGCCTAAAAATAATTTTTTTTTTTTTTAATTCATAAAAAATCGAAAACGGTAAAAAAGTTCAAAGTCCTATTATTTTCACGTAAAGTCGCATAACCTATGAACAAAATGATACATAAATCAAGAAAATCGATGAACGCGTTTCGCTTTTATTCACAATTAAGTACAGGTATGGATTAAAAATTATTTTTATTTTTTACTATAGGTCCAAGGGAGGTGGTACCCCTAGGGAGTAGCCGATTTCAATTATTTTTTGTACCGTCAATGTCCTTTATGAGGGTAATTGATATGCGAAGTTTCGTAAAGATATCTTACTTTTTTGAGCTGAAATTAAAATTTGTATTTAAATTTTTTTTTTAATTTTTTACTATAGGTCCAAGGGAGGTACCCCTAGGGAGTGGCCGATTTCAATTATTTTTTGTACCGTCAATGCCCTTTATGAGGGTAACTGATATGCAAAGTTTCGTGAAGATATCTTACTTTTTTCGGCTGAAATTAAAATTTGTATTTAAATGTTTTTTTTTAATTTTTTACTATAGGTCCAAGGGAGGTACCCCTAGGAGTTGACCGATTTCAACCATTTTTGGAAATTTTCTTAACTAGCTCATATATAACCTGTCTGCAAAATTTCAAAGCCCTACGACAACTCCTTCTATTTTTTTCCGCTGAATGTATGGAAGCTTCCCCACTGTGCAACGGCTCGAATTTTGTTGGCGCCGCGAAGAAACTTGGAGATCTACAAAAAGTAATAGAATCTGATTCTACTCATATTTCAAGTTTCCTTTCATCCAAGGGCATACAATGGCACTTCATACCTCCGGGTGCGCCTCACTTTGGAGGAGCTTGTGAAGCTGCTGTCAAAAGCATGAAATTCCACTTAAAACGGGTACTCGGCTAAGCTACCTTAAATTTTGAGGAACTATCGACACTACTTGCTAGAATTGAAGTCGTGTTGAATTCGCGTCCACTTGTGAGCTCCGATTCTGATGACTTGCCGTATATCACTCCAGGCCACTTTTTAATTGGGCGGCCACTAAATGCCATACCAGAAACTGATGTAACTCATCTGAAATCTTCAACTCTTACAAGGTGGAGGCTTATCCAACAATTAACTCAATCCTTTTGGCATCGATGGTCATCTGAATATTTATGTTCATTACAACCGAAATCTAAATGGTTCAAAGAAAACCCAAATCTCGAAACTGGATCGACCGTACTGGTAAAAGAAGAGAATTTACCACCCACTTGCTGGAAATTAGCGCGAGTAATAGAAACCCATACTGGATCCGACGGACTAGTTCGTGTAGCCACCATAAAAACCCAAGCTGGAACCTACAAAAGACCAATAACCAAACTTTATCCTCTGCCTAGAGACTGTTGAACTTCGTGCAAGGCTGGCGGAATGTTTATAATCAGACTACATATCGCCCGTTTTATGCAATAGGGATTTAACTCGAAATTTTCGATTTCTGGGATTTTGCCATATATTTCAATAACTGGGTCGTGCCTTTAAGTCTAGTCTTATAAAATACTCAAAAAGATAAAAATGGCGGAAATAAAAGTGACTTTGTAGTTAGCCGTAGAAGGAAACTATATGAAATTATAAAAGTTTATTTGCGTTTTCCCAAAAAAAAATTTTTTTTGAGTTAAATCCCTATTCCATAAAACGTGCGATATGTATTCATCTTTTAGCAGCCCTGTATTATATATTTACCTACCTACTTACTCATTGGAATAATTTAAACGCTCTCATAACTGTTCACCTTTTCTCACATAATGTACATACATATTATGCAGGTATATACATAAAAAATGCATTTGCCGTTTTTACTTGGCCGTTGCTGCAGTTAGTTAGAATTAACAACTACTTCTAAGCAGATAAAAGTTGAGTAATGAATTAAATATTGTTAACTATAAAAAGGAGTTTTATTTCCTTGATGAACACATTATTTGAAATAAAGTTTTGATTCAAAATAATTTTTTGATTCGAATCAAAAGTTTATTAAGAATCTTAATTCGAAATCAAGTTTGAATCAAGAATCAAAAAAGATTTTTTATTCTTTTGAGAAATGAATCACAAATCAATTTTATCTTTGATTTGAAAATAGTTTGAATCACGAATCAAAGGGTATTTCTGATTCTTTTGTGAAACGAATCACAAATAAAATTTATCTTTGATTTGAAAATAGTTTGAATCACGAATCAAAGGGTATTTCTGATTATTTTTTGAAACGAATCACAAATAAAAATTATCTTTGATTTGAAAATATTTTAAATAAAGAATCAGAAAATATTTTTGATTAGTGATTTAGTCAAATCAAAATCACGCAACCCTGTTCCAAGGCGTCCGGGTCCACTTTCACCCCAACTGGGTACCTGACTTAAAAATCATACTGAAAGGAGCTCTATGTTTCAGTCCTGGTCAACATGTGTAATTTGATACCAATATAACGTAGAGTTACAATAATACCAACATTGCAGTACTTAGAAATGACCACCACCGCCGTTCATATACCCCTAAAACTATGCTATTAAATAATAGCTCATACACTGCTTCATACCAACAACACTGTAGTACTTAGCAGTGACCATCACCACCGGCTCAGTATTTCATTGACTGTCGCAACCGTTTTTATATATATCGCTAGCTTAGAGTGCAAATTGTGTAAGTCCTTTTTTCAAACTTGTAGGAGAAACAAAAAATAAAAAAATTTCAAAATGAAAAAAAAATTTTCTGTTCATATAAAAATGTTGGTTTTACACAATTTTCTTCGCTTTTTGGACTCACACAATTTGCGTATCACTGAATAACAACGAATAGAAATATGACAAGTATCACAGACTTGTTTAGCGTGGTGCGTATTTGATTTTTCTAGCTTTCTACGCTTAAAAACACTTTTTCAAAAAATGGAGTTACACAGTTTGCACTCTAAGCTAGCGATATATGCATAACAGCACGGAAATTCTGTTAGTTTATGGAATGGTTTATATAAGTGATGACAACAGCGCAGATCAAATCAGTCTCCGTAGGTAAGCCAGCGCGAGAGCATACTTCCTCTTGCTGGCTGACTGATCAGAGGAGACGGCGTCAGGGCGCGGGTCATCCATGGCTTGGCCAGATGATGAAGAGAATACGCCGTCATCATCATGACCAAGTGATGGCAGGTCAGCTGCCTTTATGACACACCGCCCATCCGCTGATCAGTCCTGGCTCTGGCCATGGATTGGTGGAGGCGACTAGGGAAAAGAGCATATGTCCTCCCCTTTTTCCGCTGCATTAATCCGTCGGACACAGCTGGTGCACCACCCCCTCCATACCGACACCTACTAGATATCGTGTGATCCATGGAGGAGGTGATGCCTAGCTGAGCCAGTCCAACTGAGTGTCCTTAGATCCTGTAGAAACCAACGACACAATAGGTGTCAATACCGACTCCGGTTTGCTGTTCCACTGCTACTGCTGCTGTTCCGCTGCTACTGGCGTCGCACTGTTGCACCATCGATAACCCCTCTATTAGCTATTGCTAATTAACTTACTCGCCTCTCTCTCTCCGCGCTCTCTCCCTCGTGACGGAAAGCTGCTGCCAACACCTCCAGTCGTGTGTGCGTGTGTTCGACACATACTTATTAGTGTTATTTAGTGGGAGTTTGTGGGACTTCTGCTCGACCTTTGACAAACTGAGCATTATCCCAGCCTTCGGCAAAACCCACCTCATACCAATATTGCTCAGAAATATTCCGGGGTTATCCAGGTCCACTTTTTGACCTATATATGGGGACCCAACCAAGGAATCACAATCAGTGCATTTCTGTGTAAAATCCCTGCTCAACACCTTTAATCTGATACCAACATTGCTCAGAAATATTCCGGGGTTTTCCAGGTCCACATGTTGACCCATATCTGAGGACCCGACCTAGATCTCATAATCAGCATATCTCTATATAAAAGCCCTGCCCTACACCTTTAATTTGATACCAATATTTCTCAGAAATATTCCGCGGTTATCCACATCCACATTTTGACCCATATATGGAGACCTAACCCAGGAATCATAATCACTACATTTTTCAAAAATATTCCGGTGCTATCCAGGTCCACATTTTGACCCATATATGGAACCCGACCTAGTAATCATTATCAGTATATCTCTATGTAAAAGCCCTGCTCAACACCTTTCATTTGGTACCAATATTTCTCAGAAATATTCCGCGGCTATCCACATTCACATTTTGACCCATATATGGAGACCTAACCCAGGAATCATAATCACTACATCTCTATGAAAAAGCCATGTTCAATACCTGTTCAAATGCTGTTGCACGGTGTAATCGACGATAAGCATTATAATCTAATGAAATTTATTTACAGCATTGAATGTGCGACGGCGATGGAAAACGTTGCGGGACTCCCTTTCCCGAGAGGCTAAAAAAACTGTTACCATGAAGAATTATACTCGCAGAAAGGAGAGTGCAATTATGGCCGAATTGGAGTTCTTGTTACCTCATATTAGAAGCACGCACTGCGCAAAGTAAGTTCCTTATTTTAATGGTAGTTAAACTTTCTGTTTATTGTTGTTATCAAATTCATCGTTTAGATTGGCTGACGAGTTGGGTTTACGCGAGAATTACTCCATCACAAGAGACCAGAATTCTGACCTGCAGGAAGAGGACAGTCTAAATAATCTAGTTGATTTGACTGAAGAAGATTGTGATATAAAACCATGTATCAAACAGGATGGTTTTCAATACGATGATGCTGAAGCATGCGATGATTGCTCACAATTTTCCCCACAAGCAAATATTGAAACTGACGGCGATAACAATGAAGTGGAGGTACCAACCCCGAAAATAGAAGAATCCATTAATTCGACATGGAACCGGGAGTTCTGTACAGTAGCACAATTCAAAGGTGGAGAATTTATAAATCCCGTTGAACTTTGTGTGGATGTGGAGGATGATCTTGATCATGAAGCAATAGAAGTTGAGAAAGAAACAGGTGGCGGTGGCAATTCAAGTATGCCTGATGCCAAACCCCAAAGAAGCATGGTAGAGGAATCTTCACAAGAATTGCAGGCGAAAATACTCCAATTTTTGAGTAGTATAGAAAGTCGCGAACGAACCGAGCATGAAACGAAGAACAACGATGACGAAGATCGAATGTTTCTGCTGTCGCTGGTGTCTGATTTGAAACGTGTGCCTGCAGCGAAAAAAATGCGGACAAAAATGGAAATTGTTACGGCTATTGCTAGAGCCAATCAATGTCGATGAACTTAATATGTATATATTAGGTTTACACATAAATACACACATATGCATATATGTACATATGTATCAGAGATCTGCATGAGATAATATTTTGTGATTTAGAGTGTACTCACAAAATTGCGGTGGGAGGATGACCGTAACCATATAATATGCGATTATAATAAACACCGCACATAGGTAAATTTTCAAGTTTTATTTGCATTTGTAGTTATTGGTGACAATTAGTACAGCAAGATTGAATCTTTAATAGTACAACACATACTTATATGAAGATCATATTACATTGTATGTACAGTCTAAATATAACAATTTCAACTTGAAAACTAACAATAAAACATTAAAATTAATTGGTTTACTTTATTTATTTGTAGAAAATTATTTATTTATTTGTAGAAAAATAGTCATATAACACTTTCTTGAAGTTACCTAAGTGCAATCCGCTCCTAATGCTAACAGGGATAAGATTCCAAACTCTTATAGCATTGATGAAAAACAGTCGTGTAGTTATTATAATTAAAACACGGCACAATTAAATTACAGGAACACCCTGATTTTGGAAAAGTTAATTTTTGGTAGAGATAAGACGGTGTTTTCGTACTCATTAGCTTGTATAGGAAAATACAGTTTCTTAAAATAATCAAATATAGGAGCATTCCATTGAAAATGGTAAATTTGTCCCGTAAAAACATTTCGATTTCTGACACATATAGTAGTTTTTCAAATGCAAGCTTCTGGTTTTTGTTTAGAAATTAGCCACATAATATTGATGTACTAGGAACTTTGTCTGATAACCTTTTGGTTTGTCTGTGAAGTGTAAAGATTTATACCATTTGTCCCGTACAAACAATGTAAAAAATTACATTACAGCATTTTTTATTCTTTTGGAAGAACCTTATTTCTAATATTTTTTTGTTTGAGTAAACCTTGATATTAGTGCTACCACATTTAGTTTTTTATTTTTATACTCAGCTGTACTAGCACACAGAGTATTATGGTTTTAATCACATAACGGTGGATTGTAACAGAATGAAATAATCGAGATAGATATAGACTTATATATATCAAAATGATCAGGGTGAAAAGAGAAATCGATTGAGCCATGTCCGTCCATCCGTCTGTAAACACTCTAACTCGTGCAAAATTGAGATATTTTGATGAAATTTGAAATGCAAGTTGGTATCGAGACTGGGACGGTTGGTATTGAAAATGGGCGAAATCGGATCATGACCACGCCCACTTTTCCTATATAGAAAAAATCGGAAATTTGGTATCTCAGTCACTAATATAGCTGGAGCGATGAAATTTTACCCACGTGTTGAGCTCAGGCCCCTCAGGCATGAGTTCCACAATAGACCGGAAACAAAAAATAGAAAAATTTTGGAAAATGGGCGTGGCACCGCCTCTTTTTAGCCAAAGGAATATACGAGATTTCTTAGCCTGTGACTCGACAAATAATTGAGATATTATGACGAAACTTGGTTTATACACTTTTATAGCTTGTGTTAATAGACACGCAAAAATTTATTCAAATCGGTTTATGACCACGCCTTCTTTTTAACAAAGATATTTCTGGAACACCCTTTGGGAATTTGTAACGTGACATCTTTGTAACTACACCTTTTTCAGTTTATATTCAGAAAGTTGCAATTGATATTCAGAAAATTAAAATTCATATTCAGAATTTCCATTTCATATTCAGAAAATTACAATTCATATTCAGAATTTCCATTTCATATTCAGAAAGTTGCAGTTCATATTCAGAAAATTAAAATTGATATTCAGAAAATTACAATTGATATTCAGAAAATTACAATTAATATTCAGAAAATTACAATTCATATTCAGAAAGTTACAGTTCATATTCAGAATTTCCATTTCATATTCAGAAAGTTGCAATTGATATTCAGAAATTTACATTTCATATTCAGAAAGTTACAATTCATATTCAGAAGCTTCATTTCATTTTCAGAAAGTTACAATTGATATTCAGAAAATTTAAATTGATATTCAGAAAATTACAATTGATATATTATATTTTATATTATATTTTTTTAAAAGTTATATTAAATTAATGCGGCCTCGTACAATAAAAATCGACCAGTGTAAATATCGACTGGCTCAAAGTAGATTTGCGTTAAACTTTTGCATTACTCTACTTTTAAAAAAGTTATGAACAAAAATTAGTTGATATGTAAGTATAGGTACTGTGTATCTAAACTAGTTATATAAAAATGTTTATTTGGAAATTGTTTGTAATGGATAAATCCAACACAATTTATTTATGTAATTTATGAATTGTTCGTTACCATTGTTTTGAGATTGGTTGTAATGGATAAATCCAATACAATCTATTTAGGTAATTTATGAATTGTTTGTTACCTTTGTTTTGTTTCTTTTAAAAGTTTTTATTAAACCAAGTGTTTATAACATAACTGAGTTTAAGTGTTTACATTTCATCCAATGGAATCTGTAGTACTGTGGATATATCGACGCTTCCAAACAAAACTGTACTAAGTCTGAAAACTGTGTTTTGCAGGAGAAGCTCTCAAAGTTTAAACTCGATATGAAACTTCGGTTGTATGCTAAGTATATTTTCACTTATAACTTCTGTTTGGATTGAACGACCAACACCAAAACTCGACAATATCAAAGTCAGGGTATGCTTTATTAAAACCGTAAGAAAAAATAAAAATTTGCTACGTGGTTTTTCATGGCAAGCTCTCGAAATTTTTATTCTGTAAAAATCTCGAGTTGTATTATATGTACACTTTTGCTTATAACTTTTGATTGGATTGTCCGATTGATACCAAAATTAGGCAGCATCTAAATTAAGAACCGCTCTACTTGAAAACGCCAAAAACGGGAAAATGTACTAAGTCGACTTAGTACAGTATTGTTTGGAAGCGTCGATATATTCTTTTTATGGCACTTATTGTATTTTGATGGCTTTTAATGTGTTTCGATAATGGGGTGGTCGCTTCTGCCTTTTTTTCATTGTTACGGGTAATTTAGGCAAACATGGACATTATACATATATTCCGTATGAGGTGTAGTAATTTTTGGACATTAACCCGTTTTGATATTGGTGAACTTTTTTTCGGGATACAATTTTACTATTGACTGATGTACATATATGCGAATTGGAGTTTTTGAGTATTTTTAAATTACTTATACCCTGTCGGAAAAACAAGCAACCAAAAAGTATCTTATAATTTCTTATTTTTTCTTTCTTTCTGTCATACCTACAATTGTCCACTTGTTGCATAAATAAAAACATTAGGAACATTGTTTAATAATTTTTAGCAGTTTAATAGCTATTTGCCATAAAGAACAAAACAATAATAAACAAACGCTTATTATAAGGAAAGAACAAATTATGTATTAATTTAATCCTTTAGGATATCACGCATTTTGAAAGCGTCTTTTGGAGCATTAAAGCGAGTAAATAACCTTGTTTGTGGCAGCGCTGCCACTTCGTTGCGCCATTGACCTTGTACTTCCACATCACCATCATAGTGGTCTACTAACGTAGTTGGACAATATTCGAAATCATTTTGTTTTACGAAATTATGGAGAACCACTACAGCCTTCACAATTTTTTCTGCATTATCTGGATGGCATAACATACCGTCGCATAAAAGACGCCACCGCATTGTCATTATCCCAAAAGTATTCTCTATCTTGCATCTTGTTTTCGAAAGGATCTCGTTGAAACGACTTTTATCTTGTGCGAGATATCTGCCTGGGTATGGTCTCATTAAATTTTTGCGAAGCGGAAAAGCAGCATCACCAACGAAGAAGTAGGGCATTGATATACTAGAGCCAGGTAATATTGCACTTTTTGGCAAGTTTATCGTGTTGTTTATAGTTCTGCTGCCAAAAGAGCTGGCTCGCAATACTCCACCATTACTCTGGCTTCCATACGCCCCTATATCAACAGCAGTGAAACAATAATTATGGTCACAAGCAGCAAGCAAAACTATGCTATGATATTTTTTATAGTTAAAGTAGAGTGATCCACAGCCTGGTGGACATCGAATGCGTATGTGCTTGCCATCAATACAGCCAACGCAATGTGGAAGTCCCGTTTTTTTCTCAAATTGATCCGCTATGATTTTATATTCGTTTTCATTGGGTGGAGGCAAATATATAATCCACAATTCATCCCAAATGGCTTCGCAAGTTTCATACACGATATTGCGGACAGTCGTTAGGCCCATCCGAAAGGTCCATGCAATCGTTTGCCATTTCGCACCTTGGGCTAGATACCTATCGAAAGAATATACAAACACAAACAATTTTTTAGAAATTATATGTATGTATATGTAGAGAACATTCCCATCATTAACATTATGAATCAAATCCACCAAAACCTACATCAATGTCAAAACCAGCCGGCACTCCGGTTCGATAGGCGAAGTTCTTGTCAATTTTTTTTCCAACAACGAGCACAACATATTGAACACCTCAACGTTCATTCGTGTCGTCTTGTGGAACTCACCATCGTCATTTGTTTTTATGATTTTATACGCCTGCCCAAAAAATCCATGCGAGTGCCGCTCTTCGTCTGTGTATATTTCCCTGGTCCAAATCCTTGGGCTCCTATAATTTCTGTACTCGTAGTACAATATTCCCAAATCGAAAATCACGATTTCTTCATTACTTAAAGCAGCCATTTAATATACTTATTTTAAAATTCGTTTAAATGGTTTATATTCCCGCCAGCTAAAAAGATAAGAAAAAATGCCATATTTATATACATACATACATATCAGTCAAATGTCAAATAAAGCAGCCACTGCCAACGCTTAAAGCCGGAATTACAATAGCGCTGTGGCTGTGGCAGCGACTGTTTTTCGAAATCAGCTGATTTTTAGAAACTACGGTTTGTAATGAAGCGGCACATAATACAGCAGAGGCAGCTGGCAGCACCGCTCCGTTTAGCCCAAATTCTAAATTCGCTGCCGCTGCCTTGAATCGCAGCCAACTTCAAAGTGTTGATGTGAACTTACGTCTGTTTCCGTACTATGTACAATGTAATATATTTTTTACTAATTTTGTGTTTCCGTACTTTGAATTTAATTTTTACTTAATTGATTTTCACTAGCAAATATTGCTGGCGGGATGAAAAAGCAAAGAAGAAGATAGAGTAGAGGAAAAAATGAAACAATATTGATTATTTTAATTGAAAAATAATACTTCTATATTGCTAGTTGCCTATATTCTCAATGTGAAGAAAATTGGAAAACATACACAATCGTGCTAGTACCGTTTTGTGTTTGTATTGCGTACGTGTGTATTTACAAAAAAAAAATTTCAACAATCGTCAAAGCACTACAGGTGCGGATTTAATTTGTACTGAAGGGGCCCGTCTGTGCTTTAAAAAAGGGCCTATAAGTAGTTAAAAAATTAAAGCGTGAATAACGGGTATTCATGAACATTGATGTGTAAACAGTTTCGAAATCGGATATTTATTCCCTTTTCCTTATTCCTTTTTTTTCCTGTATTTCTATTAAAAGGCGACTGTCGTTTTTGTAATTTTTTGTTGTCATTGTGACTGCTACTATTTTTGTTGGTTTTGTTTGTTTTGGTTTTTGGTTTTTGACTTGAATTTTTTGTTTGTTTTGTTTTGTATTGCTCAGAAACATGCAAGATCATCCGAGTCCACGTTTGACCTATATCTGGAGACCCGGCCTAGGAATCATAAAGAGTAGAGCTCCGTGTAGAAGTCCTGTTCAACATCTTTCATTTGATACAAATATTGCTCAGAAACCTTCAAGGATCATCCGGGTCCTCGTTTTGGCCCATATCGGGATCCGACCTAGGAATCACAAAGAATAGGGCTCCCTGTAGAATCCCTGCTCAAAGCCTTTCGTTTGATATCAATATTGCTCAGAAACATTCTAGGATCATTCAGGTCCTCGTAATGCCCCATATCTTGGGACCCGACATAGGAATCATAAAGAGTAGAGCCCCGTGTAGAATACCTGCTCAGACCCATATCTCCGGACCCGACCTAGGAACCATGAAGTATAGAGCTCCCTGTAGAAGGCCTGCTCAAGATCTTTCATTTGATACCAATTTTGCTCAGAAACCTTCAGGGATCATCCGGGTCCTCGGTTTGACCCATATCTGGAGACCCGGCCTAGGGGTCACAATGAAAAGAGCTTCATATCGAAGTCCTGCTCAAAACCTTTCATTTGATACCAATATTGCTCAGAAAATTAGATAGGTAGATGCAGGGCCGCCGAGAGAAAATCCGGGCCCGGGGTCAAAATAACTAAGGGCCCCCATACTAAATGAACAAATTCTCAAAATCAAAATTCAATGAATATATAGTTACGAACTTTAATTTATCTATACATGGCCGCTGTGGTGCAGTGGGTAGAGTGCTCGCCTGCTATGCCAGGCTTCTGTTTTAGCCACTCAAAAAAAAAAAAAAAATGGACGTGTTTTTGTAGCGTCCGGAACGCAGTTTAAGTGGCTAAAACAGAGGCATTAAACTAAATTTCTGTCGCTAACATACTTTAATCATTAGCTGTAGCCTAAATCTTTCCTTTTATCATAAAACGATACAATATTTCGCGATATTTCTGCCTCAAAAGTTCAAAAAATCGTGCGAACATACCGTCCGAAACGCCCAGGATATACCCATATCGCTGTATAAGAATTTGCATCATACCGAATTTTTCTGTTGCAACAGAAAACGAATTCAAATTTATGCTGCAAAGTCGACGCCAAAAACCAACAATTCCTTAAGTGGGGTGCATACACTTTAAGAGATTTATAAAATTTGTTGAAATTTAAAATGATTGCTATCTACGAAAGGTGATTAAAGGTGTTGTTCGTTTATTTTCTGTAAGCAAAAACTTGGATATCATTTTGAGATTCCCGGGCCCTCTAAAGCCCGGGCCCGGGGCAATTGACCCCCTCAGGCCCCCCCTCTCGTCGGGCCTGGGTAGATGTAGGTATGCCTATCCACACATTTGCAGACATGTTCAAACTTGTTGGTCCTTTTTATTTTGCCTATTTGTCGCATTGTTGCAGAAAACAACAACAACAGCAATATTTGCATTTGCACGACTATGCATGCAAGCATTTGTAAGTACATGCCTAGCTCCCTACCACTGACAATGCCAAGCGATTCACACGGACACAGCAGCGCACTAACACAAAGGTCATTTACGGTTTACACGTTTACGCGTAAACTTTACCTGTTTTTCGAAATTACTCGTAGCTACAGCAAAGATGTTTACACATCAAAAATTGTAAGATCTGCTTAAGTAGGAAAATACGTTTTATAAGGATATAGACCGTTATCTTTCGCCTTTATTTTTATTTAATTAATTTTCCAAAACATCAGTGTACAGCAGGGCTGAAATTTATTGATATTTTTAACGATAAACAAAAAATAATTTTGTTTATGTTGAAACTTTTCATTTTAAAAGCATAAAAAATTAAACAAAATTCAGACTGCTTCAACAAAAATCAAAAAAATTATCAAAATTTTTTTCGTTTCGATAATTGCCGAAACAAAATTTGTTTAAAAATATTGTTTCAGCTGCAAACAAAAAATTGATTACCAAAATAATTTTGTTTTCTGTGCCTATAAAAAAAACTGAAAACCTATCATATAAATATTTATTCATACATACATATGTACATACATATGTATGTATATCTTAGCAACAAACAAACAAACATAAACAAAACGAAATCCTTTTTGTTATTTTGTTTTGATATCAAATTAGCAAAATTAATTGTGATACAATTTTATTGATAATTTTGGAATCGGAAATATTTTGGTTTTGATAAGCAGCAAAGCAATATAAATTTTTGATAATTTTTTTATATGTTTATTGAAACAATTTTTTTTTTTGTTTATTTTGTTCAGAAGCCTTGGTGTACAGTTCCAATTTTGCATATGGCTTCCCGTGAAGACTACCATATTTGCAAACTAAATCACTAATGCCCCCTAATCCGTAAAATGAAAATGTAAATGAAAAATTTTGGAAGCATAAGTTCTTGTTATACATATTTATTTTTGATTCAGTCAACAAGATTTTAAACAATTAATGGAATTGTATAAACATATAACAAATTTTCGTAATATATGCACATGAATATGTAGTCGTATGTATGTGTGTGAATAGTATCCGCTAAATCAAACTCAAAATCTGGATTTTCCATAAACCGGCCTACAGAAACATCTCTAGCGGCTTTTTCGAATTCCATTCCAAAATAGTCTACTTTAACTGGAAAATTACCGTTAAACCTGAATGCCATCAAATCGCTTGCAATGAACATAGTTTTTTACCTCCCCTTAAAATTTGGTGTTGATAGATGTGGAGTTCTTATTCCGAAAATATAACGCGGTTTTTTACACTGTGACTTTTCGGTGGCACAAGTAACTTCATTCAGATCTATTTTGAAATTAAAAATTCCATATATATTTCTCTGAAATAGGGCGTTTTTGAATAATTGTCTGAAATAGGACGTTATTGAAACAAATCTGAAATAGGACGTTATCCAAACAATTTTTGGAATAGGGCGTTTTTGAAACAATTTTTGAAATAGGGCGATCTTATTCTCAGCCGTCGATATGCATATGTACATACACAAGGATGGGCATTTTTGCATTACAATTCAAAGTGCATTACCATTTAATAGTGAATGGGAATGCAAATGTGGTTTGCACCGTCAATCAAAAATTAGTGCGAGTGATTTGCACTATCACTCATCATTATTATCAGGAATTTTCTAAGCCTAACTTCCCATGGCAAATAAGCCTTGTAAATAAGGTTTCCTCTCAGTGAAGGTCCTTACAGTCCTTACAGTCTGATGACATCAACACATAAAAATCAGCCTTTGCCCATGCAACTTTTGTTTTAATGCTCTTGGTCGGTTTACTTACGTTCGAATGAAATGTCGCTTAGTCTTAGCAATTTATGTACAAGTATTATTTATGTAAATTCACCTGTGTAATATTACGCTTATTCCTCTTCTTTCGTCGCACAAACAACACACCCTCGATATTGTTTTATGGTATACAAATTCTCAGGAACAACAAAATATCCCATACATATGTATGTATGTATGTATAAAAACCCAAAATTCAAAATATAATTCAATTTCAAATTTAAATCCGCTCATGATTTTTTTATGTCACTTTCGAAATATTCATATAAGCCTGCCTCACTCTAATGATAATATGTCTGTACTGTAATGTTTTCCTACGGTACTAGCTTTTGTTAGAAATATAGAAGTATACAATTGCACCTGGTTCGCATAAACCAAGGATCATGGTAGACCAGCCCTGTCCCGTACAAACACAACTTTTTTAAGATTTTTCACACATACACGAATATTTCAAAAGCAAGTTTCTGCTTTTAGTAAGAATTTTATCAAACAGTAATAATGCACCAGATATTTTGTTGTTTAACATTTTGGTGTGCCTTTAATTCAAATCCAAAACTGTAAAAATTCGTACAATTTGTCCCGTACAAACTAGGGCTTACGATTCGATCTCGAGCAGTGTCGAGAAATTCGAGGATCGAGAAAACCGAGACTCGGGTTCTCGATTAAATCTCGTTTCTCGGATTTCTCGATAACATATTATGTATATTGTGTAAAAAAAATGTGAATATCAAAAATTTGTCGCATGTCATTGGAAAGAAAAAATTTTACATATATTATGAAATTTTAATTGTATTTCACAGTCATCGACTAACTCTCGCCGTGTATAGACGTGTATTCAAGTGCTCAGCTTAGTTAATCGCAGTACAAACAAACACGTGTCTATTTCTACATATCACACTCCGCTTTACTACTTACATTCGCAATATCATCCAATCATTTCAACCAATCAAAAGCGACGTAAAACCAACAACAACATGCCACCTGAGCCGCCTGACAGAGGGGCAAACAGGGCCCGAATCGTCACATACGTGATCGTATAACTCGTCACGTAAAAACTAGCATTTCGGATTATGACATACGTGATCGTATAACTCGATACGTAAAAATGCAATTTTTGGATTGTCACATACGTGAACGTATTATCAGTTTCGTAATTTGGTATTATGACAATTGTGAATGGGTAAGCTTTCGAGCTCGTTCGTTCGTATTGTTATACGATCACAAATTTTAAAGCGGGATCAAACGTAATCGAGGAAAAAATGTAAGTTTATTCAAAAATAAATATAAATATAATATTTTAACTAATATTTGAGTTATCTAAGGGCCAACTATAAAAAATTGAATCCCAAACAAAAGGAACTAATGGCGGAGTTTATGTCGGACGACCACGTTTACCGAAGGAGAACGAGGAAAGGGCTAAGCTATTGCATAAAATGAGACGTGGAACTAGCGCCATACGCGAAATACGCAGACACAGAATTCATACAGAAGATGCGTTTGCAACAGAAGATTGAAAGGTATGTAGTTTTTCATTTTCGTTTCTCCAAACCGAACTCAATTGTCCTTACACTGTGCATTATCTTTAATCGTATATGATGTTTTTATATGCTAATTTCAGCGACAAGGAGCATATGGAGAAAGTTAAGCGAATCTATCAAGAGGCGGCAATGCAACAAGGTGAACTCAATGAATTGGAACACCTTCAGGACTTTTGACATTATCCTTTAATACACCCATTCGTGTCACTCACCATTTGATGTATATCAAATTTTAAAACTGCAATATTAAATATGTATGTATTTATGTATATTTGATACAAAATAAAGAAAAAACTTTGAATTTTACAAAGGCAAACAAAAACATAAAATTAAATTATTATTTTCTTATTCGTATTGCGTGGAGTATTTGCACGCCGTTGCACTTGTGCGCTCATTTGGCTAAATGGTTCAGTACTATTGTATGCCTTCAGAAGACTGGGCACCAGTGCAGCATCTTTATGAAAGCCCGGATGCTCCGTATTTATATAAGCTAACTCTATAGCTACCAAATTTTCCACCATCACGTTGGTGGATGGTAAGCGCCGACGTAGCAGCTGTGTAACAACATCAACGATCTCATGCAATTTCGGGAAACTAAATGAAAAAAGTAAATTATTTTATTTGATTCCATTCTCCGGTTGTTTTCTTTTTTGTTTTAACTTACCGCAGCATCTCCTGTTGCACCTCATTGCCACAATGTTGCACTATGCGTTGCATTTCCTCGTGTATCAATTCAACACAACGCAATGACGGCTCTTCTAGGCGTCGTATTTGCCGTTTTACTAGCAATTCGAATGATACTTCGGGCACAAACAATGCCGGTCTTGGGCCAGTTGCATTACGTATAGCCGTCAGTATGTCCATTTTACTTAAGCCAGCCAGTGGATGTATGGAATCGATCGTGCGACCGAAGGTCTCATGGAAAATATAACAAATACACGCACCACTGCACAACTCTGTTGTTTCTATACTCCTAGCCGTGCCCTCAATTGTGCAGCAGTAGGCGCTAGCAAATTTAGTTATTATTTGCAATAGCGTTTGGCTTTTATCAGAAACGTCTTCGCCATATGAATGGAGCAACGATTGAAATTGTGATGACATAACGTTAACGCGCGTCTGCAAAAAGTAAAAATGTATGTATGTAATCTAAATAACTTAAAATATATTATATGAAACATTTGGTTTATACCTTCAAATCTGGCAAGCAATCACGTATGTGATGCTGTGACGCATAAGCAAATGATTTAAGGTTTTCGCCAAATAAGGTGTACCGTTGCGGGTAGCCAATGTTGGATTTTTTCCGTTGTAGAAAAGCTGCTTCATCCTTCAGCTGATCATTGATTTGTTTCTGATCAATGATATCTTGCTGCGATCGATTCACCACGCCAATAATGCCCAATTTCACTGTTATCACACGACCGCATAATATATTAATAGCATCCGTGTCCGCATCCATGAGATCGAGTTTGGTGACAACCGCCAATGTGCGTCGACCATCGGGATCACATTCTTTGGCCAAATTGAGTGCCTCGCTTTTTGCCATATCTGTGTTGGCCGCTATTACAACCAATATTATTGAATTGGGATTATCAATGTATTTCAATACCAAGTCTTTAATTTGTGCTTCAATATGGTTTGGTTGATCGCCCACTGGTACTTTGGTGATGCCAGGCAAATGGTTTCGGCTGTGTTGTGGAAGTTGTGACGGCTGTTGGTGGTTTTGTTGCTACTGCAGCTGATGGTTGCCAAAGCTGATGGATGGATGAGATTCGCCTCAAGTAGCAGATGCATAAGGCAATCAATACACACCAATTTCGATTGGTGTTTCGGCAACACCCACAGCCACAGCCTCAGCCTTTACTTACAGCGCTGTGGTATCATCATAAAATTTTAGATACCTACACTCTTCTTCGCTTGTATTTAGTTTATTATTAAATATATGTACAAACAAATTCACTGCTTTTGTTTTTACTTTTTTATTTATTATTTGTGACACTTCTACATCTATTGTGAACTAAGAGTGTGGTCCACAGGGAGGTTATTTGCAAAAACCATTGTGAACTCGAAAACCAATTTCGATACGATAGCTATCGTATGTTATAATGCCATTTAGCAAATACGTGAGACGTATCACGGAATTATTTTTCGTATCGAATTCCATCCGTGATCGTATGTGACGATTCGACCCCAGGTTTTCACTATTAAGTGACGAAAGTGATTCTTTCGATTACTTAAATGCTTAAAAGGTATAAAAAAAAAAACTTAGTATAAATCAAATTAATTAAGGCATATAAAAAATCTAAGAAGGTACTAAGATTAGGCAAAAAAAAATTTTTTTCATAAGATGATCGCCGCTGCTCCTGCTGCCAATGGCCTCCGCTGCTTTCCTCCTGTTGTGATATAAGCATGTATGTATGAGTGTGTTCAATCTTCTCCTCTTTTGTATGTTTGATGTTCGCTTCTGTTATATGTTCTCCTCTTTTGTCTCAAAAATGTTAATTGTGCATGCCAGTATGTATGTTGATGCCGGCTGTGATTTAGGCCACAAACTCCAGTTTTCACAAATTATTTTTCATGTTTGTAAGTATGTATATGCGTATGTGTGGGTATATATGTATATCTCCGTGCGCAGTGAAAGTAATTATGATTTTGGTGGTCGGCTGGGATTTGAACCACTAACCCAGAATCCTCTAACAAATGCTGGTTCGATACAATCGATATTTGGGTGTTCGTTGTATATATGTACGTATGCTAGTATGTATATGGCTATGAGGTGACTTGGCCAATTTGGAGTTCGGCCGTTAGTATGCACGCATTTGCATGGACTCAGAAGTGCTTTATTAAACCGAATATAATTGAGTGGTGATGGTAGCAAAAGTATTGGTACGTGGTATGTGTGTATGTTGTTGTTATGTGTGGCGTCTCTAATTTTGTGGTGGGAACGGGTGAAATTTTTTTTTTCTCTGGCCCAATACTGGGGGAGGTCCTTTAATGGCGACCAGAAAAGACGAGAAGGATCGCCTAAAAATTTTTTTTCTTCTCAACATCTGTATGTATGCACATAGCAATATATGTACATATGGGCTAATCCTGGGTAACGCACGCGACATTCGTACGCATATAATCAATGATAAAGGAGGGAAACAACGAGAAGATTACATGTTTATTTTATCTAATGCAAAGCACTACCAGAGTACTACATTCACGAGAAAATTTAAGCTGGAGTAACAGTTAAGTTCTGATATACACGCAAATATATAGTGGTAACGCACGCGACAAAAAATAGAAGTTATTTTTTAATGTGTCTGGAAGTATGCAAAATTTAGCGAATTTTGCACAATAACATATTTACTAAAAATGAGGAAATGAAGTTCGAAGAGTACCTTAGGTTCGTAGATTTACGAAATTTTAAAAATATTTCTCTAATTTTGTTTATGGACTATAATAGTAGTACTCACGCGACAGTAACGCACGCGACAAAATTTCCAAATGAAAAAATATAAAACAAACATTTTTTTTAATTCTCATTTTTAATGAATTTTTAGCAAAAAATGAATAAAAAAGTACATTTAAAGTATTTTGATAGAATAAGTAAAAAATAACTTAAAACTAGGTACGTTGTACTTTAATTTTTTCTTCGGCGAATAAGCTGTTCGAGCAACCTCAATAAAGTCGCCACCGATAATGTTTGGAACACTTTTCCATAACTTAAAGAGATAAAGTTTGTATCGGAGATGCCACGCCCCCTTTTCCAATAGCTCCCATTTGACATTTTTTATGTCCCTACAAATTTCCAGGGCCCTACCATGAACACTTCCAGAGATATTGAGTATAAAAAAATTGGGATATATGGGAGGTGCCACGCCCTTTTTTGTAATAACGCTCATCTCTATTTGTGAGCTTGGCATCTCGTTAGTATATCATCCCAAGTTCTAAGCCTTACAAAGAATATTTTCAGAAATACGTATACAGTATGAAACGTTTTGTTTGTATGGGAGGTGCCACGCCCTTTTAACTTTTTTGAAATTATTTTCCAATAGAACTTTCTCCAGACAATACTAAACTCAACAAAAAAAGAATTATCGAAATCGTTCCATCCGTTCAGGCGTGACCAAGGAAATAGTGATCCATTTTTATACATAGATAGATGGAATTTTTGCACTTACGGTAACGCACGCGACAAATTTAAAACACACATAAAGTGGCAACATTCAGCTTTCGGACGACACTGACTTTGTTTTTGGAAAAAGGTACACAAGCTTACTTTGTCACTGAAATTTCTTTTTATTTGAAGTGGTTTCCTAGGTTTAATAACTATTTATATAGTTTTTTGGTAACGCACGCGACAAAAGGATAAGCGAAAATTTAAAGTAAAAAAACTCCTTTATTCTTACTAGCTTCGCAAATTTTATACTGTTATATTAAAATACGTTCTAAGTAGAATGATTAGAGCGTGTAACAATAACATAACTCTCTTTTCAATAAACTAAACCCGCGAAGAAAAAAAATGATACTTTGCTAATAAAAAAGCCTTAGTGAAAATTATTTTTTTGCCGATTTTTCTCAGCCTGAGTTTAAGAACGAATAGAAAATGCTTATGTTTTTCTAACATATACATGTATTATCTTCACTAACAAATACCTAAAAAAAAGTTCGGACCATTTTTAATTTCATGCTCTTGGTTGACTTTTTCAGGATTAGCCCATATGCATGTATGCCAGTGTGAATATACCAACATATGTACGTCTATCTGTCGCCCTACAAGTCGTGAATTTTAACCTTCATTTCCTCTTACCTCTAATCCTTTGGATACTCCTGCTGCTGGAAAGTTAGTGTCCTGTACCCGGCTATGTAGTATGTAGCGGTCATATGACCAACACAGTGGAGTGGGATTGTTGACTCCGCGCAAAACTTTTTCTTTTTAAATTTTTATTTTAGTTTTAATTATTCTAAGGCACTTTCAAATTATTTCACTGTTTTTATGTTCTGCTTTTCTATAAAACTCTATATATTTAAACTTTCAACACTACTTTTTTTTTTTTTTTACACACTTTTTCTTTTTCTTTATCACTGCGAAACAGCTAATACCGCGCACGGACCGCAACTTCAACATTCTATCCCGTTTGTCTTTTTTGCCTCCCTTTTATATCCTCCGAACAATAAAAGGGATTAACGGGCTTATATACCTAACAAAACGCTACTTTCTTCCAAGGAACGTTAACACGTACACATATATAGGCTCACATACAAATACATCTATTCCGTGTTCGATCTGAGGTTTGAAGATCAGACATTAACATAACCACAACATTGAACATACAGAACGCTGTTACTAACAGAACCTCATTCGAACCAATTCACACATTCACACAAACCTTCACTCAGATACAAATTTTACATTTTGTGGCAAAGGCTGTCGTTACAGGCTCGCAGCCGTCGATGGTGCCTGCATCATGGAACGAGTGCGTAAAAGGAATCTAGACGCAGCCTTTATATCCTTCCTTGTACCCAACGTGTGGCCTCGACCCACGACCTAAAGCCGGGCACTTAAGACCTATATTGTCTGCTTCTACTCTACTTCACACACACGTTTACTTCTACATTGCGTCTGCTTGTACATGCATGCATATGAATCTATCTTACACTATCACAGTTTGCGTATGTATATCCTAATGGTCCGGTTGATAAAATAAAATAAATAAATAATTGCAGAAATAATCACAAAAAGTCAAATACATAAGTAAATAAATAAATAAATAAATAGTCAAATAAATATCACAGATTTCAACTGAAAGTCAGAAATAAAAAAATATCACAGATAAAGCTCAAAATAAATAAATAAATAAATATCACAGATGCAACTTAAATATAAATAAAATATCACCGATAGCATATCAAAATATAACATAGTCAATATTATAATACTAATATTATGTCAAGTATGACTAGAAGACACTGTAATTACCTATACAAGTATATATTTGGACACAACATGACAAGAATCTAATACAAACAGATAAATACGTTTTTACACATATCACAACAGATAAACCGTGACACTTATGCTACAAAAATATCTTTGGCGTGGTATACCCCGATTTTCTTTCCACTCATGTCTCCCAGTTCATACAGTGAATTACCGATTTCTTTTAATATAATGCATTTAACTTGCTTGGGAGCCAACTTAGCGTTATAATTGTCAATTAGGGAACTCTGTTTGAAATTACGGCGGTATACCACTTGTCCTACACTAAACTTCACTTCTCTGCTTCTCGTGTTGTAAACCTTTGCGCTACGCTCATGGGCTAGTTTCAACTCCTTTATTATTTTCTCCCTTATGACCTGTATGCTGTCCTTCCCAGAGAGGACTTCGCATTCACCATCCCTGAGCGCACCTAGTTTCCTATAGAGCTCGTATGACGAGGCATGTTGGATCATTGGCAGTCCAAAAAGCGCTGCATATGGGGATCTGCCAATCGCGGAATGTGTTGCGCTACGTAATGCAAACGCTGCATCACTGACATAATGGTCCCAATTCTTTTGGTGATCTTTATTGGATGATCGCAACATTTGTAATACGGATCTATTCACTCTTTCAGCAGCATTGCCTTGGGGTGAATAGAATGCCGTTTTTACATGATTAGTACCATATTTAGCTACAAAATATTTAAATGATTCTGACACAAATTGCTTGCCATTGTCAGAGTGTATATATTCTGGCACACCAAACATATGGAAAACGTCAGTTTCTAAAAATTTTATAACATCCGCTGATGTAGCCTTGCGCATAGGTTTCAAAAACACGAATTTGGAAAAGTGATCAAGACAAACAAACAAATAGACGTTACCACTAGACGTACGCGGATAAGGACCCATAAAATCTATATACAGACGCTGAAAAGGTCGCTCTGTTATATGTTGCTTGCCCATCGTAGGTCTTTTGAAAGCATTTTGCGTTTTGTTGGTTTTGCAGTTTTCGCAGTTGTTAACATACAACTGCACGTCAGTAATCATACCAGGGCAATAGTATTTTTCTCTGATCTTACTTAATGTCTTATGTATGCCACCATGTCCTGCAGATGGTGAGGCATGTGACGCTTCTACCAGACCCTGCCGCAACTCAGTCGGCACCCAAAGTTTCCAGGCGTGGTCCTCTTGGGTTTCGTCACCACGGTTAAACTGAGTCCTTTTGTACACGTATCCGTCTGATATGCAGAGGTCAGGTAATTTCGTTTCGTTGTCTGTTATCGTACTCTTTAGTTCATTGTATTCTGTCGTGTTGAAAAATGGTGAGTCTAAGCATATGTCTAATACACGGTCATTTAAATTTATTTCAGCCATATCCGCACGCGATAACGCATCTGGCACAACGTTCTGAGAGCCTTTGCGGTGTTCGATTTCAAAGTTAAATGCTTGCAATTTTAGGCTCCATCTTGCTAGCCGACCAGACAAATCCTTCTGGTTCATCAACCACTTTAGGCTAGCGTGATCTGTGATGACCGTGAACGGCAATCCTTCTACATATGGCCGGAAGCGTTTGATGCTCAACACCGCGGCATAGCATTCTAACTCCGTGATGCTGTAATTGCGTTGAGCACGGTTCAGTTTAGCAGACATGTAGGCTATCGGTCGTTCGTTGTTTTCGTCATCGTATTGGAACAGCACTCCGCCAACTCCGTCAGTCGATGCGTCACACTGTATGTAAAATCGTCTGTCGAAGTCGGGGTGTGTCAGTACTGGTGCGGATATGAGGCTTTTCTTTAAAGTTTCGAACGCCTCTTTTGCTTCGTCCGTCAGTGCAAATTTTTTGATTTTGTCTTTTGTTAGACATTCGTGAAGCGGTGCTGCAATTGTGGCATAATCCTTTATAAACCGTCGGTACCACCCTGTCATCCCTAGGAACCTCCTAAGTTGCTTTGGGGTCTTGGGCTCAGGAAAATCACGCATTGCGGCAACTTTGTTGAGATCAGTGCGAATGCACCCATTTCCCACTACGTAACCTAGATATCTAACTTCTTTGAAACAGAACTTACTTTTTTCAACGTTTATTGTTAGTTTGGCCTCGCGTAAACATTTAGCGACCTTTTCTAACAAACACAAATGTGACAAAAAATCATCCGAACATACAAGCAAATCATCTAAATACACAAACACTGACTCACGTAAACTAGCGGGTATTACCTTGTCCATAAGTCTGCACATTCTTTGTGCAGCATTGCGCAACCCGAATGGCATGACTGTAAAGTGGTAAAGAGGCCTACCAGGTACAGTAAAGGCTGTTTTTTCCCGTGATCTTTTTTCAAGGGGTATTTGCCAAAAAGCGTCTTTCAAGTCTATCGCAGAAATGTATCGCGTATTTTGCAGGCGACTCAAAATACCATCAATGTGCGGAAGCGGGTAAGCATCTTTAATGGTACGCGCGTTTAACTTTCTGGCATCTAAACACAATCGATTTTTCGTACCCTTGATAACTAGCGAGACTGGCGAGCTCCAGCTGCTGTTACTTTCTTCGATTACACCTAGTTCCAACATCCTGTCAAGCTCACTATACACAAGTTTTTGGATAGCTGGTGATATTGGATAAAACCTTTGTTTCACCGGAAAATGTTCATCGGTGACTTCAATTATATGTTCTTCTATATCCGTTTTATCTAATCCCAATACTGCAAAAGAGGGAAATTTGGCTTTTACCAATTGCAAAGCTGCTTCTTCTTGTGTAGTGAGCGTATGTTGTACCGCTTCGAATGATAAATCGCCTTCAGAGGGACGAGCTCTGAAACGACAACCTTTCCTTTCACATCATTCACTCTACTAATGACATTCATTCCAAACACATGCCAAAAATCAACACCTAAATACACTTCCTGTGTTAAACCAGGTACGATGAGAAACTCCATGTCTCTAGTCATGTCATCCCATTCAACTGGCAGTGTTACAACACCTGTAACTGCCGTTTCTCCCCCGTTAGCCGTTCGAATATTTTGGCCTTTGATAGGCATCACTAAATTTTCTTTGCCTTTCAGCAACTCTGCACAATTCTTACCTAAGCAGCTTTCTCCTGCTCCAGAGTCAAGGAGTGCTAAAATCTCCTGCCCACCTATTCTTGTTTTTGCAAAAAATCTGTTGTCTCCTTTTATAGTTACTATAGTGGAGATTATCTTATTCTGTATTCTTTTAAAGTTCTTTTTCTTTTCTCTCATTTTCTGTATTTTCATATAATTTCTTTTATGTCTTTTATAATTTCTTCTCCAAAAATACGCTTTCTCGCTTCCTCATATTCTAATTTTCTTTGATGTAAACTTTTTCTTTCAGGTACCTTAACTTTCTCTATTTCACTTTCTTTCGCATTTCTTTCTTCCTCATTGGATTTTTGCCTACTCAAGATTCTTAATTTTTGGCTTCCGGGTGCATTTTCTTCTGGCCCGAGTCCCCGGAGTACCCTACCATTTTGGAGTTTCCCATCCCTGGTTTAAACACACAAAAGGACGAATTACTACCACACGAAAAACAACACATATCATGAAAATGAGACTTGCACCTATTCTCTTTTTGCGCCTCTGATGGATTTTTCTCAAAATAATCCACAGGCATACCACAGTTAAAACACAACATTAAGTGGAATGGGGATGGACAAAAGGCTTTTATATTCGACGAAGACATATTGGGGTTACATGTCATAGACACATTATGGACATGGCTGGTTCCTGGCTTGCTATGTCTCACCCTACCAATCTCTTCTATTTCTTTTTCTCTTTCCTCAGTTTTGGTCATATTTGCACACTCCTGAAACTCTAACTCATGTACTGGTTTGGCCCTGGTCATGTTTTCCTTCATGACCCTCTCTGCTCTTTTGCATTCACTTTTGAGTTCGGCCAGAGACTCAATTTTTGCTGCAAAGGTGAGATTTGCCAGGTAAGGCTTGAGGTTGCTCCTGATAATATTAACCAGTTCTTTTTCGGGAATTTTCTTCCTTAATCTAAATGTCAAATTGTGAACCTCGCTATAGAATTCGTCAAAAGACTCCTGAATCTGCTGTTTCCTCTCCATAATTTCCCTGATAATCTCGTAGTCCGACTCGGCCGTCTTGAAGTGGCTTAGCATCTCGGCTTTAAGCTCCGGGTAGCCGAAGGTGGGATCATCCTCGTGATCTTCCAGCACTTGCCAATACCACTTCAAGGCGGTACCGGTGACTATACAGTGAAAATCCGTAAAAAGTTGGTGTAATGATAAGTTGTGTTGTTGTCGCAATTTTTCTACTCGGAAAATGAAGCTTTCAACAGTTATACCCTTGTTTGTTCCGTCAAATTTCACATGCCATTTGTCGAGGTCAATTTTCTTCCAGGCGCGTGGACCATCTTCGCGTGTTCGGTCGCGCTGACTTTCTTCTGACCTTCTATGCGTGTCCTCTGGAGTAGATTCCCTGTTTGGCCGATTGGTGTGCATGGAGGTCTCCACCCCAGAAACCCGTTCGCTGAGACTTGCCATCTGGCTTCGCATATTGCGGACTTCCACCATGCACTGAGCCATCATATCGCCCTGTTGCGCCATCATCCGTACTAGTGGCTCAGCTCTATCAGGTTCAGCTCTCTTTTCAGCCGGCTTTGAGCACCCAGCGCCCGAATCCCCAGGCGGTGAACCTCCCTGTTCATCATCAGACATTTCAAAAAGTTGGTCTAATTTCCGTGAGAAATCTAAACTATTGTTCGTGGTATTTATGGATACCTCTTCCCTAACCGTTAACACGGGGTAATCTCTTCTACCTGCTGCGCTAAAAACCCTGGCCGTACTCCGGCTAAAATAATCAGTGGGCCTAACCTCGACTTGCAGAGGAATCCCAGTATCTATTTGATTCAATAGGGCACCTACGTATTGGTTTTCCAGTGCCCTCGCAACGCTACGGGTTACTCTACGATTGGTGTCTAGTAATCCTAAGCCACCAGGAACGATCTGATCTTCCTCCTTGTCTTCCATTCACGGGACGTACCCCAGATCGACACGAAGTCTGTATTCCCACTAACAAATACACAACAAATCCGACTAAAACAAAAAGTACCCAAACGAAATTGCCAATGAATGACGTTGTAAATATTTGGAAACTATGCTCGCCAAATTTATTAACAGAAAAAATGTTTATTCGTATATATGTCTGTATGTATGGATATGTGTATACAGAATTAAAACAAACGTAATCCAGATTATAAAGAATATATATAAGATTTCAGCAATTCAATTAATTTAATCAAAAGTTTCAACAAAAATTATTAAGGAGTATAATAGAATATCTGTAGGTTAATAATCAATAAAAAATAGAATTTACGTAGGTATATAAAATTTATTAAAAAAAAACGTAATTCAGATTACTAATTCAATCTTAAAAAAAAAATCAAATTATACTGTAAGAAATTCAAAAACAATCCAGTTTCAAAAAAAATTATAATATCCTAACAAAATAAATATGTATAATAAAATCCAAAAATTTACCAAAAAAAAATAAAACGTGTTGAATGCGGAATAAATAAAAATAGATGATTTACAAATTAAATTCAGCGAAAGTATTGATGCCGTACTTCAAAAGAAAAATGATATAACGACAAATAAAACGATTTAAATATATATTTCGCAATTGTAAGAATAAAACAAGAAATTCAAAAAAAAAATTTTAAGCTGATTTAAGGAAAATATACTAATATATGTATGTACGAAACTCAATTATCTAACTATACTGTTTTGGTGTAGTTGGGTGCCACTCTAGCAAGGTCATCATAGGAATGGCACATTGTGTGTCTTTATTGTCAGCGTTTCACGTCCAAGTCAAGTCCTTTCTTTTGTCAGTGAGCGAGGCACAACATGCACCGAGCACTGGCTCCTTACACGGCTGCCGTTCCGCTCGCTGGCAAAATTAACCCCTGTTAGATGAAGCAGCAAACCTCACGTGAGTTCAGTGTCGCACTAAACCCACGGTAGCATGCGTAGCTTCATCCAACTTCAACTCATTATTCACCGTCTCAACCCCACTGTCTACTCCCATGTCCCTTAAAGACTCTAGGAGGTACAGCGAAGCTGAGTCGGGAATCCCCCCTTGGCCAATCAAATGAATACTTATCACTTGCCAAGATGGCAAGTGATGCTATTCCTTTGATTGTCGTCTGACCGAATAGAGAAAAGATAGAAGTAAGGAAAAGCAAAAAAAAAAATAAAAAAGGTATTTAGAAAAAAATGAAAATAAAAGTAAGAAAAACAAAAACATAAACATTGTTGCAACTGCTGGACTGTTGCAAAGGTATATCGTGGATTTGCTAACGTTGGGCGCCATTGTTATGTAACTGCGTGCGTTGGGCAGAGGCGAGGCGGAGGGCTGGCATGCTTGCATCCCAGGCTAGCTCGTCGTTGGGTGGATTCTTTTCCGCCTGCCTTTACCCACAGTTACACAAACAAAAAAAAAAGGTGTTCATGCCATGAATGAAAGGGATCGAAAAGAAAAAGCTGTAAAAGAGAAATGAAAAACTAAGACCAGTCCTTGTCCAGTCCAGTGGAGTCTATCCCACCCTCTTCAACGTAAGCACGTGAAGCCATGGGCGCTGTGCTGACTCCTAATTAACCTACAGCGCCCCCGAACTCTGTAAACATATGGTCAGAAGAGCGTCAGTCGCCGTCCATTTAGTCCATTCCTACTTCCCCTCTGTCACCGGAGCGACACCCACACCAAAACATTAATTACTTTAGCTCTGCATCTTTAGTTTGCCTAGCTTCAATCAGTAAAAATGAAGACGAATATATGCATCTCTATTTGCTTCACAAATTTCAATCCTTTATTATAATCGTAACTACATACTCTAAAACTATACAATTCCTTAATTCCCTAATGTTGAATCTTAAATATATATATATATGTAAAACGATGTATTCCAAAACAAAGAAATTCAATAATTTGCTCCTAATAGCTATACTCTAACAAAATTCAAAAGAAATTCAAATTTTAAGCCACACCCTAATGTTATAATATTCAAATCTATTCATGAGTAATATAAACAAAATTTCATCTACGAGGTTTCGTACTATTTACTATTTACAAACAGGACAAACAGGCCTAAATGAGGACCCAGATCGATCCACCAAGCCTTCGAGCAATATTGGTATCAAATGAAAGGTGTTTAACAGGCCTTCAACATAAAGTTATTTTTATTGCGATACCTAGGCCGGGTTCCCAGATATGGGTTAAAACGTGGGACCGAATGACCCTGGAAAGTTTCTGAGCGATATTGGTATCAAATGAAAGCTGTTGAGGAGGACTTCAGCAAAGAGCTTTTTAAATAGTGATGCCTAGGCCGGGTTCCAAAATTTGGGTCAAAGCGTGGACCCGGATAACCCCTGAATGTTTTCGAGCGATATTGGTAGAAAATGAAAAGCGTTGAGCAGGCTTCCACATACAGCTATTTTCATTGTGATTTCTAAGGCTGTTTCCCAGAGATGGCTAAAGTAGTGGGCCCGGATGGTGATGGACGGTCCCGGTAAGGTAAAGGTAGGTAGCTATAGGGATAGGGGTAGGGATAGGGATAGGGATAGGGATTGGGATAGGGATAGGGATAGGGATAGGCATAGGGATAGGGATAGAGATAGGGATGGGGATAGGGATAGAGATAGGGATAGGGATAGGGATAGGGATAGGGATAGGGATGGGCATAGGGATAGGGATAGGTATAGGGATAGGGATAGGGATAGGGATAGGGATAGGGATAGGGATAGGGATAGGGATTGAGATAGTGATAGGGATCGGGGGAAATAGGTTTGTCGCGGCGAATATAACTATAACTTTTATTCAGAGAATAGACAATTTTTTGTTATTCGCAGTCATTAAGATGGACTCTAAGATAATGGTTAGCAATACTGTAATCAAAGACTTTTCTTTAGGCTTCATAGGAATAAGTTTTAGCAGAACAACGTCTGCCGGGTCAGCTAGTATATATATATCTGAGCATATGTGCCTAAAACAAATATGGGTCACTAGCACGGAAATCGCTAGCAAAACAAAACAGTGTTCCACTTTCTGACCACCAACAATTTCCGTGTGATAAGTATGTATGTACGTATAGCGAATAAACATGCAAAAGGTAATGATTAAAACCAAAACTCACCTTGGTTCGTCCAGCGTTGAAGGTACCAACGATGCTTCGCAAACCTAGAGTGGGAGAAGAGAAAAACGTTCCAAATATTCTACACGTACCTACTTACTTAACATGTGCATATATACATACATATACGTTGGCCTCTCTATTTTCTTGATGCATGGTGGTCGGCTGGGATTTGAACCACTAACCCAGAATCCTCTAACAAATGCTGGTTCGATACAATCGATATTTGGGTGTTCGTTGTATATATGTACGTATGCTAGTATGTATATGGCTATGAGGTGACTTGGCCAATTTGGAGTTCGGCCGTTAGTATGCACGCATTTGCATGGACTCAGAAGTGCTTTATTAAACCGAATATAATTGAGTGGTGATGGTAGCAAAAGTATTGGTACGTGGTATGTGTGTATGTTGTTGTTATGTGTGGCGTCTCTAATTTTGTGGTGGGAACGAGTGAAATTTTTTTTTTCTCTGGCCCAATCCTGGGGGAGGTCCTTTGATGGCGACCTGAAAAGACGAGAAGGATCGCCTAAAAATTTTTTTTCTTCTCAACATCTGTATGTATGCACATAGCAATATATGTACATAAGGTTTGCGCACGATGAAATTAGTGCACAAAATATTTGAAATAACTTGTAAGTTAGATAATATATTAAAAGTTAATGCACGGGATTCTAAAATAAATTAAATTTATGTTTATAGTTATTAAACACATTTTTCAAATTAATGCGTTTTTATGCACAATTTAGCTTTTTTCAATATGCCTCCCATTAGCCTTCAAACTGTAAGTTCGGAAACTTTTTTGCTTGAAGATAGCCATTTTTTTACAAAATTGTTAGTGGTTTCAGTAACTTGTTTTGTGCCCTTCATAATCCTTTTTACTAGAGCCAAATATCTTTCGATGGGTATGAGCTCCGGGCAGTTAGGCGGATTGGCTTGTTTGGGCACAACAACTATATGGTTCTTTTCATACCCCTGATCTACCGATTTGCTATAGTGGCACTAAGCTAAGTCAGGCCAAAAAAGTAGATACGTCATCCTGTCTTATGAATGGCAAAAGTCGTTTTTGCAAACACTCCCTTTTATATAATTCACTACTAATTGTTCCCATTGTAACAAAAGAGATGCTTCTTTTACCACAGCTACAAATGGCTTGCCAAACCAAGAATTCTTAGGAAACTTTGTTTTATTTTGGGTCTTGAACTCCTCCTGCACATTCCTCTACGGTCTACGGCAAAAAAATCAACACCTGGTAGTTGTGAAAAGTCTCCAAGCACATACGTTTCAAATCAATCCAAAATTTTGAGAAAATCTAAGTGTAGTGGTTTGGCCCGCTCTTTTGCCGTGTTGTTCTTTTTTGAATTTCTGTCAGGCACTTTCTGTACTTTATAAGACTTAAGCCCTTCCTCCTTCTTAACCTTCCTGATGAATGCCTGGGAGCATTACACTTTTTCAGCCACTTTTCTACCAGATATGTTGGGATTTTTCCTGAGAAGGGTTATAATCCTTTTGACGACGTTCAGATCTTTAAAGCCCTTGTTTTTACCACTTCCACCTTTCCTAACGACAGTTAGACGTTCATTATATGTTTTGATAACACGCGACCCTGTATTTCTGGAAACCTTTAGTTTCCTAGCGATTTTTTTAAATGTCCAGTTCGGATTTTCGTTATGAAATCGAATTATTTTTTCACGCACTTCTATTTCTCTGTTCATATTTGCCACAAAACGTTTTTGAATCTTTAGAAATTTGGCACTAGTATTTGTATACATTTAGTAAAGCCATCTTATGTTACAAAAAAACTAAATTTGGAGGTTGAAAATTTTTACAAGTCGAAATGTATGCACTAATTTCATCGTGCGCAAACCTTATGCAAGCATGCCAGCCCTCCGCCTCGCCTCTGCCCAACGCACGCAGTTACATAACACTATAGCAAATACAATCAAAACCATAATAATCCCTCAAATGTAACATCGAAAACCACGTACTCCAGCATCGTTAACATATCCGACACAACCGCCAGTAAAAAGTTCCACCCGAATCACCCGAAAATAATTTGAATACCACAACAACAAAAATAACCACTTCCACCGAACAATCAAAACGTCCAGGCTCTCCTGCCCAGACTAACTCCGAAAAAATTGCCAAAACTACCGCGAAAAACCATCAATTTATCACCAAAAACAACCAAACCAACAACAATAACAACCAGTTCACCAACAACACAACCACCAGCAACAGTATAAATACCCATGAAGTCAACGATACCACTCAAACAACAACATCACCATTCAGCCAATTAACACAACAACTCATTTCGGAAAACAATTATTTCATTCCATCGACCGCAAACAGCTCAATGCAAATTGATTCAAATAACTAGCTTAGTTTCGTAGTCTCTCAACTACGTCTACTTAAAGCTTAGTATCGACCTCTCAAGAAATTTAGTACACTTTTTTAATACTATTTTTCAACGTTATGCGAACACAGCAACACAGGTTTTACCAAGAAATATATCATCGAGCATTTATTTCTTAAAGAAATTTTGACGTTTGTTGCGTGTTGTTAAAAATCGTGGAAATCGTTGGTGAAAATGGAAAAAAATAATCGAAAAAATAAAATGCACAGTTTTTCTAATGATGCAAAGCGGAAGTTGGCGTCGATTTCTTATATCTTCTTCCATTCCGGCCATCAATACACCGCAGTTAGGGATTCCAATTTTTCCGATCCCGGGATTTTCGAGATTTTTTTTCTAATCCCGGGATTTATCCCGGGATTTGGACATTAATTATACAGGCAGACAAAATTTCCAAAAAAATTTTCTAACGAAAAAAAATTCTACTTTTCTAAAGGATTTCGGTGCCCTGAATCTGAATCTGAAGTCGGATTTTCGGTAATACTTGTAGGTTTTGAGATATTTATGCAATTTTTTGCTATATTCACTGCTCAATCTGTTAAATTACTTACTTTCATTAAAAAATGAGTGCAGCTATTGAAAGAACGATCAATTCTCTTGAAAACAGCGCCTTGCTTTCTCGGGTTTCTTATTTATATATCTAGAAATATATGTTTTTGTACAATAAGGTATTTTTCTTCGAAATCATCGGCAGTATTTGTAGCGCTGTTTTAATCGAAATCAAGTTTTGTAGCTGCTCTGCCGAACTATTTTTATTTCAGTATAGAAAATATATACATAGTAGGCCACTGATTGGAATTTTTGTTTCAGTCACGCAAAATTTAGTCGTATTTTCGATAAATTAATATAAATTAATTCACTTATTTCATTCTAACGCACAGTTTGTTGTTAATATAATAAACTGCCTAAAAGCGTGCTACAAAATTTTTATTTGCAATATTGCAAGTTACAAGCAAGATATCCGAAAAAGCAAAACATTGTCTTCAAGAGAAATGATCGTGCTTTCAATAGATTTAATCAGTTTTTAATGAAAGTGGGCAATTTTAAAGATATTGAGGAGTGAATATGGCAGCGTTTTTCGCCTCTTTGGACATGAATATCTCAAAAAGTGCACCGAAATCCTTTTGAAACGTAGAATTTTATTTCTGTTACAAAAATTTGTCGACCAGTATTATTTTCCCACATTTGAGGTTGAAAAATTAAATATGTATATTTTCGAGAAACGCTACAACTTTAACATGCAAAGAAAAAATAGATTTTTATTGCCATTTTTTATTATTTCATTACTAACAAAATAAAATAGGAACGTAAAATCATGCGTATTACTTAATAACACTTAAGAGTTACTTTAAAAAACACAATCAACAAAGAAAATTAAATACATTTGGTGAACAAACATTTTCCTTTATAGTTGGTACTTTTAGGATATTAGGATAAAAAGGTTTGCGATCATTTGATAATTTGCAATACAAATTTTTAGAATTTAACGACACACTTCGTTTAAGCGAATATTTCCAAGCTTGCCGAAAAATTCTGAAAATTAATGCAACTTCCGAAAATATTTAAAAATCGCACATATTTTGATATGAATTTCGAGGATGCAGCTGCGTATTTAATTTTAGTAGAGTAATGTAAAACTATCAAGTCTAATTAAAATTTTGTTTGCATTTTCTTCCATTATTTACTTTCCATATGGGAAAATTCTAAAAACCATTTGGGAAATAAATGACCAAAAATCAGGAAATAGAAATTATCAAATGAATTTTACCAAAAGAATTCTAAAGGCTTTAAAAGTACCTAACGTACGTTTCTTTACAACGCGTACTTCACGACAAAAAAATTTGATTATTAAAAAAAACATCAAAAATATTAATCCTTACTTTGACTAATGGACTTTTTTATTCTGGCAAAAATGTCGCACTTTCTTCGGGCTGTCACATTTTTTTGTTCTCTTCCACACAGACTCAACACTTTTTAAGGCTGTTTGTTTATTGACAAAATATAAAACTGGCCCGACTACGGGGCAACATCTTCTGCTCTTAGCACATTGCATTATTTTTGTTTCATTCATCACATGAAAAATGCAACATTTATAGGGCACAGGGCACATGTTGATAATGGTGCAATGTAATAATGCAACATTTTCATGCAGAATAGGAAATGCTATTAGTATACAGATCTGAGACCACTAAAAATTATATAAAATCCAACTTTTCTTTGCTATAATAGGGGAATATTCTGTCTTTATCTTATCCCAGAAATCCCGGGATAAAATTCTAGCGATCCCGGGATTTTCGGGGTGTCTAAAAGGGCGGGATCCCGGGACCCCGGGATTGGAATCCCTAACCGCAGTTTAGCAGTAACATAAGGTCATTCTCGTCGCTTTCCATGATTTTCTAAAATAACAACAAAATAAAACTATTGAAACTATTTATTTAAAGCTTTTATTTAATATTTTTAAGAACTTACCAATTGTTTATGTTTACAAAAAGTTTCTTTTGTTTACATTTTTGATGCTCTTCTTCGTTTTACTTGGTATTTACGGTGGATTACTAAACGTCAAAACTTCTTGCCTGCTACTATTTTTCACTCAAGAAATAAAGCGAAAAATTTCTTGAGCTGTTTCTTGAGAGGTCGATACCAGCCTTAAGCTCAATTCAACATCACTATGGTAAGCAATTTCAATGTTTTGCAATGGAACATGAATGGTTTCACTAACAATAATATTGATCTCGAGCTGCTCATAAACGAACATAAATCCATCCAGGAGACACACTGCCCCATTGATTTCACACCAAAACCGCCCAAAAACTACACCGCTTACTTTACCAATCATAACACAAACACATATGCTAAACAAGGAGTCGGAGTTCTAATTAAATCGAACATACACACACAGTTTTGCATTCCATCTCCCATTCAAAACATACGCATGGAAATCATACTCAATATAAAATTCACAATCATATCCATTAACATACCACCAGACCAACCATTCACAGCCCAAGACATTGGCGACCTCTTCCAAAACATACACAACCCGATACTATTAGTTGGAGACATAAACAGCTGAAACACCCTATGGGGCTCTAGGAAAAACAACGCCAGAGGTCTTTCCTTCGAATCTGCAATGTCACACCATAACCTATGCATACTCAATGACATGCAACCAACTCACCTTTCAACTCACGCTCCTCTTACCCACGTCGACATCTGCTGCTCCACAACACTTGTCCCCATAATATCATGCTACACTTTAAACGAACTCCACCACAGCGACCACTTTCCTATCAAAACCACCATAGAAATAAGCAATCAACACCAAAAAAGGCCATTCATAGCAAAATTCAAGCTAGAAGAAGCAAACTGGGATGACTTTGCCAAGTCTACCGAACTAGAGCTCAGTGACCGAATATTCACCACCCAAACAAACAGAGACGCAGCTTTACTTACTAAATCCATTCGTATCGCCGCCAACAAACACATTCCACAAACCCACCCGAGGAAAAATAAACCAGTTTTTTGGTGGAACACCCAACTCTCAGCGCTCCACTCCACAAAAATATCAGATTGGGAAGCGTACAAACACTGTCCTACAAATGAGAACCTCATCCGATACAAAAACTCCAACGCCAAATTCCGAAAAGAAGCAAAAACCGCAAAAGCCCAATGCTTTCAAGTATTCTCCAGCTCAATAAACCGCAATACCCCGATGAACAAAATATGGAAACAACTCAAAGTAACATACAACCGTAATACCGACACCTCAATTATTGCACTCAACAACAGTGGACAAATAGAAACCAACCCAACCAAAATAGCAAATCTCTTCGCAAAACATTGGGAACTGTCGTCATCAGACGACAATTTCTCCTCCGAATTCAGAACAACAAAACATCAAATTTTGAACGGTTTAGTAACCCAAACCACAAACCCTCATTCCAAAATGTTAGAGACAGCAATTACATTGTCCGAACTGAATCAAGCAATCAATACCGCAAAAGGCAACACGCCAGGAGCCGACCGCATTTCCTACAAAATGCTGAAATTTACTTCATCTTGGACTAAACAAAAAATACTCGAACTATACAATAACATTTTTAATACGGGAATAATCCCATTCGCATGGAAAACAGTCACAATAGTGCCCATCCCGAAAAAGCAAAAAGACCCCACCAAAACAACAAATTACCGGCCGATATCTCTACTTCCTTGTCCATTCAAAATCTTAGAAAAACTCATCGCCAAGAGACTTGCATGGTACCTAGACGTAAGAAAACTTCTCCCACAAAACCAATTAGCATACAAAGCAAACAGCAGCTGTCAGGATGCTGTACTCCACATCGATTACTACGCTTCCAAAGCACCATCCGCGAGGAACCACATTTCCGTCTTATCCATTGATTTCGAGAAAGCTTTCGACAGGATTGGCGCACACATAGTAATTGAAACAGTGACATCTTGGGGTATCGGACACAAAGTCCTGGCGTACATAACCGTGTAACCTAAATCAAACGCAAGTCGTCAATTTAACGCACGCACGCAAATTTTTCATATGCGTTGAACCGAAATTGACTTGCGTGCGTGTTCAGATAAAGAAATAGAAAAATACAGAAAATCAGAGAAAATCTTGTTATTTTGTGGAATATGTACCTAACAGACACGATATCAAAAGTAAGTGTCAATTTTTTTGCAAACAATCACCCACAATGCTTAATTTCAACTGTCACGCAAAACAAAAATTGGGCGTCGAATTTGCTTTTTACGCACGCCGTTCAATTTCGGTTACTCCCATACAAGTTGTATGGGCATGAGAAATTTTTGACAGTAAATTGACGGCGTGCGTTTGATTTAGGTTACACAGTAAGATCGTTCCTCCACAACCGCCGCTTCAGAACCAAAGTCAATAACACTTTTTCGGACATCAAACAACTACACAACGGCATACCGCAAGGCTCCCCACTGTCCGTCATCCTATTTCAAGTCGCTTTTCACAGGATCGGTACTATCATATATAAATTCAAACAACTCGACCACTGCATATATGCCGATGATCTATACATTTTAGCCAAAAGCAACAACAATGCAAACAATAACACGCTTTTCCGAAACGTAATAGCCGGAGCCAAAATCAATTTCCCTAAGGGCCGTTTACTCAACCTCTTATCAACGCTAACCGGAGGATGAAGGTCCGGTTAAGTTATGGACTGCATTATCGGCCACATATTAAATGTATGGTTTGATGAAGTCGATAATGATGTTTAACCGGGCTTTAACCGTGGTTAGCATTAATCAGAGGTTGAGTAAACGGCCCTAAGTCATGCATCCTGCACATCTGCCGCAAACACCACTGCCACCCAACAGACTTAAACATTGGAAACAACCACATCAAACTCGTCGAAAAACATAAAATCCTGGGTATAGTCTTCAGCAAAAATTACAGATGGAACAACCATATTACGCACCTAAAAAAGTCACTCATAAACAGGACCAACCTCATCCGCTATCTAGCAGGACGGAGCTTCACACACACAAACACACTCACATACCTAGTCAAAACATTCATCCTAAGAGAAATAGATTACGGCTTACTTTTATATGGAAACAGCCCAAAAACCTCACTCAATGTCATTAAACCTCCATACCACCAAGCAATCAGAACCAGCATATACGCTTTCCCCAACGCAACATGCTGGCAGAAACAGGTCTTCCTTCGATAGAAGACAGAATCACAGAAAACAGCCACAAATTGCTTGCGAAGCTACTGTGTGATCACCAATCAATAAACAAGGATGCTAAAAACGCTATTCAGTGCAAAAAAATTCCAAAAATCCAATCAGCCATATACAACATTCTTCTCGAAAATTGCACCGACATCCAACACCTCATCAAACAACACACTAACAAATACCCACCGTGGTCTTTCGATCATAACTCCTGCCACACTGATCTAACAATTCACAAAAAAATATAACACCGGACTCCACATACCAACAGCTATTTCGACAACAACTTGCCAATTTCAAAGCGGCCCAATTTGCCATCTACTACACAGATGCATCAAAAGAAGAACACAACACTGCATATGCAGTAGTCGACTCAAACGAACAAACACTATCAAACCGCACAATGCTATCTAATACATCAATTTTCACAGCGGAAGCTGCTGCCATACTAGACGCCCTAGAAATAGCCCAGAGAAATAACAAAAAAGCCCTAATTTTTACCGACAGCCTTGCGGTATTAGAAGCGATTAGAAACTACAAATGTAAACTGGAATACAATACACATCATCCGGGACTTTCTACAAGGTCGTGACCGTTCCGAAATTGTCTGGATACCGGGCCACGTAGGAATTATTGGCAACGAGCTAGCAGACAAGGCCGCCAAGCTCGCGTGCAAATCACCTACCACAGATGTACCTAAAAGCACAAAGAGCCCAGAATCGTCACTACCACTACTCCAATATAAATCCAGACAACACGCCGGTAACCTATCCCACATCAATAGACAAAAAAAAAATTATCACTTTTTCCCGTCTCCGACTTGGGCACACAATCGAAACACATTCACACCTCCTCAGCAGACAAAACAACATCTGTCAGCATTGCAACATTCAAATCACCGTCAACCACCTTCTAATCGACTGCCCCGCGCTAACACATTTCCGTTCAACCAAACTAAACAACCAGAATCCGATAAACCTACTCAAAACTCCCTCAATAGAAAATATAAACATCATCCACAACTACATTCGAGCTATCAAAGCCAAGATATAAAAACATAAACATCATCCACAACTACATTGGAGCCATCAAAGCCAATATATAAAATCTTCCAAACAACGCAGCATATAGCCCTGGTAGCTACCGCTGCAAGACAAATAATTAAATTCATAATTAATTATGGAATTCAATTTTAAATAAATAAATAATTGTATTTCACTCGGAATTTTTTTTTTATCCAATAATTCTATATGGTCGTAGCGGCTAAAAGAGAATAGGCGATGTTATGATTCGCATTCTACCTCGATTACGATCTGCGCTTTCTGGCGCCCTATGCTACCAACAGCGATGATCTCCTTGGTCAACCTGATCAGTCTCACCATCTCGCCGCAACGCAGTGGCGGCGCTGGGCCTGCCCATCTGGGACTTGCGAGATAGTAAGGCGTCACGGGCGGACCAAAAAGCCATCGAGTCAGCACGTTGGGCGCCATCTGTTATAGATACGCATTCTATACGAGTGGAGCAGCAATGCATGGCGGTCGGCATGATCTAGGGTTGCACTGTGGCTAGTCATTGTCGGCTGGGCGGGGTTCTTGCCTACATTGCTGTCCTGCGCCATAAACAGAAAAAATTCATATCATGCCTTTTCAAACCAATAACGAGAAAATCACACGAAAACAACACCCGGTTTGGCCGGATGCCACGGACGGACCGTTGAAAAATTCAAAAATTCAAAAGATAACCCGAAAAAATCAAATTCAAAAGGCCAGAAGTTAGTTAAATTTAAATAAATACAAACCGAGGGAAAATGTCGTTAAAATTTGAATATGAATTTTGAATGTACGTTAAAGTCAGACGGACGTTAGCAAAGCATTTGAACCAAAATTTAAATCGGACGGAAATACTGACACTCAACGGAAATAGATAAGCGGACGTTAAATTTAAATAATCGCGGACGGACGAGAAAAGAATCGTTGCACCAAAATTTAAATTTGAATGTATGTTGAAGTCGATGTGCACTAAAATTGAATAACCACGGCAATAAAAAAAAACTGTCAAAGTGAATTTAAATTTGAATATATATATCGCAAAAAAACGTTAAATTTGAATTTAGATTTGAATCAACCGGAACGACCGGTTATTAACGGGCACCTGAAAATACATAGAAGAAAGCTGAAATTTAAAACATATGGAAAATCAAAAAAAGTTAAAGGCCGAACTCACAAGGGGGTGACGTTGCTGATGTCGTTGCAGCGCCGGTGCGTTTTTGTCCCACCCTAATCCATAGTCACTGTCGCACCCGGGTATCAGTGACCCCTTACCTGTGGTGCGCCGCTGGTGTTGTCGCAGCGCTGGTGCTTTTCTAGCCCACCCTCATCCTTGGCCATCGGTGCACCTATATTTCGATGACCCCGTTATTATTATGCGCTGCTGGTGTTGTTGCAGCGTCGGTACTTATCGACCCACCCTCATCCATGGTCATCAGTGCACCTATGTTTTGATGACCCCGTAACTGAAATCCCTAATGCCTTTTTCAAATAAAGTAGGTCAGCATTCCCATTTTAATTACAAAAATTTATTCAAAATTCATTCTTTTAGACTTAAAATCTAAGGGCCGGTTTCACCATCTCCGGTTAAGCACTTAACCAGAGATTTTTGCCCGGTTAAGCAATTTATTTGACAGCTCGCCATACAATTTACGTCAAACTGACCAGCGATTAAATTAACCGGAGATGGTGAAACCGGCCCTAAGTTTCCTTTCTCATTTTTCTTTCTTTTTGTGTCATATGCACTCACATCTAAATATTTGGGTTACAAATTATGTATGCGTAGGATTTAAGGCGCCTTCCCTTTTTTCTTTTTCTTCTTTCTTAAATATTTATTACTCGTAACTATTACCACTAGCTAATGATTAATGGATGATATTAAATTCAATGCCTTAGGGTAGTCTTTAATCGACCCCGAATATTACAGGCCCTACACTTTTTTTTTGTTGTATTGTAATATGTGCATATTTATGTAGGTGCATTTGTGTCGATTATTCACACATATAAAATTCGGTTTGTGCAATCCAATAGACAGGACACTTTCATACCTGTGCGTATGTACGGGCTAAGCCAAGCCTACATAGATATGCACACATGTACATCAATTTTGAATAATTAGAAAAAAAAAACTGAAACATACAAAAAGAAATAAATACATCGCTTAAGTGCTAAATACTGGTGACTGGTGTTGCTGTTGTTGTAGTTGTGGGTGTTATGATGACTGTTGATGAGGCTGTGGTGGCTATGGTGGTTACTGCCGCAACGCTGACGATCCCCCTTTTTTTGTTGCTTTATTGTATACATGCAATTAAGTTTTGTATGGTATTTGAGCTTGCCTTTTGTTAATTTTGTGTTTTTTTTTTTTGTTTCGGTTAGCATATATCTATTTGTTTGTCACATTTTTATTATTTTATTTATTTTTTTTTGAAGATGCCAGAGGCTGACACACAGTGTCGCTTTGTTGTTGTTTTTGTTGATTTGCTGCATTCAAATCTGTGCTATGTGCGTCGCAAAAAAAGGTCTCATTTTTCTCGCTGGGTTCCTTTTTCACCAATTTTTGTTAATTTAACACGTCGTACAATTTTATTTTAAATTTTCTCATTTCTGTCTGTTTGTGCAATGATTTTAACAAAACATATGTATAACTGATTTATAATTAATTATTTAGGAAAAACTTAACAACATAATAACATTTATTGTATGGATGCAAGTATCTTAGTTTGTTCAGACATTTTTTTTGTTCGTGCAATACTTTCAATGCTTTTTAAAAATTTTAATTTTACAGCTCTTTTTTTTTTGGTTGATCTTCAACCAAGGTTTATCCAAATAGAGGTTATATTACTTCCGTTTTTATGTGTGTGTTTTCTTTAAAAATGTCAATGTGAAAGAGAAGAGAAATGAATTTCAAGGTAAAATTTTTGCCAATTCGTTTTGTCTGACATTCACACTTTTTAGTATACATACACAATTCCAATCAGCTTATCTACTGCGATATCCTTCTTTAGATAATTCTTGTCTTCAACTAGTCTCGTATTTTTTTTTTATTTGTAATTTTCCGGTTGCTGAGGAACTTTCAACGATATATACACTATGTATATGTGAACATATGTAGGTATATTGAAGTTTTACACATTTTATTTATGTACGAAAATGTATTCTGTTTTTTGAGTTCTAATTTATTAATCCTTTTTGTTTTCTTTACGTTTTCGCGTTTATATCTCCGCAACCGTCCGATTAACAGCCTACCTTCTGACTGACTTTTTTCCAATTAGTTGCATCTCTGGCTGATTATAAAATTTATTTTCACATGTTGATAAATACTTATGTTCTTAATATGTACATATGTACATACATACGTAGAAGTACATTTTCAATTCGTTTCAATTGCTTTCTTTATTTCGTTTGATAAGTTGGATGTATGCATTCATTTTATACGAAATATATAGCACTTTTATTGCATTTATATTTCTGTCTCAACGTACATATGTAGACCAACAAAAAAAACGTGTTCAATTGAGTCGGATAAATCTTTATTTCACATGTCCATATATCAAATATACATATGTCTGTAGATAATAAAAAAACACAACACGCATGTTTTCCTTTTTGGACTTTTCTTTTGTGAAATAGATATTTTAAAGTTTTTATTCGTGAGTGATCTATTTATTGTATTCTTGCATAAAAGAAAATTATTGATTTTATGTTGAAATCAAATGTAAAACCACTTTATTTACGACGCGCCCCCAGCGACCGACTTCTACCAATCTTCTTTTCAACTGCTTTTTCCCAACTGACTACCGCTGTACTAAAATTTTCGCCCTTATTTTACAAAACGCCGTGACTCGTTGCGTCGCAGTCACTCACGTTCACTCACTTTCACCTTCACCTAAAAGTTGGTATTTTATAAGCTTTTACGTTTTTTCGTTCGCTCCGTTGCGTAGTCACGACGATTGTCAAACGCTTTACGTAGCCTATTTACCACTTTTCTGGTTTTCTTCATTTCCTTAGTAATTTTTGGTGTGTTTTTTTTTAATCGAACTGTTTTATTGATTGGTTAACCCTGGAAAATTGGCAGCTTGCAACCCAATAAACATTTTTTTTTTTTCATTTTCAATTTGAGGTTCATTTGAGGCACATTTTTAGTATGGGATTGTGTATGGGAAAAGCAAGATAAAAAAACTACATATAAAAAAAAAAATAATAAACAAAAGAAAAAAATTCAAAATACCCGAATTGTTCAAATGCCCGTACAAACATACGGGTAATAAACAAACAAAAAAACAACTGTTCGAGCATTTGAACAACAATTGTTCGGGCTACACGAAAATGTAAAAAAAAATCGAGAGCTCTAATATGTACATATCGTCGTAGCATACGAAATCTAGCATATTTAAAATTTCTGGCGAAAGCTATCAATAAAAAAATGCTGTACAAAAAGTAACAAGTTCGACTTTTGGCTGACGAAAAATAACAAGTTCGACTTTTGGCCGACGAAAAATAATAAAATCGACTTTTGGCTGACGAAAAGTATCAGTAATTATATACTGTTTTTACATTGAAATTGTTGTTGTTTAAACAAAATTGATAGTTTTCGTCAGCCAAAAGTCGATTTTGTTATTTTTCGTCGGCCAAAAGTCGAACTTGTTATTTTTCGTCAGCCAAAAGTCGAACTTGTTACTTTTCGTCAGTCACAAAAAAACGTATGTTAGTTTTCGTATGGTACGACGATATGTATTACATATTTGTACTCTGATGTGATGTTTTTCATTTACCCGTGCGGGTGAATTTCGCCTGTGCCTTTTGTACAGTCTTACATACATATGAGAAACAAACTATGTTTTTAATAAAGTTTGTGTAACTTCACAAAAAGCAACAAACAAATAAAATAAGAGTAAGAAATACGGAATCATTATTACACACAATCATTTTCAACTATCATAATTTCAACCGTTAAGAGACTGCTCACGTAAAACAACGAACGCTGATTGAAATTTGCAAACATAGGTACAAAATTTCTTCGTTCCTTGAAACCTTGACATGATGAAATTCGTGAAATGGTACAAAATGCGAAACAATTTTTTTTTTCAAATGTGTTGTAAGTTATTCTAAAACTGATAAACAATGTTTCATGAACACTTGAAAATATGTTTATTTTCAAATTATATACATATATGCTGATTCTGAAATTTAGAAACAATATTTTCTCAACGTTTTAGAATTTCTTTTTCAGTGTTTAATGGGAAGTCAACAAAAATAAAAAAAGTATTTGTTGACATTGTGTGTAAATACATACATACGTGTTTTGTTTAGTTTGTTTTTTTGAATAAAATATAAATAATTGAATTGAAATTGAAATAAATAAATAAATAAATATATGTACGTGTTATCCAATGTTAAAAAATGCATTTGTGTGTTCGCGTGTGTTCAAGAAGCAAGACAAAAGTTAAAACGTTTTTATTGATAACTTATTATTTAAATCAAATAAAAAATTAGTTCAGCATCATATTCGGGTTCGCGAGATTGTAACGTGTCGATTGATACCCCGTTTTTTTTTTAATTGGCTAATTTTAGCCGTTGCAAATTAAAACATATCGAATGCTCACTCGAACAAAAGGAAGTGACTCTTTTGACAGTTAAAGTGAGCGTTTTCGTCACTTTGCGTTTTATAAAATACCAAAAACGTAACATACTCACCAGAAAACGTAACACATTCACTTCGAGTCACCTACAGTCACTTTCAGTCACCTAAAGAGATACAAAATACGAACACGACAAAAAGTGACTCTGGGTGACTCGTTGCGTCGCGTTGCGTTTTGCAAAATAAGGCCCTTTTTCTCCTCAAGCGTGCCTAGCTAGACGCTCACCTTCCCCTTTTTCTGTATTCGTTTTGGAAGAGTGCCGTTTCCTTTCGTTTATGTATGGCATGGCAGTAGTGCAGTGTAGTGACAATGGTGAGAACAGAATCAAAACGTGACGACAAGACACTACGTCAGCGACAGTCTGTCACGATTAACATCTATGCGCTATTAGGGGCATTTCAGTTATTACATCTGGGTCTGGGTTAAGATAAATTTTTACTGAAACAATCCGGCTCATAATGAAAATTGGCTGCACTTGAAAAGAACTAAAAAGAAGAAGAAACATATACAACATATACCCAGCAGTAAAAATCTGAAATGAATCCTTTATGAATCACTGATGAAATTCATCATGAGGAGGCATCAGTGAATGCTTTCATATAAAGGCTGCTGAATTTTTTCAAATAAATGGTTTGCTTTCCTCATGCCTATATGACTCCGTTCGGAGCCGGCATAAAACTGTCCAATGGTAGGAAAAAACACCTCGAATTGGGAGAAAAGCTCGGCCATAAAACTCGTCAGAGTTATAATAGCGCAAAAGCAATTCTTCTGTACGTTGAAAAGTGACAAATACTCCCCCAAAAACAATTTGATTGACTTTAAACTTCAAACTAAATGAAAATAACTATTTCAAAAATTATTTTTTTGGAAATTTGTATTTAAAATTACTGAAATAAATTATGAAACTCAAATGGCGGGATAGCTATGTATTCCATGTTATAAGGAGAAGCTAGTGCGCACTATAATTTTTCTTCCGGACTTCTTCTTTCCCCTTACGGCCAAAGTAAAAGCTTACAAGAGGCAAATTTGAAATTTGTATTTCCATATATTTTTTATTTTAAATATAATTTGTTTTATAGTTGTCAAATTGAAAAATTTGTCAGAAAAGCTGCCGAATGTCAAAAAACCTACCGAAATACAAGCTGCCTCGTGGGTTTATAACCGCCTAGATGATATTTCGTTTGGTTTTTTCAATATAGCTTGCACAAAGAATGATCAATGATGATTTAGCAGTGAAACAAATTTACTGCAGGGTATATGTATATATATGTATACATACACAAATGTCACTTTTCAGTTCTGCCAAATCAAAAAAGCACTGTGCTGCCAAATCAGCACGGAAAAAACAAATCGAACAGGGCGGATCAGAAATTGAACCAGCAATCTATCTGGTTTAATCGAGCTGAAATCTTTGTTGTTGCATTTACATGCAAAAATTTTTATCTGGGTTAGGATCACCGTATGTGAAACACGGCTATTATGGAAGCAATTACAACAAAGTCTACGCGTCGCAATGTCGTCCAACGACCAAATTACGTTGTCATCAACTTAGACTGGTTTTTAATTTTGGTGACGACGATGAGTTGCCACTGCATTATGAAATATGAAAATCATGACATTCAATAAATCTGACGAACTTTACAAAAAAAACAGAAGTATTTATACGCAATCAAACATAATGAAAGTCTAATGCATTACATTAATGAATTTAGCTATTTAGCTTATTATTTTACGTTGAAAATTTATGGTCTAAGCAAAAGAAAACCTTTAATTGTGACAAAAAATTGTAATGCGGGCATATGTAGTGACAGATGTTGACACTTTTACCATGCTTAAGTCGCAGAACTCGCACTGACGTTATTACGTCCAGCGTCTGTCGCTGTCGCACCGTCGCGTCGCCTCGATTTGTCTTCAGCGTAAAGTGGCGTGACTGCCGCTTGTTCAGTGGCGTGATTTTACTGTTATTTGGATGTCTATATTCTGGTGTGACGCTAGCAATAACACAAGCGAGATGGAATGCGGTTGCCATGACACACACAAAAAAAATTACCAAAACTTTCGGAATAAAATGCCTCAAGCATTTTTCCCATTAAACTATCTCAAAAAGGTCGATTTTATTCTTGCCCTAGTAAATTTGCTACTGTAAAATTCTAATAGTGTACGTTGGGAATATTAATAACCATTGTTGTCACACGCTCAAATCATAAAAATGGTAAGAGACAGGAAAATCTGATTAATGAAACAATAGAATAAATATGTGGTAAATAATTAATTAATTTTCTGTGAACTATCTAAATTTTAAAATTGTATAGAGCGCATAAGAACATTTTATAATATCGTCGCCCGGATAAATTAATGTCGTATGTTGCATTTGAAGACTTTTGGGAAAACTGGTTTGAAGTTTGGAATTGTATTTCTCCAAAACCTCTGATTAGTTTTTCTCCAAAGTCTGGCAGAACACTACTAGGCCACAAAATTCTTAAATTATTTTAATTTTGTTATATATTGTTTATTATTTTTGAATTTATAAAGGATTTTCTTCAGTAAAATTTTGTCGTATGTTACCTTTAGCAACATTTTTGCAGGAAATTTGTATGACGTACGACAAAATGTGTTCCCAATTTGAACTAAATTAAAGATTTTTAAAATTAGTTAAATATTGTATTTGATTTCTCATAAAAGTAAATAAATTAAATAATTGACAGCAATTAAAAGCACATTGGAAATTAGACGAAATCGCTTGCGACCTTGCACAAACGAAAAAATTCTGCTCAATATCTCTTAAACTAAAGGAGATAGCAAAAAACGGATAACGTCATTCGAAAGATCTTGATTAGTTTAGTATAACTGTATTATTAACTCAATTCGGCCCAAAATTCACATACGACACTAATTTATCCGGGCGACGATATGTACATTTGAAAGTACTAAGTCACCGAATAATCATGTGTTACGTATTTTCACAATAAGAAGTGTTCATGGCAACCCTGGAGAACCAGTTTGTCCATCACCAATACTTGTGCATATCCCGCCATTGGAACGACTGTCAAGGTTGGGATGGGAAATTTCAGTTAAGCTTTCCCAATGAAAGGCCTACTTATAGAGGTTGGCTCGAAAGCTTGACTATTTGCAAAAAAAATTTTTACGTGCAATCTATATGGATTGGGAACTGAAAAATACAGCAGAACTATATAACCATCTAGAAGAATAAAAACAAATCAATTTAAATTTCGGATACAATTATTTAAAATTTGTTTAGACTCCCAGTGGAGGAAGAAAAGAATTAATTACAGGATTTGAGAAAAAGAAGAAAAAAACCAAAAAGGTTACAATTGAAATATCTGGTAACTGATGCGAGTATCACGAACACCGAACGAACTACCGATACGCCGAAAGCCACGGTGCCGAACTCCTCGAAAATCGTATCAGCTACTCCGTCGGTTCGAAGTTAAATGTTGCCAACTATATGAACTATGTTCGAATCAGCGTTACCAAGTGCTGATGCGAAATTGAGCAGGTTTTTCTCAGGTTTCTTATCTTTTTGATAAAACCAAAAACATTTTTACTTTATTTTACTAAAAACAATTTATTTAAATAATAAAATAATGGATTCTATTGCGATAGCAACTTTATTAGTAGAGGAAGAGGAGCAAAGGGTTTCTCTGAACGAAAGAAAGTTTTTGAGAGATCATAGCAATCCTTTTACTTTAAGTAAACAAGCGTAAATTTAATTACAGGCTGAAGATAAAAAAAAATAGTCTTAATTTTGCGTGAAAGAAATCTTTACCTTGTCCTTTTTTCTGTTTTTCATAGAATTATTTTGAACTACATAAAAGCAAATTGTATACAAAAACAGAGGAAAATTTCAATAACAATGTACCCGGCACCGGAATTTTCGTTTCTGATAGATCACTAAAATGCAAACGAAATCTTCCGGAAACTTATAGTTCATTAATAACACAGTATTTTGGCGTAGAGCACCCTTATGCATTGCGAAGGCTGCCGCGCTTTGAAAAGTAACCATCAGCCGACAGAACTCCCTTTCTGGAGTTAGATCTGGAGAGATTTACAGTAATTTTGCGTAGTCGGGAGTGTTATAACTAGTAAAATTATCATTCACAGAACCTTTCCTGAAGGATTCATTGAAACATTCTTAGTGGTTTGAAAATAAATACGGCGGGCGCATTATACTGAAGCCGACTTTCCACCACCTGCAATAATTATTTGAGCGCGTCTTTATTGAGACGAAAATTTTTACTAAAATGGTAAATTGTTGGTAATACACATTCATAATTCGTTAGTTGCTCTTTTATAGTAGTCAAACAATAATTATCAACTTCAGAAAATGCATTATTATTCTTGGGTGAACATATATTTTAATTTCCAAAACCTACATACGCACGTAAATCACTCTTCTTATCATTTCACAATTTCTTCTTTGAAGTTTTTCTTTGCATATAACAGAAATTCAATCGCGGTGGAAAATGCAATGGACCCACGCCATGTTTGTGGCTTCTCGCGACCGGTTGATTAATGTATTTACATATATTCACACTCACTAAGACTTATTACAACTTCATACATGCATTTACATAATTTACTTAAACTTTTATTGTAATTTTTGATATTTTGTTAATATCGCCGCAACCAAATACTTGCGGCAAATTTCGGCACGAAAAACTGTCAAAATGATCGTTCATTCGGTGTTCATAATGCCGATTTACCGAACTTCGAAAGATTCGGCATGCCGTCGGTTGTCATAATGCCGATTTGCCGAAAACGTCATTTCGGTACCGCCGACGGTGTTCGTGATAGTGGAATGAATAAGAAAGTACAAAACGTTATTATTGCCAGAACACCAACAATGGTGAATGAAATTTACTCGAACAGGGAAATTGCTCTTGTCTAAAAAAAAATTTTTCAGCTGTTTCAATCGAGACAACCCTATTCAACCTCGTTTTGCAGTGCAGCCACCTGTTACACCAGCCCACAGCCCAACCACACAAGGTCGACGTGAGAGAGAATCGCTCTTCCTCCTCCCGTTCTTGGTTTATGTCAACTTATCATCTGTTGTCTTGATTTTACAAAATTGCATGCGTTGTTCTTAGAAATAAGTTGAATGCTAAGTTGTGTGTTCACTGCTTTTTCCTTTGCTTTTCACATTTTCAAACAAGCCGTCTAACGCCAATCGCATATTCTCCCTCACATGCGACGACCTGTCTTGTTTGGGCCACGCGTCATCCATTCTTCTTCACCGTGCCAGCACGTCGGCCATTATGAATTGGAAGTTATTGGAAAAATACTAAAAAAAAACTACTGAAATAGTGGTGCTGTCACACAGACAGAATTGAGCAACCGAAATTAACCCGTTTATGATCGATATCAGCATTGATATCGATAGCAAACCATAACAGCGATTACCGTTGAACGGCCGTATATAAGAATGTCAAAAACAGAAAAAACGCCAGCGAACATACAAGCGAACACACAAGCTATTTCCACGAATAACACGTGCAAGAGGGAAAAATCAAAACAAAGGACGATAATTTGACAGCTTACTAGGCATTGTAAAGAAGCATCATTTCCTATGTATACGACCATATAGAATTATTTGGCCATGACGCTAGCCAAATACACCTGGGAATGGCGTAAATGGCATATATTAATGCGCATGTAAGCACTAGTAGTGGCACTTTTTTCGAATAAATATTATTCGAATAAACGAATAATATTATTCGTTGGAAAAAATTCGAATAGTACTATTCGAATAGTATTATTCGAATAGTATTATTCGAATGGTATTTTTCGAATAGTGTTATACATATACATATATATGTGCACACGTGCTCGTTTTTGTGCATAGACATGTAGGTACATGTGTTTTTATGTTATTATAAATATGTATGTGGAGACATATGTACGTGTGAAAGGAGGTGGATGGTTTTTTGTTATTGCATGTACATATGTATGCTTTTGGAAGTACATATGTACATATGTATGTATGTATATATGTACGTACTCTAGCTAGCGCGAATGGAAGTGGATGTTTTTTTGTTATTGTTTGTATATATGCATGTAGGTACATATGTATGAATGCTTTTGGTTTTTGTAGTGCCTAGTTAGTAAATTTGAAAGTGCACGCTGGTTTGTATGAGTGTACATATCTACATGCATAATTTGGATTTCTCGTTAGCAGGTAGAACTTTCTGGAAAAAAAGCAAACACTATGTACCTACATATTATTTAAAATTTTTTTAAATAAAATTCCTATTAAGTATATATTTAAAAATATATATTTTTTTATGAAAAACCATCTCTGAAGTTTAAAGAAAGTTTTTGTTTTATCCTTTATCTATAAGGTTCCCATGTGACCTTTTCGCTATTTTGAAAGAACAGGGCCTTGTGAATTATAATAAAAACTTTGTTGATTTAAAAAATTTAATTAACTTTTTTTATCAGCTTCATTTGAAAAAGGACTGGCCTCTTTCCAATGCAAAAATTATTATAAATAAATTTATTTTTTATTGAGAGTTTTAAGTAAAATGCGTAGAAAAAAATTTACCACCACGTCGTAAACTATGTCACAAAATTTCACCTCGTCACTTAAAGGTTAGGATAAATACATACATATTAGGTAGGTAGGTACATTATGTTTGCTTTTTTGCCACGCTTTAGGAAATTCCTTCACTTATATGTATGTATGTACCTACAAACATAAAGGAAGTTCTACCTACTAACGAAAATTCCTAAATTTCTGAGACACTACGTACATATATGTATGTACATACCTAAATAAACCAGCGCACACTTCCAAATTTAGTAGCTAGCCAGCGTACGTACATATGTTCATACTTCCAAAAGCAGAAGCATACATATGTACATGTATACATACATACATACAATAACAAAAAACTACCACTTCCCTTCACACGTATGTATGTATCCGCATATTTACAATAACATAAAAACACGTATCTACACGTCTATGCACAAACAGCGAGCACGTGTGCACATATATATATGTATGTATCACACTATTCGAATAATACTATTCGAATAGTAGTATTCGAATAATTATTCGAATTTACGAATAAATTATTCGAATAAATATTATTCGAATTACGAATACCTTTCCAATTAAAGGATTTTTTATTCGAATAATTTTTATTCGAATAGTCCCATGCCTAGTAAGCACATACAAGCAGAACAAGCTACGAAACAGCATAGTATGTGTAGGAGTTACTTTGTTAAGTAATTACTTTCCATTATTTGTTAAATACTTTATCTTTTATTCATTGAAATTTTGGTATATCAAAAATTTAAAATTGTATGATTAGATTTTCAAGTTTCATCAAGAAAACAATTATTTAATTTTATAAATAAAATAATATTAAATATACCATACATTTTTGGCGATCCTGCATTGAACCAACAATTCAAATTTAAACTAATTAATATTATTAATAATTATTATGCAAATATAATTTATGTGCAAATAATTGTGTTTTGTAAGCGACGATCAAACATTGTGTCGATCATATTGGCACGCGATTTTTTTTTTAAAAGAGCATCAAAAACATCACTACGATACGGAGCTACTTAATTAAAGCATCTTAACTACATTCACTAATCAACAATATCATAGTGAAATTTATCAGCGATCAACTTCCGTTACGATGAAATCAGTTATTACAATAATCATCATTCAATCATAAATGAATTAAACACAATTGCAATAATTCAACTTAACGGTGATCTTTTCGCAACTAATCAGTAATATTACTACAACAACAATAATATCTACTTTATTGACCATTCACAAACGGATTTTTGTGATTATCATAAATTACCCGATCATCAAAGCAATATACATATTTCTACAGTGTCAACATACAATTTGGATTATTTTATACTATTATACTTAATCTCAAACATCATATCAACAACCATTGGTCTCAATTTATTTACCGTCATCAAATAACCGGAGATCATAAACATCATTTCATTCAAAAATTATATTAGTATTTTTTTTTTTTCAAAAACAACAACCACTTCTTTTTGGTGAGCTGTATTATTTCTATTAATAATTTTATATACATATCTATTAATATTCATATTTATATATATATTATTATCATATATATATGTATATATTAAAATTTTAACAAATTAACTATTTATATTATTATTGTTCACTCCTTTTCCAATTTATTTGTATAATTATTTTCACATTAATCATGAATCGTTCACCTATACGTACACGAACATATACATCCACAGATCCACAACAAGAAAATCAAAATCAGTTTGTAGATTTAAATAATACACAAACTATAAGTTCGAATCAGTTATTTCAAAATGAAAATATTAATAGATCTAAATCCTTAAAACTTCCCCAATTCTGGGAAGAATGTCCTCAAACGTGGTTTCTTTTAGTTGAAGGACAATTTGAAATTAATCAGATTTTTGATGATAATCTAAAATTTCAAAATGTACTTATTTCGCTTCAACGTGATACAATTTCAAAAATTTTAGATGTAATTAATCCTCCACCTTTAATTAACAAATATGAAACTATCAAAAAAACTTTATGTGAAAGATATTCCCTTAGTGAAGAAAAGAGATTAGAACAATTATTTTCTAATACTGAATTAGGTGATCGTTCTCCGTCAGAACTTTTTCGACATATAAAATCTTTAATAGGTTCAAATTCAATAGTTAGCCAAGAATTATTATTTAAATTATGGATTAGAAAACTTCCCCAACAAATTCAAATTCATTTCACTTCTAGTAATTATCAAAATATAGATGAAATTATTATTTTAGCTGATAAAATTTTTGATATTCTTAATAAACCTCAATCTTCTAAATCAGCTTTTGTAGCTAGCGTTGAAAATAATGTACTTTCTGAATGTGTTAAAAATTTAACAGATTTAACTACTGTCATTTTCCAAAATTTAAATCAAATAACATCTGATATTAATGAATTAAAATTACGATCAAGATCTAGAGAAAGAAATAATTCAAGATCTAGAAGATTTTCAAGATCTAACAGTAACAATAATAATAATTATGACCAAATTTGTTGGTATCATAGAAAATTTAAACACAATGCCAATAAATGCGTTCAACCTTGCAATTTCAACAAAAATAATATTCAATCTAATTCAAGTAATTTAAACTAAAACGTTCCATTATGATGGTGGCTAATAATGGAAACAATGTGAAACCCTCTCGCCGCCTCTTTATTTATGATAAATTCAATAATTTAAATTTTTTAATTGACACCGGTGCAATAGTTTCAGTTGTTCCTTTTTCCAAATTCAAATCGTATACAAGAAATTCTGATCTTAATTTAACGGCAGCTAACGGTTCTTCTATCAAAACTTTTGGAACGAAACTTTTGAAACTTAATTTAGGATTAAGACGTGATTTCGAATTTCCTTTTATATTAGCTGATATTTCAACTCCCATCATTGGTGCAAATTTTTTAGAAAAATTCGGTATATTAGTTGATATTAAAAATAGAGAAATAATAGATTCAACTACTAAATTAAAAGTCTCTGGATCTTCAGGTTATTGTGATATATTCTCACTTAAGATATCATTCACTGAAAACAAGTTTACTAAAATTCTTGATGAATTCCCTTCTATTACCAGTGAACCAGATTACACTAAATCAGTGCAACATCAAACAGTTCACATGATTGAAACAAAAGGAATTTTACCTTTCTCAAAACCTAGACGTCTTGATCCAATTAAATTAAAAATAGCAAAAACGGAATTTGAATATTTAGTTAAAACTTGAATATGTAGACCTTCTAATTCTCACATTGCTTCTCCTCTACATTTGGTTCCAAAAAAAGATCCAAATGATTGGAGACCTTGTGGAGATTATAGAAGACTCAATTTTATAACTATACCAGACCGTTATCCATTACCTCATATTCATGATTTAACAATTGACTTAAAGAATAAACACATATTTTCCAAAATTGATTTAGTCCGTGCTTATCATCAAATACCAATGGCCGAAGAAGACATTCATAAAACTGCAATAACCACACCTTTTGGAATGTTTGAATTTATTCGTATGCCTTTTGGTTTACGTAACAGTGCACAAACATTTCAAAGATTTATAAACGAAGTATTTTCAGGTCTAGAATTTGTTTTTGTCTATATTGATGACATTCTTGTTGCAAGTGATAATGAAGAGCAACACATAGAACATTTAAAATCCGTATTTGAAAGACTTCAAAAATATAATTTGAATATTAAACCAAATAAATGCATTTTCGGTACAAATAAATTAGACTTCCTCAGTTATGAAATTTCATGTGATGGAATTAAACCTTCTTCCGAACGAGTTGAAACAATCATTAATTTTGAAAAACCACTTTCAATCAAAAAATTGCAAAAGTTTCTAGGCATGGTTAATTATTACCATAGATATGTTAAAATGTTAGCAACAGAACTATGCCTAGTGATGGGCGAGTCCGAGATGTTTTATTCGATTCTCTCGATTGTTGAAACATCTCGAATGCTCTCGATGGTTTTCATTCGTATTCGAGTCAAGTCGTAAATTGCCGTCAGTCGAAACAATCGCTAAAACATCTCGGACTCGCCAATGATTCCTCTCGTTTTCAAAGCAACCCTACATTTCGGACTCGCTGCAAAAAATACATAACATTTGTTGTTGCCGCTTGAATACCAAAATTGCTTAAAAAAGTATACAGTGGTACAAATCTATTGCCGTTGTCACTGCTCGTAAAATTAATTTGTTTCGTAAGCGTCTCACTTCAGAAAATTTATTAATGTATTAATGTTTAAATAATTAATTGTATTTATTAAGCACGACACTCTTTAATTGTGATTGCAAAAATGCAGCGTCTATATATAGCATATTTTTCAATTTGTTTCATTTATTTACATATGTATTTGCCTCACTTCCATTAACAATCCTACTTTCTTCATCAACAACACTCATTCAGTTTATTTTATCAACTAAAACAAATCATCAAAACAACAGCCGGCCCGCCGACTCGGAACAGTCGCAAAAACATCTCGCTTGTGTAGTCGTGATGTCATCGAAACAACCTCCGACTCGCCGATTCGGAACAATCGCAAAAACATCTCGGTTGTGTAGTCGAGATGTCATCGAAACAACCTCCGACTCGCTGACTTGGAACAATCGCAAAAACATCTCGATTGTGTAGTCGAGGAGCGAGTCAACTTTTGACTCGATTGTGATTTTGCAACGATGGCGATTCTCTCGATTGTCTAAACATCTCGGACTCGCCCATCACTAACTATGCCCGTTACATGAAATGTTAACATTTACTATTAAACATAAACTTAAAGAACTTAATTGGTCTGAGAAAACAACTAATGCTTTTGAAAATGTTAAAAAACTTTTTGCCCAAAAAACATTACTTACACATTTTGATAAAAATGGTCAACTATCACTTGCAGTAGATGCATCAAATGTAGCAATTGGTGCAGTTTTACAACAAATTAGTAATAACACTTTAGAACCACTTGCATATTTTTCACGCAAATTATCTACTACAGAAAGCAAATATTCTACTTTTGACAGAGAACTTTTGCAATATACAATTCAATTAAACATTTTAAACAATTCCTTGAAGGCCGAAAATTTACTGTATTCACGGATCATAAACCTTTAACACAAATTCTTAATTCAAAAACAGATAAATCACCTCAACAAATTAGACATCTCGAACGTATTGCACAATTCACAAGTGACATTCAATACATTTCTGGCAAAGATAATATAGTTGCTGATACTCTTTCACGAATTCCAGATATAAACACAATTTCGTCTCAAGATATACATTTACAAACATTATATGAAGAACAACAAAAATATAAAATTTTACATGAAATTATTTCTAACAAAAATTCTAAAAATAATTTAAAACAAATAAATATACCAGTCCTTAATCTTAACATTTGGTGTGACATTACTCAACAACCTTTTAGACCATTTGTCCCAAATTCAATGAGGAGAATTATTTTTGATAAAATTCATTCATTATCACATCCAAGTTTTCGAACAACTAGACGTTTAATTCAATCAAAATATTATTGGCCTAATATGCGTAAAGAAATTAACAATTGGACTTCAACTTGTATCAGTTGTCAAAAATCTAAAATTTCGAAACATACAAAATCTATCGTAGACAAAATTAGTATACCTAATGGGCGATTTGAACATATACATATGGACCTTGTTGGCCCATTACCAGGGTTTGAATTTGCTTGCTGCAAAACAGCAATAGCCAATGTTTTTTGCTTATTGCTGAATTCAGCCGAGCCAAAAACGAAAACACGAATCATTCGCTTCAGTTTTCAGCTGAGCCGTGTTTGCTTGTATAGTTAAGCCAAGCAACTCAATTTGAGAGGGTTGCTTTTACTTCCAGCAATTAGTTGAGTGGTAAATTTTTGCTTGCAGTTGCTTATTTTGCTGAAACTAGTTTTTAAGCAGAATTCAACATGAAAAGATGTTTACAAATGGACATACATACATATTATGTGTACGTACATACATACATAAGTAAATATGTATAAAAAATCGAAATATGCGTAACCAAATCGTTTCAGCAAAATAAGCAAAAGCAGAAAAAATGCAAAGACACAACCAATTGCTGGAAGTAAAATGAAATCCCCCAAATCGCGTTGCTTTGCTTAACTATACAAGCAAACACGGCTCAGCTGAAAACTGAAGCGAATGAATCGTGTTCTCGTTTTTTACTCGGCTGGCCGAGTTTGCTAATTTACTTTTCGTTAGCAAAAGCAAATGCAGCAAAAGTAGCTAAGCAATTTCAAACCCTGCCCATTACCTATGTCAAGAGAAAATCGTTTCATTTTAACTATAATTGATAGAAATACACGCTGACCAGAAGCTTATCCAATTAAAGATATTTCTGCTTCTACAATTGCAACAACTTTTGTTCAAAATTATATTCATCGTTTTGGCATTCCACTTAAAATAACTGTAGATCAAGGATCTCAATTCACATCAAAATTATTCACTGAATTAACTAAATTGATAGGATCACATAAAATTCATACTTCTCCTTATCATCCTCAATCAAATGGAATGATTGAAAGGTTTCACAGCCCCACATCAGCTATCCTTATGGAAGTATTTATGCAACATTTGGAGGAAATTTATATGGAAGAACTGACGGCAAATTTGGGAGTCAATTTTTATGCCAGGTATGTAGATGACATCATCTGCCTAATATCGGGAAATAAAGAAGAACAAATTTTGGAGCACCTCAACAGCCAACACAAAAACATAAAATTCACTATGGATACAGAGAAAAATGGAAAAATCAACTACCTGGACCTAACAATTAAAATAAACAAAGAGACTAACAAATTTACTTACGAAATATACGGAAAACCCACAGCAACAGATACAATAATACACAATAAATCTAACCATCCAGCACAAGAACGCCGCTTTCAGACATTTATTAACACGACTTGAACGAACCCCGTTAGAAAAAGAAGCTTACAACAAGGAACTGAGCACAATATACACAATCGCAGAGAACAACGGATATCAAAAAAGTTTAGTGAAGAAAATACAAAAAAACATAAATTCTAGAAAGTCAGAAACCAAAGAAAAAGAAGAGAAGAAATGGGCAGTCCTATCATGTACCGGAGCAACATCTTACAAGTTGGCTAAAGTTTTCCAAAAATATAACATTAATGCAGCATTTAAAACGAGGAACAATATGGGAAAACTTCTACGAAACAACATTAACAAGGAAGACCTCTTTCACAAACAAGGCGTATACAAATTGACTTGCGAATACCGTTACAGTTATATAGGACAAACAGGACGCCAAATCAAGACGAGATATCGAGAACACATAAGGGATTACAATAAGAAAATAAGAAAATCATCAACGACAGTGGAATCAAATTTCGCCAACCACATGGCAGAAAACAAGTGTACACCCATGAAAATAGGAAGAACAGCTAAAATTCTCCACATACAGCATAAAGGAAGACGACTTAACATATTAGAAAATATGGAGATATACAAACAAAAAACATTCGTAGGTAAAATAATAAATGAACAAATAAACACCGCATCGGATACATTATTTGAACCGCTTAAGCTAATATACCCGAAAGAGGACAAAAGACCTAAAACCGACATAAACAAAACAACACACAAACGGACAATAACGGACTTTTACCTACTTGGTTAATGAGGGTACAATAATGAAAATATGACAAAAAAAATAGATTTGCATACCTAAACACACAACACAGACTCACACACACACACACACGTCACCCGAACGCACGAATGCACGAACACATCACATGAACACGAAGTACCTGAACAAAACGACGGAAGTTAGTTACTATAAATGCTATCGAACTTACAGAAAATAACTCAGAACGAAAGAAGACACTGAAGATGGCGCATATTAGCCGAAACCGGTTTGTCTCCAAACCAAACTTGACAAGGGATGACGGAAAATCGTTCCACAATACATCATATTCCTACCCTGTCGGAAAAACAAGCAACCAAAAAGTTATTAATAATGACAGTCAGGCACATCAAATCCGGACAAATATTCTACTGACAGCTTACAAAAGGCGGCTACATAAAATACACAACACAAAAGCCAACATATGGTTTAATAAGGAATGTCTAAAGACCAAACTCATTCCAAAATACGCGCAAATAGGGCACAAAGTGAACAGCGAGGATAAACGCAAAATTATACGGAAAGCGGAGAACAGCTTCCTCAGATGCGAGATCAGGAACCAACACGCAAAGAAGGAGCGCATAAATGAGGAACTACTACGCATCCACCTGGAGCTGATGGAAAACAACCTAGTTAGTTGCCTTATGGAAACGTTAGACACTATAAAGGAGGAGATCAAAAAGGCCATGGAACACAAATACAAAAAACTCAACAAAAAACTGGAGGACCTTGACACAAAACAAAACAACAACAAAAAAGGCTCACAACAGAACAAAACATCATTCCATCCAAGATTTGTTAACTTAACAAATCTTTCCATCAACGCCAAAGAAACAGAGCTACTACAAAAAGGTTTGAAGTACAATATCGAAAGCTACGATAGAAAAAAAGACGTAGAGAACACTATTGCAGACACGGAGATGGCCATATCACTAGTACCAAACGAAGAACAGGAGCACGCAAGGCATCTATGCAGACGCATAATCGAAAAGAGTATAAAAGCTGCTGGAAATGAAATGGCAACGGACGACAGTAAAACGGCAAAAGTATTAAGGAAGAAACTAGTCGATAATAAGGTGATAGCAACAAAAGCAGACAAAGGAAATACAACGGTGCTAATGGACGAAGAGGAATACACCGCAAAAATGGGTCAACTCATCAAAGAAATGGGCTGTCGAGTGATAAGGAAAGACCCAACGGAAGAATACCAAATGGCAATAAAGCGTGCAATAAAACAAGCAAAGAATATAATAGACAACAAGATGACCTACACTCTCACGGCAATGAATCCATCGGCCCCGTCACTGATCGCACTACCTAAAATCCACAAAGCAGGAACACCTATGCGACCAATAGTAAACCATAAGTCGGCACCAGGCACCAGGATATAGACGATCAAAACACCTAAACAAGCTACTAACCGAGAAAGTAGACCTATCCAATAAATACACAATCAAAAACACGACGGAACTAGTCAACAAACTGAACAACCTGAACGTACCCAAGGACTCAAAACTGGTATCATTTGACGTGAAGGATCTATACCCTTCGATACCAACGACAGAAACACTAAAAACTTTAACTAAAATACTGACAGAGAAAACGAACAAAGACATTGCTACAGAGATAGTAAATACGCTGAGAATAACCCTGGACCAGAATTATTTTAAATTTGACAATAAAATATACAGACAAACTCACGGACTAGGCATGGGTAGCCCCACATCAGCTATCCTTATGGAAGTATTTATGCAACATTTGGAGGAAATTTATATGGAAGAACTGACGGCAAATTTGGGAGTCAATTTTTATGCCAGGTATGTAGATGACATCATCTGCCTAATATCGGGAAATAAAGAAGAACAAATTTTGGAGCACCTCAACAGCCAACACAAAAACATAAAATTCACTATGGATACAGAGAAAAATGGAAAAATCAACTACCTGGACCTAACAATTAAAATAAACAAAGAGACTAACAAATTTACTTACGAAATACATATACAGAAAACCCACAGCAACAGATACAATAATACACAATAAATCTAACCATCCTCAACAGCACAAGAACGCCGCTTTCAGACATTTATTAACACGACTTGAACGAACCCCGTTAGAAAAAGAAGCTTACAACAAGGAACTGAGCACAATATACACAATCGCAGAGAACAACGGATATCAAAAAAGTTTAGTGAAGAAAATACAAAAAAACATAAATACAAGAAAGTCTGAAACCAAAGAAAAAGAAGAGAAGAAATGGGCAGTCCTATCATATACCGGAGTAACATCTTACAAGTTGGCTAAAGTTTTCCAAAAATATAACATTAATGCAGCATTTAAAACGAGGAACAATATGGGAAAACTTCTACGAAACAACATTAACAAGGAAGACCTCTTTCACAAACAAGGCGTATACAAATTGACTTGCGAATACCGTTACAGTTATATAGGACAAACAGGACGCCAAATCAAGACGAGATATCGAGAACACATAAGGGATTACAATAAGAAAATAAGAAAATCATCAACGACAGTGGAATCAAATTTCGCCAACCACATGGCAGAAAACAAGTGTACACCCATGAAAATAGGAAGAACAGCTAAAATTCTCCACATACAGCATAAAGGAAGACGACTTAATATATTAGAAAATATGGAGATATACAAACAAAAAACATTCGTAGGTAAAATAATAAATGAACAAATAAACACCGCATCGGATACATTATTTGAACCGCTTAAGCTAATATACCCGAAAGAGGACAAAAGACCTAAAACCGACATAAACAAAACAACACACAAACGGACAATAACGGACTTTTACCTACTTGGTTAATGAGGGTACAATAATGAAAATATGACAAAAAAAATAGATTTGCATACCTAAACACACAACACAGACTCACACACACACACACACACGTCACCCGAACGCACGAATGCACGAACACATCACATGAACACGAAGTACCTGAACAAAACGACGGAAGCTAGTTACTATAAATGCTATCGAACTTACAGAAAATAACTCAGAACGAAAGAAGACACTGAAGATGGCGCATATTAGCCGAAACCGGTTTGTCTCCAAACCAAACTTGACAAGAGATGACGGAAAATCGTTCCACAATACATCATATTCCTACCCTGTCGGAAAAACAAGCAACCAAAAAGTTATACATATATATTTCTCAAAAATTTAGGGTTGCTGCTCTCGTTTTTGTCTAATTCAGGGTTTCGTGGAGATTCTGCACCTCATAAACCCTGATAAAATCTGAGGAAGTGTTACCGTGTTTCAATACTTTCGCAAATTTTTTTTCCATATTATTGTATTACAATATGAACAAATATTGAAATAAATAAAGTTGCTTTTAATATCAAAACGCCACAACTCTTTAAGCTTTATTTTAGTTTATAGTAATTTTGAACATCGAACAAAATTTTTGAGTGAGTTTGTTCATGCTAAGTACATATCTATTTCTCAAGCTTTGCTTGAATACAAACTGTTTTTATTACCAAATTATTTTTCTAATGAATTTTATGCAGGGACTGTAACGGTTATGAGTTATATCCAAAAAGTTGTTTTTTAATCATTATTTTCTGAGTTTTATTTTCTGAAAAATAACTTTTATTTTTCCCTCAGAAAATAAAAGTTATTAATAGGTCCATTTCTTTATACACTAACTGGTCAAAGAAAGCGAAATGTCAGAAAATTGAGAGAGCAAAAATTACAGTTCCACTAACTCTCTTTGCTAATTTTTGTTGAACAAATTTCAACTAGCAAATTTTACTAGCGATAATAAGGACAAAACAAAAATATGTCAAACAAAAAAGTAAACGTAAATCAAATTAGCCATATGATTTTATTAAAAAAAAGGTGAAAATGGAAGTAGTAATCCAATTTATCCCAAAAACATGGAAAACCAGCAAATTTTGATAACTTCGTGTATCCTTACTTTTTGCTAACATCTCTCATTGAGAGCAAATGTCACTTTCCCACAAACCTCGTTGCTTGAGACTAGTAAATTTTATTTTTGGTAGAAAAATAAAAGAAAATTAGCTATTAATTCGGTAAAATTTAATTCGGTGCGTGAACTTAGGCGATTTTGATATAGACTCATTCAGGAGCGGATTTACATAGGGGCAACCCAGGGCGCCGTTTCAATAGGGGCGCTAAAACTAAGACAAAGAAACATTTTTTTATTTACTAAAAAATGTTTTTTTTTTCAATATTACAACAAGAATGAAAGATTTTTCAAAAAAAAAAAACTGTCGATAATCCCTAAACTTGATTGTTTTTTTTTTCAAACTCCTCGAAAAGAGTGAGTTTAGTTTCAGGACGAAACATTTTCACTATAAAATTGTTTTTCAGATTCGTATGATGAACTGCAATTTAATGATATTGCGAAATCTGTGCCACCTAATAATTAGGGTTTAAGATCAGATCATTTTGAAGGTTAGAAAATGGAAAAAATGTGGTACCTATATAAGAATCGAATCAAATTTTTTCAATCCGTAAAATATATCAGTAATGAAATGTCACCACACGAAGGCAAGTACGGTTTTTTTGGAAATATTGGGGCGCGGCTTGATTTGTTTGCCCAGGGCGCTTCTAGAGGTAAATCCGCCCCTGGACTCATTATAAACTCATTTGCAAAAAGACAAAATAAAGGGGGTGGGGGACTTTTTTCGGTCCATATAAGGCGTGACCGTCTAATGTACGTGCCCTTAAAGTAGCCTGAGAACAGAAAAATCTACTTTTTTGTCCAACTACATTTTTAGAATGGGGATATAGATTTTATTGTATCATTAAATTAATTAGAAAGTAACAATTTTTATGAAATCTTAAAACTAATTAGAAAGTAATATATATAAAATTTTAAAACTAAGGTACAATGTCGTATCGTTCATTAACATATTTATCTTGCACTAGAATTGCATACATATATTAATTACGTGTGTACGTACATTCAATGTATTTAATATTAAAAAATAAATCTCAGATATTAATTCACTTTAAGTACTCAAAAAGGGAAACTTTCCATTATTCCAGCACGCCTCGAGAAAAATGACTTATACAGGGGTGTAAGAGGGCTCTCACAGATCCCAAATGTGAAAACCAAGCTTGCCGGAACACCTTTTTGCGTTGGCGGCATTCGGCCGCGCTTCAAAAAAAATAACCCTCAGCCGGCAGAATTCTCTTTCTGGATTAAAATCCATGGACCACAGTGGTTTTGTATATAACACCTTTTGCGCACGTTTGTGTGCGTATAGTGTTTATACATAGTAAAATTAGCAACTTTAACAACAAATATCTCGGAAATTACAAGCCTCCGGCTAGATTGGTTTTAAGATTTGGGAACTGTGAGAGCCCCTCTACACCCCTGTATAAGTCATTTTCCTCAGGGCGTGCTGTAATAATGGAAAGCCGACCCGTACAAGGTAAGTATTTGTACAATTTTGCGAGTTGAAATGGCCGCAAAAGTACTGTTGACCGGGCCATAGATATTACGCTGAAGGGTGTACTACGCAGAAGGACATCACCGTGGCGGTAGCCACGGTTAGGTTGTATATCCGGACTTTGGTGGCGTAGCCCAGGGTTATTTTAAATAAGCGCGGCCGAAGGCCGCCAACGCAGAAAAGTGTTCTGCGCAAAAGCACTGTGTTTTTTCTTTATCTATCGAATTTATATGGAGTTACTAAACTTTAACCATAAATTCCTCGAAAACGAGGTACGTCCGGCGCCTAAATTTTACGGATTCAGAACACCCTTCCCCTCCCCTAACCCACGGTACAAATCGTTTTTTTGGGGGCGTGCGGCATTATTGGAAAATTTCCCCCCTTGTACCTATGTCAGTTGTGTGTGTGTGTGTAAAAATAGGTAAAAATTTAACAACTTTAACAAATTCCGGGAAAACCAGGTACGTCCGGCGCCCAAATTTAACAAATTCAGAACCTACTTCCCCTCCCCTACCATCCAGTAAAAGTAATTTTTTTGGGGGCGTGCGGCATTATTGGAAAGCCGACCTCTACGCTGCAGCAGCGATGCACTGCGCGACACTTCGCGACGAAGTTGATCAACTAGGCAAAACTGTCGCGCAGTGCATCTGCAGTGCAGTTACGTTGTCGCATAGTGCGGTATAGCTAACTGCACTTCAAAATATAGTTGCAAATTAAATGGAATTTGACGAGGAAAAATTAATTTCCTCATACCTCGAATTTAAAATATCATGCAACCACATTTTTGCACTTTGTCTAGCATTTTCCACTTCTTTCTTTTCTTCTTCCTCGCATAAAAACGCAATAATAACCGCATCAAGTTCGCTTGTGTCCATTTTTTTCCAATGTTTTTATACAACTAAACAAAAAAATTGCATCGCAGCTGCAGTTGTAGTGCAGTTGTAGTGCGGTATACCAAGAGAACTGCAATTGAAGTTGAATCGCAGTTGCATCGTCGCTGCAGCTAAGTGGGGTTTCACCTTTACACTATCCCTGTAACTTCAACACGAACAATACTACCCAAAGGCACAGTTCTGAATATGTAAAGTGGCCGCAACACAACACCAGCACAATCCCAGAATTTCACTCAACCATCCTCATGACCAGTCAGCAATATTTCATACAATTTTCCCCTACTATCCACATCACCATCATTTGCTTCTTCTTCGTCTTCAAAAACGCCACCATTTATTGGCCATTCAATAATGCTACAATCAGCATCCTGTTCATCGCCGGCATGCACATTTTTTTCATAAACACTTTGACTAACTTCCGATGCTAAATAATTGCACGTAAGGTCGATATGAAACGTAATTGATATTTTTTGGTGCTTCGCCATTGAACAAATTCCATGTGGAATAATAACCATCCGCATGATACCATGTAAATTGCGTACCTGCTTCATTCAAACAAACCAACTCTCTGACCATGCCCCGGTGCTATATAAGCATGACCTACCGTTGACAATTCTTTAATGGATTCAATGGCACCCGGATCTAGTTTATATGTGGCGAGTACTTGCTCCAGTACAATATCGTGATGTATTACGGGTTCACGAACGAAGCCAAATCAAATTGATAGATATTTTCACCTTCGGTGCCAATCCAAACAATATGCTTTTCCAATGAACAGTATAGCGATGACTTTTTTTTTAATTTGCCATCGAATTGTAATATTTTTGTGGGCACTAGTGTGGCGCCGTCAGGTTCCCATAATATTATAATATTTGATGCAGTTACCGAGAGTACACTTCCAGTGCCATAAACCCATTCGAGTAGCTGAATTACTTTCAAGTATGTGTTGACCATAAAATCCAACACCCGGTTGACCAAATACTTTAATGGCGGCAGTTGGGGTTCCAATTGCCATCAATTTGGAAATGGGATCGTATGCAATGGCAGATAGTTTGGTAATTATCTAGTTTACGGTGCATCGACTAAAACTGCTCCAATTTAAACAAATGGGGTACCAATCGACGCGCTTCGATCTCAGGAACACAAATCCGAAGGCGGAGCTTAACTTTTTTATGTCAATAACAAATTATTAACAAAAAACTGTTTGTACAATGCAACTTTTTTGCTCGCTTAGTACACACACACGAACACAATTTAACTTATATGTTTATCGTGGGATAACACATACCTTATATTTACTCAATAACACACACAAAGTTGCAATATTTTAGAATTAAATACTATAATAGCGTTTGTTGAGTGTAGGAAAGCGTATGATTTGCAGGTATTTTACCACAAAAGAGCGAGAGGATCAGAGGATGTGAGCGAGAAAGAAGACTAGCTATTTGTAGGAATCATTAAGGTTGTTCTCTCTCTGTGATTTTGGCCTGGCAAATTTGCCGAGATGACATAAGTGTGATAAATTTGCCGAGCACAACAACAAAATACACGTCTTGTCAAATTTGGAGCTTCGGCAAATTTCTCATACCCCAACCCGTGATATGTGATATCATGAGAAAAATATCACGGGAAATGCAACCATGTTATTACATTCACAATGGTCTTCTATGAGAAGTGAGTTTGAATTTATGTTTCTAGTTCTTTTTTTTAAGTATTTTATTTTATTCAGATAAAAAATTAATTAATTCGAAATTGAAGGAAGCAAAGCAAAGCGACAACAGTTGTATAAAGAGTGGAAAGAATATGACTAACATGCTGGTTCACAATGAAGTCAGTTAGAATTTTATTTTCTTAAAGGTGCGCTCTCTCTGTGTGGCAAATTTCTCAAGATATCATGATATCTCGGCAAAAATATTAGACACAGAGAATAACCTTATTGTTTATACTACATAGTTTGGTAACTCAAATGGTCTTCTTCTTGATCAATTTTAAAAATGCGTATGTGTTTGTGCGAAAATGGAGAGAATGTAGGAATCAATGCTGTGCAATTTCGTAGAATTGCTGTTACTACCAAAATGGGACCAAATTAGTTAGGATTTACTCCGTTTTTACTGAATTTTTTTCTTCACTACGAAAACGATTTTAATAAAAATATATCGTACCCTAAATCATAAAGTGACACAACTCAAAATTTTTTTAAATCGACTTTTCATCATAAACCGGTACACAGAACATATCTCTAGCGATTGCCAACAAAAAAACTCTTCATTCGGGGTCTCTTTTGACTAGAGCTCTTGATTTTGTTTGAACATTTTCGAGTAGCTCGAACAATTGTTGTTCAAATGCTCGAACAGTTGTTTGTTTGTTTATTACCCGTATGTTTGTACGGGCATTTGAACAATTCGGATATTTTGAAGTTTGTTTTTTTCTTTTGTTTATTATTATTATTTTTTCTTTATGTGTATTTTTTTTATTTTTGTTTTTCCGATACATATTTTTTTTTGTTTGTAAGCTCGAATGCTCGAATGTTTGTACGGGCATTTGAACAACAAACGGGCTTCAAACAAAAACGATCAGATCGAAATGCCCGATACGCGGGTATCTAGAGCTCTACTTTTGACTGAAAAATAACCATTATACGTCGCCTTTTGCCATGTCTTTGATTTAGTGTGCGATATACATACATACATATTAATTTTTTTCCGCATATCTGCCCAAGTGCGCACAAAATAACGAATAAATGTGTAGAACTAACATTAAAATAGTATTGAGTTTTCCTGTTTATTTTACATTTTTAACTAGTTTTGCAGTTTAAGCTAGTTAAATTAACTGGATTGATTTTACAATTTACAAAAATACAATATATGTACATTCAATAAAAAAAAACAGTTGCTTCGGTATTGCGAGATATGGGAGGACCTCCTCCTGGTAAAATTGCAAACTGAAAATATAAATGGAAATGCCATTATCACGCACTTCCAATGACGCTAAACTCTTCCCACGGCACCAGATTTTCTTTTTATTTAAAAAAATAATAATTGCGTTTTGCACGAACAACAGAACTCCAAATCATAGTTTATATCTATAAGTTGCGACACTCTCAGCTGATCGTTTGGCATGTTGTGCCTGTCACTATGCAGTGCTGTGTAAAATTTACAGAAAAAAAATTCAAATGAATTTTGATATCTTTAAATCTTTGAAATTATTGTGTGAATTGAATTTCTAATGCTATATTTGTAGCGATAATAACAAAAAATTAACATATTTTTGAGTTTTAATTGATTTTATTAGCAATTTTGGATATTTTCTTGTGAATATTTTACTACGTTTGAATACAACACTGTGGTCGATTCTTCTTCACATTTGGTTTATTTAGTTTCCCATTCTCCCATTGACACATAATGTGCCTGTCACTTTTTGCAACAACAATTCCCATGGTTGAAGTTTGTTTTGATGGGAATACAGTGAGTCACAGTGAAAGTGAGCCATCATTTATTCATAAATTTTTATTATTAAATATCTTTTTTAACAATTACTTGACTTTCCTAATTTCTTTGCAACGGAAAACTTTCAACAACATGCCAGAAATGATGAAAAACAAAAACGTACACATACATATTGTTACGTATTTGTCGATAGCTCGATTATTTCTATAGGGTTCGTATCGCTGAATTGTTAAATAAAAGTCTTTATTTACTTCTTAATTCACACTGCTTTATTTCACGACTAAAAAGTCTACACTTGTTTTACTTGACTTGATGTTAACACTTCTACGGTTAAGTTACGACTGACTCTGGAGCGCCTGCTCGCCGCCTTATATAGTCTGTCAAACGCAATCTGGAAAATTCTGGCAACACTGGAAATTATCTGGTATCTTCTTCTAGTTCTGGCACTTTCCCTAGAGATGTGTTCAATCATTTTAGTGATGTAAGTGGAGAACCGATTATATTCGCCACAATATATACGCCACACAATCAACGTAATTCTTCTAGCAGCTCTAATTTAAATACTTAGAGCCTATACACACTTGCGACTCAATCGATTTAGTCGAATGTTGATTTGCATGGGAATGTATGGAAGCATTCACACTACATTCAATTAGTTGTACAACTGAAACAGTTGGATTTGCAGCCCAATTTCATTCCAACTGAAACAGTTGTACAACTGCTTGATCAGCAAGGCGCCCTTCTACGTATTCACACTTGAGACAATTTAGTCGAACGACTACAACAACAACAGTGATATTCGTAGTGGAAAGAGTTGCCATGCTGACAGCACTACTTTTATTTCACTTTTGGTAAATTGTAGAGATTGAATATTTCAATTAATATTTTCAAAATGTTTAAAAACAAAAGGTTCGTTTCTTATTAACTACACCATTTCCAGATGGATTTTAGAAAGCGTTAACTGGATTTTAGAAAGGGGAAATTGGATTTTAGAAATGTCAATTGGATTTTAGAAAGGGGAAATTGGATTTTAGAAATGTCAATTGGATTTTAGAAAGCGTTAAAATGATTTTAGAAAACAAAATTGGATTTTTGAAAGCGTGAATTGGATTTCAGAATGTGCGTTTAAAATAAATTTTACACAGAATTTTTCGAATAGAAATTCTTTATTGCGTATGAAAGTATAAATTAATAATTATATAAATTTTCGAAAGTCCAATTTACAGTTTCTAAAGTCCAATTTCCCTTTTCTAAAATCAAATCGACATTTCTAAAATCCAATTTTCCCTTTCTAAAATCCATTTGGCTATTTTAAAATCTAATTTCCCCTTTCTAAAATCCAATTGACATTTCTAAAATCTAATTTCCCCTTTCTAAAACCCAATTGACATTTCTAAAATCCAATTTCCCCTTTCTAAAATCCAATTGACATTTCTAAGATCCAATTTCCCCTTTCTAAAATCCAGTTGACGCTTTCTAAAATCCATCTGGAAATGGTGTAGTTATAGACAAGAATTATCTAACTAAGGATATTTACTTCCGTTTTCATATGTTTCTTGATATTGTTGTTCTTTTCAAATGTCATTAATCGCATTTTAAAATAGAAATAATGAAAATGAAATTTCATGAAAATTATTAATGGCTGATTTTTACTATTTTTCCGTTTCTTGTACTTCTGTTCGTTTCGCCTTTATGAGCGTAATTCCTTCCGTTTTTCTCTTTTCATTTACTTGACAGCTAGTTGCTAGTTTAATAAGAAACAAAGCCAAACAATGTATGCACTTTTTGTTTATTTTATTGTTTTTTATTTATTAATCAAGCTGACAAGAAGGTGCTTTCATGTAAGAATGCAGATAAACTTTAACAATTTAATACTTCATCGCTTTATATGAAGACCACTAATGTAAAATTTGCTGAGTAAAATGTGAACATTGGCAACACTATGTCATTGTCAATCGCACGACTATTTAGTCTCAAGTGTGAATAGCTGCCACCGATTCGACTAAATAGTTGGAGTAGTGTGAATACAACAGTCCAAATCGATTGAGTCGCAAGTGTGTATAGGCTCTTAAAGTTTCTCTCAAGAATTATTATTTTTCTCTTATATATTTTTACAGTTCACACCTTACTTTATGTATTAATTATAGGTATACAAAATCTATATACAAGGGGATTCAGGCAATTTTTTTTTTCCGATTTTAAAAGGTGTACTTCTCAGACAATATCCGCTAGATCGCGTAAAAATCGTGTTTTCGTGTACTTTATGTATTAATTATAGGTATACAAAATCTATATAAAAGGGGATTCAGGCAATTTTTTTCCCGATTTTAAAAGGTGTACTTATCAGACAATATACGCTAGATCGCGTAAAAATCGTGTTTTGTTAGATGAATAAAACACATTGCATGCTAATAAAATTTGTATTATATTTAATTCATTAGGGATAGAGTAATTGAACTGTTGAAACAAGGAAACAAAGTATTAAAACCGTTTTAGGGCATATTCCTCTTAGTGGCTAACTTTCACTGTGAGCCCGTTTCATGACCTTTTCAATCAAATATTTTTTGAAATACTAAATTGCGGTTTATTATAAAATATACCTAAGTATATAATTTTGTTTTTCAATCGGTTTGTGTATAAGTTTTTATTTTCATAAATCTGCGGGCAACATAACGTGGCTCATTTTCACTGCGACTCACTGTATGTGTCAAAAATATAGATACACATTTATTTATTCAAAACAAAAATGAAATATCCATGATGCAAATCGTTGCTACCCAATAGACATTTTTGTGGGAAATGCATGTGGATTTCATTTGAGATCAAATCCATTCTCCAATTTCCAACAATAATTTTTAACTTGAAATCAATTGCAGAAACAACCCATTCTCTGGCAAAAGGGCGTTTTTTTTATATGAAAATGTTTCTGTTTCTCCACTTGAAAAAAATATTGGAATTCGACTTGAATTCTATCGATATTCTCCAACCAAAATCAAATGTCAGGATAAAGCTTTTAAACAACAAACGCTCATCCGATTGAAATAAAGGAACAAAAATATAACAATTATGATTGTCTGCTTAACTTATTTCCTCACTTTTTTGTTATGAATTTAACAATAATAACAATATTTTATACACAAAAATTAGTTGAATTATACATTCCTCTTTAAATTTTATTCTTCACTCACTTTTTACATAGTTTACTTATTGCTAATATGATTGAATTTAATTAATACTAATTATGCTCTCAGTTCAGTTTGGAAAAGTGTTGCACCTCAAGTGTAAAAACATGTTGGATATAAACTTGAGAATTGAGACTTTTCTCCAACATTAGATTCGCGCTAATTGGGATCTATCCAAATTTAAAAGGCAACCAAAGCGTTCAAAGGCATTCAGGCATTAATTAAAAAGTATGAATTTGCACAGCGTTTTATCAGCAAACACAATCTCTACTGGTAGAGAGTGTAATTCTTAAACTTATCTCTAATCCAAAGCGAAGGTAGAAATAAATTGGAGACTGATTAGAAAAATAAGTATTTGCAAATTCTCATTAGAATCTCATTAGAAAACTACATTGCATTTCAATTCGGAAAATATAATTTTCTAAATTTGAGAATTATGTCCCATTTTGTTTGAAATCGCTATGATTCTCGACTGCTTCTCGAGTCTTCCTCTAACGTTAGAGATTTTAGAAAAGGACTAGTTCTTGAGTCATTCTCAAACCGATATCTAACCTAAATGTTTGTTGGGTTTCGCCATGCAAAATGGCCGTTGGAATTCAAATTTTTTTCTTTCCTTTTCAACATTTTCGTATAGCAGGGTTGCACTTTCTCGTACTGCTCTATTACTACATTTTTGCTAGAAATATAGAAAAGGGATTGTACGTATACCAATGCCTTCACTACTTCGTTCGCGTATATGCAAATTTTAATTCATACAGGATTAACACGATCGATCTTTACCAATATAACAGCAACAATTTTTTTCAAATTACACGATTTTTGAAACATGATTTCAGCTTTTGTCATTTGACATTTTGGTAAATTCAACCAAATTTTAGTGTTTATGCAACATTGGGCAATTTTAAAATATACACTATGATTCAAATGGGGCCTATTACGAATTAATACGATACACGCTAAACGCTTGCAGTCGGGTACTTCGTATTACGAAATAATTTCTATCGTGTGAAACCCGATAGACTGTAATGGAAATAAAGTTAACGCATAACTAATTGAACCCTAAACAAATGTCATTCACGATAGTGCACCTAGCGGGCGTGTGGAATTCATAATATGGAAACTCATTTTATACGATACGCTTGCAAGCGGCCGATAGCTATCGTATGACAATTCATAATAAGGGGGATATAAAATTTTATTCCTAAATGTCATTTGGAATTTGGTTTCTTTAACATGATGATAGTGTCAATATAAACAAAAAAAATTTTAAAAAAAGAACTTCAAAACTATTTTGAAACATACACAATTTTTTTTAACATTTGGAGTTCTGCTGTTCGTGCAAAACGCAATTATTATTCTTTTTTTTTTTAAATAAAAAGAAAATCTGGTGTCGTGGGAAGAGTTTACCATCAGTGGAAGTGCGTGATAATGGCGTTTCCACTTATATTTTCAGTTTTCAGGTGAATTAAAAGTGAAATGCATTTTTATTTCTAAAAGTTTTTAATGTAAAATATTTTCCTTTTTCTCCTCAAAGTTTGCAATTTTACCACTAGGAAGTCCTTCCATATCTCGCAATACCGAAGCACCTTTTTTTTATTGAATGTACATATCGCACCCTAAATCATAAGGTGACACAACTCAAAATTTTTTGAAATCGAGTTTTTTCATAAATGTTACACAGAACATATCTCTAGCGATTGCCAAAAAAACTTTTCAATAAGTGTCTCTTTTGACCGAATACGTGGTCTTTTGCCATACGATTGCTTGTAAAGAAAAAAAGTTTTTTGGCTCTCCTGAAAATATTTGAATTTTGAGTTGTGTCACTTTATGATTTAGGGTGCGATATATTGTATTTTTGTAAATTGTAAAATCAGTCCAGTTAATTTAACAATAAATTTAAAGTAAAATCAAAAAAAATTCCGTGTTAAATTAAATAGCTGAAATTGCAAAATTATCTAGTTAAAAATGTAAAATCAACAGGAAAACATTTATCTGTTATTTTATGCGCACGTGGGCCGATATGCGGAAAAAATTAATATATATCGCATACTAAATCATAAAGTGGCACAACTTAAAATTCAAAAATTTTCAGGAGCCAAAAAACTTTTTCTTGACAACCAATGAATTGGAAAAAAGCCACGTATTTTTCAGTCAAAAGAGACTCCGAATGAAAAGTGTTTTTGTTGGCAATCGCTAGAGATATGTTCTGTGTACCGGTTTATGATGAAAAGTCGATTTAATAAAATTTTGAGTTGTGTCACTTTATGATTTAGGGTGCGATATATTTTTATTAAAATCGTTTTCGTAGTGAAGAAAAAAATTCAGTAAAAACGAAGTAAATCCTAACGACTTTGCTCCCATTTTGGTAGTAACAGCAATTATACGAAATTGTACAGCATTGATTCCTTCATTCTCTTCATTTTCGCACAAACACATACGCATTTTTTAAATTGAAGAAGAAGAACACCATTTGAGTGACCAAACTATTTAGTATAAACAATGCTCCAAATGCTCAAAAAAAATTTTGTATGTTTCAAAATAGTTTTGACGTTCTTTTTTTTTAACATTAGCTCTGTTCAATAACAAAAAATTGTTACGAATTTTTCCTAAAATGTGTCATTTTTGTATGGAGAACTGTCATTTTTTATGAAAAATTCGTAAAAATTTTTCGTTATTGAACAGAGCTATTTTTTAGTTTATATTGACACTATCATCATGTTAAATAAACCAAATTCCGAATGACATTTAGGAATAAAATTTTATATTTGAATGATACCGTATATTTTAAAAATGCACAATGTTGCATCAACACTAAAATTTGGTTGAATTTACCAAATTGTCAAATGACGTTTAAAAAGCTAAGATCATGTTTCAAAAATCGTGTAATTTGAAAAAAATTGTTGCTGTTCTATGTGTAAAGATCGATCGTGTTAATCTTACATGAATTAAAATTTGCATATACGCGAACGAAGTAGTAAAGGCATTGGTATCCGTATATTCCCTTTTCTATGGGGCCTATTACGAATTAATACGATACACGCTAAACGCTTGCAGTCGGGTACTTCGTATTACGAAATAATTTCTATCGTGTGAAACCCGATAGACTGTAATGGAAATAAAGTTAACGCATAACTAATTGAACCCTAAACAAATGTCATTCACGATAGTGCACCTAGCGGGCGTGTGGAATTCATAATATGGAAACTCATTTTATACGATACGCTTGCAAGCGGCCGATAGCTATCGTATGACAATTCATAATAAGGGGGTATATTTCTAGGAAAATGTAGTAATAGAGCAGTACGAGAAAGTGCAACCCTGCCTATACGAAAACGTTCAAAAGGAAAGAAAAAAATTTGAATTCAAACGGCCATTTTGCATGGCGAAACCCAACAAACATTTAGGTTAGATATACGTTTGAGAATGACTCAAGAACTAGCCCTTTTCTCAAATCTCTAATGTTAGGGGACGACTCGAGAAGCAGTCGAGAATCATAGCGATTTCAAACAAAATGGGACATAATTTTCAAATTTAGAAAATTATAATTTCCGAATTGAAATCCAATGTAGGTAGTTTTCTAATGAGATTCTAATGACAATTCGCAAATATTTATTTTTCTAATCAGTCTCCAATTGATTTCTAGTGTAGTTTTCTACCGTCGCTTTGGATTAGAGATAAGTTTGAGAATTACACTCTCTAACGTTAGAGATTGTGTTTGTTGATAAAACGTTGTGCCAATTCATACTTTTTGATTAATGCCTGGATGCATTTGATTGCTTTGGAAACTCTACATTCTCCTACATTTGGATATTTCCCAATTAGCACGAATCCAATGTGGGAAAAAAGTCTGAATTCTCAAGTTTATATCCAACATGTTTTTACACTTGAGGTAAAACACTTTTCCAAACTGAACTGAGAGCATAATTAGTATTAATTAAATTCAATCATATTAGCAATAAGTAAACTATGTAAAAAGTGAGTGAAGAATAAAATTTAAAGAGGAATGTATAATTCAACTAATTTTTGTGTATAAAATATTGTTATTATTGTTAAATTCATAACAAAAAAGTGAGCAAATAAGTCAAGCAGACAGTCATAATTGTTATATTTTTGTTCCTTTATTTCAATCGGATGAACGTTTGTTGCCCAAAAGCTTTATTCTGACGTTTGATTTTGGTTGGAGAATATCGATAGAATTCAAGTCAAATTCCAATATTTTTTTCAAGTGGAGAAACAGAAACATTTTCATATCGAAAAAGCGCCCTTTTTCCAGAGAATAGGCTGTTTCTGATTTCAATTTAAAAATTATTGTTGGAAATTGGAAAATGGATTTGATCTCAATGAAATTCAAATGCATTCAAAAATGCTTATTGGGTAGCAACGATTGGCATCATGGATATTTAATTTTTTTTTGAAAAAATAAATGTGTATCTATATTTTTGATACATACAGTAAGTCGCAGTGAAAATGAGCCACGCTATGTTGTCCGAAGCTTTATGAAAATAAAAAAATATACACAAACCGATTGAAAAACAAAATTATGTATGTACTTAGGTATATTTTAGAATAAACCACAATTTAGTATTTCAAAAAATATTTGATGAAAATTATTTTTAGTTATAAAAATTATAGTTAAAACCGGAAAAGTTCATGAAACGGGCTCACAGTGAAAGTTAGCCGCTAAGAGGAATATGCCCTAACACGGTTTTAATACTTTTTTGCCTTGTTTCAACAGTTCAATTACTCTATCCCTAATATCTAAACTTGTTTGTCGGCCCATCTTTGCACATAGACCTCAAAAATACAACTAATGCATCTGTTGGCGCACTTGAATTAAGTATAATAAAAGTTTTATTAGCAAGCAATGTATTTTACTCAACTAACAATACACGATTTTTACGCGATATAGCGTATGTTGTATGATAAGTACACCTTTTAAAAACGAAAAAAAATTGCCTGGTCTGGTTTTTTTTTATATAATTAACATATAACGTAAAATGTGAACTGTAAAAATATATAAGAGAAAAATAATAAGCGGTCGTTCTTGAGAGAAACTTTAAGTATTTAAATTGGAGTTGTCAGAAAGCTTACTTTGATTGTGACGGTTATATATGTTTGTTTTTCATCATTTCTGGCATGTTGTTGAAAGTTTTCCGTTGCAAAGAAATTAGGAAAGTCAAGTAATTGTTTACAAAGATATTTAATTATAAAAATTTGTGAATAAATGATGGCTCACTTTCACTGTGACTGACTGTATTCCTCCCATCAAAACAAACTTCAACCATGGGAATTGTTGTTGCAAAAAGTGACAGGCACATTATGTGTCAATGGGAGAATGGGAAACTAAATAAACCAAATGTGAAGAATAATCGACCACAGTGTTGTATTCAAACGTAGCAAAATCTTCACAAGAAAATAGCCAAAATTCCTAATAAAATCAATTAAAACTCAAAAATATGTTAAATTTTTGTTATTATCGCAACAAATATAGCATTACAAATTCAATTCACACAATAATTTTAAAGATTTAAAGATTTCAAAATTCATTTCAATTTTTTTTTTTGTAACTTTTGCACAGCACTGCATGGTGACAGGCACAACATGCCAAACGATCAGCTGAGAGTTTCGCAACTTGTAGATATAAACTATGGTAGGAATCCGCACACAGAATTTGTGTGGGTACTTTCCTAAAATGTGTCAAAATGTCTGAAGAAGAGGAAGAAATTGTTAACAGTGTTGCCACGGCCTCAAAAAATTTGGTATCACAAATTGATACATTTATGGTTTTTTTTGGTATCACCGAAAAATATTTGAAAAAAAAAATTAAAATTAATAAAATATGCTGCTTTTGGTGTTCTAACACAGAAAAATTTTTGAGAAAAAAATTAAAATTAATAAAGTAAGCTACTTTCGTGGTTTTAACGATATCGTTTTTTTTTTTTTTATAATATAAAAATATAAAGATAATACTTAAATTTCACATGCAAATAAATATGAATACTTTGGTACTGTACCGAGTAATATAAAAGGTCTATAAAATGCAATGGGTCAAACGAGCTGGGTGATCTAGTTGCCAGAGCTGATTCTGGAATCGATTTGGAGTCATTGAATCAGTTCTTAAATATTTGTCGCTCTGTCCTCCTTTAAGTCAAAATGCCTGCTATGCGGAGTGGTCCAACAAAAAGTTTGATAAAAATAAAATTTGTTCTAAGCCAAAATAAAAAATATCTACGTATCATTCATATGTAATTGTGCTTAGGTGTTTTTTTTTTATATAAATTTAAGTACTCCCTCATGAAGGCGATGAAGGTATTCCACGCAAGATTACTGTGGATGGGTACGTAGATTTTGCCCCAGAAAGATTATGTGGTCCTTTCAACCCGTTATAACCAAAATAAAGGTATTTTGAAAAAACAAATATTTATATTTCGAAAACTATCGGCCTCCGGACTGTTCCGTCTTCAGATATAGGATCGGAGGACGGTGCAACGCCCCTTTTATAAACGGTTTTTACGATCGGTAAAGGAAAGCGTGACCACGAAAAAAAAACCATGAAGGCATCAATTTGTGATACCATAATTTTTGAGGCTGTGGCAACACTGTTCCTAAGCGTCATTTTTGACACTAAATAGCATTTCGCACAAATGCGTTTGTTGAACTTTTGCCTTCATCTTCAGTTTGACATAAAAAAGCATTCTACCCAAAATCTCACCAAACAGACCTATAAAAACCAAAGTAAACAAAAGTCGCTAATTTTAGGACTGTGGCGCGTAGTGTTGCCACCAATATTTACTACTAATCTATATTAACCTGCATTCACAATAAGCTCTTTTTATATGAATGGTGAAAAGTGGTGAGTTTCCGATATATCACAATAACTAATCGCTGAAGGGTGTACTGCGCAGAAGGACATCACCGTGGCGGTAGCCACGGTTAGGTTGTATATCCGGACTTTGGTGGCGTAGCCCAGGGTTATTTTAAATAAGCGCGGCCGAAGGCCGCCAACGCAGAAAAGTGTTCTGCGCAAAAGCATATTTTTTGCAACTTTGAAAGCCTAAGTGTGAATGCGCTGTAAATTACACCTAATTGAGTGGCAACGCTACTCATTTTGACAGTTCAATAATCGGTCGGAAAAAGCAAAAAAAGGCAAATTGTTTACTTAGATTTTATTAAAATATAGTATTTAATTGTAAAATATTGCAACTTTTTGTGTGTTATTTAGTAAATATAAGGTATGTGTGATACTATGATAAATAAATCAGTTGAATTTATGTGTTGGTGTGTGTGTAATGACCAAGCAAAAAGTTAGATCGTTTTTTGTTAATAATTTTTTATTAAAATAAAAAAAGTTAAGCTCCGCCTTCGGATTTGTGTTCCTGAGATCAAAACGCGTCGATTGGTACTCCATTTGTAAAAATTGGAGCAGTTTTAGTCGATGCACCGTAAACTAGATAATTACCGATAGTTTATGTGGAAAGCCATGTTGTTCAGTCCAATAAATTACTGAATTTGCGAATATTTTAAGCAGCAACGCAATAATTGATATTTTTATTTTTATACAAAATGGCGAAATAAAACCAAAAGATGCTTGCAAGGTTGCATATTTTAGCACACGGTTGCATTTCGATGTACTTTTTAGAAACTTTAAAAAAATTTTCGCAAAATAAATAGAAACCTGTACACAAAACAAACTATTATTACTAGAAATATGGTTTTATTTAATAATAGTCAATAAAAAGGTATTTTTTATGCAACTTTTTTTTTGTTAATGATACTATTTAATTCTAAATTTTGTGACACTATCGAATGCAACTCAGCCAGAAATTGGGACCCTTGATACCAAATAAGCAACTCTTAAAATCAGCTGAGCACAGCTGTTCGACTTGTTTTAAACACATCTCAGAGTCATTTCACTGTACTCCGTACACAATGCCCTTAGAGCCTATACACACTTGCGACTCAATCGATTTAGTCGAATGTTGATTTGCATGGGAATGTATGGAAGCATTCACACTACATTCAATTAGTTGTACAACTGAAACAGTTGGATTTGCAGCCCAATTTCATTCCAACTGAAACAGTTGTACAACTGCTTGATCAGCAAGGCGCCCTTCTACGTATTCACACTTGAGACAATTTAGACAACAACAACAGTGATATTCGTAGTGGAAAGAGTTGCCATGCTGACAGCACTACTTTTATTTCACTTTTGGTAAATTGCAGAGATTAAATATTTCAATTAATATTTTCAAAATGTTAAAAAAAAAGGTTCGTTTCTTATTAACTACACCATTTCCAGATGGATTTTAGAAAGCGTTAACTGGATTTTAGAAAGGGGAAATTGGATTTTAGAAATGTCAATTGGATTTTAGAAAGCGTTAAAAAGATTTTAGAAAACGAAAATTGGATTTTTGAAAGCGTGAATTGGATTTCAGAATGTGCGTAAAATAAATTTTACACAGAATTTTTCGAATAGAAATTCTTTATTGCGTATGAAAGTATAAATTAATAATTATATAAATTTTCGAAAATCCAATTTACAGTTTCTAAAGTCCAATTTCCCTTTTCTAAAATCAAATTGACATTTCTAAAATCCAATTTTCCCTTTCTAAAATCCAGTTGGCTATTCTAAAATCCAATTTCCCCTTTCTAAAATCCAATTGACATTTCTAAAATCCAATTTCCCCTTTCTAAAATCCAATTGACATTTCTAAGATCCAATTTCCCCTTTCTAAAATCCAGTTGACGCTTTCTAAAATCCATCTGGAAATGGTGTAGTTATAGACAAGAATTATCTAACTAAGGATATTTACTTCCGTTTTCATGTGTTTCTTGATATTGTTGTTCTCTTCAAATGTCATTAATCGCATTTTAAAATAGAAATAATGAAAATGAAATTGCATGGAAATTATTAATGGCTAATTTTTACTATTTTTTCCGTTTCTTTTACTTCTGTTCTTTCGCCTTTATGAGCGTCATTCCTTCCGTTTTTCTCTTTTCATTTACTTGACAGCTAGTTGCTAGTTTAATAAGAAACAAAGCCAAACAATGTATGCACTTTTTGTTTATTTTATTGTTTTTTATTTATTAATCAAGTTGACAGCTGACAAGAAGGTGCTTTCATGTAAGAATGCAGATAAACTTTAACAATTTAATACTTCATCACTTTATATGAAGACCACTAATGTAAAATTTGCTGAGTAAAATGTGAACATTGGCAACACTATGTCATTGTCAATCGCACGACTATTTAGTCTCAAGTGTGAATAGCTGCCACCGATTCGACTAAATAGTTGGAGTAGTGTGAATACAACAGTCCAATTCGACCAAATCGATTGAGTCGCAAGTGTGTATAGGCTCTTAGTCTCAAGTGTGAATAGCTGCCACCGATTCGACTAAATAGTTGGAGTAGTGTGAATACAACAGTCCCATTCGACCAAATCGATTGAGTCGCAAGTGTGTATAGGCTCTTAACCGAAAGAAATTAACCGATTATAATCGTTTTTGCGGTCATTGTTGCCATTCCTATTAATCACACAATAGGGTAAATATTTGCGTACTATTAAAATAACCAGAACTATTATGAATTTGGATGAGGTAAGTGCTTAGACAATTTTTGTTTATAACTTGCCAATTACCAGTGATGAATATTTAATTAAAACAAAACCTGAAATGTAATTATATTTTGTCGATATCCCTTTGTGAGAGGATAGAGGCACTCTTACAGATCTCAGAACTGTATTCCATTACAAAATTTGCGCCGTCCATAGATATTACCCCAGAAAGAGAATTCTGCCGTCTGAGGGTTATTTTTTTACAGCGCGGAAAAGGGGAAAATTTTCCAACAGTCTACCACGCGTTGAAAAAAAGGACTTTTCGGGCGTTGTAGAGGAGGTCCGGCTCAGATTTCCATCTGTCTACCAAGAATGTAGGCCTTAGATTAAGGAACCACGGTCCGAGGAAAATGACTTTTTCAGGGAGGTAGAGGGCCTCCCACAGATCTCAAAACTAAAATCAAAACCTGCCGGAGGCTTATAGTTCACGAGATATGTGTTGGTAGTTTATTGGTAGTGTGATGGGTCCATAGAGGCTAGAGTTTCGACGTCGATATCCACTTTTTGAAAATGCGAAATAATGGGGGAAAATTTTCCAACCGTCTACCACGCGTTGGAAAAAAAGAGTTATTGGGCGTTGTAGAGGAGATCCTCCTGATTCTAAATGTAAAAGTCCTGGCTTCCGGAGATGTATAGTTTTTAAGTAATTTATTTATTTATTCAGCAATCTACCAGGCTCACCCCTCACAGATTCATCATAACAAAAATACAATGCTCTTACATTGATATATACACAAATATTCACAGAATACAAGAATCAATTATTACTGCTTCTAGAGCATAAAAACAAAACAAAAAAGAAAATACATAGTTTGATACCATGGTATAAGTATACCAGGTAAAACAAACGTCAAGTTTTCGTCGCCATATTAACCACCTGACAATTAAGCAGATTATGACATTTCGTGCTGCCATACTCAATAATAAAAATCCTCCATTAATGGCGTTTTTCATTGCTTTGTTTTAAAAATAAATTGTAACCATGGTATTCATAGTAACGAATTTTTTCAATTTGAATTGAAAGAAATTTTTTCAATTTGAAAAAATTACACATCCTGCAGTAAATTTGTTTCACTACTGAATGATCATTGATGATTCTTCTGAGTACAATTTTTATTATTATTATTATTTTTTTATACCTTTCATGAGAATGAAATGGTATTATAACTTAGTGCCAAAAAATTTTTGTCGAAAGTACCAGAAGGAAGCGTGGGGGACCCACCAAAATATATACCGATATGGTCAGAATCACGAGCTGAGTCGATTAAGCCATGTCCGTCTGTCCGTCCGTCCGTCTGTGTGCGCAAACTAGTCCCTCAGTTTTTGAGATATCTGAATGAAATTCGGAATACAGGTATGTTGTTATATGCAGCTGATCATTTGTCGGAACCGGCCGAATCGGACCACTATAACATATAGAAAACAACCGATTATTCAGATATACATGAAATTTTTGGATGTAATTTGTGCATAACTTCCCAATTTAAACAGTTAAGGACGTGAAACTTTGAAGTAGACGTACCCATTTTGGCCCAAACAAGGTTACCGAAAATTCTCAAGATCGGACCACTATAACATATAGTTCCACAACATCCGATTATTCAGATATACACATTTTGGTGTATAACTCCTCCATTTTAACAGCTAACGGCCTGAAATTTTGAAGTATTTGTACCCATATGGGCCCAAATGGGGTTACCGAAAATTGTCAAGATCGGACCACTATAACATATAGCTCCCCTACAACCGATTGTTCAGATATGGACATTTTGGTGTATAACTCCTCCATTTTAACAGCTAAAGGTGTGCAATTTTGAAGTATTTGTACCCATATGGGCCCAAACGGGATTACCGAAAATTATCAAGATCGGACCACTATAACATATAGCTCCCATACAACCGATTGTTCAGATATGGACATTTTGTTGTATAACTCCTCTATTTTAACAGCTAACGGCGTGAACTTTTAAAGTATTTGTACCCATATGGGCCCAAATGGGGTTACCGAAAATTGTCAAGATCGGACCACTATAACATATAGCTCCCCTACAACCGATTGTTCAGATATGGACATTTTGGTGTATAACTCCTCCATTTTAACAGCTAAAGGTGTGCAATTTTGAAGTATTTGTACCCATATGGGCCCAAACGGGATTACCGAAAATTATCAAGATCGGACCACTATAACATATAGCTCCCATACAACCGATTGTTCAGATATGGACATTTTGGTGTATAACTCCTCTATTTTAACAGCTAACGGCGGGAATTTTAAAGTATTTGTACCCATATGGGCCCAAACGGGGTTACCGAAAATTGTCAAGATCGGACCACTATAGCATATAGCTCCCCTACAACCGATTGTTCAGATATGGACATTTTGTTGTATAACTCCTCCATTTTAACAGCTAAAGGTGTGCAATTTTGAAGTATTTGTACCCATATGGGCCCAAACGGGATTACCGAAAATTGTCAAGATCGGACCACTATAACATATAGCTCCCATACAACCGATTGTTCAGATATGGACATTTTGGTGTGTAGCTCCTCCATTTAAATAGCCAAGACACCATTTTTTCCAATAAATCTTTCCATAAATAACCCACAGAATTAAAATTATAAATTAAACTTAATCAGGCTATGTACATATGTACATACATAGGTAACTTTTCATTTCCCCACTCATGAAAGGTATGAAGTCTTCGGTACGGCCGAAGACAGCCGCGCTTTTACTTATTTTATTTTAAAAAAGCAAACCATTTATATGAAAAATTCAGCAGCCTTTATTTGAAAGTACTCACTGATGCCTCCTCAGTCATAGATGAATTTCATCAGTGATTCATAAAAGATTCATTTCGGATTTTTACTTCGCGGAATATCAGTTTGGCCGTACTACAAAGTAGCCCCTTTCCGGTATTCTCGGTGAGTTTAGTTTAGTAGTTACGATCACTTTTAATTTAGGCTTTGTGGTCACTCTGGTATATAGTTTGGGGAGGTTTTGGAGATTGATCTATTATAACTCCATATCGTCGCATAAAGTGCAATACCGCGTATCCGCTACCACCCAAATATTACAGGAGACAGTAAAAACTGTTTTAATTCAAAACGTTTCGGAATTTTGCAAACCCACGTCCAAACCAAGGTAGATTTTTGGATTATAATCTTAATCCAAATATCATTTTAGAGAAAAACAATTAATTGTGCAGTTATTGGCTTACTTATGTATTTATAAGCGGTTTTGTGTGTTTTATTTTATTCAATAGTGACATATAGGCGGTTTTGCAGGCGTACGTAAAAACTTTTCTTCAATAAAGCAAAGTTATAATCCATTTCGTGTTTATGAAAGTATAATCAACTTTAATACATTACAGTACAGTTATAAAGCAATAAAACCTATTATTCGCGGTATTGGTTCGAAAAATTTCCTTAAAGAAAGCGGTTTTGAAACTGTGTCATTATTTGGAATTGCGTTGTGTGAATCTCAAAATTGTTGCATGAATGGATGGGGACGGACGCCAGGAATGTATTTTTGATGAAATCTCATTTTTGGCAAAAATGTCACGCGGTTTTGCACTTTAAACGACGATATGTATGTACACCACCATACCAAGTGAGCATTTCAGTCTATATATGTATGTATGTACATATGTCCAATCCAATTACAAAAAAATATGTACCCTAGATTTTAACAATATGAGTTGCTTATTTCCGCGGTGCAATAATACCAAATATGGCTGCAAAGACGGTGATATAAAATTTTTCCAATTTCCGACGGTACCCTTTATTCACGGAGAGTGGATGAAGATTTGTGGAGTGAGCGAAGAGGATCTACCAGAAGTTCCATAAATCTGCTCACTAGTGCCCTTTCTCTTTCTGTCCTTTGATTCTTGAAATACCCAAACTTTCAAACAAAAATCTACGCATTCAAAAAATAAAAGTATGGCATCGCTATACTGCAAAACTGACATAAGATCAAACTTCAAAAATCTGCTTTTTAATCAAAAAGACAGCGTCAAAATGACAATGCACATACCTGTATTTTTTATACCATGGTTTGATACAACAATAAAATAATCACAATACATTATTACAGATCAATTCGATTAACTTATTTTTCAAACATGGCCTACTGAAGTCAAGGTCTGAAATGCTGCAGATGGAATTGCAAAGCGATGTAAACTTATTTATAGGTTCATTCCCACCATATTTCGTCCTATGCGTCTTACAATAGAAGATATAGTGCTCTCTTAAAGATGTTCCCGGTACATGAAACGGTAAAAGAGCAAGAAGCTCCGGAGAGTTTATTTTTCCGTCATAGATATCCTTAATAAAGAGAATACCATTCATTTTCCTTCTGCTTGCGAGATTAGATAAATTGAGAATCCTACACCTCAGCTCATAGGTTGGCATATCGTCAACTGAGTAAAGTCGCCTGAGGGCAAATTTTGTGAAACGTCGCTGAACGCTCTCTACTCTGTGGGAATGGATTTCGGTATTGGGGTCCCATATGACGCCGGCGTACCCAACTACGGATCTTACTAGGCAGGTGAAGATACTTTTTAGAGTGAGAGGGTCGCGAAAGTCCCTAGAATTGCGTTTGATGAAGCCTAATTTAGAGTTTGCCGAGGATATTACATATTCTCTATGAAAATCAAACTTGAGTTTGTAATCTAAGTAAACTCCTAAATCCTTTACAATAGTTTGGCGGTTGAACGCGTCTAGATCGTTGAACAAGTAGTTGTGATGAATAACGGAGTTGCTCCGCGAGAAAGAGATAATGTTACACTTGTCAAAGTTCAGTTTTAGGCTGTTTCGGTCACACCAAGACACCAGCGAAGCAATATCGAATTGCATGTTAACGAGGTCACTAGGCTCTTTAATTTTCAGAAAAACCTTTATGTCATCAGCATACATTAAGAAATTACAGAACTTTAGCTCGTTCTGTATGTCGTATATGTATATTAGTAAAACTAACATCCACTGAAAGATTCATTTGAAAAACATTAATACTTTTGGAGATATAGCTTTTGGTAGACAGAAGGAAATGTGAGCCGATAATGGCAATTTCACCACGAAAATCAGTTACAATGTGACTAAAATGCAAGTCCTAGCTTTATAGTCCGGGAGCCAGCTGGCATTTTGAGTGACACATTTTAAGAGAGCTAAGATTTTCAGGTAATGTTGCCCTCGTGTTGCTAATAAACGAGGTGAACGTCAGCTGCCATGGTAGCGGTGGGTGTGGCCGCGGCAGCCACCCAAAACCGCAAAATTTCGAGAAAAAAAAACTCATATTAAGAGCACTGAGACTTTGTGTGTACTTTGTTTTTGATGCAAGGAAACAGAAAAAACTAATCAGCTGACTTTGGGGTGGGGGGAAGTACGTCAGCTGCGCCCCTCAACATGTCAAAAATAGGCGAATTCTGAAGTCATGTTAAGAGAGCTGAAATTTGAGGAGGTGATAGTAGACGGTACCAGTTTAACAAAAAAAAACGTCAGCTGCAGTTTCCGTGGTGGAAAAGTGCTCAGCTGGCGACCTAGAGATACGGCGCATCGTTATGGGCGCGGGCGCGATGCATGCTTTCACTGCATCTGCTGAGCACTTTTCCGCTGCGAAAACTTCAGCTGGCAATTTTTTTCGTTTAAATCTTACTGATAACTGTTAGTTTACGAAGTTTTAGCTTTCTTAATATCGAATAACTATGTATTTTTATTAATCAAATAGTGCGTACCTATATGCGCGCGCGCTACGCCTATATCACGGAAGCGGCTACTTCGCTCTCGTGCTTAATTGTGTTATAGACCACTAAATTATTATTTAATTCAATATTTAAGCATTTATGTAAAAAAATACAATAATGTTATTCCAAATATTCCTTATAATCGCCCTCAAATTCTGGCTCGCTTTCGTGGTCGCTGGAGTCCATGTCGATCGTCGGAATCCGAGCCATGCGTTCGTCCTCATCTGTAGGAAAACATAATAAATAATATATTATAATATATAATTATGAATAAAAGTAGCATAACATAATAATAAAACGATGCAACTATTGTGACGTGGTGTAATACTTTTTCTTCCTTGATTGTAACATCGCCGGCAGAAGGGGGTAGCTGTTCGCCGCCGAACCATTTAAATACATAATCAGCAAGAATAAAATAATACTTTTCTAAAGCGAAATTTTACGCTGAATATTACCTCCATTTTTTGTGGCAGACCCAAATTCTGAGATATCAGTTAAAATGTAGAAAAAGCCATATAAGTATGCAAGACTTTGCTCACATAAGCCTCATCAAAAAAAAGTATTAGCCATTCACATCCAAGGGAGCTGGTAAAGGCAGTTCCAACAAATATTTTTTGCCTTCATACTCAAAATTGGTCAATCGGTCATTTTTTCTGACAATTTTTCCTATTTGACAACCATAAAATAAATTATATTTAAAATAAAAAATATATGGAAATACAAATTTTAAATTTGCCTCTTGTAAGCTTCTGCTTTGGCCGTAAGGGTAAAGAAGAAGTCTGCAAGAAAAATTATATTGCGTACTGGCTTCCCTTTATAACGCGGAATACAAAGCTATCCTGCCCTTTGGCTTTCATAACTTCTTTATTTCAGTAATTTAAATCAAATTTCCAAAAAAAATAATTTTTGAAATAAATATTATTTTCATTTAGTTTGAAGTTTAATGTCAATCAAATTATTTTTGAGGGAGTATTTGTCTCTTTTCAACCTATAGAAGAATTGTTTTTGTATTTTGACTTTCGGTGGGTTTTCAAAACCAAAAAAACCAGGAAAAAAATGTAGTGTCATATAGGCATTACAATAGCAAAAAAATCGAATTTTTTTAAAGAAATTTCAGATTCGATAGTGCTAAAATCATAAAAGCTGTATAGGTGAGAAAAAATTAGTTTTAAACAAACTGTTTGTGGAGATCTAGGTAACAAAAAGTTACTTTATTGCAAAATTATGGAGCAAACAAATTTAATATGCCGCCTAAAATTAATTGCTTGCATTCACATCTTGATAATTTCCCTACAAATTTAGGTGCTGAAAGTGATGAATATGGTGAGAAATTTCATCAGGACTTAATAGTTTTTGAAAGGCGATATCAAGGATCTTGGTAGGAGCACTCAGAAAAAGAAACATCAACACGATTCGTGTAAAATTAACACGACCGATCTTTACACGTAGAACAGCAACAATTTTTTTCAAATTACACGATGTGTGAAACATGACTTTTAATTTATAAACGTCATCAGAAATTTTGGTAAATTCAACCAAATTTTTTTGTTGATAAAACATGAAGCAATTTTAAAATATACAAGATGATTCAAATATAAAATTTTATTCCTAAATGTCATTCGGAATCTGTTTTATTTAACATGACGATAGTATAAATACAATCTCCAAAAAGTGTTAAAAAAAAGAATGTCAAAACAATTTTGAAACAAAGACAATTTTGTTTTCCAAGCTTTGAAGTTCTTCTGTTCGTGCAAGAGGAATATTATTTATTTATTTAATTTTTTTAAATAAAAATAAAGTTTTGCGGTTTTTAATTAATGAGCTATAATTTTCGGTTTACATGTGAGTTAAAAGAGGATTGCATTTTTGTTTTCTAAAAGTGTTTGACCTAAAATATTTTCTTTTTCCTCCTAATAGGGTATTTTAAACAATGATCATTCAATGTTTGCCACAAGCCTCTAATTTTTACCCATTACTAACAAGGAGAAGCGGCCCTCAGAGCCGCCTTACTATCGCAGTAAAATGCTATCCTGTTTCCGACACCGGCACTTTCCGTTTCCAGTAGAGCCTTGCAGGCTTTCTGTATAGCGAAAACTTCGGATTGAAAAACGCTCGTACGCTCCTTCTGGAGTCCCAACTCTCGCAGTCTAAGAGCATCTTGAGATGCCGCTTCCTTGACAATAAGTGTACATTTATAACTAGCTTAGCGAATGTTATACATATATATAAATATTATTTAATTTAATAAAAATATACTTTTTAATTTATAAAATCAACCAACATCTGGTTAATTTAACAATAAATTTAAGATAAAGTCAAAAAGATGTTATTGTTAATTTAACACGACCATCTCGTGTTAATTTAACTAAAAAATCATGTTAAATCAACATTAGATCATGTAAATTTTTTAAAGATTTTAGTGTTAATTCTACGTTATAATCGTGTTAAACTAACACTTGACAGTAGTGTTAAATTTACACGTTTGCAGGATGGCATACATTAAGCATCGTGTTGAAAAAAATTAACCACAAAATTTGTTGATTTTTGGTTGATTTCACACGCTTTTTTTTCTGGGTGAGGTTATGATGGGAGATTATTTTTGGACAATCATACGTGTAACAAATCCCGAAAATCACAAAAGAGTATTCAAAAGTAATTACTCACATCTAATAAATTTTTTTGATGAGGCTTATGTGAGCAAAGTATAGCATACTTATGTGGTTTTTTCTACATTTTAACTGATATCTCAGAATTTGGGTCTGCCACAAAAAATGGAGATAATATTCAGCGTAAAATTTCGCTTTAGAAAAGTATTATTTTATTCTTGCTGATTATGTATTTAAATGGTTCGGCGGCGAACAGCTACCCCCTTCTGCCGGCGATGTTACAATCAAGGAAGAAAAAGTATTACACCACGTCACAATAGTTGCATCGTTTTATTATTATGTTATGCTACTTTTATGCATAATTATATATTATAATATATTATTTATTATGTTTTCCTACAGATGAGGACGAACGCATGGCTCGGATTCCGACGATCGACATGGACTCCAGCGACCACGAAAGCGAGCCAGAATTTGAGGGCGATTATAAGGAATATTTGGAATAACATTATTGTATTTTTTTACATAAATGCTTAAATATTGAATTAAATAATAATTTAGTGGTCTATAACACAATTAAGCACGAGAGCGAAGTAGCCGCTTCCGTGATATAGGCGTAGCGCGCGCGCATATAGGTACGCACTATTTGATTAATAAAAATACATAGTTATTCGATATTAAGAAAGCTAAAACTTCGTAAACTAACAGTTATCAGTAAGATTTAAACGAAAAAAATTGCCAGCTGAAGTTTTCGCAGCGGAAAAGTGCTCAGCAGATGCAGTGAAAGCATGCATCGCGCCCGCGCCCATAACGATGCGCCGTATCTCTAGGTCGCCAGCTGAGCACTTTTCCACCACGGAAACTGCAGCTGACGTTTTTTTTTGTTAAACTGGTACCGTCTACTATCACCTCCTCAAATTTCAGCTCTCTTAACATGACTTCAGAATTCGCCTATTTTTGACATGTTGAGGGGCGCAGCTGACGTACTTCCCCCCACCCCAAAGTCAGCTGATGAGTTTTTTCTGTTTCCTTGCATCAAAAACAAAGTACACACAAAGTCTCAGTGCTCTTAATATGAGTTTTTTTTTTCTCGAAATTTTGCGGTTTTGGGTGGCTGCCGCGGCCACACCCACCGCAAATGCGCCAGCTGACGTTCACCTCCTTTACCAGGAGTATTCAAAGAACTATTCTACAAAATCTTAGTGCTCTTAATATTGGTCGTCAAAAATGCCAGCTGGCTCCCGGACTATTAATGTAACTAAATAAATCGTTTTCACAGATTTTTTAATTACACAATTCATGTAATTTATTGTTAAATTCACCCTTCCCAAAAGCAAAATTTCATGTGGGAAAATTGATTCAACTGCCTTTGGAACGATACTTTTTATACAAGTTTACACTTTTATAACTTTGAATTACATTTAAACATTGATTTTATTTATATTTTCGGGAGAATTTTACGTTTTTATTATAAAAAACTCGCTTTTATTAATTTGTTTACATTTTTCACTAACCGCGACGAGTTATGTGTGCTTCTGTGTTTCTGACTACATGTAGGGTTGTATTATACAGTACTTTTTGTGTTGCCATATCGAGGTAAGTAAGTAAGAAAAAGGCACCTAAATATGAAATTTTTAATAACAAATCGCGCGGAGTACTACGCAGAAGGACATCACCGTGGCGGTAGCCACGGTTAGGTTGTATATCCGGACTTTGGTGGCGTAGCCTAGGGTTATTTTAAATAAGCGCGGCCGAAGGCCGCCAACGCAGAAAAGTGTTTGACAATTTTTATTTAAATTTGGTGTTACACCATTTTTTTTCCCAAACGGCAAGACCCAACCCAACACCCAACGGCAATCCTGGCGAGTGTTCAGTGAAATTGTATGGGAAATATCGGAACTTTAACGACGTATATCTCGGGAACCATAGGCCTCCGGAGGGTGGGGTCTTCAGTTTTGTGGTCCCCTCCGCCCCCCCTGCCCACCTAAAAAAACAGTTTTTTTCTAGCCGGGGTATCGTCGTCTAAAATTTTACCTCTCTAGAGGGTTAGAGGGCTTAGAATATACCCGTGGCAATTAATGCCCGTCGTAAGAGGTGCCTAAAATCCACCGACCTAGAAGGTTGATAATAGCTTTGTTCGTTTACGGATATTTTTTGATGTTTTTCGAAAACTTTTAAAAACAAAACCTTTTCTCCGTTTTTTTACGCCAAATCTCCAACAGAAGAGATCTAACTGAGAGAGAAAACTGACATTTCATTTTGTGAGAAGCTGTTGATTTCTGTTGGACAAATTTGTGCCAACAGCAATTTTCCAACAGGAAATCAGCTGATCAAACAACAGCTGACTGGAATTTTTGCAAGTAACAAGATTTGCAAAATATACAAATCAATTATAAAATTGGAAAAATACACTAAATTGGCAACAAATATGGATAAATTAAATATGCAAAATAAGTTACATACTTTTTGCGAAGTATTTATATGCATATTATGTACCTTAGTAAATTTTAATCTACTTTGCCGGAATATATATTAACAGGGCCGCTGTGGTGCAGTGGGGAGTGTTGTGGCCACTGTGGTGTGGCGGGCAGTGGCTAGTCTGCCTTACTAGAGGTCGTGGGTTGGATCCCCAGCCTGGATAGAGGGAAAATTTGTATATAATGAACCACGATCCGATAACAAATAATTTTCCAGAGGGTAGGGGTGGTCTCACAGATCACAAAAACAAAGTACCACCCGCCGGACGCTTATAGTTCAGGAGATATTCCTTGTTAAATTAATGTATCTATGTGTAGAACATCTTTCTGCGTTGGCGGCCTTCGGCCGCGCTTCAATAAAATTACCCTCAGCCGGCAGAATTCTCTTTCTGGATTAATATCCATGGACCAATCTACAGTTGTTTTCTATAGAACACCTTTTGCGTTGGCGGCCTTCAGTCGCGCTTTACAAAAATAACCCTCAGCCGGGAGAATTATATTTCTGGAGAACTTTAATATTATAATTTAATAATAGTTGAAAGTGTTAAGATAAGATGAATTATCATCTACAGAATATTTCCTGAAACTTTCACTGAAACATTCCCAGAAGTTTATAAACAAATGAAATTGGTTCATTATATACAAGCTGAGCCTGGATAGACAACAAATTCTAACTAAAACCCAATTATGCGGATTTTAAAAATAGCGGCCACTCTAGGCAGTGGGTGGCACACCCTCCGAGAGTAGTTCTGCAGTGGGTCGGCTTCAGTATAATGCGCCCGCCGTATTTATTTTCAAACAAAGTTCTGTCACATCCCCTACACTCCCCAAAACCTTCGAGGGGTGTCTTGGTGGCTACAACAACAATATGAAGTTAATTATATTGCAGATACATACATATGTGCATATATCCCCACTGTTTTCAGGCAGAATTTTAACTCCATTAGCATTTATATAGAATAAACAGTGCCGATTTATTGTAAAAGAGAGTTCCGGATGCATTTCCGAATTTCAAAAAACCTTTTTGCGAGCCTTTGCGAACGATTTTTAGATTGAGGAGCTTATCGCGAGGTGACAAAAGACTATCTGACCAAAAAGAAACCCAAAACGAATAAAAAGAAATTAAATGAGAAAAAAAAAAAACATGTTTTAGTTTATTCTTTTTATGTTATATGTACATATATACATAATTAACAGAAATAATTTCCACCCATTTTATTATCATTTTAATTTTAATCCTTTTTATCCTTTGAATTTGGGGCTTGTGAATGTAAATAAAAATCAGCTGTTTGCCAAAGGTGTTGAACTCTGCAAATTTTAGTTGTATTCGCGTACAGCAATTTGTTGCAATTTATTACAATTTTGCAACAAATATCCGCTTTTTCCATTTTTTACGCAAAAAAATTGCAGAAGTGATGGAAATGAGAGAGCAAAGTGACGTTTATTTTTGCGAGAGGCTGCAAAATTCTGCAGGACAAATTTTTTCCATCACATTTGTCCAGCAGCAATACAGCTGATTAAAAAACATGTTTGTAATTTGCGAAAATTGCAAAATTGAAATTCAAAATTAAAAAAGTTAAATATGGACGAATTAATTATGAAAGATGTAAATAAATAACATTTGATTATGTCTGCATCTGTACTTGAGCTAAATGTCGGATGATAACAGCAGCATTGTATGTTTGTTGCTTAATGTAGGAAGTCTTATATGTATGTATGTATGTCAATATGCAATGCCAGCAGGCAGCCGCAGCTCCGCATTTATATACATACATACATGTTTCTTTATTAGTAAAATACAATGCAGGCATAATCTACAGCTGAAACTAAGCTAAAGTAATACAAATTTCGTATAAATTTTTGTAAATATAGGATTTGTAAATAATTTGTTAATTCCCATAATTTTAATTTGATCAGCTGTTCATCTTTCCTGCAAGATTTGAATAGATTTGCATTTTTTTACTTTTTTGGATATTTTTCTCTTGTGTGAGGAAGAATGATATCACTGCTCTACAGCCAAAAAATACTCTGAACGCGACTAACCTATCTATATGTAAAATCGGTCGCTGATTCCGAAAATCGGGTTCATTTTTAATTCTATGGGACGGTTTTTGAGATATCGGCAATTTACCGTTATTTGGCCAATGGCTCCACTTAATCCTGTATAACTCTTTACCGCAGTGAGCCATCTTCCTTGGGGTGAAACCAAACGAAAGAAAATTAAATTTCCTTTTCATGGCTCCTATAACATTTTCCCTAACTCTTATAGTTTCTGAAATATTGACGATTCAATTTGAATTTTTTTGATTTTTTACGATTTTTTGAAGAAAAATTTGACTTTGTCAGGCAATATCTTTAAAACTAATGTCTTCACCTTCGGTTTTACTCCTTTACGTGAAGTTCCATTCTATTGGGAAAAAGATAAGCTATCAACGAAGAAAATCCATGGTAAAATGGAAAAGTTATTCGCGATCAAGTAAATACATCCAAGTCGCGCAATGCCTCTGCGCGGGTATATTCTATGCATATTATACCCGTAAATGGGCTTGTATCTACTGCGCTGCCAATGTGCTGCTTCTGCAGATGTGTAGGTATTGGTACATATGCATATAATATACCCGTGTAGAGGCATTGTGCGACTTGGCTGTATTTACTTGATCGCCTATAACTTTTCCATTTTACCATGGATTTTCTTCGTTGATAGCTTATCCTTTTCCCAATAGAATGGAGCTTCACGTAAAGGAGTAAAACCGAAGGTGAAGACATTGGTTTTAAAGATATTGCCTGACAAAATCAAATTTTTCTTCAAAAAATCGTAAAAAATCAAAAAAATTCAAATTGAATCGTCAATATTTCAGAAACTATAAGAGTTAGGGAAAAATGTTATAGGAGCCATGAAAAGGAAATTTAATTTTGCGTTAAAGAGTTATACAGGATTAAGTGGAGCTATTGGCCAAATAACGGTAAATTGCCGATATCTCAAAAACCGTCCCATAGAATTAAAAATGAATCCGATTTTCGGAATCAGCGACCGATTTTACATATAGATAGGTTAGTCTTGTCCAAAGTACAGACAACAAACTTCATTTTGTGATCCAGTGTATTTGGCGAGATAGAGAGTGATAGAGGCAAACAGAGAAAAGCTGCTGGAAAAAGTACGCGAGTACACCTTTTGTGTTCGTTTACCTCTTACGATATTTTTTTCTTGTGAGAGGAAAGATGACATTTTTCTCCAACACCTGGCTGTTGGAGGCTGCTGAGTAAATGCTGTTGGAGAAAGTAAGCGAACAAAGCTATTGGCCAAAAAAATCGTTCGCACGAAAGTGTCAGAAGGGACTAGTACCCGAGCGTGCCGGATTTATCCGCACTGTCACCTCCTCTACACTCCCCAAAATCTTCCGGGATCGTCTTGGTGGCTACAACAACAACAATTGGCAACGCAACAGTGTTTTAAACACTTATGTATGTACATATGTATATGCATATGTGCCAGGGAAAATTGGTATATAATGAACCACGATTCGATAAAAATGACTCCGGAGGGTAGGGGCGGTCTCAGAGATCACAAAAAAATTCCACCACGCTTACAGTTCAGGAGATATTCCTTGTTAAAGCAATGTGTGTGCAGAATACCTTTTGGTAATTATCTAGGTCACGCTTTCCGTTAGCCCCAGTTTATAGTTCAACCACTGACCGACGGCGTCATATCTCAGTTACCGCACGCAATAGTTGAAAATCGACACCATTCACGCACGTAAACGCACGCATACCCAATGCAAGAATCAGTTATTTTCCTTTGTTTACTTTCTGCATTGTTTTTTGGTTTGTTTGGAACATATATATAATACTTATTATTTGGAATATGGTAATTATCTAGTTTATGGTGCAACGGCTAAAACTCGTCAATTTTTAACAAGCGGGACATTAAAGGACACGTTTCGATCTCAGGAGCACGAATCAGAAGGCGGAGCTTAACTGTTTTAATTCAATAAAAAGTTATTAACAAAAAACATTTTCATTTTTCGATTGCTTATTACACCCACACGAAGACGCAAATTCAAACTATTTTTTTTACCATTTGGTAATACATTCTTTATATTTACCATTTCACGGCCAAAATGTGCTAATATGTTGCAAATAAATATAATAGTTTAGTTAAACCCAAAGTACAAGTAAAGAAACTACGCCAATTTCATCAATATAGTGCGTAGCGTTGCCAACTAACTTTGTGACAGTTCAATTATCGCTCGAAAAAAGTGAAAGAATCTAAATTGTTTACTTTGGTTTTATTAAAAAATAGTATTTATTTGCAACATATTAAATAATTTTGGGTGTGATGTAGTAAATATGAAGAATGTATTATCCCATGGTAAAGAAATAAGCTGAATTTGTGTGTTCATGTGTGTGTAATGAGCAAGCAAAAAATGATAATGTTTTTTGTTAATAACTTTTTATTGAAATAAAAAAGTTAATTCTGATTCGTGTTCCTGAGATCGAAATGCGTCGATTGATACCCCTCTTTTCAAAGAAGGAACTATTTTAGTCGTTGCACCGTAAACTAGATAATTACCATGTACACATTGCAGTTTTTGTTTTCGTAGTAACTTGTGTTTGGTTTCGTAGTAATTTTTCTTGAAAATCGTATTATTCATAGAATTTATTAATAAATAAATTTTTAAATTGAAAATGTTGTATCATGATAAATTAAAATCAAATATTACCTAATTGCAGTTTTGCAGATTCTCGTTTTCCTAATTCAGTTATTTACATTCATTTTCAATTTCAAAGATTTCAATTACAACCTAACCTAAAAATCAAATTGTGAAAACAGCGCAGCAATTAGCTTTGTTCAATAACTCAAAATTTTTAATTGCTTTTACAAATAGTTGCGAATTTTATGTTCAATAACCCAAAAAATTTGCAAAAGAGAGCCAAATTGGGAGAGTAAGACATCGAGAGAGTTGAGAATAGTTGCAAGTAAAATTTTCACTTGCAACTACTTGCAGCTTTAAAAAAAATAGAAGCGTCAAAAACATATGATCACAAAACTTTCAATTGGAAATATGCAAACATTTTAATCGCAAATTTCTAATTGCTTACTAAATAAATTAGCGCAAAAAGGAATCTTGACGATGTTGTGGAATATCCAAAGTAGATTTTCGTCTTCCTAATCAGTTTATTATTAGCTTTTATTCAACAACTTTACTTGCAAGAAGAGCGTCAGTGACAAATTAAGAGTAAAAACGAGAAAAAGAGAAAATTATCAACCAAAGTTATTGAACACAAAATCGTAAACATTTGCAAGTAAACAGCTGATTTTACGCTGTTTTTACAATTTGATTTTTAGGTTAGGTTGTAATTGAAATCTTTGAAATTGAAAATGAATGTAAATAACTGATTAGGAAGACGAAAATCTACTTTGGATATTCCACAACATCGTCAAGATTCCTTCTTGCGCTAATTTATTTAGTAAGCAATTAGAAATTTGCGATTAAAGTGTTTGCATATTTCCAATTGAAATTTTTGTCATCATATGTTTTTGACGCTTCTATTTTTTTTAAAGCTGCAAGTAGTTGCAAGTGAAAATTTTACTTGCAACTATTTTCAACTCTCTCGAAGTCTTACTCTCCCAATTTGGATCTCTTTTGCAAATTTTTTGGGTTATTGAACATAAAATTCGCAACAATTTGTAAAAGCAATTAAAAATTTTGAGTTATTGAACAAAGCTATTGTTTACTTGCAAATGTTTACGATTTTGTGTTCAATAACTTTGGTTGATAATTTTCTCTTTTTCTCCTTTTTACTCTTAATTTGTCACTGACGCTCTTCTTGCAAGTAAAGTTGTTGAACAAAGCTATTTTCTACTACTATTTCTTAAAGGCTTTTAAGAATATGTACATATGTATGTGCACTAAGAAACCTAATTTGTGCAGGCCCGCAGAGAGCCGAGCCGGGCCCCTGGGACAGTTCGCGTTTACGGGCTCCCCCCTAAAAAATAAACCCAATCTAGTAAAAAAATAACATACAAAAATTTTTCAATTCACATTGTCAGTTTTATTTCATATAAAATAAGATTTAATAGAGCACTTACATATATATAAATGAAATGTTAGATCTCATTGTTTGATTTGCTTACATTAACTTTTTTAAATACATTTTAAGAGCTTGAATCATCCAAGGAAAACCTTGCGTGCTTTTTAGTCTGCGAATATGGAAATTACTGAGACAAAACTAATGCTGCGAGCAAGGCTGGACTCTAATGCCCATGTTCCAAGGCTTGTCGAGCGTTTTTGGCTCATAGTAGAACGCAACAAATTTTTCACGCTAGACAATATACTGAAGGAACGCTCCACTTCAGCCACACTGACTGGAAGTGTGCAAAATATTCTTATTGCTATGTATAATACTTCCATCTTCAAGTTATGAAGTTTGTTCAGAAGTTGAGTTTGTGGCAGCCAATTATATCCCAAATTTGCTAATTTGATGGCTTTGAGATGAATGATTAAATCTATTAGATCCGTAGAAATATCGATGCCATAAATCGTGCAGAATGTCGTTCTCTGAGCTCTTCTTCCGACAGATCCTGATACTTCCACAAAAAACTAAATTTAATCGCAATGTCATTTACGGCTTCAAAACGTCTTGTCATGTTACCAATCAAGCAGTCCAAAACAACTGCTGATTGAATTGAGTTTCGGAATCACACTCAGGTGGTTCGCCAGGTAATTCATCGAACTGGCCCTTTCAATTAAAAGGTAAATAATTCTGAGAAGCTTGGTTCACCACCTTACCAATCGCGTTATTTTGGAAACTAAATCAAAAGTCGATTTTCCTCAATTTGAACTCAATTTTCTAGGATTTGCCCGTTTATAAACAAGGTAAATATTTGATTGGATGTTTATAATTTTAGTTTGGTGATTTGGTTAAGTTAAACACTTCAATTTTAAAATAATTTTTTGTAGCAACTAAATACCTACATATATATGTATCTATAAAATCCTAGTTCGAGTACTGTCAATACTGGTTTGCCTTTCCGGGCCCCCAAAAATCTTCTGGGCCCCAGGGCGATTGCGCTGGCTATCCCCCCCTCTTCGCAGCACTGAATTTGTGCAATTAAAAAATGCAGCAATTATATACAGATACTATTTTTTTTTAATTTTTGGTAATAATATTCGCTGCGGTTATTTTTTAATTTATGTATTGTATATGTACGTACTTCGGTCTTTTTGTTGTTGTCAAATTCACTAGTCTTGCCGGCTCGCCATATATTAGTCACCTGACAGCTTTTAAAAATTTGCTATCCGGGTTAATTTTGCTAAATTGAACAGTCAAAAATATTCACAATAGTCAAATATATTAAATGCAACAGTAAAAAATATCCACAGTCAAATTTAGTAAAGAAAAAACGGCCGAAAAAACTTCATTTTTTCTATTTAAATTTTTATCTCCATATAAAAACAAATACAAACGATTGATACAATATGTAGTAAAATTTTGTAAAAAAAAAAACGCCATTACATTTTTATTTCCGTATAAAAAAAACGATTGCGGCAATAGTCAAATTTAGTAAAAAAAACGCAGGGAAAAACTTAATTTTTTTGATTACATTTTTATCTCCATATTAAAAAAAATACACTTACATATGTTAACACAATTTTATAATCGACAACATTCGGAATAGTTCCCACACAGCATTGAGATGATTAAATTTTGAAATTTCATCTAATTGAATCATTTTTTATTAGTCTTTGTGATTATATGCTGAGTGAAAGTAAAATTAAACAGAAGGAATACTCGTATATGGCCAATATGGCCAAAAACGAAACCACAGAAATTTTTTTTTTTTTTCAAATTTTGTGTGCTTTGCATTATTTTGGGGTTACATAGATGCCCAAGTATGCTATGCACCACGTCATCACATAATCTATTATTTCCTTAAAGAATTTTGCGATAGTTTCTCTGGTGTCGCTTGAATTGAAAAATTTACATTACGAAATCAAAAAGTAAGTTGCATCTAAGGAATATTATTTTTAATGTTGTATTTGCTTTTCCCAGATAGATTTAAGTTAGTTGAAGGTAAATCAATTAAATATTTAGGGGAGAAAAATGTTATGAGAGTTTTGGATTACAACGAATACGACCGCATTTTTTAATGTAACGTAACATACATAAACTCAAAATAGTTTTTTTTGTGCAAAATCTGGCTCGTTAACAAACCGAAAAAAAACATTTCTTCAAGCATTTCCAGTATATTTTTCATATAAACCATTACATTAGTAGAGTTTGTAGTTATATCTTTGTTCAGAGCCAAAAGTTGTGTGTAACGTAACAGTCCTTTTTACTTCGACTAACCCAAAAATTTGTTTGATGTTTAGCAAAAGCTGAGCAGGGCTCAAATAAATTAGAATTTGATCGAAAAACCAAAGAGCGTATATGGATAAGAGGGTGCAGTCTGCTGATACTCCACACTAGATGTCACATTTCGCGCGAGATGGGACTTTTCACTCATTTGTTTTGCAAGTTTTTGGATCTCTAACCCTGAGACAACTGAATTTAGGCTATCTACTAAGAAATACAACAGTCAAAGCTTTATTAAATGCTCCAAAACACTTCTTACCTAAGGGCGAATCGCACGTGTAACGTCACAGTCTTTTTGTGTAACGTAACAGACCGAGAAGTTATGTGTATAAAAAACACAAAAAAATTTTTTTCAGTGTAATTTATTTTTCATTTATTACATACTAGTTACACCTTTAAAATGATATACTACGTGTTGAAATTAAGCTGACAGAAGAGCAGACTTTTTCAATAAAGTGAAGCAACCTCGAAACCTACTTCCAAAAAGTGTAACGTAGCAGACCTTACAAAGTGGTCCATAACTCTTAAATAAGAAGTCCTACAAAAATTTTCATATCTATAGAAAATGTTACTTCAGAAGTGCACTTTAAGATGCATATGCCAAAAATATTGAAAGTGGCCAAATCCATCTCTTTTTGAAAAGTGTGTCTGATTGTAACGTAACAGACCGCGATTTGGCCATATGTTTCTTTTAGATGATCAAAAGCTGATGCTCATTTCTAAGTCACATAAAATAATCACTTTTGAGTTTATTATTTATTTTATTATTTATTTATTAAATATTGATTTATCATAAAATGAAAAAAAAAAAAAGAATAATCAAATATGTTCCTTTTACATGATCAATAAGTTATGATAATTTTTTAATCAAATATCAGAATGATTTTTGACTATTTTTGTTGAATTGTACCTTATAAAACAGTAATTTTCTATGTAAAGAAATGCACATTTGTTTTCATATCAAAAAGTTTTTCACCAAATAAATTTTGAACATCAACGGAAAAGGTAAGAAAAATTTCAAAAGAAAAAAAAATGTATACATACATACATATGTATGCTGTTTCTTATTTGTTGTTAATTCTTCTTTCAGCCACCGATAAGCTTTTGAAACGCTGGTGGGCAAATGCGACTCATGTGAGCAATGAGAGTAATAGCCCAGTTAGTCGAGAACGTGTGGTCCGCTCGCTGACGCAAACGTCCGTATGCAATTTTTAGGATTTTTTGAGCCCGTAGCAATCAGCTGTTTTACTCACACATATTTACATATATATATAGTTTGTTTACATTTTGGCAGGGTTGCCATTTAGTCATTTTTGAACAAACAAGATTTTTACTAATCTTCAAAGTGTTATGCGGATTACTCTTCAATACACAACTGTGCATTATTTGCCAAATGACAAGAAAATACTAATTTAATCGTTTTTAAAGTTGTCGTTGACGACTTTTTTTTTTATTAATTTAGTTACTTTTTTACGGCTAAGAGCGCTTTCACATTACTCGGTGCGGTATCGGATCGACATTTTTGGTTTTTACCGAAAGTATACCGAAACCTTACTGACCACATGTATTTCAATTGGCACTTTCACATTAGTGTTGCATACATGAAATCGGAGCGGATTAATTTCGGTATACCGCAGCGCGGTAAGACCGGTCAGTAAAATTTGAGGAATTACTGCATACATTTTTGCGGCGTGATAAAAGAAGAAGAACAAAGTCAGTAAAAAACTCGTTTCGGTAATAAATGTACCAAGTTATAATGTCTTCGTCTTCGCTAGAAGACATTATTGTTATTATTAAGTGATTTGTTGAAGTTAAAAATTTTGTTTTGCAAATTTCGATGTTTGTTCTCCTATTTTCTGCCGATTATGCACCGAAAGTATTCCCACAAGTGTGAAAAACACAGCAACGCGGAATCGTTTCGGTAAGCTGAAAATACCGAGCAAAAAATGTCGATCCGATGTCGTACCGAGTAATGTGAAAAGGCCCTTAGTTGGTAATTAAAACACATTTTTCTTGTAATTTTGTTGCTGCCCAATATATTTCCATCACACCTTGGTGATAGTTATCAAGAACTAAAACATAAAATAACAAAAAACACAGTCAGAACATTAAATTTACAATTGAAAATCCATAAAAAAATTATATTGGGAAGCCACAAGATTCTCACAAAAATCTGTGTTTAATTAAAAAAAATCTGTACTGAGTTTCTGTAACTCATATCTTTTCTAGTATAAATAGGTGGTGATAAAGTGTGGATCGTATTAGTGTGACATCACTTTAATTGATTTTGTTACAGAAACTCAGATTTATTGTGGCAATTTATAACTTTTTAATGTAGAAAAATTGCAGAAGAAGACCACCAAGAGTTATCAATTAAGAAAATACCGCCATCATTGTGGATAAATACAATTTTTGCTTTAATTTTCAGTTATATCTTCATTTATTAGGAGTGTTCAATATCTCAAAATTTTTACATATTTTTACGAATAGTTACGAATTTATGTTCAATAACCCAAAAAATTCGCAAAAGATAGCCAAATTGAGAGAGTAAGACCTCGAGAGAGTTGATAAACGCTGCAAGTAAAATTTTCACTTGCAACTACTAGCAGCTTTAAAAAAATAGAAGTGTCAAAAATATGTATATGATCACAAAAATTTCAATTGGAAATATACAAACATTTTAAACGCAAATTTCTAATTGTGTACTAAATAAGTTAGCGCAAAAACGAATCTTGATGATGTTGTGGAATAGCCAAAGTAGAATTTTGTTTTCCTAATTCAGTTATTTCCATTCATTTCCAATTTCAAAAATTTCAATTACAACCTAACCTAAAAATCAAATTGTCAAAACAGCGTATCAGCTGTTTTCTTGCGAATATTTACGATTTTGTGTTCAATTACTTTGGTTGATAATTTTCTCTTTTTCTCGTTTTTACTCTTAATTTGACATTGACGCTCTTTTTGCAAGTACTTGCAAGAAAAGTTGTTGAACAAAGCTATTATCTTGTTATCAATTTATATATATATATATATATATATATATATATATCTACATTTTGTTTGGGATTTAAAAAAAAAAATTATAAACGTTTTCTTTCCTTTCTTTTTAAAAATTAAAGTAATAATAAATGGTTCGTTTAAGTAGACATACTATTTTTTCCATGTGAACACATATATGTATATTCGATAACATTTTACAATCTTGTTGAGTTAGTTGTATAATGCTGTGAAAATTACTGTTTAAATATTTAATAACTAAAAATGTTCAACTGGCAACCCTTCTACCTTGCAACCATGCGAGCGATCAGCTGACACATTTTTACGTAAAAAATCAAAATGATTTTGATTTCTGCGGTACGGGCTTCTGCGTCGTACGTCGTTGAATAATCGGTTACATACAAATCCCATTAAATAGGTTGGGCTATAAGCACTTGTGTACGTATACACACCGATTGTCACTACCACAGACAAAGAGCGTAAAACGAGCGCTTACGATGGGACTACGCGATCGTAGCTTATCAAAAATTATTTAGTTGCCTTTCGACTGGCGTAAAAGCAAGTGCTCGTTAGGTGGCCGTCGCTTGAAATTATTTTATTTGCAAATAACGTGTGTACACAAATACATATGTGTATACGTACGTTCTTTCATAATTTCGCAAAGCGTGCGCGCATGATCCTGCTCGCTGATGGGCACACAAACACATTCAAACAATCTCCGAAAATTAGTGTGTGTTGGTGCGCCTACTGTAGGCAAAAGTGGAAAATGACAAACAGTAATCAGTCTGCATGCAGATGTTAAGCGAGCAGGGTCATGCTGCGCACGCTTTGTGAAATTATGAAACAACGTACGTATACCAGCGTTGCGCAGCCTCTTGCCCGCGGGCAGACCAGCTGTTTGCGATTCATACGTATACTCACCGATTGTCACTAATACAGACAAAGAGCGTGAAACGAGCGCTTACGATGGGACCAGGCGATCGTCGCTTAGCAAAAAGAATTAATTTGCCTTCGACTGTCGTGAAAGCAAGTGGTCGTCGCTTGAAATTCTTTTGTTTTATTTGCAGAACCAGACAACAAACAAAACTGTCAAGAGTTTGCATATAACATACATACGTATGTATTTGTATACGTACGTTGTTTCATAATTTCGCAAAGCGTGCGCGGCATGACCCTGCTCGCTCAACATCTGCATGCAGATTGATTATTGTTAGTCGTTTTCCACTTTGGCCTACAGTAGGTGCACCAACACACACTAATTTTCGGAGATTGTTTGAATGTGTTTGTGTGCCCATCCCTGACGTATACAAATACATACGTATGTTATATGCAAACAAATTAATTATTTTTGCTAAGCGACTATCGCTTGATCCCATCGTAAGTGCTCGTTTTACGCTCCTTATTTGTCTGTAGTAGTGACAATCGGTGTGTATACGTGTGAATCGCAAACAGCTGGTCTGCCCGCGGGCAAGAGGTTGCGCAACGCTGCAATATACCCATACAGCTTTGAGATGACTAAATTTTGAAACTTCATCCAATTGAATCATTTTTTATCACTCTTATACCATGTCTCCATATAACGTGTTTCGCTCTTTTTTTCTGCATTTTCTCTCTCAATCTTGTTTCGACACGGAAACCAGTGCCGAAACTCGCCAATTTCCATACAAATTTCTGAGAGCGAGTGAAGATTGAAACACTGTTTCATTCTGAATCATCTTGCCAACCTCGATGATATCGATGTCTTCTCTAATTTTGTATCGAAAATCTATCGAAATCTCACACAGACCAAAACAAAAACGCAAAATATAAGCAAACATACAAATATTTAAGAAGAGCAAGCGATTTTTTGCTAGATGTTTTGTTGGTGAAAAAAGTTAGGGCCTTTTCACATTACTCGGTACGACATCGGATCGACATATTTTGCTCGGTATTTCCAGCTTACCGAAACGATTCCGCGTTGCTGTGTTTTTCACACTTGTGGGAATACTTTCGGTGCGTTATCGGCAGAAAATAGGAAAACAAACATCGAAATTTGCAAAGCAAAATTTTTAACTTCAACAAATCACTCAATAATAAAATAATGTCTTCTAGCGAAGACGAAGACATTATAACTTGCTACATTTATAGCCGAAACTAGTTTTTACTGACTTCGTTCTTCTTCTTTTATTACGCCGCAAAAATGTATGCAGTAATTCCTCAAATTTTACTGACCGGTCTTACCGCGCTGCGGTATACCGAAATTAATCCGCTCCGATTTCATGTATGCAACACTAATGTGAAAGTGCCAATTGAAATACATGTGGTCGGTAAGGTTTCGGTATACTTTCGGTAAAAACCAAAAATGTCGATCCGATACCGCACCGAGTAATGTGAAAGCGCTCTTATGTGGAGACGGGCTTTAAGTCAGTGATGGGCGAAAATTTGGCAAGAGGATGGAGAGGGGCTGATTTGTTTTTCGGTGATAAGGGGAATGCAAAACAATTAAAATCAGCGTATATTCCCTCGCTCGTCATGTTCATCGCAAGAAGCCTGCGGAAACAGTGTTATCATCGCAAACTTTTAAAGTGAAGTGAAGCGGCTGAAAAATCGAAGTGATTTCCCGCGAGGTCAAGAAAATTTGGATGTAAAAACGGAATAATATATGCATTTTGTTTTTAAGTATCATCTCAAAGAAAAACTATTAAAACTACATATAAAATAAAATGCTTAAATTTTTTAACTATATGTTATTTTTTATTATTTCTAACAATGCAAAAAAATCCATCAAATTCAAATTCACGTACATATGTATGTACATACATTATGTACATATGTATATATGAACGCACATATATATAATACTTCTATATTGCTACTATGCAATTGTTTTGTTGGTCAAACTTCACAGTAACGATATACTGTAAGAAAGGGAACCAAGATTTCATGGGCGTCGTTAAACATTTCTTTTCAAAGACAAGGGGGACTACAGAAAAATTTGATAATATGAAATACATAGGTATTTTATTTAACAAAGATATTCAGATAATTTTGTTTGAAAACTAGATTTCAACAATTGGGCATGAGTTCAAAAAAGTATCAACTTCGTATAGAAGTAGGAACATATTGAATTATTGGCAAATTTTATTTTTGGCACAAGTGCCGCTTAGGCGGTTAGCAATTTCACTTAGGCGGCTATGAAATTTAAACGACGATATATATATTGTGACTTTATTTAATTTACGAAAATATAAATTATCTGCCTTATTTTTAGCATGTAGGTATGCATACATAAGTTATTTGGTTGTGAACTACGTTGAAATAATAAATACATGTGTACAATTTTGTTTTCAAAAGATTGGCATTTCATTGTTTAATCTACTGCTTTGTTTTTTTATAACGATCATGAAAGTTTTATATGAAGGGAATAACGACCCCTTTTAACCCCCCTTCTGTTTTTTTTTGTAATGCTACTACAATTTTACAAATGTGTGTGTGACATATATTCACATATACGACTTTTGCTTGTGTTGACGCACGCGCACAAATTACATATGTAGTCAGAAACGAGACCAGAACTGAAACACATTGAGTAGATAGGTTGTTAGCAATATAGAAGTATTATATATATGATGAACGCAGCATATTCAATTGTTTATATTGGTTCATGTATGTATATAAATACGAGATCTTTTTTATTCCTGGGCCCTCACCCTGTAGTTCTATTCGAAAGTGAAATTAGATTCGAAAGCACATTCGCAAAACTTTAGAATATAGTTTATATAGAATATGGAATTTTCTTTCGAATCGAACTACAGAGAGAGGGCATTGGATAACGAGAATATACTAAGTATTCTTTTGTATACTTAAGTATGTAATGTATTGTGGAACGATCCTCCGTCATCCCTTGTCAAGTTTGGTTTGGAGACAAACCGGTTTCGGCTAATATGCGCCATCTTCAGTGTCTTTTTTCGTTCTGAGTTATTTTGTGTACGTTCGATAGTACTTATAGTAACTGACTTCCATCGTTTGGTCACGTACTTCGTGTTCGTGTGATGTGTTCGTGTGTTCGTGCATTCGTGCGGTCGGGCGACGTGCATACGTGCGTGCGTGCGAGTCTGTGCGTTTAGGTATGTGAATCTATTTTTGTATCCTCATTAAACAGGCAGGTAAAAGTCCGTTATTGTCCTCTTGTGTGTTGTTTTGTTTAAGAAGAGATTACAATAAGAAAATAAGGAAATCATCAACGACAGTGGAATCAAATTTCGCCAACCACATGGCAGAAAACAAATGTACACCCATGAAAATAGGAAAAACAGCTAAAATTCTCCACATACAGCACAAGGGAAAACGACTTAACGTATTAGAAAATATGGAGATATACAAACAGAAGACATTCGTAGGTAAAATAATAAATGAACAAATAAACACCGCATCAGATACATTATTTGAACCGCTTAAGCTATTATACCGAAAAGAGGACAGAAAACCTAAAACCGACATAAACAAAACAACACACAAGAGGACAATAACGGACTTTTACCTGCCTGTTTAATGAGGATACAAAAATAGATTCACATACCTAAACGCACAGACTCGCACGCACGCACGTATGCACGTCGCCCGAACGCACGAATGCACGAACACATCACACGAACACGAAGTACGTGACCAAACGATGGAAGTCAGTTACTATAAGTACTATCGAACGTACACAAAATAACTCAGAACGAAAAAAGACACTGAAGATGGCGCATATTAGCCGAAACCGGTTTGTCTCCAAACCAAACTTGACAAGGGATGACGGAGGATCGTTCCACAATACATCATATTCCTACCCTGTCGGAAAAACAAGCAACCGAAAAGTATTTAATAATGATGTATTGTGGAACGATCCAATAATGCCAGTCAGGCACATCAAATCGGGACAAATGTTCTACTGATAGCATACAAAAGGCGACTACAGAAAATACACAACACCAAAGCCAACATATGGTTTAATAAACAATGTTTAATGAGCAAACTCATTCCAAAATACGCGCAAATAGGACACAAAATGAAAAACGAGGATAAACGCAAAATTATAAGGAAAGCGGTAAACGGTAAAAGAATTGAGAAAAAAACTAAGAGAATAAAATAATAGCAACAAAAGCAGACAAAGGAAATACAACGGTGCTAATGGACGAAGAGGAATACACCACAAAAACAGGCCAACTCATCAAAGAAATGGGCTGCCGAGTGATGAGGAAGGACCCAACGGAGGAATACCAAATGGCAATAAAGCGTGCAATAAAACAGGCAAAAAATATAGTAGACAACAAGATAGCCTACACTCTCACGGCAATGAATCCATCGGCCCCGTCGCTGATCGCACTACCTAAAATCCACAAAGCAGGAACACCTATGCGACCAAGAGTAAGCCATAAATCGGCACCAGGATATAGACTATCAAAACATCTAAATAAGCTACTAACCGAGACACTGGACCTGTCCAATAAATACACAATCAAAAACACGACGGAACTAGTCGAAAAACTGAACAACCTGAACGTACCTAAGGACTCGAAACTGGTATCGTTTGACGTGAAAGACCTATACCCTTCGATACCACTGACAGAAACACTAAAAACTCTAACTAAAATATTGACAGAAAAAACGAACAGAGACATTGCAACAGAGATCGTAAACACACTGAAAGTAACCCTGGACCAGAATTATTTCAAATTTGGCAATAAAATATACAGACAAACTCACGGACTGGGAATGGGTAACCCCACATCAGCCATCCTTATGGAAGTATTTATGCAACATTTGGAGGAAAGTTATATGGAAGAACTGGCGAAAAATCTGGGAGTAAATTTTTATGCCAGGTATGTAGACGACATCATCTGCCTCATAACGGAAAATAAAGAAGAAAAAATTTTGGAATACCTCAACGGCCAACACAAAAATATAAAATTCACCATGGATGCAGAGAAAAATGGAAAAATCAACTACTTAGACCTCACAATTAAAATAAACAAGGAGTCTAACAAATTTACTTACGAAATATACAGAAAACCCACAGCAACGGATACAGTAATACACAATAAATCTAGCCATCCTCAACAACACAAGAACGCCGCTTTCAGACATTTATTAACACGACTTGAACGGACCCCGTTAGAAAAGGAAGCTTACAACAAGGAACTCAGCACAATATACACAATCGCGGAGAACAACGGATATCAAAAAAAGTTTGGTGAAGAAAATACAGAAAAACATAACTTCAAAGAAATCGGAAAAGAAAGAAAAGGTAGAGAAGAAATGGGCAGTCCTATCATATACCGGAGCACCATCTTACAAGTTGGCTAAAGTTTTCCAAAATTATAACATTAATGCAGCATTTAAAACGAGGAACAACATGGAAAAACTTCTACGAAACAACATTAACAAGGAAGACCCCTTTGACAAACAAGGCGTATACAAATTGACTTGCGAATGCCAAAATAGCTATATAGGACAAACAGGACGCCAAATCAAGACGAGATATCGAGAACACGTAAGAGATTACAATAAGAAAATAAGGAAATCATCAACGACAGTGGAATCAAATTTCGCCAACCACATGGCAGAAAACAAATGTACACCCATGAAAATAGGAAAAACAGCTAAAATTCTCCACATACAACACAAGGGAAAACGACTTAACGTATTAGAAAATATGGAGATATACAAACAGAAGACATTCGTAGGTAAAATAATAAATGAACAAATAAACACCGCATCAGATACATTATTTGAACCGCTTAAGCTATTATACCGAAAAGAGGACAGAAAACCTAAAACCGACATAAACAAAACAACACACAAGAGGACAATAACGGACTTTTACCTGCCTGTTTAATGAAGATACAAAAATAGATTCACATACCTAAACGCACAGACTCGCACGCACGCACGTATGCACGTCGCCCGACCGCACGAATGCACGAACACATCACACGAACACGAAGTACGTGACCAAACGATGGAAGTCAGTTACAATAAGTACTATCGAACGTACACAAAATAACTCAGAACGAAAAAAGACACTGAAGATGGCGCATATTAGCCGAAACCGGTTTGTCTCCAAACCAAACTTGACAAGGGATGACGGAGGATCGTTCCACAATACATCATATTCCTACCCTGTCGGAAAAACAAGCAACCAAAAAGTACTTAAGTATGTACTTGTAAAATTATATTTTATTTAAGTATAACAGGTACTGGTTATAATTCATTCAATGTAAAAAAAAATTAAACTTATACTTAAAATACCACACGGTAGGGTAGAGCAAATTTTAATACGAAGGGCAGACCATAGCAGAATATCAAAGTTCAATGCTTCACTAATGGTAACTTTTTGAGAAAACCGCGATTTTATATATTTCATGTTTTGGCGGAATTTAATATCCGCCACAGTTCGAATTTTTTCGATTGGTATACCTTTTCGGATAGCTTGATGATGACAAATTTAATGCTTTTTTTCGTTTGCTCCGCTCCTACTCCTCATCCGCACAGTTCCATTCAGTATATGTTTTTCAGAGGGACATGTTCACAATTGAAGTGAAGTGAGTAAAGCGTAGCGTAAAGTGCGCTATCTCTCAACTTCTTTAAGGTTTTGGCCCAATGCACGCTTTCTTTGCTTGCTTGGCTTCGAGAAATGTCAACAATTTTTTGAGCTCTACTAAAATGTATAAAAGTTGGCCATATGACAGCTTTACTTCACGCGCTTGAAGCGCCTCAGAGTTTCGAATAGCCAAAATCTCTATTTGACAGTGCTTTGAAAGCTTTGACATTAATTTTGACAATTCAGTTTCTCCCACGGCTACTGATTAGGTGCAGAAAAAAGTCGATTCCCCAAATATTTTGCACACAATCAGTGTTATAAATCAAAGCAAAAAAGTGAAGTGGAAATTGTCAATGTGTTAATTGTAGCAAGCATTTGGAAATTCGCTTTGCTTTAAAGTGAATTTTGCACGGGCTATTATTTGCCAATTTTTTTTGCTTCGAACTCCGCTCCGGGGCCCTGTGTCAAACTCTTAAAAAAGCGATAAAACCTTAGAGATAAGAGAAACTTTTAAAAAATCGATTATTCATCTCAATGAGGGATGCCATATCTTATGATTGCATAAACATTTACCTCTTGCATACTTGCATATGCAACTTTTATTAGAATTTGTAAGAATAAATTATAAAAGTACGTTAATTCTGATTGGTCCAAATCGAAGTGATTTGGGGAAAGAGGAAGTGTCGAAGTGACGGGCATAAAAGTGAAGTGAAATACTTCGATCGAAGTGAAAATGACATCACTGTGCGGAAACACTAAAAATCAAAAACCAAAACCACCAGCTCTCAGCCACGATCAACAATTCTCAAACTGTGTTACCGTAGTACGGAAACAAAATAATACAATTTTCGCCAAGAATTATGAAAAAAGTAATTAATACTGAATTTTTCAATTTTTTGGTAGCAACGACTTTATAATATATATTTAGTTTGTGCGTGTTTCATTTCTACATGCAAATCGATTTATTTACAAACTATATACATATTTTTAGTAGGTCCGTTCGGCGGCTGCAAATTGCAGCAATTTGCAAACAAAGAAAAATATGTCTTGCTCTCAGAAAGAGAGAAACTTATGCAAATTTACTGGCATTTCAACGAACAGAACTTTGTCAAAATTTGCAGCAAATCAGCTGTTTGTCTTTATTCACAAGTGCATAACAAAATTAAAATTTTACGAAATGAAATCGAAGGGAAAGCGGGTCGGCGGGAAGCGAAGGCCGCCAACGCAGAAAAGTATTCTTTTGCGAAATTTTCGCTAAACTGCATGTGTGGTGAAATTTGTATGGGAACTTTAACAGCAAATATCTCGGGAACTATAGGCCTCCGGTAGGTGGGGTCTTCAGTTTTGTAATCTGGGGGCCCCCTCTACCCTCCTAAAAAAACCATTTTTTTCTAGCCGTGGGGGACTCGTCTAAAATTTTACCTATCTCGGAAACCATAAGCCTCCGGCAAGTTTGATTTTCAGATTTGGGATCTGTGATAGCTCCTCTACACCCCTGTATAAGTCATTTTTCTCGGGGCGTGCTGGAATAATGGAAAAATTTCCAAAGGAATTCTGCCGGCTGAGGGTTATCTTTTTAACGTGCTGCCCAAGGCCGTCAACGCAAAAAGGTATTTCCTCGGTAATAGTGCGCAGTTTTGGTGCTTTGTTTGGTGGATTTTACAACTTTACCAACAAATATCTCATAAACTATAAGTTTCCGGCAGGTTTTTATTTCTGTTATAACATCTGTGAAAAAGTTATTTTTTCGGGGCGTGCGACATTAATGGACAATTTTCCCATTTAAGTAGTATACTACCTCCTATTTGCGATTCAACAACGCAGAATCCCGAGAGCGCAGACGATGATCCCACTGCGCTGTCATTAACACGTTTCCTTTTAGCTGGTACCTTATTAAACAAATTAAATCATTTAAATAAACTTTATAAATTAAAATAATATAATTTTCTCACTTCATTTTCATTGAATCACATATATTCCCGATTTTCATAGTTTTTTGACTTGAAATCACTTTCGACTTTTTTTTTAAATTGTAACCATATGATCGCAAATCATATGTTTTTTTAGTCTACTGAACTTTGCAACGACAAATTTCGTCAGTAAAACTTTGCAGCTTTCTTCTTCTTTGAACTGTCAAAATTGCGCTCTCATCTGCAAATTTTGACTGAGTTTATGCCTCAAAAAACGCGAATTTGCAGTTTTTTCTGCAATTTGCAGCAATTTGCTGCCGCCGAACGGTCCTAGTATTGATAGTAGCAGAGCATAACCCTGCAAAAAAATGTGCGATCAATCCCGAGAGAGATTTGTCCGCGATTGATCTCTTTCGAGAACAATCGGTCCACAATTAGTCCCCGATTGTTCCCGTACGGGTATAAATGTAGACTAATTGTAGACCAATTGCTCCCGAACGGGTATAAATGTAGATTAATCGCTTTCATCCCGAACGGGTATAAATGTAGATTAATCGCTTTTATTCCGAACGGGTACAAATCTAGATTCCTTAAATGTAGACATTTTACTAAAATATGCAATGTATTTAAAAAATTGTAGAACACCGGTAAAACGAATTGAACACACTTTTTTAATAACAATTTTAACAAAATGTTGCCTAAAATATCCAATGAAAAAATCCTTTACATTAGGCTCATATAATGCATACTCAAAAGTTTTGAGTCAAAACTTACAATTTTTTAAATTTATTTGTTGAGATTTTTTTTACAAAAGTAAAACATTATATAATCTTTATTTAAATATGCATGAACATTTACAATTTTTTAAGGAAAAATCTACATTTGTACCCGTTGGGGATGAAAGCGATTAATCTACATTCGTACCCGTTCGGGATGAAAGCGATTGATCTACATTTGTACCCGTTCGGTATGTTAGTGATTAATCTACATTGGTACCCGTTCGGGTATACAAGTTGAACAATTAGTCTCTTCATAGGACATGCTCGAACAAATGCGATCAATTCACTCCATATAAAGGGATGTAAAATTGTATTAGTCGCATGCTCCCTTGCGATTGATCCAGGACACGTCCCGGATTAATCGCATTTTTTGCAGGGAAGTATTAGTTTGTAAAAGTAGTAGCTGTAGTAGTATTAGTTGTAAAACACATTTATTATACAATCCTTACACAATGACACCCTCCCTGTTGACAACGGCGATCTTCCCCCAGAGTTGCCGTATATTATTTTAGTGGAAATAATATTTGGATTATGAAACTCACTCACATTCGTTTCATAGAAGATAGGTAATTTATTTTTATATTAGTGGCAATCTTTTGTAAGCAACCTGCAAAAGAATGCACTACCTGCTTTTATTGAGGGATTACTGAGGTATGGTTGAGGAATTTTTTAAATTGTGATTCATTTACAACACTACTGTGAGCTTTCATAATTTGACTTTTTTCATTGACACTATCCCTGCAAAAAAATCGACTAATTCGGGATGTATCCGGGATCACTCGCAATGGAGCATGCGACTAATACAACTTGTGGGCCCTTTATATGGAATGAAGTTTTTCCTTTTGTTTGAGCATGTCCTATGTGGAGACTAATTGTACCCTTTTAGACCTGAACGAGTACGAAGGTAGACTACGCCACTTTTATGCCAATCTGATATCGAATGGAAGTTGTACCCTTTTATACCTGAACAAAATCATATTTCGAAGTTCGTTTATAACCTTTTGAGTACAATTGTCAACAATTTGTCTACATTTTCACACTTCCAGGTAAAATTGATTATAAAATTATTTAAAAAATGTGATAAAAAATATTACAAAAGGTAATAAGAAACGAATATAATAAGGGTCTTCATCTAAAGTCATAAACTACTGGTAAATGGGGTAAAGTGATAAAATAATAATTGTGATAAATTATCCGTCAAAATTTTTATGAAAATATATTTAAGCAAAGTTTATCACTTTACCGAACGATTTTGTTGCGTAAATTTATAAATTTCGGTAAAATTCAAGTCTGACACATTGTCATTTTTACGTTTTCAATTTAAGAGAGGAAAATGTGTTTTCCTTCGGCATTTTGCACGATTTATTTAAATAGTTTCTACAAAAATGTTATATGCAGTTTTGTTTATTTTATTGGGTTTTTTATTTATTAATCAAGTTGACACTGACAGCTGACAAAAGTTTAAATAATTATTTACCAAGGTACTTTCATGTAAAAATGCGGATCAACTGATAAACTTTAACAATTTATTATTTTAACACTTTAGATGAAGACAACTAATGTGAGCATAAAATTATATCACATATGATTCAAAAAATAATTGAAAAATGATTGTGAAAAACAATCAAATATTATTCCAAAAAAAAAATGAAGGAGATTTCAATGATATCAAATTTCATCAAAAAATGATTGAAAAATGTTTAAAAATATGTATCATAAATGATTACCTAAGAATAATCATATTTAGGGTAATTTTTCTCCTGACGATTCACTCATATTCCAATAGAAAATGCTTTTAAATTTGATCGTTTTTAATCATCTGGGCGTATGATATTTGAATATTTTTTGATCAAAATTTTCAAAAAATTATGGCTGGGAAATTTTTTCATTTCTGATTTTTTGACTTTTATTTTAAAATTTTCCAATTACTTTCCGTTGACCATTCACAGTGACGCACGTTTTTAAACTTTTCAACACTGTTTTCAAGTTGGTTATGACTTGCCGAGTTATACGCTTGCTGCTTATTTTTTAACTGGTCGCTTATTTTTTTGTATGAAATTCCTCAATTTTTGTGGTGTTCTTTTGCATGTTGCTTGCAAAAGATTACAACTGGCTAGCGTAGAACTAAACTGGTCTATCTAACATTTTTTCAGAAATCGAGTTATGCACATTTTTGAACTTGAAAATCATAAATTTATCCGTGCAAAATTGACGTAGGTCTTATTTCTTCACCAAAGTGTCCAAACGATAAAAATGTCACTTTAGAATTCACGTTCTTTTGTCATTTCAAGAAATTCTAAAGTGGTCCAACTAGCATAGACTACCATAGACCAGTATGATCTTACACCAGATGAGTGGATGGAATTGGTTAAAAATTGTAGAAAGCATGCTCCTTTTGATGTTAATAATATGGTGGGGAAATTTATGTCATTTGACGAACGACGGCCAATGTTCAGGGACTACCAGAGTATAGTAGACGATGGTGGAAAAATTTCCCAAATGCGAAAGGCAAAATTTGTCAAGGGTGAATCTGTGATGCAGTTTAATGATGATTATTGTGAAACATATAAATCCGTCGATATAAAGAAATCCAGCGTGAACCTACATGATTTCATAGAGTTCTTGCAGAATTTTACACCAGATCAGAGCAGCGACATACGCGTTTTGAAATTCAAAAAAATGCAGGACATAAAAAAAATGTTGAAATTTGTACCACCGATTCATCACTCCTTTTACCTGTCTCTCCACATGTAAACCGCAGAGATGAAACAGAAAACAATCCAGAAGATTTTCTACCAGCCCGCCGTGGAGAAAACTAGGTTACTGTTACTTTTCATGCAGAGGTGATCATTTACGAACATGTGTATGTTATTTTTGTAATTAAAGTATTTCCTTTCACATATTTCTTACTTTATTCTTATAATTTTCAATTTGTAGTTCAAACTTCCTTAAAAATTGAAAATTCTAAAGTGGTCTATGTAACAAGTTTTCTTGTTACATATAAATATTATATAAAAAACGTTTCTATAATAATTTTTTTTAATGCAGAATGTTAAGTTAACTATTAAGCTAACATAATAATTTACAACATTCACTTAACATACATCAACAATCGCACACCGCTTTAAAACGCGTTTCATCTGTTTTCTCCAATTTTGTATTTTGTTAGATAGACCAGTTTAGTTCTACGATAGCCAACTATTATTTTAGCAATTTCAAAATTCAAGAACTTACATTTATAAATTCTCTTATATTAAATAGAATCTGTTATACAAAAACGAATGTGTGTCTGTCCTTTATAGACTCCCAAACTAATCAACCGATCTTTGTGAAATTTTTGCAGTAGATTCATGTGGTATTAACGCACATGATAGGGTATATAGAATCTCAATAAGTGGGAACTTCTCGGAATACAGGCCTAAATGTGGACCCAGGTTGACCCAGATAGACATTGAGCAATATTGGTACCAAATGAAAGGTGCTAAGCTGGCCTTTCATTTAATTAAATTTTTGTTTCAATAATTTTTAGGTGATACGAAGAAAAAACCATAAATGTACCAATTTGTGATACCAAATTGTTTGACGCTGCGGCAATACTGCTGCACACTGCCTCTCAGGCACGAACCGGTGATGGAAAATTTTTGTTTGCTTCATAATAAACAAACGGTTGTTTTTTTTTTCTTATGTAGAGATATAAACTTTATTATAAAGTAATCTTCATAAAAGGTTTTGTATGAGATCCTTATTACACAATATGTGCTGTAAACTTATTTTATCAAGGTAATGATACCAACAGTGGCCGCTGTGGTGCAGTGGGTAGAGTGATCGCCTGCTATGCCAGAGGTCTCGGGTTCAAACGACGGTCCGAGCAAAATACCAAAACAATTTTTCTAATTAGTAAAAATCCAATTATTGGGTTTTTAAGAGCAGCAGTCACCTCTCGGCAGTGGGCGGCATACCCTCCGAGTGTATTTCTGCCATGAAAAAGCTTCTCACAAAAAATGCATTCGCCGTTCGGAGCCGGCGTAAAACTGTAGGTCCACCCAATTAGTAGGAAAAATAAACAGGAGCACACCTCGAATTGGGAGAGAAGCTCGGCCATAAACCTCGTCAGAGTTATAATCAGCCTTGGGCAAAATCTTAGCACCTGCTAAATGAGAGTAAGCGCCCGTGTACATATACACACCGATTGTCACTACTACAGACAAATATAGAGCGTAAAACGAGCGCTTACGATGGGACTTGGCGATCGTCGCTTAGGAAAAATAATCAGTTTGCCTTCGACTGGCGTGAAAGCAAGTGGTCGCTAGGTGATCGTCGCTTGAAATTCTTTTATTCTATTTGCAGATGCCAAACAACAAGCAAAACTACGAGAAGTTTGCATATAACGTGGGTACACAAATACATATGTATGTGTATACGTACGTTGTTTCATTATTTCGCTCAAGCGTGCGCGCATGACCCTGCTTGCTCAACATCTGCATGCAGACTGATTATTTTTAGTAATTTTTCACTTTATCCTACAGTAGGCGCACCAACACACACTCATTTTTTAGTAATGGCTTGAGTGCAGTGGTGCCCAAGGCTGGTTATAATACCGCCATTGTATTATTATTATATAATGGTACCAACAGACGATTTTCAAATTGATTACACAATGAAATTCAAAAATTCACCACTTTTTGTACAAATTTGACACAATTGGAAACTCATTTTCCATCACTGCCACGAATACAGGGGGTGACATACTCTCTCGTTCTCAATCTTGCTTATGTGTTCGTGAGTTCTTGCTCAGTTCTTCTCCCCTTATGCTGCACTTGGGTTGCGTCCCTCACCAGAACCCAAATGTGCCGAGTCGGCTCCTAAGTGCAAAATGCTACCAGGAGCTACTTTGCCCAACGCTGAGTCTTGTACTATTAATTCAACGCTTGCCCATCTTATATTCGTATTTATAAAATTGCGTACTCACCATACCAGCATTCTTACTTGGTCTTCAATTAATTTAAAATATTCATAAAACCGTAACAAACATTTCTGCTTTTCTCTGCTGTCATCTTCTTAATTCTTCTTTAAGGGCCGTTTACTCAACCTCTGATTAATGCTAACCGGAGGATAAAGGGCCGGTTAACTCATGGACTGCATTATCGACCACATGATAAATACATGGTTTGATGAAGTCGATAATGATGTTTAACCGGACTTTTACCGTGATTAGCGTTAATCAGAGGTTGAGTAAACGGCCCTAATTCTTCATGGATTGATTTCTCCTTTATCGTCATATATTTATTTATCCCCATATATTTATTTCGTTCGTTGATTTTAAAATAAAATATTTCCTTTTATATTCTGACACAATGATGTGATGCATATCTTAATGGATTTGCGTGTTCTGTTAATCTGTTTATCTCTTTTTTTTAATTTCAATTAAATTCGTATTGCATAACGATATTTTTGTTTGTTTTTTTTTTTGTGTTTTGATTAGCTTTATCCTTTTTTAATTAGATATCTTCTTTTAAAAATGTCTTTTCTTAAATTTCTTTTCCTTTAAAATATTTCTTTTCGCAAAATGTCTTTTTCGCACTTATGCACTTAAAAATTTTTTGCATTATTTCAGTTTTTTAAAGTCTTTTTTAAAATATCTCTTTTTCGCTTTTTAAAAATTTAAACGCTTTAAAAAAAAATGGTTGAGTCCCCAAATTGTTATAGGATTCAATTAAAATTATTTTTGGTACAAAAGAAATGTTTATTACGAAATTTCTGTTTGGAATGAATAACAATTGTTTGAAATTCCATTTTTATATGAGAAAATTTTGTTTTCAATATCAAAGCTAACTCATTAACTTTTACATTTTTCAAATTAAATTCAAGTAGATTCAAATTATTAATGTGTATCAATTGAATTCTCAAAACCATTTAAACCAGGGACCGAAAATAAAAATAATTTTTTTCGATGCTATAAAACTCCAGGGCTAGATTGTGTCCTTGGGAAAAATTATTAACTTTACTTTCATCCCAGGACCTCCAGGATTAATAACCTGGGCTCTATTAATTTTACTGATTTTTACTGATTTTTGATATGGCGTTTTATTTTTTAACGGCAGCGATAAAATACAAATTTGGTGTTTTATTTTTTAGCACCAGCGATAAAATAAATACTTGGTGTTTTATTTTTTAGCTCCATCGATAAAACTAAAACCTGGAGTTTTATTTTTTAACTCCAAAATAAAACTCCAGGGCTAAGAACTAGCGAACCCCTTAACCGAATTGCATAAATTTGGTATCAGATGAAAGGTAATTTAGTAAGCTTTTTAATGGTGCCACCCATGCCAAGGTTACCACTCAAACCAAGGTTGCCACCTATTTTTTTTAATTTTTTCCAATTTAGTATAAGTGGCACCATTCAAAAGCTTACTGAATTACCTTTCATCTGATACCAAATTTATGCAATTCGGTTAAGGGGTTCGCTAGTTATTGGCCCTGGAGTTTTATTTTGGAGTTAAAAAATAAAACTCCAGGTTTTTGTTTTATCGATGGAGCTAAAAAATAAAACACCAAGTAATTATTTTATCGCTGGTGCTAAAAAATAAAACACCAAATTTTTATTTTATCGCTGTCTTTAAAAAATAAAACTCCAAGTTGATTGATTATTTTTGTCCAAATAAAATATTCCTCCAAATATAAATTTTTCCTTTGGTGTTTTATTATAAAAGGAATAAAACTCCCGGTCCCTGATTTAAACTATTTTAAAATTTATAAAAGTAAATTATATTTATGTATATTAGTACCTTCGACCAGTTCTTGTAATCTTATCTAGATCTTTTCCATTTCCTACATTAATAATTTAAATAAAATTTATTATAAATTTTAAATAATATAAAAAAATAGTTCAGAGTTCTCATTTATAAAAAAAGGATAATCAAAAAAGGTATTTATTACGATCATAAAATGATCAAAAATTATATCACATATGGTTCAAAATTTAACTGAAAAATGATTGTGAAAAACAGTCGAATGTTATTACAAATAAAATGAAGTACGATAGATATTTCAATGATATCAAATTCGAACAAAAAATTATTAAAAAATTTGTTGGGGTAAGTGGAAAAAATTCAACAACTATTTACAGCGAAGGTTGAGTGTATAGCTGTTTCACGAAAAACCATTTTCGATCATCAGCACTCTTTTCGGAAGTGGATGCCACTGGGCATTGAACCCGAGTATATTCCATCTTCAGCTGGGTATCCACATCATAAGAAATTGCTCAAGAAAAAATTGGCATTTATTTCTTAAGTAATTTTGACGTTTGATTTTTTCTTCAAGAAATATATACAATCGTATATATTTCTTGACAAAACCAGCGTTGCCAACCTCATTTTTCGTCAAAAATTGTAATAGATTTTCTTGTGAAGTGGATACTGCCTAAAGAAAATTTGACACAAGAAAATTTCTTGACCATTTCTTAAGCGTTTTTTTATATGGAGTTTTAGCATTTCTTGTGATGTGGATACCCGGCTTTCAGCCGCAATGTCCCAACGCATTTTCACGCTCGACCATTGAGACTGTGCAATATACAGCATATACACACAAATGTTAATGTTGAAAATGATAAAGGCAAAAGTGGTGAAAATTCAACAGCTTGCACAGAGTCTCAATGGTCGAGCGTGAAAATGCGTTGGGACATTGCGGCTGAAGATGGAATGTACTCGGGTTCAATCCCCAGTGGCATCCACTTCCGAAAAGAGTGCTGATGATCGAAAATGGTTTTTCGTGAAATAGCTATACACTCAACCTTCGCTGTAAATAGTTGTTGAATTTTTTCCACTTACCCCAACAATTAAAAATTGAATTAAAATAAATTTCGTGCTAAGCACTAAAAAAAACTCTTTCAAATTATTAAAAAATGTTTGAAAATATGTATCATAAAAGATAATTTAAGAATAATCATATTTAGGGTACATTTTTCTCCCGATGATACACTCATATTCCAATAGAAAATGTTTTTAAATTTGATCGTTTTTAATCATCTGGGGGTATGATATTTGAATATTTTTTTTATCAAAATTTTCAAAAAATGCTGGCTGGGTTATTGAGGTACTTGGGAACATATTGAAAGATTCGTACTAATTTACTACAAAATGATCGCTCCTCAACCCTGTTGCAAAGAGAGCAATCATGAGAGCATCAGCTGACACGTTATTACGGGAAAAATCGAATTGAGCTAGGTATCTACGACAAGTGCGTCAAGAGAGCCTTCGTCGTGCGTTGGTGACTGGGCATTTACACTATAACTCCATAAGACAGGTTGTGTCAGCTAACACGGGCTACGTGCGTGCGTCGTTGACTGGTTGGACTATTACGCTAAGATCAAAATCAACGCGGTCAAATAAACTTTTTCTCTCATTTTACGATTTTTACTCTCTGAGAGATTGGCTGCACTTCGATTCGGTGTCAGCGCCGAGCATGAAGGAACTAGGAAGGAGAATGCAGGCGATCAGCTGACTTCTTCTTCAATCTTCATAAACACACGAACACAATCATTTTGTTTTTGTTAACATATGCCACACACGCACCCTAGCATTTCCATAGGGGGCCGGTTCTGTCAAATTCTACATTCCTGTTTCCATGACATTTTATCGACATGCGATAACCTTTATTATTGAATCATGGCGCCGAGTCTCGGTCAAAATTGTGTACTCCCAATCTCTCTCATTTTTCTCTTTAATGTCTGCGTCCAAACACAGCAACTCTGCCGTGAAATTTTCCAACGATTCTCTTTTGTGTCGCTGTTCTGTCTTCCATTTGTTCAAACACATCAACTCTTTGCTAGCCAACTTTTCCTCAATATGTTTTGTTCTGGCATTCTTCGAACGCTCTTATTGGCCACTGGCGATAAGAATGGCAGCACAAAGCGTGTTGGCCGAGCACCGACGACTTGGTGCCCCCTCTTTTCCTCGTCGCCTTCTCACCAACAAACGATCAAAAGCAGCGGTTTGCTCAACTTTTTATCTCCGTGTTTGGACGTCGATAATAGAAAAGCAATAGGAGATATTTGGCCAAGTTTATTTGTGATCTGAGCGTAAACTGGGCCTTACCGATTCAGGGGAGCGTAAACCCCGTTTTGGAACAAGTACAGAATATGCACAATTTAGCTAGAAAAAAATAAAAAAAAAGTGGGCGTGGTGCGCCCTTTTTTGCTGATTTTAGTAGTGTATATTTTTTTGGTGCAAATCATAGGGGCGGGTGTTAGAGAGGGGTAAAGATGGAAGTCTAAATTTTTTCTAAGGCGTATATCTTGAAAACTACTAATCCAATTTTAAACAAGTAAGGAAGCCTAAGTTCGAGTGGAATCGAACATTAGATACTCAGCTGTATGCTTTCATTGTTTGTTTGCGTTTGATGAAAACACGGTGTATTTTATATAAAGCGAGTGCTGCATAAAGTGGGCGTAGCCACGCCCATTTTTAACATTTTTATCAGTCATCCAACTAAGCATATGAATATTATTCTTTGTGCAAAATTTCATTCCTTTATGACTTCTAATTACAAGATGTCACGTTACAAATTTCCAAAGGGTGTTCCAGAAATATCTTTGTTAAAAAGTAGGCGTGGTCATAAACCGATTTGAATAAATTTTTGCGTGTCTATTAGCACAAGTTATAAAAGTGTATAAACCAAGTTTCGTCTTAATGTCTCAATTATTTGTCGAGTTATGGGCTCCGAAATTTCGTATATTCCTTTGTCTAAGAAGAGGCGGTGCCACGCCCATTTTCCAAATTTTCCTATTTTTTGTTTCCGGTCTATTGTGGAACTCATGCCACAAAATTTGAATGAATTATCTTTATATTTGACAAAGATATCGCTTAAAATATTTTTATTAGGCCCCTTTATAGTTCCCATATATAAAAGCGGGCGTGGTCGCCAACCGATTTCGCTAAAATTTTGAACATATATTACCACAACTAATAAAAGTGTACACACCAAGTTTCGTCATTATATTTAAATTATTTGTCGAGTTATGGGCTCAGAAATCTCGTATATTCCCGCTTCTAAAAAGAGGCGGTGCCACGCCCATTTTCCAAATTTTTTGTGCTTTTCGTTTTATATCCGCAGTTGGACTCCTGCCATAAAATTTCAATGATATACCTTTATATTTGACAGAGATATCGCTTAAAATGTTTTTATTAGGTCACTTTATAATACCCATATATAAAAGTGGGCGTGGTCGTTAACCGATTTTGGCAATTTTTCGTCCAAACATTTGCCTAAGTAAGTATATCACGCCTACCAAATTTCATCGATATATCTTCAACGGTTTCTGAGTTATGACATAAAACTTTCTATGTTTGGCCCTTAATAAGTGGGCGTGGCACCGCCCATTTTTCAAAATCTCACCAAATTTCTTCATAAGGGCCTGAGCTCCTCACGTGGGTGAAATTTTATCACTCTAGCTCTATTAGTGACTGAGATACAAAATTTCCGATTTTTACTATATAGGGGAAGTGGGCGTCATGGTCCGATTTCGCTCATTTTCAATACCATCCGTTCCAGTCTTGATACCAACTTGCATTCCAAATTTCATCAAAATATTTCAATTTTTGCGCGAGTTATCGTGCGTACAGACAGACAGACGGACGGACATGGCTCAATCGATTTCTTTTTTCACCCTGATCAATTTGATATATATAAGTCAATATCTATCTCGATTATTTTATGGTGTTACAATCCACCGTTATGTGATTAAAACTATAATACTCTGTGTACTAGTATAGCTGAGTATAAAAACTTCATACCGGTGAAAAGGTGATTAAACTGTCTACCAAAAGCTATATCTCCAAAAGTATTATTGTTTTTCAAATGAATCTTTCAGGGGATGTTAGACGAGACTTTTCTTTATCTAAATTTATTACTTTCATAAATATTAATAATAGCAAATTGTTGTTAAATAAACTAACACCATTATCACCAATTTCTAAATTAAACGCACTCCTAATCCTTACTATATTTTCACACGTAGCTTTATTAAGCTGTTTGCACCACTTTCACACACTTTTTATTAATTTTATTTGCCGAATTTTACATTTTAATTGTTCGACCAACTGCTTTTGTACCTTTTCAATAATAATAATGGCCACCAACATATAATGGTGCTGCCACACCTACCAAAAGGTAAGTCACATGATAAGGTCGCATGCATAGTGCGCGGTTTGGAGCCAATGACATGAGTAAATAAAGGCGAAGGCTGCCTACGCTGAAGGGTGTACTACACAGAAGGACATCACCGTGGCGATAGCCACGGTTAGGGCACACGTCCAGACGGATGGCGTAGCCCAGGGTTATTTTTTATAAGCGCGGCCGAAGGCCGCCAACGCAGAAAAATTCAATACGCCCCGACGACGGCCTTATGAATTAGTCGACTGCGTGTGACAACACCGGTGTTTCTATTTCATTGTTTCGCAGAGAAAAGTGAGGTTAAATTTGACTTTTTTTGCAACTTTAACATTTAGAATCAGGAGGATTTCCTCTACAACGTCCAATAACTCCTTTTTTCAACGCGTGGTAGACGGTTGGAAAATTTTCCCCCCATATTTATATAAAGCTTTATACAACAAAAAAAACAATATATTCATATTTTTTTCATAAAACATGATTTTTTCGTAGAAATGCCTAACTAACTATATTAATTTCTCATTGTCAGAAAGAGCCTTAAAATACCTTTAATTTGGTGTATAACTTGTTGGAAAAGACCACAGAGTTCTCCTTCTGGAGTACAATTTATGGACCCATCCCAAGTGCTTTTGCGTGAAAGACCTTTCAGCCGGCAGAATTATCTTTCTGGAATAGTATCTAAGAACCGATCCGCAGTACTTTTGCGTGGAACACCTTTCTGCGTTGGCGGCCTTAGTCCGGGCTTAAAAAAAATAACCCTCAGCCAGCAGAATTATCTTTCTGGAATAGTATCTAAGAATCGTGAAATACAACGCAAAAAGGTATTTCCTCGGTAACAGTGCGCAGTTTTGGCGTTTGGTTTGGTGGATTTTACAACTTTAACAACAAATATAAACTATAAGTCTCCGGCAAGTTTTTATTTCTGTTCTGACATCTGTGAAAAAGTCATTTTTCGGGGCGTGCGTGATTAATGGACAATTTTCCCATTTAAGTAGTATAGGTACCTCTTATTTGCGATTCAACAACGCAGAATCCCGAGAGTGCAGACGATGATCCCACTGCGCTGTAATTAACACGTTTCCTTTTAGCTGGTATCTTATTAACAAACTAAATAATTTAAATAAACTTTATAAATTAAAATAATATATTTTATGTGAATTTTATGTGAGCTTTTGGCCAGTTTTTAATTAAGGAAAATTTAAAAAATTTTTTGGTAGAAGTTATGTATCCCGGCTCCGAACGGCGAATGCATTTTTTGTGAGAAGATTTTTCATGGCAGAAATACACTCGGAAGGTATGCCGCCCACTGCCGAGAGGTGACCGCTGCTCTTAAAAATCCAATAATTGGATTTTTGCTAATTAGAAAAATTGTTTTGGTGTTTGGCTCGGATCGTGGTTTGAACCCGAGACCTCTGGCATAGCAGGCGAGCACTCTACCCACTGCACCACAGCGGCCACTTAGAGTAGTGTTTAACGCATCGTTAAAGACGTCGTCTGGCTTCTCTCTGAACGATGGGTTAATGATAGGCCCACAACTACAAGAAGATCTGTTCTCGATATTCGCGCGCTTTCGAACTCATCGCTACGCTGTGATGGCCGACGTCGAGAAAATGTATCGGCAAATATACGTGGCAGAAGAAGATGCCGACTACCAACGCATAGTTTGGCGCGATGCGCCAACAGAACCTATTCGAGATTACCGCATGCTGCGCGTAACTTACGGCGTCGTCGCCGCATCACACTTAGGCACTCTGCACACGAGGCGTATCGTCATAGACGCGTACGAGACATTTCATGTAGCGTCGATTTCTCTACGCCTCAAGATCTGCACACGAAGCGACATGAAACTTCGCTGCACAAAACAAACAAACAAATTAATAATACGGTATTTGCTTTAAATTTCGAAGCTTTAAATAGAAAAGATAAAAAATTTTACGGAATCTTCCATTTTCTTTAATTATACACTAATTTTTTCTGATTTTTTACACAAATTTTACTGCTTTCATAAATTCCACCAAGTGGAAAAATGTAAACAAACATCTTCTTCTTCCTCTTTTCTAAGCGTAGTACGCCTAGCTACCAGCACTGCTTTACGCCAAGCGACATGTAGCCAGCATACTTTGACGAATGCATGAAGCTGACGACTCGTGTGCAGCCCTCAATTGAAATATACGTGCGCGACATCAAAGCGTACAGCTTTCGTCTGTAGTATCTAATACGCGTCTAAAGCAGTACGCTCCGTGTGCAGAGTGCCTTAGCTGTACGAGCGCTGCGCCAAGCTGCTTTAGACGCAGATGAAACGTTCAGACAAGCGGCTGTAGTCATCATGCGCGACTTTTACATTGATGATCTACTTACCGGCTCCTTTTCGACTGACGAACTTATGAAGCTGCAAATTGAGGTAACTACGGTTCTGTCTAATGCTGGGCTTGAGTTACGAAAGTGGGCTACGAATTGCGAAGAGCTTAGAAGGAAAATACCGCACGCGTCGAAGCAAATCTCACATTTATTAGTTGATGGCGATGAAGTACGTACACTAGGTACCATTTGGAACACGAGCGACGATTGTTTATCTATCGCTGTGAATTTAACACCGCTTCCTGCCGTTCTTACTAAAAGAGTCTTTCTTTTAGATTCGAGTAAACTCTTCGACCCACTTGGATTAATTGCACCATGCACGATATTGTCGAAAATTTGGCTCCCGACGGCAGCTGCCTGAGCTCACAGCTTTCAAATTAAATCGTTGGATTGGCACCAGCGAATTCTCTGATGATGCTGAATATCACGTTTCCACGGACGCTTCACAACGCGCCTACGCTACCGCGCTCTACTACCGCGCGTTATAAATGATGGAACCTTTAAGATTGTTTAAGTCGCCGTGCGCGCTAAAATTGCGCGTTTAAAGAGCACTACTCTTCCACGATTAGATATGTGTGCGCAAAACTTGTCAAGCAAATTCAGCTAAGTTTCGGTTGCGACATGAAAAAGTTATACGCGTGGACTGACTCAACTATAACGCTGACTTGGTTACATAGTCATCCAAGCCGATGGTCAGTCTTCGTTGCCAACCGGGTAGCTGCTGTGCAAGAAGTTATAGCTCCTGAGTGCTGGAGGCACGTCCGGTCAGAGGACAATCCTGCTGACTGCGCATTTAGGGGTTTGGCTCCATCGAAACTGCTCGCTCATTATCTTTGGCGGCAGGGGCCTAGCTGGTTGGCTGAAAACGAAAACCAGTGGCAACATCAATCAGAAGAAGATTTAAAACAACTGACCAAGTGTAACTCCGAGATCAGCTCCGAACTATGAACAAACAAGTCCATATCGCACGTTACCCAAACTACCGAGGATTGGCAACTTTTGTCAAAGTATAATTCTTACACGAAACTCAAAAGGGTGACGGCCTACGCTTTACGATTTATCAAAAATCTACGATCAGTTGCCAGTCAGCGCACTACTGGCACTCTCACTAGCAAAGAAATTCATCAAGCTGAAAATGCACTGGTAAATTATGTCTAACTTCACGCTTTTCCAAAGGAAATTGTTTCTTACAGATCAACCAAGCAAATACCTTTACGAAGTCGTCTAATCCGTCTTCAGCCATTTTTGGATTCTTCGTGTTGGCGGGAGAATAAAACGTGCTTCGGTACCCGCCGACGTCAAACACCCCATAATTTTACCGAAAAATTCACCGCTAGCGAAACTCATGAACTCGATATTCACCGCAGTACGCTCCACGCCGGGCCGCAAATCATGCAAACAGTTGTACAACGGGTTCTCGCACAAATGCGTAAAATGTAAACGCATCAACCGCCAACCATTGGGTCAAGTAATGGCTGATCTTCCAAAGAGCCGCCTAACCAGTCACCGATGTTTTTTGCATAGCGCCGTCGATTTTTCGGGACCCTATCATAAAATTTTCGAAGGGCAGAAGTGCTAAATCATGCAAAGTGTATATATGTAGTTTCATATGCATGAGTACCGGCGCAATGCACTTCATTTGGATCTTAATTTCAATCTAAGCATACCTTTAACGTATTTCTTCAAAGCATTTCTGTATATGCATCAACATAAATAACAGCGCGGGTACTCATTAGATATTCATGTTAGAAAACAGTATTGGTGAAATGGAAGGAAGCGATAAAAACTAGAACTAAGGAATAACTACCATGTCTCCACATAACGTGTTTCGCTCTTTTTTTCTGCATTTTCTCTCTCAATCTTGTTTCGACACGGAACCAGAAATTTTAAACTGAATCACGATTAGCCACGTGGAGACGGGTTATTGAGCGAGATGTTTTGCTACATGTTTCTCTGGTGAATCAAGTTATGTGGAGACAGGCTTTAATATAAATCTTGTTCAAAAATATTAAAAATTTATTTTTTTCCTTTTCAGTAAAATTTTATATTAATATTAAATAAAAGCTTTTTAAAAATATTTTTTTACTTTTCTTAATTAATGATGAAAAAACGATTTAGCCAAAAAAATATTATTTTTCCCGAAAAAATTTGTTTTGTGAATAACTTTTAAAAACTAGCAAATACCCGTTGCTTCGCAATGAGGAATAATAGTTAACCAAAGTCAAGTCAAGTCAATTCAAGTCAAGTCAAATCAATTCAAGTCAATTCAAACCAAGTCAAGTCAATTCAAGTCAAATCAAGTCAAGTCAAATCAAAGCAAGTCAAGTCAATTCAAGTCAATTCAAATCAAGTCAAGTCAAGTAAAGCCAAGTTAATTTAAGTTAAGTTATTCCGGGGTTATCTGGGTCCACTTGATGACCTTGTCTAGCCATCACTACAGGTTTAAGTTGAAACCGTTCCCAACACTTTTCATTTGATACCAATATCGCTCAAAAACATCCGGGTCCGCATTTTGACCCATATCTGGGGACCCGGTCTAGGAATCATTATGAATAGAACTCCATGTAAAAGCCTTGTTCAAAACCTTTCATTTCATACTAATATTGCTCCGAAACATTCCGGGTTAATCCGGGGTCACATTTTGGCCCATATTTGTGAACCCGGCCCAGGTATCACAAATAACATAATTCTACGTCGAAGTCCTCATCAAGACCTTTCATTTGGTAGCAATATCGCTCAGAAATTTTCGAGAGTCATCCGGTCCACCTGTTGACCCTTATTTGGAGACCCGGCATGGAAATCACAATGAAAATAGGTCTGTGTTAAAGCCCTGCTCAATACCTTTAATTTCATACCAATATCGTTCAAAAACATTCCGGAGTCATCTGGGTCCACATTATTATGTTATGTTCAGACACAACCTTAATTGAACATTAAGAGCCTTCATTCAATTTTCAAGCCTAATGATTCTCAATTTACCATACAAAAATTGACTAAGTTAATGCTTCATTAGAAATTAATGAGTTCTGAATGAAGAACAATTCTGCATGCAACCCTGTTAAAAAGCTTGTTTCATAAGCAAAATGAAATGTCATGATCAGAGAAATGCCATTAGCGTCAGGGTCCACTAAACAGGTTGGTTCGTCAGATCAGCTGAATTCTTGTTCTTCTTCATCACCTATCAAATTTGTTTTTATTTCTGCTTATTCTATACACACATTCGTGTTTACGATTGGTAAAAGTTGTGAGCTGAATGTCAAATTATTTCGTCCTCCTTGCAGTTTTGACATTTAGGTCACGAGAGTTTGATATTCAGCTCACGGCGTGTATGTGTGTATGTATCTTGAGCCGACCTGTTAAATGGGCCAAGTAAATTAAATATGTCTGAACACCAAATCTAGAGACGTTCAATCAAGCCCAATTGACTTAATTAATTTTTATGTCTGAACATGATATTACCCAGACTGGGGGGGATGTCCAGGCATCACAATGAAAATAACTCTATGTTGAAGTCCTGCTCAACACATTTCTTTTGATACCAATATCGCATGCGTAGGTGCAGGCGTTCTTGATTTATAGCATAGTATGCATGTGCAAACAGGTTTTTGATTGCCACCGAGACAAACAACAAACCGTGCAAAAACAAACATATGAGTCGCCTGCGCTGCGCTGCCTGGCACCACTGCGACGCCTCCACTGAACACGGCAAATGACCAAACGAATCTGTCTATGCTTACGCTTTTTTGAGTTTTTCGAAATTTAAAACCGGGAAAAAGGTATGAAAGTCTCAGAAATGCGCACAAAAAAGTACATGGTTGTAGAGAATTTACCATTTGTGACATTTAAAAAAAGAATTATTAAAATCGGTCCAGTACTTTTTCAGTTATCGCGTTACATACATTTTCCATACAATCAATTTCATATAATTAGTATAGATATAGATAGGAAAAAGAAATTTCTTCCTCTATTATCTTTAGCAAACGATTAGATAACGAGTTAGCCAAAAAAATCGTACGTATCTGCGTATTCCTTCGAAAAAATTCACATTTGGCTGTGCAAAAAAAGTGCAACAAATTTTGTTTGCAATAACTTTTGAAGAAAAGCTGAGCAAACGAAACTATTTATACGATTTACATATTTTTAACACGCTTTTATTAGTTTCACCTGTATGTATGTATGTATGTAAACAAGTTACGTATACGCAGTGTAGTTCACTGTATGTTTGCATGTACGCTAAGGTGGAGTGAAAAATTTTTTTTGGAAATTCAATTTTTTCCAAAGCCGGAACGGCACCTTTCTAGCCCATTAATAAGCCTGTCAAATTTTATTGACCTACTCGCATGTTTAGAGGTGCCCCCAGCCCCACAAAATTGAAAAAAATAGTACGATCTGGTACAAATGTGAAATTTCTAAAATTATAAAATCAAAAAACGAAGTATGAGGATTGATAAACATGGCTAAGCTGAGTATTAAAGTGAATTTTTTTTTATTTGGAAACAACAACAACAAAAGTTATTAAAGGTCAAAGTTTATATTGTGCATTTTTTAAATTGCAATTACTTAAATACTACTGAACCGATTTCGAACATTTTTATACCATTCGATAGGTATTTTGATTCCCTTTAATTTGATATACATTTTATGTGGGTTCCATAATACCCCCTTGCGGGGGTCAACCCCTTTTACCCCCCTTACTTTTCATATATAAAATGTATATCAAATTAAAGGGAATCAAAATACCTATCGAACGGTATATAAATGTTCGAAATCGGTTCAGTAGTTTTTAAGTAATTGCAATTTAAAAAATGCACAATATAAACTTTGACCTTTAATAACTTTTGTTGTTGTTGTTTTAAAAAGAAAATAATTCACTTTAATACTCAGCTTAGCCATGTTTATCAATCCTCATACTTCGTTTTTTAATTTTATAATTTTGAAAATTTCATATTTGTACCAGATCGTGCTTATTGCTTTCAACTTTGCGGGGCTGGGGGCAGTTCAAAACGTCATCCTATCGCCATAAAATTTTGCGGGGTTCATTAACTCGTATAAAGGCAACTTTTCATTGCTGGTACGTTCAAAAAAGAACACAAAAAAAATCTCCATATGATTTCACTCCACCTTAATGTACGCATTATGGAGCAAAAGCGTTTGTATTCATACACTGAATGGGGGTTTTTCAGTGTGAGATGTGCTTATTTACAAAAAAAATCGCATTTGGATGTGCCAACTTCACAGGGCTGGGCCAAGCATAGTATAGTTATCATATCTAAATAATAAGTGATTATTAATAGTACTGTTGTTATAACTTCAAACTAAATAGATGAATTTCTTTATTTCCTACGTTTTACTATTTATTAACACTAAAATTTTTAGGAAACATCAAGTAAACTACTTTTCCTTGAAGAAACGCCTGAACTAGGAAATGAACTTCGCAAAAAACTAGAACAAGGCATTTATTGCATAAGCCAGAAAAGGGGTCAGAGTAAAGTTTGGGAATTTTTTGGTAAAATCCAATCTGAAGATGGACGCGAAATTGCCAATTATGTCGCATGCAGAAAATGTTTGAAAATTTGTAAATTTAATACCCTAAGTACATCGAATTTGGTCAAACACAAATGTTATGCGACTTTTAGGAAAGAAACACCACCTGTAGTGACTAATGTAGATGCTGTAATGAAAGTAAATTTAGAGCAAAGCATTATACAGTGGAGCATCGGAGATTGCCGGACGTTCGATATAGTCACTGATTCGGGGCTACATAAGCTAATTGAGTTTTTTCTTGCTGCCGGGGCCAAATATGGCTCAAATATAAATATAAATGAATTTTTGCCTCAACCGTTGGAAGTGTCAGAAAATTTGGAGAAATTATACAACGACTATCTGCCGAAATTTAAAGAAGAAATAAACTCGATTCGAAATAGTGGTTATGGCTTAACAATTGACGTATGGAGTGACAGATATTTACATTCCACTTTTTTATTTATAACAATTCACTATATAAAAAATGGAGAACTGGTTAAACGCTACTTGGGAATGGAATCGATTGAAAGAGAAAATAGTACAAGTAAGTAACTTTATATTTAAGGATATATGCGGCTTCGATTGAGGGATTTGGATTTGATTACACCAAGTTCAAGCCTTAATATGCGCTCGTTTCACGCATACTGCAGGAGTTTTATGTTTAAAATCATTAATTTTCATTTATAAGAATATTGAAAAAATGCATACACACCAATCTATTATAATCAGGGTTAGGATTTTAAGGTATTCGTCTATTTTGTTCGCTTGGTCGTATCTCTAAAAAAAAAATAAAGAATAACGCGTTTCACGCCTTAATTTATAATATAAATTTTTTATTTTCCTTTTTTAACGATATTGCCTTTTCCCTCCCTTTTTGCCACAATCTCCTTGATGAACATTCTAAAAGACTACACATTTTCCAGTTTATATTCAGAAAGTTGCAATTTATATTCAGAAAATTACAATTCATATTCAGAATTTCCATTTCATATTCAGAAACCTACAATTCATATCCAGAAAGTTGTAATTCATATTCAGAAAGTTCCATTTAATATTCAGAAACCTGCATTTCATATTCAAAAGGTTATATTTCATATTCAGAAAGTTGCAATTCATATTCAGAAAATTACAATTCATATTCAGAATTTCCATTTCATATTCAGAAACCTACAATTCATATTCAGAAAGTTGCAGTTCATATTCAGAAAGTTGCAATTCATATTCAGAAAATTAGAATTCATATTCAGAATTTCCATTTCATATTGAGAAACCTACAATTCATATTCAGAAATTTGTAATTCATATTCAGAAAGTTCCATTTCATATTCAGAAACCTGCATTTCATATTCAGAAGGTTATATTTCATATTCACAAAATTACATATCATATTCAGAATTTTCATTTCATATTCAGAAACCTACAGTTCATATTCAGAAAGTTGCAATTCATATTCAGAAAATTCATTTCAAATTCAGAAAGTTACATTTCATATTCAGAATTTCCATTTTATATTCAGAAACCTACAGTTCATATTCAGAAAGTTGCAATTCATATTCAGATATTTCATTTCAAATTCAGAAAGTTACATTTCATATTTAGAAAATTACAATTCATATTCAGAAAATTACATTTAATACTCAGAAAATTACATTTTATATTCAGAAAATTACAATTCAAATTCAGAAACATGGAACATAAGTTTCTATGTAAATTTTTCAGGTAAAAAATTACATTGTTTTTTCAAGACTTGCTGAAGGGTAGAGTTTGTCCTTCATTCAAGAGGTTGCGGGTTAGCAACCCAGTCCGAACAACATCGAAAATTTGTTTTATTTGAAATTAAGGAATTAATGTAGCGTACCCCTTGCTTTTGATCGTTTCAAAATAGTTTATATATACACTACTTAACAAATTATTAGAGAAAAATGTAACTGAAAGTTAGATTTTCTTATAAAAAAATATTTTTTTGCATTATTTTGACAATATCTCGGACATTTATCAAGATGTGTTAACAACTTGTTTACATAATTGAAGCGGTGAAATCACATCTTTTCAACGAAACCAACATCAAGTTGATAGGACAAACAGAAAACGAGTTATGGACCAATATATGCCCCAACCTATGAAAAAGGGGGTTTTGACCCCTATTTTAAAAACTAGAGGACTTCCAGGAATTTCTGGAATGCAGTCTTTATTTTGGTACCCCAAGGCATAAGAATTTGCAAAAATACCCAGGCCAACAACATTTTTTAATTTTTTGTAGAGCTGTGTAATCAATGTACTATGTATTTCAAAGAATTTTTATTGCGTGGTTAATATTTATTTTTAAATTCCATTTTTATTATGAGTAGGTATAAGTATATGACCGCACACACATGTATAATTAGACAGAGTAAAATTTATTAAAAAAAAAATACATTTTGAACTGATGGCTTCTATGCAAAAAAGTAAACTCAAAAGCGTAAAGTGAAATTTTCTGAATATGAATTGTAACTTTCTGAATATGAAATGTAATTTTTGAATATGAATTTCAGCTTTCTGAATATGAATTGTAATTTTCTGAATATGAAATGTAACTTTCTGAATTTTAAATGAAATTTCTGAATATGAATTACAACCTTCTGAATATGAATTGTAGGTTTCTGAATATGAAATGGAAATTCTGAATTTGATTTGTAGCTTTCTGAGTATGAAATAGAAATTCTGAGTTCAATTGTAGCTTTCTGAATGTGAAATGTAACTTTCTGAATATTAAATTTAACTTTCTGAATTGTAAAATTCTGAATATGAATTGCAACTTTCTGAATATGAATTGTAGGTTTCTGAATATGAAATGGAAATTCTGAATATGAATTGTAATTTTCTGAATATAAATTGCAACTTTCTGAATATAAACTGGAAAAGTTGTAGACTAATTTTTTGTCGCTCCGCCTCTGCTCCCATTTTCTCACTCAATAGCATAAGGAACCTTAAAACAAGTGAGCATTCTATATATGTATTTTGCTTCAAAAACTCTATTTCAGAAAAACTTCCATACATACATTTCTCTGAAATAGTGCATTTTTCAATAATTTTCTGAAATAGGACGTTATTGAAGAAAATTCTGAAATAGGGCGTTTTTGAAAGAACTTTTGATATAGGGTGATATTTTACTCAGGCGTCGATATGCAATCGTACAAGTCACAGTGTGCCAGATAATGACATTTAATTTTATCCATATTTGACAATATTCTGAATGATATTTGATGAATTTTTGAAAATTTTGAAATTTTTCCATAGAAAATTTTACTATCATACATACGCAACCCAAGTGCAGCATAAGGGGAGAAGAAGTGAGGAAGAACTCACTAACACATAAGCAAGATTGATGCCACTATCACGAACACCGTCGGTGATACCGAAATGACCTTTTCGGCAAATCGGCATTATGACAACCGACGGCGCGCCGAATCTTTCGTAGTTCGATAAATCGGCATTATGAACACCGAATGAACGAACATTTTGACAGTTTTTCGTGCCGAAATTTGCCGCAAGTATTTGGTTGTGGCGATATTAACAAAATATCAAAAATTACAATAAAAGTTTAAGTAAATTATGTAAATGCATGTATGAAGTTGTAATAAGTGTTAATGAGTGAATATATGTAAATACATTAATAAACCGGTCGCGAGAGGTCACAAATATGGCGTGGGTCCATTGCATTTTCCACCGCGATTGAATTGCTGTTATATGCAAAGAAAAATTTCAAAGAAAAAATTGTGAAATAAGGATAAGAAGAGTGATTTACGTGTGTATGTACATATGTTTTGGAAATTAAAATATATTTTCACCCAAGAATAATAATGCATTTTCTGAAGTTGATAATTACACTGGATCACAAAATGAAATTTTTTGTCTGTACTTTCAACGTGACTATCCTACCTATATGTAAAATCGGTCGCTGATTCCGAAAATCGGGTTCATTTTTAATTCTATGGGAAGGTTTTTGAGATATCGGCAATTTACCGTTATTTGGCCAATTGCTCCACTTAATCCTGTATACCTCTTTAACGCAGTGAGCTATCTTCTTTGGAGTGACACCATACGAAAGAAAATTAAATTTCCTTTTCATGGCTGCTATAACATTTTTCCCTAACTCTTATAGTCTCTGAAATATTAACGATTCAATTTGATTTTTTTCGATTTTTTACGATTTTTTGAAGAAAAAATTGACTTTGTCAGGCAATATCTTTAAAACCAATGTTTTCACCTTCGGTTTTACTCCTTTACGTGAAGCTCCATTCTATTGGGAAAAAGATAAGCTATCAACGAAGAAAATCCATGGTAAAATGGAAAAGTTATAGGCGATCAAGTAAATACACCCAAGTCGCGCAATGCCTCTGCACGGGTATATTCTATGCATATTATACCAATACCTACACATCTGCAGTAGCAGCACATTGGCAGCGCAGTAGGTAACAGCGCATTTACGGGTATAACATGCATAGAATATACCCGTGCAGAGGCATTGCGCGACCTGGCTGTATTTACTTGATCGCCTATAACTTTTCCATTTTACCATGGATTTTCTTCGTTGATAGCTTATCTTTTTCCCAATAGAATGGAGCTTCACGTAAAGGAGTAAAACCGAAGGTGAAAACATTGGTTTTAAAGATATTGCCTGACAAAGTCAATTTTTTCTTCAAAAAATCGTAAAAAATCGAACAAATTCAAATTGAATCGTTAATATTTCAGAAACTATAAGAGTTAGGGAAAAATGTTATAGCAGCCATGAAAAGGAAATTTAATTTTCTTTCGTTTGGTGTCACTCCAAGGAAGATAGCTTACTGCGTTAAAGAGGTATAAAGGATTAAGTGGAGCAATTAGCCAAATAACGGTAAATTGCCGATATCTCAAAAACCTTCCCATAGAATTAAAAATGAACCCGATTTTCGGAATCAGCGACCGATTTTACATATAAATAGGATGGTCGCGTTCAGAGTATTTTTTGGCTGTAGAGCAGTGTTATTGTTTGACTACTAAAAAAAAGCAACTAACGAATTATGAATGTGTATTACCAAGAATTTACCATTTCAGTAAAAACTTTCGTCTCAATAAAGACGCATTCAAATAAATATTGCAGATGGTTGAAGGTCGGCTTCAGTATAATGCGCCCGCTGTATTTATTTTCAAACCAGTAAGAATGTTTCAATGAATCCGTCAGGAAAAGTTCTGTGAATGATAATTTTACTAGTTATAACACTCCCGACTACGCAAAATTACTGTAAATCTCTCCAGATCTAACTCCAGAAAGGGAGTTCTGTCGGCTGATGGTTACTTTTCAAAGCGCGGCAGCCTTCGCAATGCATAAGGGTGCTCTACGCAAAAGTACTGTGTTATTAATGAATTATAAGTTTCCGCAAGATTTCATTTGCATTTTAGTGATCTATCGCCAAAAAAAAAGAAACGAAAAATTCCGGTGCCGGGTACATTGTTATTGAAATTTTCCCCTGTTTTTGTATACAATTTGCTTTTATGTAGTTCAAAATATGTAATTCTATGAAAAACAGAAAAAAGGACAAGGTAAAGATTTCTTTCACGCCAAATTAATTTTTTTTTTTTCAGCCTCTAATTAAATTTACGCTTGTTTACTTAAAGTAAAAGGATTGCTATGATCTCTCAAAAACTTTGTTTCGTTCAGAGAAATCCTTTGCTCTTCCTCCTCTACTAATAAAGCTGCTATCGCAATAGAATCCAATATTTTATTATTTAAATAAATTGTTTTTAGTAAAATAAAGTAAAAATATATTTGGTTTTATCAAAAAGATAAGAAACCTTAGAAAAACCCGCTCAATTTCGCATCAGCACTTGGTAACGCTGATTCGAACATAGCTCATATAGTTGGCAACACTTAACTTCGAACCGACGGGGTAGTTGATATGATTTTCGACGAGTTCGGCACCGTGGCTTTCGGCGTTTCGGTAATTCGTTCGGTGTTCATTATATTGCCATGAGAACAACCCTGAAAAAAAATGTGCGATTAATCCCGAAAGAGATTTGTCCCGGATTGATCTCTTTCGAGAACAATCGGTCCACAATTAGTCCCCGATTGTTCCCGTACGGGTATAAATGTAGACTAATTGTAGACCAATTGTTCCCGAACGAGTATAAATCTATATATTAATAGGCTAACATTTTTCCCATACAAACAATTGCCAGGCTGTTTTGCACATTTAACATACTCATATCCACATAAAATTGATATGGATGTGTTCGTATGAGTGAGGAGCAGTGCATAGGCATATATTTTTTTCTATAAATTATTTAATTTCTTTATAATTAATAAATAAAGTTTTTAGTTTTGTACCATTTTTGATTTACTTCGTTTTTGCTTCGTTGGCAAATGTGCCCACTATCTATATATTAATAGGCTAACATTTTTTCCATACAAACAATTGCCAGGCTATTTAGCACTTTTAACATACTCATATCCACATAAAATTGATATGGATGTGTTCGTATGAGTGAGGAGCAGTGCATAGGCATATATTTTTTTCTATAAATTATTTAATTTCTTTATAATTAATAAATAAAGTTTTTAGTTTTGTACCATTTTTGATTTACTTCGTTTTTGCTTCGTTGGCAAAGTGCCCACTATCTATATATTAATAGGCTAACATTTTTTCCATACAAACAATTGCCAGGCTATTTAGCACTTTTAAAATACTCATATCCACATAAAATTGATATGGATGTGTTCGTATGAGTCAGGAGCAGTGCATAGGCATATAATTTTTTCTATAAATTATTTAATTTCTTTATAATTAATAAATAAAATTTTTAGTTAAGATAAATAGATATCGTAAACGTGTTTACAAATATCGTAAACACAGTTGAAGAATCGCTTTAATTTAAAAGCGCTCACCACCGGGCCTACCTTCCTAGATCTGCCTTGATTTTCACCATGATTTCGCGTCGGACCGTGCTCAAAAGGGCAAATCAGTGTTGCGGTACAACTGGAATTTGGAAAGTGTTGCTTATCTCCGCGAAAAGGAATAATTTTTGTACCAATACAAAGTTGAAAAAATAAATTGCATGGTCGAATTTCGACCACCGGCGATACTAGTATAGATTAATCGCTTTCATTCCGAACGGGTACAAATCTAGATTCCTTAAATTTAGAAATTTTACAAAAATATGCAATGTATTTAAAAAATTGTAGAATAACCGGTAAAACGAATTGAACACCCTTTCTTTTAATTACAACGATTAATAATAATTTTAACAAAATGTTGCCTAAAATATCCTATGAAAAAATCCTTTACATTACGCTCATATAATGCATACTTAAAACTTACAATTTTTTTTTTATTTATTTATTGAGATTTTTTTACAAAAGTAAAACATTATATAATCTTTATTTAAATATGTATGAACATTTCCAATTTTTTAAAGATTGTTATTAAAAATTGCCTTGGCTAACAACTTGGAAAAATCTACAATTGTACCCGTGCGGAATGTAAGCGATTGATCTGTATTTTTACCCGTGCGGGATGTGAGCGATTGATCTACATTTGTACCCGTTCGGGATGAAAGCGATTGATATACATTTGTACCCGTTCGGGATGAAAGCGATTAATCTATTGAACAATTAGTTTCTTCATAGGACATGCTCGAACAAATGCGACCAATTCACTCCATATAAAGGGATGTAAAATTGTATTAGTCGCATGCTCCCTTGCGATTGATCCCGGACACGTCCCGGATTAATCGCATTTTTTGCAGGGGAGAGAGTAGTCGCCGCCTTTATTCGTGGCAGTGATGGAAAATGAAAGTTTCCAATTGTGTCAAATTTGTACAAAAAGTGGTGGATTTTTGAATTTCATTGTGCAATCAATTTGAAAATCGTCTGTTGGTACCGTTACCTTGATAAAATAAGTTTACAGCACATATTGTATAATAAGGATCTCATACAAAACCTTTCTTACGCATATTTCTGCGTCCTACTTTTATGAAGATTACTTTGTAATAAAGTTTATATGCCTACATATGAAAAAAACAACCGTTTATTTACTATGAAGAAAACAAAAATGGCATTGTTATCGAAAAATATTTATTGAGTTTTGCAGAATAGTGCGAAAATCAATTGATTGTACATTATGGCCTTGATACTTCCCAAATATCCGAAAACTGCACAGACACGAGTTATTTTCCATCACTGGTTCGTGCCTGAGAGGCAGTGTGCAGCAGTATTGCCGCAGCGTCAAACAATTTGGTATCACAAATTGGTACTTTCATGGTTTTTTTTCGTATCACCTAAAAATTATTGAAAAAAAATTTAATTAAATGGAAGACTAGCTTAGCACCTTTCATTTGGTACCAAAATTGCTCAAAGTCCATCTGAGTCACTCTGGGTCAACATTTAGGCCTGTATTCCGAAAAGTTCCCACTTATTGAAATTCTATATACCCTATCGTTAATACCACATGAATCTACTGCAAAAATTTCATAAAGATCGGTTGATTAGTTTGGGAGTCTATAAAGGACAGGCACACATTCTTTTTTGTATAACAGATTCTATTTAATATAAGAAAATTTATAAGTGTAAGTTCTTGAATTTTGACATTGCTAAAATAACACTGGTCGACAAGTTTTTGTTACAGAAATAAAATTCTACTTTTCTAAAGGATTTCGGTGCGATGAATCCGAATCTGAAGTCAGATTTTCGCTAATACGTAGAGTTTTTTAGATATTCATGTTTAAAGAGGCCAAAAACGCGATTTTTGGCTATATTCACTCCTCAATATCTTTTAAATTACTTACTTATTTTAAAAATTGATTAAAGCTATTGAAAACGCGGACATTTCTCTTGAAGAAACCGTTTTAATATTTCAGATATCTTTCTGTAACTTGCAATATTACATATTAAGCTTCATTACTTTTGCAATATTTTCTCCATACAAAAATAACTAAAAATTATGAAGAACGCTTTTAGGCAGTTTATTATATTATGGACGTATGTAAGTGGCTACGTAAAAAAAATAGTTCTGCTGAGCAACTACGAAATTTGATTGCGCATATAACATGCTACAAATGCTGCCGTTGTTTTCGACGACAAATACCTTATTGTGCAAAAACATATATTAGTACATACCTAAATTAGATATCCGAAAAATTACAACGTTGTCTTCAAGAGAAATGGCCGAGCTTCCAATAGCTTTAATCAATTTAAAAAAAAAAATTTGTAAGTAATTTAAAAGATATTGAGGAGTGAATATAGCCAAAAAACGTGTTTTTCGCCTCTTTAAACATGAATATCTAAAAATCTGTACGTATTACAGAAAATCTGACTTCAAATTCGGATTCAGCGCACCGAAATCCTTTAGAAAAGTAGAATTTTATTTCTGTAACTAAAATTTGTAGAAATTTTGTCGACCATTGTTATTAAACAAATGTGTTTGTTGCTATTGTTGTTTGCAAACCGCAATGTTATGACGAATGTGTTTATTGTTGTTGTTGTTGTTGTAGCCACCAAGACACTCCCTGAAGGTTTTGGGGAGTGTAGGGGATGTGACAGTCCTTTGCCGGATAAATCCGGTACGCTCGGGTACTAGACCCTTCTGACACTAGCCCGACTGTCGTGCGAACGATTTTTTTGGCCATAATCAACCTTCTAGGCCGGTGGATTTTAGTCGCCTCTTACGACAGGCATTCCTTACCACGGGTATATCCTAAGCCCCTAACCCGCTGGGGATACGAATGTGTTTATCGTTATTTTTCTTTGCATTACCATTGATTCTAACAAATTAGGTGTATAATTTACCAATCTGCATTTTTATCTAATCCTCTCTGTACCTTCATATTCGTAAACGTTAATATATACGCATGAGCCTAAAAGCATGCTACATTTTGTCAATTTTATTAAAATTTGATGGGACTTTCGACATTTAAATCAAGTTTACATCGATTGGGGAAATAGGCGAAGAAATTTTCAACAGAAATCGATAGAAGACATTCCAAACTGTAGCACACAAACTTTTTGTCCATCGAAGTTAGAAAAGGTAGCATTTATGAAGTACGATTTTTGCGGCCGCTGTGGTGCAGTGGGTAGAGTGCTCGCCTGCTATGCCAGAGGTCTCGGGTTCAAACCACGGTCCGAGCCAAAGACCAAAACAATTTTTCTAATTAGTAAAAATCCAATTATTGGGTTTTTTAAGAGCAGCGGTCACCTCTCGGCAGTGGGCGGCATACCCTCCGAGTGTATTTCTGCCATGAAAAAGCTTCTCACAAAAAATGCATTCGCCGTTCGAAGCCGGCATAAAACTGTAGGTCCACCCAATTAGTAGGAAAAACAAAAAGGAGCACACCTCGAATTGGGAGAGAAGCTCGGCCATAAAACTCGTCAGAGTTATAATAGCGCCATTGTATTATATTATATTATATTATATTATATTATATTATATTATATTATATTATATTATATTATATTATATTATATTATATTATATTATATTATATTATATTATATTTTTTAATATTTGGTCGATTGCACTGATTTTTTCTTTAATTAGTCAAGGAAGTGCTATATTTTCTTTTAAACTCACAACAGGGACAATAGAGATATAAGTTATAAGGAATATTTATAGCTAAAGTTAGCAAAAATTTCAAGCAGTTTTTGTTGAATAAAATTTTTCTGACTTCTGATACCATTATTTTGTAAAAAAATAAACTTTTTGCAAAGTAGTCATGAATTGTGGAACGTCCGGACCCGTAATAGGGAAGGTGCCGCTGCCCAGCTGGTTGATGTCCTCGAAAAAGCAAAAGCAGACATCGCCGCTATTCAGGAAGTGCGATGGACGGGGCATGACCCAAAGAAAATCGGGTCTTGCGTCATATACCACAGTGGCCATGCACAGGAGCACATATTTGGTGTTGGTTTTGTGGTGGGGAAGAAACTCACCCGCCGAGTACTGTCTTCCACGCCAGTGAACGAGCGCCTAGCCGCAATCCGCATCAAAGCGAAGTACTTCAATATATGTGCCCACGCCCCGACGGAAGAGAAGGACGAAGCGACAAAGACTCCTTCTATGAGCTGTTAGATCTACGACCGCTGCCCCCACCGCGATAAAAAGATCATGCTTGGCGATTTTAATGCCAGGGTGGGCAAGGATCTTTGGCGGCACAGTCGGAAAATTCAGTCTCCACGACGTAACTAGTCCCAATGGGACGAGGCTGATCGATTTCGCCGGGTCCCGAAACATGGTCATTAGCAGTACCAGATTCCAGCACAACAAAATACACCAAGCCACATGGCTGTCTCCTGATCGAAAAACGCGAAATCAGATCGATCACGTCATGATCGACGGCAGACACAGCTCCAGCATCCAAGATGTGCGCACAATCCGTGGTCCCAATATCGACTCGGACCATTATCTTGTGGCAGCCAAGGTACGCACCCGCCTCTGTGCAGCGAAGAATGTGCCAACAGGAAAGCAAGGAAAGTTTGAAGTCGAAAGGCTGCACATGACGCAGACAGCCCATGAATACTCCACCCGGCTCTCACACTTGCTCTCTGAGAGCAACCCTCCACCAAACGATATATCCGAGGAATGGGAACACATCGCTCGTTCACTTCGCACCGCCGCTGAGGAAACTATTGGATACCAGCGAGCCCGCAGAAAAAACACCTGGTACGACAAGGAATGCCGCGACGCCTCGGAAGGAAAGCTACATTGTGTGCGGGCGCAACACGAAGCGTATGGGAGCGCTATCGGACGGCTAAGGGAAGAGAGGCGCCTTTTTCGAATGAATAAAAGGGAGGCCGAAAGGCGCGAGTGTGAAGAGCTTGAGACCGGGACAAACTCCTGCCGGAATGATAACGGTGATCTGGTAACTGATGTCCAGAGTGTACTTAAGTTGTGGAGGGACCACTTCTCCTCCTTGCTATATAACGACAACAATGAAATTGCGGAAGGAGAAGATGTTCGACCCGAATAGCAGATGATGGTAGGCATGTTCCACCACCCGATCATGACGAAGTGCGAATAGCAATGTCTCGGCTTAAAAATAAGGCTCCGGGCGCTGACGGCTTGCCAGCCGAGCTATTCAAACATGGTGGCGAAGAGTTGATAAGGAGCATGCATCAACTCCTATGTAGAATATGGTCGGACGAGCGCATGCCCGACGATTGGAACTTAAGTGTGCTCTGCCCAATTCACAAAAAAGGAGATTCCACAGTACGCGCCAATTATCGTGGGATAAGCCTTCTGAATATCGCATATAAGGTCTTAGCAAGTGTATTGTGCGAAAGATTGAAGCCCACCGTCAACAAGCTGATTGGGCCTTATCAGTGTGGCTTCAGACCGGTAAATCTACTACCGACCAGATCTTCACAATACTCCAAATACTGGAAAAACCTCATGAAAAAGGAACCGACACACACCATCATTTTGTCGATTTTAAAGCCGCTTTTGATAGCACGAATAGGAATTGCCTATATGCCGCAATGTCTGAATTTGGCTTCCCTGCTAAACTTATACGGCTATGCCAAATGACGCTGACTAACACCACCAGCACCGTCAGAATTGGGAAGGACCTCTCCGAGCCGTTCGAGACCAAACGAGGTTTCTGACAAGGTGACTCCCTTTCGTGTGACTTCTTCAACTTGATGCTGGAAAAGATAATACGAGCTGCAGAACTTCACCGTGCAGGAAGCATCTTATACCACAAGAGTGTTCAACTGCTGGCGTACGCCGATGACATCGACATCATTGGCACTAACACGCGCGCCGTATGTTCTGCCTTCTCCAAGCTGGAAAATGGGTTTGGCGGTAAACGTGGACAAGACGAAGTACCTCCTATCATCACACAAAGAAACAGCACGCCTTGGCAGCCACGTCAATGTTGATAGCTACAAATTCGAAACTGTTAAGGACTTCGTCTATTTGGGAACCAGCATTAACACCAAAAATAATGTCTGCACTGAAATCCAAAGAAGAATCACTCTTGCCAATAAATGCTACTTTGGACTAAGTAGGCAATTGAAAAGTAAAGTCCTCTCTCGGCGAACCAAAATCACGCTCTACAGGACATTCATCGTTCCAGTCCTCATGTGCGGCGCAGAAGCATGGACTATATCAAAAGCAAATGAGATTGCGCTTGGAGTATTCGAGAGGAAAGTTCTTCGGAGGATTTATGGACCTTTGCAAGTTGGCGAGGCGAGTATCGACGGAGATTTAACAATGAGCTGTACGCAGACATCGATATTGTTCAGCGAATAAAGATCCAGCGGCTCCGCTGGGCAGGTCATGTCGTGAGAATGGACGAAGGTGCTCCGGCCAAGAAAGTATTTCTGTCGAAACCCACTGAACGCAGAAAAAAGGGGAGACCTCCACTGCGTTGGGAAGATCAGGTGGACAGTGATGCTGTCTCCCTAGGTATTCCCAAATGGCGCCACGCTGCACGAAACAGAAATAGCTGGCGCGCAATGTTGGATTTGGCCAAAATCGTCTAGACGGTTACGTGACAATTAAGTAAGTAAGTAAGTCATGAATTGTTCATATTTGGACATTTTTTTATAAGACTACATCATTCGAATCTGAAAATTAGGTATTGAAAAAAATGAATTTTTTCCGCGGCTGTACCACTGTGCGTCGTCTCAAAACGCTTAGCTAATACCGATTTGGCGTCGATGTGACGACATTTTTTGCAGGGGAGAGAGTAGTCGCCGCCTTTATTCGTGGCAGTGATGGAAAATGAAAGTTTCCAATTGTGTCAAATTTGTACAAAAAGTGGTGGATTTTTGAATTTCATTGTGCAATCAATTTGAAAATCGTCTGTTGGTACCGTTACCTTGATAAAATAAGTTTACAGCACATATTGTATAATAAGGATCTCATACAAAACCTTTCTTACGCATATTTCTGCGTCCTACTTTTATGAAGATTACTTTGTAATAAAGTTTATATGCCTACATATGAAAAAAACAACCGTTTATTTACTATGAAGAAAACAAAAATGGCATTGTTATCGAAAAATATTTATTGAGTTTTGCAGAATAGTGCGAAAATCAATTGATTGTACATTATGGCCTTGATACTTCCCAAATATCCGAAAACTGCACAGACACGAGTTATTTTCCATCACTGGTTCGTGCCTGAGAGGCAGTGTGCAGCAGTATTGCCGCAGCGTCAAACAATTTGGTATCACAAATTGGTACTTTCATGGTTTTTTTTCGTATCACCTAAAAATTATTGAAAAAAAATTTAATTAAATGGAAGACTAGCTTAGCACCTTTCATTTGGTACCAAAATTGCTCAAAGTCCATCTGAGTCACTCTGGGTCAACATTTAGGCCTGTATTCCGAAAAGTTCCCACTTATTGAAATTCTATATACCCTATCGTTAATACCACATGAATCTACTGCAAAAATTTCATAAAGATCGGTTGATTAGTTTGGGAGTCTATAAAGGACAGGCACACATTCTTTTTTGTATAACAGATTCTATTTAATATAAGAAAATTTATAAGTGTAAGTTCTTGAATTTTGACATTGCTAAAATAACACTGGTCGACAAGTTTTTGTTACAGAAATAAAATTCTACTTTTCTAAAGGATTTCGGTGCGATGAATCCGAATCTGAAGTCAGATTTTCGCTAATACGTAGAGTTTTTTAGATATTCATGTTTAAAGAGGCCAAAAACGCGATTTTTGGCTATATTCACTCCTCAATATCTTTTAAATTACTTACTTATCTTAAAAATTGATTAAAGCTATTGAAAACGCGGACATTTCTCTTGAAGAAACCGTTTTAATATTTCAGATATCTTTCTGTAACTTGCAATATTACATATTAAGCTTCATTACTTTTGCAATATTTTCTCCATACAAAAATAACTAAAAATTATGAAGAACGCTTTTAGGCAGTTTATTATATTATGGACGTATGTAAGTGGCTACGTAAAAAAAATAGTTCTGCTGAGCAACTACAAAATTTGATTGCGCATATAACATGCTACAAATGCTGCCGTTGTTTTCGACGACAAATACCTTATTGTGCAAAAACATATATTAGTACATACCTAAATTAGATATCCGAAAAATTACAACGTTGTCTTCAAGAGAAATGGCCGAGCTTCCAATAGCTTTAATCAATTTAAAAAAAAAAATTTGTAAGTAATTTAAAAGATATTGAGGAGTGAATATAGCCAAAAAACGTGTTTTTCGCCTCTTTAAACATGAATATCTAAAAATCTGTACGTATTACAGAAAATCTGACTTCAAATTCGGATTCAGCGCACCGAAATCCTTTAGAAAAGTAGAATTTTATTTCTGTAACTAAAATTTGTAGAAATTTTGTCGACCATTGTTATTAAACAAATGTGTTTGTTGCTATTGTTGTTTGCAAACCGCAATGTTATGACGAATGTGTTTATTGTTGTTGTTGTTGTTGTAGCCACCAAGACACTCCCTGAAGGTTTTGGGGAGTGTAGGGGATGTGACAGTCCTTTGCCGGATAAATCCGGTACGCTCGGGTACTAGACCCTTCTGACACTAGCCCGACTGTCGTGCGAACGATTTTTTTGGCCATAATCAACCTTCTAGGCCGGTGGATTTTAGTCGCCTCTTACGACAGGCATTCCTTACCACGGGTATATCCTAAGCCCCTAACCCGCTGGGGATACGAATGTGTTTATCGTTATTTTTCTTTGCATTACCATTGATTCTAACAAATTAGGTGTATAATTTACCAATCTGCATTTTTATCTAATCCTCTCTGTACCTTCATATTCGTAAACGTTAATATATACGCATGAGCCTAAAAGCATGCTACATTTTGTCAATTTTATTAAAATTTGATGGGACTTTCGACATTTAAATCAAGTTTACATCGATTGGGGAAATAGGCGAAGAAATTTTCAACAGAAATCGATAGAAGACATTCCAAACTGTAGCACACAAACTTTTTGTCCATCGAAGTTAGAAAAGGTAGCATTTATGAAGTACGATTTTTGCGGCCGCTGTGGTGCAGTGGGTAGAGTGCTCGCCTGCTATGCCAGAGGTCTCGGGTTCAAACCACGGTCCGAGCCAAAGACCAAAACAATTTTTCTAATTAGTAAAAATCCAATTATTGGGTTTTTTAAGAGCAGCGGTCACCTCTCGGCAGTGGGCGGCATACCCTCCGAGTGTATTTCTGCCATGAAAAAGCTTCTCACAAAAAATGCATTCGCCGTTCGAAGCCGGCATAAAACTGTAGGTCCACCCAATTAGTAGGAAAAACAAAAAGGAGCACACCTCGAATTGGGAGAGAAGCTCGGCCATAAAACTCGTCAGAGTTATAATAGCGCCATTGTATTATATTATATTATATTATATTATATTATATTATATTATATTATATTATATTATATTATATTATATTATATTATATTATATTATATTTTTTAATATTTGGTCGATTGCACTGATTTTTTCTTTAATTAGTCAAGGAAGTGCTATATTTTCTTTTAAACTCACAACAGGGACAATAGAGATATAAGTTATAAGGAATATTTATAGCTAAAGTTAGCAAAAATTTCAAGCAGTTTTTGTTGAATAAAATTTTTCTGACTTCTGATACCATTATTTTGTAAAAAAATAAACTTTTTGCAAAGTAGTCATGAATTGTGGAACGTCCGGACCCGTAATAGGGAAGGTGCCGCTGCCCAGCTGGTTGATGTACTCGAAAAAGCAAAAGCAGACATCGCCGCTATTCAGGAAGTGCGATGGACGGGGCATGACCCAAAGAAAATCGGGTCTTGCGTCATATACCACAGTGGCCATGCACAGGAGCACATATTTGGTGTTGGTTTTGTGGTGGGGAAGAAACTCACCCGCCGAGTACTGTCTTCCACGCCAGTGAACGAGCGCCTAGCCGCAATCCGCATCAAAGCGAAGTACTTCAATATATGTGCCCACGCCCCGACGGAAGAGAAGGACGAAGCGACAAAGACTCCTTCTATGAGCTGTTAGATCTACGACCGCTGCCCCCACCGCGATAAAAAGATCATGCTTGGCGATTTTAATGCCAGGGTGGGCAAGGATCTTTGGCGGCACAGTCGGAAAATTCAGTCTCCACGACGTAACTAGTCCCAATGGGACGAGGCTGATCGATTTCGCCGGGTCCCGAAACATGGTCATTAGCAGTACCAGATTCCAGCACAACAAAATACACCAAGCCACATGGCTGTCTCCTGATCGAAAAACGCGAAATCAGATCGATCACGTCATGATCGACGGCAGACACAGCTCCAGCATCCAAGATGTGCGCACAATCCGTGGTCCCAATATCGACTCGGACCATTATCTTGTGGCAGCCAAGGTACGCACCCGCCTCTGTGCAGCGAAGAATGTGCCAACAGGAAAGCAAGGAAAGTTTGAAGTCGAAAGGCTGCACATGACGCAGACAGCCCATGAATACTCCACCCGGCTCTCACACTTGCTCTCTGAGAGCAACCCTCCACCAAACGATATATCCGAGGAATGGGAACACATCGCTCGTTCACTTCGCACCGCCGCTGAGGAAACTATTGGATACCAGCGAGCCCGCAGAAAAAACACCTGGTACGACAAGGAATGCCGCGACGCCTCGGAAGGAAAGCTACATTGTGTGCGGGCGCAACACGAAGCGTATGGGAGCGCTATCGGACGGCTAAGGGAAGAGAGGCGCCTTTTTCGAATGAATAAAAGGGAGGCCGAAAGGCGCGAGTGTGAAGAGCTTGAGACCGGGACAAACTCCTGCCGGAATGATAACGGTGATCTGGTAACTGATGTCCAGAGTGTACTTAAGTTGTGGAGGGACCACTTCTCCTCCTTGCTATATAACGACAACAATGAAATTGCGGAAGGAGAAGATGTTCGACCCGAATAGCAGATGATGGTAGGCATGTTCCACCACCCGATCATGACGAAGTGCGAATAGCAATGTCTCGGCTTAAAAATAAGGCTCCGGGCGCTGACGGCTTGCCAGCCGAGCTATTCAAACATGGTGGCGAAGAGTTGATAAGGAGCATGCATCAACTCCTATGTAGAATATGGTCGGACGAGCGCATGCCCGACGATTGGAACTTAAGTGTGCTCTGCCCAATTCACAAAAAAGGAGATTCCACAGTACGCGCCAATTATCGTGGGATAAGCCTTCTGAATATCGCATATAAGGTCTTAGCAAGTGTATTGTGCGAAAGATTGAAGCCCACCGTCAACAAGCTGATTGGGCCTTATCAGTGTGGCTTCAGACCGGTAAATCTACTACCGACCAGATCTTCACAATACTCCAAATACTGGAAAAACCTCATGAAAAAGGAACCGACACACACCATCATTTTGTCGATTTTAAAGCCGCTTTTGATAGCACGAATAGGAATTGCCTATATGCCGCAATGTCTGAATTTGGCTTCCCTGCTAAACTTATACGGCTATGCCAAATGACGCTGACTAACACCACCAGCACCGTCAGAATTGGGAAGGACCTCTCCGAGCCGTTCGAGACCAAACGAGGTTTCTGACAAGGTGACTCCCTTTCGTGTGACTTCTTCAACTTGATGCTGGAAAAGATAATACGAGCTGCAGAACTTCACCGTGCAGGAAGCATCTTATACCACAAGAGTGTTCAACTGCTGGCGTACGCCGATGACATCGACATCATTGGCACTAACACGCGCGCCGTATGTTCTGCCTTCTCCAAGCTGGAAAATGGGTTTGGCGGTAAACGTGGACAAGACGAAGTACCTCCTATCATCACACAAAGAAACAGCACGCCTTGGCAGCCACGTCAATGTTGATAGCTACAAATTCGAAACTGTTAAGGACTTCGTCTATTTGGGAACCAGCATTAACACCAAAAATAATGTCTGCACTGAAATCCAAAGAAGAATCACTCTTGCCAATAAATGCTACTTTGGACTAAGTAGGCAATTGAAAAGTAAAGTCCTCTCTCGGCGAACCAAAATCACGCTCTACAGGACATTCATCGTTCCAGTCCTCATGTGCGGCGCAGAAGCATGGACTATATCAAAAGCAAATGAGATTGCGCTTGGAGTATTCGAGAGGAAAGTTCTTCGGAGGATTTATGGACCTTTGCAAGTTGGCGAGGCGAGTATCGACGGAGATTTAACAATGAGCTGTACGCAGACATCGATATTGTTCAGCGAATAAAGATCCAGCGGCTCCGCTGGGCAGGTCATGTCGTGAGAATGGACGAAGGTGCTCCGGCCAAGAAAGTATTTCTGTCGAAACCCACTGAACGCAGAAAAAAGGGGAGACCTCCACTGCGTTGGGAAGATCAGGTGGACAGTGATGCTGTCTCCCTAGGTATTCCCAAATGGCGCCACGCTGCACGAAACAGAAATAGCTGGCGCGCAATGTTGGATTTGGCCAAAATCGTCTAGACGGTTACGTGACAATTAAGTAAGTAAGTAAGTCATGAATTGTTCATATTTGGACATTTTTTTATAAGACTACATCATTCGAATCTGAAAATTAGGTATTGAAAAAAATGAATTTTTTCCGCGGCTGTACCACTGTGCGTCGTCTCAAAACGCTTAGCTAATACCGATTTGGCGTCGATGTGACGACGACGTGATGTCGACTGAAAAGTGACAACGACGTCGACGACGACAACCGTAATAAGGTGAATGAAATTTGGTTTATCAAGTTTCGTTTGAGCGTTAGACCAGATAAGTCAACTATTTTGGCAAAGGGATGTTCTCATTGTTTGTCTACGTTTAACGAAAATACGGTGTATTTTATATAATACGGATACCGCTTAAGGTGGGCGTAGCCATACCCATTTTCAAAATTATCAATTATTCGACTAAGCATATGAATATTATTCCTTGTGCAAAATTTCATTCCTTTATGACTTTTAGAGCCCGTGCACAATTGACTTCTACCTCGCTTTGCTTCAGAGTTTTGCTTTGACAGTTTCGTTCAGCATGTGCTTTTCAAAGGGACATGTTCACAATTGAGGTGAAGCGAGTAAAGCAAGTTATAAAGTTAGCCATGTTTCATCTTTTTACACTTTGACAAACATCTCCCCTTGTGTGTGTGTGTGTGTATGTTTGTATATCTACACTTATTTCAGCGATTTCGCGCAATTACGTGAGAAGTGAACAGAGAAAAGTAACATTCGAATAAGCAGAAAAAAAGCAAATTCCCCAAATAATTTACCAAAAATCAGGTTTATAAATTAAAGCAAAAAAGTGAAGTGGAAATTGTCAAAGTGTTAATTGTAGCAAGCATCTGGAATTTCGCTTTGCTTTAAGGTTTTTTCTATCAAAGTTGGAGCAGACAAAGCCAATTGGGCACGGGCTCTTAGTTACAAAGATGTCACGTCACAAATTTCACAAGGCCATTTTAGAAATGTTTTTTTAAAAAAGTAGGCGTGGTTATAAACCGATTTCCCTAAATTTTTTAACGTACATTAGTACAAGTAATAAAAGTTTAAACACTAAGTTTCGTCATAACATGTCAATTATAATAATTATTTTTCGAGTTATGGGCTCCGAAATCTCGTAGATTCCTTTGTCCAAAAAGGGGCGGTGTCATGCCCATTTTCCAAAGTTTTTCTGTTTTTTGTTTCCGGCCTATTGTGGGACTCATGCCACAACATTTCAATGAATTATCTTTATATTTGACAAAGATTTCGCTTACAATGGGCCATATTAATAAAAGCCAAGCATTTGCTTTTGCTTAAGATTTCAGACCTTTTACTCAAATTTTCAAATTTGGTTCATACAAATTAATGTCAAATTTTCGAAATCTTGAGTAAAAGCATTTGCTTGGTTTTTATTAATACGACCCAATGTTTCTACATATTAGGCCCCGTTATAGTTTCCATATATAAAAATGGGCGTGGTCGTCAACCGATTTTGCTAAAATTTTGAGCATGTATTACTACAAGCCATAAAAGTGTATACACTAAGTTTCGTCGTAACAAATAAATAAATAATATATCAATTATTTGTGGAGTTTTTGGCTCCGAAATGTCGTATATTCCTGCTTCTAACCGGAGCCGGTGCCACTCCCATTTTCGTAAATTTTTGTGCTTTTAGTGACTTCAGATGAGGTACAGAATAAAACCAATAAAAAGTACATTGTATATATATGTATTAAGGTGGAGTGAAAACATATGGAGATATTTTTTTTTTGTTTTTTTTTTTTTTTAACATACCAGCAATGGAAAGTTGTCTTTATACGAGTTAATGAACCCCACAAAATTTTATGGCGATAGGATGACGTTTTGAACTGCCCCCAGCCCTGCAAAGCTGAAAGCAGTAAGCACGATCTGATACAAATATGAAATTTTGAAAATTATAAAATCAAAAAACGAAGTATGAGGATTGATAAACATGGCTAAGCTGAGTATTAAAGTGAATTTTTTTTTGGAAAAAACAACAACAAAAGTTTTAAAGGTCAAAGTTTATATTATGCCGATTTCGAATATTTTTATACCATTCGATAGGTATTTTGATTCTCTTTAATTTCATATAAATTTTATATATGAAAAGTAAGGGGGGTAAAGGGGGGTTGACCCCGTAGGGGCGTGTTCTGGAACCCACTGGGAAATTGTACGGATACGGATCTTTCAGAATACATTACATTAATCCATATATTTCAATACTATCAGCAATTTCGCCCCTCACCACATGGGGATCGGCGGCATATGATTGGCCAATCTTTGGGTGAGCCAACATGGAATACCAATAACGACGTGAAACTGAAAATGGCAATGGAATAACCAAACACCCGGATTATCGGCACTTTATCCTTCAACGCCGGTTTGAGTAATGACGCTCCAATAAGCCACGCCGATCCAAATCCAATGCTTGTTCCAAATTCATACACACGTTGCAGATGCACGTCAGGCAAACGACCCATACCCAACACCACCAAAATATATGGATCCATTGAAAAATTCATTGCGCCGCCATTCAAACATTCATCATTATAAAAATGCTCAATATTTATCTCGAAAGCCATTAAAAAGCTTTAAATGTTAAAAGTAATTATAACAATAATTTTAACCACGTAAACTAAAATCGACTTAACAATTTTTCAGATGTTAAGGAAAACAGCTGTTTTGGTTTAACCACATTTTGAATAGGCAAAAGTTAGTGAATAGCGAAGTTGTTAAAAATGTTAAGCTAACTTAACGATAACAAATGTTAAAAAAGTTAGTGAATCGAGCTACAGCTCTATTAGTGACTGAGATACAAAATATCCGATCTTTACTATATAGGGAAAGTGGGCGTGGTCATGGTCCGATTTCGCCCATTTTCAATACCAACCGTCCCAGTCTTGATACTAACTTGCGTTCCAAATTTCATCAAAATATTTCAACGTTTTCGCGAGTTATCGTGCGTACAGACGGACAGACAGACGGACATGGCTCAATCGATTTCTCTTTTCACCCTGATCATTTTGATATGTATAAGTCTATATATATCTCGATTATTTCATTCTGTTACAATCCACCGTTATGAAATCAAAATTATAATACTCTGTGTACTAGTACAGCTGAGTATAAAAAATGTAAAAAAAAAGATGTTAAAACAACAGGAACCACATTTAACAATAAAAGTTGGTTGATATAACACGATACAATTTTGAAACATAAACGTAATTTGGAATTTGGTTTATTCAACACGATGATAGTGTCAATATAATCTTAAAAAAAAGTACGTAAAACTATTTTTAATAATAATAATAATTAAATACTTTTTGGTTGCTTGTTTTTCCGACAGGGTAGGAATATGATGTATTGTGGAACGATCTGCCGTCATCCCTTGTCAAGTTTGGTTTGGAGACAAACCGGTTTCGGCTAATATGCGCCATCTTCAGTGTCTATTTTCGAACGATAATAATAATAATAAACCCAACGGTTATCCTCCACCCGCCCTACCGCACATGACGTGCGGATTTTTTTTTTTAATTTAAATTTAGCCAAGTGTTGAGTGGAAGGAGTTTATTCAACGTCGAGGTCTTACACTACTCAGCTACAGAAAATAAATTCATTCAGCTGGTTGTATGTATATACATAATATAATAATACAGAAGAAAGAACTTACAATTAAAATAATAGTACAAATAAAGTAAATATTGATATACGTAGTAATAAGTGTAACAAGTAAGGTATCTGTTGTCACTTGTTAAGAGTGAACAACAGGGATCTTCTTATTTGCAAAATAGATTCTGAAATATCAAAATTAGTATAATAAGAATTGAAACTTTTACATAAGCAACGGAATGGTTCATGTAATTCAAAATTTGTTTTACACTGCTTTAAGACGATTGGTTGAAAATATCTTGATGGGCGAGTAGGAATATTTAAGTTTATTTCGGTTAGAAGAGATGGGCTGTCAACTGATCCCTTTAACAGTTTAACCAGGAATATTACGCCTAACATCTCCCTGCAGCTTGATAATGTTGGAAGATTAATAAGCTTCAGCCGACTAGTGTACGGGGGAAGATTGCACCGTGGGTCCCAGTGAAAATCTCTTAACGCAAAAAGTAAGAACCGTTTTTGTACTGATTCGAGTCGATCAGAATGAACTTGATATTGCGGACTCCATATTATAGAGGCATATTCTAGTATTGGTCTCACTAACGTTGTAAAAAGGGTTTTAATTATATGTGGGTCTCTAAATTCTTTAGACCAACGCTTCACAAATCCCAAGACACTTTTAGCTTTATTTACTGTGACGTTTATATGCAAATTGAAGTTAAGTTTACAATCAAATCTGACTCCTAGGCAGTGATGCCAGATAATCTCCGCTAAAATTCCCACAGAGATTGGAAAAAATTCCCTAATTTCCCACATTTTAAATTAAAAAATCCCACAAAATTCCCATCGAATTTAAAGCATTTATTTCAGTAATATAAGAAAATATAACAGCAAATATAGTTTTTTTTAATAGCTAAAAGTATCAGTTGTACAAATTATTTTCATTGTGCAAGTGGATATGATTTTTGATGATTTTAAAGTTGAAGCAATTGATATTTTTGGATTGAAAGGCAACTCTAACTTTATTTATACTGTTTAACATATCACTAGTTTGTTTCGCTTTTTACATTTAACATCCGTTACAATTGAAAATATTCTTTCTGATTCAGCGTCTGAATGGGGTAACGTGAGTACAGTTTCAACCAACATAAAATTATAAAACAAAAAATTGTCCTAATAGTTTTTAAAGCTTATTATTTTTTTAAATCGTCTTTTTGTGTTTCTATACAAATACTTTTGTGTTCCGATTCTGTGAGATCAGGATTAAGATTTAATTTTTTAGTTAGAGCAAGAAGTGATACACGATTGTTTCTAGAGAAATCAAAAACAATATCGGGACCTAAAAACTGCAATTCTTCGAAAAAACCGTCAAATGGAAAACGTGATATTATCTGAAAGTAGAAGCTTGATAAAAGCGCAAACACTTTTTATTCAATACAATCTTTTCCTCCAAATTTAAATTTGACAAAATATCTTCGCATTCATAACCAACGTAAACGTTATGCACGCCAAGTAAAAATGGAGTTGGAAGTTCCAAGACTTTTAGCTGTAATTCCCACGGAATTGTAAAAAAGTCGGGTTTTAAGAAATTTATTGGAATTTTCAACACAAGTGTCTTAGCTTCTTGCCCTGGTCGGTGTATAAGTACATTTTGACTTTGGAACAATGCGTTAAATTCAATGAAAAAGTTAAGAACGTACTTCAAAAATCTAAATTAAGCCTTGTTCTGAATTCTTTCCAATTCTTCATGAGTAAATAGTTTCTGTTTTTTTACGCTTATCTTCAAATGAGGCCAGGCGAAAATAGCTTTTAAGTGGCTCCCAATTCTCCAAAATTCTTTCGATCATTAACTGCTCCTAGGTCGACAAAATCATAAACCTGTTCCAAACTATAGTTATTAATTGTGTAAGACGCTGGTTGTATATTCTTCCGCGAAAAGCACATAAATTTACATTTATTAAGATTGAGTGGCATAAGATTATAATTGCACCAAGTAGCAAAAGAATTTAAATCAGTTTGGAGCGCAGATCTTTCTTCCAAAGAAGATTATGACCTGAAAAGTTTCACATCATCGGCATACATAAGAATTTTTGAGTTGTTAATAGCGTAAGAAATGTCATTTATAAATAATAAGAACAGAGTCGGAACGAGATGGCTCCCTTGTGGAACTCCAGAAGATACATCAATGAAGTTGGAAAAAGCATTTTTGAAAACTACCCTTTGCGTTCTATTTGAAATATAAGAAGCAATCCATTTTAAAAGAATAGGTTGAAAGCCAAGCAGATCAAGTTTACGGACAAGTAATGAGTGGTTAACCTTATCAAAAGCCTTGCTGAAATCTGTATAAATGACATCCGTGTTAACATTTTCCCTACACCCATTAGAAACATGAGTGGTGAATTCCAGTAAGTTAGTAACAGTTGATTTACCTCTACAGAACCCATGTTGCGAGCTTCCTAACGACGAGGAAATAGAATGTTTTAGATGATTATTGACAATAGCCTCAAACACCTTAGGAATAGCAGACAGTTTTGCTATGCCACGATAATTTTCAATGGAAGATCTATTCCCAGAGGAATGATAAAAGATTATTTCCATGTTTTCGGAAAAACACCAGACTTCAGTGACAAATTAAAAAGTTTGGATAATGGTTCATAAATATGGTCGGCGCAATTTTTTAAAAATATTGTGGGAATCATATCTGGCCCATGGTTTGAGGAAACCTTTAGTGATTTTAGGAAAAATAAAACTTCTTCCGGATCAATATAAGAAATATTAAATGTGTTATTCGAAAAAACTTTATATGGGTATTCATCAATGCTTACGTTAACATGGGAATAATTTGACTCAAAGAAACATACACCATTGAAACATACACCATATTTTTGAACATTTGAAGTTCTGCTGTTCGTGCAAAACGCAATATTTTTTTTTTAACAAATAGCAATAGTGTGTATGTACATATCGTTACCTTAATTCACAAAGACCCTAATTGACACTTTCGAAATTGCATTTTTCGCAGATCGTAGTAGGATATATTAAAATACACCTTCCCTCAAATTTGATAGCGATAGTTACAAAAGTAACGAAGTTATACCACTTTTTAAAAAGCCCTATCTGCATATGCTGAAAATCTATAAATTAAAAGGCCATAACTACATTTGCTACAATATGCCGTAGTACAAGGTGAAAATGTTTGGGAGGCTTTGAGTTATAAATTTTGGACTCCATGCATGCTTAGTAGGCATTAAGGCATCGAGCCCGGGAAATCCCGATCCCGAATCCCGGGCCTCCCGTACAATTTTTTCATCCCGAAATCCTGGGATAGTTTTTATTCGAATCCCGGGGTTTCGAGATTTTGCGGGATTTCATATATGTACACCCCAGTGCAAAAATGCCTTATATTATTTTCTTGCGCAAAAACGAACTTTCGTACAAATAAAAGACGCGAAAACTCGAAACACAAAAACATGCCGGCAAAGCTTTTTAGTTCGTTTTTGCCCTTTTCCCCTAAGATAAAAGGCAAAAACGAACTAAAAAGCTTTGCCGGCATGTTTTTGTGCTTCGAGTTTTCGCGTCTTTTATTTGTACGAAAGTTCGTTTTTGCGCAAGAAAATAATATAACGCATTTTTGCACTGGGGTGTACATATGTAGTAATTTAAAAAAAATTATTCAACGTTTTTGATGAAGTTGTTTCTGCCATATTATTTTTAAAGTTACAATATTAAATCACAAGACACCCCCTGTGTTTAAAATTGCTCAACTGCTATGCTTTATATTTTTAAGATACTTTTTGAAATAAATATGTACCTTTATATTATATATTTATATAACATTTGTGTTAAAGTATACAATACAAATCTTTTTTTTTTTTTTTCAAAAGTTGAATTCAATAAGCTTTAATTTTTTCTACAAAACATTGAAATGAAATAAATGGTATGTTTTAAAGTACTCATATGTGTATGTTTTTTAAACAAAATTTAAAAGGTAACAGTCTCTTAGGTAATCCCGAAAAATCCCGGGAACCCGGGATTGTCATTTTCAAATCCCGAAATCCCGGGATTACCAAAAAGCTTCGGGATTCGATGCCTTAGTAGGCATTGAATTATAAATTCATATTTTTTTCAGTTTCGCTGTTTTTCGAGTCGCATCAGTGTCGTAAAATAATTATGAATGTACGAACTAGCACATACCCGTTGCTTCGCAATGGATAATAGTTAATCTAAGTCAAGTCAATTAAAGTATACCGAGTGAAGTGAAGTCAAGTCAGGTGAAGTGAATTGAAGTCAAGTTAAGTCAAGTCAAGTTATTCCGCGGTTATCTGGGGCCACTTGATGACCCGGTCTAGGCATCACAATTAAAATAGATCTATGTTGAAGCCGTTCCCAACACCTTTCATTTGATACCAATATCTGACAACTACATCCGGTTCCGCATTTTGACCCATATCTGGGAACCCGGCGTAGGAATCACAATTAAAAGAGTTTTGTGTTGAAGTCCTGATCAAGGCCTTTCATTCGATACCAATATCGCTCAGAAACATTCGATGGTCAGCCGAGTCTACGTTTTGACCCATATCTGTGGAATGGGTATTACTATTAAAAGAGCTCTATTTTGAAGTCCAGATCAAGACCTTTCATTCGATACCAATATTGCTGAGACACATTCCGTGGTGATCCAGATCCACGTTTTGACCCATATCAGAAGACCCGGTATGGAAATCACAATAAAAAATGGTCTGTGTTAAAGCCCTGCTCAATACTTTTAATCAGGGTTTGAAATTACTTTCAACTTTTTTTTTCATTTACTTTGAATTTCATTTTCATTTCAAAATTAAAAAATGAACAGCGCAACAAAAGTAAAAAAATAAAAAATTCTACTGTACTGTAACTATGCAGCCTTCAATTTCCAAAAATTACTGTCGACTGTTGCTATACTGTGGAAATTTTTACAGCACAGTAAAACAAAAAAATGCAAACATAACTTTTTTTTTACAGGACTTTTGTTGTTTTTTTTTTATTTATGTGAACACAATCGAAATTATAAGGTAAAAAAAAAAAACAAATTTTAAAAAGCCGTACTGAAAATTAAAATTTTTGTTTATCTGTGTTGTTAACTGAACTATTTGAAATTACACAGCAAAGCAACATAACAGAAAAACAAAAAAAAAATGATTCGAATGCTCTCTGCTTCGAATGTAGATATTTTCAAAGGAAATCAAAATTCAAAAGTTCTAAAAAAATAATGACAACTTTCGCAGAACAGGAGCAGCTTATTTTTTGAGACTGTTGCTGTTTTGCTGGTAGCCTTTAATTTCATACCAATATCGTTCAAAAACATTCCGGAGTCACCCGGGTCCATATTTTAACCCATATCTGGAGAGGATGTCTAGGCATCACAATGAAAATAACTATGTAGAAGTCCTGCTCAACGCCTTCCATTTGATGCTAATGTCGTAGGTGTAGGTGCAGGCGTTCTTGAGTTATAGCATATTATGCACGTGTAAACAGGTTTTTGATCGCCACCGAGACAAAACTGTCAAAAAACAAACATATGTATGAGTCGCCTACGCTGCTCTGCCTGGCACGACTGCGAGTGCGACACTGAACACGGCAATTGACCAAACAAATCTGGCTATGCTTGCACTTTTATGATTTTTTCGAAATTTAAAACCGGGAAAAAGATATTAAAGTCTCAGAAATGCGCAAAAAAATACAGGTCGAGAATTTACCATTTATGACATTTTAAAAAAAGAATTATTAAAATCGGTCCAGTACTTTTTGAGTTATCGCGTTACATACATTTTCCATACAATCATTTTTATATAATTAGTATAGATGTCGGCATGGGAAAACCTTTATTAATGAACCATGGTTGCACGGCTATGCGAAATATAAGGTCTGTTTGGTCAGATTTTGCTCAACAAAAGCTCAACAAACGCATTTGTGCGAAATGCTATTTACGGCAGAGGTCGGCACGGTGAGAGGACGCAATATGTGGGAGTATTAGTATGTTACGCTCAAAAATGCTTATGTGTTGGTGCAGGGCCGTAGCCAGGAATTATTTTCGTGGGGGGTTCATCGGTGTGGATTTTTTTTTTTTTTTTTTTTGAGTAAAATATATAACCTATTTCGTGCACTAAATAAAAACGTCGCTATAGAAGAAAAAAGACGCAATGTGTTTTGTTGAGGAAGAAAGACGCAAACTTTTTTTTTGATTTCTATTGAATTTCATTTTCATTTGAAAATTAAAAAATAAACAGCGCAGCAAAAGTATAAAAAATAAAAAGTTCTACTGTACTGCAACTGCGCAGCCTTAAGTTTCAAAAAATTATAGTCGGTTGTTGCTGTATTGTGGAAATTTTTACAGCACAGCAAAGGGCAAACATAATTTCGAGTTTTTACAGCACTGTTTTTATTGTTTTTTTTTTAATTTATGGGAACACAATCGAAATTGTAATGTACAAAAAACAAACCAATTTTAAAAAGCCGCACTGAAAACTAATATTCTGTTTATCTGTGCTTTGCTGTCGACTGATCTGTTTGAAATTACACAGCAAAGCAACAGCACAAATAAACAAACAAATATATTCGACTGTTCTGTGCTTCGACTTCAGATATCTTCAAAGGAAATCGAAATTCAAAAATTCTCAAAAAATTATGATAACTTTTGCAGAACAGCAACAGCTTATTCTTTGAGACTGTTGGTGTTATGCTGGCAAACAGTGCTTGGGAAGCTTTATATTTCCCTCTAATGTCCTTTGATCTGTGAAGTCGTTTTCATATAGTTGGGTCACCTAGCCGAGTTTTTCGACCATAAAACATCCTTTTTGTTTTACTTGGAAAAAATCGCTAAAAATAAAGTATTCATCGAATCTTTTTAATATTACACTTAAAATGTTTGGAATAAAACAGAATAATTTTAAAAAGAATAAAAATTTCCTGATTTTTACAACTTTTTATAAAAACACCAATAAAAACCAAATGTTTTCAATAATCGCATAAAATCAATAAAATGTTGACTTTGAAAAGTTAATATTGAAAATGAAAGTGAAATCGGACTATAAGAACTGTGCGTTCCCATATATGGGATCTTTCGAAAAAAAAAAACACGCAAAATTTTATAATTCAGACATTAATATAACCCGAGTAATGAATTTTCAGCCATGCAATGACTATGCAGTTATAGGGAAATATACTAAAATTTTAGAAAAAGTATATAACATAATTTAGTTTATACTCGTAAGTGGTATGTCGTTAGAAGCGTACTTTAATTATCTTTCGAAAGGAGTAGATACGGTTTGCGGGTATTTGTAACTTCAGAGAAAAGAATTTTTGATTGAATTTGTAACCACAAAAACCCAAAATTACGTTATCTCAAAACCCTAACCATAAGAAAATGGTTTTGACCTCAGCAGGTTCATGCCAGCCCTCCCCTATACCTGAAATTCTTGTTATTTTCTCAAATTAATTATTTGTAAACTAGTGTTTTCAACATATAGCTTTGAATATGATAGAAGTAAAATTATCTACCAGAATTTCGTGGGGGGTTCAAAACCGCCCCCCTCCCCCCTAAATACGGCCTTGTGTTGGTGGTATTGCACTGGAAAGAATTTATATGTTGCATAAGTTAACAGATAAATCTTGACGTGGTCGACGTAACTTAAATTTAATAGGAAAACATATATATCTTATGTTTTGTGTCTACTTGAACTTTTTTTCAAGTTTTTTGGAGAGGGTGATTTTTTTGTTTTTTAAATTCATATGTGGGTTTTTAACGAAATCGGAATTCAAAATGTATCTTAGATATTAATAAACTCCATCAGTTAAATTATGAAGGTGGCTTAACTTAGATATTAATAAACTCCATCTACCTGATCAATAAAATATAATTTGCCTTTATGCTCAGTGTACCATTAAATAATCAAGCAATGCGGTATCAACCTGCTTCATTTAGGGTACGGTCATGAAAATGTATAATTGCAGCAGTACAGCAACCCCGTTGCTTATTTTGCACTTGCCTGCTGATACTCAGCTGATATATTGCTATAACACCATTATTAAAAGTATTTGCAATTAATTTCTGTTATTAAAATTACATTATTGCATATTCCATTGAATATATAGCAGTCATGCTTACCCTTCCTTTCCATTTTTTTAAAGCAAAAATTGCAGACACAAATTTTCTGTTGCCGATTATTCAAGCAAACTGCACGGTTGATGTGTCAAACGAACGTTTAAATTTTGCAGGTGTTGCCACAAACACGCGAAGAACGTGATACTTGCAACACTGCGGTTCTGATTGCCGTCGCGAACGTACCCTTAATGGTTCCATGAAACTGAATAAAATTTGATTTTTTTTGTGCTCTGCTTGTTGACGCTCGTGTTGAGTGCGTGTAATTACGAACTGTGTACGTGAGACAGCCGAACATACTTCGACTCCCAGGAAAATATTTGCCGGCCGTTGATTTACGGCCTTATTCTGGCGTGGTAACATAATTTACTTTACTGGTGAAATGAAGAATTTGGAACTTTGAACACCCTCTTTTGATTTTTTTGTGCTCTGCTTGTTGACGCTCGTGTTGTGTGCGTGTAATTACGAACTGTGTACGTGAGACAGCCGAACATACTTCGACTCACAGGAAAATATTTGCCGGCCGTTGATTTACGGCCTTATTCCGGTGGGTAACATAATTTACTTTACTGGTGAAATGAAGAATTTAGAACTTTGAACACCCTTTTCGTATTCTCGCAGCAGAAAATTAAGTTACCACCTCAATACGTGGTAACATTTTGTTACCATTTGCAGCCCGATTCCAGTCCGTTCGTATGGAAATGCTTTGACAGCGTTATGCTAGAGACACACATCGTAGTATAGTAGAAATATTGCGATCTATGTGTCACTGTCATATTGTAGTTTAATTGAAAATTTTCATAGTAAAGCCAAATTATAGTATTGATATTATAATATTTCTACCACATATGTGTCTGAGGCATTACCATTTGTGCCAGAATACTAATTCAAAAGATAGTAACAATTTTCAGCAACATAAAGTACCAGTAAAGTAATTTTTCGGTAACGTTCGGAATAGGACTATTACGGCCTTATTCCGGTGTGGTAACATAATTTACTTTACTGGTGAAATAAAGAATCTGGTACTTTAAACACTCTTTTCGTATTCTGGCAGCAGAAAATTAAGTTACCACCTCAATACGTGGTAACAATTTGTTACCATTTCAGCCCGATTCCATTCCGTTCGTATGTAAATGCTTTGACAGTGTTACCATTTGTGCCAGAATACCAATTGAAAAGATGGTAACAATTTTCAGCAACATAAATTACCAGTAAAGTAATTTTCCGGTAACGCTCGGAATAGCATGCCACAGCCTCAAAAACTTTGGTATCATAAATGTTTCTAGATAGCGTTAGAAACAAAATTTATTATGTGTAAGCTTGAAATTAGCAGACTTATCGTATAAGGTATGTGTTCTACTGCATCATACCTACGTTAATTCAGTGGTTTTTCAGCTATAGGAAAATTAGCAAATTTATAAACTTTAAATTGCTCTATCTTAGCGAAAAAAAAGATATTAGAGCAAACTCAACACCATTCGTAAGAGAAAGACTTCTTCTTTAAGATGCTATGTGTGCTTGTAAAAAAAAATTTGGCGTTTATATATAACCTCAAAAATAGGCTAAAACGGTGTTTTTTGCACATTTAGGTTAGGATATCTAAAAATTCTGACGTGATAGAGCAATTCTGCGTCCAGATTTGAATTCAGCGCATCGAAAACCTTTAGGAAAGTATTGTCTGGTTTATGGTAAAATTTCTTGTCGGCCTGTGTTATCTGTCAAAATTTGTATGAAAATATATTTGAGCAAAGTTTATCAATTTAGCGAACGATTTTATTGCGTAAATTTATAAAGTTCGGTAAAATTCAAGTCTGACACATTGTCATTTTTACCTTTTCAATTTAAAAGAAGGAATTTTATTTAGATGTTCAGATTTTGACAATGTCTATGAAATTTACGTTTCGTGCTTTCCTTCTGCATTTTAGCACGAATTTTACATGCACTTTATGTTTATTTTATTGAGTTTTTTATTTATTAATCGAGTTGACAGCTGACAAGAGTTTAAACAATCATTTACCAAGGTACGTTCATCTAAGAACGCGGATAAACTGATAAACTTTAGCAATTTATCACTTTACCACTTTAGATGAATACCACTAATATATTTAAAATGTTAAAATATACTCATTACGTCGCACAGTGGGTCAGCTTCCATACATTCTGCGGAAAAAAGGAGGGAGTGGTCGTAGGGCTTTGAAATTTTGCACACAGGTTATATATGTATGAGATAGTTAAGAAAATTTCCAAAAATGATTGAAATCGGTCAACTCATATGGGTACCTCCCTTGGAACCATGAAAAAAAGGAATTATTTAAAAACTTTAATTTCAGCTGAAAAAAGTAAGATATTTTCACGAAACTTCGAGCATAAGTTCTCTTCTTCTTCTTGATTGGGGCTAACCGTCTAGACGATCCTGGCCGAGTCCAACAGAGCGCGCCAATTGCTTCTGTTTCGTGCAGCATGGCGCCACTCGGGAACCCCTAGTGAGGCAGCATCGCTGTCTACCTGATTTTCCCAACGCAGTGGAGGTCTCCCTTTTCTTCTGCGTTCAGCGGGTTTCGATAGAAATACTTTCTTGGCTGGAGCGCCTTCATCCATTCTCACGACATGACCTGCCCAACGCAGTTGCTGCATCTTTATTTGCTGAACAATGTCGATGTCTGTGTAAAGCTCGTACAGCTCATCGTTAAATCTCCGTCGATACTCGCCCACGCCAATGCGCAAAGGTCCATAAATCTTCCGAAGAACTTTTCTCTCGAATACTCCAAGTGCTATCTCATCTGATTTTGAAATTGTCCATGCTTCTGCGCCGTACATGAGGACTGGAATGATGAGCGTCCTGTAGAGTGTGATTTTTGTTTGTCGAGAGAGGACTTTACTTTTCAGTTGCCTACTTAGTCCAAAGTAGCATTTATTGGCAAGCATGATTCTTCGTTGGATCTCGGTGCTGACATCATTCTTGGTGTTAATGCTGGTTCCCAAATAGAAAAAGTTCTTAACAGTTTCGAATTTGTAGCTACAAATTCGAGAATAATGGCGTTTTCTTTTCTGCAAAAAAATGCTGCCCTTCTATATCCCAATTATCGAATTGCGTAACCTAACTTTCTATAAAATGGCTAAATTTGTAGATAATGGTGCCCTCTTGCTTACTTAGAGGTCAATATTCGGTAAAATTACCATACAAGCCTACAAAATAGCTAAGAAAATCAAAAAGGGCAACATTTTGTCGAGAAAAGAAAACGGCATAAGTTACTCTTATGAAAGGCATTGACGGTGCGAAAAATCATTGAAATCAGCCACTGCCTAGAGGTACCTCCCTTGGACCTATAGTAAAAAATTTGAAGAAAAATTTAAATAAAAATTTTAATTTCAGCCCAAAAAAGTAAGATATCTTTACGAAACTTTGCATATCAGTTACCCTGATAAAGGGCCATTGGCGCACTCAAGGGGGGGAGGTTTTGGGGATACCCCCCCCCCCCCCTTCCAAAATTTGACAACAACATAAAAAAAATAATTTTATAAAAGATGGTACATGCACAAATATTTGTGTAAATACATGTTGTAAAATCTATGAATATTCGTGGATGTACATTGCCAATGTTTGTCAACAACTACTGATTATGTTTATAAACAAGCAGTGTAAAGACATTTCCCTAAAAGTATGCTGTGGATATTAGCTGAAGATTGTTATACTCAGCTGTACTAGTACACAGATTATTATAGTTTTAATAACATAACGATGGATTGTAACATAATGAAATAATCGAGATAGATATAGACTTATATATGTATATCAAAATGATCAGGTTGAAAAGAGAAACCGATTGAGACACGTCCGTCCGTCCGTCCGTCCGTCTGTAAACACTAATGCTAGAGACACATCGAAGTATAGTAGAAATATTGCGATCTATACCACATATGTGTCACTCTCATATTGTAGTTTAATTGAAAATTTTCATAGTAAAGCCAAATCATTGTATTGATATTATAATATTCATACCACATATGTGTCTGAGGCATAACTCGCGCAAAAATTGAGATATTTTGATGAAATTTGGAATGCAAGTTGGTATCGAGACTGCGACGGTTGGTATTGAAAATGGGCGAAATCGGACAATGACCTATATAGAAAAAATCGGAAATTTGGTATCTCAGCTACTAATAAAGCTAGAGTGATAAAATTTTACCCATGTATTGAGCTCAGGCCCCTATGAAGAATTTTGATGAAATTTTGGAAAGTGGGCGGTGCCACGCCCACCTATTAAGAGGCAAACATTGAAAGGTTTATAAGCCATAACTCAGAAACCGTAGCAGATATATCGATGCAATTTGGTAAGCGTAATTTACTTACTTAGGAAAATGTTTGGGCGAAAACTTGCCAAAATCGGTTGACAACCACGCCCAAATTTATATATGTGTATTATAAAGTGACCTAATAGAAACATTTTAAGCGATATCTTTGCCAAATATAAAGATATGTCATTGAAATTTTGTGTCATGAGTCCAACTATAGACATAATACAAAAAATAGAAAAATGTTGGAAATGGGCGTGGCACCGCCTCTTTTCAGACAAAGGAATCTACGAGATTTCGGAGCACATAACTCTACAAATAATTGAGATGTTATGACGAAAATTAATTTGTACACTTTAATAACTTGTGGTAATACATGCTCAAAAATTTAGCGAAATCGCTTTATGACCACGCCTACTTTTTAACAAAGATATTTCTGGAAAACTCTTCGGGAATTTGTAACGTGACATCTTTGTAATTAGAAGTCATAAAGGGTTCCAAATTTGCACTAACAATAATATTTATATGGTTAGTTGGATGATTGAAAAAAATTTGGAAAATGGGTGTGGCTGCGCGCACTTTATGCGGCACTCGATTCATATAAAACATACCCTAATCGAACAAACGCAAACAAACAATGAAAGCATACAGCTGAGTATCTAATGTTCGATTCTACTCGAACTTAGGCTTCCTTACTTGTTAGTTTTAGTTTAAATACAGAGAAAATGCAATTAATTGAGATTTAAAAGGTGCCTTTGTTTAATATGTGCATACGTAGGTCCACTCCCCAAACATAAATTTAAGTAAAAATTGTCTGGACGAGTTTTAAGTATTTTTTTTTTAATTTTCCGTTGGATATTGAAAATCCCCCCTCCCCCCCAAAATATTTTTCTGTGTGCGCCACTGTAAAGGACATTGACGGTACCAAAAATAATTGAAATCGGCCACTCCCTAGGGGTACCACCCTTGGACCTATAGTGAAAAATAAAAAAAAAAACTGTTTGAATTTGTTATGTTTTTGTCTGGAGCTTCGAGCATAAAACCCCATGTGAAATAGAAAAACTTTCCATTGTCGTAAAACTCCTGAGCCTTAGTTTGAGTTATAATTAAAAAACCGGAGAAAAATCGCTTGTACTTTTCGCATGAATGACCAAAATCGAAAAAACCCAAATAATTAAAAAGTGCACTTTCCTTTTTTCCTTCTAATTGTCCACGCAAATTCATTGGCGCTTATTACTTTGCTACTGCAGTCATAAAAATCAAATAACCTTTTGTTTATTACTTTTTAATTCTGAGAATATAAAAAAGTCATGAATGTTTTTTCCAAAGAATTTTGAGCATATCTCGAACAAAAGTTTTTAAATTCATACCTTTACTTAATTGTGAATAAAAGCGAAACGCGTTCATAGATTTTCATGATTTATGTATCATTTTGTTCATAGGTTATGCGACTTTACGCGAAAGTAATAGGACTTTAAACTTTTTTACCATTTTGGATTTTTTATGAATTAAAAAAAATTTTATTTTTAGGCAAAAAATATATTTTTTTCTATACATTAATTTATAACTGTGAAACTATTGCTTATGTAGCGAAACGTTATATAAACCGGCGATCGGCAGCTGGGCCATTTAGGGCCACTCGTTTCTCATGTATAGATCGTGTGTGCGCTGCTAGCAAGCTATCGCTGCGCTGGCCGCGAACCAGTTTGCACTTGTACGTTAACAGGTAAGCATGGTATGCGGATAAATGTTTTTTCAGTGCTCTGCTTTTGCACGCACACTACCACAAATATTTTGCGCGTGTGTTGGTTGCTCTGCCAGCGTTGCCGATCGCTTATATAAACAGATGAAAGTAATTGTAATTCTTGATTTTTCTAAATTTGTTTAAGCAAAATCCGGCTAGTGGTTTTTGAGTTATGTTAAACAAAGGAGCCTTATCAGAATTGAGTCGCGAATCAATCAGCTGAAAAATGTTGTACTGTGTAATGCAACAAATTGAGAGGTGGCACCTGGTGGCACTTGAAATTGATTAAAAATGTAAAAACAGATATGAGACTATCATGAACTTCATGTGAAAAATTTCAATTTTTCACATTTTGTTTTTGTTTTGCTTTGTAATTTTTGGGAACATTTTGTTCACATGAAGTTCACGATAAGGCTGATAGTATTAGTAGTGATTTCCAACTGTAGGAAAATATAGCTAAAGTTACAGTTCCAAATGTTTGGAGAAAAAAGGGATTTTTGTTATATTTTCGTAAGAATAAACAAACAAAAAAAACTTTAGTCTCTGCAGAGTTTATTTTTTCAATTTTAGTAGACTGAAATATCCTACTTTAAATCAGGGTGCGAAGAACGCTCAAAATAAACTCACTCAAACGAATTATCACTCTATAATTCTGAGCTATGCCATGCTCTCATGAACGCAAATACACAGTGACAACGAACGCAAATGAACGCACGTCAGCAGCGATCGATGGGTCTCTGCAGTGGCGATAAGCTCTTACATAAATTCATTTTAAAATGAGAGATCGTTTGAAAATTCATTTTTTGAAAATTCATTCTATGAGTTTATTTTATAATTTTTTGCGCTAGCGATCATTTTTTGAGTTTATCATTTTTTGATCGCTCTTTGAGTTATCATTTTATGCGTTCACAAGGGTTTGTTGTGAGGTTTAAGCAGCTAATGGCATTGTGAAGGCGCAATTTTTGGATGATGGCGTGCGTTTATTAGACCATAAATATGATGTATGTATGTATGTACATACATATTCATGCATGTGTGTACGTATATATGGATGTATGTACATAATTATATTATTTTAAAAAGCCTTAGCTCTCATAGCGATAGTTATGTATATGTACATATGTATGTAGGTATATCGAGTTTAAATTTTATTAAGTATGTATTTATTTAAACTAATTAAATTATTCAATTTATTTAAATTAATAGATAGGTATTTATAAAAATTTATATTTACATACTGATGTACCTACGTATATATTGATGTACATTTGTAGTCTATATGTATGAGTTAAGGGTTGTTAAATATTTTATTTAACATAGGTACCTACATACATATGTATGTATGTATTTAGTTCTTACTTGAAAACTAGAATACAACAATTGAGCGTTCAAAAAATAAGTTCGCATTTTATTTATTTGTACACATGTATGTATGCACATACATATGCGTGTATATAAAATGAATGTATGTATGTCTATTCAATGATGGAATGTAGGTATTGATATTTTCCAGGTTTTTTATACATTATTGCTCTTTTTTGTACCTACACAGTAAAAAAGGATAGTTTATTTCTAATATCATTTGGTACTTAATTTAATCATTCCTGGAATTAAATAATATTATATTATATATTATATTACCGTCACAGTATTTTTGGTTTAAAATCAAAACCAAAAAAAATATTAGAAAAAAAAACTAGAAAAAGGTATAACAAATTAATACAAACTGTTTCTGAAAGTGAAATAGGAAGAATAAATTAAACTCATTAAAATAAATGGCCCAAAAAGCCTTCTTCATGTCTGATGTAGAAACTAATACAGGAGATTGGTTAAATATCTTATCGTGAAAACTGCGGGATGTGGGACATACGCATATGAACATACACACATACGCATGTTTTAAAGTACAATCTAAATATGTAGGTACCTATGTATGTTAAATAAAATATTTATATAGACTACATATCGATGGCTATTTCAAAAATTGTTTGAAAAGCGTCTTATTTCAGAATTTTTTTCAATAACGTCCTATTTCAGAAAATTATTCAAAACGCCCTATTGCAGAGAAATACATACATATATACATATGTATGTGTCGAATGAACACAAATACATATGTATGTAAACACATGTATATATAAAATTTTTATTAGATTGAATAAATACATAATAAAATTGTTAAAATGCAACTTCAATATACATATGTACATATATATCGCTATAAGACCTAAGGCTTTTTAAAATATTATAAATATATACATACATATGTACATACATATGTATATACGTACACAAATGCATTCATATGTATGTACATACATGCATATATCATATTTATGATCTAATAAACGCACGCCATCATCCAAAAACTGCGCCTTCACAATGCCATTAGCTGCTTAAACCTCACAACAAACCCTTGTGAACGCATAAAATGATAACTCAAAGAGCGATCAAAAAATGATAACTCAAAAAATGATGGCTAGCGCAAAAAATTATAAATTCAAACTCAAAGAGTGAATTTACCAGAGAAATTGTACGATAATTCATTTTTGAGTGAATTTATGCATTGAGTTTAACGCCACCGCTATGAGCGATCCATTGCTGTTGTGCTTTAGTTCGCTCGCTATTTGAGTGTTTATACATTTTTCTTTGAATATTTGTTTGTGATATGAGTAGAATGTATTTTTGAGCGTTCATTAGTGAGTTTTTCCGTACCCTGCTTTAAATAAAAAATAAAATGAGAAACGTTAGCTCACATAACAATATAATATTCGTTTTGAAATTCTTAGGTTTAAATTAAGTTGGTTGAGTAAAACCTACAAGTACTGAGTTTGAGACGGCTATAAAAAAACTAGCGGTAATTGTACCATTTAGTCTAAAATTCCAAAATATCACTGCATATTGCATGAAGAGTATGTTGACAATTTGACTTTTCCACGAAATCCCCAGTGTGCGTCGGCTGATTCTTGTTCAAATATACCCTCAGCCAAAAACTTTTGATTGGGCAACGCTATCCTAAATTTTGACTTAAAGTAAGACGTCAATAATCCATATTATAATCAAAAATGACAAAGTCAAAGTGAAATGGAACTACCTGGTTTTCTTGTATCATGGTTATAAATTCGTTTCCATTTTATCTGGTTTTAAAGAGCATTTTAAATTTATAAAGCGTTTATGAATAATGTTTTTGCTCATTTCATTGACTGCTTATAAACCTTTGATATGTTTTTATGAATAAGGCTGTAAAATTTTGAATAACACTGCTCTACAGCCTAAAAATACTCTGAACGCCACTATCCTATCTATACGTAAAATCAGTCGCTGATTCCGAAAATCGGGTTCGTTCTTAATTCTGTGGGAAGGTTTTTGAGATATCGGCAATCTACCGTTATTTGGCCAATGGCCCCACTTAATCCAGTATGTCTCTTTAAAGCATTGCGTGACTTGGTTGTATTTACATGATCGACTATAACTTTTCCATTTTACCATGGATTTTCTTTCTTGATAGCTTATCTTTTTGTCAATTGAATGGGGCTTCACGTAAATGAGTAAAATTAAAGGTAAAAACGTTTGTTTTAAAGATCTTGCCTGACAAAGTCAATTTTTTCTTTAAATTTTCCAAAAAAAAATGAAAATTTTCAAATCGACTCATCTATATTTCAGAAACTATAAAACCTAGAGAAAAATGTAATAGGAGCCATGTGTAGGAAATTTAGTTTTTTTTTTCGTTAAATAGACATACTGAATTAAGCAAGCAAGTGGCCAAATAACGGTAGATTGCCGATATTTCAAAAACCTTCCCATAGAATTAAAAATGAACCCGATTTTCAGAATCAGTAACCGATTTTACATATAGATAGGATAGTTGCGTCCAAACTACAGACAACAAATTTCATTTTGTGATCCAATGTAATTAGGCATAGAAGTTTTTTATCATTTCATCCTTTTCATGAGGAAAAATTATTAACCAAAGACATGATTCTGAAGGAAATTTGTAAGACCTTTTTAAAATTTTGAAAATGGAATAATAATTATTCTACATCTCTGATTTTAATTACATAGAATTAATCAATTAAAATGTCTTGTTGGATCTGACTCGGTTAGGACTCGGGCCTTTGGTATGGCAGGCGACCACTACCAACTACATTATATCGGCATCAGACTATTTCATATATTCAAATTAAAATACCGTTATGTTTCCCATCTTTTTAGGTAAAGAAATCAAACAGGCCGCCCTGGAAGTTCTCGCAGAATACAACTGCACTTTGGATGGTGAAACTATTATTCTGACTAGTAACAATGAAAGGATGGTGGAGGCTTTTTCCGTAAATAATCGTATTTACTGTGTAAACCATCTTCTGGACAGCACAATTGCAAATGCGATAGAAAAAACGCCGGAGATACAAGAACTCTGTGAAGTTTCGCAAAAACTTTACAGCTTGCTAAACGAAGTTAGCCCTGTATACGAAGAAATCAATGAAAACGATATAACAGGCCGTTGGAATACTATTTATTATATGATTTCTTTACTCGTCAAAAAATGGTCTGAAGTAGTTGAAACGTGTAAGTCTCACGAGGATGGCTTAAAATTACTTAAGCGTGTCAACCTGAGTCAAATCTCTGCGTTAGCCAACGTTTTAGAACCCTTTGAAGGCTCGTTCAAAGATCTGAATGATGAAAAGAGTATAACGTTACATTTGGTCATTGTTCATATGCACCGCTTGAGAAAGTTGTGTGTTAAAAACGCAGATGATCTGAATATTATAAAAAAATTTAAAGTCAATCTGTTAGAATCCTTTGATATATGCACAATACAAAATTTGACATTACAACATAAAATTGCTCTATACCTATTTCCTCCCACCAACAAAATGATCTCATTCAGCGAAAGTGATAAAGACGCTGTTCGCACCGAATGTCGAAGGCTTATGAAAACTTTTGCTGATAAAAACACGCTCGAGGTAACGCCAGATGTTGCATATTCAACAATACAAATTGACGATAAAGATGCCCTAACGGAATATCTTATAGATTTCGGAGAAGCTGCAACAACATCGACGAAAGCAAAGAAAAATTCGGAGCTTTTCAGTGATTTTATAGAATCGACTGAAAATGTCAGTGGCACCGAAGAAATATTAACGAACGAAATGCGCATCTATGAAGATACAAACGTATCACTCCAGAACAACTTCAATCCGCTTGAATGGTGGCATATGCAAAGGGAGAAATTGCCTTTACTGTATAAAGTAAGTTGCAAATTATTGGCAGTGCCAGCAACCACTATGGCTGCGGAAAGGGTAATAAAGAAAGCTCGAGCACTTACATTCATGAATTACGGCTCTTCAAACTCCGCTTCGGATCTCGTTAATGAAATATTGTTCTTGCACTTTAATGTATTCTAAACAATAAAAAAAAAAACAAAATATATACATACATAGTATGTATACTAAGCCGAGGCGATTTACTAACGTATGTATGTATATCGTTCTATCGAAATTGGGATTCCTCTCATTTTTCTGAGTAAAAAACCATTCCACAACATTTATCTACAATTAAATTTGGTGTTGGACTTTTCTAAAATCAAAAATTGACAAAAATCGGCAAAAAAAAAACACTAGGTCAATATGCACATCAAATTGAATTAAAATTTTATTCTGAATCCAGATATGAATTAAAATCGGAAGAGAGTTTTCTAGACATAGCCTGATTTCCGCTTTTGTAGGCTGAATGCCTAAAATCACATATTTGCGCAATTAGGTTTTTGTTTTTGCTTTCAATGCAATGTTCGTGAACCACGCCACTAACGACGAACATGTGCTCGAGCGGTTCGTCAAAAATCCTGCCGCTTTGGTGCAGTGGGTAGAGTGCTCGCCTGATATGCCAGAGGTCTCGGGTTCAACCCCCATTTTTTCCAATTAGTAAAAATCCAATTATTGGGTTTTTTAAGAGCAGCGGTCACCTCTCGGCAGTGGGCGGCATACCAAAGAGCGCAAGGCCGTATCCAGGATTTCATTTTGGGGGGGATTAACTAAAAAAAAAACATTTCAAATTCAAATTACATACATATCTGCCCCGTTTGCTATGCTATGTGCATGAATAATTAGGTTTCGCTTATCACCCATATTTAATTGTTATTGCAAAATCCAATTAATTTCACCAAATTTATCTGTCAAATAAAATTTTCGTCAGCTGATTTTCAGTGCAACCAGCTACCCTGTCAAAGCTTCAGAGGGTAAAAAGTGTGAGTTTTTTACACCACTGAAGTGTACATTTTTAGGAAACGAAAACAGGGTAGCAAGTGAAAAACTTATGTAGTTTTTTTACACTAAATTACCACTAGATCCACTAGCCTAATAAAACCACTAAGAAAAGAAGACATATTCTATTTGACGTTTTACCTTCATTTTGCAAACGAAAACGGAAAATTGAAGAGTGAAACGAAATCACCATTAATTTCAATGGTAAAATTTTAAATTAAGCTCTTACCCAATTAAGTTAATTATAAGTTTATGACTTTGTTAAACAATTTCTTAGACATGCCAAAAGCAAAACCGCAGTTATCTATATCTTCTGGAAACAGGCGCCAAATTAGGTTCAGAAGAAACGGGACAGTCGCTGAACATGTAAATCGTTTAGAGAACTCACGGTTGCGTGGAATGCAGAGGAGACATGTGGCGATTCATACGAAATCAGCATTTAACTACAGACCGGATTTAAACTATATGGAACATTCTTCCCTTTTCATGGGTCGTATGAGTGAAATTTGCGTTTTTTTGTAGTCCCAAGGGCAAACATTCAGCTATATTGGGGTAGACCTTCGCAACGAGGTGTTTTCTCACGGTCAAATGTATGTCGCTCTGTCGCGAACTGGTTCACCACAAAACCAGAGTTTTCTTATACCTGGAAATGGCAACAAAACAGAGAATGTTGTGTTCACGGAAGTTTTTAATTAATGAACAAGATGTACCTTATTTTATGAACTAATTTGCCTACTAATGTACACAGAGCCAAATAATCCTCATAAAAATAAGAAGATTGTCTCTTTGAACAGCTTCGTGGCCCAAAAAGAGGACAGAAGTCAGAGACGAAGATATTTCCATAGAGATTTCTTCTTATTTTTGGGAGGTAAATCTTTTTAATTTTATTTAAAAGTATACCTTCTTACAATAAATAAAAAACTTTCTACTCAACTTTTTTTTACGCATTATTGTTGTCGACTGTGAACCGCTAACTCAGTTTACATATGTATGTATATAAGACTAACTTTATAATAAATTTAATTAGATAACCTAATAAAAATAAGAAGAACGCCCTCTTTATTAATTCAAGGAGATATCCACATATATATTCGAAGATTTCTTCATGATTTTATTAAAAAGACTATCCCATTAAAAGTAAGTAGGGATTCTTCTTAAAGAAAAACTATAGAGATATCTTCTTTCTTTTGTTCTATTTTATTAGGTGGTTTTCGCTCTGTATAGGTACCAAACGTTGTTTGAATTATTGTAATTTTGAGTTTTTTGTTGTTAATAAATGTATTGTTTATAACGTTGTTTAATTTTAAAGTGTTTGCATTTCATCTAAAGGAGGGTGGTATATTACATTCCTTGCAGAAAACAAGCACAAAATATGAATGTGTAACCCATTTTTACACTCTACTCAAAGCGAAACATCAGTATATTTAATTTTTGCGGCGCAACGAAGTAAGCCGGGTACTTGCTAGTACATACATAGATACAAATAATAATTGAGACCAACTTTTTACATGATTTCTATGCTTCTAAAAAATACAATTAAGCATATTTATATTATAAAAAAATTTAATCGCATTAATTTCGGGGGAGGATTGATCCCTGACATCCCCCCCCCCCCTAGATACGGCCTTGAAAGAGCGTATATGGATAAGAGGGTGCAGTCTGTTGAAACTTCACACTAGATGTCACAATTCGCGCGAGATGGGACCCGCGAAAAAATTTTACTCATTTGTCAGCTGACACGATCTACCTTATGGGCAAGCATGGGCACCACCACAAGCGAACAAGCAGAGAGCGTGAGCATGTAGTAGTGTGCTTAAATTTGAACAGTGAGGCAAAATTCAAAAAGTATAATTTCGATAAATATTTTTTTTCGTTTTTTTTTTGTTTTTTTTTTTTTTTTTATTTTTTTTTTGTTTTTTTGTTTTTATAATTATTCATTTCAATTCACTAACGTCGAATTGCAATTTCAATATAAAATATTGATGGGGTAAGTGGAAAAAAATTCAACAACTATTTACAGCGAAGGTTGAGTGTATAGCTATTTCACGAAAAACCATTTTCGATCATCAGCACTCTTTTCGGAAGTGGATGCACCGGGGATTGAACCCGAGTCCATTCCAACTTCAGCCGCAATGACCCAACGGATAAACACACTCGGCCATTGAGACTCTGTGCAAGCTGTTGGATTTTCCCCACTTTTGCCTTTTTCATTTTCAACATTAACATTAGTGTGTATATGCTTTTGCATATATTCTCCACAAACGTGCTGAATTTTTTGTTGTAGGCAGTTCGCAATGAACATTGTTGTTGGTATTTTATTTTATGTATATACCAAACAACGTTAACAATTTTACTTGAAAGAGTTTTTAGTGCTTAGCACGAAATTTTTATTTTAATTAAATTTTTAATTGTTGGGGTAAGTGGAAAAAAATTCAACAACTATTTACAGCGAAGGTTGAGTGTATAGCTATTTCACGAAAAACCATTTTCGATCATCAGCACTCTTTTCGGAAGTGGATGCACCGGGGATTGAACCCGAGTCCATTCCAACTTCAGCCGCAATGACCCAACGGATAAACACACTCGGCCATTGAGACTCTGTGCAAGCTGTTGGATTTTCCCCACTTTTGCCTTTTTCATTTTCAACATTAACGTTAGTGTGTATATGCTTTTGCATATATTCTCCACAAACGTGCTGAATTTTTTGTTGTAGGCAGTTCGCAATGAACATTGTTGTTGGTATTTTATTTTATGTATATACCAAACAACGTTAACAATTTTACTTGAAAGAGTTTTTAGTGCTTAGCACGAAATTTTTATTTTAATTCAATTTTTAATTGTTGGGGTAAGTGGAAAAAAATTCAACAACTATTTACAGCGAAGGTTGAGTGTATAGCTATTTCACGAAAAACCATTTTCGATCATCAGCACTCTTTTCGGAAGTGGATGCACCGGGGATTGAACCCGAGTCCATTCCAACTTCAGCCGCAATGACCCAACGGATAAACACACTCGGCCATTGAGACTCTGTGCAAGCTGTTGGATTTTCCCCACTTTTGCCTTTTTCATTTTCAACATTAACGTTAGTGTGTATATGCTTTTGCATATTTTCCACTTACCCCAACAATTAAAAATTGAATTAAAATAAAAATTTCGTGCTAAGCACTAAAAACTCTTTCAAGTAAAATATTGACACTTGCATAAACAAATTAAGAAATACATTTTCAAATAACATAAAAATGTTGAAAATTTGAATACAAAAATATGGAAAATTGCATTAACCCGGATCTGCCCAGAATTTTTTTTCTTTCTGATTTTAAAAATATTTTATAGGCTGACAATTATGAGTATAAGGATCATAGAAATACCGTCTATTTTTTCTGCTTCTTCCCTAAGTTGACTTATGAGGTGTGGCCATATGGTCACACTGGGCATGATATGGTACAAAATAATATAAACAGCGAAAATATGTATGAAAAGATATTACTATTCAGTGTTTATTATACTGTTATGAATGATTAACAGGAATTTTTCAAATTTTTTTTTCAAAAGTGGGGTTTTGGCACTATGGCCATATGGCATAGATTTCACTCAACGGAAATTAAAAATGTATAAGGTGAAATTAAGCCGTAGCGATTGCATGTTTTTTGATTAAAAAAAAGGCAGAGACCAGAGTATACTTTCCCGAAAGTCCAAATATTTCAATTCACTCTAGTTTTCGAGATATCCTCTCAACTTTTAAAGTGTGATTACTAGGGAACGGCTTTACCGATTTCAAAGATCTTTACACCATTAGAAAGGTATTGAAATTAGCTTTCAAAAAAATAAACTGTAATTTTTTTTGTTTTAGTACACTGAAAAAAAATGTTTTCCAAAATAAAATTTGAAACTGAAAAAACACTTCAAAGATCAACCGATTTTGAAAAATACAAATTTTGTTTAGAAAGGTCTATTTAATATATATAACATATCTGAAAACTAAAATGGCCTTTTTCTTTATTTTTTTTTTAATTTATTCAAGTAAATGCATCTCTTGGCTTTCTTATATTTTGATATCACGCGTAAACTAATCAACCGATTTCAAAAATTTTTATACCGTTAGAAAGGTATTAAAATCACCTTTTGAAAACATACACTGTAAAACTTCTATATTACATATTACACCTAAAAAAAATTTTTTTTCAATACCTTTCTAATGGTGTAAAGATCTTTGAAATCGGTAGTCATTCCCTGGTAATCACACTTTAAAAGTACCTATTATCGTAATTTTTCAATTATTTTCGGGTATTTTCGAATATTTCGATACCTTGCCACGCCCACAATATTTCGAAAATGCAATTTCTAAAAATGAGGTTGTGTTTGAGTAGGTAAGATGTACCTCTATGCAAAATTTCATCAAATTCTGAGGGGGTCGGGTTCAAAATGTTCGTTTTTTTCAGCCTTTGATATTCATCTTTGTGAATTTTGACTTGCTGAATCCATATCCTTAGTAGGCCTTGGCCTAACACCCTCAAAATTTTTACTAAACTTTAAAAAATACCAAAAAACGAGAAATCCCGCCATTTTTTGCTACAATTTTCTCCAAAATTTGCATCCAGAGCGAAAGAATGCTAAAAGAAGTATAGAAAACCTTTTTTGAGTGTCGGTGGGATGACACCTCTAATCTAACCCAGCGTGACCATACGGTCACACGTAGAAAAATATCATCAAATAACAGACAAAAAATTAAAATTATTTACTAATACCTATAAAACGAAAAATATACTTTATTATAACTCAAAACATATATTTACTTTTTACTTTCTAAAATATTTTTCTTAAAATAAAAGCGTACATACTTTTTATTCAAGCCCAAATACGTTGTTTTTGCCAGGTTTATTTCTAAGCACTTTTTAACAACCTTTCACACTAAAACCAAAACACTATGAAAAATTGACCAGTTGTTTGAACACACATACTTATATTTTAACGAAAAAAGTATATCTAAGTACAAACTGTCCGCTTACAATTATTTTTTTGAAATAAAACAACACATACACTCTTATTACGGTTGTCGTCGTCGACACTCACTCGACGCTGTCGGCGACGACTTATCAAAATCGGTATTACGTATGGTAAAGTCGATAACTTGTGACAACTATCGAAACATTTGGCATCAGCTAAGTCGACGTCGACGGTCACTCGTTGCCATTTTCGTCGACGCTGTGTTTAATGGTGACAAGAAGAAAATTTAGTATGTATGCATTTTTGTTTTTAAAATTTTATTACGGGAGTGTTAAAACTAGTAGAACTAACATCCGCTGAATATTTCCTGCTAGTTTCATTGAAAAATTCCCACTAGTTTAAAAATAAATTCGGTGAGCACACATACCGAAGCCGACCCAAAGGTTTTCAAGGGATACGATACCAACTAATTTTTTACAACATTGAGAAGCAATCAGCCTTATCGTGAACTTCATGTGAACAAAATGTTCCCAAAAATTACAAAGCAAAACAAAAACAAAATGTGAAAAATTGTTAGTGTTTTGCTTTATATTTTTCGAGGGAAATTTTTCACATGAAGTTCATGATAGGGCTGAATCACCATCACCCCGATTCTAACGCCCTTATTTTACAAAACGCAACGCGACGCAACGAGTCACCCAGAGTCACTTATTGTCGTGTTTGTATTTTGTATCTCTTTAGGTGACTGTGAGTGATTCGAAGTGAATGTGTTACGTTTTTTGGTGAGTATGTTACGTTTTTGATATTTTATAAAACGCAAAGTGGCGCAAACAGTCACTCTAACTGTCAAAATAATCACTTCCTTTTGTTTGAGTGATCGTTGCCCTTAAATAATTTCAAATAAATATATTAATATATATTTAAAAAAAAGCCTTCAATATGAGCCTTGTATCGGAACAAATGTAAGTAAAACTTCTATAAGTAATATATGTATATGTATATATATATGTATATGTATATATATATATAATCTTAGTAGTGTCCATCGAGTTAATATATATACAGGCTCATACTTTTTATTAGATTACTTTTTCTGGTATTCACTGTAAAATCCGGTATGGTAAAAAATCACCATCAATACAAGCAAGAACTTAGTCGGCTTAGCTTGTTGTTTCTGTTTAATTTGTATTAACTTTTATTTGCAACAGCTTTTCAGTCAGTCAAATTTTTAGTAGTGCCTGAACACGTGTATGAAAAGTTAAATTAAAATAGATTATTCGGCAGTAAAAACTGAAAATAACGGTGAGACTAATTTGTTTAACTGATATTCTATATCTAATGTTGAAAATTTTATTGTTCCTGGTCTAGTAATGTCGCGAAAGAAGAATTGCACACCTGAGCAGCGGGCCCTGATAAAAAAGTTGATTTCTGCAGGCAAAACTTATAAAGAGGTGCAAAATATTATAGGCTGCTCTCCGACAATGGTACGGAATGCCATCAAGTACCGCCCAGTTGGTAAAAAACGTGGAAGGAAGCTAATAATGTCGGCAAGAGAAGTTAAGTCTGTCGTCAGATACTCAAAGCAGTATCCATTTGCGGCTGCTACTGAGATAAAAGATACCTTAAATGTGACTGCAAGTATCGAAACTGTGCGCCGGCGTTTGCGCGAGCACGGTCTGGGAGCCCGCAGCCCAAGAAAAGTTCCGTTATTGACCCAAAGACACGTAGAAAAGAGACTTCGATTCGCCAAAGAGCATTTGAACTGGCCTCCGACCAAATGGCGTAATATTTTATGGTCGGACGAGTCAAAAATTGTAATGTATGGCGGAAAGGGATCGCGTTCCTATGTAAGACGTCCACCAAATACCGAATATTGTCCGAAATACACAACAAAAACGGTAAAGCATGGAGGTGCATGTATCATGGTGTGGGCAAGCTTTTCTTGGCTAGGCGTAGGGCCCATTTATTGGATTAAGGACACCATGACTGGTGCCTCATATGTTGAAATACTCAACGACATAATGTTGCCGTATGCCAGGGAGGAAATGCCGCTCATTTGGACGTTTCAGCAGGACAACGATCCAAAACATACAAGCAAAGTAGCTAGCAGATGGTTTAAGGAAAGCAAAATCAAAGTGATGGAATGGCCGCCACAATCCCCTGACATCAATCCCATTGAAAATTTGTGGGTTGATGTCAAGGAGTCAGTAGCCAAGAGTAAGCCTACGTCGAGGCCGCAACTATGGGAGGCTGTGAAGAGCGCTTGGGAGTCAATTTCGCTTGAAAGATGCCAAAAGCTGATTGACTCAATGCCACGTCGATGTGCTGCAATAATAAAGAACAAGGGCCATGCAACTAAATATTAAATTGAACAAAAGACAACATCTAATGTGAAAATAAAAAGAAAAGTACCACTTAATAAATAATTGTTTGAAAATTTACTTATAATTTGTCACACTACTAAATTTTTGACCGCTCAAATCTCTTGCAGTTTTTCTAAATATATTTAAATCTTTGTTGTTGTAAATGGAACCACGAAACATTTTTCTTATTTGTTTTGCTTAATGTTGGGGCTATGTGAGGAAAAAAGTTTAACTTTTTAAAAATTCTTTTACACGTATTTTTTAAATAGTTCCTCCTCTACGTATGCGCACTACTAAGATTTTGACCGCAACTGTATATATATATATTATATACTTATATATATACATATATGTATGTATATAAATTAAAAAAAATATGTTCAAATTTTCAGGAATAGAAAAACAACAACATGCCGCCAATTTGATATTCTTTCTCATGAAATGGAAATGAATGTCCAAATTGCAAGAGGTGCTCCAACTTTTGGCGGAAGTCGGGCGCAGTTCGATGCCAAATGGGATGATATTGCATTGAAGCTGTTTCCTGTTTGCTATTTCCGTGGAATGGAAGTAAGCGCATACATATTTCCTTTTCAAATTTCAAAATAAAAATTTTGCGCCTAAGAAGTAAACTCCAATAAATTCAAAAAGTACGTATGTATGTACATATGTACATACTTTTATGATGAACTTACTCTATCTCAGGAATATCAAGTAAACTTGAGGTTTCTCTTAGGACTCGTTTCGTTAGACGCATGCAGGTCGCATTGCCTTCCTCATCACTCTCGCTGGTGTCAGATAAAAATCCTCCGATTGAAAACATCTATGTACATATGTACACATGTAAATAGATAGCAGTTGTAAAAATTTTTAAAATATATGTACATATGTATGTATAATATGTGTACATACCATTTATCCACAATATACGTAGGTACTGCCCAAGTAGGTGCTTTGTAAATATGTATGTATATGTATATTGTTTGTTCAAACAAATCGCGTATGTACATATAAATGTACATATGTACATACGTATTATAAACAAATTCGGTTGTTATTATTAATCAAAAAACGCGTACTACACACAATATGCACAAATTCTATGTTTTAGTAAAACCAAAATAAAATTCAAACAAATGTTTTTTTATTTTTGTTGATTTGTCAGCTGCCAATTTTCCAGGGTTAACCACTCAATAAAACAGTTCAATTAAAAAAAAACACCAAAAATTACTAAGGAAATGAAGAAAACCAGAAAAGTGGTAAATAGGCTACGTAAAGCGTTTGACAATCGTCGTGACTACGCAACGGAGCGAACGAGAAAACGTAAAAGCTTATAAAATACCAACTTTTGGGTGAAGGTGAAAGTGAGTGAACGTGAGTGACTGCGACGCAACGAGTCACGGCGTTTTGTAAAATAAGGGCGTAAATATCCGCCAGGATCTCAACCCTTGTGGATTTTTTTGTTCACCAGGAAAATTTCCTCCTATTCTCTTTCACTAGCGAGAAGAAAAACTGGCGAACAGAATTTCGAACATGTGAGCGGATTTTCGAAGTCAGCTGTTTTGTTGCAAGGCAGATCTAGGAAGGTAGGCGCATAAGCGGATTCAGAAATTTCCGTCGCATTTTGTTATTGTATTTGGTAGTGTGGTGTCAAAATGATATTTCGCCTTGGTTAAAACCTGAATTCACTTGGGGCTGGCCCATTCCTATTGGGAATGTGATGTGAATTCGCTTTGATTTTTACATTATACTCTACCTTTGTAAATAATTTTGCCTATGCGCCTACCCGTGTCGGCTTCGATATTATGCGAATGCCGTATTTATTTTCCAACCACTAAGAATTTTTCAATAAAATTTTCTGGAAATGTTATGTGAATGTTAATTTTACAAATTTTAAAACCCCACTATGCAAAAATACTGTGGACTGCTCCAGAAATATAAATCCAGAAATGGAATTCCGCCGGCTGAGGGTAATTTTTTTGAAGCAAGGCCGAAGGCCGCCAACGCAAAATGTTTTTCTACTCAAAACAACTGTGGATCGGTCCGTAGATTTTACTCCAGAAAGAGAATTCTGTCGGCTGAGGGTTATTTTTTTTAAGCGCAGCCGAAGGCCGCCAACGCATTAGGGTGTACTACGCAAAAATAATTTATTATTAATAAACTAAACGTTTTCCCAAGATTTCGGTTGCATTTTAGTGATCCATATGACCCCCCTACCCTAAAATAAAAAAAATAAAAAATAAAAATTCAGGGGCCTGGCGCATATCGAAATTTCCCCACAAATTTTGCATTTTTGTTAAAAAATTGCAAATTTAACAAAATTAAGCGTGAATATACATGGTATTGCTTTTCGGAAGTAGCAGAGGTCTATAAGAGGAAGATTGCGCGATGGTACGAATCCGTTTGACGGAATTTTTATAGGAAATAAAAAAGTTTTTTGAGTATTGCATTGATTTTATTATTTATTTATTTATTTGTATTTATTGTAGTTCTTATCCTAGCACAACAATCAGGAAGATTATTTTACAGTGCTAGTCACGGTAATAAAATGAATTAGATCTACATACATATAAAAAACAAGTTTAAGAAAATTAAAGGGGAAAAAGGTAATATAAAATAAGAAATATAATATGTTAACAATGAATTAAATTAAATTAAATCAAACTGTTAGGAAAAAAATAATAAAAAAGATAAAAAATTAAAAAACTGAAATATAAATATGTTACAAATAAATTAATGCATTGAGGCTCATTCTCAATTGCTAAAAAAAATATAATATAAATATATAACTATGATTACTATTTATTTTAATTAAAATTTGATATACATGCAAATGTCCCTAATTCCGTGACAAAAATTGTCTCATGTCCCTAATTCCGTGAATAAATGTACCTAATTCCGGCCTTGTAACAAAATGCATAGAAATAATTTTTCAAATCAATATATTAAGTACATATTAGACTTAAATATTTTTATTATTTTTTATGAAATTGAAATTTGTGTTTATTAACAAAATAAATTTAAATAAAGAAAAAAATTATTAAAAATTTAAATTTTTTCTTTATAAAAATTCAGATACTTATTAAAAAAGGGCAAAATAATAATAAAATTAAATTTTATTAAAATTAATTTGCAGATTTATTAAATAATAGAATTAATAAACCTGCGTTCAAATATTTATTGGACATTTTAATATCACATACACAGCAGCCAAAGAAAATATTTGCAATCTCTCCTATAATAAAACTATGCGCATTCTTCCGTTTTTTTGCTTGAAGACGGATATCAAACGGGAGTTGGAAAAAATTCTGACGTTTGATTGGCTCAATCCACCTTCAGCAAAGTTCTAAAAGTTGCTGAAATTTTTGAAAATGAGTTGTATCCGATTTGGATTCATAAAGCTATGAACAGCGACGAAAAAGAAAATTTTCAAGCGCGGTTTTTAAAACTACGACATCTCTAGTGTCCTTGAATGTATTGATGGAACACATGTCCGTATCGCTCCATATCAAAACAAGCACCCTTACTACAGCCTACAAGCCGCGAAATATCCGGCTGCCCTTTCAATAAACTTACTAAAATATCTATTTGCTGTTTATACTTTCCGTCATAAAAATAAGCAAACCAGTACATAATTAATTCAATTATGTATTTCTTATTAACAAAAGTTATATTCACTCACATTTTGTTCAGCATTCACTTAAAATTGTCTTGTGAAAAATCTCACAAAATAATTGCATAAATTCTCGTTATTATTTTCATTCGTGATACCTACCTTTCTTCCTTATTCGCTTTTCATTTTTTCGAACATCATTTAGAATAGCCGGAAAGGGAGAAGCGAAAAAATGCACAAGGAATTTGTGTTTAGAATAAGGGAACAGGGAGAAGCGGAAAAATCCTTGTGGATTTTTCGTTTAGAATCGGGGTGCATAATTGAATGCCTTGGCACCTCCTTTAAGAAAGATTGAGGAGAATACTAATTTATTAAATATTTATGTACATACATATGTACTTCAACTAAAATTTTTTTTCTTTTATTTCTTAATTCCTCAAGCACTTCATTGCTATGTTCATCGCTAAAATTTGATGAATCATATCAAAATACATTTATAATAAAGAAATAAATTACCAAAATAGCACAGATTAAAAATACGGAAAACAAGTAAGGAAGCCTAAGTTCGAGTGGAATCGAACATTAGATACTCAGCTGTATGCTTTCATTGTTTGTTTGCGTTTGTTCGATATAGGGTGTATTTTATATGACACAAGTGCTGCATAAACAGGGCGCAGCCACGCCCATTTTCAAAATTTGTATCAATCATCCAAATAAGCATATAAATATTATTGTTAGTGCAAAATTGCATCCCTCTATGACTTTTAGTTACAAAAACTTCACGTTACAAATTCCAAAAGGGTGTTCCAGAAATATCTTTGTTAAAAAGTAGGCGTGGTCATAAACCGATTTCAATACATTTTTGCGTGTCTATTAACACATGTTATAAAAGTGTATAAACCAAGTTTCGTCATAATATCTCAGTTATTTGTCGAGTAATAGGCACGTAGATTCCTTTGTATAAAAAGAGGCGGTGCCACGCCCATTTTCCAAACTTTTTTATATTTTGTTTCCGGTCTATTGTAGAACTCATGTCACAAAATTTCAGTGATAGATCTTTATATTTGACAGAGAGATCGCTTAAAATGTTTTTATTAGGTCACTTTATAAAACCCATATATAAAAGTGGGCGTGGTCGTCAACCGATTTTGGAAATCTTTCGTCCACACATTTGGCTAAGTAAATATATCACGCGTACCAAATTTCATCGATATATCTTTAACGGTTTATGAGTTATGGCTTATAAAACTTTCAATATTTGCCCCTTAATAAGTGGGCGTGGCACCGCCCATTTTCCAAAATTTTTATATTTTTTGTTTTATGTCCCTAGTTGGTCTCCTGCCACAAAATTTCAGTGATAGATCTTTATATTTGACAGAGATATCGCTTAAAATGTTTTTATTAGGCCCCTTTATAGTTCCCATATATAAAAGTGGGCGTGGCCGTCAACCGATTTTGATAATTTTTCGCCAAAACATTTGTCTAAGTAAGCAAATTACGCAAAACAAATTTCATCGATATATCTTCAACGGTTTCTGAGTTATGACATATAAAACTTTCAATGTTTGCCCCTTAATAAGTGGGCGTGGCACCGCCCATTTTCCAAAATTTTTGTACTTTTTGTTTTATGTCCGTAGTTGGACTCCTGCCACAAAAATTCAGTGATAGATCTTTATATTTGACAGAGATATCGCTTAAAATGTTTTTATTAGGCCCCTTTATAGTTCCCATATATCAAAGTGGGCGTGGCCGTCAACCGATTTTGATAATTTTTCGCCAAAACATTTGTCTAGGTAAGCAAATTACGCATACCAAATTTCATCGATATTTCTTCAACGGTTTCTGAGTTATGACATATAAAACTTTCAATGTTTGACCCTTAATAAGTGGGCGTGGCACCGCCCATTTTCCAAAACTTAATCAAATTTCTTCATAACGGCCTGAGCTCAATACGTGGGTAAAATTTTATCACTCTAGCTATATTAGTGGCTGAGATACCAAATTTCCGATTTTTTCTATATAGGAAAAGTGGGCGTGGTCATGGTCCGATTTCGCCCATTTTCAATACCAACCGTCCCAGTCTCGATACCAACTTGCATTTCAAATTTCATCAAAATATCTCAATTTTTACGCGAGTTATCGTGCGTACGGACGGACGGACGGACGGACGGACGGACGGACGGACGGACGGACGGACGGACGGACGGACGGACATGGCTCAATCGATTTCTCTTTTCACCCTGATCATTTTGATATATATAAGTCCATATCTATCTCGATTATTTCATTATGTTACAATCCACCGTTATGAAATCAAAATTATAATACTCTGTGTACTAGTACAGCTGAGTATAAAAATTGCGCACAGATTGTAAATAAAATCAAACAGCTAGTGCAGAAATTATAGGTATGGTACCTACTATCGTCATTGGGTTTACCGATAAACAGTCGACGTCGCACACTGGGGATTTTGCGGAAAAAAGTCAAATTGTCAACATACTCTTCATGCAATATGCAGTGATATTTTGGAATTTAGACTAAATGGTACAACCAAATCAAAAAGAATTACTCCGATCTGACTGCTAGTTTTTTTTTATAGCCGTCTCAAACTCAGTACTTGTATGTTTTACCGAACCAACTTAATTTAAACCTAAGAATTTCAAAACGAATAATCTTTTATTATGTGAGCTAACGTTTTTCTTTTTATTTTTTATTTAAAGTAGGATATTTCAGTCTACTAAAATTGAAAAAATAAACTCTGCAGAGACTTAAGTTTTTTTTTTTTGTTTATTTTTATGAACATATAACAAAAATCCCTTTTTTCTCCAAACATTTGGACCTGTAATTTTAGCGCCACTTGCCTCCAGTTGGAAATCACTACTAATACATTGTTTCATATCTGTTTTTACATTTTTAATCAATTTCAAGTGCCCCCAGGTGCCCCTTTTCAATTTATTGTATTATACAGTACAACATTTTTCAGTTAATTGATTCGCGACTCAATTCTGATAAGGCTCTTTTGTTTAACATAACTCAAGAACCACTAGTCGGATTTTGTTTAAACAAATTTATAAAAATCAAGAATTACTAGTACTTTCATCTGTTTATATAACGCTTCGCTATATAGGCAACAGTTTCCCAGTTATAAATAAATGTATGGAGAAAAAAAAATATTTTTTGCCTAAAAATAATTTTTTTTTTTTTAATTCATAAAAAATCGAAAACGGTAAAAAAGTTCAAAGTCCTATTATTTTCACGTAAAGTCGCATAACCTATGAACAAAATGATACATAAATCAAGAAAATCGATGAACGCGTTTCGCTTTTATTCACAATTAAGTACAGGTATGGATTAAAAATTATTTTTATTTTTTACTATAGGTCCAAGGGAGGTACCCCTAGGGAGTGGCCGATTTCAATTATTTTTTGTACCGTCAATGCCCTTTATGAGGGTAATTGATATGCGAAGTTTCGTAAAGATATCTTACTTTTTTGAGCTGAAATTAAAATTTGTATTTAAATTTTTTTTTTTAATTTTTTACTATAGGTCCAAGAGAGGTACCCCTAGGGAGTGGCCGATTTCAATTATTTTTTGTACCGTCAATGCCCTTTATGAGGGTAACTGATATGCAAAGTTTCGTGAAGATATCTTACTTTTTTCGGCTGAAATTAAAATTTGTATTTAAATGTTTTTTTTTTAATTTTTTACTATAGGTCCAAGGGAGGTACCCCTAGGAGTTGACCGATTTCAACCATTTTTGGAAATTTTCTTAACTAGCTCATATATAACCTGTCTGCAAAATTTCAAAGCCCTACGACAACTCCTTCTATTTTTTTCCGCTGAATGTATGGAAGCTTCCCCACTGTGCGTCGTCTCAATACGCTTAGCTAATACCGATTTTGCATCGATGTGACGACGACGTCGAGACGACGTGATGTCGACTGAAAAGTGACGACGTCGACGACGACAACCGTAATAATGGTGATACTGCTTTCGTGACCATATGGTCACGCTGGGCAGATTCGGGTTAAAAATTAAAAACTACGAAAGATATTCATGCCTATTAAGGTATCCGACGGATGCCACTCCCGCGAATGTCATCCGATTCGCACTCCCCTCGCTTGTCAAATTTTACGCTATTACCATAACCGTCGGATTACTGCTTTATCGATTCACCCTGCGTATCGTGTCAAAAGCTTTTTAACATTATACTACATTTTCAGTTGTGATTTATTTGTAGTTGGAAAAAAAATAAAATTGAATAAATTGAAGAAAAATTTAACTTTTTTTGCAAATCTATTTGCGTTTTCACTAATTTAATTTGGTTACTTCTTTTAAGCACTCTTTGTTGTATTTGAGGACTTGAAGCAGCTCTCATTTATTGCGAAGTACTCGCTAAATTTTGTATTAATGCATTTGGTCTCGAATTATTAACGGATGGTTCGCAATCAACGCTTATGTTTTGATCATCGCGGTACAGAGCCTACCAAAATGTCTTTTCCAGTGAACATCCACACTTTGCCCTCCACCATTAACTTGCATTTGGAAGCGGTTATTTGTTAGCTTATTCTTAATACAAGATTTGGATTCAGACGAAGTGATTTTTATGGTGGTGCCAAAGCATTCAAATCCGTGCTTAATGTTAACCAAAACTCAGATACAACTTCTGGAGACTGCTTGCTCATGTTTTTTCCGATGTTTTCGTTAAGCTTCTTTCGCTCAACCAAAAAAGAAAACTATCCACGGTTTTCGGTACGAATTCTGTTTAAAAATAAAATTAACTCATATATTTTTACTTAAAATAAACGAATTTCATTGTAATTTAATGAAATTTACTACGCAATGAAAATGCAATTTTTTTAATTTCTTTGGAATCCGCACCAATTTTATGACGAATCGAAATCAAAACAAATTACAGCTACTGCGTTTCGATTACGGTTATAGGAATGCGGTGAATCCTCGAACTGCTTTATCAACACGTTTTTTATTCCCGGACTGCATTGCCGATCGGTTATGAGAATACCAAATTTTATCAAAACGATTCGCATTCCCTGCGAAAGGCATCCGCCGGTTACCGTAATAGGCATGATTTTACAATAATTATACAGCTCAATTCTTTAGAGCAAATCAAGCATTGTGCCCTTTTAGAGATATTTAAAATAAAAAACTAATCAAATTCCCAACCAATCGTAAACATTTTAAAAAATTTCGAACATCAGTCGCCCACTGATTTTACGGACAAAAAAAGGCATCAACCGGCTTCCATCTAGTGATGAGCGATATATCGCAAACGGTGATTTTTTCACTGTGAATAAAAAATCGCAAATCGCAATTGCGATCACTTTTCAAAATAGCAGTTCACTACTTATTGGGAACAAAAGCATTATAAATTTCTTTTTGGTTATACTTTTGAGCAGACCACATACGTATATAGAAATATAAGAAAAAAAATTATTGAATTTACAATTTATCTTTGAAAAATTTTTACAAACAGCGAAATTACTGCGGAATACGTTGTTATTGCTATCATTTTGTTAACATAAAATGAAGACAGGTTATATCGCTCAGAAAACGCAAAATTAATCTCTACCGGTAACTGATGATTTTATAGCAGTCCATGCAATCGCAATAGCAGTTTAAAATCGCAGTGATTTAAAAATAGCAATCACCGAAATCACAGATATCGAAAAATGGCAGTTTCTCTCATCTCTACTTCCATCACTGTTGAAGGCGAACTGAATCGTTTCCTCGCTGAAATAATTATGCTCTGCATTTGTGTACGTATACAACTTTTTTACGTTCTTTGCACAATTTACATTATTTGCCCATGCTTGCTTATGGGAATGCCATGTAAACGCAAACTCATTAAATTTCAATGTTTGCGAAAAACGGTACGTAGAAATCAAAATGGTTTTGATTTTTTCCGTGAAAACGTGTTAGCTGACTACTGTCTTTGAAGTCAGTGTTGCCGTCTGAGCCTTTTGTATCAATGCTATATTTTTATTTTGTAAATATAAAATTATGCTTAAAAAAAAACCAAAAATATGAAAAGAAAATTATTGATCGTGAATAGGTGAACTATGGTCAGTTGTTTACTTCTAGTTTTGTTAACAAATTTAAAAAAAATTTTTTTTTTTAGCATCCAATATATTTTGTCAACTGTATAAATAAAATACATCTAACAATTTTGTAGTTCGTTAAAAGTAATTAGTAATTAATAATGACTTAATAAACATGGTGGGCATGTATGGATTGCTCTCAGTAGTGCATCCATTTATTGTATTCCATCAATAAAGATCTGTAAAAGATTTTCTTTTGAGGCGTACCAAACTAGTTGGTCTTGCCGTCAGGGCTAGAGCGAGGGGGTTGGGGTGAGCTAGTAGTCTCGTTTTGTATGATGCAGCATACTTTCTGATTTCTTGAGCGATAGTAGGTATCTTTAGGTCACGATGTAGACGGTCGTTTGTGACGTAGTAGGGTGAATTTACAATCATTCTAAGGGTTTTCGATTGGAATCTTTGGAGAAATTCTATATTTGAGTTTGCTGCAGTTCCCCACAGCTTTATGCCATAGGTCCAAATGGGTTTTATGATGGCTGAGTAAAGCAGGAGTTTATTGTCGATTGATAGTTGGGAGTTTCGATTCATGAGCCAATAAAGATTTCTTAGTTTTATACCAAGAGCTTTTCGTTTGGTGAATATGTGGGTTCTCCATGTTAGTTTTCTGTCGAGGTGCATACCAAGGTACTTCGTTACGTCACTTTGCGGTATATCAATGCCATTGAGTTTTACGGGTGGGCAAGTGTTACGTCTAGTGGTAAACGTCACTTTGACAGATTTTGATTCATTTGACTTTATCCGCCAGTCTTTCAGCCAATGGGTAATTTTATTTAAACTTCTTTGAAGCTTGAGTGAGGCCACGTTAGGGTTGAGGTCTGCAGCCAGTACGGCAGTGTCATCGGCAAAAGTGCCGATAGTGACTCCTGCTATTGGGAGGTCATATGTGTAAAGTAGGTACAGTATTGGGTCCATTACACTACCTTGCGGGACGCCTGCTAAGCTCTCGTGAAGCTCAGACTGCTCTACTCCTTCTTTAACGAAAAAGTAACGATTTTTTTAGGGAGGGTATTTTTTATTTAATAGAGGAGGCCGTCGTGCCATACGCTATCCAAAGCTTGGGATATGTCTAGAAAAGCAGCTGTACAGTATTTTTTTTTGCTCAAAGGCAGAGTAGATTTTCTCGGTAAGTCTATGTACTTGTTCAATTGTTCTGTGCCCTCTTCTGAAGGCAAACTGGTGATTAGGTATAATGTTACGTTCTTCTATTTTGGGTAGTAGTCTTTTAAGGAAAAGAACTTCCAAGACTTTTGAAACAATGGGCAGCAGGCTAATGGGTCTGTAAGACGCAGCCGTATCAGGGGGCTTTCCTGGTTTCACAATCATCTGAGCGACTTTCCATTGAGGGGGTATGATTCCAGTTATTAGTATTGCATTAAACAGTTGGGTGAGAAATTGTATGCCTTCGTATGGTAAGTGTTTTAGTACATTGCCATTAATAATATCGTACCCAGGAGCTTTCTTTGCGTTGAGTTTCGCTATTACGGTTTGTACCTCCGATATTGAGAATCTTTTTATGGGAAGGTCCATTTGATAGGGATGGCTCAGAGTAGTTTCCACTTCTGTTGTTGTGTTCAGTGAGGGTTCAATATCATGTGGGGTGTATACTGATTTTAGGTGGCGTGCGAAAGTATTTGCTTTCTCTGCGTCACTTTTCGCCCATTCGTTATTTTCCATTCGTATAGGAGAATTCGAGAGAATCGGCCTTTTTAGCTTACTAGCCGCTTTCCAAAGGGAGTAATCAGTTGCAGCTTTTGCATCAATATTAATGAGGTATTGTTGAACTTGTCTGTTGTGTTCAATTTTGAGGATATTTTTGAGTTCTTTCGTGAGTACATTCAATTGTTTCTTGTCGTCGGGGTGACGGGTTTGTTGCCACTTTTTTCTTGCGAGTCGCTTTTCTTTGAGCTTAGCTTTGATATTGTGAGTAACGCTTGTCCTCTTTTGTCTGGTGAGAGCGGGAGTGGATTTCCACGCAGCTTGTTGTCTATATCATCAGCAGATTTCAGCACTAATTTCAAGTCAAGATTAGACGTGATGATGTGTCGGAAGTATTCCCAGTCCGTCTTCCGATTGTAAAGTCTGCATTGATCCGCCGTCGGTGTAAATTTTTTATCAATTGTTACCAGGATTGGAGAATGGTCGGAGGACAAATCAAAGCACGATTTGCAAGTTATATCTGAGGAAGTCATGCCTTTCACCACGCAGAAATCGATTAAGTCGAGTATTTTATTTTTATCTGTTGGCCAATAAGTGGGAGTTCCAGTAGAGAATGGAGTTAAATTGAGATTGCTAATAGCATTTATAGCTGTCTTCCTTTAGGGGTAATGAGAAGAGAGCCCCAGAATGTGTGTTTTGCATTGTAATCTCCGCCAACTAGAAATCAATTTCCGTGAGTTTTGAAGAAATTTTCATATTCTGCAGTGCTGATTGAGTGCATCGGCGGGCTATAGACAGCAGAGAGTGTAAGCTGGCCACTCGGGTCTTCAATGACAACATTTGTGGCTTGTATAGCATTTGTACGGAACGAATTCGTGCTGTAATGTTTAATACCTTTCCGCATCAAGATACCTGAGCCTCCATGAGCTTTGTTACTTGGGTGTTTTGTGTGGTAGAACTTGTAGTTGGGTACTTCAATGTAGCTTTTGTCAGTAAAGTGGGTCTCAGATATGAGGAATATATCTAAATCATGGGTCTGAAGTAAAGCTTTAACTTCAAGTAAGTGTTTGGATAGGCCATTGGCATTCCAAATAATAATTTTCAACGGGCTGAAGATGCACAGCTTTTAGTCGTGAAGGTGACGAGGAGGCTCATCATTGCTGTAATTTGTTGCATGACTTGTTTGAGTAAGTCTATCATTTCTCGCATTTCGTTAGTGTTTTGCGTTGGGGTGTGGGTTTCATTACTATTTGGAATAGCATTATTAGGGTTCGAGCGGGTGTTACGCCTTTCTTTGCTGATTGAGCATATGTGGCTGGGTATGGGTCAAATGGGGCAGCAAATCTATTTTCGTTTTCGTTTGATTGGCGGGTTCCAAGCCAATATTTGTCAAGCCTGTTTTTTGGGTCAGTGCCCTTACCTGGGCTTTCTCGTTGACTTTTGGAATTGTTAACGAATTTCCATTCGTCGGTTGGGGTGGCAGATGTTGAGTTTCCTGCCGGTTGGGGTTTCTGGGTTTGTTGATGTTGGGCATACAGCATTTTAAGTTGCCTTTCGAGGCCTTCAATTTGCTGCTGAACGCTGGGTACGTTAGCGCTAGGCAGGTGGGATGGGGTTAGTGTTTGGGTTGCTCCTAGGGATTTCGGAGTTTGTTGTTGCATTGGGGTTTGGGCTTGAAATTCGTTTTGTTGGGAGCCTCCTCCCTTAGGAGGAGTGCGCTTAATGGGTATTTTATATTATTTTTTACTCACTTTTTCTTTTTTGGCATTAATGAGGGTTAACTTTTGTATTTTAATGAAAATGGGTATTTTTTAATAAAAATTGGTAATTTTTTAATAAAAATGGTTAATTTTTTATGTGCGAGTCTGGCAGCTCTGGGTATTGTCTAAATTTGTATAGCCGTTGCCTACTTTCAGGCGCTGGGTAAATTAGCACGGTACGCAACCTGCTTACAATTTACGATCTTTGGCTGGTGTACTATTTTTGTTGCTATTTGTATTTGTATTATTTTTTTTTTTCCTCCCGCTATGTGGAGTCTCACTTATTTTTGCTTCAATTTCAATTAAATACTGCGAGCTAGTGATGAGCGATATATCGCAAGCGGTGATTTTTTCACTGTGAATAAAAAATCGCAAATCGCAATTGCGATCACTTTTTCAAAGTAGCAGTTCACTACTTATTGGGAACAGTGATGCCACTAACATATTTTTCCTCGTACCAAAAAACGTACCAAATTGCTTTTGAGAGTACCAAACAGATTTTTTCGTGGTAACAGTCGTAGTAGACAAATGGTTTTTTTCATTTATTATTTTTTAATGCAAAATTAACTTCAATATATCACACCCTAAATCATAAATTGACACAATTCAAAATTAAAAAAATTTCAGGAGCCAAAAAACTTTTTTTCTTTACAACCAATTATGTTGATAAGGCTAAGTATAATTGCTATTTTCAGGCAAAAGGGACACCGATTGAAACGTTTTTTTAGGCAACCGCTAGAGATATGTTCTGTGTACCGGTTTATGATAAAAACCGATTTCAAAAAATTTTGAGTTGTGTCACTTAATGAGTTAAGGTGCGATATTAACGTTAACAAAAAGAGAAAAGGGTATTTAAAAAACTAAAGAAAACAAACGAAAAATTATAGCGCTTTAAACTAAATTAACTTTTTATATTTCCATCACTATATTTCCATTTAAAATTTGCTTGATACTTGTATATTTATTAAGTAGTGATCAGGGCTCACTAACAACGGCTGTAGCATGCCATCAGCTGATTTTTTTTCCTCGCTAGGAGCAAGTGCCACAGCACACAAAGCTCAAACTGAGTTACCTTATTCCCTCCATATAATTTTTTTGCTAATTTTGACAACTACTTGCCAAAAAGCTCTAACAAAGTACACGGTGTTGGTGGCATAATGATACGACCGGTGTAGTTGGGTCATGCTAGTGATCAAGAATTTCTACGTCTCTGGGATACCTATCGTGTGTTGGCGATGTAATTAATCAACATAATTTCTGTTCTTCTAGTGGAAGAACAAAAATAATATATAGAGAAATAAAAAATAGATGGAAATAAATAAACATTGTTTCCCAAATCGTTGCTTTTAAGGAAAAAGTACCAAAATCAAAAGCTATGTACCAACGTACCAAATCATTTTCAAAGTACCAGTTTTGGTACGAAAGTACCAAAAGTGGCAACGCTGATTGGGAACTGCTATCGATGTACCAAGTAAGCAGTTCACCTATGTGAATCATAATCGCAAAAGCATTATAAATTTCTTTTTGTTTATACTTTTGAGCAGACCACATACGTATATAGAAATATAAGAAAAAAAAATTATTGAATTTACAATTTATCTTTGAAAAATGTTTACAAACAGCGAAATTACTGCGGAATACGTTGTTATTGCTATCATTTTGTTAACATAAAATGAAGACAGGTTATATCGCTCAGAAAACGCAAAATTAATCTCTACCGGTAACTGATGACTTTATAGCAGTCCATGCAATCGCAATAGCAGTTTAAAATCGCAGTGATTTAAAAATAGCAATCACCGAAATCACAGATATCGAAAAATCGCAGTTTCTCTCATCTCTACTGCGAGCACTTAATTATTTTCGACCACTTTTCACTCCCGAGGTGGAAGGCACTTAAAGAACGCCTAAGGCGATTTATTTTGATTTTTTTAACTACCGATATTGACTGAAATGGCCGTTAGCCGAACGAGCTTAAAAAAGACCCTTGGCTAAAAAAAAACAATGTAATGGAATAATAAAAGTTTGCTAACGAAAGTGAAATGACAAAATGGCAACATTGTATCCATGTAAACAAACAAAATAAACAAACTGTTTGCAGCGTTTCTATGGGTTTGAATTTTGCTTGAATTCTCTACGAATGGAACACAGAAACGTACGTTGGTGAGTGTTTCCAACTTTAGTTTAGAAAACTTTCTAACGGAAAGAAGGTTTCCAGTAAGGCAAAAAAGTTATACCACTGAAAGCTATCCCATCTTCGCCGGAGTTCCACAAAGTAGTGTTTTGGGACCCATTCTATATTTAAAATTCACAAGTGACTTGCCCACTAATGAAAATCTCGTTACTCCAACATTTGCGGATGACACAGCAATACTCAGTGTGCACTCGAATCCCTCATTGTCTGCCAGTCGGTTGCAAAGCCATCTAAGAATTGTAGAACAATGGCTTTCAGACTGGAGAATTAAAGTTAATGAATTTATGTAAGTGTGTATTTACAAGCAACTTCTACTCATAAAAAAGATACTTGCCCCACAGTCTCAATTAATGGCAAAATACTACACCAAAAAGATTACGTCACCTACCTTGATGTAACCTTAGACAGAGGGCTTACATGGAAATATATTGATAATAAGATAATGCAAGCAAAGCTGAAAATAAGCAACTTGCAGTGGATCATTGGTACGCAGACATCGACATTGTTCAGCGAATAAAGATCCAGCGGCTCCGCTGGGCAGGTCATGTCTTGAGAATGGAGGAAGGTGCTCCGGCCAAGAAAGTATTTCTGTCGAAACCCGCTGAGCGCAGAAGAAAGGGGAGACCTCCACTGCGTTGGGAAGATCAGGTGGACAGTGATGCTGGCTCCCTAGGTATTCCCAAATAGCGCCACGCTGCACGAAATGGAAATAGCTGGCGCGCTATGTTGGATCAGTGGTGCCACATTAAGGAAAATTTCCCTTTTTGAGGGATATTTCACTGCAAAATTTTTAAAGAGGGAAAAAAGGGACATTTTGTTGTCGTCCATATAAAAAAGGGATTTTTTGGTTGCAGAACTGTTTACATACCTACATATGTATAATTTATAGTATAACTTAAAATAATGAAAAACTCCCATTCAGTGTACGAATACACACGCTTTCGCGTTAACTTATGCAATGCAAAAAGGAGTCGGTTACATACACACATGCGTACAAGTAAACATACAGCGAACTACACTGCGTATACGTAACTTATTTACATAAATACATACATGCAGGTGACACTAATAAAAGCGTGTTAATAATCGCCACTCTTAGGTAATTTATTTTTCATTATGCACATTGGTACTGTATTGTTAATAATCGAAAGAATTTTGGAGAATTGGGAGCCACTTAAAAGCTATTTTCGCCTGACCTCATTTAAAGATAAGCGTAAAAAGGCAGAAACGATTTATGAAGAATTGGAAAGAATTCAAAACAAGGGTTATTTTAGATTTTTGAAGTACGTTCTTAAGTTTTTCAATGAATTTAACGCATTGTTCCAAAACCGAAATGTACTTATACACCGACTATGGCAAGAAGCTAAGACACTTGTGTTAAAAATTGCAAGAAATTTCTTAAAATCCGACTTTTTTACAATTCCGTGTGAATTACAGCTAAAAGTTTTGGAACTTCCAACTCCGTAGTTACTTGATGTGCATAACGTTTACGTTGGTTATGAATGCGAAGATATTTTGTCAAATTTAAATTTGGAGGAAAAAAAAGTGAGTGCGCTTTTATGAAGCTTCTACTTTTCTGATAATATCACGTTTTTCATTTGACGGTGTTTTCGAAGAATTGCAGTTTTTAGATCCCGATATTGTTCTTGATTTCTCTAAAAGCAATCGTGTATCACTTCTTGCTCCAACTAAAAAATTAAATCTTAATCCTGATCCCACAGAATCGGAATACAAAAGTATTTGTATAGTCTTAACCGAAACACAAAAAGACGATTTAAAAAAATTACCTATTGATGTAATGTGGAGTAAAATAATAAACTTTAAAAACTACTAGTATCGCCGGTGGTCGAAATTCGAGCATGCAATTTATTTTTTCAACTTTGTATTGGTACAAAAATTATTCCTTTTCGCAGAGATAAGCAACACTTTCCAAATTCCAGTTGTACCGCAACACTGATTTGCCCTTTTGATCACGGTCCGACGCGAAATCATGGTCAAAATCAAGGCAGATCTAGGAAGGTAGTGAGCGCTTTTAAATTAAAGCGACTCTTCAACTGTGTTTACGATATTTGTAAACACGTTTACGATATCTATTTATCTTAACTAAAAATTTTATTTATTAATTATAAAGAAATTAAATAATTTATAGAAAAAAATATATGCCTATGCACTGCTCCTTACTCATACGAACACATCCATATCAATTTTATGTAGATATGAGTATGTTAAATGTACTAAACAGCCTGGCAATTGTTTGTATGGAAAAAATGTTAGCCTATTAATATATAGATAGTGGGCACATTTGCCAACGAAGCAAAAACGAAGTAAATCAAAAATGGTACAAAACTAAAAACTTGATTTATTAATTATAAAGAAATTAAATAATTTATAGAAAAAATATATGCCTATGCACTGCTCCTGACTCATACGAACACATCCATATCAATTTTATGTGGATATGAGTATGTTAAATGTGCTAAACAGCCTGGCAATTGTTTGTATGGGAAAAATGTTTGCCTATTAATATATAGGGTCAATTCCATTGTGACGGGTGTGACCATGATACTCATAATTTTCGCTATAATTTTGAAATGGAAAGCTTGCATTTCAAAAAAAGGCCGTTATTCCCAGCAATGGGAAAGTTAAAAACGGTGGATAGCAGATATATACTTGAAGGACACCATTTCCGACCAGAGTGCCCATTAGAAAGCTGGGACGGGTGTGACCTTATATATTTGAGCTTTCAAAAAATCCCACTTTGCATATAAATTTTGTAAAACTTTTCACAGAACGCATATAAAAAATTTAGTCCAGCACGTTGTTCAAAGTCTTTTTGATTGTTTCTTGCGAAAACCCTGTTTAAAAAATTGGAAGGGTGTGACCTCTCTATGTGACGGGTGTGACCCAGTACCAAAATTCAAAATTTTTGATGAACTAAAAGTTTTTATTGACTTCATTTATAACTCGTAATATGAAAAAAAGTAACATAACATTGTTTGCTCGCTATCATAAAACTCACATTATTCCAAAGGTGTATGTTTTAGGAAAATTTGTTTAAATTCAGATAAATATGAATCGCAAGCATACACAGAGACCGCATCTGCTCTTTTAAAGTTGTGCATTTTTTGAATATTCTTTATTAATTTTACGTTTTCCCACCTAGCGTTCAAGAAATTACTGTCGCGCTCAACATCGTCTTTTGATGCGTAAAAAACGTCGATCTTATTAAGTTTCTTTGTTTCAACTAGATATTGGAAACAGTCAACGGGTGTTTTCATAAAATATTCTCTAGCCTTAATGCCCGTACTTAAGGTTCTTTTTGCAGCTGCAGCTATTCCATCTACAGCGCCTTTACCATGGCCTGTAGCGAAAAAATTCCAAGTCATTTCTAATCCAAAATCCTTAGGGGCCTGGCAAATGTTAAAAATATTGTATCGATTTTTAAACTGAGATGCGCAGTTTTATCTGTTATCATTTTTTTTAGCATCACTCCTTCTTTTATCTCTTATTTTCTCCTTAGCTAGATGCAATTCATATTTTTCTTTGTTTTCTTTAAGCTTCTTCCTCTGTTCGCGCTTTCTGTTTTTCGAATCTATTAAAAAATATATGTATACTTCGCGTTGGTGTGACGGGTGTGACCAAATATTTTTTAGAACTGAATACTAAATTACTGCGACAAATTTTAAGAAAATTTCACTAAGTATTTATCGCGACTACTTTGTTATTATTGGAGAGTGTCAGGTGGTTAAAATGTAAAGTACCAATATAATTAAACTTTTTCAAATTTTTTCTGTGACGGGTGTGACCGAAAATTTAAGTATATTAAACACGCCATAAAATTGTTACTATAAAACGTATAATATCGAAACTTCACAGAAATGTAAAACAATGACCTGGTCTCTTCAGAGGTAACGGTTTTTATTAATATTGAGAATGGAAGAGTATAAAAATGTTAAATAAAGAGACACCTTGCAGAGAATGTGAACTGAATATTCAGTATAGACAAAGTTCAAAGTGTTGCCGAACTTATAAAAATTTACGTGAATCCAATTTTTTTTATTCAGCCATAATAATCATCCTCTTGTGCATATTAACAAATTTAATTTAATTAAAAATAAGTGATTTCTAATTTTGCTGGATAGGGCCGTTTTAGGTGGAATTGACCATAGGTAATGACAATTTTTTGTTTCATAACCTTAAGCAAGTGGTTGAAATTGTACTCACGTTACCCCATTCAAACGCTGAATCAGAAAGAATATTTTCAATTTTAACGGATGTTAAATGTAAAAAGCGAAACAAACTATCTAGTGATATGTTAAATGGTATAAGTAAAGTAAGAGTTGCCTTTCAATCCAAAAATATCAACTGCTTCAACTTTAAAATCAACAAAAATCATATCCACTTGCACAATGAAAATAATTTGTACAACTGATACTTTATCTATTAAAAAAACTGTATTGGCCTGTTATATATTATTATATTACTGAAATAAATGCTTTTAATTCGGTGGGAATTTTGTGGGATTTTTTTAATTTAAAATGTGGGAAATTAGGGATTTTTTTGCAATTTTTGTGGGAATTTTAGCGGAGATTATCTGGCATCACTGTGTTGGATTCGGCCAAAATCGTCTAGACGGTTACGTGCCAATTAAGTAAGTAAGTAATGGATCATTGGTCCAAAATCTAATTAAGCCCAGGTAACAAAATATTTTTATTTAATATGGTGATAAAACCATCCTGGATATATGCAATACAACTTTGGGGTTAAGCATCCGGGGGCGAGAAACCAGCGGACCAAGGGTCTTTTTCAGCACCGCCTGTCCTGGGTCCAGCGTGCGGGGTTGGATCAGCCGGAGGGGACACGTTGTTAAGACTGACCAAGATTGGCACCTAGAGGGGTAGGCTTCTCTGGGCTAAGCCAATAGAGAATCACCGCAACACCGGACTTACGCATTTTGGGTTTTTTTTACCAAATGAATTTTTTATTATACCTGACTTTCAATTAATGTCAGATTTACATACATTAATAGATTGGACATGTTCATATAGCCATATGTTTTTTTTTTTTTTTGATATCACCTGATGGAGCTCTGTTGTAGAATTTGAGACTCTTATCTAGGGGTAAGTCGTGCCCCACGTAGTTAACAGTTGAGTATTCTCGCGACAAGGTTGCAGGCAAATCATTTTTCCTGTTAGCTCCCTCGTCAGGTCTTCGAAGTGAAGCAGGCCTGTTATGGTTTGCTATCGATATCAATGCTGACATCGATCATAAACGGGTTAATTTCGGTTGTTCAATTATGTCTGTGTGGCAGCACTACTATTTCAGTAGCTTTTTCCAAGGTTTATCCAAATAGAGGTTATATTACTTCCGTTTTCATGTGTTTCTTGTTTCTTTATATATGTCAAATCACATAGAAAAATTTTTTCCAATCCATTTTGTTTGACATTCTACAAGAACCTTCTTCGCCATGATTGGCGGAATACCGTTTAGTATACATACACAATTCCAATCAGCTTATCTACTGCGATATACTTCTTTAGATAATTCTTGGCTTTTTCTAGTAGTTTTCCAATAACTTCCAATTGATAACTGTGTAACCTAATACAAACGCACGCCGTCAATTTACTGTCAAAAATTTCTCATGCCCATACAACTTGTATGGGAGTAAGAGCGCTTTCACATTACTCGGTGCGGTATCGGATCTCTATTAGATTTCACCAGTGTGTTGTGGCATTTCAAAACATACTTTTAAGCCAAAGTTTGTGTTAAAAAAAGCGAAATTTCTTCCTTCGAATCGTCCTATCGCTTTTTAAATTGACCTACGAATCGCTGCGATATATTTCGTTTCACTACTGCCATATCATCATTCGTTAGCGCCTTAATAATATAATACAATGGCGCTATTATAACTCTGACGAATTTTATGGCCGAGCTTCTCTCCCAATTCGAGTTGTGCCCCTTTTTGTTTTTTCCTACTAATTGGGTGGACCTACAGTTTTATGCCGGCTCCGAACGGCGAATGCATTTTTTGTGAGAAGCTTTTTCATGGCAGAAATACACTCGGAGGGTATGCCGCCCACTGCCGAGAGGTGACCGCTGCTCTTAAAAAACCCAATAATTGGAAAAACTGTTTTGGTATTTGGCTCGACCTCTGGCATAGCAGGCGAGCACTCTACCCACTGCACCACAGTGGCACTTGCTAGATGTCAAATCGCCACGATGTCTAATAAAACTTTTTGATGCACTTATTTGATACAATGTCTTGCATCTTTTACACACCAAAAACAAAACTTGATATTATCAAATTTGAACGACTGAGACTAGGCCATACAAAACTAACGCACCAACATTACCTAATCCAATCACCTTATACTAATTGCTTTTTTGTGACTCAATTTCAATAGACATAATACACTTTTTAAATGAGTGTCCGAAGTTCACTCATTTCAGAAACTTAATTTTTAATAATATTCAACCAACATCACTTCTTTCCAGTACAACAAATGAAGAAAATGTTAATAAGATATGCTCTTTTTTAAAACGAACTAAATTATATCACCTCATCTAATGTTAATACAACAAAATATTAATATAATATACATGTAAATATGAATTGTTAACATAAGAAATATATAAACAAATGTACATTTACTTTAAAGTTTAAGTATCTATATAAAATGAGCGGAAGGCCTTCGTTGCTATTGCTCTTATTATCTACCTTGTAATTTATAATTATAAATTTAGTTGTTGAATAATAATAATAATAATAATAATAATAATAATAATAATAATAATAATAATAATAATAATAATAATAATAATAATAATAATAATAATAATAATAATAATAATAATAATAATAATAATAATAATAATAATAATAATAATAATAATAATAATAATAATAATAATAATAATAATAATAATAATAATAATAATAATAATAATAATAATAATAATAATAATAATAATAATAATAATAATAATAATAATAATAATAATAATAATAATAATAATAATAATAATAATAATAATAATAATAATAATAATAATAATAATAATAATAATAATAATAATAATAATAATAATAATAATAATAATAATAATAATAATAATAATAATAATAATAATAATAATAATAATAATAATAATAATAATAATAATAATAATAATAATAATAATAATAATAATAATAATAATAATAATAATAATAATAATAATAATAATAATAATAATAATAATAATAATAATAATAATAATAATAATAATAATAATAATAATAATAATAATAATAATAATAATAATAATAATAATAATAATAATAATAATAATAATAATAATAATAATAATAATAATAATAATAATAATAATAATAATAATAATAATAATAATAATAATAATAATAATAATAATAATAATAATAATAATAATAATAATAATAATAATAATAATAATAATAATAATAATAATAATAATAATAATAATAATAATAATAATAATAATAATAATAATAATAATAATAATAATAATAATAATAATAATAATAATAATAATAATAATAATAATAATAATAATAATAATAATAATAATAATAATAATAATAATAATAATAATAATAATAATAATAATAATAATAATAATAATAATAATAATAATAATAATAATAATAATAATAATAATAATAATAATAATAATAATAATAATAATAATAATAATAATAATAATAATAATAATAATAATAATAATAATAATAATAATAATAATAATAATAATAATAATAATAATAATAATAATAATAATAATAATAATAATAATAATAATAATAATAATAATAATAATAATAATAATAATAATAATAATAATAATAATAATAATAATAATAATAATAATAATAATAATAATAATAATAATAATAATAATAATAATAATAATAATAATAATAATAATAATAATAATAATAATAATAATAATAATAATAATAATAATAATAATAATAATAATAATAATAATAATAATAATAATAATAATAATAATAATAATAATAATAATAATAATAATAATAATAATAATAATAATAATAATAATAATAATAATAATAATAATAATAATAATAATAATAATAATAATAATAATAATAATAATAATAATAATAATAATAATAATAATAATAATAATAATAATAATAATAATAATAATAATAATAATAATAATAATAATAATAATAATAATAATAATAATAATAATAATAATAATAATAATAATAATAATAATAATAATAATAATAATAATAATAATAATAATAATAATAATAATAATAATAATAATAATAATAATAATAATAATAATAATAATAATAATAATAATAATAATAATAATAATAATAATAATAATAATAATAATAATAATAATAATAATAATAATAATAATAATAATAATAATAATAATAATAATAATAATAATAATAATAATAATAATAATAATAATAATAATAATAATAATAATAATAATAATAATAATAATAATAATAATAATAATAATAATAATAATAATAATAATAATAATAATAATAATAATAATAATAATAATAATAATAATAATAATAATAATAATAATAATAATAATAATAATAATAATAATAATAATAATAATAATAATAATAATAATAATAATAATAATAATAATAATAATAATAATAATAATAATAATAATAATAATAATAATAATAATAATAATAATAATAATAATAATAATAATAATAATAATAATAATAATAATAATAATAATAATAATAATAATAATAATAATAATAATAATAATAATAATAATAATAATAATAATAATAATAATAATAATAATAATAATAATAATAATAATAATAATAATAATAATAATAATAATAATAATAATAATAATAATAATAATAATAATAATAATAATAATAATAATAATAATAATAATAATAATAATAATAATAATAATAATAATAATAATAATAATAATAATAATAATAATAATAATAATAATAATAATAATAATAATAATAATAATAATAATAATAATAATAATAATAATAATAATAATAATAATAATAATAATAATAATAATAATAATAATAATAATAATAATAATAATAATAATAATAATAATAATAATAATAATAATAATAATAATAATAATAATAATAATAATAATAATAATAATAATAATAATAATAATAATAATAATAATAATAATAATAATAATAATAATAATAATAATAATAATAATAATAATAATAATAATAATAATAATAATAATAATAATAATAATAATAATAATAATAATAATAATAATAATAATAATAATAATAATAATAATAATAATAATAATAATAATAATAATAATAATAATAATAATAATAATAATAATAATAATAATAATAATAATAATAATAATAATAATAATAATAATAATAATAATAATAATAATAATAATAATAATAATAATAATAATAATAATAATAATAATAATAATAATAATAATAATAATAATAATAATAATAATAATAATAATAATAATAATAATAATAATAATAATAATAATAATAATAATAATAATAATAATAATAATAATAATAATAATAATAATAATAATAATAATAATAATAATAATAATAATAATAATAATAATAATAATAATAATAATAATAATAATAATAATAATAATAATAATAATAATAATAATAATAATAATAATAATAATAATAATAATAATAATAATAATAATAATAATAATAATAATAATAATAATAATAATAATAATAATAATAATAATAATAATAATAATAATAATAATAATAATAATAATAATAATAATAATAATAATAATAATAATAATAATAATAATAATAATAATAATAATAATAATAATAATAATAATAATAATAATAATAATAATAATAATAATAATAATAATAATAATAATAATAATAATAATAATAATAATAATAATAATAATAATAATAATAATAATAATAATAATAATAATAATAATAATAATAATAATAATAATAATAATAATAATAATAATAATAATAATAATAATAATAATAATAATAATAATAATAATAATAATAATAATAATAATAATAATAATAATAATAATAATAATAATAATAATAATAATAATAATAATAATAATAATAATAATAATAATAATAATAATAATAATAATAATAATAATAATAATAATAATAATAATAATAATAATAATAATAATAATAATAATAATAATAATAATAATAATAATAATAATAATAATAATAATAATAATAATAATAATAATAATAATAATAATAATAATAATAATAATAATAATAATAATAATAATAATAATAATAATAATAATAATAATAATAATAATAATAATAATAATAATAATAATAATAATAATAATAATAATAATAATAATAATAATAATAATAATAATAATAATAATAATAATAATAATAATAATAATAATAATAATAATAATAATAATAATAATAATAATAATAATAATAATAATAATAATAATAATAATAATAATAATAATAATAATAATAATAATAATAATAATAATAATAATAATAATAATAATAATAATAATAATAATAATAATAATAATAATAATAATAATAATAATAATAATAATAATAATAATAATAATAATAATAATAATAATAATAATAATAATAATAATAATAATAATAATAATAATAATAATAATAATAATAATAATAATAATAATAATAATAATAATAATAATAATAATAATAATAATAATAATAATAATAATAATAATAATAATAATAATAATAATAATAATAATAATAATAATAATAATAATAATAATAATAATAATAATAATAATAATAATAATAATAATAATAATAATAATAATAATAATAATAATAATAATAATAATAATAATAATAATAATAATAATAATAATAATAATAATAATAATAATAATAATAATAATAATAATAATAATAATAATAATAATAATAATAATAATAATAATAATAATAATAATAATAATAATAATAATAATAATAATAATAATAATAATAATAATAATAATAATAATAATAATAATAATAATAATAATAATAATAATAATAATAATAATAATAATAATAATAATAATAATAATAATAATAATAATAATAATAATAATAATAATAATAATAATAATAATAATAATAATAATAATAATAATAATAATAATAATAATAATAATAATAATAATAATAATAATAATAATAATAATAATAATAATAATAATAATAATAATAATAATAATAATAATAATAATAATAATAATAATAATAATAATAATAATAATAATAATAATAATAATAATAATAATAATAATAATAATAATAATAATAATAATAATAATAATAATAATAATAATAATAATAATAATAATAATAATAATAATAATAATAATAATAATAATAATAATAATAATAATAATAATAATAATAATAATAATAATAATAATAATAATAATAATAATAATAATAATAATAATAATAATAATAATAATAATAATAATAATAATAATAATAATAATAATAATAATAATAATAATAATAATAATAATAATAATAATAATAATAATAATAATAATAATAATAATAATAATAATAATAATAATAATAATAATAATAATAATAATAATAATAATAATAATAATAATAATAATAATAATAATAATAATAATAATAATAATAATAATAATAATAATAATAATAATAATAATAATAATAATAATAATAATAATAATAATAATAATAATAATAATAATAATAATAATAATAATAATAATAATAATAATAATAATAATAATAATAATAATAATAATAATAATAATAATAATAATAATAATAATAATAATAATAATAATAATAATAATAATAATAATAATAATAATAATAATAATAATAATAATAATAATAATAATAATAATAATAATAATAATAATAATAATAATAATAATAATAATAATAATAATAATAATAATAATAATAATAATAATAATAATAATAATAATAATAATAATAATAATAATAATAATAATAATAATAATAATAATAATAATAATAATAATAATAATAATAATAATAATAATAATAATAATAATAATAATAATAATAATAATAATAATAATAATAATAATAATAATAATAATAATAATAATAATAATAATAATAATAATAATAATAATAATAATAATAATAATAATAATAATAATAATAATAATAATAATAATAATAATAATAATAATAATAATAATAATAATAATAATAATAATAATAATAATAATAATAATAATAATAATAATAATAATAATAATAATAATAATAATAATAATAATAATAATAATAATAATAATAATAATAATAATAATAATAATAATAATAATAATAATAATAATAATAATAATAATAATAATAATAATAATAATAATAATAATAATAATAATAATAATAATAATAATAATAATAATAATAATAATAATAATAATAATAATAATAATAATAATAATAATAATAATAATAATAATAATAATAATAATAATAATAATAATAATAATAATAATAATAATAATAATAATAATAATAATAATAATAATAATAATAATAATAATAATAATAATAATAATAATAATAATAATAATAATAATAATAATAATAATAATAATAATAATAATAATAATAATAATAATAATAATAATAATAATAATAATAATAATAATAATAATAATAATAATAATAATAATAATAATAATAATAATAATAATAATAATAATAATAATAATAATAATAATAATAATAATAATAATAATAATAATAATAATAATAATAATAATAATAATAATAATAATAATAATAATAATAATAATAATAATAATAATAATAATAATAATAATAATAATAATAATAATAATAATAATAATAATAATAATAATAATAATAATAATAATAATAATAATAATAATAATAATAATAATAATAATAATAATAATAATAATAATAATAATAATAATAATAATAATAATAATAATAATAATAATAATAATAATAATAATAATAATAATAATAATAATAATAATAATAATAATAATAATAATAATAATAATAATAATAATAATAATAATAATAATAATAATAATAATAATAATAATAATAATAATAATAATAATAATAATAATAATAATAATAATAATAATAATAATAATAATAATAATAATAATAATAATAATAATAATAATAATAATAATAATAATAATAATAATAATAATAATAATAATAATAATAATAATAATAATAATAATAATAATAATAATAATAATAATAATAATAATAATAATAATAATAATAATAATAATAATAATAATAATAATAATAATAATAATAATAATAATAATAATAATAATAATAATAATAATAATAATAATAATAATAATAATAATAATAATAATAATAATAATAATAATAATAATAATAATAATAATAATAATAATAATAATAATAATAATAATAATAATAATAATAATAATAATAATAATAATAATAATAATAATAATAATAATAATAATAATAATAATAATAATAATAATAATAATAATAATAATAATAATAATAATAATAATAATAATAATAATAATAATAATAATAATAATAATAATAATAATAATAATAATAATAATAATAATAATAATAATAATAATAATAATAATAATAATAATAATAATAATAATAATAATAATAATAATAATAATAATAATAATAATAATAATAATAATAATAATAATAATAATAATAATAATAATAATAATAATAATAATAATAATAATAATAATAATAATAATAATAATAATAATAATAATAATAATAATAATAATAATAATAATAATAATAATAATAATAATAATAATAATAATAATAATAATAATAATAATAATAATAATAATAATAATAATAATAATAATAATAATAATAATAATAATAATAATAATAATAATAATAATAATAATAATAATAATAATAATAATAATAATAATAATAATAATAATAATAATAATAATAATAATAATAATAATAATAATAATAATAATAATAATAATAATAATAATAATAATAATAATAATAATAATAATAATAATAATAATAATAATAATAATAATAATAATAATAATAATAATAATAATAATAATAATAATAATAATAATAATAATAATAATAATAATAATAATAATAATAATAATAATAATAATAATAATAATAATAATAATAATAATAATAATAATAATAATAATAATAATAATAATAATAATAATAATAATAATAATAATAATAATAATAATAATAATAATAATAATAATAATAATAATAATAATAATAATAATAATAATAATAATAATAATAATAATAATAATAATAATAATAATAATAATAATAATAATAATAATAATAATAATAATAATAATAATAATAATAATAATAATAATAATAATAATAATAATAATAATAATAATAATAATAATAATAATAATAATAATAATAATAATAATAATAATAATAATAATAATAATAATAATAATAATAATAATAATAATAATAATAATAATAATAATAATAATAATAATAATAATAATAATAATAATAATGTCTTGCATATATGGCCTTTTCCACATTTTTACCAATATAGCTGCGTATAGGGCTTATCTCAAAAACTGGGTCTGCCACAAAATGGATATGATATTCGGAATCAGCGTAAAATTTCGCTTTAGAAAAGTATTATTTCATTTTTGGTGGTTAAAGTTGATCAAAATTTGTCGAGTAGTGAAATCAGCTTGTGGTGATAACACTTTGATTTTAAATACTTTGAAAAAAATAATTGTACAATCTTTTTGTTGATAAATGTTACCATAAATTTTCTTGTCATTAATATTTTACTTTGATCATAAAAAGAAATTCATTTTCATTAAATTGTATTTCACAATTAATTTTTAAAATAAAGAAAATATTTTACAAATAAAACGTTATAAAGTGGTGACCCCGAATATACGAATGCGAATATGCTGGTTCTGGCTGGTTTTATGCCGCATACTCCAATTCAAGCTGCACAGTCCGCTGTTGTTTAATGGATTCTGATGTGCCACCACCACCATCATCATTATCATCACTAAATATTCATGCTTCAACTATGCAGAAATTTCCGCCGTTTTGGACCAAAAACCCGTCAGTATGGTTCTTCCAAGTTGAGACTATTTTCTCCTTACAACGCATAACCGCTGATGAGTCAAAGTTTAAACATTTTGTTGCTAACATCGATCCAGGTACGTTAGATTTAATAAGTGATGTTATCGAATCTGCGCCCATTGGGAATAAATATGAAACGTTGAAGTCGCGCATCATTGCCACTTTCAGCGAATCTTCTGAACGCAAATTGAAACGACTTTTAAGTGGTCAAGTTTTGGGTGACCAGCAACCTTCCCATTTTTTACGAACAATGCAAAGCTTGGGTCGTGGTCAAGTTGGGGATTAATAAACTTGCAGATCAAGCAGATAAAATTATGGACATAGCACGTCCTGTAAATATCGCTAGTTTAGATAAAGAACAAGAAGCGTTAAAATTAGATGATATTTAAAAGCAAATCGAAGCTCTCGAAAAACGTTTTTCAACATTTAATCGCAGTAGGAATTGTCATCGTCAAAGGTTTCAATCACGGCATCGATCTGGCAGTCGGAATAACAATCCAAATTATTGTTGGTATCATAAATGTTTTGGTGAGAAGGCTGCGAAATGCATAGCACCTTGCAGTTATGTAGCAAAAAACTAAATAACGTATCGGAGCTCGCGGCCTCCGATATCGCATATTCTACGTCTGGTCGCCCATTCATTTTTGACAAGTCAACACGAAAAAATTTTTTGATTGACACTGGTGCTGATATATCAGTAATTCCAATGGATGGATCTACAATACAAAAGAAGTCAGAAGTTGGTATTCAACTTTTCGCTGCAAATGGTACGAAAATTAAAACATTTGTTACTAAAATACTTCATTTAGATCTTGGACTTCGCAAATCCTTTTCTTGGTTGTTTATCGTAGCAGATGTCACTAAGTGCATTATTGGTTCCGATTTTCTAAAACATTTTCATTTATTACCTGATTTGAAAAATTGTAAATTAGTTGATGGAACAACTCTTTTGGAAGTATCTGCAAAAATTTGCAAGGAACCATCATTAGGCATTACAACAATATTGAAGGATAACAGTGTGTATAATAAACTATTGGAAGAATATTCTGAAATCCACAATATAGCACTTTCGCAATGTGGCAAAAATAATAACGTTTTTCATCATATCGAAATTTCAGGTCCTCCAGTTCGAGCAAAAGTTAGGCAATTAGATTCAAAACATTTAGCAATCACAAAAAAGGAGTTCCAATTCATGTTAGACAATAAAATTATTCGTCCATCAAAAAGTAGTTGGTCTAATCCTCTTCATATGGCTCCAAAAGGAAATGGAGAATGGAGACCATGTGGTGACTATCGATTTTTGAATAAAATAACTATTCCAGATCGGTACCCTATTCGTTTTATCACGGATTATGTACACTGTCTTCATGGGCGCAAAGTTCTTTCGAAGTTAGATCTTATGCGAGCATACCATCAAGTAAGAGCGCTTTCATATAAGGCACTCTGCACACGGAGCGTACTACTTTAGACGCGTATTAGATACTACAGACGAAAGCTGTACGCTTTGATGTCGCGCACGTATGTATATTCCAATTGAGGGCTGCACACGAGTCATCAGCTTCATGCATTCGTCAAAGTATGCTGCATAGTATGCTGGCTACATGTCGCTTGGCGTAAAGCAGTGCTGGTAGCTAGGCGTACTACGCTTAGAAAAGAGGAAGAAGAAGAGGTTTGTTTACATTTTTCCACTTGGTGGAATTTATGAAAGCAGTAAAATTTGTGTAAAAAATCGGAAAAAATTTGTGTATAATTAAAGAAAATGGAAGATTCCGTAAAATTTTTTATCTTTTCTATTTAAAGCTTCGAAATTTAAAGCAAATACCGTATTATTAATTTGTTTGTTTGTTTTGTGCAGCGAAGTTTCATGTCGCTTCGTGTGCAGATCTTGAGGCGTAGAGAAATCGACGCTACATGAAATGTCTCGTACGCGTCTATGACGATACGCCTCGTGTGCAGAGTGCCTAACTCGGTGCGGTATCGGATCGACATTTTTGGTTTTTACCGAAAGTATACCGAAACCTTGGCACAACAGGTGGGTAGAGTGCTCGCCTGTTGTGCCAGAGGTCTCGGGTTCAAACCACGGTCCGAGCAAAACACCAAAACAATTTTTCTAATTAGTAAAAATCCAATTATTGGGGTTTTTAAGAGCAGCGGTCACCTCTCGGCAGTGGGCGGCATACCCTCCGAGAGTATTTCTGCCATGAAAAAGCTTCTCACAAAAAATGCATTCGCCGTTCGGAGCCGGCATAAAACTGTAGGTCCACCCAATTAGTAGGAAAAACAAAAAGGAGCACACCTCGAATTGGGAGAGAAGCTCGGCCATAAAACTCGCCAGAGTTATAATAGCGCCATTGTATTATATTATAATTATATTATTATACCGAAACCTTACTGACCACATGTATTTCAATTGGCACTTTCACATTAGTGTTGCATACATGAATTCGGAGCGGATTAATTTCGGTATACCGCAACGCGGTAAGACCGGTCAGTAAAATTTGAGGAATTACTGCATACATTTTTGCGGCGTAATAAAAGAAGAAGAACAAAGTCAGTAAAAAACTCGTTTCGGTTATAAATGTAGCAAGTTATAATGTGATGTGATTGTGGAACGATTTTCCGTCATCCCTTGTCAAGTTTGGTTTGGAGACAAACCGGTTTCGGCTAATATGCGCCATCTTCAGTGTCTTCTTTCGTTCTGAGTTATTTTGTGTAAGTTCGATAGTATTTATAGTAACTAACTTCCGTCGTTTTGTTCAGGTACTTCGTGTTCATGTGATGTGTTCGTGCATTCGTGCGTTCGGGTGACGTGTGTGTGTGTGTGAGTCTGTGTTGTGTGTTTAGGTATGCAAATCTATTTTTTGTCATATTTTCATTATTGTACCCTCATTAACCAAGGCACCAGGATATAGACTATCAAAACATCTAAACAAGCTACTAACCGAGAAACTAGACCTATCCAATAAATACACAATCAAAAACACGACGGAACTAGTCAACAAATTGAACAACCTGAACGTACCCAAGGACTCAAAACTGGTATCATTTGACGTGAAGGATCTATACCTTTCGATACCAACGACAGAAACACTAAAAATTTTAACTAAAATACTGACAGAGAAAACGAACAAAGACATTGCTACAGAGATAGTAAATACGCTGAGAGTAACCCTGGACCAGAACTATTTTAAATTTGACAATAAAATATACAGACAAACTCACGGACTAGGCGTGGGTAGCCCCACATCAGCTATCCTTATGGAAGTATTTATGCAACATTTGGAAGAAATTTATATGGAAGAACTGACGGCAAATTTGGGAGTCAATTTTTATGCCAGGTATGTAGATGACATCATCTGCCTAATATCGGGAAATAAAGAAGAACAAATTTTGGAGCACCTCAACAGCCAACACAAAAATATAAAATTCACTATGGATACAGAGAAAAATGGAAAAATCAACTACCTGGACCTAACAATTAAAATAAACAAAGAGACTAACAAATTTACTTACGAAATATACAGAAAACCCACAGCAACAGATACAATAATACACAATAAATCTAACCATCCTCAACAGCACGAACGCCGCTTTCAGACATTTATTAACACGACTTGAACGTTAGAAAAAGAAGCTTACAACAAGGAACTGAGCACAATATACACAATCGCAGAGAACAACGGATATCAAAAAAGTTTAGTGAAGAAAATACAAAAAAACATAAATTCGAGAAAGTCAGAAACCAAAGAAAAAGAAGAGAAGAAATGGGCAGTCCTATCATATACCGGAGCAACATCTTACAAGTTGGCTAAAGTTTTCAAAAAATATAACATTAATGTAGCATTTAAAACGAGGAACAATATGGGAAAACTTCTACGAAACAACATTAACAAGGAAGACCTCTTTGACAAACAAGGCGTATACAAATTGACTTGCGAATGCCAAAACAGTTATATAGGACAAACAGGACGCCAAATCAAGACGAGATATCGAGAACACATAAGGGATTACAATAAGAAAATAAGAAAATCATCAACAACAGTGGAATCAAATTTCGCCAACCACATGGCAGAAAACAAGTGTACACCCATGGAAATACGAAAAACAGCTAAAATTCTCCACATACAGCATAAAGGAAGACGACTTAACACATTAGAAAATATGGAGATATACAAACAAAAAACATTCGTAGGTAAAATAATAAATGAACAAATAAACACCGCATCGGATACATTATTTGAACCGCTTAAGCTACTATACCCGAAAGAGGACAAAAGACCTAAAACCGACATAAACAAAACAACACACAAACGGACAATAACGGACTTTTACCTACTTGGTTAATGAGGGTACAATAATGAAAATATGACAAAAAATAGATTTGCATACCTAAACACACAACACAGACTCACACACACACACACGTCACCCGAACGCACGAATGCACGAACACATCACATGAACACGAAGTACCTGAACAAAACGACGGAAGTTAGTTACTATAAATACTATCGAACTTACACAAAATAACTCAGAACGAAAGAAGACACTGAAGATGGCGCATATTAGCCGAAACCGGTTTGTCTCCAAACCAAACTTGACAAGGAATGACGGAAAATCGTTCCACAATACATCATATTCCTACCCTGTCGGAAAAACAAGCAACCAAAAAGTTATTAAGTTATAATGTCTTCGTCTTCGCTAGAAGACATTATTGTTATTATTGAGTCATTTGTTGAAGTTAAAAATTTTGTTTTGCAAATTTCGATGTTTGTTTTCCTATTTTTTGCCGATTACGCACCGAAAGTATTCCCACAAGTGTGAAAAACACAGCAACGCGGAATCGTTTCGGTAAGCTGAAAATACCGAGCAAAAAATTTCGATCCGATGTTGTACCGAGTAATGTGAAAAGGCCCTAAATGTTAATCCGCAGGACATAGAAAAAAACGGCAATCATTACGCCGTTTGGTTTATTTGAATTTCTTAAGATGCCCTTTGGATTAAGAAATGCTGCACAAAGTTTTCAACGTCTGATGGATAAAGTATGTCTCGGTTAAGATTTTGTTTTCGTTTATATTGACGATGTTTTGATCGTATCGGTCAAAGTTGATGCTTCAAATATTGCTATTGGAGCAGTATTAGAACAAGTTAATGGATTATGGCAACCTCTCGCTTTTTTCTCACGCAAACTTAGTTCTGCAGAATGCAAGTACAGCACGTATGATCGTGAGTTTCTTGCTGCTTACAATGCTGTAAAACACTTTCGTCAATTTTTAGAAGGCCGAGATTTTACGCTTTTTACTGACCACAAGCCGCAACATATTAGCACATTTTGGGCTTGAAATAGTAAATATAAAGAATGTATTATCAAATGGTAAAAAAATAGATTGAATTTGTGTGTTCGTGTGGGTGTAATAAGCAATCAAAAAATGAAAACGTTTTTTGTTAATAACTTTTTATTGAAATAAAAAAGTTAAGCTCCGCCTTCTAATTCGTGCTCCTGAGATCGAAACGTGTCCATTAATATCCCGTTTGTTAAAAAATTGGCGAGTTTTAGCCGTTGCACCGTAAACTAGATAATTACCTTCCGCTCCCTTTACAGTAGTCAAACGTACGAATAAATTCTTCACAATCAAAATATCAAATAAAGAAGACACAGTATCAATTGACAGACTAAAACCGGCATTTACAGAAATAAATGATTTAACTCAAACTAGTTTTCAACAATCAACTGAATCTAATACTACGTTTATACGTTGGAAAATTCATGAAATCATTTCATGAATTTTAGCTGCATAAACGAATTTTCATGAATTTAATTGTTCACGAAAATTATTCATGAAATTATGAAGTACAAGTCCGGCAACGCCAAACCAACAGCTGTTCATTCAGTTAAGGCAGATTTAACAGGTAGGCTCGGGGGCGAATTCAGAAATGTCCAATGTATTTTGTTATTGTAAGTGGTAGTGTAATGTCAAATTCTGAATTCGCTTGTGACTCGCGCATTCCGATTGGCCATGATGTGAATTCGCTTAAATTTTGACATTACACTCTACCTTTGTAAATAAAAAAAAGTAGTTTCAGAATTCGCCGCCGAGTCTACCTGGTAAATCTTCCTTGACAGCTGATGTCGTTAGAACGTTGCCACTTTTAAAAAAAGCTTAATTTCATGAGTTCATAAATGTTTCTTAAACGAGACCATTTTCGAATTCATGAAATTAAGAGTTCACGAATTCTGACGTATAAACGTAGTATAAGAGCCTATACACACTTGCGATTCAATCGGTTTAGTCGAATTGGGCAGTTGTATGCAAATCCAACTGTTTCAGTTGTTCGACTAATTGAATGTAGTGTGAATGCTTCCATACATTCCCATGCAAATCAAAGCCCGACTAAGTCGATTGAGTCGCAAGTGTGTACAGGCTCTAAGAAAACTTCAATGCATACATCAAAAAAGAAAAAAGTCGCTTTTCGCTAGGAAGGGGGTACTGTGGTGATAACACTTTGATTTTAAATACTTTGAAAAAAATAATTGTACAATCTTTTTTCATGTTGATAAATGTTATCATAAATTTTCTTGTCATTAATATTTTACTTTGATCATAAAAAGAAATTCATTTTCATTAAATTGTATTTCACAATTAATTTTTAAAATAAAGAAAATATTTTATAAATAAAAGGTTATAAGGTGATTTCGAAAAACAGTCGCTGTCACTGCCACAGCGCTATTGTAATTCCGGCTTTAACGAGCCCAAGTCGTGCGATAAATCGGATGGTTAGTGGGCCCCACGGTATATATATTGAGACGGTAATGCCAGTAGGCGGAAATGTCAAATACTGCTTACGTCACAGGACCAATAAAGCCGCGAACAACCAACAAACAGCTCTGCCGAAAGAAATATGGCGGCCAGCGAACTGGCATGACCTTTTAATTGGATCATGAGTGGGCCCTATATTTAAATGTATGCTGTTTTTGAATGAAATGGAACCCGGGCTCATTAGAATAAAGAACCAAATTCGTAAAAAATCCGAATTTTCGAAATTGATAATTCAATTATAAAAGTACTTAATTCCGATTGATCAAAATCGAAGTGTAGTGTAGGTGACAGACATAAAAGTGAACTGATAACTTTGATCAAAGTGAAAACGACAACACTGGAAGGTGAAGCGGACTAGAGATGAGAGAAACTGCGATTTTTCGATATCTGTGATTTCGGTGATTGCTATTTTTAAATCACTGCGATTTTAAAATGCTATTGCGATTGCATGGACTGCTATAAACTCATCAGTTACCGGTAGAGATTAATTTTGCGTTTTCTGAGCGATATAACCTGTCTTCATTTTAAGTTAACAAAATGATAGCAATAACAACGTATTCCGCAGTAATTTCGCTGTTTGTAAACATTTTTCAAAGATAAATTGTAAATTCAATAATTTTTTTTTTATATAGTTGTTTTTGGCGACCTATATACTATAATAATTTTCCTTCGCTGGCTTCAGGTCAATTGAAACACAATGTTTTTAAAAATTTTTTCTATTTTCCCAATATATTTCGACCACCCACGGTGATCATCTTCAGGGGCTACAAAAACACACAAGAATAACAAAAACCATATTAATTTTTTTAAAAAACTAAATTGGGAAAATACATGTACATACATATGTATATGTATGACACAAGAAAAATAACTAATAAAATTACAAAGCACATAAATATCACATAGATACATAAATAAACGAAAAATAAATTAAATTAAAAATTTTTTACACACATTGTTTTTACACGTCACATTAGTTCGACGCGGAGCTTAAAACTATTTACTTATTTACTAATAGATGTTTATATACGTGAGCGCAGTTGTCAGTGTCCGTTTTGTAGTTCAGTCTTATGTTTGTTGGTGTGTTAATAATATGTAGCATCTCCAGAGTAAACAGCACGTGATATATAAAATTCCGTGTAATGGCAAAGAAAACGAACCATGTGACAAAATATATGTAGGCACAACCAAATCGAAATTAAAGACTAGGCTAGCGCAGCACAAATCAGATACAAAATATTGTCAAACAAATACACAAAAAACAGCGCTCATGGCCCACTGTGCGGCTACTGGACATGTGCCGAATTTAGACAAAGCAAGTATTCTCCAACAAGAACAAAACTACAATAAACGATTTACTCTGGAGATGCTACATATTATTAACACACCAACAAACATAAGACTGAACTACAAAACGGACACTGACAACTGCGCTCACGTATATAAACATCTATTAGTAAATAAGTAAATAGTTTTAAGCTCCGCGTCGAACTAATGTGACGTGTAAAAACAATGTGTGTAAAAAATTTTTAATTTAATTTATTTTTCGTTTATTTATGTATCTATGTGATATTTATGTGCTTTGTAATTTTATTAGTTATTTTTCTTGTGTCATACATATACATATGTATGTACATGTATTTTCCCAATTTAGTTTTTTAAAAAAATTAATATGGTTTTTGTTATTCTTGTGTGTTTTTGTAGCCCCTGAAGATGATCACCGTGGGTGGTCGAAATATATTGGGAAAATAGAAAAAATTTTTAAAAACATTGTGTTTCAATTGACCTGAAGCCAGCGAAGGAAAATTATTAATTTTTTTTTTCTTATATTTCTATATACGTATGTGGTCTGCTCAAAAGTATAAACAAAAAGAAATTTATAATGCTTTTGCGATTGCGATTCACATAGGTGAACTGCTTACCTGGTACATCGATAGCAGTTCCCAATAAGTAGTGAACTGCTATTTTGAAAAAGTGATCGCAATTGCGATTTGCGATTTTTTATTCACAGTCACAGTTTGCGATTTATCGCTCATCACTTAAGCGGACCCAGAACAAAAAAAAAATAGTACAGAGAGCAGACCTTTGAGCATAACCAGCGTTGCCAGAATGACGATGGCATCGTCATTTTGACGATTTTTGGACTCCATGACGATGGGACGATTTCATGTCACAAAATGACTATTTTAGGAAGTACAGAGAAATATAGATTTATTCGTAATAAAAATTAATTACTTTATACAAATTTCCATAATTAGACAGAAAAAAAATTAAGGCAATCTGATTGGTTTTCTTCAATCCTTTTCCAACACTGGTATTATGTTTTTCATAAATCCTTTTATTACATTAAAATGTAGCATTGCCTTGGTTCTGAGCGCACTGCCACACGAATAGAATAAGTACATTCATTGCTCAACATAATCTACCATTCTCCGCCGTAGATGATCTTGTAAAGTGTATAAAAAGCAGTTTTGACGATTCTAAAACGGCGGCAGCTTTATCGTGTGGAAAAACACAAGCAACAATTATTATTCAGAACGCTCTTGGGCAGTACATACCAGCTAGAATCGCTATGTGCCATAATCCGAACAACTAAATTTTCATTGTGCGTTGATGAATCCACTGATATACTTAAGTAATACGAAATTACTCAGTCTTGTAGTGAGAGTATGTATAAACTTTTCAGTGAAAGACTTTTTTTGGTTTGGTTCGTGTTGAAACCTGCGACGCTATCAGTTTACATAATACGATAAAACAGTATTTCATCGAAAACAATGTTCCTTATGAAAACAACATGATTGCATTTGTCGCAGATGGGGCAAAAAATGGATGACGATTTTTATTTTTAAATTGACGATTTGGGACAAAAAAAATCTGGCAACACTGAGCATAACCTAACTATAGAAGACCCATGCAAGGGAGAGTAGCTCTTCTTACGCGAGTTTGTAGCTTATGTCAAACTATTGTATTTTGTTTTGATTTTGCATTCTTGCACGTGTTTTTCGTGGAAAAAGCATGTGTGTTCGGTTGTGTGTTTGTGTGTTCGCTCGCGTTTTCTCTGCTTTTGACATTCTTGAAAGACGCCATCTAACTGTAATCACCTATTTTGCTTCACATAAGACGACCTGGATATAGATTGGTCTTGCCTTTGAGCAAACAAAATTCGAGCTAAAGGTTTACTGTGTAACCTAAATCAAACGCACGCCGTCAATTTACTGTCAAAAATTTCTCATGCCCATACAACTTGTATGGGAGTAACCGAAATTGAACGGCGTGCGTAAAAAGCAAATTCGACGCCCAATTTTTGTTTTGCGTGACAGTTGAAATTAAGCATTGTGGGTGATTGTTTGCAAAAAAATTGACACTTGCTTTTGATATCGTGTCTGTTAGGTACATATTCCACAAAATAACAAGATTTTCTCTGATTTTCTGTATTTTTCTATTTCTTTATCTGAACACGCACGCAAGTCAATTTCGGTTCAACGCATATGAAAAATTTGCGTGCGTGCGTTAAATTGACGACTTGCGTTTGATTTAGGTTACACAGTTAGACATTGGTGATTTATAAGCAGTGTTGCCGCAGCCTCAAAAAATTTGGTATCAAAAATTGATACCTTCATGGTTTTTTTCGTATCACCGAAAATTATTTGGAAAAAAACACTTAAATTAATCAAGAAAGCTGTTTTCGAGCTTTTAACCCGTGTAACAATTTGATACGCCCATTTTTTTTCGTATCACCAAAAAATTTTTTACAAAAACCCTCGATTTCCTTGTATTTCGGGCAATGTGCATACACGAAGACGCGCGTTTTCTGCCGTCATATGTGGCTAGATTTAGTGAGCCGTGCATATTCCTTCCTTGGGCAGTGATACTACTATAAAGTTTGATAAAATATTGCCCTTTTTTGTATTTTCAAAGACCTTCACAATACATGTTTTTCGTGGTATTTACAGGTTGTTAATATTTTTAAGGAAATCTTAAAAAAGAAGAATAATCGGTTAATATTCTTTGATTTTGATTAAATTGTATCAAAATTATTTGATACGGATTAAAAATGTATCAAATTTGTTCTACGGCAAAATAAAAAGTATCTACGTATCTTCGGCTTAAAAAAGTATCACATTTGATACGATTGTATCAAAACGGCATCACTGTTTATAAGTATTTCAGTATCGTTAACCTTAGAGCCTATACACACTTGCGATTCAATCGATTTAGTCGAATTGGGCTGTTGTCTGCAAATCCAACTGTTTCAGTTGTTCGACTAATTGAATGTAGTGTGAATGCTTCCATACATTCCCTTGCAAATCAAATCCCGACTAACTGTGTAACCTAAATCAAACGCACGCCGTCAATTTACTGTCAAAAATTTCTCATGCCCATACAACTTGTATGGGAGTAACCGAAATTGAACGGCGTGCGTAAAAAGCAAATTCGACGCCCAATTTTTGTTTTGCGTGACAGTTGAAATTAAGCATTGTGGGTGATTGTTTGCAAAAAAATTGACACTTGCTTTTGATATCGTGTCTGTTAGGTACATATTCCACAAAATAACAAGATTTTCTATGATTTTCTGTATTTTTCTATTTCTTTATCTGAACACGCACGCAAGTCAATTTCGGTTCAACGCATATGAAAAATTTGCGTGCGTGCGTTAAATTGACGACTTGCGTTTGATTTAGGTTACACAGTAAAGCGCTGGTTATAATAGCCGGGACGGGACGGAAGCCGTACCGATATAGAACGGTGACAAACTTAAGGCAGTTATAATAATGCGTTAACTGCCGTCTTTGACATTTGCCACAGCTGTAAATATTGTGCTTTATTTACCAATTTAAAACAGAAAACTTTCAATTTGTTGGTGATTTCATGACGACGCACGCCGTCATTAAGTCTTTCCTCGAATTCGGTCATTTTTATTTTATAAAATGTTTAAATAAATTGTTTGATAACATACCGTCTGTTAGTCACAGCAAAGAGAATTGCCGTAAGTATACGGAAGAAATCTAAAATCAACAGATGCTTACGGTTCTCGCCGTTTTCTACCGTTCATTGTAATCAATCACGTGCCTTTCACATACAATAGATATTAAAGTGACAGCTCCATCCGTTGCGTTACGGCTATTATAACCAGCGAGTAAGTCCATTGAGTCGCAAGTGTGTATAGGCTCTTATTGTAACTTTATCGCTATCCATGTGAGCTGTTAGTGGTGCCGTAAATCTGTAAACAGCTAATAGCCCCGACACATAGCATACGTCAATCCGTCTACGTCGACGTATGTGACTGACAGCTCAGTAAAATGTCGGCATTTAAACGAACGTCGTCACACGTACGACGGATCCGTCGCCGCAACGTACCGAAGTTGCCCAAAAGTCAACTTTTGGTATACGCCAATCCGTCGCTATGTCAGCTGATTGCTTTTGATTGTTAACCTTTAGCTACTCTTGAATTTCACTTTTTTTGCAATTTGCTTTTCGAGTTTTTTCTCATTTGTATAACATTCCTCCATAAAACAAAATGGTCAAGAATTATCAGGAGATGTGAAGTTACTGAAAACTGAATTTCAATGTGGCAACCTAAAAGAGAAATAACAAAATATTCTAAAGAGTTAAATTTTTGCCACCACCTCTGTAGTTAAAGGTTAATCAAACAGCTGATTTGTGTATATCCGCCAACGTTTCCTATGTGGCGACCTCTCCGTCAAGTACGTGAGCTGTCAGTCACATACGTCGACGTAGACGGATTGACGTATGCTATGTGACGGGCCTATAACACTTCTCGAGGCAGATCTTGGAAGGTAGGCGCATTGGCGAATTCAGAAAATTCCCATGTATTTTGTTACTGTGTAACCTAAATCAAACGCACGCCGTCAATTTACTGTCAAAAATTTCTCATGCCCATACAACTTGTATGGGAGTAACCGAAATTGAACGGCGTGCGTAAAAAGCAAATTCGACGCCCAATTTTTGTTTTGCGTGACAGTTGAAATTAAGCATTGTGGGTGATTGTTTGCAAAAAAATTGACACTTGCTTTTGATATCGTGTCTGTTAGGTACATATTCCACAAAATAACAAGATTTTCTCTGATTTTCTGTATTTTTCTATTTCTTTATCTGAACACGCACGCAAGTCAATTTCGGTTCAACGCATATGAAAAATTTGCGTGCGTGCGTTAAATTGACGACTTGCGTTTGATTTAGGTTACACAGTTATTTTAAATGGTAGATTGTAATGCAGGGATGGAAAATGAGTTTTCTGATTTTGTACTAATTGAGCAAGTAAAATGTACCAAATCAAAGGAAAATGTACCATCATTTTTGGTAGCATATTTTTTCTAAGGACTTCATGTCACAAAATGACGATTTTAGGAAGTACAGAGAAATATAGATTTATTCGTAATAAAAATTAATTACTTTATACAAATTTCCATAATTAGACAAAAAAAAAATTAAGGCAATCTGATTGGTTTTCTTCAATCCTTTTCCAACACTGGTATTATGTTTTTCATAAATCCTTTTACTACATTAAAATGTAGCATTGCCTTGGTTCTGAGCGCACTGCCACACGAATAGAATAAGTACATTCATTGCTCAACATAATCTACCATTCTCCGCCGTAGATGATCTTGTAAAGTGTATAAAAAGCAGTTTTGACGATTCTAAAACGGCGGCAGCTTTATCGTGTGGAAAAACACAAGCAACAATTATTATTCAGAACGCTCTTGGGCAGTACCTACCAGCTAGAATCGCTATGTGCCATAATCCGAACAACTAAATTTTCATTGTGCGTTGATGAATCCACTGATATACTTAAGTAATACGAAATTACTCAGACTTGTAGTGAGAGTATGTATAAACTTTTCAGTGAAAGACTTTTTTTGGTTTGGTTCGTGTTGAAACCTGCGACGCTATCAGTTTACATAATACGATAAAACAGTATTTCATCGAAAACAATGTTCCTTATGAAAACAACATGATTGCATTTGTCGCAGATGGGGCAAAAAATGGATGACGATTTTTATTTTTAAATTGACGATTTGGGACAAAAAAAAATCTGGCAACACTGAGCATAACCTAACTATAGAAGGCCCATGCAAGGGAGAGTAGCTCTTCTTACGCGAGTTTGTAGCTTATGTCAAACTATTGTCTTTTGTTTTTATTTTGCATTCTTGCACGTGTTTTTCGTGGAAAAAGCTTGTGTGTTCGGTTGTGTGTTTGTGTGTTCGCTCGCGTTGTCTCTGCTTTTGACATTCTTGAAAGACGCCATCTAACTGTAATCACCTAGTTTGCTTCACATAAGACGACCTGGATATAGATTGGTCTTGCCTTTGAGCAAAAAAAATTCGAGATAAAGGTTCAGACATTGGTGATTTATAAGTATTTCAGTATCGTTAACCTTAGAGCCTATACACACTTGCGATTCAATCGATTTAGTCGAATTGGGCTGTTGTCTGCAAATCCAACTGTTTCAGTTGTTCGACTAATTGAATGTAGTGTGAATGCTTCCATACATTCCCTTGCAAATCAAAGCCCGACTAAGTCCATTGAGTCGCAAGTGTGTATAGGCTCTTATTGTAACTTTATCGCTATCCATGTGAGCTGTTAGTGGTGCCGTAAATCTCTAAACAGCTAACACTTCTCGAGGCAGATCTTGGAAGGTAGGCGCATTGGCGAATTCAGAAAATTCCCATGTATTTTGTTATTTTAAGGGCCTTTTCACATTACTCGGTACGACATCGGATCGACATTTTTTGCTCGGTATTTTCATCTTACCGAAACGATTCCGCGTTGCTGTGTCTTTCACACTTGTGGGAATACTTTCGGTGCGTAATCGGCAGAAAATAGGAAAACAAACATCGAAATTTGCAAAACAAAATTTTTAACTTCAACAATTCCCTCAATAATAACAATAATGTCTTCTAGCGAAGACGAAGACATTATAACTTGCTACATTTATTACCGAAACGAGTTTTTTACTGACTTTGTTCTTCTTATTTTATCACGCCGCAAAAATGTATGCAGTAAATCCTCAAATTTTACTGACCGGTCTTACCGCGTTGCGGTATACCGAAATTAATCCGCTCCGATTTCATGTATGCAACACTAATGTGAAAGTGCCAATTGAAATACATGTGGTCAGTAAGGTTTCGGTATACTTTCGGTAAAAACCAAAAACTCGTTTCGGCTATAAATGTAGCAAGTTATAATGTCTTCGTCTTCGCTAGAAGACATTATTGTTATTATTGAGTGATTTGTTGAAGTTAAAAATTTTGTTTTGCAAATTTCGATGCTTGTTTTCCTATTTTCTGCCGATAATGCACCGAAAGTATTCCCACAAGTGTGAAAAACACAGCAACGCGGAATCGTTTCGGTATGCTGGAAATACCGAGCAAAAAATGTCGATCCGATTTCGTACCGAGTAATGTGAAAAGGCCCTAAATGGTAGATTGTAATGCAGGGATGGAAAATGAGTTTTCTGATTTTGTACTAATTGAGCAAGTAAAATGTACCAAATCAAAGGAAAATGTACCATCATTTTTGGTAGCATATTTTTTCTAAGGACTTATACTAATCCCAAATTATATCTTCTTCTTTAGCCATTCAAATTATTATTGCTTTTCCAAGCAAAATCTTTCCTCTAAAAATAACATTATAAAAGCATAAATTCATATAAATTTTTTATTAAATAAAAAGTTACTTAAACTAAAATTATTTTAAATACACAGCCCCATTCAATGCAAAAATATTTCACGAAACAAAAACGTTTTAGGTATATACTCAAATTTCTAAATTTTTTAAGGCTCTCACGTTCTGCTAAAGCTCTAAACTCAGCATTTACTACGTTTATACGTTGGCAAATTCATGAAATCATTTCATGTATTTTCGCTGTATAAACGAATTTTCATGAATTTAATTGTTCACGAAAATTATTCATCAATTTCGCCATCATTTCATGAAATTATGAAATACAAGTCCGGCAACGCCAAACCAACAGCTGTTCATTCAGTCAAGGCAGATTTAACAGGTAGGCTCGGGGGCGAATTCAGAAATGTCCAATGTATTTTGTTATTGTAATTGGTAGTGTTATGTCAAAATTATATTTTGCCGTGGTTAAATTCTGAATTCGCTTGTGACTCGCGCATTCCGATTGGCCATGATGTGAACTCGCTTAGATTTTGACATTACACACTACCTTTGTAAATAAGAAAAAGTAGTTTCAGAATTCGCCACCGAGTCTACCTGGTAAATCTGCCTTGACAGCTGATGTCGTTAAAACGTTGCCACTTTTTAAAAAAGCTGAATTTCATGAGTTCATAAATGCTGCATAAACGAGACCATTTTCGAATTCATGAAATTAAGAGTTCACGAATTCCGCCGTATAAACGTAGTAATTAATTTGCACTTTAAGACCGGAGCCAGAAGGAAAATTATATCGGAGCAAACGAAAAAGGTCCTTTTTTGCTCCGAGGCCCTGGTATGAACAATCGAAAGGATCGAATACTCGTACATCACTAGCCGAATGAACACGTCAGTGCCATTTTTGCCGTCAGTTGCTTTTTCATATCTGAGTTTATTTTTTGTCAGACTGCTATTCAAATACAAAAAAGTTAGGAAGTTCTTCCAAATCTTTTTGATTTTTTACGAGTCACAATCAAATAAAAGTAATTGAAGCAAAAGGTAATTATGTTCATTTATGCCAAGCCTTGGTTCCTTCTGTGTTTTATGTTTGCATTTGTTGGAAATCTATGTACTTATGTATGATTTTTAACAAATTTAAAATTATTTTATTAGCTTGTATTTTTTGAATATGTCGCTTATTTAAAAACTTCATAAACAGTCTTCTGCTATGATATACTGCAGGTCCATCAACAAATGTCAACATGTCGGTCGTAGCAACTTACAAACGTATTAGTGAAGGAAAGCGTTGGAGGACCACGTCATTAAAATGTGTATTACCCATATTTGCCACATTATGTTCATTCATATTGACAAGCAGCTGTATACCAAGCACCCATGCTGCTGCGGTGATGTCTGTGGATTTGGGTACAGAATGGATGAAGGTGGGTGTAATATCGCCGGGTGTGCCAATGGAAATAGCTCTTAATCGGGAATCAAAGCGTAAAACACCAGTAATACTCGCTTTCCGTGATGGCTTGCGCACTTTTGGTGAAGATGCCATGACGGTGGGAATTCGTGAACCGGCTGCTGCTTATGGATATTTATTGGATTTGTTGGGCAAAACTATTGATAATCCAATAGTCGATTTGTACAGGTGGGCAGATATGGTTATTTCTTCTATTTAAATATTAGTGTAGATATGCTTGGAATATTGCCCCATTGAGACAAAAATTAAAAAATATTTAAGGTTTGCATTTATTTATGAGTACTAACAGTCTTTGAATTCAAACTATCTGATTATCTTCAGTTTAAGTGTTAATTTAATATCTAGGGAATATTAATATCGAGACAATTTTTAGTGTAAAACCTTTAGGCCCGGTTTCGCCAACCATACTTAAGTTTAGTTTTAGTCACTACTTAAGTTAATCGAGATCCTGTGACAAACAAACTTCGGTTTCACCAAGTGGAAGTTAATAGTTTTGCATACAGTAACCTTACCAGCTATTTGTCAAATAGTTTTTGTTGTATTAGCAGTACTAACCCTGCAAAAAGTGGGACCACGTAATATGCTAGTACAGGACCAGGTTACGTTGTGACAGTTCCTAGTTACAGAGGTGGTCCAAATATATGAAAAACATATGGTTACATTAACATTGCGTTGTCATTGGACATGATCACCACTGCTTCACCGCTGCATAACAAAGGGCCTAGACCGAGCCAAATTGCCGACCAACCACGAATTAGTTGACTACCTGGTCCTCAAATTTTTGAAGGGAATAGCCCCTGCACAATTGAATTCTACCTTGGTTTGCTTCAGAGTTTTGCTGTGACAGTTTCGTTCATGCTTTTCAAAGGGACATGTTCACATGCTTACGTCGGAAACGTCAAAGCTGTGTGATCAATAATTATTTTGCTCCTTAATTTTGTGCTTTAATATTGTATAATAATTTACTTTAATTTAAAAGTTCATTGCGAAAAAGTGATTAATTTAGTGCACTACAAAAGCAATAAAGTTAAACATATTTTGGTTAATTATTTATTGAATATTTTTAATTTAAAATTTCAATTGTGATTGCCGAGTCATTTTGCATATTGTTGTTGCAGTTGTGTGGCTAATATTTTTAACATAAATTGTTTTTGTGTTTTTTGCGTTCTTTATTTTGCACTTTTTCATTTTTATATTCTCTTTCTCTTGTCACAGCTGTTTGCGTCTGCTTTTTAAGCGTCTTGCTGTGCATCTCAAACTGCTCACTGTCATATACACTACACTACTTTCCAAACTGTCACTAACTTTACAGTCTTTCAAACTGTTCGTAGCTATTAACCCTTTCGGTTCTATCATTCGTTTTGACACTTATTTAATTTCTCTCTGACTGTTTACTTTATATTATCTGTAATAGAATTATATACTCTAAACATGTCTTGCATATATAAAAACTGTTCTGTTAAAAGTGAGTCCGAGCGTTTCGTGTCTTGTTGGCTGTGTGATGGTTAGCTCATATAAAATGTGCAGGCATAACAGGCAGAATGCAGGGCCCTCACTCTGTAGTTCGATTCGAAAGAAAATTCGTTCGTTTTCGAATTCTATTCCATATATTCTATACAGTACGAATGTACTTTCGAATCGAATTTCGCTTTCGAATCGAACTACAGAGTGAGGGCCCTGGATTTGATAAATGACAGAAAGGGCTTGCGTTGGTCATGCGTGAATTGTAGGTCGACCGAAGTAGATCTTTCTAAACTTTTCAGCCAAACGAGAAGTGGTTTCTCTGAGATTGGAAAGGAGCTACTTTCTTTGACTGAAAAATTCAAGCACTACGAAAATATGTTTAATTCATTTAAATGCCTAGAACTCTCTTCTTCATCATCGGCATCTTTACCTTCTTTACTTGGTACGACGGGTGATTCCACTGCTGCACCACGTAATGTGCCAGTGTTGAAAAATCTTCAGTTAAATCCTGTACAACCACAGGAGGAACTTATTGACTTAGCTTCACCGAATCCGCATTCTGTGGAGTCTTGTTCTACAAAGGACTCATCTTCAAATTCTAGGTCTTCTAATGCACCTCTCGAAAGTATTTCGGTACAATCAACTATGCCCGAAACGACTGAACCAATTGTTAATAAGTTGGTTGTCGTTCCTCCGAAGAAATCAATATTCGTATCTAGGTTTGATAAAGACACAACCGCGGATGATCTAAAGGGCTATATTTCGTCCAAAATCTCTACTGGAAATATTTTTATCAAAAAATTCAACTTTTCATACACAAGAGACATTTCTTCTTTTAAAATTGATGTATCTCCTCAAGATTATCAAAATTTACTGAACAGTTCATTTTGGCCACCTGGTGCTTTTGTTCGCGAGTTTGAAAACAGGCCTAAAATACATGGTCACAATACGGCGAAAATTTCTCGTACTGCTTCAAAAAACTGAGTATAACCTTAAATTCCGCATTAAATATTTTCTATCAAAATGTCAGGGGCCTGAACACCAAATTAAGTGATTTTTATTTAAAAACGATTGACTGCGTCTATAATGTAATTTCTTTTACCGAAACATGGCTTAAGCCCCATGTTTTTGATTCTGAAATCTTTTGTAACCATTATCAGGTGTATAGAAATGATCGCGTAAACAGAATCGGCGGTGGTGTCTTGTTTGCTGTAAAGTCCTCATTACATTCTGAGGTGGTCAGTACACCTAATATTGGTGGTGTGGAGTCGGTTTGCATTCGAATTAAACAAGCAAAGGATTGGATTTATTTATTTGCTTGCTATATCCCGCCAGCCTGCAATATAAGCGTGTATATGGAATTAGCATCTGTGCTTAAAGATGTACACGCGCTGATGAACTCCTCTGACTCTATGCTTGTGTTAGGCGATTTTAATCTTCCGTGCATTTCGCGTTTCAGAGGAGAATATTATTCCGAACTCATCGAGATCGGACATGAATAGCTTTTTCGATCAGATTGCGGATCTTTCCCTCAACCAGGTGAACATATTTCAGAATGCGTTCGGGAAAATCTTAGACCTAGTTTTTGTAGATGATAGCTCTAAGTATGTCCTTCACCGCTGTGACCCTCTTGTTCTACCGGAGGACTTATACCACCCTTCTCTAGAGATTACATACGAAATTGTAAACAATATTAGTGGCTGCATTCCTAGTTCAGCAAACACAAGTACGTATTATAATTTTTCCAAGGCCAACTTTAAAAAACTTAATAATGAGTTAGCTAGTTTAACATGGCCAAAATTTAATAACGATGTCGAGCAAAACGTTTTACTTTTTAATAAAATTATTCATTGCCTATTTGAAAAACTTGTGCCTAAACGTGTTCGTGAGTACAGTGAGCCATTACAACCTTGGTTCACAAAAGAGCTTAAAACTTTAAAAAATAAGAAATCCCGAGTTTTCAAATCATACAAGAAATCGGACTACTTAAAGTATGCTGAGCTTAGACGCCAATACTTTGTGTTAAATAAAAAATGCTATAGAGCTTATATACGTAAAATTAAGTCTAATTTTATTCGTAATCCAAAATCGTTTTACAGTTTCGTAAACTCCAAGAGAAAAGTTAATGGGTTTCCGTCTGCTATGAGATATCAAGACAACACTTCAAGTGATAGTCAAGAAATTTCCAATCTTTTTGCATAATTTTTCAAACATAATTATTCCAACATAGAAGAACTTCCATTTCGTAACTATCCATATCGATTATCTCCTAATACATCAATTTACAAACCATATATATCTGCAGATGACGTGTTATCAGCTTTATTATCATTAAAAGAGTCACATAGTTATGGTCCTGACCAGATACCAACATGCTTTCTAAAAAAATGTGCCATAAACCTGTTTAAACCACTAACTGCACTATTCAATAGTTCCTTAGAACAAGGCATTTTCCCTATGCTCTGGAAAGAGTCATTCATTATCCCCCTTCATAAAAGCGGGAGTAGGTCCTCCATAGAATATTATCGAGGTATAGCAAATATTTCGGCTATTTCTAAATTATTTGAAGCAATAGTTACCAATAGATTGTCTCATTCAACGTCCTCATTAATTTGTGATTCCCAACACGGTTTCTGTAAGGGTAAATCAACGGTCACAAACCTACTGGAGTTTACCACTAGTGTTTCTAATGGATTTTCTCAAAATTTACCCACTGATGTTATATACACGGACTTCAGCAAAGCATTTGATAAAGTCAATCACTCCTTGCTGATTCTTAAACTTGATCTTCTTGGCTTTCAGCCCAGCCTTTTGCAATGGATATCTTCATATCTTTTAAATAGAACACAAAGGGTGATTTTCAAAAATGCTTACTCGTCTATTATTAATGTTACTTCAGGAGTTCCTCAAGGCAGTCACCTTGGCCCGATTCTGTTTTTGCTATTCATTAACGATATAACTACTACAATTAAACACTCAAAAATTTCATTGTATGCGGACGACGTAAAGCTTTTTAGATCAATCTCTTCATTTGATGATAGAACTTTGCTTCAGGAAGATTTAAATTCCTTAGTTTCTTGGTGTGACACTAACTTAATGCCACTTAACCTCAATAAATGTAAATTCATGCGCTTTTCCCGGAAAACCGTACAGCCAGCTTCTTATGCAATAAATGGCTTAGGTCTCGAACAAGTAAATGAGTTTGTGGATTTAGGTGTAATAATGGACTGCAAACTTAGTTTTAACATTCATATTAATGCTACAGCAAATAAGGCAAGAGGTGTCTTAGCGTTTGTAAAACGTTGGTCAAAGGAATTCAGCGACCCATACATAACTAAAACACTCTTTACAACTTTAGTAAGACCTATATTGGAATATGGTTCCATAGTTTGGAATCCATACTATCAGATTCACTCTGATCGCTTAGGGTCAGTCCAAAAACAGTTTTTGCTTTTTGCTTTAAGAAATTTGCCTTGGGATTCTGGTTACAATCTTCCACCGTATACTAGCCGTTTAAAACTCCTTAATCTTCCGACTCTTGCAAGTCGACGAGAGATGTTAGGGGTAATATTTATCAATAACTTTTTGGTTGCTTGTTTTTCCGACAGGGTAGGAATATGATGTATTGTGGAACGATTTTCCGTCATCCCTTGTCAAGTTTGGTTTGGAGACAAACCGGTTTCGGCTAATATGCGCCATCTTCAGTGTCTTCTTTCGTTCTGAGTTATTTTCTGTAAGTTCGATAGCATTTATAGTAACTAACTTCCGTCGTTTTGTTCAGGTACTTCGTGTTCATGTGATGTGTTCGTGCATTCGTGCGTTCGGGTGACGTGTGTGTGTGTGTGTGTGAGTCTGTGTTGTGTGTTTAGGTATGCAAATCTATTTTTTTGTCATATTTTCATTATTGTACCCTCATTAACCAAGTAGGTAAAAGTCCGTTATTGTCCGTTTGTGTGTTGTTTTGTTTATGTCGGTTTTAGGTCTTTTGTCCTCTTTCGGGTATATTAGCTTAAGCGGTTCAAATAATGTATCCGATGCGGTGTTTATTTGTTCATTTATTATTTTACCTACGAATGTTTTTTGTTTGTATATCTCCATATTTTCTAATATGTTAAGTCGTCTTCCTTTATGCTGTATGTGGAGAATTTTAGCTGTTTTTCCTATTTTCATGGGTGTACACTTGTTTTCTGCCATGTGGTTGGCGAAATTTGATTCCACTGTCGTTGATGATTTTCTTATTTTCTTATTGTAATCCCTTATGTGTTCTCGATATCTCGTCTTGATTTGGCGTCCTGTTTGTCCTATATAACTGTTTTGGCATTCGCAAGTCAATTTGTATACGCCTTGTTTGTCAAAGAGGTCTTCCTTGTTAATGTTGTTTCGTAGAAGTTTTCCCATATTGTTCGTCGTTTTAAATGCTGCATTAATGTTATATTTTTGGAAAACTTTAGCCAACTTGTAAGATGTTGCTCCGGTATATGATAGGACTGCCCATTTCTTCTCTTCTTTTTCTTTGGTTTCTGACTTTCTAGAATTTATGTTTTTTTGTATTTTCTTCACTAAACTTTTTTGATATCCGTTGTTCTCTGCGATTGTGTATATTGTGCTCAGTTCCTTGTTGTAAGCTTCTTTTTCTAACGGGGTTCGTTCAAGTCGTGTTAATAAATGTCTGAAAGCGGCGTTCTTGTGCTGTTGAGGATGGTTAGATTTATTGTGTATTATTGTATCTGTTGCTGTGGGTTTTCTGTATATTTCGTAAGTAAATTTGTTAGTCTCTTTGTTTATTTTAATTGTTAGGTCCAGGTAGTTGATTTTTCCATTTTTCTCTGTATCCATAGTGAATTTTATATTTTTGTGTTGGCTGTTGAGGTGCTCCAAAATTTGTTCTTCTTTATTTCCCGATATTAGGCAGATGATGTCATCTACATACCTGGCATAAAAATTGACACCCAAATTTGCCGTCAGTTCTTCCATATAAATTTCCTCCAAATGTTGCATAAATACTTCCATAAGGATAGCTGATGTGGGGCTACCCATGCCTAGTCCGTGAGTTTGTCTGTATATTTTATTGTCAAATTTAAAATAATTCTGGTCCAGGGTTATTCTCAGCGTATTTACTATCTCTGTAGCAATGTCTTTGTTCGTTTTTTCTGTCAGTATTTTAGTTAAAGTTTTTAGTGTTTCCGTCGTTGGTATCGAAGGGTATAGATCCTTCACGTCAAATGATACCAGTTTTGAGTCCTTGGGTACGTTCAGGTTGTTCAGTTTGTTGACTAGTTCCGTCGTATTTTTGATTGTGTATTTATTGGATAGGTCTAGGACTTATGGTTTACTATTGGTCGCATAGGTGTTCCTGCTTTGTGGATTTTAGGTAGTGCGATCAGTGACGGGGCCGATGGATTCATTGCCGTGAGAGTGTAGGTCATCTTGTTGTCTATTATATTCTTTGCTTGTTTTATTGCACGCTTTATTGCCATTTGGTATTCTTCCGTTGGGTCTTTCCTTATCACTCGACAGCCCATTTCTTTGATGAGTTGACCCGTTTTTGCGGTGTATTCCTCTTCGTCCATTAGCACCGTTGTATTTCCTTTGTCTGCTTTTGTTGCTATCACCTTATTATCGATTAGTTTCTTCCTTAATACTTTTGCCGTTTTATTGTCGTCCGTTGCCATTTCATTTCCAGCAGCTTTTATACTCTTTTCGATTATGCGTCTGCATAGATGCCTTGCGTGCTCCTGTTCTTCGTTTGGTACTAGTGATATGGCCATCTCCGTGTCTGCAATAGTGTTCTCTACGTCTTTTTTTCTATCGTAGCTTTCGATATTGTACTTCAAACCTTTTTGTAGTAGCTCTGTTTCTTTGGCGTTGATGGAAAGATTTGTTAAGTTAACAAATCTTGGATGGAATGATGTTTTGTTCTGTTGTGAGCCTTTTTTGTTGTTGTTTTGTTTTGTGTCAAGGTCCTCCAGTTTTTTGCTGAGTTTTTTGTATTTGTGTTCCATGGCCTTTTTGATCTCCTCCTTTATAGTGTCTAACGTTTCCATAAGGCAACTAACTAGGTTGTTTTCCATCAGCTCCAGGTGGATGCGTAGTAGTTCCTCATTTATGCGCTCCTTCTTTGCGTGTTGGTTCCTGATCTCGCATCTGAGGAAGCTGTTCTCTGCTTTCCGTATAATTTTGCGTTTATCCTCGCTGTTCACTTTGTGCCCTATTTGCGCGTATTTTGGAATGAGTTTGGTCTTTAGACATTCCTTATTAAACCATATGTTGGCTTTTGTGTTGTGTATTTTCTGTAGCCGCCTTTTGTAAGCTGTCAGTAGAATATTTGTCCGGATTTGATGTGCCTGACTGGCATTATTAATAACTTTTTGGTTGCTTGTTTTTCCGACAGGGTAGGAATATGATGTATTGTGGAACGATTTTCCGTCATCCCTTGTCAAGTTTGGTTTGGAGACAAACCGGTTTCGGCTAATATGCGCCATCTTCAGTGTCTTCTTTCGTTCTGAGTTATTTTCTGTAAGTTCGATAGCATTTATAGTAACTAACTTCCGTCGTTTTGTTCAGGTACTTCGTGTTCATGTGATGTGTTCGTGCATTCGTGCGTTCGGGTGACGTGTGTGTGTGTGTGTGAGTCTGTGTTGTGTGTTTAGGTATGCAAATCTATTTTTTTGTCATATTTTCATTATTGTACCCTCATTAACCAAGTAGGTAAAAGTCCGTTATTGTCCGTTTGTGTGTTGTTTTGTTTATGTCGGTTTTAGGTCTTTTGTCCTCTTTCGGGTATATTAGCTTAAGCGTCGGATACATTATTTGAACCGCTTAAGCTAATATACCCGAAAGAGGACAAAAGACCTAAAACCGACATAAACAAAACAACACACAAACGGACAATAACGGACTTTTACCTACTTGGTTAATGAGGGTACAATAATGAAAATATGACAAAAAAATAGATTTGCATACCTAAACACACAACACAGACTCACACACACACACACACGTCACCCGAACGCACGAATGCACGAACACATCACATGAACACGAAGTACCTGAACAAAACGACGGAAGTTAGTTACTATAAATGCTATCGAACTTACAGAAAATAACTCAGAACGAAAGAAGACACTGAAGATGGCGCATATTAGCCGAAACCGGTTTGTCTCCAAACCAAACTTGACAAGGGATGACGGAAAATCGTTCCACAATACATCATATTCCTACCCTGTCGGAAAAACAAGCAACCAAAAAGTTATTAATAATGCCAGTCAGGCACATCAAATCCGGACAAATATTCTACTGACAGCTTACAAAAGGCGGCTACAGAAAATACACAACACAAAAGCCAACATATGGTTTAATAAGGAATGTCTAAAGACCAAACTCATTCCAAAATACGCGCAAATAGGGCACAAAGTGAACAGCGAGGATAAACGCAAAATTATACGGAAAGCAGAGAACAGCTTCCTCAGATGCGAGATCAGGAACCAACACGCAAAGAAGGAGCGCATAAATGAGGAACTACTACGCATCCACCTGGAGCTGATGGAAAACAACCTAGTTAGTTGCCTTATGGAAACGTTAGACACTATAAAGGAGGAGATCAAAAAGGCCATGGAACACAAATACAAAAAACTCAGCAAAAAACTGGAGGACCTTGACACAAAACAAAACAACAACAAAAAAGGCTCACAACAGAACAAAACATCATTCCATCCAAGATTTGTTAACTTAACAAATCTTTCCATCAACGCCAAAGAAACAGAGCTACTACAAAAAGGTTTGAAGTACAATATCGAAAGCTACGATAGAAAAAAAGACGTAGAGAACACTATTGCAGACACGGAGATGGCCATATCACTAGTACCAAACGAAGAACAGGAGCACGCAAGGCATCTATGCAGACGCATAATCGAAAAGAGTATAAAAGCTGCTGGAAATGAAATGGCAACGGACGACAATAAAACGGCAAAAGTATTAAGGAAGAAACTAATCGATAATAAGGTGATAGCAACAAAAGCAGACAAAGGAAATACAACGGTGCTAATGGACGAAGAGGAATACACCGCAAAAACGGGTCAACTCATCAAAGAAATGGGCTGTCGAGTGATAAGGAAAGACCCAACGGAAGAATACCAAATGGCAATAAAGCGTGCAATAAAACAAGCAAAGAATATAATAGACAACAAGATGACCTACACTCTCACGGCAATGAATCCATCGGCCCCGTCACTGATCGCACTACCTAAAATCCACAAAGCAGGAACACCTATGCGACCAATAGTAAACCATAAGTCGGCACCAGGATATAGACTATCAAAACACCTAAACAAGCTACTAACCGAGAAACTAGACCTATCCAATAAATACACAATCAAAAATACGACGGAACTAGTCAACAAACTGAACAACCTGAACGTACCCAAGGACTCAAAACTGGTATCATTTGACGTGAAGGATCTATACCCTTCGATACCAACGACGGAAACACTAAAAACTTTAACTAAAATACTGACAGAGAAAACGAACAAAGACATTGCTACAGAGATAGTAAATACGCTGAGAATAACCCTGGACCAGAATTATTTTAAATTTGACAATAAAATATACAGACAAACTCACGGACTAGGCATGGGTAGCCCCACATCAGCTATCCTTATGGAAGTATTTATGCAACATTTGGAGGAAATTTATATGGAAGAACTGACGGCAAATTTGGGTGTCAATTTTTATGCCAGGTATGTAGATGACATCATCTGCCTAATATCGGGAAATAAAGAAGAACAAATTTTGGAGCACCTCAACAGCCAACACAAAAATATAAAATTCACTATGGATACAGAGAAAAATGGAAAAATCAACTACCTGGACCTAACAATTAAAATAAACAAAGAGACTAACAAATTTACTTACGAAATATACAGAAAACCCACAGCAACAGATACAATAATACACAATAAATCTAACCATCCTCAACAGCACAAGAACGCCGCTTTCAGACATTTATTAACACGACTTGAACGAACCCCGTTAGAAAAAGAAGCTTACAACAAGGAACTGAGCACAATATACACAATCGCAGAGAACAACGGATATCAAAAAAGTTTAGTGAAGAAAATACAAAAAAACATAAATTCTAGAAAGTCAGAAACCAAAGAAAAAGAAGAGAAGAAATGGGCAGTCCTATCATATACCGGAGCAACATCTTACAAGTTGGCTAAAGTTTTCCAAAAATATAACATTAATGCAGCATTTAAAACGACGAACAATATGGGAAAACTTCTACGAAACAACATTAACAAGGAAGACCTCTTTGACAAACAAGGCGTATACAAATTGACTTGCGAATGCCAAAACAGTTATATAGGACAAACAGGACGCCAAATCAAGACGAGATATCGAGAACACATAAGGGATTACAATAAGAAAATAAGAAAATCATCAACGACAGTGGAATCAAATTTCGCCAACCACATGGCAGAAAACAAGTGTACACCCATGAAAATAGGAAAAACAGCTAAAATTCTCCACATACAGCATAAAGGAAGACGACTTAACATATTAGAAAATATGGAGATATACAAACAAAAAACATTCGTAGGTAAAATAATAAATGAACAAATAAACACCGCATCGGATACATTATTTGAACCGCTTAAGCTAATATACCCGAAAGAGGACAAAAGACCTAAAACCGACATAAACAAAACAACACACAAACGGACAATAACGGACTTTTACCTACTTGGTTAATGAGGGTACAATAATGAAAATATGACAAAAAAATAGATTTGCATACCTAAACACACAACACAGACTCACACACACACACACACGTCACCCGAACGCACGAATGCACGAACACATCACATGAACACGAAGTACCTGAACAAAACGACGGAAGTTAGTTACTATAAATGCTATCGAACTTACAGAAAATAACTCAAAACGAAAGAAGACACTGAAGATGGCGCATATTAGCCGAAACCGGTTTGTCTCCAAACCAAACTTGACAAGGGATGACGGAAAATCGTTCCACAATACATCGTAATATTTATCGTTAAGCTTTTGAATGGCTTAATTCTTTCTCCTTTCTTGCAGCTGAAATAAACTTTAACATCCTTCTCGTTCAACAAGACACTTCAACCCTATCTATTTAAAGCAGTGTAAATCAAACTTTGAATTAAATGAACCTTTCCGGGGTTTATGTAAGAGCTTTAATTCCTATTCCAGCTTTTTAGATATTTCGGACTCACTTTTCATTATAAGGGAAAAAATACTGTCTTATCTTAACACATAGTAGCGATTATTCTGTTATAATTCTCAAGACTAACTTCAAATGTACTATACTCAGCTGATGATTTTATTTCTCTGTAGCTGAGCAGTTTAAGATCTCGACGCTTAACAAACTCCTGCCACTCAACACCTCGGCGTTTCATGTAAAGAAAAAATATCCGTACGTCATGCGGGTGCGCCCCTCGTGCGGTCGGGCGGGATTGGAGGGCGTGGGTTATTATTATTATTATTATTGATGTGAAGCGGGTAAAGGTTCAGACATTGGTGACTTATAAGTATTTCTGTATCGTTGTGCTGCTCGCGCAGTCTCTGAACGCTTATAAATGATTTTGCGTTGGGGGTGTTTTTTTTTATCTAATTTTTTTACGTAATATTTGTATTAGGCTTTAAGGTTCAGACATTGGTGACTTATAAGTATTTCTGTATCGTTAACCTTATTGTAACTTTATCGCTATCCATGTGAGCTGTTAGTAGTGCCGTAAATCTGTAAACAGCTGATACTTGTCGAGGCAGATCTTGGAAGGTAGGCGCATAGGCGATTTCAGAAATTTCCCATGTTTTTGTTATTGTATTTGGTAGATTGTTATGTCAAAATAATATTTCTCCTTGTTAAAATCTGAATTTGCTTGGGACTCGCCCATTACTATTGCCCATGATGTGAATTCGCTTTGATTTTGATATTATAATCTACCTTTGTAAATAAAAAAAGAAGTTTCTGAATTCGTCTATGCGCCTACCGTCCTATATCTGCTTTCACAAGTGTCAGCTGTTTACGGATTTAGGGTTGCTAACCAAAATCCAATTGGTCTGTAAGTTAACGATACAGCTACAGAATTACGACAAGGCACCAATGACTATTAACACAGCTTGTCGTAAGGTTGGTTGAATCAGCTGTTTTATAAGGTTACAGATAAGTCACCAATGTCTGCACTTTAAAGAAAGGTATAAAGTTCGCCATGTCTCAACTTTTTTACACTTTGACAAACATCTGCTGGATTGTGTGTGTATGTATCGTTTGTATATTTACACTTATTTTAGCGATTTCGCGCATGAAAAGTGAATAGTAAGAAGTAAAAAAATAATAATGTTCGAATAAGCAGAAAAAAGGAAATTCTCCAAATATTTTACAAAAAATCAGTTTTATAAATTAAAGCAAAAAAAGTGAAGTGGATATTGTCAAAGTGTTGGGTACAGCCAGACGACGCAAGAAATAACTTTCAGAAAGTGAAAAATTCAAATTTTTGTACATATTTGTTTTTTTTTAACACAAACAAATACAAAAATTTGAATTATTCGCTTTCTGAAAGTGATTTCCTGCGTCGTCTGGCTGTGCTCTTAATTGTAGCAAACATCTGGAATTTCGCTTTGCTTTAGGTTTTTTCTATCAAAGTTGAAGCAGACAAAGCCAATTGTGCACGGGCTATAAGTCCTGCCTCGGCAACACACCATCATCTAGGGTAGCCAGATAACTTTTCCGAAAAAATTAATACATTGGCTTCAAAAACAGAATCAGTGCAGAGAAAATCGCATTTATTTATAGAACATTAATTTGGCTACAAAATAGTACTAAAAATTTTTGATTAAGTACATACATAAATGTTTATACATCGACGCTTCCAAACAAAACTGTAGTCTGAAAACTGTGTTTTGCAGGAGAAGCTCTCAAAGTTTAAACTAGAGCTCTAGATACCCGGGTATCGAACAAATCGAATTGATAGTTTTTGTTTGAAGCCCGTTTGTTGTTCAAATCGACAGCTGAGAATAAGATCGCCCTATTTCAAAAATTATTTCAAAAACGCCCTATTTGAAAATTTGTTTCAATAACATCCTATTTCAGATTTTGCTTCAAGAACGCCCTATTTGAAAAATTGTTTCAATAACGTCCTATTTCAGATTGTGCTTCAAAAACGCCCTATTTCAGAGAAAATTCCATATATATTTCTCTGAAATAGGGCGTTTTTGAATAATTGTCTGAAATACGACGTTATTGAAACAAATTCTGAAATAGGGCGTTCTTGAAGCAAAATCTGAAATAGGACGTTATTCAAATAATTTTTGGAATAGGGCGTTTTTGAAACAATTTTTGAAATAGGGCGATCTTATTCTCAGCCGTCGAAATGCCCGTACAAACATTGGAGCATTCGAGCTTACAAACAAAAAAAATGTGTATCGAAAAAATAGAAATAAAAACAACTACATATGGAGAAGAAAAAAAATAATAAACAAAAGAAAAAAACAAACTTCAAAATGCCCGTACGGGTAATAAACAAACAAACTACTGTTCGAGCATTTGAACAGCATGTGTTCGGGCTACTCGAAAATGTTCAAAAAAAAACTGGAGCTCTAATACATACATACCCTGCAAAAAAATGTGCGATTAATCTCGAAAGAGATTTGTCCCGGATTGATCTCTTTCGAGAACAATCGGTCCACAATTAGTCCCCGATTGTTCCCGTACGGGTATAAATGTAGACTAATTGTAGCCAATTGTTCCCTAACGGGTATAAATGTAGATTAATCGCTTTCATTCCGAACGGGTTCAAATCTAGATTCCTTAAATGTAGAAATTTTACAAAAAAATGCAATGTATTTGAAAAATTATAGAACAACCGGTAAAACGAATTGAACACCCTTTCTTTTAATAACAATGATGAATAATAATTTTAACAAAATGTTGCCTAAAATATTCTATGAAAAAATCCTTTACATTACGCTCATATAATGCATACTCAAAACTTACAATTTTTTTTATTTATTGAGATTTTTTTCAAAAGTAAAACATTCTATAATCTTTATTAATATATGCATGAACATTAACAATTTTTTAAAGATTGTTATTAAAAATTGCCTTGGCGAACAACTTGGAAAAACTACATTTGTACCCGTTCGGGATGTAAGCGATTGATCTACATTTGTACCCGTTCGGGATAAAAGGGATTGATATACATTTGTACCCGTTCGGGATGAAAGCGATTGATCTACATTCGTACCCGTTCAGGTGTACAAGTTGAACAATTAGTCTCTTCATAGGACATGCTCGAACAAATGCGATCAATTCACTCCATATAAAGGGATGTAAAATTGTATTAGTCGCATGCTCCCTTGCGATTGATCCCGGACACGTCCCGGATTAATAGCATATTTTGCAGGTGAGGGTAAGAAATTATGTACATACATACATGTGTTCATGTAAGCGTAAATAGCAAAACTGTGAAAGCATTGATTTTGATATTTGGCTGCTTTTGATTTTAGCAATATGAAATCAGCACAAAATCAAAATTAGCACAAAATGAAAATCAGGCAAAATCGCTAATTTTGATATTTGGCTCCTCTTGATTTGAGCAACATGAAATCAGCGCAAAATCAAAATCAGGCAAAAACGTTCATTTTGAAATCAGGCCGCTTTTGATTTTGAGCAATATGAAATCAGCGCAAAATCAAAATCAGGCAAAATCGTCATTTTAAAAAGCGACGAATATCAAAATCAAATAAAATCAAACATTTCACGACTTTTGCTAATTCCGACTTCAGTTTTTTAAACACTGTTCAAAATACCCATTCTGTTTGAAAAATTCACATAGCCACTTTTGAAAGTGGACTACTCATATGTTGACAAGCCGGCGGTTCGAAATTTGAATATAAAAAATTATAAAGGTAGATTTTGTAGGACATATGACGACTGGTAGAAGGTTATAAAATAAAAAATCGCCGCATGTGAAAATTGGTAATAAAAATTGCGGCGATTTTTTATAAAAAATTTTATTTATATGAGATACATTTTAAAATCCAAAAGCGTCGCTGGCGAAAAATGTTAATAAAAAATCGCCGCGATACAGTAATTGTATTATAACTATGTAGAATTAGAACACACCAGCGTCCAGCGCCTAAATTTAACTAATTCAGAATCTACTCTCGCTCCCCTACCACCCCAGTAAAAGTAATTTTTTGGGGGCCGTGTGGCATTATTGGAAAGCCAAACAATTTTTTTTGCGTTTTGTTATTTAAATTTTAAAATGGATATACATATATGTACATAGGCATCATCTTTTTCCTTTATGTCAAATTTTTTAGAAAACGATTCCCTTATTACGATATTATTGGCGATCCCGAGAGAAACACTATCATTTTTAAGAAAAGCGATACAGAACAATTTTCTATAGAGGAGCTCGTCGCACAGATTCTTGTTAAAGCCAAAGAGTTCGCCCAGGAATCTACATCACAACAAATACTTGAGTGTGTGCTTACAGTTCCCGGCTACTTTGGACAAGCAGAACGTGAGGCTTTGCTCACTGCGGCTCATTTGGCTAATTTGAAAGTACTGCAGCTTATCAATGACTACACCGCTGTGGCACTAAACTATGGTGTATTCCACCGTGCAGAGATCAATGAGACTACACAGTATTTCATTTTCTACGATATGGGATCTTACAAAACATCTGCTGCCGTTGTCAGTTATCAGCTTATAAAAGATAAAGTTACAAAAGAAACAAATCCAGTGGTTCAAGTGCTCGGGGTGGGTTACGATCGTACCCTGGGAGGATTGGAGCTTCAGCTACGTTTGCGTGACTATCTAGCTTCCGAATTCAATGCTATGAAAAAAACAACGACGGATGTAACCACCAGTCCACGTGCATTAGCCAAGCTGTTCAAAGAGGCTGGTCGCGTTAAAAACGTACTTTCGGCTAATAATGATCATTACGCACAAATAGAAAACTTACTCGAAGATCAAGATTTTAAATTACAAGTTACACGTGAAAAATTAGAGGAACTTGGTGCTGACTTGTGGCCACGTGTTGTTAAACCACTCGAGGTTGCACTTGCAGCATCTGGGCTGTCTATGGAGACCATATCACAAGTTATAATTTTCGGTGGTGGTACTCGCGTGCCTAAGGTTCAAGACATTCTAAAGCAAGTTATAAAACAAGAATTGGGTAAAAGTCTTAATGCGGACGAAGCAGCAACAATGGGTGCTGTTTATAAGGCAGCAGATTTGGCTACTGGTTTCAAAGTGAAAAAATTCATTGTTAAAGATGCTGTCCTATTTCCAATTCAAGTGAGCTTCGAGCGCGACCCAGGCGATGGTAGTGCTGTACGGCAAGTGAAACGTGTGTTATTTGGTTATATGAACTCATACCCACAAAAAAAGGTCATAACTTTTAATAAACATACAGATGACTTCGATTTTTACGTGCATTATGGTGACTTAACACATTTATCTGTTGAAGAAATTTCGTATATTGGTTCACTAAACATTTCCCGAGTCGTGTTGGTGAAGTTGAAAGAATTGTTAGAGGAACGTCAAAATGAAATTTTTGAATCGAAAGGCATCAAAGCTTACTTCTCCTTTGATGATTCAGGAATTTTTAATTGCGCTGGTGTGGAATTCGTTTATGAAAAACAAACAGAAGATGGGGGAACCCTCGCCAAACTAGGTAGCACCATTAGTAAGCTTTTTTCAAAAGATGAAACCAATGAAAAGGTTGACGGTGAGGGAGAACAATCAAACGTTGAAAAAAATGATTTTAAAAACGTGGATGGTGAAACAAATGATACAAAATTTGAGGATCTGAAAGATACAAACAAATCTCCAAAAACATCCACTGCGGAAAAAACTGAAAAATCGCCATCTAAGAATGATACTATCAAACTAGTTACTCTTAAAGAGCCTGTAGAGCACAAAATAACGCAGCTATTCACTCATCCCTTATCTGGGGAATCTCTTGAAAAATCAATAAAAAAACTAGAATCTATTAATTCTGTAGAAGCCGATCGAAATCGTTTGGAATCGACTTTGAATGCTTTAGAATCACATGTCATTGAGATTCAACAAAAACTAGACGAAGAAGAGTATGGTAGCTGTGCTACATCTAAGGAAAGGGAAAACATTCTCAAATTGTGCTCTTCAATTTCCGACTGGCTTTATGAAGATCATGAAAATCCAACGCCCGAAATGTATGAAAATCGTTTGAATGAATTGAAGAAGCTTACTAACGTTATCTTGGCAAGACACTGGGAGCATTCTGAGCGACCGGATGCATTAAAAGCTTTAGAGGGAATGCTTGATAGTGCGAAAAAATTCTTGAACAATGCAAAAAATTTGACTAAAGAGACAAATTCAGAAAAGGATATATTTACAGATGTGGAGATAGAAACACTTAACAAGGTAATTAGCGAAACTAATGATTGGAAAAAGAAAGAAAATAAAGCGCAACAGCAACTGAAGCGTTACGAAGAAGTGAGACTCACTGTAAAAGATATAACCGATAAAATATCGCTTTTGGATAGGGAAGTGAAGTATATGGTAAACAAACTGAAGATTTGGAAACCGAAAATCATTTCAACACCCAAAACGGAAAACAACACTGAAACAGCTGATTCTGGCGATCAAGGAGGAAGTGATTCAGGTAGCAAGTACGAGACTCAAACAAAAGAGGAACAACCGGGTACTGAAAATAATTTAAATCAGCAAGAGGAACAGAGTGGTATATCACCTAATGGAGATAAAAAAGACGATCCAACAACAACAAAATTTTCAACTAAGAAAGAGCCCACTCCACGCTCAGACTTGTAAGACTGTAGGCGCTGAGCTTTATGTGATAATTCGTATAATGTGTACAGACTTTTTACAGGTCTTTTAGTACTAAGATATTTACTGCTTTAATCGTATAAAATGACTATGTAGCAAGTAGTTCAGAAGCTACTCTCTCTTCAACGTAAATATAAAATGAAAGTCGAATTCGATTTTCTCCATTCCCATTTAAAATAAAAATATTATAATTAAATTTATTAATTTATTTATATTTTTAAATTAAATGCAGAATACATCGTATGTAGTTATGTCCATCGTTCAATGATTCATTCTTTATACGTATACAGGGAGAGTCAATTCTAACGCAATTTATTTAATTATTTTATGGTTTATTTCCATTCATTTTAAAAATATAAAAATCTCAAAATTTCCTTCCGAATCGTAAGTCTTTTGTTAATATTTTCCTGATGAAAATGAAAAAAAAATATGTAAACATTAATCAAAGATTTATATTTTAAAAATCTTTCCATAAATTTCAACACGTTTTTGAGTAATTATTATCAGTAGGGCAACCGGAAATGTGCAAATGGATATTTTTCTGTTGCAGTACTATTTACATATGATAAATATATGTCGGTGTTTTAGCTCAAGACGAAGAGAATAAGCCTAAATTGTTAGAACATATTTTCGCATATTTAGGTCAAAAAACTTATTTATTTTTGCATATCTTGACGTATTTGCATATTTTGCTATAAATTCATATTTTAGCATATTATTTCGTCATATTTTTACGTCTCGCTCTTAAAATAGTTCTTATTTACATTTTTTTACTCTGGCAACTTTGTTTTGTATATGCGCATACTATTTGCCATTCCTCTTTGTGTGACAAGCAGCGTTGCCAAATTTTTTGAAGAAAAATCGTCATTTTTCAAATAAAAAATCGTAATTTCAGAGAAAAAATCGTCAATATCTTGTTTCTTTCTCATCCTTACTAAAAACACGTTATAAACAAAAAAAAATGGTCGGCTTTCCCTTAAGGAAGCACGGCCCTAGATAAATAACCTTTTCAGTAGGATAGAGGACCTCTCACAGATCTCAAAACTGAAATCAAAACTTGCCGGAAGTTTATATTTACGAGATATTTTTTTGTTAAAGTTGGATGGGTGCATAGATATTGCCCCAGAAAGATAATTCTTTCGGGTTATTTTTTCCGCCAACGCAAAAAGTTGTTCTACACCAATTACACTACTCGACAAATTTTGATCAACTTTAACCACCAAAAATGAAATAATACTTTTCTAAAGCGAAATTTTACGCTGATTCCGAATATCATCTCCATTTTTTTTATGGCAGACCCAGTTTTTGAGATATTGGTAAAAATGTGGAAAAGGCCATATATGCAAGACATTGCATCACATAAGTTCATCAAAAAGTTTTATTAGACATCGTGGCGATTTGACATCTAGGAAGTGCTGGTAGAGGGAGCCCCAGCAAACATTTTTTGCCTTCACACTTCAAAATTGGTCGAGTAGTTTGGTTACAATGGCAAAAATAATGAAAAAACATTTGAAAAAAATCGAGTTTTTTAAAGAAATTTCAGATTCGACTGTCCTAAAATCAGAAAAATTGTACGGGGGACAAAAAGTTAGCCACCCTATCCTATAGAGAATTTAATTTTGAACATTTTAAGACTAATAGTGTAATAATCGGATGTACCGTTATTTATTTTTATCTATTTTTATTGAAAGTCCTTAACAAAAAATTTTCCGGAAGAGTAAAATTTCAACAACAAACTTGGGTTTATTCATAAAACTTTATTAAGGAGTAATACTCAAGATTATTTAATTCCATTTACTACGTGTTTTGAAGTGCACAATATCTCTCGAAACAGCGATTAATAGGAAAAAAAATTAATTGAATAAAAAGATATCTGCATTCCGCGATTTTAAAGAGAGGATAAATAATGAGCGATGTGAGTAAGTACTTTTGACTACTCTTTTGTGATTTTCTGGATTTGTTACACTTACTATTGTCAAAAAAATAATCTCCCATCATATCCTCGTATACCATGCCCCTTGATATCGCCATTCAAAAACAATTAAGTCCTGATGAAATCTCTCACCCTGTTCATCACTTTCAGCACCTAAGTTTGTAGGGAATTATGAACAAGTGAAGGAATTTTAGGCGGCATCTTACAATCTTTTGCAAATAAAGTAACTTTTTGTTACCTAGAAATCCGCAAACAGTTTGTTAAAAACTGCTGCAAGCAGTACTAAAAAGCACCCGATCTATCGTTTAATAGTTAGAACTTATGTTCTGTTTGTGGATTTCTAGTTAACAAAAAGCTGCTTTATTGCAAAACCATATAGCAAGGAAAGTAATATACCGCCTAAAATTCATTTCTAGCATTAACATCTTCAAAATTCCCTACAAACTTAGGTGCTGAAAGTGATGAACATGGTGAGAGATTTCATCAGGACTTAATAGTTTTTGAATAGCGATATCAAGGGTCTTGGTACGAGAATATGATGGGAGATTATTTTTTGGACAATCATACGTGTAACAAATGCAGAAAATCACAAAAGAGTAGTCAAAAGTACTTACCCATATCGCTCATTATTTATCCTCTCTTTAAAATCGCGAAATGCAGATATTTTTTTATTCAATTAATTTTTTTTCCTATTAATCGCTGTTTTGAGATATATTGTGCACTTCAACACACGTAATAAATGGAATTAAATAATCTTGAGTATTACTCCTTAATAAAGTTTTATGAATAAACCCAAGTTTGTTGAAATTTTACTCTTCCGGAAATTTTTGGTTAAGGACTTTCAATAAAAATCTTATATTATAAATGTGAAATGGAAATTGTGTTTAAACTCAATTGGCGAGAAAACCGCTGAACGGATCCTCACGAAACTTTGCACACCTAGGTATTTTCACCCGGTAATTGCTATAGGCATATTTGTAATCTGATTAAAAGTCAGGGATGGGCACCCCCCATACAAAATTTTCCTTTTTTTCGTAATATCTCTTGAAATATTTGTACTAGAATAATGAACATTTTTGTGAAGGAATAATACAAAAATATATACTCAACGGATAAACAATTTAGGTCTTGGTAAAGCAGGGATGGGCTCTCTCCTCCCATATAAACTGAAATTTTCACATCGAATATCTCTGGAAATATTTGTAGTAGGGTACTGAAAATTGGTGTGAGGGCATGTGAGATAACTATGTATTAAACGGGTAAAAACGCTAGGTCTTGGTAAAGCAGGGATGGGCACCTCCCATACAAACTGAAACTTTCACAGCGAATATCTCTGGAAATATTTGTAGTAGGGTACTGAAAACTGGTGTGAGGGCATGTGAGATAACTATATATTAAACGGGAAAAACACTAGGTCTTGGAAAAGCAGGGATGGGCACCTCGCATACAAACTGAAACTTTCACAGCGAATATCTCTGGAAATATTTGTAGTAGGGTACTGAAAACTGGTGTGAGGGCATGTGAGATAACTATGTATTAAACGGGTAAAAACGCTAGGTCTTGGTAAAGCAGGGATGGGCACCTCCCATACAAACTGAAATTTTCACATCGAATATCTCTGGAAATATTTGTAGTAGGGTACTGAAAATTGGTGTGAGGGCATGTGAGATAACTATGTATTAAACGGGTAAAAACGCTAGGTCTTGGTAAAGCAGGGATGGGCACCTCCCATACAAACTGAAACTTTCACAGCGAATATCTCTGGAAAAATTTCTTGTAGGGTTCTGAAAACTGGTGTGAGGGCATGTGAGATAACTATGTATTAAACGGGTAAAAACACTAGGTCTTGGTAAAGCAGGGATGGGCACCTCCCATACAAACTGAAATTTTCACATCGAATATCTCTGGAAATATTTGTAGTAGGGTACTGAAAATTGGTGTGAGGGCATGTGAGATAACTATGTATTAAACGGGTAAAAACGCTAGGTCTTGGTAAAGCAGGGATGGGCACCTCCCATACAAACTGAAATTTTCACAGCGAATATCTCTGGAAATATTTGTAGTAGGGTACTGAAAACTGGTGTGAGGGCATGTGAGATAACTATGTATTAAACGGGTAAAAACGCTAGGTCTTGGTAAAGCAGGGATGGGCACCTCCCATACAAACTGAAATTTTCACATCGAATATCTCTGGAAATATTTGTAGTAGGGTACTGAAAAATGGTGTGAGGGCATGTGAGATAACTATATATTAAACGGGAAAAACACTAGGTATTGGTAAAGCAGGGATGGGCACCTCGCATACAAACTGAAATTTTCACAGCGAATATCTCTGGAAATATTTGTAGTATGGTTTTGAAAACTGGTGTGAGGGCATGTGAGATAATATAATAATAATACAATGGCGCTATTATAACTCTGACGAGTTTTATGGCCGAGCTTCTCTCCCAATTCGAGGTGTGCTCCTTTTTGTTTTTCCTACTAATTGGGTGGACCTACAGTTTTATGCCGGCTCCGAACGGCGAATGCATTTTTTGTGAGAAGCTTTTTCATGGCAGAAATACTCTCGGAGGGTATGCCGCCCACTGCCGAGAGGTGACCGCCCAATAATTGGATTTTTACTAATTAGGGCATGTGAGATAACTATGTATTAAACGGGTAAAAACGCTAGGTCTTGGTAGAGCAGGGATGGGCACCTCCCATACAAACTGAAACTTTCACAGCGAATATCTCTGGAAATATTTGTAGTAGGGTACTGAAAAATGGTGTGAGGGCATGTGAGATAACTATGTATTAAACGGGTAAAAACGCTAGGTCTTGGAAAAGCAGGGAGGGGCACCTCCCATACAGACTGAAATTTTTACAGCGAAAATCTCTTGAAATATTTATAGTAGGGTACTGAAAATTGGTGTTGGGCATATGAGATAATTACGTACTCAACGGACAAAAAAAAATAAGAAAACTATCCTTGACGTCAAGAATGATATTTTTCTATGTAACTTTTTTGGACTAACTCAATATGCTAATATTTTTAAAAGCACGTGGTGTGAAACCCGCGGGTAACCTCTAGTAGATAAATATAAATAACGGTACATCCGATTATTACACAATTAGTCTTAAAATGTTCACAATTAAATTCTCTATAGGATATGGTGGCTAACTTTTTGTCCCCCGTACAATTTTTCTGATTTTAGGACAGTCAGTCGAATCTAAAATTTCTTTAAAAAAACTCGATTTTCTTCAAATTTTTTTTCATTATTTTTGCCATTGTAACCAAACTACTCGACCAATTTTGAAGTGTGAAGGCAAAAAATGTTTGCTGGAGCTCCCTCTACCAGCACTTCCTAGATGTCAAATCGCCACGATGTCAAATAAAACTTTTTGATACACTTATGTGATGCAATGTCTTGCATGTATGGCTTTTTCCACATTTTTACCAATATCTCAAAAACTGGGTCTGCCACAAAAAAATGGAGATGATATTCGGAATCAGCGTAAAATTTCGCTTTAGAAAAGTATTATTTTATTCTTGGTGATTTTTGGTGTCGAGTAGTGTTATCGGTACGGCCTGGCTCATTGAGCTGGTGCTGAGAATAATAGTGCAACTCTAATGAACCGTATGCAGATGCGTATCCGTGCGCGTGTCACTGACAGCCGTGTTGCATACCTGTGTTTAAATGAGGCAAACTCCAATGGCACGGATGTAAATGCACCACACACATAGAAAATTCGAAGATGATTTCGAACACGCATTCGAATGCAGCTAAGTTGAAAATTTTCTACTTCTATGCGTTTTCTATGCGTTTCGCAACCAATATTAAGTTGGTTGCTACATCGGTATACATATTTTCTGGTAAAAATTTCGTTAAATTGATTTAAAATGAAGTAGTGAAAGTTTGTTTGCCTGCAGAAAAGTTAATTAAATGGGGTTTTAAATATATAAATGATTAATAATTATTAATTATATGTTAATTACTATCTGCATACCCATGTACATAGTACATGAATTTAAAATACATATACATACATATGTAGTTACCCGTGTGAAAATACACAATTGAAACTTAAATAAGTTCAACTGTAAAAAAATAATTAAGTGAAATGAGTTTTCTTTTGAATAGGGAGTTCTCAGATTTCAGAGGTTGTGCATATATTTGTATAAGCCAAAATTTTCAAAGTCTGATATTTTAAGGCAAAGCAACTGTAATTCTTACAATACATAAAAATCGACGGATAGGGTAAATTCTGTTCCAGCTAGAAAGAGTAGGTATTAATTACAGTGGTTCACTGAAATATTTCGCATTTAAGTTATTTAAAAAACCATGTTAAAGACTAAAAGATTTGAAATAGACAAATTAATAACGCATTCTAAATACCTTTTACACTCAGAGAAAATAAATCAAAAATAAAATTTTTATTTTTATAATGCACGTTTTCAACCAAGTCATTTTATTTGAAAAATTAAATTTTTTAAATTAAAAATGAAATTTTTGGAATTAAAATGTATTTGGGATTTAAAAGAGTTTTTAGTGCTTAGCACGAAATTTTTATTTTAATTCAATTTTTAATTGTTGGGGTAAGTGGAAAAAAATTCAACAACTATTTACAGCGAAGGTTGAGTGTATAGCTATTTCACGAAAAACCATTTTCGATCATCAGCACTCTTTTCGGAAGTGGATGCACCGGGGATTGAACCCGAGTCCATTCCATCTTCAGCCGCAATGACCCAACGCATAAACACACTCGGCCATTGAGACTCTGTGCAAGCTGTTGGATTTTCCCCACTTTTGCCTTTTTCATTTTCAACATTAACGTTAGTGTGTATATGCTTTTGCATATATTCTCCACAAACGTGCTGAATTTTTGTTGTAGGCAGTTCGCAATGAACATTGTTGTTGGTATTTATTTTATGTATATACCAAACAACGTTAACAATTTTACTTGAAAGAGTGTTTAGTGCTTAGCACGAAATTTTTATTTTAATTCAATTTTTAATTGTTGGGGTATGTGGAAAAAAATTCAACAACTATTTACAGCGAAGGTTGAGTGTATAGCTATTTCACGAAAAACCATTTTCGATCAACAGCACTCTTTTCGGAAGTGGATGCACCGGGGATTGAACCCGAGTCCATTCCATCTTCAGCCGCAATGACCCAACGCATAAACACACTCGGCCATTGAGACTCTGTGCAAGCTGTTGGATTTTCCCCACTTTTGCCTTTTTCATTTTCAACATTAACGTTAGTGTGTATATGCTTTTGCATATATTCTCCACAAACGTGCTGAATTTTTGTTGTAGGCAGTTCGCAATGAACATTGTTGTTGGTATTTATTTTATGTATATACCAAACAACGTTAACTATTTTACTTGAAAGAGTTTTTAGTGCTTAGCACGAAATTTTTATTTTAATTCAATTTTTAATTGTTGTCGCTGTAAATAGTTGTTGAATTTTTTTCCACTTACCCCAACAATTAAAAATTGAATTAAAATAAAAATTTCGTGCTAAGCACTAAAAACTCTTTCAAGTAAATTGTTAACGTTGTTTGGTATATACATAAAATAAATACCAACAACAATGTTCATTGCGAACTGCCTACAACAAAAATTCAGCACGTTTGTGGAGAATATATGCAAAAGCATATACACACTAACGTTAATGTTGAAAATGAAAAAGGCAAAAGTGGGGAAAATCCAACAGCTTGCACAGAGTCTCAATGGCCGAGTGTGTTTATGCGTTGGGTCATTGCGGCTGAAGATGGAATGGACTCGGGTTCAATCCCCGGTGCATCCACTTCCGAAAAGAGTGCCGATGATCGAAAATGGTTTTTCGTGAAATAGCTATACACTCAACCTTCGCTGTAAATAGTTGTTGAATTTTTTTCCACTTACCCCAACAATTAAAAATTGAATTAAAATAAAAATTTCGTGCTAAGCACTAAAAACTCTTTCAAGTAAAATTGTTAACGTTGTTTGGTATATACATAAAATAAATACCAACAACAATGTTCATTGCGAACTGCCTACAACAAAAATTCAGCACGTTTGTGGAGAATATATGCAAAAGCATATACACACTAACGTTAATGTTGAAAATGAAAAAGGCAAAAGTGGGGAAAATCCAACAGCTTGCACAGAGTCTCAATGGCCGAGTGTGTTTATGCGTTGGGTCATTGCGGCTGAAGATGGAATGGACTCGGGTTCAATCCCCGGTGCATCCACTTCCGAAAAGAGTGCTGATGATCGAAAATGGTTTTTCGTGAAATAGCTATACACCCAACCTTCGCTGTAAATAGTTGTTGAATTTTTTTCCACTTACCCCAACAATTAGAAAATGTTTAAATTAAAAATAAAAATGAATGAAAGAAAAACATAAGTTTTTGGTTCAAAACCTCATAGTGCTTAAAATAGAAATAAAAATTTTTAAAATTAAAATGTTTTTTCCTGATTTTGCAACTCTACAATGAACATTTAAAAAAAAAATGTTCGTATTTACATTACTTTTAAACACAGGAATTTCTACACAGGAATCAAATTTTAAAAAAATCTCCAAATTTGGGGAATTACCCACAAAACGGCAATACTGCCTTTTACCGGCTTCTTTCCGCGTTTATCAGTGATGGATCCATGACCGTCGATATATCGAATATCGAAAAAAAAATATCGATATATCGAAAAAGTTCAAAAACATCGATGAATCGATATTATATCGATATCGCTTCCAGCACTATAGTGTCATTCGACTTGCCATTCTAGCAGGTCGATGGCGGATCAAGCAATGCGTGTTTTCATAAATACGCCGCTGAACGTCTGTTGTCAACAACAATCTGACATCCAAAGATAACTAGATTCGAAACTCTTGAATCATGGTGGAATTATAAGTAAACAAAACAAAGAAAAACACGTGTTTTTGCATTTGACAGGTCAGTACATAACAGTAAATTTTGTCGTTGCCCATTTACCACCACCATATACATATAATTTCACCATGCTCTTGAATGTGCATTTTTATAACATTTTTCATTGGTGCCACTCTATAGAAAACCGAAAATGGGTATTTTACATATTTTTTCTAGGAATTTTCGGCTTCCTTATGTTATTGAAGACTATAGCAATAATAAAATTTTGTTTGCCTTATTTTCAAAAATACAACTAATCAAAGTAAATAAATCTAAGAAAACCAAATTAAGACAAGGATATAACCACAAAAGTGATACACAGGACAGGGCTGCACATTAACGTTATTTTTTATCAATAACCGAAAAAATATTTTGTTTTCAATTCAACTTTGAAAAATTTTAACGTTAAGTGCTGAACAAAAAAATACTGTTTTGATAATTATCAAAAAAAATTATGAAAAAAAATTTCGTTTTGTTGATTATCAAAAAAACAAATATTGAAAAAATTTTGTTTCGGTAGCCAACAAAAAAAATTATCAAAAAAAATAACGTTAATAAAAATTCAAAGTAAAATGAAGCCGTAAGCCTGAAACAAATTTTTATTATTATTTTGTTTTTGATAATCAACGAAACAAAATAATTTTGATAATTTTTTTTGATAATCTTCTTCTTCTTCTTGATTGGCGCTTAACCGTCTAGACGATTCTGGCCGAGTCCAACAGACCGCGCCAATTGCTTCTGTTTCGTGCAGCATGGCGCCACTTGGGAACACCTAGGGAGGCAGCATCGCTGTCCACCTGATTTTCCCAACGCAGTGGAGGTCTCCCTTTTCTTTTGCGTTCAGCGGGTTTCGATAGAAATGCTTTCTTAGCCGGAGCGCCTTCGTCCATTCTCACGACATGACCTGCCCAACGCAGCCGCTGGATCTTTATTCGCTGAACAATGTCGATGTCTGTGTAAAGCTCGTACAGCTCATCGTTAAATCTCCGTCGATACTCGCCCACGCCAACGCGCAAAGGTCCATAAATCTTACGAAGAACTTTTCTCTCGAATACTCCAAGTGCCATCTCATCTGATTTTGAAATTGTCCATGCTTCTGCGCCGTACATGAGGACTGGAACGATGAGCGTCCTGTAGAGTGTGATTTTTGTTTGTCGAGATAGGACTTTACTTTTCAGTTGCCTACTTAGTCCGAAGTAGCATTTATTGGCAAGCGTGATTCTTCGTTGGATCTCCGTGCTGACATCATTCTTGGTGTTAATGCTGGTTCCCAGATAGACGAAGTCCTTAACAGTTTCGAATTTGTAGCTATCAACATTGACGTGGCTGCCAAGGCGTGCTGTTTCTTTGTGTGATGACAGGAGGTACTTCGTCTTGTCCTCGTTGACCGCCAAACCCATTTTCTTAGCCTCTTTATCCAGCTTGGAGAAGGCAGAACATACGGCGCGCGTGTTAGTGCCAATGATGTCGATGTCATCGGCGTACGCCAGCAGTTGCACACTCTTGTGATATAAGATGCTTCCTGTATGGTTAAGTTCTGCAGCTCGTATTATCTTTTCCAGCATCAAATTGAAGAAGTCGCACGAAAGAGAGTCACCTTGTCTGAAACCTCGTTTGGTCTCGAACGGCTCGGAGAGGTCCTTCCCAATTCTGACGGAGCTGGTGGTGTTAGTCAATGTCATTTGGCATAGCCGTATAAGTTTAGCAGGGAAACCAAATTCAGACATTGCGGCATACAGGCAATTCCTATTCGTGCTATCAAAAGCGGCTTTAAAATCGACAAAGAGATGGTGTGTGTCGGATCCTTTTTCATGGGTTTTTTCCAATATTTGTCGTATTGTGAAGATCTGGTCGATGGTAGATTTACCAGGTCTGAAGCCACACTGATAAGGTCCAATCAGATTGTTGACGATAGGCTTCAGTCTTTCGCACAATACACTTGCTAAGACCTTATATGCGATATTCAGGAGGCTTATCCCACGATAATTGGCGCGTACTGTGGAGTCTCCTTTTTTGTGGATTGGGCAGAGCACACTTAAGTTCCAATCGTCGGGCATGCGCTCGTCCGACCATATTCTGCATAGGAGTTGATGCATGCTCCTTATCAACTCTTCGCCACCATGTTTGAATAGCTCGGCTGGCAAGCCGTCAGCGCCCGGGGCCTTGTTATTCTTAAGCCTAGATACTGCTATTCGCACTTCGTCATGATCAGGTGGTGGAACATGCCTACCATCATCTGCTATTGGGGATTCGGGTCGTACATCTTCTCCTTCCGCACTTTCACTGTTGCCATTATCTAGCAAGGAGGAGAAGTGATCCCTCCACAACTTAAGTATGCTCTGGACATCAGTTACCAGATCACCGTTATCATTCCGGCAGGAATTTGCCCCGGTCTTGAAACCTTCAGTCATCCGCCTGATTTTTTGGTAGAATTTTCGAGCATCGTTCCTACCCGCCAGCATCTCAAGCTCTTCACACTCGCGCCTTTCAGCCTCCCTTTTCTTCTTTCGAAAAAGGCGCCTCTCTTCCTTCTTCGCCGTTCGATAACGCTCCCATACGCTTCGCGTTGCGCCCGCACACAATGTAGCCCTGTAGGCGGCGTTCTTTCTTTCCGAGGCATCGCGACATTCCTTGTCGTACCAGGTGTTCTTGTGGGCTCGCTTGTATCCTATAGATTCCTCAGCGGCGATACGAAGTGAACGAGCGATGTGTTCCCATTCCTCAGATACATCGTTTGGTGAAGGGTTGCTCTCAGAGAGCAGGAGTGAGAGCCGAGTGGTGTATTGATTGGATGTCTGCGTCATGTGCAGCCTTTCGACTTCAAACTTTCCTTGCTGTCCTGCTGGCACATTCTTTGCTGCACAGAGGCGGGTGCGTACCTTGGCTGCTACAAGATAGTGGTCGGAGTCGACATTGGGACCACGGATTGTGCGCACATCTAGGATGCTGGAGCTGTGTCTGCCGTCGATCATGACGTGATCAATTTGATTTCGCGTTTTTCGATCAGGAGACAGCCATGTGGCTTGGTGTATTTTTTTGTGCTGGAATCTGGTACTGCTAATGACCATGTTTCGTGACCCGGCGAAGTCGATCAGCCTCGTCCCATTGGGACTGGTTACGTCGTGGAGACTGAATTTTCCGACTGTGCTGCCAAAGATACCTTCCTTACCCACCCTGGCATTAAAATCGCCAAGCACAATCTTAATGTCGTGACGGGGGCAGCGGTCGTAGGCATGCTCTAACTGCTCATAGAAAGTGTCTTTGATCGCATCGTCCTTCTCTTCCGTCGGGGCGTGGGCGCAGATAAGAGATATGTTGAAAAATCTCGCTTTGATGCGGATGGTGGCTAGACGCTCGTTCACTGGCGTGAACGACAGTACTCGGCGGCTGAGTCTCTTTCCCACCACAAAACCAACACCAAATATACGCTCCTCTGCATGGCCACTGTAATATATATCGCAATCAACGATACGAAATAATACGAAATAATTTCAATAATTTTTATTTGATATTCAACAAAAAAACATTTTGAAAGAGTTTTTAGTGCTTAGCACGAAATTTTTATTTTAATGCAGTAATTTTCACAACATTATACAACTAAGAGCGCTTTCACATTACTCGGTGCGGTATCGGATCGACATTTTTGGTTTTTACCGAAAGTATACCGAAACCTTACCGACCACATGTATTTCAATTGGCACTTTCACATTAGTGTTGCATACATGAAATCGGAGCGGATTAATTTCGGTATACGCGGTAAGACCGGTCAGTAAAATTTGAGGAATTACTGCAGACATTTTTGCGGCGTAATAAAAGAAGAAGAACAAAGTCAGTAAAAAACTCGTTTCGGCTATAAATGTAGCAACTTATAATGTCTTCGTCTTCGCTAGATGACATTATTGTTATATTTGAGTGATTTGTTGAAGTTAAAAATTTTGTTTTGCAAATTTCGATGTTTGTTTTCCTCAGGGGCGGATTTACCTCTAGAAGCGCCCTGGGCAAACAAATCAAGCCGCGCGCCAATATTTCCAAAAAAAACCGTACTTGCCTTCGGGTGGTGACATTTCATTACTGATATACATATTTTACGGATTGAAAAAATTTGATTCGATTCTTATATAGGTACCACATTTTTTGCATTTTCTAAACTTCAAAATGATCTGATCTTAAACCCTCATTATTAGGTGGCTCAGATTTCGCAATATCATTAAATTGCAGTTCATCATACGAATCTGAAAAACAATTTTATAGTAAAAATGTTTCGTCCTGAAACTAAACTCACAAATTTTTAACAGTAGGGTGCCTCCCAGGTAGCGAAATCTAGCTTTCTGGCCCAGAATCTACCTAGGGCTAACCTAGCTGTCGATCAATTGACTTATGAATTTTTACCTTTTTGGTTATGATCAACACCGCAGTCATTTTCTTTTCGAGGAGTTTGAAAAAAACAATCATGTTTAGGGAATTTCGACAGTACACCTTTTTCTTTCTGCACTTTCTCGGCTGCACGTTTTTTGTTGCAGCGCCGCTTAACTTTTTCATATTTGCACTCATTCTTCTATTTTTCACAAAAACATTAATTCACTGTCACTTTTTTGACGTTTTTAACTCGGAACGACTTTTAAGATTACATAAAATATAGGCAGCTCATTGTATAGAGGCGCGAACTATTCAAATTAGCCAGAAACAGAAAATATTCAGATCTTAGTTTCCTTTGAAAAAGTGAGCTCGCGCTTCTCCGAAAATATACTTCAATGCCTAATTGATTTTTAAATTTGAAATTTCAATTAAATTTGAATCTTTCACGTCATTTACTGCACATAAGCTGCTAAACCTTGGTGTTTACATATCGCTCATTTGCTGCAGGACCGGCATAAATCAGAAAACGTGATTTTTGAGTTATACTCTAAGCACATTCGAACCAGCAAGCGACAAGCAGCGAGCTGTCAAAATTAAATTACACACGTTCTTATGGGCGCACACATTTTAACGCCAGCACGACTTCACGGCAGAAGGGTTGCATTTGTCGCTGCCGCCAATATAGAGCTATTTCTAATTTGACAAGCGACAATGCACATGTACAGGCAGAAGCGTGTGTATGTGTGCATTTTAAATACGTAGCCATGTTCAACGCCATCGTCTTTAAAATATTTCAGATGTTTCCTTCAGACGACGTTCGATGCCAAGAAGTTGGTCGACAGATGCTTCTCTGCAGTTGCCGGTTCGAATGTGCTTAGAGTATTAATGCTGCAGAATAGTTAGTTATATCATACTTCATTTGAGTAAAAAATTCTTTATGATTTGTTGAAAACTAAGCGCTTCAGATACAAACCAAATGTTGCATTTACTTCCGCACCATATGGCGGTTGAATCTCAAAATTGCCCTTTCTGAAAAGTTGTGTATTTTGAAAAGTGCAAATGCAGCAAATGAGCGATACGAGTATATAAGTCCCACTGGGGCGAAGGTTAAGAACTGTACCAATGTTCTGAAATGTACTTTGATTAATTTTTTCTCTGTAAAAATTGAAAAAATCTTTCATTCTTGTAATATTGAAAAAAAAAAAAAAACTTTTTGGTAAATAAAAAATTTTTTTTTTCTTTGGCTTAGTTTTGGCGCCCCTATTGAAACGGCGCCCTGGGCAGCTGCCCATGTTGCCCCTATGTAAATCCGCTCCTGGTTTTCCTATTCCACAAGTGTGAAAAACACAGCAACGCGGAATCGTTTCGGTAAGCTGAAAATACCGAGCAAAAAATGTCGATCCGATGTCGTACCGAGTAATGTGAAAGCGCTCTAACTCAACCAGATTGTAAAATGTTATCGAATATACATATATGTGTTCACATGGCAAAAATAGTATGACTACTTAAACGAACCATTTATTATTACTTTAATTTTTAAAAAGAAGGGAAAGAAAACTTTTATCAATTTTTTTTAAATCCCAAACAAAATGTAAATATATATGTATATAAATTAATAAGAAGATAATAGCTTTGTTCAACAACTTTACTTGCAAGTACTTGCAAAAAGAGGGTCAATGTCAAATTAAGAGTAAAAACGAGGAAAAGAGAAAATTATCAACCAAAGTAATTGAACACAAAAACGTAAACATTCGCAAGAAAGCAACTGATACGCTGTTTTGACAATTTGATTTTTAGGTTAGGTCGTAATTGAAATTTTTGAAATTGGAAATGAATGGAAATAACTGAATTAGGAAAAAAAATCTACTTTGGCTATTCCACAACATCGTCAGGATTCCTTTTTGCGCTAATTTATTTAGTACACAATTAGAAATTTGCGTTTAAATTTTTGTGATCATATATTTTTGACATTTCTATTTTTTTAAAGCTGCAAGTAGTTACAAGTGAAAATTTTACTTGCAGCTTTTATCAACTCTCTCGAGGTCTTACTCTCTCAATTTGGCTCTCTTTTGTGAATTTTTTGGGTTATTGAACATAAATTCTTAACTATTCATAAAAATATGTAAACATTTTAAGATATTTAACACTCCTAATAAATGAAGATATTACTGAAAATTAAAGCAAAAATTGTATTTAACCACATATGGTGACTGTATTTTCTTAATTGATAACTCTTGGTGGTCTTCTTGTGCAAATTTCTACATTAAAAAGTTATAAATTGCCACAATGATCTGAGTTTCTGTAACAAAACCGGGAAAAGTATCAATTAAAGTGACGTCACATTAATATGATCCACACTTTGTCACCACCTATTTATACTAGAAAAGATATGAGTTACAGAAACTCAGTACAGATTTCTTAATTAAGCACACATTTTTGTGACAATCTTGTTGCTTCCCAATATAGTTTTTTTTATGGATTTTCAATTTTGTAAATTTAATGTTCTGACTGTGTTTTTTGTTATTTTATGTTTTAGACCTTGATAACTATCACCAAGGTGTGATGGAAATATATTGGGCAGCAACAAAATTACAAGAAAAATGTGTTTTAATTACCAACTAAGCCGTAAAAAAGTAACTAAATTAATAAAAAAAAGTCGTCAGCGCCAACTTTAAAAACGATTAAATTAGTATTTTCTTGTCATTTGGCAAATAATGCATAGTTGTGTATTGAAGAGTAATCCGGATAATAGTTTAAACAGAACCAATCGCCGGGCGTGTTTTCACGTGGTGCGGCGATGACATTTGTTTGCGAATATCGCCCAGTAAAACAGAATCAAGGCGAAATTACCATATGCATATTTTTATAATTACAATGTTTCCTTACTTCTTCCATTGACTCTTCTCTTCTGTTCATATTTTCAATTTTTTCCACATCAAAAAACGTATATTTTTGTTTTATTACATGTTTTTATCAAGTTCCAAACAATTTATTTGACAGAAATAAGTCTATTCTGACGAATTTTCGCCGGGCGATTTTCGCCAGCGTTTTCATTCTGTTCATTCTCACATACTGCCGTGTATTTTAATCGAAAATTCGTCCGACGCTGATTCTGTTTAAGCTATAACACTTTGAAGATTAGTAAAAATCTTGTTTGTTCAAAAATGACTAAATGGCTACCCTGCCAAAATGTAAACAAACTATACATATATGTAAATATGTGTGAGTAAAACAGCTGATTGCTCCGTTGCCCCACGGGCTCAAAAAATCCTAAAAAATGCATACGGGCTTTTGCGTCAGCGGGCGGACCACACGTTGTTGACTAACTGGACTATCAGTAGCTTGCGGGCAAGCAAAAAGATAACGTACACGCATACTTCGTTTTCATGCGCTTTTATACCACGTCGCGCATGCATTGTCCATCATAATGTATTTTTCGTATTGCATTGTGCGACGTGGTATAGCAGCGCATAAAAGCGAAAAATTTATGCGTGTACGTTGTTGTCTTTTTGCTTGCCCGCAAACTACACTGCTGCAGTTACTAACATTGCTGCAGTTAGAGTTTTGGGGATCTCTGTTCTACACCAATGACGGGCACGAAGCTGCTCGCTGTCGCAGAGCCATATATGAATACTGACGCTACGTAGCAAATGACTGCTTCAGTCGGCATCGCTGTTGGTTGTTTTTATTCGGAATTTTAGCTCTGGTTGACAGCTGTATGACCGTTATGTGTGTTTATGTATGCGAGTAAATACCAAGGCTGCAAAATAACGTTAGTTTTAACAACAAAAAAAATTTTGATTGTTGGGGGTAAGTGGAAAAAAATTCAACAACCATTTACAGCGAAGGTTGAGTGTATAGCTATTTCACGAAAAACCATTTTCGATCATCAGCACTCTTTTCGGATGTAGATGCTCACGGGGATTGAACCCGAGTACAATCCATCTTCAGCCGCAATGACCCAACGCATTTACACGCTCGATCATTGAGACTCTGTGCAAACTGTCGAATTTTTCCCACTTTTGGCTTTTTCATTTACAACATTAACGTTTGCATGTATATGCTTTTGCATATATTCAACTCACAAGCGTGTTGAATTTTTGTAGGCAGTGTGCTGATCAGTGTTTAAAAAACTGAAGTCGGAATTAGCAAAAGTCGTGAAATGTTTGATTTTATTTGATTTTGATATTCGTCGCTTTTTAAAATGACGATTTGCCTGATTTTGATTTTGCGCTGATTTCATATTGCTCAAAATCAAAAGCGGCCTGATTTCAAAATGAACAATTTTGCCTGATTTTCATTTTGTGCTGATTTCATATTGCTCAAAATAAAAAGCGGCCTGATTTCAAAATGAACGATTTTTTTTTTATCCAATATATTTTGCCAACTGTATAAATAAAATACATCTAACAATTTTGTGGTTCGTTAAAAGTAATTAGTAATTAATAATGACTTAATAAACATGGTGGGCATGTATGGATTGCTCTCAGTAGCGCATCCATTTATTGTAGTGCATCAGCAAAGATCTGTAAATGATTTTCTTTTGAGGCGTACGAAATTGGTTGGTACTGACGGCAAGTCAGGGCTAGAACGAGTGGGTTGGGGTGAGCTAATATTCTCATTTTGTATGATGCAGCATACTTTCTGATTTCTTGAGAGATAGTAGGCATCTTTAGGTCACGATGTAGTTGGTCGTTCGTGACGTAGTAGGGCGCATTTACAATCATTCTAATGGTTTTCGATTGGAATCTTTGGAGAATCTCTATATTTGAGTTTGCTGCGGTTCCCCATAGCTGTATGCCATAGGTCCAGATGGGTTTTAAGATAGCTGAGTAGAGCAGGAGTTTGTTGTCGATTGATAGTTGGGAGTTTCGATTCATGAGCCAATAAAGATTTCTCAGTTTTATACCAAGAGCTTTTCGTTTGGTGAATATGTGGGTTCTCCATGTTAGTTTTCTGTCGAGATGCATACCCAGGTACTTTGTTACGTCACTTTGCGGTATATCAATGCCATTGAGTTTTACGGGTGGGCAAGTGTTACGTCTAGTGGTAAACGTCACTTGGACAGATTTTGATTCATTTGACTTTATCCGCCAGTCTTTCAGCCAATGGGTAATTTTATTTAAACTTCTTTGAAGCTTGAGTGAGGCCACGTTAAGGTTGAGGTCTGCCGCCAGTACGGCAGTGTCATCGGCAAAAGTGCCGATAGTGACTCCTTCTGCTATTGGGAGGTCGTATGTGTAAAGTAGGTACAGTATTGGGCCCATTACACTACCTTGCGGGACGCCTGCTAAGCTCTCGTAAAGCTCAGACTGCTCTGCTCCTTCTTTGACGAAAAAGTAACGATTTTTTAGATAAGATTGTATAAATAGAAAGTAACTTGTAGGGAGAGTATTTTTTATTTTATAGGGATGAAAATCAGGCAAAATCGCTAATTTTGATTTTTGGCTGCTTCTGATTTTGAGCAATATGAAATCAGCGCAATATCAAAATCAGGCAAAATCATTCATGTTCATATTTTTTCATATTGATTAACTGCGACTTCTGTTTTTTTAAAAGCGAAATCAAATTCAACAGAAATGAAACTTATGCCAGTTTTTTAAACACTGATGCATATGATCGAAAATGTTTTTTCGTAAAATAGCTATACACTCAACCATCGCTGTAAATAGTTGTTGAATTTTTTTCCACTTACCCCCAACAATTAAAAATTGAATTAAATAAATTTAGTGCTAAGCACTAAAACTCTTTCCAGTAAAATTGTTAACGTTGTTTGGTATATAAAAAATACCAACAACAAATGTTCATTGCGAACTGCCTAAAAAAACAGTATATAATTAGTCAAGTTCGTACAATTTTTCAATTGACAGCTTTCGTCAGAAATTTTAAATGTGCTAGTTTTCGTATGGTGTGACGATATGTATTTATGTGAAGGTGATTTTTCATTTATCAATTTAATATAGTCTAAGCGACGAAACCGCTTAATGGTCAGTGTCTTAGATTTGATGCTAATAAAGTTGTACCCAGATAAAATAGATATTTCTGACTTAATGATTTAAAAGATCTGTTAATATTTTTATGCACACACTAGCTGACCCGGCAGACGTTCTGCTAAAATTTATTCCTATGAAGCCTAAAGAAAAGTCTTTGATTACCGTATTGCTAACCACTATCTTAGAGTCCATCTTAACGACTGTGCATAATAAAAAATTGTCTATTCTCTGAATAAAATTTATAGTTATATTCGCCGCGATAAACTTACTTCTCCCGATCCCTATCTCTATCTTTATCCCTATCTATTTCAATCTCAATCTCAATTTCTACCCCTATCCCTATGCCTGTCGCTATCCCTATCTCAATCACTATCCATATGTCTATCCCTACCCCTATACCTATCTACTTTTACCTTACCGGGACCGTCCATCACCATCCGGGCCCACTAATTTAGCCAACTCTGGGAAAAAGCCTTAGAAAACACAATGAAAATAGCTGTATGTGGAAGCCCTGCTCAACGAATTTCATTTGTTACCAATATCTGGGGTTATCAGGGTCCACGCTTTGACCAAAGTATTGAAACTTGCCTAGGCATCACTATTTAAAGAGCTCTTTGTGGAAGTCCTCCTCAACAGCTTTCATTTTATACCAATATCGCTCAGAAACTTGTTGCGGTCACCCTGTGCCAAGAGCAATTGCAACCCTGGGGTTTTACTTGCGAACGCATTTTCAGCCACCTTTACGAACGCAGTTAAGTGTGAACAATTCAGCAACACAACCGCAGCTAAGTGTCGGCTTCACTGGTTCCGGCCTTCCATTTTGTTCCAGAATTCGGCGTGGCAAGTTGCAAAAACCTATTTTTTTTCTGTGACCATCGTGGTTACACGTTATTTTTTTATTGAATGTTTGGTGCCACCATTTGCTGGTAAAGAACCGGAGAATAACTGCCAGGAAGATATTAAAAGACTTCCACAGAGAAGTCTTGAGAAACCAAGGTGAGTGGTTGGAAATCTAATACATATATATATATTAGGGCTCGGGGAAATCGACTAATCGATTAACCGATTTATTCGACTATGACTGAAGTCGACTTCAATTATTCGGTTAGCGATTTTCGATTAGTCGAAAGCTGCCGACTAATCGATTAACTGCTCACTTTAGATTATTCGGTTAATCGTTCCATTCCGATTAATCGAATATTGTACTTTCGATTTTATTACATTCATAAATAAATATGAACCCATTTCATCAACATTTTAAGTGATTTCTTGAACATTTTTTGTTGTTGTTGAAGCAAATCAAAGCACTCCCCGCCCTTTTCCGGTCGTTACTCCGTCACGCTAGGGTACTTGTTCTTTTTAGGAAGAAGGAGCCAGCAAAATTCGCCCACCAGTCAATGTCCTTGGCATTCCAATTCTATTTCTTTTATTTCTTAGTTAGAACGCTCACCATTGTAATAGTTCGCGCCTAAATTTTACTCTTATGTTGATAGGGTTTCGGGACAATTTTTTTTTTTTGATCCCGCGAAATACCGCGGAAATAGTTTTTTCGTTGTAACTTCTTTATTTGACTCTTCTGTATGTTGATAGGGTTTCGGGACAATTTTTTTTTTTTTGATCCCGCGAAATACCGCGGAAATATTTTTTTTCATTGGAGCAAGTTATATCCTTTTCTGTCGCAGATTTTTCAAAAAAACCACACACCCAGCTTCTTTCATATGTATGTACATATGTATCGGTAGGAAGACTTAAAAACCATTGTTTCCAACCAGGATTTCGTATCTGTAATTTGTGTGGCATAGGTGGTAGCACATAGCATCTCCACAAGTCCCACAGCAGAATCGAGCGGCAGTATTTCCCAGCGTCCAGCACGCCGAAACCATTCAACCATGAGGCGCCACGGCCGCGTGGGTCTGCCGCCACAAACAGGTACATCGCCACGAGGGAAAAAATCGCACTTTTATACTTGGGTCTGTCGCTACCAGCACGAGAAATAAAACGGCCAAATCCCTAGCCTATAAAACCCACCACCCATGGGTGTATAGGCTACAAAACAATTTTCCGAGACAGATTCCGCCAGTTATGAACATCTACAACGTGGCCACCACCATGGTCGCCGCTTGATATTCTACTGCCCTAACAAGAGTAGACGGTTTTAGGGCTAGACCCACATGACCATCATCTGCCAGCAGAGACCAACTTTAACAGTTAACACTTATTTTCATTCCATTTCAGTCTGACGGAAACACAAAAATGGTGAGCGCAAAGTGTTTCCCACTGACTGAAACAGAAAACTCTTTCACTCAAAGTGTTTCTCACCGTGGCCAACCTCTCTCAACGATCTTTTTTCTGTTGCCATTTAAGAGTTATTTTTCAACACTCAAAAATATCCCTCAGCAAGTGACGGTTTCAATGAGACTTATTTTTTTCCGTCCTTTGATAACAGTTAAAAACAGAGGGATAAAGAAAAGTGTTGCTGAAAAATATGTTTGCATATGTAGATATGCATGTACGTTCGTGCGCATACGCATGTGTCCAAATGGAAGAAAATTTGTGTTCGTAGTATGACTGTATTTAAAATAACCAATTTTGTAACTTAGCAGGTATGGACAGGAATTTTATTTTGAATTATTTAGTTAATACATAATAATATATGTACCCTAGAGTGCTGACTAATTTAGGGATAGTGAGAGTGAGAGTTTGTGTTGTGAGCGCAGAAATGGAATGGAATAAATAGATGTACATATGTATTACATATTTGTACTCTGATGTGATGCTTTTCATATACCCGTGCGGGTGAATTTTGCCGGTGCCTTTTGTCAGGGTAGGAAGAAACTCCGAGTATGTGTGAGTGAGTGAGGAAACTCCTCCTCACGGCGTGCTGTGGAGTGGCCGTTTGCATTTCACACTCCTCTAGAACGCGGAGTGAGTATTTTTTTTTGTTTCTCCGCTCCTTTGGTTGGAGTGAGTTTCGAAGGAGCCGCTCACACTGCGTGTGCGGTTGGAGTGAGGTTCGAAGGAGCCGCCGTAGGTTTCCTCTTCTCACGGTGTAATGTGTGGGAGCGTGTGAGTGAGGAATGCGTAATGACGCTGCATAAAAATGCATACATACACATACATACATATGTATGTTGCAGTGTGCAATTTAGTGCTATGGTTTTACTGCTAAATAGCATGTATGCTTGTTTTTTGACTTTTTTTTCGTATTTATGCCCGTTTCAGGCGATTGAGTAGGTATGTAAAATCCATCTTTCTACCTAAACTTGTTTTTTGTTGTTTTTCATCTGTGTACATGTGTAGATACATATGTAAATATGTATTTAATTCACCAGATGCAATTACGAATACATATTTACATATGTACGTATATAGGTAGGTAGGTAAAAGGAAAATTATTTTCAAGAATGTGCATTATTCGTTGTACATACACTCAGAGAAAAGTTGCGGGCTAAAATCAAGCTCGGTCGTACTTGATTTAAGAATAACTGAAATTAAGGAAACATATTTAAAATTTAAGTTTCTCCAATCTTAAATCAAGAATGAATTCTTGAAACAAGATAAAAATCTGAAAAAATCTTGTTTTAAGAATGAAATTCTTAATTTAAGAACACAATGGCCAAGTGTCTTCGAAATAATATTTATATATGCACATAACTTTCATTTCATAGTAATTTTAAATTTTTTGCTCAAGAAAGCTTCTAAGGGAATTTAATTCGGGAGCTGTATTTAATAGTTAAAGGTGAGTTATCCGCTCGCGATATGTAAACATACATACACATTTATATATAAAGATATATACATATGTACATATTTGAAGGATTGCGCTGGGATTGCGAATGGAGTTTCACAAGAAATCGTTTGATTGGAAAAAAGAACAGGTAAGAGTTCTCGCGATGCGAATTTAGTTTATGTTTTAAAATGGCATCCAAAATGTTTCTCTTTTACCTCAGGAGTAATATTTCATACCTAAGAGTGACCGGAAAATTCCGAGCGGTGAGATATACGCCAAATAACAAAATACAAAAGCAGAGAAGGTGAAGCACACTATCGCCTATGTAGAAATGAATGACTCAGATAAATCCTATGAACTGCGACAGCGACATAGTTATAGTTATATTTATAGTTATAGTTATAGTTATAGTTATAGTTATAGTTATAGTTATAGTTATAGTTATAGTTATAGTTATAGTTATAGTTATAGTTATAGTTATAGTTATAGTTATAGTTATAGTTATAGTTATAGTTATAGTTATAGTTATAGTTATAGTTATAGTTATAGTTATAGTTATAGTTATAGTTATAGTTATAGTTATAGTTATAGTTGTAACATTATCTTAAGTCCTCTATTGCATATACAAATATTTTTTGTTTTAAAATCTACACTTACATATTTGTGTATTTATATAGAGACTGAATTATATACCTATAGTTATAAGAACTACATCTCATTGCAAATATGTATATGTAAATACATGTATATGTATGTCTTAAAATAAAACACAATGCAAAAAAATAACCATTTTTCTTTTTTATTTTTGTTAGGTGGGTAAAATGATTTCGAATTTTGAATTTCGAAAAAGTGGAAAGCAAGAATAAGTATTCTTAAAAAAAATTTGAACATTCTTAAAATAAGAATGTTCATTCTTAAATCAATCATAGGCAATGCTGATAATAAGTTTATATAAGCTTATTTCAAAACGGAAGATTCTTAATATAAGCTTTTTATTCTACAAAAAATCGTGCTAAAAATAAGAACATATTCTTGATTTTAGCATTTTCAAGCTTAACAGACTTTCATGACGTTTTAGGCTTGATTCAAGCCCGTTATACTTAAATTTAGCTTGATTTTTATCTGAGTGTATGTATGTACACTGAAAAAAACAACTTACTCAGATTATGGAAAAGTGGGAATGATTCGGCGCTAAAGACATATTTCCATATTTTGATGTACGATTTTCTTCAAATCAAGGAATAAAAACCACGTTTTAAAGAAAATTGTACATCAAAATATGGAAATATGTCTTTAGCGCCGAATCATTCCTATTTTTCATAATCTGAGTAATTTTTTTTTTGAGTGTAGGTACCTACCTACTAGTTTTTATTTATTATGCGATTAACGCAAAAAACTATTTATTCGTCATTAGAATCATATTTTTTTTTTGCATAAACGAAATATTTATTACTTCATAATAGAAATCATAACTCACAGTATATGTATATCTGTGTTCGTATGGAACAGTAGCTTAAGTGTACTTAAGGAAAAACTGAGTCAGTTTGGAAAAAGCAGAAGTAATGCATCCCAGAGAGTACATTCTGCAGTTTTTTTTTTAACTCTTTCTTAGGCCTTCAACCAACTTCAGTCTCAATGATTTTACTCATGTAATAATATTGTGCGGGAAACTGCACTTTAAAATTTTCCTTTCGACATAAGCTACTGTTCGATATGAACACAGATATGTATGTATGTACATACATATTTCTTAACTATTCTTAACACTTAGGTACTTAATCAAAATAAGAAACTTTGCCGAGAATATCATTATTTAGCTTAACAATCAATATATTATTCAAGGTTTCTTTTGAAAGCCTCGTGCGCAGTTTTGTTAAAATTGTAGCCAGAGCACTAAACGCCCTCTCAACAGACACTTGAGTCGATGGAACCGCTAATACTACTTGAATCAGGTTTCCTAAGTCCTGATCATTTAATAAACGGGATTTCCAGTAATTCAGAATATCTACTTCACAAGGAACTCTTTGAGCATATACCAGATTCTCCAACTTTTGCTTTAAGTTTACTTGCATAGTTTCTGTTGCACAATGACTGCTTAATAACGTGTCCAGCTTTTTGTTTAGCTTGCAGAATGAGCTGTGCACACTGTAGAGGATAAACAAATTTGTAGCATTCATGCAGCTGCTTACTACACACTACAGACGTTTGGCTGCTTGATCGCCAAGCTGTGAGGCCTCGCTCATCCTCACTCACTCCGGAGTAAAATATGGAGGCGCAGCGGAGGAGAGCCAACGCTTCATTTTTGCCTCCTATTGGCTGCGCACTCTGTTGCCACTCATGCGGAGAGCTCACGCTATTGTGTGGCCTCCGTTGTTTGCACACTCACAGGATCCTCATGAGTGCGGCATGTGTGAGTGTGGAGGCAAAATGAGGCAAATCCGAACCCTGCCTTTTGTACAGTTACAAGAGTATGTTAATATCTTTTTTAATATGCATGCACCCATATGAGAAACAAACTATGTTTCTATTAAATTTGGTGTAACTTCACAAAAAGCCACAAACAAATAAAATAAGAGTAAGATATACAGAATCATTATTACACACAATCATTTTCAACCATCATCATTTCAACCGTTAAAAGACTGCTCGAGTAGAACAACGAACGCTGAAATTGGCAAACACACACAATTTCTTCGTTCCTTCAAGCCTTGACATGTTGAAATTCGTGAATTTTTTTTTTCAATGTGTTGTAAGTTATTCTAAAATTGATAAACAATGTTTGATGAACTCTTGAAAATATGATATATATGCTGATTCTCAACTTTAGAAACAATATTTTCTCAAACGTTTGATAATTTCCTTTTCAGTGTTTAATGGGTAGTACGCAGGTAGGTACATACCTATGTCCATAACTATTTTATATTATTATTTTTAGTACTTAAAAAAAAAAAAAAGGCTTTATTAAAAATAACGAATTTATTGTTCTGGTATTAAGATTGTACAGCCTCTCACTTAAAATTAAATAAAATGCGACTACCTATGCCAGTATCACGAACGCCGAACGAACTACCGAAACGCCGAAAGCCACGGTGCCGAACTCCTCGAAAATCGTATCAGCTACCGCGTCGGTTCGAAGTTAAGTGTTGCCAACTATATGAACTATGTTCGAATCAGCGTGCTGATGCGAAATTGAATGGGGTTTTCTCAGGTTTCTTATCTTTTTGATAAAACCAAAAACATTTTTACTTTATTTTACTAAAAACAATTTATTTAAATAATAAAATAATGGATTCTATTGCGATAGCAGCTTTATTAGTAGGGGAAGAGGAGCAAAGGATTTCTCTGAACGAAAGAAAGTTTTTGAGAGATCATAGCAATCCTTTTACTTTAAGTAAACAAGCGTACATTTAATTACAGGCTGAAGATAAAAAAAATAGTCTTAATTTTGGGTGAAAGAAATCTTTACCTTGTCCTTTTTTCTGTTTTTCATAGAATTATTTTGAACTACATTAAAGCAAATTGTATACAAAAACAGAGGAAAATTTCAATAACAATGTACCCGGCACCGGAACTTTCGTTTCTGATAGATCACTAAAATGCAAACGCAATCTTGCGGAAACTTATAGTTCATTAATAACACAGTATTTTGGCGTAGAGCACCCTTATGCATTGCGAAGGCTGCCGCGCTTTGAAAAGTAACCATCAGCCGACAGAACTCCCTTTCTGGAGTTAGATCTGGAGAGTTTTACAGTAATTTTGCGTAGTCGGGAGTGTTATAACTAGTGAAATTATCATTCACAGAACTTTTCCTGAAGGATTCATTGAAACATTCTTAGAGGTTTGAAAATAAATACTGCGGGCGCATTATACTGAAGCCGACCTTCCACCACTTGTAATATTTATTTGAACGCGTCTTTATTGAGACGAAAATTTTTACTAAAATCGTAAATTGTTGGTATTACACATTCATAATTCGTTAGTTGCTTTTTTATAGTAGTCAAACAATAATTATCAACTTCAGAAAATGCGTTATTATTCTTGGGTGAAAATATATTTTAATTTCCAAAACCTACATACGCACGTAAATCACTCTTCTTATCATTTCATAATTTTTTCTTTGAAGTTTTTCTTTGCATATAACAGCAATTCAATCGCGGTGGAAAATGTAATGGACCCACGCCATGTTTGTGGCTTCTCGCGACCGGTTGATTAATGTATTTACATATATTCACACTCAATAACACTTATTACAACTTCGTACATGCATTTACATAATTAACTTAAACTTTTATTGTAATTTTTGATATTTTGTTAATATCGCCGCAACCAAATACTTGCGGCAAATTTCGGCACGAAAAACTGTCAAAATGTTCGTTCATTCGGTGTTCATAATGCCGAACTTCGAAAGATTCGGCGCGCCGTCGGTTGTCATAATGCCGATTTGCCGAAAACGTCATTTCGGTATCGCCGACGGTGTTCGTGATAGTGGCACTAATCTATAAAAAGGAGTCGTTACATGTGTACATATGTATATGCAAAAAAATGTTATACAAAAGATTTAATAATGTATAATAAACATGGAAAATTGCAATACCTGCTTTCCATTCCACCAGATCGCAGGCATACCGGCGTACCATTTAGTATACACATCTATTCCGGTTTACGATCCACTTTCATCGGAGGTGAAGCGGATCAAATGGCATTCTGCAATTCGATTGACGTCCGATGAACGTCAGATTTTTTCGAAGTTCGGAAATCGGCATTCTGGTTGACGATGGATCGGATTTTTGACAGTTTATCGGAGCGATTCTTTCCGTCAGCTTTTGTGTGTCGGAGGCAATAGAAATTTTGATTATTTTTGGAAATATTACCAATTTAATGAAATTAAACTATGATTTTTAAATTTATGCAACATTATTATACAAAACGGGCTTGGTTTAGCTATGCTACTGGCCTTTTCTTTGCAAAATAAGTGAACAAAAGGAATCTGCTTTAGTATAATAGACTGAATAGAGGAAAATAAGTACAAGGAGTTTCAATGTATTGAACTTTTATTTAATAATAAAATTTATTATTATCCTTTTTAGCAATATTTATATATTATTGTTTAATAAAAGCTTCTGAAAATAATTTTAATTGTGTATTACTACTACGATCATGAGTGGGTAGCGCAACTCGGGCATAATTTCTGTGCCAAGATGTACTCCTTTAAGTATTTTTGCCTGACTGTGTCTTTTTAAAGATTTAAAATATCGCCATGCGACATGATTTACAAACATTTGCACGAGAAACTAACAAATCGAAGAAACGTGCTCACCTTCTATATCCGTTCATGCTCAACGCGTCCTGGCGAGTCACAAAATTGCTGCTACACGATATGTACATATTCATGATTTGATTGATCGCAACCTGGATCCCAAATTTGCTTTTATATTTTGCGATCCATAAAAACTTATTGATATGCGAACAGTTTAGAGCGTCATCCATAGATTTGCATCAGTATAACATATTATGTACTATAAATAGTGTAAAACAAACAAACTGCAAGAGGTTTTCGCATGAAACTTTGTGGGAATAAGCTGTAAATGTTATTTTCACTAAAGTTGGCATTTTCATTGCCATTGAGTTCATGGAGTCCAGTTTTTTCATAATTTAAAATTACTAATAGTTAGGGTGGGAATCGCAATAATGTACCACTGGTGTTAAAGGAAAATTTGTATATAATGAACCACGATCCTATCACAGATCATAAAAAAGTCGCTCTCGCCAGACGATTATAGTGCAAGAGATATTCCTTGTTAAAGCAATGTGTATGTAGAAGACTTTTTTGTGTCACCGGCCTTCGGCCGCTCTTCAAAAAAACCTCAGCCGGCAGAATTCTCCTTTTGGAAAACTTTAATATTATAATTTAATAATAGTTGAAAGCGTTAAAGGTAGATGAATTATCATCCAAAGAATATTTCCTGAAAGTTTCACTGAAAAATTTCTAGTAGCTTGTAAATAAATAAAATTGGTTCATTCTACCCAAGCTTAGCCGGTGTTAATTTCCGAATTACAAGGTATTCTCTCATGATCCAATTAAAAGGTCATGTCAGTTCGCTGGCCGCCATATTTCTTTCGGTTTTAGAAAAAAGTATCAGGTCCTCATACGTCATTTCCTTTTGCAATTGGCACAGCTGTTTGTTTGGTTGTTCGCGGCTTTATTAGTCCTGTGACGTAAGCAGTATTTGACATTTCCGCCTACTGGCATTACCGTCTCAATATATATACCGTGGTATTCTCTCATGAAACTTGGTGACAGTATTCTATAAATGCCGTTTTCATATATGTTGGCACTTTTTTTATAATAGAAAGCAATATTTAAAAAAATTGCATTAAAATTAATGTTTAAATTCCTTTGTTCTTCCATTTATTTTTCCACTAAAAAAGCTGCTGCAGCAATGGAATCCATTTTTTAACCATTTAATATATTCTTTCTGAAAATTTAATCTAAAATTTACTGAAAATATAAATTTGCTGTCAAAAATACAAATGTGCTGTCAAAAAATACATATTATTTCGCATAAACGCTATCTAACACTGATTCGAACATAGTTTAACACTTAACAACACTTATGTTCGAAACGTCGTAAACCAGAATACCAATTTTCGTTTTGTCGTAGCAGTCGGCGTCGCCGCGATCGGAGTTCCGAGGGATTGTAGAATAGCTGTGATAATTACAAACATACATACATATGGGCTAATCCTGAAAAAGTCAACCAAGAGCATGAAATTAAAAATGGTCCGAACTTTTTTTTTGGTATTTGTTAGTGAAGGTAATACATGTATATGTTAGAAAAACATAAGCATTTTCTATTCGTTCTTAAACTCAGGCTGAGAAAAATCGCAAAAAAAATAATTTTCACTAAGGCTTTTTTATTAGCAAAGTATCATTTTCTTTCTTCGCGGGTTTAGTTTATTGAAAAGAGAGTTATGTTATTGTTACACGCTCTAATCATTCTACTTAGAACGTAATTTAATATAAGAGTATAAAATTTGCGAAGCTAGTAAGAATAAAGGAGTTTTTTTACTTTAAATTTTCGCTTATCCTTTTGTCGCGTGCGTTACCAAAAAACTATATAAATAGTTATTAAATCTAGGAAACCACTTGAAATAAAAATAAATTTCAGTGACAAAGTAAGCTTGTGTACCTTTTTCCAAAAATAAAATCAGTGTTGTCCGAAAGCTGAATGTTACCACTTTATGTGTGTTTTAAATTTGTCGCGTGCGTTACCGTAAGTGCCAAAACTCAATCTATATATATAAAAAAATTAATCACTATTTCCTTGGTCATCGCATCACGCCGGAACGGATGGAACGATTTCGATAATTCTTTTTTTGTTGGGTTTAGTATTGTCTGGAGAAAGTTCTATTGGAAAATAATTTCAAAAAAGTTAAAAGGGCGTGGCACCTCCCATACAAACAAAACGTTTCATACTGTCTACGTATTTCTGAAAATATTCTTTATAAGGCTTAGAACTTGGGATGATATACTAACGAGATGCCAAGCTCACAAATAGAGATGAGCGTTATTACAAAAAAGGGCGTGGCACCTCCCATATACCCCAAATTTTTTATACTCAATATCTCTGGAAGTGTTCATGGTAGGACCCTGGAAATTTGTAGGGACATGAAAAATGTCAAATGGGAGCTATTGGAAAAGGGGGCGTGGCATCTCCGATACAAACTTTATCTCTCTAAGTTATGGAAAAATGTTCCAAACATTATCGGTGGCGACTTTATTGAGGTTGCTCGAACAGCTTATTCGCCGAAGAAAAAATTAAAGTACAACGTACCTAGTTTTAAGTTATCTTTTACTTATTCTATCAAAATACTTTAAATGTACTTTTTTATTCATTCTTTGCTAAAAATTCATTAAAAATGAGAATTAAAAAAAATTTTTGTTTTATGTTTTTTCATTGGGAAATTTTTTTCGCGTGCGTTACTGTCGCGTGAATACTATTATTATAGTCCATAAACAAAATTAGAGAAATATTTTTAAAATTTCGTAAATCTACGAACCTAAGGTACTCTTCGAACTTCATTTCCTCATTTTTAGTAAATATGTTATTGTACAAAATTCGCTAAATTTTGCATACTTCCAGACACATTAAAAAATAACTTCTATTTTTTGTCGCGTGCGTTACCACTATATATTTGCGTGTATATCAGAACTTAACTGTTACTCCAGCTTAAATTTTCTCGTGAATGTAGTACTCTGGTAGTGCTTTGCATTAGATAAAATAAACATGTAATCATCTCCTTGTTTCCCTCCTTTATCATTGATTATATGCGTACGAATGTCGCGTGCGTTACCCAGGATTAGCCCATATGTATGTACATATGCATTTCATATGTTCATCCTCAACGGAGTGGCATATGTACGTGCGCACGACACATACATGCACAAAAAGACTTATTTTTTCTCTGCCCGAAATATCCGTCCTTTCGCGACAGAAATTTTTCGCTGCTCAATGATAACCGTCACTGTCCAACAGTGACGGAAAAAAATTGAAAATAAAAGTTTCCCACTGACAGAAACAGCTATTCTGTAAACAATAAGTGTTATCGGCGTTGCTCAACTGTTATGCTTTTGTGTTTACATGAAACTGTTATTTTACGCCGAAACTCCACAAAACAAAAATTATGTTAATTTTGTCTACCAGAATCATGTCTAAAATCCATGTTTGCATATGCGTGGGCACTTCATTATGTTAGACATAATTTGCAAAATGGCGCCGAATTGGCATGCCGTGTACGCAGAAGCACTTAGAAAGTTAAAAAAAAATTGTTTAAAATTGGCGATGATGCTCGCAAACTGTATATATGCACTTAATGTTCTTTTTATTTATTTTTTAAGCCCAAACACTCAAGCCAAATGGACGCCGTGCGAAATTTCACGTTCAATGTGGAGATGTTGCCACTGTGAATTTTTCGTTGAAATGAAAAATTAGCTGTCAAATCACCAAACTGACAGCTCATGTTAAGGCAATCTTGTTAAAGCAATTGCCTTGGCATCTCTGTTATACCAGAAGACAGAGGCGGTCTCCATTTGAAATCTATGTTATAATGGTGCTTGTGATGACAGAATTCTGTTTTGAGGAGACGCCGGGTTAGAACACTTAGAAAAAACTTAACAGTTATGTTGGTCTCTGTCTGCCAGTTATAAACTACCATAGGACTCTCTTCAAAGTTTACGCCTTCATGACCGCCGAATAAGCCCGAACAGAAGCAGAATTCCGGCGAATATAAAACACACCATTTATGACCGTTCGCGCCTCTGGAATCACCGCGGCGGTGTCACCAAACTTGGCCATTTTGTTGCCAGAGAGAGTACCACCATCCAACCGCCACGGCTGTAACCAGGTTTTTTGGTTTAGTTACGTATATCTATGTATAAGCATGTTTGTTCGTAGATATTGGCGGGGTTTAGGTACATATACATATGTATAGCTATGTGTGTAGCTGGTGCATCACAGTGAGGGGTGAGGTGGTAAAGAATTGTGCTTAACTGTGTAACCTAAATCAAACGCAAGTCGTCAATTTAACGCACGCACGCTTTTTTTCATATGCGTTGAACCGAAATTGACTTGCGTGCGTGTTCAGATAAAGAAATAGAAAAATACAGAAAATCAGAGAAAATCTTGTTATTTTGTGGAATATGTACCTAACAGACACGATATCAAAAGCAAGTGTCAATTTTTTTGCAAACAATCACCCAAAATGCTTAATTTCAACTGTCACGCAAAACAAAAATTGGGCGTCGAATTTGCTTTTTACGCACGCCGTTCAATTTCGGTTACTCCCATACAAGTTGTATGGGCATGAGAAATTTTTGACAGTAAATTGACGGCGTGCGTTTGATTTAGGTTACACAGTAAGGCGCCAGAAATCCCGCTGTAATAGGAGAAGGAAGCCACCCTCAATACTGGTTTCGCCAGCTAAATACGGATAGTAGATAACGCATGTGTCGTTTTTGTGAAACCCGAATCGTCTACACTTATACATCCATATGTACATATGAATCGGTGCATATGCATAGTGATATACCGAATCGATTTAATCGATTTAGGGCCGTTTACTCACCATCTGATTTATTTAATCTCTGGTTAGTTTGACGTAAATTGTATAGTGACCTGTCAAATAAATTGCTTAACCGGACAAAAATCTGTGGTTAAGTGCTAACGATAAAAATGCAGAATAAGTGCGAAATTTTTGCCAGAATCGAAAACGCCATAATTCATAACATTTTTCCTTGAAAAATAATTTACAAAATATAAGGACATATTTCATGAAGATAACCATTTAGGGCCGGTTTGGCCATCTCTGGTCAACGCCATGAATGAACAAATAAGAGATTGTGCACTCAGCGGTACCGCTATGCGTTCATCCAAAATTTGACAGAATCAGTTGATTTAGTGATGTCGTAACATAAATTCCCTTTCATGTTTGCAAAATTTCTTTCTCATCGATACGTACTAACCAAAATGAACCCAGTCTCACGGATGAATATTTTGCTGAATATGGCTGAGTGCACAATCTTCTTTATGTGAATCATTAAGGGCCGTTTGCTCAACCTCTGATTAACGCTAACCGAAGGATAAAGATCCGGTTAGAGCTTATACACACTTGCGACTAAGGGCCGTTTACTCAACCTCTGATTACGCTAACCACGGTTAAAGTCCGGTTAAACATCATCAACTTTATCAAAGCATACACTTATCATGTGGTCGATAACGCATTCCATTACTTAACCGGACTTTTATCCTCCGGTTAGCGTTAATCAGAGGTTGAGTAAACGTCCCTTAGGGCCTGTAGTGTGAATAGCTGCCACCGATTCGACTAAATCCGTGTTTGATTTCCCTATGCACGCATGCGGGAGCTTTTTATAGCTTTCACACCGACAGCCATTGTGTACGGAGAACAGTGACTTGACTCTGGGATGTGTGTTAAAAAGGTCGAACAGCTGTGCTCAGCTGATTTTGAAGTTGTTGTTATGGCCCAATGACGATCGTGAATGCAATTTAAGTTGCTCTTCTTCTTTCTGTTTTGTAGGTTGTTGATTTTACATTCTTGCACATGTTATTCGTGGAATAGCTGGCTTTTACGCTCTCTCCGGGAATTGCGTTTTAGGAACTCAGCCTTAATTTCTTTTCGGAATTATGAATTGGTTTTTTCAATTCCCAATTCCGGAATTGCGTTTCTGTCTTGATTGCTACGACCATGTCATTATGGTCCCTTTTCTTACAACAACCACATCCGGCCCCCATACCAATCTGTACCCCCGGAAGTCGCCGCCATACCAATCTGTCCCCGATTTTGACATTTGCCGATGACATATCGTCTTTTTTTTATCGAATTTCGACTACGCATCCCAGAGCCATTTAACTGTATGCTATACACTCATGATTCAAATAAAGAAGATTGTGCACTCAGCGATATTCAGCAAAATATTCATCCGTGAGACTGGGTTCATTTTGGTTAGTACGTCATCAACTACGTTATCGACGAGAAAGAAAATTTGCAAACAGGCAAAAAAATCCTTTATTGAACTATTATTCACACACATAAATACGCGGCACTTCATTTTTCTTTATTTAAAATAGTTTTTTAATATAAATTTCACATTTATCGCACACAATCTTTAGTTATTAGAAAACCGGAAACGAAACTGCGTGAAAGAAATTTATTTTACTACGTCACTAAATCAGCTGATTCTGTCAAATTTTGGATGAACGCATAGCGGTACCGCTGAATGCACAATCTTCTTTATTTGAATCATACTATACACTATGCCGACAGCCTCACACCGACGAGTCAAAGCACTTCGTTCACGCACAGAAATTTTGCAAATTTCTATTCAGTCAGCATCATGGTTCAATTATAGAAGGTTTTCGCAGTACGATATACGTACATACATACATACACACTCCATGTAAGTTGTTTGTGTCTTCTGTGATGCTTCTGTCAAAATCATAGCCCGCCATTGTAGAAATCATATTGCGTCAAGATCGAAATTGACATAAGTTTGACATAAGCATCACAATATGATTAAAAATAAAGAAAAAAGTTTGCAATCAGCTGTTTAGTAGGTTAACCTTCTATAAATTAGCCTTGGTCAGCATTGAGCTGTTGAGCTAGCAGGTTGTGTAGCTCGAGCAGTCTCTGACTGCTTGTAAATGATTGTGCGTTGGGGTGGTTTTTTATTTGGATTTTTTTACGTCTACCAAAAATTCGAGATTTGAAATGAATCTCGAAATTATCAGGATAGTTTTGTCAATGCAACCCTGTATTTTTGGTGTTATCGATAGTTTTTTGTCACGAATTGGAGAGAAACGTCAAACCGAAAAGTAAACAAAATGAGCGCGGGCAAGGAAAAAAGTTTATTTTGCTCTAAAAAAATATTTTTTTAAAAATAATACATATCTTTTCATGCATTTACAGGAAAAAAAATCTGTGGGCGAAGGAGGAAGCTTAGCTTCTGCTCGACTTATGGGAGGAGAAGCTGCCGCAAATTCGCGGAAATAGGCGAAACTGCTATGTTTTTGCGGACATGGCGATGTAAATGTGTAACAGAGGGTTTTTGTACACTGCCAGTTGTGCAATTAAACTATTCAAAACCCGTTGTCTCCTTTCCATGGCGTTAATACATATTAAAAAATTCTCGATTATGAAAAACAGATGGAAAGCACTTTATATTAATAAAATAAATTTGTCAAAAACTATATTAACAGCTGATTGTCAATTTCGCTGTGAATCTAGTTCGTTGTATATGTAAACGGGTAAATTGTAGAATAGAGATTTAGGGCCGTTTACTCAACATCTGATTAACGCTAACCACGGCTTAAGTTCGGTTAAACATAATTATCGACTTCATCAAACTACGTATTTAACTTGTGGTCGATAATGCAGTCCATATCTTAACCGCACCTTGCACTACGGTGGCGAATTCTGAAACTACTTTTTTTTATTTACAAATGTAATGTGTAATGTCAAAATCTAAGCGAATTCACATCATGGCCAATGGGAATGCGCGAGTCACAAGCGAATTCAGAATTTAACCACGGCGATATATAATTTTGACATTGCACTATCAATTACAATAACAAAATACATTGGACATTTCTGAATTCTCCCCCGAGCCAACCTGTTAAATCTGCCTTGACTGAATGAACAGCTGTTGATATGGCGTTGCCGGACTTGTGCTTCATAATTTCATTAAATGATGGCGAAATTCATGAATTATTTTCGTGAGCAATTAAATTCATGAAAATTCGTTTATGCAACGAAAATTCATGAAATGATTTCATGAATTTGCCAACGTATAAACGTAGTATATTTAGCAGAAGTCTGAAAAGCGATTATGAATATATGTATCTTCTAAGTTGGTTCCTAAATTTAAGTTGCAACTTTACTAGTTTCGGTTTAGATTACCGACTATTAATATGAGCCTTTATATTTTGATCTTGAAGTAATTAGTCCGTACTAAGTATTTTCAGAATATTCAAGTACAAGGAATTGAAAAAGAATTAAAGTTTTGGCAAATACTTCAAAGTACTTGAAAAAAATTGAAAGTACTTGAAAAGAATTGAAAAATGTACTTGAATCGATTTTTCACTTGAAAAAAATTGAAAGTACTTGAAAAGAATTGAAAAATGTACTTGAATCGATTTTTCAATTCTTTTCAAGTACTTTCAATTACTTACAATCATGAATGAACAAATAAGAAATTGTGCACTCAGCGGTACCGCTATGCGTTCATCCAAAATTTGACAGGATCAGCTGATTTAGTGACGTAGTAACATAAATTCTCTTTCACTCAGTTTCGTTTCCGGTTTTCTAATAACTAGGGCATGGAATTTCATGTACTAAAAAATAAAAAATATGTGCATGAAAAATGCAACAAAAACTGAGAAATATGCATGGAAAATAAAAAAAAAAAAATGCATTAATTCAAATTTTTCAACTTCAAATAATTCATGTTCATTGAAGTTATTATTAAATTAGGTACAAACATTTTTTAATTCAATTTTGCTCTTACATTGTACGTTTATACATATGTATGTTTCTATATATATATAGATACATATATCTATTCAGTCTTGAACATTTCATAATTTGCAAAGGTTAATCCTTATTCAACGATTCATTAGCGTACACAATGAAATATTTTTTCTTATTCTCAAAAAGATAACTTTGCCGATTCGGTCGAAAAAAGCTCTTATACATAGAAAACGAACGTTCTACATCCACAGAGGTAATAGGAGCATGTTTGAAAACGGCTCTTTTTCGACAGGTATGCACCGTATCGAAAATACTAATAATAGCCGTGTTCACACGAAACTCTATTCGTCGTCAGATGGCTGTTATGCATGAATTTCGTTTGTATAAAACTGTCAACTAGCAAATTACAAAAATAGGCAATATAATGCGAAATATGTAATAAAAAAAAAATGCAAACAACGCAAAATATGTAAAAATATGCATATATGACCAAAATATGCAAAATATGCAAAAACATTTGAATGCCATTTTTAAGACAATTTCACGATTCCCAAAGATTGTTTATTTATTTGGCTCTACCTAAATCTAAGAAAAACATGTATTTGCATAGATTTCCATGCCCTACTAATAACTAAAGATTGGGTGCGATAAATGTGAAATTTATATTAAAAAGCTATTTTAAATATAGAAAAATGAAGTGCCGCGTATTTATTTGTGTGAATAATAGTTCAATAAAGATATTTTTTGCATGTTTTCAAATTTTCTTTCTCGTCGATAACGTAGTTGATGACGTACTAACCAAAATGAACCCAGTCTCACGGATGAATAGTTTGCTGAATATGGCTGAGTGCACAATCTTCTTTATTTGAATCATGACTTACAATCGACGATGGAACGTCAAGTTGAAACCAATATTTAAAAAAAACTAGAGTGCGCCTACTGTCGAATTTCGACAGTTTTTCTAGATATTTAAGACTAATATACGTTATATTTTTTCTTATAATTTTATTTATGTTGAATTATTTTTTTTGTTTTAAATTAAATTTAATTATTTATTTATGTTAAATTTCAAATGCATTTTGTTAAATAAACATAATATGGACTACAAGCGACACGTAAAAAATATAAAATATCGTTTATTTTTGTAATTTTTTTTTAAATATGGGGTTCAAGATTGTAAGTAATTGAAAGCACTTGAAGAGAATTGAAAAATCGATTGAAGTACATTTTTCAATTCTTTTCAAGTACTTTCAATTCTTTTTAAATATTTTGAAGTATTTGCTAAAACTTCAATTCTTTTTCAATTCCTTGTACTTGTACTTGTACTTGAAAATTTTGGGAATACCAGTACCAGAACCAGTACAATTCCTTTAAAATGTACTTGTCACAAGTCGTACTGGTACTTGATATTACCCAGATCTGGATTCATCCAAAGGTAGCAGACTTCGAGGATACAATCGAGTCGATGTGCGAAGGCGACTTCAAGCAACACATGCGGAGCAAAACCAGGCGAGGAACCTGTGCGGTTATTGTTTTCGCGCGCTGCTTTGTACGGCATCAACAACGTGCGCATCCTTCCCTCTAAACACAAGGGTGTCCTTCCAGAATCCTGAGAGAGAAATTATATTTTAATTGAAAGAGTTTTTTAGTTCTTAGCACGAAATTTATTTTAATTCAATTTTTAATTGTTGGTGTAAGTGGAAAAAAATTCAACAACTATTTACAGCGAAGGTTGAGTGTATAGCTATTTCACGAAAAACCATTTTCGATCATCAGCACTCTTTTCGGAAGTGGATGCCACTGGGGATTGAACCCGAGTACATTCCATCTTCAGCCGCAATGTCCCAACGCATTTTCACGCTCGACCATTGAGACTCTGTGCAAGTTGTTGAATTTTCACCACTTTTGCCTCTTTCATTTTTCAACATTAACGTTTGTGTGTATACGCTTTTGCATATATTCTCCTCAAACGTGCTGAATTTTTGTTGTAGGCAGTTCGCAATGAACATTTGTTGTTAGTATTTATTTTTATGTATATACCAAACAACGTTAACAAATTTTACTTGAAAGAGTTTTTAGTGCTTAGCACGAAATTTATTTTAATTCAATTTTTAATTGTTGGGGTAAGTGGAAAAAATTTCAACAACTATAGCCCGAGTTGAGTTGTTGCTTTTTCATATGGTTGTTGCAGTATTCCGGCGTTTTTTGCTTCTAGCCTCTGCACATTGGCATGATTTCAGGGTGATTTAGGCAAAAATCGTTGTTTCGGCGTTAGTTACCCTTAAACCCTGCTAGCATTTGGTAGAGCGTTTTCTCGTCTATCTCAAATAAGTAACGTCTGGGGAACTTCTAGACGTTATTCGAGAGATATTGTCTATTTTACAAAAACAAATTTCATTGCTATCGCGTCTCTTACTTCTTGGTGTGCATGGAGAAGATACTTTGAGTATTGAAAAATAAAACAAAACCAATTTTTTAAACAAATAAATAATTTACAGATTAACCGAAATTCAAATAAAAATAAAATAAATCTGGAAGACGACAATGTTCAAATAAAAATAAAATAAATCTGGAAGACGACAATGTTCTTGAAAATAATGCTCGTGCTTATGTACATAATTTGGTGTTTTTCCATTTTTTTTTTTTCAAATTGGTAAGTTTTCTAGAAATGTTCTAGGACTTCATGGAATTTAAAAGTTTTGGTTTCTATCTCCTTTTTAGGCTCTCTTCAAAGGGAAAAGGAAGAAAATATATGGTACTACGAGTACCTATATGTACATATGTTCCTGAAGGGAAATATTTGATGTTACACTCCAGGAATGTGTTTTTGGGGAAACCCCGTTTTTGTCAAAAATGCCACTTACACCATATTATACTTGGTCAACACGCGGTATTGATTATAAAAAATAAAAAATAAAAAAAAAATATATGTATACATATTTGCATTTTTATTTAGATTTTATATGAAGTGAAAATTGTAGGAGCAATTATTAATTGACGCTTTTGTGTCTCCCAGATGATACTAAGAAGTTACTTCCGGAAGTGTCGTATTAGTTTATTTGTACGTAACGTTTGCGTCTCTTCAAAACGACACTTGGAAGATACTTCCTGAAGTGTCGACTGTGACTCTTTATGGACGTAACGTTGACGTGGAACACTTTTTCCCGAATGAAGATAGGAAAAAGTTGAGAAAGCGATATCTTCCGCGATTGATTTAAACTTCTTGAAGTTACTTTTTCCTCACTTCCACGATAATAAATGTTGGCTGGGAAATAACGTTGTTTTGCATTTCGGCCATGATTCAATTAAAGAAGATTGTGCACTCAGCCATATTCAGCAAAATATTCATCCGTGAGACTGGCACAGCTATTCTGCAATTCCTCGGAACTTCGATCTCGGCGACGCCGACTGCTACGTCAAACGAAAATTGGTATTCTGGTTTACGACGTTTCGAACATAAGTGTTGTTAAGTGTAAAACAATGTTCGAATTAGTGTTAGGTAGTGTTTTTGCGAAATCATATGTATTTTTTGACAGCACATTTGTATTTTTGACAGCAAATTTATATTTTCAGTAAGTTTTAGATTAAATTTTCAGAAAGAATATATTAAATGGTTAAAAAATGGATTCCATTGCTGCAGCAGCTTTTTTAGTGGAAAAACAAATGGAAGATCAAAGGAATTTGGACATTAATTTTAATTAAATTTTTTTAAATAAGGCTTTTTATTATAAAAAAAAGTGCAAACATGTATGAAAACGGCATTTATAGAATATTGTCACCAAGTTTCATGCGAGAATACTTTGTAATTCGGAAATTAACACCGGCTAAGCTTGGATAGAATGAACCAATTTTATTTACCTACAAACTACTGGGAATTTTTCAGTGAAACTTTCAGTAAATATTCTTGAACTATTATTAAAAGATAATATTAAAGTTCTTCAAAATGAAAATTCTGCCGGCTGAGGTTTTTTAAAGCGCGGCAGAAGGCCGGTGACACAAAAAAGTCTTCTACATACATATTACTTTAACAAGGAATATCTCTTGCACTATAATCGTCCGGCGGGAGCGACTTTTTTATGATCTGTGATAGGATCGTGGTTCATTATATAAAAATTTTCCTTTAACACCAGCGATTCCCTCCTTAACTATTAGTAATTTTAAATTATGAAAAAACTGGACTTCATGAACTAGATGGCAATGAAAATGCCAACTTTAGTGAAAATAACATTTACAGAGTCAATGGAAAAAGTAAGGAAACATTGTAATTATAAAAATATTCATATGGCAATTTCGCCTTGATTCTGTTTTACTGGGCGATATTCGCAAACAAATGTCATCGCCGCACCACGCGAAAACACGCCCGGCGATTGGTTCTGTTTAAGCTATTAGTTTTCACACAATTGTTTTGTAGGAACATTTTATGATAAATACTTATAATATCCTTAAACGTGCATATAATTTTTCTGTTTTAAAACTGTATAAAAAAATTCTCTATGTATCTTGAAATCAAGAGCTAATCCGGACTTTCTAAAAACGCCATCGTATTTAGTTTGGGTATTTCAGCGTTTTTCCGTGATATTTTTGCCTCCCTTTGTAATTAAAAAAAAAAAACAAAACATAATCATAAATATGCAAATCTAACTCATAGCAAGAGCATCATCCGCGCATTCATTGAAGTACGCATTTACAAATGAGATGTTCGCACGTTAGTGGGCAAAGGCGACGAATATGTGCGCGCGCATGTTCTCGAGCATGTTCGTCGTCTGTGGCCAGCTTAAAGCTTAGTATCGACCTCTCAAGAAACGCAAAAGTTCCATATAAAATGACGTACAAGAAATGCTCAAGAAATTTTTCTTGTGAAACTTTCTTGAGCAAGTATCGACCTCTCAAGAAATTTAATACACTTTTTTACCACAATTTTTCAACATAATGCGAACACAGCAACACAGGTTTTGTCAAGAAATATATTATCGAGCATTTATTTCTTAAAAAAATTTTGACCTCTGTTGGCTTATGTTACATGTTGATAAAAATGGTGGTGAAAATGGAAAAATTAATCGGAAAAAATATAGTGCACATTTTTTGTAATGATGCAAAGCGGAAGTTGACATCAATTTCTTACATCTACTGATCGTGCAAACGTCAAACTGTGAAGTTGTGTATTTTTTGCTCTCAATTTATTATTAAATTTCTTTAAATTAATTCAACCTTAAATTAATTGAAGTGATTGTAAAATTAATGAGTGTTACTGTGCACCACTGGAGATAAGTGATTTTAAAATTTATTTGATTTTTGATCATTATTTATGATTTTAATTTTATGTGCCGAGTCATCGTCTCATACTTATTGTTATTGTTGTTTCTGATATTTTCTCATATACTTTGTTAATTACTTATTGATTTTGTTTGTGCACATTTTGATTTATTTTGTTTTGCTTACTTATTTGTCATTTCTTGTTCACAGCTGTTTGCACTTGTTTGTTGAGTGTCATATACAGTGCATTTAAAACTGTTCGCTGCATTACGCTCAGCTGATTGTTGCGTCATTGGCTTCCAAACCTTTTGTGCTTTTAAACTGTTGTTATATACCCAGTTGCACTTACAACTTTTATATATACAAAACTTAACTTTGAATTTATTTCATCATGTCGTGTATTTACCTTAATTGTAATGTCAAAAGCGACTCTTATGTGTCATGCTGGCTTTGTGATGGGACCGCTCATGCAAAATGTGCTAGTTTAACGGGTAGAGTCGTTGACGCCATTATTGAGAAAAAAGGGGTTCGCTGGTCTTGTATAAAATGCAGACCCGCAGAAATTGATTTATTTAAAATCTTCAGACAAACCAGAAATGGTTTTTACGAAATTGGGAAAGAGTTGTCGATGCTGGCTGAGAAATTTAAGCTTTATGAAGAAATGTTTAAATCTCTCAACAGCTTTGATGAATTCCCAAGCTCTGAAGATGGCCAATTAAAGCGTAAACGGGTTAGTAGTCCTCATAAGGGTGTTGATGCTGGAGCTAAACAGAAAACTCCATCTCCACCTATAGAATTAATAAATTTAGCCTCTCCGTGTCCTCATACCTCGCAAACTCCTCCACCTAAACCGATTCCCACTAGATCCTCTGCCAAAAACCATGTTGATAATCAAACTGCTCCATCAACTTCAAAGACCGCATTAACTTCCTTAAACATCCTGGAATCTTTAAATGGATCTGAACCCCTCACTTCCGAAAGAACTTCTGAGAAACTTGTTGTTATTCCTCCTAAAAAGTCTATTTTTGTGTCTAGATTCGCGAAAGACACTTCTCCTGATGACATTAATTTATATATTACATCCAAGTTCAAACCAAAACATTTATTTATTCGTAAATTTAATTTTAAATATGATCGCGACATTTCTAGCTTTAAAATCGATGTAGATCCGACCGATTTTGAAACGATCCTTCACAAATCATTTTGGCCGAATGGCGCGTTTGTTCGCGAATTGGAATTTAGACCAAATAAAAACAACATGAACGTCGTGAGATTACCTAATTCTCAGTCAGTTTCAAAAAACTAATTATATCAACTGTAAGCTTTTACTACCAAAACGTTAGAGGTTTGAATACCAAATTAACTGATCTGTACTTAAATGGATTTTGCTGTAATTACAAAATTATTTGTTTGACTGAAACATGGCTCAAACCTCACGTCTTGAACTCAGAAGTTCTTCCGAATCAATATGAAATCTACAGAAATGACCGCGTAAATAGAATTGGCGGTGGTGTTCTAATTGCAGTGCACACATCGTTGCCATCTGAGGATGTTAGTGTTTCATCCAATGCTTACTTTGAGCTCAAATGCATACGTGTGTTGATTGGTAAAGGATATATGTATCTAACCCTTTGCTATATCCCACCAAATTCCAACACGTCAATTTACAATGAGCTTCTGTTAACACTTAAATCTATAAACTCTAGGATGACACTTTCTGATACTCTGGTAGTACTGGGTGATTTTAACCTCCCGAGCATATATTGGAACGTTAATGACTCGGATATTGTACCTGTTTCTTCTAAAGATAATCACATTTTATTCCTTGAAGAAATGGCTGAACTCTGCCTCAACCAAATAAACTTGAATTCAAATAAATTTGGCAGGATATTAGACCTAGTATACGTTAATGATATTCCGAACTTCTCCCTAAATCGGTGTGACCCTCTAGTTCTTCCGGAGGATGTTTATCATCCTGCTATTGAGTTCTCTTATGAAGTTATTAACGAAAATGGAACTAAAAATTATTTCAGTTCTAGTGATCAATTTGTTTTTGCAAAGGCGAACTTCAAGAAAATAAATAAAGAGTTGTCGCGCTTTCCCTGGCCAAACTATGTAGATGATATTGACCTTTGTGTTGAACATTTCAATAACACCATCTATAACCTATTTCTAAAGTATGTTCCTAAACGCAGGGTCAATGAAGAACAAACACAGTTATGGTTCACCAAAGAGCTTAAAAAATTAAAAAATAAAAATAAAGAAATAAAGCAAAAAATTTCTTGAGCTGTTTCTTGAGAGGTCGATACCAGCCTTAACTCACGAAATTACTCTGGAATCGGTATCTTTTCTAAATTTTATCGATTATAATCGAAAACATCTTTACCCATCGCTAATATTTCATATTAAAACATTGATAGGCAAAGCTAACTCAATTGAGCCTTATAGTCCAACTCTAATTCACCGTATGCGAATGCGAGTGCGTATGCGCATCTAAACGTTTTCTTGCGTGCGGCCCTGACTGCTCCAGTGTATGCGCATGGTTGCGTCTGTCAATTACACTACATATATACAATTCCCGAAATTGTTATTTTTGAAAATACATATTTTACCAATTCGCGAAAGATTCAATAAAATGTATAATGGATGACGATTTAGAATTGATATTAATTATGATAGGAAGTATTATTGCCGCATATACGGAATACTTTAAAATTATTAAAAAAAAAAAACGTACCACTGGGGTATGTGATTTGTAATTGGAAAGGGAAGTTAGTGTTTTTTTTTTAATTTGTTGAAAACCCGTGACGTGGATCAATTCCAAATTAATAATAATATAATAATAATAATAATAATAATAATAATAATAATAATAATAATAATAATAATAATAATAATAATAATAATAATAATAATAATAATAATAATAATAATAATAATAATAATAATAATAATACACAGGCGCTATTATAACTCTGACGAGTTTAATGACCGAGTTTCTCTCCCAATTCGAGAAGTGCTCCTTTTGTTTTTCCTACTTGGGTGGACCCACAGTTTTGTGCCGGCTCCGAACGGCAAATGCATTTTTTGTGAGAAGCTTTTTCATGGCAGATATATACTCGGAGGGTAAGCCGCCCACTGCCGAAAGGTAACCGCTATTTCTAAAAACCCAATAATTGGGTTTTAATTAATTAGAAAATTTTTTTTTTGGAGTTTGTCTGGACTAGGGTTAGAACCCGAGACCTCTGGTATAGCAGACGAGCACTCTACCTATTGCACCACAGCGGCCATATTGCCAAATTGCTATCCGTTGATTTTTATGTGTTGTAAGAATTACAGTTTCTTTGCCTTAAAATATAAGACTGAAAATTTTGGTTAATACAAATATGTATATGCACATGTGTGTGCACATATGTGGGCCGCTGTGGTGCAGTGGGTAGAGTGCTCGCCTGCTGTGTCAGAGGTCTCGGGTTCAAACCACGGTCCGAGCCAAACACCAAAAAACAATTTTTCAATTAGTAAAAATCCAATTATTGGGTTTTTTAAGAGCAGCGGTCACCTCTCGGCAGTGGGCGGCATACCCTCCGAGAGTATTTCTGCCATGAAAAAGCTTCTCACAAAAAATGCGTTCGCCGTTCGGAGCCGGCATAAAACTGTAGGTCCACCCAATTAGTAGGAAAAACAAAAAGGAGCACACCTCGAATTGGGAGAGAAGCTCGGCCATAAAACTCGTCAGAGTTATAATAGCGCCATTGTATTATTATTATATTATATGCACAACCTCAGAAATCTGGTGTTCTGTTATACCAAGGCGAAAACTCCCTATTCAAAAGAATGCTCACTTCACTTAATTATTTTTTTACTGTTAAACTTATTTAAGTTTCAATTATGTATTTACACACGGGTAACTACATGTGTATATGTAATTTAAATTCATGTACTATGTACATGGGTATGTAGATAGTAATTAACATATAATTAATATTAACCATCTCTAAATATATTTAAAACCCCTTTTAATTAGCATTTCTGCTGGCAAACACATTTTCACTACTTCACTTTAAATCAATTTAACGAAGTTTTTACCAAAAAATATGTATACCGATGTAGCAACCAACCTAATATTGGCTGCGACACGCATAGAAAACGCATAGAAGTAGAAAATTTTCAACTTAGCTGCGTTCGAATGCGTGTTCGAAATCATCTTCGAATTTTCTATGCGTGCATTTACATCCGTGCCACTGGAGTTTGCCTCATTTAAACACAGGTATGCAACACGGCTGTCAGTGACACGCACACGCATACGCATCTGCATACGGTTCATTAGAGTTGCACTATTACGCTCTTCACACGTATTCTTATGCTCTTCATTTCAGTTGCTGTTGAGAGCGAAAAATCAATTGCGCCACAGTGGTGTTCGAACAGATTTTCATGCCAGTCGTCAAAGATAACTAGATGCGAAACTCTCAAATTTATCTGCTCTCACGGGGGCCTGAACTGTCTTTTCACTTTCAAACACTGACGAATCAGGGAAAACAGCTGACAGCAAAATCAGCTGATACCACAAACCAGATCAAATCCACCATAAATAATAAACAAATGAGGGATTTTGGATATTTGCCACCATTTCATGAAATGACTATTACTTATTATATTAATCGAGAAGTGAATTAAAAATGTATAATAAAGTTTGAAAAGGGTTGAGAATCGAATTGTTTGCATATTTACCTTTTTGAATAAAAAATATGTAACAAATATCTAGATATAGGAAGTAGGATATACAATAAATATAAAATATTTGCCTTAAAATTAATGCTATATTAATTGATTTCTCAATGAAAACACAATATCATTTTCCTTTTTAGCCTGGAAACAAAATCTGAATGAAATATTTGCGTGCATTTTATTAACTGGTTTAATAACATATAAACCTTTTTACATGATCTTAAATACTCAAGATTATACTTTAGATCAAATTTAAAGTATAATTGCGAAGTTAGGCACTCTGCACACGAGGCGTATCGTCATAGACGCGTACGAGACATTTCATGTAGCGTCGATTTCTCTACGCCTCAAGATCTGCACACGAAGCGACATGAAACTTCGCTGCACAAAACAAACAAACAAATTAATAATACGGCATTTGCTTTAAATTTCGAAGCTTTAAATAGAAAAGATAAACAATTTTACGGAATCATCCATTTTCTTTAATTATACACTCATTTTTTCCGATTTTTTACACAAATTTTACTGCTTTCATAAATTCCACCAAGTGGAAAAATGTAAACAAACATCTTCTTCTTCCTCTTTTCTAAGCGTAGTACGCCTAGCTACCAGCACTGCTTTACGCCAAGCGACATGTAGCCAGCATACTTTGACGAATGCATGAAGCTGACGACTCGTGTGCAGCCCTCAATTGAAATATACCTGCGCGACATCAAAGCGTACAGCTTTCGTCTGTAGTATCTAATACGCGTCTAAAGCAGTACGCTCCGTGTGCAGAGTGCCTTACTGTCATATTTTGCAGCAAAAATTACGTAATATTATTCATTTACAAGAAATAACGAAATACCCCCAAATTTTATTTTAAAATACCCACATTCACTTTTTTACGCAGTGGCACCAATGGAAAATGTTATAAAAAATGCGCATTTTTCAGCGCTCTCACGAAACAAAGAGTTTCGTATCTAGTTATCTATGCCAGTCGTGTTGCAGACAGCAAAGGGATAACACGTATCGTCGCTTTGTTCATATTTTTCATGCAATAGTAAATTATGCGCGATTTATTGAATGAAAGTATTTAGGGCAATTCTAAATAATTTTTCACTGCGTCATTTTTAGTCGCGCATTAGTATTTTCATAAAATTTTTTTGAAAAGGGTTGAGAATCGAATTGTTTGCATATTTACCTTTTTGAATCAAAAATATGTAACAAATATCTAGATATAGGAAGTAGGATATACAATAAATATAAAATATTTGCCTTAAAATTAATGCTATATTAATTGATTTCTCAATGAAAACACAATATCATTTTCCTTTTTAGCCTGGAAACAAAATCTGAATGAAATATTTGCGTGCATTTTATTAACTGGTTTAATAACATATAAACCTTTTTACATGATCTTAAATACTCAAGATTATACTTTAGATCAAATTTAAAGTATAATTGCGAAGTTAGGCACTCTGCACACGAGGCGTATCGTCATAGACGCGTACGAGACATTTCATGTAGCGTCGATTTCTCTACGCCTCAAGATCTGCACACGAAGCGACATGAAACTTCGCTGCACAAAACAAACAAACAAATTAATAATACGGCATTTGCTTTAAATTTCGAAGCTTTAAATAGAAAAGATAAACAATTTTACGGAATCATCCATTTTCTTTAATTATACACTCATTTTTTCCGATTTTTTACACAAATTTTACTGCTTTCATAAATTCCACCAAGTGGAAAAATGTAAACAAACATCTTCTTCTTCCTCTTTTCTAAGCGTAGTACGCCTAGCTACCAGCACTGCTTTACGCCAAGCGACATGTAGCCAGCATACTTTGACGAATGCATGAAGCTGACGACTCGAGTGCCTTACTGTCATATTTTGCAGCAAAAATTACGTAATATTATTCATTTACAAGAAATAACGAAATACCCCCAAATTTTATTTTAAAATACCCACATTCACTTTTTTACGCAGTGGCACCAATGGAAAATGTTATAAAAAATGCGCATTTTTCAGCGCTCTCACGAAACAAAGAGTTTCGTATCTAGTTATCTATGCCAGTCGTGTTGCAGACAGCAAAGGGATAACACGTATCGTCGCTTTGTTCATATTTTTCATGCAATAGTAAATTATGCGCGATTTATTGAATGAAAGTATTTAGGGCAATTCTAAATAATTTTTCACTGCGTCATTTTTAGTCGCGCATTAGTATTTTCATAAAATTTTTGCACAAAGCGATCTCGTTGTTACTTCCTTCCTGTCGGTTAAGCAACTGACGCGAAAATTTTGCTCTTAGCACCACTGTAGCGAAGTTACTCTCGCATTTACCAATACACCCTCACAAAAAAATGCCTACCTATGTATTAAAACCCTGCTCAAACAGAAGCGATACGATACAGCCCACAAACCAAAATCGTATCGCGTTGGTACATCTGCGATAAAATAAAAACACGGTCAGTTAAAAATTTTGTTTTGCAAATTTCGATGTTTGTTTTCCTATTTTCTGCCGATTACGCACCGAAAGTATTCCCACAAGTGTGAAAAACACAACAACGCGGAATCGTTTCGGTAAGCTGGAAATACCGAGCAAAAAATGTCGATCCGATGTCGTACCGAGTAATGTGAAAAGGCCCTTAGATGTATTCTCATTCGCGATTCTTTAATTATAAAGAAATTAATTTGGTGGGAGTATTTTATTAATGATATTTTCATTTAAGGGCCTTTTCACATTACTCGGCACGACATCGGATCGACATTTTTTGCTCGGTATTTTCAGCTTACCGAAACGATTCCGCGTTGCTGTGTTTTTCACACTTGTGGGAATACTTTCGGTGCGTAATCGGCAGAAAATAGAAAAACAAACATCGAAATTTGCAATACAAAATTTTTAACTTCAACAAATCACTCAATAATAACAATAATGTTTTCTAGCGAAGACGAAGACATTATAACTTGCTACATTTATAGCCGAAACGAGTTTTTTACTGACTTTGTTCTTTTTCTTTTATCACGCCGCAAAAATGTATGCAGTAATTCCTCAAATTTTACTGACCGGTCTTACCGCGTTGCGGTATACCGAATTTAATCCGCTCCGATTTCATGTATGCAACACTAATGTGAAAGTGCCAATTGAAATACATGTGGTCGGTAAGGTTTCGGTATACTTTCGGCAAAAACCAAAAATGTCGATCCGACACCGCACCGAGTAATGTGAAAGCGCTCTAAGTTGACCATGTAAACATTTTTATTTGGCGCAGGAACAGCGTAACTGAAACACGACTAAAAGAAATTACTCAAAAACGTGTATGAATGCGCGTGATTTCGGAAAGTAATTTCGGCTAATCAACATAATTTCAAATGCAGTCTGCAGAGGCTATCCCGGACAATTCCAATCGCCACTATTATCGGTTGAACTATTTTAAAAATATCGATATATTGATATATCGATATATATCGTCAAAACCTAATTTGCTTCTTGCATTGGCGAAAGTGATTTTGGAATTGATAAATTTTTATCATTGCGTATCTTCGTGACCATATTGATATGTGGAAATTTAGATATCGTGTGTGAATAAATGACTGGAATATGGGATTTTCGCAAAATGGAGAAACTTGATAAAGACTCTTGACAACCAACGCTTGTAAAAGAAATTGGACTTTTATTTTGCGACCAAAAGCATAGAAATATATGATTTTAATTCGTGAGTTTCATATGTACATATGGCTTGTTACATTGGTGTTCAGTGTTGCCGCAAAAAAATTTCAAGAAGCGTTGAGGGGAAAAAGGATCCTAACAGACATCACTATTGAATCATACTTTTAATACAAAGGGACCTGAAATTTTTTTTTAGCTGGAAACACATTTCTATATATCGCCCGTTTTATGCAATAGGGATTTAACTCGAAATTTTCGATTTCTGGTATTTTGCCATATATTTCAATAACTGGGTCGTGCCTTTAAGTCTACACCTTTTCCAGTTTAAGTTCAGAAAGTTACAATTGAAGTTCAGAAAATTACAATTGAAGTTCAGATTTTCCAATTGAAGTTCAGAAAGTTACAATTGAATTTCAGAAAATTACAATTGAAGTTCAGAATTTCCAATTGAAGTTCAGAAAGTTACAATTGAATTTCAGAAAATTACAATTGAAGTTCAGAAAGTTACAATTGAAGTTCAGAAAATTACAATTGAAGTTCATTTGGAAATTCTGAAATTCAATTGTAATTTTCTGAAATTCAATTGTAACTTTCTGAACTTCAATTGTAATTTTCTGAAATTCAATTGTAACTTTCTGAACTTCAATTGGAAATTCTGAACTTCAATTGTAATTTTCTGAACTTCAATTGGAAATTCTGAACTTCAATTGTAATTTTCTGAACTTCAATTGTAACTTTCTGAACTTAAACTGGAAAAGGTGTAGTCTTATAAAATACTCAAAAAGATAAAAATGGCGGAAATAGAAGTGATTTTGTAGTTAGCCGTAGAAGGAAACTATATGAAATAATAAAAGTTTATTTGCGTTTTCCCAAAAAAAATTTTTTTTGAGTTGAATCCATATTCCATAAAACGTGCGATATGTATGTATATGCTTTTGCAGTCTATTTAGTACAAATTATATTTACAGAAAAAGCGATTTTCAATTAAATTTATTCGCAAACTACGGGAAATTTTTCAGTCAAATATTCTGTGGATGATGATTTATCTGATTTTAACACTTTCAACTATTATTAAACTATAACATTAAAGATTTCCAGAAAGATAAATCTCCCGGCTGAGGGTTATTTTTTTTAAACTGCTGCCGAAGGCCCCCAACACAAAAGGTGTTCTGTACAAAAGAACTGTGGTTTGGTATACGGATATTAATACATAAATGGAATTCAGCCGGCGGAAGGTTATTTTTTTTTTAAGCGTGGCCGCCAAAGCAAAAAGGTGTTCTACACACACACACATTACTTTAACATGGAATATCTGTTCAAATATAAGGGACCGGCGGGTGGGACTTTTTTTGTGATCTGTTAGGTTCAAATATTGCATGTTTTGAAAAAGTTGGGTTCCAGTCGCCTGGCTCTTAAAAAGGGTCGAATTGCCGCTTTGGTAGTCCCAACGGCAATGCTGGTGTGGTTAAAGGGATCGACACCACTGTTGAAGTATAATTTAATACAAAGGGACTGTGCTGGAACAAATCCCAAGATTGAGCTCAGTAATACCTATTCGATTCCATTCGGTATTTATATACATATATTGCACTCTAGTTTTTTTTTATCTGCTGTTGCAATGTTCATAGTATGTATCTATATATGTATGTTAGGCTTGATTCGTCGTTTCTCATTACGCTTTCGTAAATTTGTGTTGGATTTTAGTTCTTCCTATTCGTATTCACTTCTTATTGAACGATTTTTTGTTATAACTTTCAATTGGTCCAAGTAAAACAAGGAGAGAAATTTAATGAATCTACATACATACATATGTACATATGTATATTGTTTTTCATTCGTATGATTTACCTAATCAGTGTTAAAGTATAACTACATGGAAGCTTTTCACGTATAGAAAAAAGAAAAATTAAAAAAAAAAAAAACAAAAAAAAAAACGGAAATATGAATAATTACATTTTAGAAAGGGAAAATCACCTCGAAAATACTTGCAATAGGGACTTCAAAGAGATTTGCAGCCAACAGAAATTCTACGATTGAGGGTTTTGCGTTGTCTTATACAACGGGTACGGTGCAGTGCACGGTGTTCATTACACCCCAACATTGATATTCAGTGAAACTGCTGTTTCTTACACCTGCCTATTTTTTTTTAACAAAAGTGATTCCTGTACTCGGGTAGTAGATTAGAGCATCGTAGCGCCGTTAGGTAGGGCGAGACGAAGTCGTCCAAAACGATTACGACAGCATCATTCAGTTCACAGTGTAACCGTTAAAAAGAGCAAAAAAGTAAATACAAAGCACAAAAGTGATCGAAGAATGTATTAAGTATCGGTGAAGAGTTACCAAGTCGAATACCTCAAAGAGAAAAAAACTTGCACAAGCTTGTCTTGTGATTTTGTCTTTGTGATTTGGCATCAGATATTCCGACATAAATTAACGGATATATACGACCCTGCAGTAAATGGTAGACACAGCGTGTTTGCAGAACAAAGGCAAAAACAACACCATTTTCTGGTACATTCATACATCTATTGTGCTGTGTTCCACCACCAGTTCAAGCACATAGCAGAAAATTTAACAAACTGACGTGCACTACGAAAAAGACTACGCATACAAATTTACAATGGCATGTTTGAACACACTAAAACTCGAAATAAAAACATTGGAAAAAATATTTACCAAGAATCACGAGCGATTTCAAATTTTGAATTCAAGTGTTGACGAATTGACATGTCGGTTTATTGGCAAAAATGGCAAACGTTATGATATTCATGCCAACATCACGGTGAGTAATACTAATTTGTTTTTGTTTATAAGTCATATATGTTGTATTTGTATTTTTCTAATTAGTAAAAATCCAATTATTGGGGTTTTTAAGAGCAGCGGTCACCTCTCGGCAGTGGGCGGCATACCCTCCGGGTGTATTTCTGCCATGAAAAAGCTTCTCACAAAAAATTCATTCGCCGTTCGGAGCCGGCATAAAACTGTAGGTCCACCCAATTAGTAGGAAAAAACAAAAAGGAGCACACCTCGAATTGGGAGAGAAGCTCGGCCATAAAACTCGTCAGAGTTATAATAGCGCCATTGTATTATATTATTATTATTAACTATAAACAAAAATAATTTTTTTTATGTTTAAGTTTCTGATTTTAAAAACACAAAATATAACAAAATTTTAATTGCTTTAATAAATATCCATAAAAAGAAATCATCAAAATTTGTTTCGGTTTGATAATTTCCGAAAAAAATATGTCAGAGCCCCTCTACCGCCCTGAAAAATTAATTTTCTTGTTTCCCAAATTTTACAACAAAAAATATCTTATAAACTATAGGCCCCTCTACCTCCAAGAAAAAGTCATTTTTTTCGGGGCGTGCTTACTTAATGGAAAATTTTACGAGTGTCAAGTCAGCGAGGCACCCCTGGCAGATCGGATTCGGAGGGGTGTCATAATTAATCCCGCAAAAATGAATTGTTTCTCTGAACTGCTTCTCGGAATTTGTGTAAAAACCGTCTTAGACATGAGATATCGGAATCGGGTTTGTGGCTGAATTAGTCCCTAATTAATCCCGCAAAAATTAATTTTTTTGTTCAAATATTTTTGGAGTTTTTTACCAAAGAATGTCCGCGTCAAGTTAGCGAGGCACCCTAATAAAATTTTGAGATATCGAAATCGGACTTGTGGCAAAATTAGTCACTAATTAATCCCGCAAGAATTAATATTTTCCCTCAAATATTTATGGATTTTTGTACCTAAGTATATCCATGTCACCTTAGCGAAGCACCCTAATGAATTTTTGTGATATCGAAATCGGACTTGTGGCATAATTTGATCCTAATTAATCCCTAATTAATTTTTTTTATTATTAATTTATTTGTTTGTTACGGCTTATTTAGCCTAGATCCAGAATATGTACATTTCATATATTTATATATAAGATATATTTATATGCCTTCCCGTCATTAGGGAGGAGTGTTGCTGTCCATAACAAGATATTTTTATTTCCTGCCGTCATAAGAGAAGGATTTTTACCGTTAGCAAGAGAACGTCTCAGGTATTTATTCGTCAGAAAGGACGTGTATTCGACGTTCATGAGGGAACGTAATTTCTCTATACAGGCTTCCACTCCATTACGAGCCGTTACCCGGCAGATAATAGAAAAGAAAGTAAAATCACGGAATTAGTTTTCGAATTGACAAACAAATTAAGTTTTTCCCTCAACTGCTTCTCGGAATTTTGGGATGCTCGTTAACTTGAGCCCTGTGAAGTTGGCACATCCAAATGCGATTTTTTTGTGAAAAATATGTAAATCGTTTGGTCATCGTTTTCCTAGAAAATAGTTTCGTTTGCTCAGGTTTTCTTCAAAAGTTATTAAAAAAAAATTTGTTGGCACTTTTTTTTTGCACAGCCAAATGCGAATTTTCTCGAAGGAATAAGTATATACATACGTCCAATTTTTTTGGCTAAATCGTTTGTCATCGTTAGCTTAAGATAATACAGCAAGAAATTTCTTATTCCCATTTTTATATAAAAAGTTATTCAAAATACAAATTTTTTAGGGATCAGTACCTCTCCACAAAAACCGAAATAATATTTTTTTGGGTAAATCCTTTGCCCATCATTAATTAAGAATAAATCAAGGCGAATTTTTGTCTTCCGATTCTTATTTTCGAAGTTATAGGAAGAAATTTCCTATTAATATCATTACAGCATATATATATATACATATGTACATTAAGGTGGGGCCAATTTTTTTTTTTGGAAATTCAATTTGTTCCAAAGCCAGAACGGCACCTTCCTATCCCAGAAATAAGCCTGTAAAATTTAATTGACCTACTCGCATGTATTTTCCCTTAAATTTGGTATACATTTTATATATGAAAAGTAAGGTGGGTAAAAGGGGGTTGACCCCCGCTGGGGGGTGTTATGGAACGCACTGTAAAATGTATATGAAATTAAAGGGAATCAAAATACCTATCGAATGGTATAAAAATATTCGAAATCGGTTCAGTAGTTTTTAAGTAATTGCAATTTAAAGAATGCATAATATAAACTTTGACCTTTAATAACTTTTGTTGTTGTTGTTTCCAAAAAAAAATTCACTTTAATACTCAGCTTAGCCATGTTTATCAATCCTCATACTTGGTTTTTTGCTTTTATAATTTTCAAAATTTCATATTTGTACCAGATCGTGCTTTCAACTTTGCGGGGCTGGGGGCAGTTCAAAATGTCATCCTATGGCCATAAAATTTTGTGGGGTTCATTAAGGCAACTTTTCATTGGTACGCTCAAAAAAAAAAAAAAAACAAAAAAAAGCTCCATATGTTTTCACTCCACCTTAATGTACATGCCAAAAGCACAAAGCACACTTGCTTCAATAACGACACAACACAATTTTCTGAATCGATACTTAGTAGTGAGAATCAGTGTTATTTATTTGTTATGAAATTTTATGGTCATAGATGAAAATTAAGGGCTTTATTTAAAAAATATTGTTGCTTTAGTATAGTAGCTTACTTCCATATATAGCGAAGAAGACATAAATTGGTTTTTTTAAATTATGACACTAATGAAGTAAATGGCATCGGAGTTCGAAAGCAATGGCGAGAAAGAAACTGCAAAATTAGCGATTGTACAGAATTGCCGCTGAGGCCACTAAAGTGACAATTTGAACCTTTTTTAAGAGCCAGACTACCGGAACCCAACTTTTTGAAAATATGCAATATTTGAACCTTTTTAAACATTTGGGCCACTTTTGGTCCTTTTTTACTTTCAAACCTATAATGTAATAAATATTTTTTAGGTTTTTCTTAAATATAAAAAAAGCTTTTTTACGTTTGTTTTTACATGGCCGTTTTCCGCTACTGTTGTTGGTATGTAAATTGTAATAAAAGGAAAATTGAGAATTAAGCAAAACAAAGCTGACGGCGGTGGTAGCTCAATGGGATGCTATTGGCTTACCAATCGAAACGACTTAAGTTCGATCCTCGGTTGAGGCCGCCTGAAGAAGTCTGATGAGGGGATGTGGTGGTCTCCGAAATGGATCCATAACCTCTACCAAAAAAATTTTTTTAATTTTTCTTAATTAAAAACTGGCCAATAGCTCATATAAAATTCACATAAAAAAGCCTCTTTGTTACCTTTTCACTTTTCATTAGCAATTCTCCGCTGCGAAGGAAAACCCCGAAAAAGTTATTTGGGAGTAAAAATTTTTAGAATGCAAGAAAATTGTTTTAACAAACCGAAATAGAAGAGTTTTCGCACAACGTGGGGGAATGAAAAACAACTTAAATGAGAACTAGTTGTGAATTTGTTGCAAATATGTTAACGCTGCCAGCAGTGCATCAGCAGAAAGATTATTTTCAAAACTTTCACTATTTAAGACCAAGGGTACAATCCGCTTGCAAATTGCTTTAAGCATTAAATAAACCACAAAAATATATAAAAATGTGTTTCTAGCTAAAAAAAATTTGGGAAACACTTTTTTTACTTTTTTCGGCCACTTTTCGAAATTTTTTAGCGGCAACACTGCACATTTTATTATTGGTGAATTCCTCTCTCTATATAAAACAATGTGGTTTTCATTTTTAGTGTTTCCGTACGCGCTGTGCCAAAGATGACTTGATACGAAACTCTTTTTTACTCTCTCACTTTTATGACTTTCCCACGGGTTTTCTGTGGCTTTGTTGCCAGCATCAACACAACAGAAAACCCGGCCGATCAGCTGTTTGTACAAATTGCAGGTGCCAGAAGGGAAAACACGCCAAAATAAATAGGCGCATTTGGTGGATTTAGATTTTTTTTTTGTGTGTTAAATTTTGTTGAAATAATAATGAATTATGAAAAATATCGAGGTAATTGTATTGCTCGTGTATAGTACGCAGTGCAGTTTACTGTTTCAACTGGAAAAAATTGTGTTTCAGTTAAAATTATAAAAAATATGTTAATGAGATGGAACGCGGGCAGCGGTTATTCAGTAGATTTATATATATCTCCGGTTAAAAATTATTATATTTCAGTTCTAATATATTCACATTTTAATAGAAATGCAAAATAGAGTAAAATATTTCTTAAAAAATACCACCCAACTACATGTATTATCGTTCACCACTTTTTGTGCGTTATTCTTAATTTGTCTGAGATTGGGTATCGAACACGAATATTCGGAATGTGGGAAAATCATACTATCCTGTGTATCACTTTTGTGGTTATATCCTTATCTTAATTTGGTATAAACAAAATTTTATTATTGCTATAGTCTTCAATAACATAAGGAAGCCGAAAAACTCCCAGAAATAATATGTAAAATACCCATTTTCAGTTTTCGAACAGAGTGGCACCAATGAAAAATGTTATAAAAAATGCGCATTTTGACAGCGCTCTCACGAAATAAAGAGTTTCGTATCTAGTTATCTATGCGCTGTGCGATGAACATCACTTAAGGCGGAGTGTACATCAACTTCGATATCGCCTTAGCTCCCCTTTCCCCGGAAATTATGCAGTGCCCACGAAAGCCCATGATCGCCCCTCTGCTACGTTTATGTGCCTTGCGGCGCCCATCCCTGCTCTAAAATATGAATTTTTGCGTAGGAATACATAATTACGTACGACTCTTTTGGCTAAATCGTTTGCTCATCGTTAGCTGCGGATATTTCAGGGAGAAATTTAATTTTTAAAATTTTAAATAAAAAATTATTGCACAAAATAAATTCGGGATTTCAAAAAATCAAAAAAAAAAAAAAAATAAAATAAATTTTTTTGCTAAATCGTTTGCTAAATCGTTTGCTCATCGTTAATGTAGAATTAGTTAACAAAAAATTTGCTTCTGCTATCATTAATCTAAAGGTTATTGGAAAAAGAAAAAATTCGGGATTACTGCCACTAAATGAAAATTCTGCAACAAAATATTTTTTTTTACTAAATCGATTGCTCATCATTATTTCACAATCATTCAGTAAGAAATTTTCTTTTTCAATGCTTTTTTTTTTTCAAAGTTATGGCAAAATAAAATTTACGCTGCGACGTTGCCATGTAAAATATGAATTTTCGCAAAATAATACGTAATTGGGACTAATGAATAAACATCAAGCAAATGCTTTTCTGGGCCTTTTACTTAAATTACTATGAATAAAAATTGAAGCAATTGCTTTTTTCACTAGCAATTGCTTTTGCTACAAGCATTTGAGTTTTTAATTCAGCATTTGCTGAAATCTGTAAGCAATTGCTGAATTCCATATGAATAAAATTAGCATTTGTTATTTTTTATAAGCAAAAGGTAATGATTTTTTAAGCATGCCCTACCCCATGCTAAATTTTTCAGAAATTAGTTTTCGGTCGATTTTTCTTCCCAATACAGTGAAACCTCTCTTGGGCGGACACTCACCGTCGGGCAAATTTTGTCCGCCTAAGAGAGGTGTCCGCCTAAGGGAGTGGGTTGCTATTTTAGAAATTTTTTGAATTTTAAAGGATTTATTTATTCACATATCACTGAAAAAAACAAGGATTCTTATGTCTTCAAATTTTCACTTAAATACATTAAAACATATACATATTTATGTATGTACATATGTAAACATATACATAAGGTATTAACATACATATTGCATATCAATTAGTAAGTTGCTGAGAACTAGAAATGTTGGGATATCTTTGAAATTATTTAAAAAATTGCGAAATTGTCGATTGACGAGGAGTTTTTTGCTTATCTAAAATAAAATTATTTTGCAGATGGCTTTCAAATTTCTGCAACAATTCAAATGCAATAAGGTCTTTCGTGCAAAATCTTTTCAAATTTGAAACTACAGTCAAAGCCATTTCGTTCGAGGAGATTGCATTACCTACTTTCAGCGGTAATACTTTCAGTATCGGTACTATCATCTTCAATGGTTTCGACATTCTGGTCAATTAGAACATCTAACTGGAAACCCGTGAATGTAGTTATATCTATTCCAATAGTCATGCGGACATTTATTTTAGTTGGTGATTCCCCTTTAATCGTAGCGCTTTTTACCTAACGAACATTCCACGAACTTTTTTCATATTGCTATACATACTTATATTTTGTCCGCATAAGAGGAGTTCGTGTCCGCCTAACAGAGGATTTTATGTGATTCGTTATGAAAAAAAAATCAAAGTGTCCGTTGACGAGAGGTTCGTGTCCGCTTAATAGAAGTTTTCAGTTCAATTCAATAGTAAATAACTGTCCGCGTCCGACCAAGAGAGTGTCCGCCTAAGAGAGGGCAAATTGTTCTAAAAATTGAACCTAAACCTTGGTGCATGAAAAAATGTCCGCTCAAGGGAGGTGTCCGCCTATTAGAGGTGTCCGTTAGGAGAGGTTTCTCCGTACATGCAATTATGGCGCAGTTTTTGAGTATACGTAAAGAAAAATATTATAGTGCGCCACGGGAATGTAAAAATGAAGACTTTCGAAAACTTTATCGACACAATCGTGAGAACGTAGAGTGGCTGGCTTCTTATTTTTTGAACGACACTGGCGAAATGGGGGAGGGGGGAAGTGGGTTGTGCGTTATCGACCATTGATAGGATGAAGGTGTTTCTGCGCGCAGTTTCCGATCCGGGCTATCAGAATAGTATAGCAGAAGAGCTCGGAATTCATCAACCTACAGTTTCCAAAACTTTTAGTTCGGTGATGAAAGAAGTTTTAAAGAAGGCACATGTGTGGATCAAATTTCCGAAATCTCGCGTGGAAATGAGTGCAGCTAAAAATAGATGGAGGCAAGTATAAGTACTCATTTCTGAACTGTATCGGGGTGGTAGACTGTACCAGTTCCGAAGTCAGAAGCATATGGTAACGAGTAGAGTCCGACCGAATATTCGGCCAAGCTTCGGTATTCGGCCTATTCGGCTGGTATTTTTTATTCGGCTTCGGCCTTCGGCTGAAAAGGCCGAATAGTCAAGGCCGAATAATAGATGTGTTTAATAACAAAAAAAATTGACTGGATTTTACGAATTTTTGATTTTTTATAAGCGACAGAATATCGTAACTTCTAGTAATATGTTTTTGTTATTGAACAGGTCTAAGATTCCGAACTATAACTTACGCTAACGGCCTTATTCCGGTGTGGTAACATAATTTACTTTACTGGTGAAATAAAGAATCTGGTACTTTAAACACTCTTTTCGTATTCTGGCAGCAGAAAATTAAGTTACCACCTCAATACGTGGTAATATTTTGTTACCATTTTCAGCCCGATTCAATTCCGTTCGTATGGAAATGCTTTGACAGCGTTACCATTTGTGCCAGAATACCAATTGAAAAGATGGTAACAATTTTCAGCAACATAAATTATCAGTAAAGTAATTTTCCGGTAACGCTCGGAATAGCAGTGTAATTATTAAATATCGTCACCTTAGTGTGTCGATCAATTCTTTTAAAGTGTCATTAAATTAAACATAGCTTATTACACGAAAAAGTGGTTTATTCACTTATTGGCCATAAAAACAAGAGATCATAAGTAAAAATTCAATACAGTTTCAAAAAAAATAGTTTTATGTATGTATAATACTATGTTACAGCAAAAAGATAACCAAGAAATTACTGCTATTGTTTTATGGTTAGGTTTTTGAGATAATGATAATTTTGTGTTTTCTTGGTTATCACTTCATTAAAAATTATTTTCGCGGAAGTCGCAGACCATGATTGGCGGAATACAATTTGAGTATACATACACAACTCCAACCAGCTGTTCGACTAACTTAACCTTAGTTGCTGGTCAACTATACACCGAAGCAGATAAACTCTTTTTTTTGGCGTACAACATAAAGCTGTTGAACTTTAAGTATTGAATTTTATGTACCTACATAAAGACTGAATTTTTTTTATTTTTGTTTACAACTATGTATGTATTTTTGTAAGGTGTTTTGTTTATTCAAAAAACAAAAAAAAATTAATTGTTATGAATAGAGCTCGGAAAAATAGGTGAAATCAAGCGCCTAAAAATGCTACATTTTGTAAATTTTGGTTGTCTTCAGTGGCGGGATTACAATTTAAATATAAAGGGGTAGCATATTGGTATGGTGAAGATTTTATTAGAAAAGTTCTTAATCATGTTACACAAATTTGCAGTTTGAATAAACATACAGTGGTGTGTGATGAAATAAAGCCAAAGAGGGATTTAGTTTCTTTGACATTTTTACTGAAAAAAAGTATGAAGAACACATTTTGTATTTTATATTTTTATACATCGTCAAGCTTTTTGAAAGCAAAACAAAACTAGCTGTAATGAAAATAAAATTTGGGAAAAGTAAGTAAATTATGGCATAGTTAATGTTCCAATAACTCATAAACAAAAATGCAGAACGGGTTTTACCACGACAGAAATTTGCATTTTTACAGATATGGAATTATGCCGAGTATCCAATTGGAAAATTGCAAACCCTGAAATGGTCATAAGAAAAAATAGGAAAGTTCAAATCAAGTTTTTTTACCTAAAATATGCAAATGTTTAAAGTCAGACCACTACAAATTAAAAAGCTGTATTATATATGCCATTTGCTAATATGCACTTGCCTCATTTTCATTCATAATATATTTGGTTTGAAACTGTAATTGCTTTTCCTTCACGTGCGAAGATTTTGTCTCAAATTTAAGCGAGTCACTACAAATTTTTAATTTTTTTCTTTATTCTTTATAATTATATATTTATTTAATATAACTTATTTATTATTATTCTTTATTATTATATTTATTTATTGTAGCTTTCTTTGCAATTTTTCACGTGCAACCCATAAAAACCCTTAATAATTTATTTTTCTGGCATCCTAGTAAGCAAAAAATCCAATTGCATTCACGGGGGCTTAGACCTGAATGAACCCCACCCACCCTTAAACTTGCCACTAGATGTGCTCACAAACATTACGTAGCATAATTTTAGGCGTTTGATTTTCACCTATTATCCGAGCTCTAGTTATGAAATAAAAAAAATCTCATACTTAAGTATATATTTTTCTTATTTTGGTATTCGGCTTCGGTTTTCGGCCGAATAAAGGATTATGCCGAATATTCCGCTACGGCTTCGGCTTCGGCCTAAAATTCCAGCTTCGGTCGGACACTAGTAACGAGTATGTCAACAGAAAAAGGCAAACTATATAAATTGTAAGACAGACACACCTGAACCTTCAAGCGTTTTTTTCAACTGTTGTGGCAATTTGACAAAATGAACGAAGGTAAAAACAATAGAATTCAAAAGCCCAAATTACATTAGCGTTGTGGCAGTGGCAGTGACGGTTTTACAAATCAGCTGATGCAGCTAATATGAGCAGTGACTGCCAGAACAAACACAATACAGCGGTCGCGGTATTTGGCAGTGACTTCTTTATATATTAGGTTTGTTTCCCTTTACCTTGGACACGTGGTGACATAAATTTACTTACCTATTTCTTGCCTACTTTTTTAATTAAAATAATCAATCTTGTTTTATTCTTTCCTCAGCTCTTTCTTCTTTGCTTTTTCATCCCGCCAGTAATGTTTGCTAGTCGAAATCAATTAAGTAAAAATTAAATTCTCTCCCGCTTGCTTGCATCAAAGTACGGAAACACAAAATTAGTAAAAATATATTAAATTGGATAGTACGGAAACAGACATAAGTTCACATCAACACCTACTGTGTAACCTAATACAAACGCACGCCGTCAATTTACTGTCAAAAATTTCTCATGCCCATACAACTCGTATGGGAGTAACCGAAATTGAACGGCGTGCGTAAAAAGCAAACTCGACGCCCAATTTTTGTTTTGCGTGACAGTTGAAATTAAGCATTGTGGGTGATTGTTTGCAAGAAAATTTACACTTGCTTTTGATATCGTGTGTGTTAGATACATATTCCACAAAATAACAAGATTTTCTCTGATTTTCTATATCTTTATAAATAAAAAATAAATTTCCGAATAATTATTCGTAGGGAATTTATCTAAATAAAAATTTTAAAAATAAATTTTTATTCAAATAATTATCTAAATAAAAATTTATTCGAATAATGCCCAAGTCTGCATACATATACATATATTTAACTACGTACAGCTGTGTATAAATAAGCACATCCCATTCTGAAAAATTCCCATTCAGCGTAGGTATGAATACACAGGTGTTCGCCTAAAATAATAGCAAAACAATAACAAAAAATTGTTACGAATTTTTCGTAAAAAATGACAGTTCTCCATATAAAAATTACACTTTTTATGAAAAATTTGCAACAACTTTTTGTTAGGAATAAGCTGTTAAAGTGAAAATATTTTTTCTTGTAAAATGGACATTCTGGAAATTTCTTACATATTGTTTTTGGTTTTTTTCAGCTTATTTATTGCAACATACACAAAAGGATATCATCAAGAATCCTTAAAAGAATCAATCAAAATTTTGATTGATACATTTTTAATATTTTTGTCGCAAAAAAGCCTCGTGACATTCCGGAAATATGTAGCAGTACATACATGGTACGATAATAAATCTACTTAAATTCACAAAATAACTTCCTTTTCCGTTGTCATTTTACCGCACCTTTTAATTGCAACTTACTTTTAGAAAACAAAATGGTAAATATTAATTTAACGATAAAGTTATAAAAATGTGACATTCTGGAAAATTTGAGGAGACATTATAATAGAAAAAACCTATATTTATTGAACTTTTCCAGACAAAGTTTAAAGAAACACAGAAAGCGATTGTAGTCATCAGACAAATTTTCTTGCACTGCTCCCTTGTTTTTAACGTTTTTTCCCACTTTGAATATGAAAAAGTGCAAAAGGGGACACAAATTTTTGTATGAGTCATGTAGATTATCAAATAAAAACCGCTCTCAAAAGCAAACAACCCGACTTATAGAGTAATACCTTTATTTGCTACTTAATATATGGGGCGCTCTATGTTTAGGCTGACCATCCGTTCTGTTTTTTGAGGGACCGTTCTGTTTTTCAGAAGTCTGTCCCTCGTATTTTTGTTTTTTCGGAAAACCTCAAAATGTTCTGTTTTTTTCCTAGTGTCCCTCATTTGTCCCTCATTTATTTATTTTGGGGCATATTCATAGTCTTGATAAAAGCTGATTTTAAGTTAGTTAAAATCAATATTTTATTTTGACTATGAATAATCCCCTTTTTGTTTAAAATCTGTTTTATATTAAAAAGGTTGAGGTGGCAGCCCTTTTTCTCATCAGAATTTAAGTAGTTATCGATAATAACTACCATCCTCATTGACTATATGTTTGTTGGAATGAAATTTTTGTGGCTGCTGTGTGGCAAATTAATTTGAAAGAAATTGGTAAATCGTATTAAAATTTATTTGTGGACATTAAATTAAGTTACCAAATTCTTTTTTATCGTAGCATTATGCTTGCTTTATTGTAGATACCTATAATTAAACTTGCAAATTTGTTTATTTTTGTTAAAACAAAAAGTCTGAAGAGAATGTGAATTACATATGTTTGTAAGCCTATTATTTGATGAAAAAATATTTTTTACGATTTCAAGTTTCATAAATATATGTTCGTATTTATATCATTTGAAATTTTGTCCCTCATTTTCGATTCATATTTATGGTCAGCCTATCTATGTTGCTTCTTATTTCCTGTTTTTCTGAGAGTAACCTAACGGTCACCTCTCGGCAGTGGGCGGCATACCCTCCGAGTGTATTTCTGCCATGAAAAAGCTTCTCACAAAAAATGCATTCGCCGCTCAGAGCCGGCAGGTCCACCCGATTAGTAGGAAAAAGAAAAGGAGCACACCTCGAATTGGGGGAGAGAATCTCGGCAATAAAACTCGTCAGAGTTATAATAGCGCCATTGTATTATATTATTATAACCTAATTTAAATTAGGGGGGGGGGGGCAACAAAATAGCGTTTTTTTGAGAATGACCTACATAAATATTATATATATTATTTCTAATTAATGTTTTTATGCAAATATACCTTTTTCTGCTCACATAATTAACCAAAATTAATAAATAAGACATTGTTTTAAAGCTATAAATTAGCTCTTCAAGTGGAACGGTGTTTCATTGGGCGTGGTACTTTTTTTTAATAGTATTTTGCAAAAATAAAATGTTTAAATTTAAACTAAAAGATTTGCGCCTAAAAATATGCCTTCAGATTTATTTTATTCTAACAAGAGTGCAGAGTTAAATTCAAATTTCAAATATAGATGTCGCTAAAGTTGAACAGTCGTGTATATATTAAAACACTTTTATAAGCTTCAGCTATATGTTTGTATGTAAGCATTACATTATTTTTGTGGCCGCAGTGGTGCAGTGGGTAGAGTGGTGCAGTGGGTAGAGTGCTCGCCTGCTATGCCAGAGGTCTCGGGTTCAAACCACGGTCCGAGCAAAACACCAAAAAATTTTTCAATTAGTAAAAATCCAATTATTGGGTTTTTTAAGAGCAGCGGTCACCTCTCGGCAGTGGGTTGCATACCCTCCGAGAGTATTTCTGCCATGAAAAAAGCTTCTCACAAAAAATGCATTCGCCGTTCGGAGCCGGCATAAAACTGTAGGTCCACCCAATTAGTATGAAAAACAAAAAGGAGCACACCTCGAATTGGGAGAGAAGCTCGGCCATAAAACTCGTCAGAGTTGTAATAGCGCCATTGTATTATTATTATTATTACATTATTTTAGGCCAACACGTGTGTCTTCATACCTACCATGAATAGGGGTTTTTCAGTGGGGGATGTGCTTATTTATACACACACAGCTGTACGTAGTGCAATATATGTTTGCTTGCCAAGGCAAACGTGTGGAAAAAAATTACCCAAGTCGGCAGGGACCACATATATATAAAAAATTATAAAACTATAATACACATATCTACATATACATATATGTATAATAAAAAAATTTTATGCGATATCTTTATCAAATATATAGGTAATTCATTGAAAGTTCCACTGTAGACAGAAAACCAAATAAATATAAGTTTTTTAAAATGGGCGTGACATCACAAACCATACCGACTGGCGCCACGTATGTTATGTTATTTTTTGCGCAAGATGCGCACGGGTCTAGCTAGTATATATCGTCGGCCTCCTGCCAGAAACACGAATGTGAAAATTTTTTTAAGTGCGATGACTCCTCTTTATCGGGTATATATTGATGTACTTAATAACAATTAATATTTGTATATATGCTTATGTACATTCACGTACATATTATGTATGTACACATATGGGACCAAAAATAATAAATAAGGTATCGTTTTAAAGGTATAAATTAGCTCTTCAAGTGAAACGGTGTTTTATTGGGTGTGGTACTTTTTTTTAATAGTATTTTGCAAAAATAAAATGTTTAAATTTAAACCAAAGATAGATAGATAGATAGATTGGATTGAGGATTGTACTGCGACCACTAGGTCTATTGTACCCTCTCCTTGATCACATTATCTCGTCCAGCCCGAGCTCCTCCAGAAATCTAAGGATATCGCTCGGCTTAAGAGACTGAATGTGCCCCTGACTTGGTCAAGGTGAGCCTAGGAATCTTTCACGCTTCCTTGCAATGGCATCGCATTCGACCAGTATATGCTCTGCAGACTCATCTTCTCTGTCACAGAAGCGACATAGACAGCTTGACAGGATGCCTAGCCTATTCATATGCTTCCTAAGCCTGCAGTGTCCTGTGAGAATTCCTGTCAACATTCTCAATTTATTCTTAGAGAGGTTCCGAAGCCCTTTGAAACGACTTGTGTTGTACCCCCCATTAGTGTCTTTGCCTGTCGCATTCCATCGGTTTGGCGCCATTACTGATCCCTTAGCCTCTTTCCTCGTTCCTGAGCTTATTCCTGATAGTATGTGGGCCTATTGCTATGAATGGCTCAGGTCCTATAGGTTTGGAGGCCGCCGCCTGCCTGGCTAGACTGTCCGCCGGCTTTATCATCAGATGTGGCCTAAATCCTTCCCTATATAATAACAAGATACAATATTCGCGATATTTCTGCCTCAAAAATTCAAAAAATCGTGCGAACGTAACGTCCGCAACGCCCAGGATTTGCCCATATATCAAAACGATCAGGATGAAAAAAGAAATCGATTGAACCATGTCCGTGCATCTGGCCGTACACACTCTGATGGGCCCGTCAGAATGAATAATTTCCCTGCAATCCGGCTCCGTTTAACTGACAACATATTTGAATTACATGTATTTTTACGGCAAAGTTGAAGTACTTATTGTGTCTATCGTCATTCAAATACGTGTTATTACACTCTATTATCACTTAAACGGATTGCTGGATTGCCGGAAAAGTATTGATTCTGACAGCCCTATAACTTGCGCAAAAGTGGAAAGGTTTTGATGAAATTTCGTACACAAATTCTAATGGGAACAGAGAAGGTTGGTGTTGGAAATGGGTCATATTTCGAAAAACTCGAAAAACGTGCTAATTCAGTTACTAATATAGCCCGATTGATGAAATTTCATCCATGCAATGACCTTATGCCGTTATAAGGAAATATGCTGAAATTTTCAAAATGGGCCCACTTACAGAGGGGAAAATTTTCAAATATTTATAAGCCAAAACTCAGGAACCGTAGCAGATAAATCGATTAAGTTTGCTTGTCAAGGCAAATGTTTGTTTTATATAATACACATATGTATGAAAGGCCGGCAGTAAAAAGTGTACATATTTTTGGGGGTTATAAAAGGGAGGGGAAAAAATCTGTAAAAAGAGGTACAAAAAAAAAAATTCCGTAAGAAGTGGACAAAAAATTTTTTTCCATAAAAAGTGTACAAACAAAAAAATTCCATAAGAAGTGGATAAAGCTTTTTTTCCGTAAAAAGGGGACATAGCAATTTATTCCGTAAAAAGGGGACACAGCGTTTTCTCTATAATAAGTAGATAGACATATCATGTTGTTTAGAAAAGATTGGATGGATGTGCGTGTTAATTATTATAAAGTTAAGTGCATACAGATGATTTGTAATCATTATTATTTTTATTATAATATAATACAATGGCGCTATTATAACTCTGACGAGTTTTATGACCGAGCTTCTCTCCCAATTCGAGGTGTGCTCCTTTTGTTTTTCCTACTACTTGGGTGGACCTACAGTTTTATGCCGGCTCTGAACGGCGAATGCATTTTTTGTGAGAAGCTTTTTCATGGCAGAAATACAATCGGAGGATATGCCGCCCCACTGCCGAGAGGTGACCGCTGCTCTTAAAAAACCAGATAGATAAATAAAATATATTGCTTTCTAATACAATTTGTATTATATTTAATTCAAGTGCGCCAACAGAAGCATTAGTTGTATTTTTGAGGTCTATTTGCAAAGATGGGCCGACAAACAAGTTTAGATAACTATTAGGGATAAAGTAATTGAATTGTTGAAACAAGGCAACAAAGCATTAAACCCGTTTTAGGGCATATTCCTCTTAGTGGCTAAATTTCTTTGTGAACCCGTTTCATGTACTTTTCCGGTTTTAATTATTATTTTTATAACTAAAAAATAATTTTCATCAAATATTTTTTGAAATACTAAATTGTAGTTTATTCAAAAATATACCTAAGTGCATAATTTTGTTTTTTCAATCGGTTTGTGTATAATTTTTTATTTTCATAAACCTTCGGACAACATAACGTGGCTCATTTTCACTGCGACTCACTCAAAAATATAGATACACATTTATTTATTCAAAACCAAAATGAAATATCCATGATGCAAATCGTTGCTACCCAATAAGTATTTTTGTTGGAAATGCATTCGAATTTCATTTGAGATCAAATCTATTTTCCAATTTCCAACAATAATTCTTAACTTGAAATCAAATGCAGAAACAACCCATTCTCCGGCAAAAGGGCGCATTTTTGATATGAAAATGTTTCTGTTTCTCCACTTGAAAAAAATATTGGAATTCGAATTAAATTCAATCGATATTCTCCAACCAAAATTAAACATCAGAATAAAGCTTTTGAGCAACAAACGCTCATCCGATTGAAATAAAGGAACAAAAATGTAACAACTATGATTGTCTGCTTGACTTATTTGCTCACTTTTTTGTTATGCATTTAACAATAATAACATTTTATACACAAAAAATAGTTGAATTATACATTCATTTTTACATTTTATTCTTCACTCACTTTTTAGTTTACTAATTGCTAATATGATTGAATTTAATTAATACTAATTATGCTCTCAGTTCAGTTTGGAAAAGTTGTGTACCTCAAGTGTAAAAACATGTTTCATATAAACTTGAGAATTGAGACTTCTCCCACACTGGATTCGTGCTATTTGGGAAATATCCAAATGTAGGAGAATGTAGAGTTTCCAAAGCAACCAAAGCGTTCAAAGGCATCCAGGCATTAATCAAAAAGTATGAATTAGCACATCGCTTTATCAGCAAACACAATCTCTATCGTTAGAGAGTGTAATTCTCAAACTTATCTCTAATCCAAAGCGAAGGTAGAAAACTACACTAGAAATCAATTGGAGACTGATTAGAAAAAGAAATATTTGCGAATTCTCATTAGAATCTCATTAGAAAACTACATTGGATTTCAATTCGGAAATTATAATTTGCTCCATTTGAGAATTATGTCCCATTTTGTTTGAGATCTGTAGGATTCTCGACAGCTTCTCGAGTCGTCCTCTAGCGTTAGAGATTTGAGAAAAGGGATAGTTCTCGAGTCATTCTCAAACCGATATCTAACCTAAATGTTTGTTGGGTTTTCGCCATCAAAATGGCCGTTTGAACTTAAATTTTTTTCTTTCCTTTGAACATTTTCGTATATGCAGGGTTGCACTTTCTCGTACTGTTCTATTACTACATTTTTTCCAAAAATATAGAAAAGGGAATATACGGATATCAATGCCTTCACTACTTCGTTCGCGTATATGCAAATTTTAATTCATGTAAGATTAAGACGATCGATCTTTACACATAGAATATCAAAAAGTTTTTTTTTTCAAATTGCACGATGTTTGAAACATGACTTAGGCTTTTTAAACGTCACTTGGTGTTGTCGACTGTGGCCCAACCCTAAGAATAACACAGTGGCAGCACCCTGACAAAAAGGTGAAGGCAACCACAGCTAACTTCGGAGGGAAAGAAAATCATCATCATTCGAGAAAAGTCAAACTCAGAACACGAATTTTAGTGCGCCAGTCTTGCCCGCCATATTTTACTTTGTTTTTTTGACTAATGTTTTAAATGTTTTATATTCGTCAACAGTATTGTAATAAATTTGACATAAATCTATTCGCCAACATTTTCTAAAATTCGTTCTGCACTTGCATCGATTGTCGCCGCCAGCAAATAACTTGCAAGCGTTTGCATAGTCAATGCTACGCACATACACACATACAAGAAGATCGCAATTACTTAAATTGGAATTCGCCGCCTGCAATAAAAATTTATAAATCGTTTTTGGGTTGTATACGCAAATTTACACTGATAGTTATATCATGTATCGTGCAAATTAATATCTTCATTTTATTTAGAAGACTTCGCTGAAGTACCGCTATTTTGACACACAGTAATAATAATAATATTATATAATACAATGGCGCTATTATAACTCTGACGAGTTTTATGGCCGAGCTTCTCTCCCAATTCGAGGTGTGCTCCTTTTTGTTTTTCCTACTAATTGGGTGGACCTACAGTTTTATGCCGGCTCCGAACGGCGAATGCATTTTTTGTGAGAAGCTTTTTCATGGCAGAAATACTCTCGGAGGGTATGCCGCCCACTGCCGAGAGGTGACCGCTTCTCTTAAAAAACCCAATAATTGGATTTTTGCTAATTAGAAAAATTGTTTTGGTGTTTGGCTCGGACCGTGTTTTGAACCCGAGACCTCTGGCATAGCAGGCGAGCACTCTACCCACTGCACCACAGCGGCCATTTTGACACACAGACATAGCCATTTTTCCAACATTCCAGTAAGGACCGGTACATTCCGTTAACAGTTAACCAGTTTCATATACATACGAGGAGCACATAACCTAGTTGTTTCTTACATGCGGTGCGAATGATAACTAGGAGCCAAATGCCCCGTCAACGTAAAGACAACTCGGAAGGTGATTCCGATCTCAACGAAACAGTAATTGAAACAACTACTCCTCCAGGAACACAACCTCGTGCACCTACTGATAATTTTGCCGCTCTTGTCGCTTCCATTACCGCACTACGTGATTCAATTGCAGAATTGCGGAATGAAACTAGCACACAACGCACCGACATACAACAACTCCACGAGCGTATGAATGAACATGTAGGAAATAACACACAACCTGTTCCGCCGCCCAGCCAGCCACACAATATGCAACACATCGTATTACCGGAGACACATCGCCCATCTGCAGAGACTGTAACGCCTCAGCCACACAATATACAACGAATCGTATTAACGCAGACACATCGCCCATCTGCAGAGACTGAAACGCCACAGCCACAGACGTCCACTACGTTGTTGAACAATCACCAACCACCATTGTTTATGGATAACGCCATCACAAAATTATATCCTCCGCCTGAAGGCAATCCAGAGGATTGGCCGCTTTTCATCGCTTGTTATCGTGACACTACCGCCGAATTTAATTACGGCAATCGACAAAATTTGATAAGGTTACAAAGGGCTTTGAAGGGAGCAGCTAGACAAGCTGTTGCTTCATTAATGATTTACCCCGACGATGTTCCTGGCATTTTGAACGAACTCGAATTTAATTTCGGGCGGTCTGACCTACTAATACGAGCACAACTACAAAGGGTGCAACAGTTTCCAATTATTCACGAAAGTCGTCTTGATAGCATTTTGGAATTTTCCACACGGGTGCGCAACGTCGCGTGCTCAAAATTCAGTTTTTAAATAATGAGTTTTTCAAAAAAATAAATACGCAGTATTGTTCCCTATGAAATTCTACACTTCTGGCCCAATTTTCAGCTTTCTATCGTTTTTCGGTTTTGAGTTATCCATACACAAACATGGCAAATTTTCCAAAAAATAATTTTTTTTCAAAGTGAGAAATTTTAATGTGTATTTGAAATAGTTGGTGTAAGAGAAGGATATAAAATTTTATTATTCTGCTTTTTCCATAACATTAAGTGAAGCTTATATAATCGATGTGTTTTTTTTTTTTGGAACTAGATGTTTTAAAAAATTAATTTTTAGTATAAAACTAAACGTACCTCTTTTTTTTTTAAATATTTTTTTTCAAAATGGATTTTTTTTAATTTGCGCAAAAAAGTAGCAAATGTAAAAATGCAGCAGTAAAATATGGTCCTTTGTGACAAAGAATCCGAGTTCAGAACCAAAAGCAAGCATTTAAAAAAAAAGTGAGTTTAAAAATTGCATTCCAATTTTAGTTAAAAAAAAAAAACACTTATATCTGGTTGAATTTGATTCTGTTCTATCTTAAATTTAGTTGATCCATTATTTACTGGTTACTTTAATTACAAATTGTGGTTAAGGTTACTTGTCAAGCCAGTTTTCTTTAATTTGGACTTGTAAGTTGGATTATAATATGAGTTCTTTGAAGCTCAAGTTGTGTTACTCCAATTTTGTTTGTTTTTTTTATGTTAGGCATGAAAATGTGTGGGAAAATACGTGTTAAAATGCTAACGTTGGAACTCCTAATTCCCATATAAACATACTTGTGACAACATAAAACTTTTAATATCTCGAAAGAAAAAATTGGAGAAAATAATTTTTGTATACATACATATGTACATATTTCATCAATAAGTTAATAAATAGCCGCTAATGGGTTAATATAATACAAATTGGCTATTTTTGTACAGACATACTAATATAATAATTATATAAAACAATGGCGCTATTATAACTCTGACGAGTTGTATGGCCGAGCTTCTGTCTCAATTCGAGGTGTGCTCCTTTTGTTTTTCGTACCAATTGGGTGGACCTACAGTTTTATGCCGGCTCCGAACGGCGAATACATTTTTTTTGAGAAGCCTTTTCATGGCAGAAATACTCTCGGAGGGTATGCCGCCCACTGCCGAGAGGTGACCGCTGCTCTTAAAAACCCCAATAATTGGATTTTTACTAATTAGAAAAAATTTTTTGGTGTTTGCTCGGACTGGGGTTTGAACCCGAGACCTCTGGCATAGCAGGCGAGCACTCTACCCACTCCACCACTGCGGCCACCATACCACAGACATACCAATTGTGATTTAAATAATTTATTTACAGATCTTAAAAAAAACTGGTCACCAATAGGTTAATTCATGGCCGTTAATGGGTTAAGATTCCAAAGATTACTGGTTTTAGTGTAGATACATCTAATATGATTTAAATATTTTGATCTAAGAATTAAGTGAAAAAATTTGGTTAAAAATGGGTTAATGCGTGGTCGTTAAGGGGTTAAAATTCTTGGGATTTACTATTTTAGTATCGATATACCGATTCTGATTCAAGAAAATTAAACTCGAAACTAAAATAAAAAACATAGGTCACCAACGGGTTAACTCATGGCCGTCAATGGGTTAAGATGCTATAGATTAACAGCTTTAGTGCAGATAAAGCGATTCTGATGTAAAAAAGTTGATTTCAGAATTTTGAGCGTCCTCATATATATAAGTGGCCCCAGTGTGCGTCGTAGCCTTTTTCAAGTCAGCTAGATGCGAACATCATTTGGTAAATCCAACGCTTTTGGAACAACTTGTTTCAAAATTGCCACCTTCCAAGCAATTTGAGTGGGGCAAACGTGTAGCCGAGTTAGGGCCATTTCCAACAGTGGATAATTTCTCCACCTGGCTCAGCGAATTGGCTCGAGTTATATCACTTATGCCAAGAACAACAGACAGAAGCACTACATCAACTAACAGCCGTCAGGTAAATAATTTAAGCAGTGGTAGTCGTCAACCAACGATAGCAGGAGGTGGTAATCGCCGATTGCTTCACAGTCACGAGGCGCCAGGTGTTCGACGTGCACAACGATGCGTCCTATGCAGCGAGGGACATGCGTTGCCGGAGTGTAGCCAGTTCAATGGTCGTAATCCCAACGAACGATGGCTGGTAGTCAAACGTCATCAAGCTTGTTTTGGTTGTCTCGGCAAAGGACATAGTCTACAAAATTTTCAAAAACGAGCCACATGCGGTGTAAATGGTTGTCAACGGAAACACCACCAGCTGTTGCACACGGAAATTGAATCAAGTGGCAATAACAACAATGATGATCAGATCCAACGCGTGTATAATTGCCGACAGTATAAGGAGTCAACACTATTTAAAGTTTTTACAGTCACGTTGATAGGGCCGCGTGGCGAAATCCATACTTATGCCATGTTTGACGAAGGATCCTCTATATCCTTGATTAGCGAGAGAGTCGCGTATAGTTTAGGCGTGCGGGGACAAACATCATTGTTATCGTTACAGTGGTATGGCAAAAATAAAACCACCGAAAAATCACGTAAGGTATCAATTGAAATAAAATCACCGTATGCTGACCACACTTATGCAATAAAAAACGTACGCACTATTGGTAATTTGGACTTGCCAACGCAATCTTTTAACAGTAACAATTTTCATCACTTATCAACAATGCCAACACTAAGTTATATCGACGCAAAGCCAGAACTGCTTCTTGGATTGGACAACTCTTTCTTGGGTGTTACGCATGAGATTATTGATAATGGACCTAACCAGCCTATTGCCGCCAAAAGCAAACTAGGTTGGATAGTGTATGGACCGTCGCATGAAACCGTAAGTACACCAGCACGTGTAATAGTAGTTAGAGAGTCACATACTATGAAACAGCTGCACAAGTTAGTCGAAGAATATATAATAACTGACACTGTAGCCAGTAGAACGCAAACTAACACTATATTAGAATCTGACAGTGACATAAGAGCGAAAAAAATGTTAGAAGAAAATACCAAGTGCTTGGGTGGTCGATACGAGGTGAGCTTGCTGTGGAAAACAGATGACGTCACACTTCCACCTAGTTATGGCATGGCTTATAAGCGCTTATTGCAAGTAGAGGCCAAGATGCGCAAAGATAGTCAGTTTGCAAAAAGCTATATAAATGAAATAAATAAATATATTGATAAAGATTACGCTAAGCAACTAAGTACAGCAGAAGTCAATATCGTAAAGCCAACGACGTGGTACTTACCACATTTTGGGGTAGTCAACCCACACAAACCCGATAAGTTACGCATCGTGTTCGATGCCGCCGCTATGACATCCAACGTTTCTCCTAATAGTTTTTTGCTTAAAGGGCCAGAAAAGGCACAGTCGCTACTTACAATTCTTTTTAAATTCCGACAAGGACACATCGCCGTGGCTGGCGACATAGAAGAGATGTTTTCGCAACTTCGGATAAGAGAGGAGGATCAAGATTCCCAACGCTTCTTGTGGAGGAATGGTGATCCCAGCAAGCCAATGCAGGTATATGTAATGAAATCCATGATATTCGGTCCAGCCTCATCGCCATGTTGCGCTGAATATGTGAAAAATGTTAACGCCGCTAAATTTGAGTCACAAATGCCAAAAGCAGTCGACGCCGTAATAAACAAGACATATGTGGACGACCTTGTTATTAGCTTTCATGACGCCAAAGAAGCCGAGCAGACGATAATAGACGCTATAAAAATAAACGCAGCCGCAGGGTTTAAACTTCGTAGATTCGTATCCAATTGCAAAGCTTTAGAAGCGAGTTTGAACAATGGCAATTCTTTGCAGTCAAACAAGTTCAACTTGCAGCGAAAAGACGCAGTCGACAAAATATTGGGAATGCATTGGAATACCACAACAGATGAATTTGAATTTAACTTTCATTTCTTTAAAATAGCCAAAGACATATTGCAAGGGGAACGGCCACCGACAAAAAGGGAACTCTTAGGAATTGTAATGTCTATTTACGATCCCTTCGGGCTTCTCACGTACATTACAATCTCAGCGAAACTACTACTGCAAGCACTATGGAAACTAGGAGTCGAATGGGACGAAGAGTTACCACACCAACTGATTACGCAATGGAAGATGTGGTGGGCCAAATTTCAGTCGGCACCACTTAAACCAACAACGGTTCCTCGTTTGGAACTGCAAGAAGCGGTGTTAGGATGTCGCATCAAGAATCTCGTCGAAGAATCCCTTGACATTCCGATACAACGAACATTTCTATGGAACGATTCGCAGACCGTTATACTATGGATACGCTCCCAATCGCGGGTATACAAACCATATGTCGCTCATAGAGTAGCCGAAATACTCAACACGTCTACGATAGATCAGTGGCACTGGGTGCCCACAAACTTAAACGTTGCCGGTGATGCAACACGCACCAAATTTACGTCGGAAAGTTCATCACACTCACGTTGGTTGAATGGACCAGATTTTTTAAACCAGGACGAGGGAAGCTGGCCTCGAGAAGTTATGATGTCGTCAGACGAGTGTGTAAAAGAAGAAACAAGTCGCCGTTTGCTTGCCTGTCATAGAGGTAAGATACTTGTCGAAGTTACTAACTTTTCTTCTTTCTTAAAGTTGACCAGAGTTATGGCTTGGTTATTGCGATTCGTCAACAACAGTAGGAAGAAAACACGCATGAAGGGTGAACTCAAAGCCGTGGAAATCACATCTGCCGAAAATCACATTTTTCGCTTAGCACAGCGAGATGCATACGCCGAAGAAATTAATACCTTACGCCAGAAGAAATCGTTACCAAAAGACTGCAGTTTATATCCACTTACGCCATACTTAGACGAAGACGATTTGATCAAAATATACGGAAGGTTAGACGCAGCTTATTGCCTACCTATCAGCGCTCGTCGACCAATTATATTGCCAGGAAGCCATCACATTACGTATTTACTTGTGGCAGATTATCACGCCAAACGGCATCACCAAAACGACAACTTGGTGATCAACGAAATCCGTCAACGCTTCTGGATACCGGCGATTCGAAATGTATTAAAACGTATTAAAAGGAACTGTCAAGTTTGTATTTGTGACAGAGTCAAGCCAGCTGCTCCATTGATGGGACAGTTACCCATAGACCGAGTAACCCCGTATGTTCGACCGTTTTCATACTCAGGGGTGGATTATTGTGGACCATTTCACGTTGCTATTGGTCGCAGGAGGGAGAAACGATGGGTCGCATTATTTACATGTTTGACGACAAGGGCAGTGCATTTGGAGTTGGCAGAAAACCTATCTACCGATGCCTTCATTATATGCCTACGCAACTTTATTAATCGTCGCGGCACACCCATACGTATGCGAAGCGACAACGGCACCAATTTCGTGGGCGCACAAAAGGAGATGAGAGACGAAAACAGACTTTTTGATTTTAATGATATCGAGCGTGAGTTTGCAAAACACAAAATGGAATGGGTATTTAATTGTCCGGGCGATCCGAGTAGTGGTGGATGTTGGGAACGCCTAATTCAGTGCACCAAACGTCTTCTACACAAAGTTTTGAAAGAAGAAGCACCAAGGGTCGAAACACTCCGTAGTGTTCTTATCGAAATAGAGAATATTATAAACAGCCGGCCGTTGACAGATATACCGGTCACAGCTGAAGAAGAAGAACCACTCACGCCCAACCATTTTTTGATTGGTTGCTTGAACTCCACCCAGACACCACACCCCCAAGACGAACGAATTTGCTTACGCAAACAGTGGAAGATTGCTCAAAACCTAAAGGATCGCGCCTGGAAGAGATGGACAATTGAATATTTGCCGCGATTACTGTGTCGACCAAAGTGGCGCGATGACGTAGCTGCGTTACAACCGGGGACACTTGTTGTAGTATGTGACCCTTCAGCTCCTCGCAGCCACTGGGAGAAAGGCAGAGTTATACAGACTTTGAAAGGCAGTGATGGTCGAGTCCGGAGTGCCGACGTTCAAACGTCCCATGGAGTTATGCGTCGACCAATCAAGAGGCTAGCCGCCTTGACAGTTTGCGAAGCCCCGGATGGTTCGCCAGGAGGTGGAATGTTGTCGACTGTGGCCCAACCCTAAGAATAACACAGTGGCAGCACCCTGACAAAAAGGTGAAGGCAACCACAGCTAACTTCAGAGGGAAAGAAAATCATCATCATTCGAGAAAAGTCAAAGTCAGAACACGAATTTTAGTGCGCCAGTCTTGCCCGCCATATTTTACTTTGTTTTTTTGACTAATGTTTTAAATGTTTTATATTCGTCAACAGTATTGTAATAAATTTGACATAAATCTATTCGCCAACACTTGGCATATTGGTAAATTTAACCAAATTTTTGTGTTGATGCAACATGGAGCAATTTGAAAATATATACTATCATTCAAAATAAAATTTTATTCCTAAATGTCATTTGGAATTTGGTTTATTTAACATGATGATGGTGTCAATATAAATTAAAAATGTGTTAAAAAAAGAACATCAAACCTATTTTGAAACATACACAATTTTTTTGAACATTTGGAGTTCTGCTGTTCGTGCAAAACGCAATTATTTTTATTTTTAATAAAAAGAAAATCTGTAAAATCAATCTAGTTAATATAACAATAAATTTAAGGTAAAATCAAAAAGACATAACTGCTAATTTAACATGACCATTCCGTCTTAATTTAACTAGCTGAAATTGCAAAATTATCTAGTAAATGTAAAATCAACAGGAAAACATTTATCTGTTATTCTGTGCGCACATAGGCCGATATGCGGAAAAAATTAATTTATATCGCATCCTAAATCATAAAGTGGCACAACTCAAAAATGTGCACAAAAAATGTCAAAATATACATGCTAGTATGTCTGAAAAATACCTGAAATATGCTCAAAAGTAGTAGGTTAGGTTAGGTTGCAGTGGCTGCTATAACTCATAGCACACTTGGGCCCTGAGGTCCCATTGTAATACCACGTGGATCCGAAGACCCCCTACTCGAACCATCGTGTGGATTCCAAAAATCTTAGAATTTTCCTAAATTCTATTGTAACTAGATCCCCTAGTTCCTTAAATTGGTAAGCTCCTAAATGTTTTAGTCGCCTCCTTCCTAGTGCTGGACAATTGGACAGCAGGTGTTTTACTGTTTCAGGCTCCTCTTCGTCTTCACACGCCCTACAGTAATCATAATGTGGAGCATTTATCCTTTCTGTATGCCTCCCCAGGATTATATGGCCTGTTATTATCCCTATCATTAGTGCAAGTTCAGACCTTCCGAGTGCAAGTAGACTCTTCGTCCGTTTGGCGTCCCAGTTAGGCCATAAGAGCCTAGTATGGTTGCATGTACTCACACCATGCCACCTGTTATTAGCTTCATTGGAGTATAGCTCCTTGAGTTTGAGCTTACTTGTAGCGAGCGGCATACCTAAACCTTTCCACGACGTTGAAAGTGGAGCGGATGTGCCCTCTCTAGCAAGTTCGTCCGCCATGTCATTTCCCGGTATGTTGCAGTGTCCAGGCACCCATACGAGGTGTATGGCAAATTGCTCAGCCATCTCGTTTAGAGATCTGCGGCAATTTTACGCTGTTCTGGATTTGCATATGACAGTTCCAAGTGCTTTCAGAGCAGCCTGGCTGTCTGAGAAAATGTAGACTTCCTTACATTCGTTTCTCCTTGCCTTCGGCCTCCTGTGTCGCTGCTACATCCGCCTAGAAGACACTGCAGTGATCCGGTAAGCGAAATGACAGTTTTAGCCCCCCGTCGGCTGAATAGACTCCCCCTCCCACCTTAGCATTAAGCTTAGATCCATCGGTGTAGCATTATTCGAGACCGTATGACCCCTGGCGCAGAGGTCTCTATCTGGAATTACAATTTCATAATTCTTTATGAATGAATTATTCTCGGTATGCTATTATCCGATAGTTGGTTTGGGATAACCCTGAGTATAGAGGTATGACCCTGGTCCTTTACCTTCCATTCGGGCAGCTTATTTAGCCGCATTGCCGAACACGCAGCAAATAACCTACCGCTGAGATCAATCGGTAGTATGTTAAGAATGGCATCTAGTGCCTCTGAGGCGGTAGACCGCAGCGCACCACTTGCGCAGACAAGTGCAGTTCTCTGCACCTTTTGTAGTAGTTGAGTATTCGCTCTCGTACTCAGACCTGTCCACCAGACCACTACTCCATATAGGAGAATTGTCCTCACCACGACGGTGTACAGCCACATTGTGATTTTGGGCGTGAGCCCCTAGTTTCTTCCTACAGCTGCCCTACAACAGTACAGAGCAGCCATAGCTTTTTTGGAGAGTTCCTGGATGTTACCTCTCCAGTTGAGCTTCCTATCAAGAATCATTCCCAGGTATTTTGCCGACTCACCTAGCGTGAGGGTAGAGCCTCTTAATACTGGAAGTTTCATATCTGGAATTTTGGGCGGGGTGTAATAAGGCCTTTTGAAATTAGGCCTTTAAGGCTTTATATCGCAACCAAAGTGAGATAAAGCCTTTATTTTGTCATTTTCAAAAAAAAAAGGTCTTATTTCACATTTAAAACGCAACTAGGTATTTTTTGAAATGTGCAATAACCCCTCTATTTATTTACGCGAGGGCACACGTCCGGACGGATGGCGTAGCCCAGGGTTATTTTTTATAAGCGTGGCCGAAGGCCGCCAACGCAGAAAAGTGTTCTGCGCAAAAGCACTGTGGACCGGGCCATAGATATTACTCCGGAAAGAGAAGATAAAGAAAAAACTTTTGCGGAGAACAGCTTATAAAAAATAACCCTCAGCCGATAGAATTCTCTTTTCGGAGTAATATCTATGGCCCGGTCTACATACAGTACATTTGCGGCCATTTCAACTCGCAAATTTGGTATCGTTTATTAGCCTTTTTTGGTCGTCGTCCCCTATACCAGGCACTTGCCACAAAGTGAAATAAGACCTTTAGAACCTTATTTCACATTTCAAGTGAAATAAGACCTTAATCTTAATAAAGGCTTTATTTCTCAATCGATAGCGATATAAGATAGTTTTCTTATTTTGTTTTTCTCCGTAGAGTACGTAATTATCTCATATACCCCACACCAATTTTCAGTACCCTACTATAAATATTTCAAGAGATCTTCGCTGTGAAAGTTTCAGTTTGTATGGGAGGTGCCCATCACTGCTTTACCAAGACCTGGTGCTTTTATCCATTGAGTACGTAATTATCTCAAATGCCTCACACCAATCTTCAATACCCTACTACAAATATTTCAAAAGATATTCGCTGTGAAAGTTTCAGTTTGTATGGGAGGCGCCCATCCCTGCTTTACCTAGACCTAGATTGTTTGTCTGTTGAGTATATAATTATGTATTATTTCTTCACACAAATTTTCATTATTCATATTTCAAGAGATATTACGAAAAAAAGGAAAATTTTGTATGGGAGGTGCCCATTCCTGCCTTTTAATCAGATTAAAAATATGCCTATAGTAGTATTAGTGATGGGACAGGGGTAAATACCCAAGTATTTACCCAAGTACCTGTGTATTTACCCAAAATGTGGGTATAAACCAGAATTAAGAAAGAATTTAATTTTTTAGTATGAAATAGATTTTTAGTGACAAATGAAATTATACATGAATTTAGCCATAATCGCTTTCGCTATCAGTATCCGATAAAAACTCATATCGAGTAGAGTGCGTGATTCCCGTTGAAGTTGAAGAGATGTAATCTTGAATACCTTCTAGTGAAGAATTAATGGCATTTTCGAATTGAGTGGAGTGCGTATTTTCTGCTAAAGGTGGTGAACAGCTAATCTGCTTAATTGCGTGCTGCCACAAATTCCTTTCCACCAAAAGTTTTTGCCCAGAAGTCAATTTTGGCGTTGTAATTGGCAAAATTTGTCATTATATTTATGTTTAGCGCCTGTGACATTGTGTGAATGAATTCCAATGCACCTACCTCTTCAGACGGATCAAGATCACTTCCAAACTCCAATCAAGCTTACTTTTAATTTCATTGAACGCGAAATATACCATGTGTATATTATATTCATTGGATAACAAAACCATTCTGGAATGCAACCAAATATGTTTGAGCTTAAATTTAATTGCTCCTAAAAGATTTAACTAAGTAGCTGTGATTTTATATCGGCTTGTAGATTAATTTGTTCATGAACTGCTAAAACCTGAAGGGATGCATTAGTTTTTATTACACTCTGTATTGAACTGAAATAACTTCCCCACCTTGTTTTGGGTGGTAGTTTTAATTGTTCACCGATTTCTTTTTCTTGCACAATTCTAGCTAAAGTTGCTGTTAGAACTTGGTTGTTTTAAATTTTTTTGATTATATCGACGGCTGAGAATAAGATCGCCCTATTTCAAAAATTGTTTCAAAAACGCCCTATTTGAAAAATTGTTTCAATAACATCCTATATCAGATTTTGCTTCAAAAACGCCCTATTTCAGAATTTGTTTCAATAACGTCCTATTTCAGACAATTATTCAAAAACGCCCTATTTCACAGAAATATATATGGAATTTTATCTGAAATAGGGCGTTTTTGAAGCAAAATCTGAAATAGGAAGTCCACATTTCTCTTACGCTACCCCACATAACATTTTATGAATTTTTTGATCATATTCCAGTCTTTTTCGATCCCTATGCACGTTTAAAATAATGGAAAATGCGCTCATTTTCTGATCGTAAAAGAGCCTCTTGTCTGTAGAAAATGGTACCCTACGTCCAACTCGTCTTGGGGAGTCGTTTTCGAGTCTTATTTTAATCGTATTTTTGTCATTTTCGAGTCCTTTTCGATTTTATTTTTTTCGATTTTGAATCTTATTTTGGTCATTTTTGAATCGTTTTCAGATCGTTTTTGAATCTTTTTGGGGTAATTTTTCTTCGTTTTTCTGATAATTTTCGATTGGCTTTCCAATCTTTTTTGAGTCATTTTTCAATCGTTTTTCTGGTCATTTTCGAATTTTTTTCGGGTCGTTTTCCAGTAACTTTCTGATCAATTTCTCATCATTTTCTAATACTTTTCTACTAATTTTCCTATCATTTTTGGGTCAGTTTACAACCGCTTTTCTTTCCCATCTTCTACATATTCTACCCTTAGCCTTACCTTTATCATTATCGCAAAAAGAACTTCCACGGTCACCCTCAGTCCACATTTTGGTTGGAACTTTTGAAACAGATTTTTAGCCTACAATAATATTAAGCAAATAAGGAGTTTAAGATATAAAAATTTCAATCCATAATTGAATTCCTATGAAAATGCATATGCGCATTTTGGCACTCTCATCATATACGGCAACACGGAAGATATGCATCCATATGTTCCTGCTCTACAACATTCGGAACCATCAATACCGAAATCTAATATAAAATTCTCTGAATTTTTGTTTAAAATTATAGCTTTATGTACTAGGCTTGCTAAGGAATATTTCTTTTTTTTTCTAAAAAAGCAAAGTAATCGATCACATTTCGATCTTTAGCATGATCAATTTGTGATAAATTATTTTTTTAATCAGCAAAGGGGATCGAAAAAGAGTCGGTACAGTCGGTTTTCATAAAACAATCTTCCAAATGCTATGTGGGAACATACTTTCACATCCTTTTTTTATCCCTTTGTAAACTTAGGAATTTTTAAAATTTTCTGTAACAAATTTTCAGGTGTAGCAAATAGGCGATATCAGCCAGGAAACTGAATATTTCTTAAAAAGCTCTATAGAGTGGTTTCCTTACACATTTTCTAATTAGAAAAATTTTATCTTAAGATAAAGTATGATATTGTATTTTTAGCAATTTTTTTTAAAGATCCCAGCTAAAGGCATTTCCATAAAAAAAAATATATATATATATAAAACACACAACTTTAAGAGATTTTTGTAAGAACCTTGTGAGTTAGAAACAAAAACTAAGTCCAGATCCTTAATCTAGGATAAATTACCTTTCCAACGATACCAAACACGTTGACAGGCTGATCATCGGCACGCTTATCGCATGACACCTTGATCCAGCCCCTACCCTGAGACCACGATCAAATACCATTTCCTCATACCGTAGCTATTGAGAAGCTAGGATACACGACACTGATCACTAGGGAAGCTAAACATATGCAAATGCATATTGCATATGCAAATGCATATTTAGACCTAAAATTCATATTTACGGTCAAAATGCATTTCGTGCTTATTTTGGCATATTTTGGCACTTAATCGAGCAATATCGAAAAATATTAAGCTGGCAACATCTTATCTGTAGTAAATTCAGATAGTTGCGTATACATACAAACAAGGCTATTTAACTATTGATCTGGGCCCCGGAGCGGAGCATTTTCCCTTATAAAAATTCACTACGACAAACACTAAGTTCTTGTATGCTGATCAGAGATTCGAAGCAAACCCAGAGTAAAAAAAACTTTGCTCCGATACCCTGTTATTGATAGAAAACAGCTATAGTGTGAAAATTTGAAGGGAACAATAATGTGCAATATCTATCGCGATGGTGTGATGAATCGCAGACTAGTGCTACACGTTCAATATGAATATTGCGATATTTTTCTCGCTCTGAGGTTTAAAATATTTTACTTCGGATCGCGGATTTCAAAATTTCTAAATATTTTTCGATCCAGAATCGCGATCCATCAATACTCGATGCTACATGGTCAATATTAATCGTTTTCCCATACATGAGCTTTTTCTCGGAAAACTGCCAAAAATTCACACTGGAAAATGTAGTAAATCATACGATAGTTCAATGCAACCCGGCGGAATATTAATGGAATGGTTTCGTTTGTAAAAAGATCTCATGTATTTACATAAATACAAATCTACAATTAATTTAAAGTATTTTATAGTATTTAAAAACAAATTTTTTAAATGTTGAAAATGTGAATTGTACGTTTCAGTTCTTATATTATTATTATTTTGCAAAATTCGTTAAATAAAAATATAAGCTTGAAATGAAATAAATAAATTTTTTGAGCATATTTCAGGTATTTTTTAGGCATATATGCATATAATGAGATTTTTTCGTGCATATTTACGAGCATATTTCAATCATTTTTCGGGCATACTAGCATGCATATTTTGAAATTTTTCGTGCATATTTTTAGCTTCCTTACTGATCACTGACCTTAGCTAGACACCCCCCGACAACGCACGGGGCTTTGTGGTGCCTATTACCAGTCGGCTCCCTCTTGGAGGGTTCAGTTCAAGGTTTTTCGCCAACCATGTATGTATATAGTATGTATGTATTTCATTTCAAGTTTACGTTTATATTTCACGAATTTTATACTAATAATACAAAAAATAATAATATAAGAACTGAAACGTACAATTCACATTATCGACATTTCAAAAACTTGTTTTAAGTACTATACAATACTTTAAATTAATGTTAGCTTTGTATTTATGTAAATGCATGGGGTCTTTTTACAAAGCAAATGTGGTTCAGTGGGTAGAGTGCTCGCCTGCTACGCCAGAGGTCTCGGGTTCAAACCCCAGTCCGAGCAAACATCAAAAAAATTTTCGAATTAGTAAAACTCCAATTATTGGGTTTTTTAAGAGCAGCGGTCACCTCTCGGCAGTGGGCGGCGTACCCTCCGAGTGTATTACTACCATGAAAAAGCTTCTCACAAAAAATGCATTCGCCGTTCGGAGTCGGCATAAAACTGTAGGTCCACCCAATTAGTTGGAAAAACAAAAGGAGCACACCTCGAATTGGGAGAGAGCTCGGCCATAAAACTCGTTAGAGTTATAATAGCGCCATTGTATTATTATTATTATTAATATTCAACAAATTTAATTTCGATACTTAAACCGATTCAAATGATATAGACCGATATGTGGACCCGTATGGCCATGGAAAAGTGTGTATAAGGAACGGAAGAGAAGAAGATAGAAAGACGAGGCATAGTGTGATTTGTCGCAGCGAAGTGGCACTGGTATTTGCTATATGCTTGAGTTCATTTGCAAATTTGGGGGTTCCTCTATGCGGCTTTGTTTTAATTTTATTTTTCTTCCAGCGTTTGTTCTTTCCAGCTTTATCAACCTTAAGCGAAAACTGTAATGATTTTAATGTGGTCCATATATGGATGTTTCTCATGATTATTCTTTGATTAATTTCTCAATTAATATAGTATTTACGATATGTTTTTCTGTGCATGTTAACAGGAAACTTATCCATCCTCGCCGCCAGTTTGGTTTGCCGAGAGCGAAGAGACGAGCGTAACAAATGCCGTACAAATACTTAGCAATACGAATGGACGTGATAATCATGTTATAAATCAGGTGAGTTATCTTTCTTAGCGATATAGCTCCAATAGGTATATATATTACAAAGTTACAAGTATATGTGCATTAGAGGTGTTCTTATTTATTCAGAAAAAAATGCCAATCCGGGATCTTAGGAGCGTCGGCCTGATTATGGTTCCTTCTTGGTCTAGAAAACGAAGGTGCGAAATTTGGTGGCGATCAGAAAACATTAAATGGACCCGGAAACTGTCTGAAATTTCATAAAATTTTTCTCCAAATAATGCCTAAAAGTATGCTTCAATAGTTTTTAAACAATAGTTTTGTAGGAAAATTTTACTATAAATGCATATAAAATCCTTAAACATGCATATATTTTCTTCATTTAAAAACTGTGTAATAGTTCTTTTAATTCTCTGTAAGACGATATAAAGATCATCTGATTCATTTAATACGATATAAGTATGTGTTATCGGGCTTGGAAAAAATGCCTATGGTGAAATTTCAACCTTCGTTGCACAAAGTGTAATAACTGATGCAGATACGTGGAAATCGTATATGACAAAATTGTTCACCTATTCATTGTGACTGAAAATGTTTATGTTGCTTTTTCACGCAGAATGACTATTTTCGGAATTATAAAAATTTAAAGGTGCAAAACCATATATCTGAACAATCAGTTATATGGTAGCTATATGTTATAGTGGCACGATCTTGACATTTTTCAGGGAATAGAGTAAAGTCAATACGCGTACAGATGTTGCAAAGTTTGATGTCCTTAGCTGTTTAAATAGCGAACTTATACCCCAAAATGTCCATATCTGAACAATCGATTGTATGGCAGCTATATGTTATAGTCACCCGATTTCAATTATTTTCAGGAAAAGTTAAGATAATGCTAAAATTTGGTCATGTGCAAAGTTTGGGCAATTTATCTCATAAACTGACTGAGTTATTAATAGGGAAGCTAAAAATATGCAAATACATACAAACAAGACTATTTAACTATTGATCTGGGCCCCGGAGCGGAGCATTTTCCCTTATAAAAATTCACCACGACAAACACCAAGTTCTTGTATGCATACAAACAAAGCTAAGTACTTGACTGTTGATCAGAGCCTCGAAACAAACCCAGAGTAGAAAAAAAAAAAATTTGCTCCGATACCCTGTATTGATAGAAAACAGCGATCCATATTGATGGTCTGATGAATCGCAGACTAGTGCTACACGTTCAATATGAATATTGCGATATTTTTCTAGCTCTGAGGCTTAAAATATTTTACTTCCGTCCTTTTCACACTTTCACTTTCAATTCATTTATTGCCAATATTTCGATCCAGATCACGGATTGCAAAATTTCTAAATATACACGCATTTTGATGGGTCGCAAAATTTTCATGCTACACAGTCAATCCGTATTGTCAATATTGCGATCCGGATCGCGAATTATACGCGCCTAAAGAGACAACGGAAGTCTAAATATATTATCAATACTTGCGCTGGATGCATCGTCTGCCCCTAGAAATGCAGTTAATTATTCAGCCTACAATTGAAAACAATGCATTTTACTTTAATCCCGAAAACGTCTTATCTATGATAACCAAAACCGAAAATGACGATGCCCTCCAAATTTTGAGATATTTATGAAAGAAGTTTCAGAGCTCTGAAAGTGAATTCTTCGTCGCTTAGATTATGGAAAAATGGGAATGATTTCATTGTTTTGAATACAATTTTCTTTCAAAAGGTGGTTTTTATTCTTTGATTTAAAGAAAATTGTACATCAAAACAATGAAAATATGAACGATATTAAAATCAGTTTTTCCCCCCTTTCTTTATTTTTATTACCTCAACAATAGTTACTCCCCCTCTCTCCCCTCCATCGGATCGCTTTGTATGTGAAAACTGAAAATGTTTTCTTAACCCTAATCCTCTAAAGTGAGCCTCTCAGTCTCACTTTAAAGTTTGAAAGCGAATTATTCCTAAACAAAAAAAGGTTTTTGTCTGAAATTTTGGGTATTCCTGCATTTGTCTTCATAAATTATGAAATAATTATGATCTTTGGGCTATTTATTTATTTTAACCATTTTTTTTTGCAATCGTATAAAATTGTAACGAAAAACCGAAAGTGAGCCTCAAAGACTCACCTTAAATACGTTTATCGTAATAAGCTTACATTTCTAGAATTCAACTAAATTTTGAATCCGTTGTTCACAAGGTTTACCCAGTGAGGTTTTTACATTGTGAAATCACCATACTCTCCCCGGATTTTGGTGAATTCATCGTATTTCACCATAGATCTTTATATAATAGGATGTCATAAAATTAAGGACACCGGCAAAGTCAACAATTTCAAAACAATTAACATTTGATCATTTTTCTGTTTACTGAGATTCTAAATTACGGAAAAGATGCGTTCAGATAGAGAAACGAAAGATGAGCTGCTTTATGCGTAAGTAATTTCACCACGAACGTCGTGTTTTAAAAATTTGTAATTTGGTTGCGGAAAATATATATTAGGGGCGATCATATGAAAAATTTAGTCATTCATTTCTTACATAGCTTTTCTCATTGTATGCACAAAACAAATTTATAACAGATGTAATAAAACCATTTTTAATGAACATTCAAACAACTAAAAAAATGTGTGAAAATTGCAGTACATTAATATACCGTATTTTACGGAATTACCTTTTTTATCTTTATATACTAAAAAAATTGTCATAAACCGTTATAAGAATGTATAAAAATGCTTCTGAATTCATTACTGCATAAATAAAAGTAAAAAACAAATACAGAAATAATGCGTTTCAAAATTTCTCCATAGGTGAGCCTCAGAGTCTCACTTTCGGTTTTACGTAACTTTTCAAAATTCGGTGATTAGGGTTAAATATCTCGAAAATGGGAGCTAATCCGGATTTTCTAAAAACACCATCGTAATCTGGAGCCAAATATTAAGCTGACGTGTTTCGCCGTTTCTCTGTGATATTTTTGCCTCCCTACTGTGTAATTTCTTATAAAAAAAAGTGTTTCATTTTACAACGTTATAACTTTTTTGTTTGTGAATAAAGGCTAGATTTTTTTTGGGGGATTCTCATGGTTTTTTGAGAGCTTTGTATTAGTGGTTAAAAATAAAAAATCTAGGGATAGTAACTTCAAAATTTTGAAAGGTAAAACTCAGAACAACCTTTAAAGTCGAAACTTTATATGGGCCAAATATAGTGCTGACCGAGACCTTTTCACCGATATAAAGATCTTAGACATCCGACATCAAATAAGAAAGTTATTACAAAAAACGCAATTTAGCTGTTTTTAACGCGGGCCTAAAAAAATTTTTTTTACACCAAAAATATTTTTTCGACATAAGTGTTCAAATAAAACTGACACACACTAAACTTTTTTTTTGCCCATATAACGTGATACGGCTTAATGTACATCCATAGTGATAGCGCGCATATACACTTCGTCGAAAAATATGAATTAGTGAGAAGAGCGCGCGTGAATGATGAAACTGACTATGGGGGGTTATAAAGCACACTTGGGGTGAACATATATTAAAAAATTGAGGAGACCTTTTTTTTGTTTTTATACTCAGCTGTACTAGTACACAGAGTATTATAGTTTTGATTTCCTAACGGTGGATTGTAACAGAATGAAATAATCGAGATAGATATAGACTTATATATATCAAAATGATCAGGGTGAAAAGAGAAATCGATTGAGCCATGTCCGTCCGTCTGTCCGTCTGTGCGCACGATAACTCGCGCAAAAATTGAGATATTTTGATGAAATTTGAAATGTAAGTTGGTATCAAGACAGGAACGGATGGTATTGAATATGGGCGAAATCGGACCATGACCACGCCCACCTCCCCTATATAGTAAAAATCGCAAATTTTGTATCTGTCACTAATAGAGCTAGAGTGATAAAATTTCACACACGTATTGAGCTCAGGCCCTTATGAAGAAATATGGTGAAATTTTGGAAAATGGGCGGTGCCACGCCCACTTATTAAGGGGCAAACATTGAAAGATTTATGAGTCATAACTCAGAAACCGTTGAAGATATATCGATGAAATTTGGTAGGCGTGATATACTTACTTAGGCAAATGTTTGGACGAAAAATTGCCAAAATCGGTTGACGACCACGCCCACTTTTATATAAAGTGACCTAATAAAAAAATCAATACACCACTCGGCTCTCACTCCTGCTCTCTGAGAGCAACCCTTCACCAAACGATGTATCTGAGGAATGGGAACACATCGCTCGTTCACTTCGTATCGCCGCTGAGGAATCTATAGGATACAAGCGAGCCCACAAAAACATCTGGTACGACAAGGAATGTCGCGATGCCTCGGAAAGAAAGAACGCCGCCTACAGGGCTACATTGTGTGCGGGCGCAACGCGAAGCGTATGGGAGCGTTATCGAACGGAGAAGAAGGAAGAGAGGCGCCTTTTTCGAAAGAAGAAAAGGGAGGCTGAAAGGCGCGAGTGTGAAGAGCTTGAGATGCTGGCGGGTAGGAACGATGCTCGAAAATTCTATCAAAAAATCAGGCGGATGACTGAAGGTTTCAAGACCGGGGCAAATTCCTGCCGGAATGATAACGGTGATCTGGTAACTGATGTCCAGAGCATACTTAAGTTGTGGAGGGATCACTTCTCCTCCTTGCTAGATAATGGCAACAGTGAAAGTGCGGAAGGAGAAGATGTACGACCCGAATCCCCAATAGCAGATGATGGTAGGCATGTTCCACCACCTGATCATGACGAAGTGCGAATAGCAGTATCTAGGCTTAAGAATAACAAGGCCCCGGGCGCTGACGGCTTGCCAGCCGAGCTATTCAAACATGGTGGCGAAGAGTTGATAAGGAGCATGCATCAACTCCTATGCAGAATATGGTCGGACGAGCGCATGCCCGACGATTGGAACTTAAGTGTGCTCTGCCCAATCCACAAAAAAGGAGACTCCACAGTACGCGCCAATTATCGTGGGATAAGCCTCCTGAATATCGCATATAAGGTCTTAGCAAGTGTATTGTGCGAAAGACTGAAGCCTATCGTCAACAATCTGATTGGACCTTATCAGTGTGGCTTCAGACCTGGTAAATCTACCATCGACCAGATCTTCACAATACGACAAATATTGGAAAAAACCCATGAAAAAGGATCCGACACACACCATCTCTTTGTCGATTTTAAAGCCGCTTTTGATAGCACGAATAGGAATTGCCTGTATGCCGCAATGTCTGAATTTGGTTTCCCTGCTAAACTTATACGGCTATGCCAAATGACATTGACTAACACCACCAGCTCCGTCAGAATTGGGAAGGACCTCTCCGAGCCGTTCGAGACCAAACGAGGTTTCAGACAAGGTGACTCTCTTTCGTGCGACTTCTTCAATTTGATGCTGGAAAAGATAATACGAGCTGCAGAACTTAACCATACAGGAAGCATCTTATATCACAAGAGTGTGCAACTGCTGGCGTACGCCGATGACATCGACATCATTGGCACTAACACGCGCGCCGTATGTTCTGCCTTCTCCAAGCTGGATAAAGAGGCTAAGAAAATGGGTTTGGCGGTCAACGAGGACAAGACGAAGTACCTCCTGTCATCACACAAAGAAACAGCACGCCTTGGCAGCCACGTCAATGTTGATAGCTACAAATTCGAAACTGTTAAGGACTTCGTCTATCTGGGAACCAGCATTAACACCAAGAATGATTTCAGCACGGAGATCCAACGAAGAATCACGCTTGCCAATAAATGCTACTTCGGACTAAGTAGGCAACTGAAAAGTAAAGTCCTCTCTCGACAAACAAAAATCACACTCTACAGGACGCTCATCGTTCCAGTCCTCATGTACGGCGCAGAAGCATGGACAATTTCAAAATCAGATGAGATGGCACTTGGAGTATTCGAGAGAAAAGTTCTTCGTAAGATTTATGGACCTTTGCGCGTTGGCGTGGGCGAGTATCGACGGAGATTTAACGATGAGCTGTACGAGCTTTACACAGACATCGACATTGTTCAGCGAATAAAGATCCAGCGGCTGCGTTGGGCAGGTCATGTCGTGAGAATGGACGAAGGCGCTCCGGCCAAGAAAGCATTTCTATCGAAACCCGCTGAACGCAAAAGAAAAGGGAGACCTCCACTGCGTTGGGAAAATCAGGTGGACAGCGATGCTGCCTCCCTAGGTGTTCCCAAGTGGCGCCATGCTGCACGAAACAGAAGCAATTGGCGCGCTCTGTTGGACTCGGCCAGAATCGTCTAGACGGTTAAGCGCCAATCAAGAAGAAGACCTAATAAAAACATTTTAAGCGATATCTCTGTCAAATATAAAGATATATCATTGAAATTTTATGAAAGGTGTCCAACTATGGACACAAACCAAAAAATACAAAAATTTTGGAAAATGGGCGTGGCACCGCCTCCTTTTAGAAGCAGGAATATACGAGATTTCTGAGCCCATAACTCGACAAATAATCGATATATTATGACGAAACTTGGTGTATACACTTTCACTACTTGTAGTAATACATGTTCAAAATTTTAGCGAAATCGGTTGACGACCACGCCCACTTTTATATATGGGTATCATAAAGTGACCTAATAAAAACATTTTAAGCGATATCTTTGTCAAATATAAAGATAATTCATTGAAATTTTGTGGCATGAGTTCTACAATGGATCGGAAACAAAAAATAGAAAAATTTCGGAAAATGGGCGTGGCACCGCCTCTTTTCAGACAAAGGAATCAACGAGATTTCGGAGCCCATAACTCGACAAATAATTGAGATATTATGACGAAACTTGGGTTATACACTTTTATAGCTTGTGTTAATTGACACGCAAAAATTTATTGAAATCGGTTTATGACCACGCCTACTTTTTAACAAAGATATTTCTGGAACACCCTTTGGGAATTTGTAACGTGACATCTTTGTAACTAAAAGTCATAAAGGGATGAAATTTTGTACAAAGAATAATATTCATATGCTTAGTTGGATGACTGATAAAAATTTAGAAAATGGGCGTGGCTACGCCCACTTTATGCAGCACTCGCTTAATATAAAGTACACCGTGTTTCCATCAAACGCAAACAAACAATGAAAGCATACAGCTGAGTATCTAATGTTCGATTCCACTCGAACTTAGGCTTCCTTACTTGTTTTTTTTAAATTTAATTTCAAACTTGGAATTTTTTTTAATTTTATTTTTTACCCTGCAAACAAAAAAAATATATAATAGAACCTATATAGCTAATTCAAAAATGAGCTGCTGTATTTCATATTGTGAACCATTTTCTATATTACAGACATAAATTGGATGATAGATCTTCTATACATTTTATTTTTTTAATTTTGAATATGCCATTATAAATGTAATTTGAAAAAGGCACTTTTAGCCCGTTAGGAGAATAATTAAAAAACGCGAAGGAGCGCGGGAAATTAATATATGTTAATGTGATCTGATAAAGAATATGTTAGTTCATAACACAAAAAAAAACCAAGACACCTTTTTTTGTTTTTTTATTTTATTCCTTAAAGTTGACGAAGAAAAAATTTTTTCTACATTTTTTTATCCGTATTTGAAAAATCATATAAAATCAGATTTCAAAGTTAGAAGAAACGAGATTACTTCCTAGAAAAGTAGAGGTCATTTTCTATATTTAAATGTCAAAAACAAATACATATATAGTCGATAAATGGCTTAGATAGAGCTTTTCGTAACAGGTCATAAAATTCATAATTCATATGACATATTTTTTGTTCAACTTGAGCACCCTGTATGGCTAAACGAAACGGAACTCAAACAATTTTACATGGGCTTTATTTATTTATCACTACTTTAATTTCGAATTTATTTTTGGCCAAAAAATCCCATTGTGTGCCAGCTTGAATGACTTACACTTCGCAATAAATAATTATAACTAGTAAACCCTGCCACGCGATGCTGTGGCTTTCGATTACACTGTGAGACAATTTGAGGGTGGAAGACCACATATTGCCACATTTGACAATTTTTTGATTGTCATTTTAAATTTGACTTCCTCTTAAAATTGGCAGAATATGAATGGGCTGTAAGCCCATAGAATTTTATTAACCCTTTAGTGGTCAAAGCACACCTACAATAAATATAAAATATATCATTGGGTGTTCCCAAATTGGCACAGCAACCACTAATGGGTAAATAAAATATAAAATGGCGTAGATACCTAGTTACTGGTTATTTTTATTTTCTGTGGACCTAGATTTTTAATGCAAAGATTTTGTGCGAGGAGCCCCATAGTGAAGTTTTTTTGCCGAATAATTATATAGAATATTGTGGCGAATATAATCGGTTCCACTCACATCACTAAATGACTGAACACATCTCTAAAGAAACTGCCAGAACTAGAAGAAGAGACCAGATAATTTCCAGTGTTGCCAGAATTTCCCAGATTGCGTTTGACAGACTATATAAGGCGGCGAGCAGGCGCTCCGCAGTCAGTCGTAATTTAACCGTAGAAGTGTTAACATCAAGTCAAGTAAAACAAGTGTAGACTTTTTAGTCGTGAAATAAAGCAGTGTGAATTAAGAAGTAAATAAAGACTTTTATTTAACAATTCAGCGATACGAACCCTTTAGAAATAATCGAGCTATCGACAAATACGTAACAATTGGTGTCAGAATTGGAATTGTTAAATAAATTCCAGGACCAAGGATAACGAAGCAAGGATAACGAATCAAGGATAACGAATCAAGGATAAGGAAACAAGGATAACGAGACAAGGATAACGAAATAAGAATAATGGCAAAGTTAAATGATCTGAAAATCCAAGAACTTAAAAGGGAGTTAGAAAAGAGAAACCTGAGTACCACCGGCAATAAAATTGAACTACAGGCAAGGTTAAGAGTAGCTATGGAAGCATATAACATTAATGTAGATGAGTTTGATTTCAACGATGATGTGGAAGAGGTGCAAAAGGAAGAAACCCAGAAGGAAGAGGCTCCACAGTCAGTAGCAAACGTAGACATGAACTCGATATTGGCTGTGCTGACACAAATGTCGAAAAAAATGGAAGAACAACAGGCACAGATATCGGCAAAAATGGAAGATCAACAGGCACAGATGTCGACAAAAATCGAAGAACAACAGGCACAGATATCGGCAAAAATGGAAGATCAACAGGCACAGATGTCGACAAAAATCGAAGAACAACAGGCACAGATAACGTCAAAAATGGAATTGCAACAGTCAGTACTTTCATCACAGGTGTCCGGCATTGCGGCTCAGTTGGAGGCACAAGAAGAACGCATGTCCTTACAATTCAAGGCACAGGATGCAAAAATTATGCAAGTTAAGGAGGTCCTTGAAGAAAGACAAGAAAAATTAGAGGACGATGTAAAAGCATTGAAAGCCCGTCTTCAGGATATTCAACTAAGTCGTCCAGACGCTTCACCTGCTACACAGAAGATAAAACCTCCGTCGTTTGATGGAAGTGGTCCATTTCAAGTATTCAAGCTACAATTTGAGAAAACGGCAGTTGTAAATAATTGGAGTGCGGAGGACAAAGTCGCTGCCCTGTTCGTAGCATTGAAAGGACCTGCAGCAGAAATATTACAGACTGTTAGCGAGGGCGAAAGGAACAGCTATGACGCAATTATGGGTGCCATTGAAAGACGTTATGGTAGCGAGCACAGGAAGCAGATATATCAAATGGAGTTGCAGAATCGCTTCCAGAAACCAAATGAGACGTTACAAGAATTTTCTTCTGAGATTGAGAGGCTAGCTCATTTGGCAAACGCAGGAGCACCTCAAGAATTCATCGAAAGAATGAAAATTCAAAGCTTCATCAATGGAATACGAGATATTGAAACGAAGCGGGCTACCTATGCAAATCCAAAAGGAACTTTTGCCGAAACGGTCTCATATGCCTTGATGCAGGAAATAGCATCTTTGTTGAGTAAGCCCACTTACAAAGCTCATCGGGTGGAAGTGGATGCGCAAGACTTGCTAACTAAGATATTGGTGTTGAATGAATTGCAGAAAAAGAGGAATAGAGCTGTGAAATGCTTCAGGTGCAGGAAAACAGGGCACATAGCACGTCATTGTAGCAAGGGCTCCAGTAATTTCAGCACTGTGGACAAGCGAAAGCGCAAGGTTGACGGGCATGAGCAAATGTCCAAATTAATAGATCGCCAGAAAGGAACCATACAAGGAAATACTGATGCCGTATTGCGAAAACCATGTAACCTCGAACGAAAGAATTCCTCCAGAGCTGAGGAGAAGGAAGACATCATAGATGTTCGGCTAATGACAATAACATCTACAGACGAATGGAATGCGGAACAATTAAGGAAGTGTCAGCTAGAAGATCCAGATCTGGCACGTGTAATGATCGGTTTGGAACAAAATGAACGACCATCAAAAGAAGAGATGTCAGCAGAGAGTCCTGTTGCCAAATCATATTGGGCACAGTGGAATAGTTTGCAATTGGTAAATGGTTGCCTACATCGTGTTTGGGAGAGTGAAGATGGTCAAAGTTCTAAAACATTGATAGTTGTTCCAAGGAAAAGAATACCGGATGTGCTAAATGAATTACACAATGGTCCAAGTGGAGGTCATCTTGGAGTAACAAAGACGGTAGAGAAAATCAAGAAGAGGTTTTATTGGGTCGGCTGCCGTCAGACAGTTGTTGAGTGGATTGCGAACTGCGACGTGTGCATAAAGGCTAAGGGTCCCAAATCCAGGAGTCATGGGCTGATGAAACAATACAACTCAGGAGCACCATTTGAGAGAATTGCCATGGATGTAGCTGGGCCATTTCCTACTAGCAAACTTGGAAACAAATATGTACTGGTAGTCATGGATTACTTCAGCAAATGGCCGGAGGTGTACCCGATTCCAAATCAAGAAGCAGAAACTATAGCCGAAGTATTCACCAACAATTGGGTGGCGAGATATGGTGCACCTATAGAGCTACATTCTGACCAAGGAAGGAACTTCGAATCAGTTGTGTTTCAGGAGCTGTGCAAAACACTGGGTATTAGGAAAACCCGAACAACTGCGTTGCATCCACAATCAGACGGCATGGTAGAAAGATTTAACAGAACATTAGAGGAACATTTACGAAAAGTGGTGCACAAGTTCCAGAGAGATTGGGATACTCATATTCCTCTGTTCCTGATGGCATATCGATCGGCAGTACACGATACAACAGGTCAGACTCCTGCAAAAGTAATCTTTGGTAGTGATCTTCGACTGCCAGCTGACTTGAAATTTGGGATAAGTGCTGATGCGGGAATAAATGCCAGACAATCTAACAACGTTCTGGAAGAGGAAATGAGAGAAATACATGAACTTGTGAGACAGCGAACAAAGATCATGAGTGACAAGATGAAGGCCAGATACGACAAGGCGATGAACTCAGAAGGTTTTCTTGAGGGAGATCTAGTTTTGCTATACAACCCGCAGCGAAAGAAAGGTTTGTCCCCGAAATTGCAGTGTACTTGGGAAGGGCCCTACAAAGTGATTAAACGGCTCAATGATGTTGTGTATCGCATACAAACAATTGGAAGACCGAGGAATAAAATGAAAGTGGTTCATCTGGAAAGGCTAGCAGCATTTGGAACGAGTAATGTGTCAGATCGGGACGATCAGACTTAGGTGGAGGGCAGTGTGGCGAATATAATCGGTTCCACTCACATCACTAAATGACTGAACACATCTCTAAAGAAACTGCCAGAACTAGAAGAAGAGACCAGATAATTTCCAGTGTTGCCAGAATTTTCCAGATTGCGTTTGACAGACTATATAAGGCGGCGAGCAGGCGCTCCGCAGTCAGTCGTAATTTAACCGTAGAAGTGTTAACATCAAGTCAAGTAAAACAAGTGTAGACTTTTTAGTCGTGAAATAAAGCAGTGTGAATTAAGAAGTAAATAAAGACTTTTATTTAACAATTCAGCGATACGAACCCTATAGAAATAATCGAGCTATCGACAAATACGTAACAATATGTTAACCTTAAAGCGACCTTCAAAAGACCATTTTTCGCAGTCCTCTTTCTATTTCCAGTTTTCTTTCATATGACATCTCAAATTAAAAAATCAAACAAATCATAGAGTAAAACTGAATTTTTCAAAATATGGCAACTCTTTTTGAAAAAAAAAAAAATAACAAATTACTAATATTCAAGCAAAGCCCTTTCATATGACAAATCAAATTTAAAAATCAAACAAACTATAGCGTAAAACTGAATTTTTTAACAGGTGGCAACCCTTTTGGTAAAAATTTTAATAAATTACTCATTTTCAGCCCAAGCCCTTTCATATGACACCTCAAATTTAAAAATCAAACAAACTATAGCGTAAAACTGAATTTTTGACCAGGTGGCAACCCTTTTGGTAAAATTTTTAATAAATTACTCATTTTCAGCTCAAGCCCTTGCATATGGTACCTGAAATTTAAAAATCAATCAAACTATACAGCATAATTAAATTTTTAAACAGGTGGCAACCCATTTCAGAAATATTAAACCTTCCTGCACAGCTTCAGGCTAAGCCCTTTCATGTGACACCCCATTTTCGACGGTGTAAAAGTTATGGTGCGTATAAAAAATCGCTTAGCGTAATATATGTATATAAAGATATGATCCGTAATGATAGATCTAATAAGAAAGGTGGATGAATAGTCGTTTACTGCAAAAAGCATATCAATATGAAGCTTTTGTTTAAATCAGATAGTTGTGGAGTTGAATATCTGTTTGTGGAACTATCCAATAGTTCTACTAAAATTCGTATGTCCTGCGTCTATAATTCTCACAAATCTGTAAGTGTTAATCCGTTTTTTTGTTGCACTATCATCCCATATTGTTGAATATGAAAATATTTTAGTATGTGGTGACTTTAACGTTAACCTTCTTGTCCGGGATACGTCTAGTACTTGTTTGTTAAGCGACTTTGAATCGTCTGGTCTACATGTTGTTAATACGTCTGTACCCATAAGGTATGGAAACAAGTGCAATCCCTCTTTACTTGACTATTTTATAATTTCTGACCCCTCTGTTAAAGTATGATCAAGTTTCATTTATATCTAGGGTTGCCAGATACCTTTCCCGAAAAAATCAGTACATTGCCTCCTAGACCTCTGCCTCCATTTGCCTCTTCTATATTTTCGAATACTCTATGCATTGTACAATTAGTCACAGCACAATTTCAATGCAGATACGAATATAACCCATACTTTTCATTTGGAATACAAATACTATTTCTATTTGCTCTGTTGGAGCGATGAGTGTACACTATTCGCCACGATAGAATAGAACATAATAATAACCATGTTATGAAGTATTCGCAAAACCTTGTTGCTTCTTTGGTTTGTTTGTATATTTAATGTGCATATAGCATTAAGGTGGACCAAAAAATAAAAGCCCAACAAACATGTGTTCCATTTTTTAATGATAAGAAATGTTTTTCTTGTTCATTAAGGACTTTGAAAAAAGTTATGTATCATCACTGATATAAAAGGAGAAAGAAATTTGGAGGCATTTGCACGACCTCTAAATTTTAATATATTAAGGAAAAATTTTAGGTATAGATTTCCGTATTATATTCGCATGAAAATCGGGTTGTTCCGCGAATTTCGGGAGAACTTTCCTTCATAAAACCACCTTAATATGCCAAATAAATTTCCTAACTAATGCCGAAAAAATCAAAAGAATCGAAGTATTGGTTACCGAGTTATTTTAAAGTATATAGAACAGTTGGAAATATGTAGATCGTAAAAAGCTCTGGTTCGAAATTTATTTTAAACATATGGTTTCTTGGGCAAAAAAGCTTGAAATTACCCAAATTTTTATAATTGCGATGTGTCCATTAATTTTTTTTTGGCCCCTACCAATCGATCCGCCCTAGTGTGTATGCATATGCACATACACACTCACACTAGCAGCGTAATTTTGCCCCTGCAGGGAATTCCATAACTAGTGAGCAAACTTTCTAGTTCCGAACTACCAAAAAGGTGTCAAAAGGGAACTAGATCAATTGTAGTTAGACCCTCACCAGTTCAGGAGGAGTGAATTGAGTGACCATTATAAGACACAATTTGATTTGTATGCAATTTCGAAGTGACAAAAATTCTATGAAAATTTTTCGTTCGTTCAATTTCCGTCGGCTTTATATATTTCTGCAATTCTCAGATGTTTAGTGAAGCGTTTCATATAAAGTGTTTTCTATTTGCATCTTAACTTGTATGAAATGAAATGTTTCCCTAATTATGCTTTCCCGATCCCTCAGGCCTATTTTTAATTTTTTTTTATTTTATTACTTTTTAAATATTACTGTAAATTTTATTAAATAAATAAATAAAAAAATATTAGTAAAAAAAAAAATAAAAAATAAAAATATCATCCACCTTGACACCGACAGGTTTCGAACCCGCGCCCCTCAGATTGAAAGGCACATGCGTTAGCCAGTCGGCCATCGCGCCACTTGCATGAAGTGTGTCAAAGTCTGCACTTAAGCGGCAGATGTAAAACTGTGGAATTTGTAGGTACTTGTAGCTAGTTCAGAACTATCGAAAATGTGCCAATAAACGAACTAGTGTAAACTGTAGAATTTCGTACTAGTTCGGAACTATCGAAAATGTAGTGCAGAGGGTGACAATTGACACCGCCTAGGACATCGCCGTGTTAAATTCGCCAGTTGATAACATGCAAAAGAGATTTAGCTCGCACTAGTAGTGTCGAAAAATGCACTAGAAGCGACCTAGTTCGGAACTAGAGATTTTCCCTACAGGGGCTGAACACAACGTCTGGATGTGTGTTTATGAAAATATGTATGTACATACATATATTTCGATTATATTCGAAGTATTCGCAAGCAGTGTACACTATTTGCAGAACCTTTTTAAGGTCATGTAATTGTCGCTACGAATAAGTAATTGTATTGGTTCTGTTTATGGTTGTGCTCTACTTGCGTTTATTCTAAAACGACAGAAACAAGTAGGTACTGTAATTGGACGGCCGCGAATATTTTGTTGGACGTTTCGAATCCATTCGTGCAGCCTTCTATTGCCTTCAAAAAAAAAACTATGTACGGAGAAAATCGTCTTTATTACTGGCATTTTGTTTTTGTTTACGTATCGTTAACTGTCAGTCATGTTTCTATGACATGAAAAGCTGGAGTTATAAGTAATTAACGTAGCATGGAACAAATTGAGAAACGGGGCTCCTTTTTCGCGCTCCTTAAAAATCTAATTGAATCAGACTTCTACACTCTAAAAACTGCGTGTAAATATGCTACCAAAATATATGTAATTTTTAGTTGAAAATTACATTTTTTTTCGTAGATTTACACTACAAGTGTGTAATTTACAGTTCTAAACGAAATTTACGCACTTTTCAGCAAAAGTGAGCATATCATGCGATTTTACACGCATTTTGGATTAAAGGAAATTGTAATTTCAAATATCGTGCGCGAAATTACAATTGAGTGGGGTAAAATTACATAGTGAATTGGTAATTTTGTTTAACTTATATGCGAAATTACAATTTATTACTCGATTAGTGTTTAGATTTAAAGTTTGTTTGTGTAGGATTTACACTTTTATTGTTTAAATTTAAACAGCTTATCTGTTGAATTTTTCAGTGTGCGATTTTGCGCATAATAAGGTAGGAAAAAAGTAATCTACCTTTTTGTATGCAAAATTACACGAAAATTTCTAAGAGTGTATGTTATGCTAAGTGTGCATAATCAAATGTACTCAACCCCCATTGATCAGAAATTTTGAGTGAGTATCTTCATGCTACGTTTAATACCTATAACTCCAGCTTTACGTTCACGTTGCTGCCTCCTTCCTAATTATTTCATGGTTACAAATGTCAAATGAAAACAGCTGGAAAATTAAAAACAGTGCAGTGCGATAAAAATGAATTTTTTTAGTGTCGGCTAAAAATTGGTACCAATCAGTACAAAATCCAAAAAATCAGCATTTCTTAAGGTTTTTAAAACCATCAGTACGGGGCACGAAAAATCAGTATTGTACTGATCAAATCAGTACGTCTGGCAACCCTATTTATATCCGACCACGACTTAATATTCTGTGCACTTGACTTTAATTTTGACCGCATTCTGAACGACCGAATGTTTTCATTTCGTGATTATCGAAAGGTGGATATGGACTCTCTGTCTACTAACGTTGTTAATGTCAATTGGGGTGATTGTTGGAATTTGGTGACGGCTGATGAAAAGGTAGAGTTTTTCAATAAAAAACTACTTGACGTTTCTAATAGAAATTTCCCAGTTCGGCATGTTTAACCGAAAGCATCGACAGCTCCATGGTTTACTGGAAAAGTTGTGAAGGCTATAAAATCCCGGAGTAAGGCATATGCTGTGTGGAGAAGAAATCGCAGTGAAACACATTGGATTAGTTTTTAAAAATGTCAGAAATGCTGCCACCTCCATTATTAGAAGTGAAAAACGAAGGTTCTATGCCTCCAAACTCAATGCTTCCCTGCCGCCAGCCTCTGTGGATGAACCTGAAACATTTACGCATTCAAGGTAATGATGAACCTGAATGCACTCTGGAAGCAGAAACCCTCAACAAGTTTTTTGTCAACCCTACCTCCCTCAACAAACAAAATCGACCATTTATCCCCTGTTCGTCTAGCTGTTACTCTGGTAGCAAATTTGAGTTTGAAGCTGTATCTGAATGTGATGTCATAATAAGCCTTTTCAAAATTAAGTCGAATGCAACTGGTGATAAAATTTATAAGAATTGTTTTACCCTATATTTTAGGCACCTCTACGCACATATATATAGTACTCCTATATTCGTAATACCTACGAGTTCCATCAGCCAACATTACAGTACAGACATATAAAAAAAGAAAGAGAAAACCGAGCAATCAAATTTGAAAAATGACATATGAATTCAAAATAAACCGCAGTGACGGCACATAAAAAAAATTATAGGGAATTTACATATTTATAATTTGATTCTCGTATTAAAAAATTAAAAAATGTCGAAGCGGTGCTATATTTGCGATAATAAAAGAGATAAAATAAATAAAATAGCTTTACATACGTATTTCGTTTTGAGTGCATTATTGGTTATATAAATATATACATATGTAAATAGATTTCCAAAAGACGAAACCATTTGCAAACAATGGATGCATGCGTGCGGTCTGATGCCTGACGACGTTGTTAAAAACATTCGAATCTGCAGCAACCATTTCCAAAAAAGCGATTACACTGGGAATCGCCTGTACGTATCAATGCCTGAAAGATACTGCAGTAGTCCGGGACTAAAAAGGATTTTTTAATCCCAAGCTCCGGACAAAACACTGCAGCTCCCACCCGTCCACCTTTTATCCGCCTGTAAATATGTGGAACATATAGCGATTGGTACGTAGTCCTTTCTTCCATCCGTCTTGTTATATTATTACCTGTGGTCCCCTGTTGAGGTCGGTTTGGAGAGTAACTTAGTCTGAACTTTGGTCCTCATATGTTGCTGTGTCCAAAAGTTCGTTGTCTAAATTGTCCTGTTATTCAGTTTAGAAAATCGCAGTACTCACCGTGTTGGCGGCATTCGAACGTACATACTTTACAAACATAACCCTCAAACGGCAGAATTCGACTTTTTGATATAATGCCCATGGATCGGACCACAGGATTTTAACATGAAACGCTTTCCGCCGCGATTCATAAAAATATGAGTGCATAGAAAATAGATTTTTCTAGAGCATTTCCACTAATTTTCATAAAAAAATTCACAAAAGTTTGCATCTTAAAATAAATGTGGCAAATTTCTTATATTAATTATAAACAAATTCAAAAACTAAAATCAAAGGGGTATAAGTCCCCTAGAACACAATGATGCCTTTCAATTTTTTTTTCAAACGCCTCTGAACTCAATTGAATGTATTTGTCACACATATTCACAGATGACATTAAATGTAATTGAGGCGCATGCGCAGAACTGCCAGTTGCACAAAATTTTTGGATGAATTCATACACATTGCACAGATAGAATACTATCAATATAGAAGTACTATATATATGACTACGCATATAATAAACCACTGAATTACGATATCTCACTTCCCCAGCCAGTGGAAGGTTGCATTAGTGTGACCTGTTGCCAAAAATAAATCTGCTCTATCGCCGTCTGACTTTCGTCCAATTAGTGTCTTACCTGCCCTATCAAAGATCTTTGAAACGATTATGGCAGAGGAGATAATGATAAATGCACAAAAGAACAACTTACTCTCGCCGCTTCAGTCTGGCTTTCGGGCTGGGCATAGTTGCGCAACTGCTGTAATGAAAATCCTGGATGATATACGTATTCCTTTTGATATGAGCTACCTTACACTACAATGCCTACTTGATTTCTCCAAAGCTTTCGACTCCGTTGACCATTCCCTACTTTGTGCCAAATTGAAACACTTATGGTTTCAGTAATCATTCTTTGAATCTAATGCGAAGCTACTTGGGTAACAGGTTTCAGTGTGTCAAAACGGAAACGCAAACTTCCAAGCTTAGAAAACTTGAATCTGGTGTACCCCAGGGCTCTATCCTGGGACCATTGTTCTTTAGTCTATTCCTGAAAGATGTGTTTAGTGTTTGTAAATATGTTAGTATACATGCCTATGCTGACGACATCCAGATTTACTTAAGTAGTCGGTTTGACGATACTGACAATCTTTGTCGTCAAATAAATTATGATATATCGTCGTACCATACGAAGATTAGCATACAAGTTTGACTTTTGGCCGACAGAAAGTAACAAAATCGAGTTTTGGCTGACGAAAAGTAACAAGTTCAACTTTTGGCTGACGAAAACTATCAATTTCAGAGACCCAAAATAACAATTATCCTAATATCGACAATCGTTAAAATTACGGGATTAGACAATTTTTTTTTTTCGATCGGCACATAATTGTTATAAGTAATTTATATTTTTTTCGATCCTCTATAACAATTACTGTATGATGGATATTTTTTAGATCAGCTCATAATTGTTACTAGCAATTGATATTTTTTCGATCTTAAATAACAATTACTGGATGATGGATATTTTTTAGATCACTTCATAATTGTTACTAGCAATTGATATTTTTTTCAATCTTAAATAACAATTACTGGATGATGGATATTTTTTAGATCATCCCATAATTGTTGTGAGTAGGGCATGGAATTTCATGTACTAAAAAATAAAAAATATGCGCATAAAAAATGCAACAAAAACTGAGAAATATGCATGAAAAATAAAAAAAAATGCATTAATTCAAATTTTTTCAACTTCAGATAATTCATGTTTATTGAAGTTACAATAGTTAAATAAATTAGGTACAAACATTTTTTAATTCAATTTTGCTCTTACGTTGTACGTTTATACATATCGTTAGCTTAGAGTGCAAACTGTGTAAGTCCACTTTTTATGAAATACTGTATTTTTATGTAGAACGCTAGAAAAATCAAATACGCACCACGCTAAACAAGTCTGTGATACTTGTCATATTTCTAATCGTTGTTATTCAGCGATACGCAAACTGTGTAAGTCCAAAAAGCGAATAATATTGTGTAAGTCCAAAATATTTACATGAACAGAAATTTTTTTTTTTCATTTCGAAATTTGTTAATTTTTTGTTTTTTGTCTCTCCTACAATGTTTGAAAAAAGGACTTACAAAATTTGCACTCTAAGCTAGCAATATGTATGTATGTTTTTATAGATATGTACATAAATTCAGTCTTGAACATTTCATAATTTGTAAAGGTTAATGCTAATTTAACGATTCATTAGCATACACAATGAAATATTTTTTCATATTATCAAAAAGAAAACTTTGCCGATTCGGTCGAAAAAACGAACGTTCTACATCCACAGAGGTAATAGGAGCATGTTTGAAAACGGCTCTTTGTCGACAGGTATGCACCGTATCGAAAATACTAATAATAGCCGTGTTCACACGAAACTCTATTCGTCGTCAGATGACTGTTATGCATGAATTTCGTTTGTATAAAACTGTCAACTAGCAAATTACAAAAATAGGCAATATAATGCGAAATATGTAATAAAAAAATGCAAACAACGCAAAATATGTAAAAATATGCATATATGACCAATATATGCAAAATATGCAAAAACATTTGAATGCCATTTTTAAGACAATAGCTTTGTTCAATAACCCAAAATTTTTAATTGCTTTTACAAATAGTTGCGAATTTTATGTTCAATAACCCAAAAAATTTGCAAAAGAGAGCCAAATTGAGAGAGTAAGACTTCGAGAGAGTTGAAAATAGTTGCAAGTAAAATTTTCACTTGCAACTACTTGCAGCTTTTAAAAAAATAGAAGCGTCAAAAACATATGATCACAAAAATTTCAATTGGAAATATGCAAACATTTTAATCGCAAATTTCTAATTGCATAATAAATAAAGTAGCGCAAAAAGGAATCTTGACGATGTTGTGGAATATCCAAAGTAGATTTTCGTCTTCCTAATTCAGTAATTTACATTCATTTTCAATTTCAAAGATTTCAATTACAACCTAACCTAAAAATCAAATTGTGAAAACAGCGCATCAGCTGTTTACTTGCAAATGTTTACGATTTTGTGTTCAATAACTTTGGTTGATAATTTTCTCTTTTTCTCGTTTTTACTCTTAATTTGTCACTGTCGCTCTTCTTGCAAGTAAAGTTGTTGAACAAAGCTAATTTCACGATTCGCAAAGATTGTGTATTTATTTTGCTCTACCTAAATCTAAGAAAAACATGTATTTGCATAGATTTCCATGCCCTCGTTATGAGCAATTTATATATTTTTCAATCTTAAATAAAAATTACTGGGCGATTGAGATTTTTTAGATCAGCCCATAATTGTGGAAAGCGGACAAATATAGAATACCGAACACCGCAAAATGGGTATCAGTTTTAATTTCGATGACGATTTAAGTAATCCCATTTTGTGTGCATTGGCCGCTGTGGTGCAGTGCATTAATTGAAATTTTTATGAACCACATTTTTATCGATAACTCTGTTATCGATTAATATATCGAAATGAGAACTCGACCAGATGATAGCCCTAGCCAAGCGCTTTCATTTGATACCCATTTTGTTTGCATTCATTGAAATTTCTATGCATCACATTTTTATACTCAGCTGTACTAGTACACAGAGTATTATAATTTTGATTTCAAAACGGATCGTAACATAATGAAATAATCGAGATAGATATGGACCTATATATATCAAAATGATCAGGGTGAAAGGAGAAATCGATTGAGCCATGTCCGTCCGTCCGTCCGTCCGTACGCACGATAACTCGCGTAAAAATTGAGATATTTTGATGAAATTTGAAATGCAAGTTGGTATCGAGACTGGGACGGTTGGTATTGAAAATGGGCGAAATCGGACCAAAAAACTTTTCCTATATAGAAAAAATCGGAAATTTGGTATCTCAGCCAATAATATAGCTAGAGTGATAAAATTTTACCCACGTATTGAGCTCAGGCCCTTATGAAGAAATTTGATGAAGTTTTGAAAAATGGGCGGTGCCACGCCCACTTATTAAGGGTCAAACATTGAAAGTTTTATATGTCATAACTCAGAAACCGTTGAAGATATATCGATGAAATTTGGTATGCGTAATTTGCTTACTTAGACAAATGTTTTGGCGAAAAATTATCAAAATCGGTTGACGGCCACGCCCACTTTTATATATGGGAACTATAAAGGGGCCTAATAAAAACATTTTAAGCGATATCTCTGTCAAATATAAAGATCTGTCACTGAAATTTTGTGGCAGGAGTCCAACTACGGATATAAAACAAAAAGTATAAAAATTTTGGCAAATGGGCGGTGCCACGCCCACTTATTAAGGGGCAAATATTGAAAGTTTTATAGGCCATAACTCAGAAACCGTTAAAGATATATCGATGAAATTTGGTACGCGTGCTATATTTACTTAGCCAAATGTGTAAACGAAAAATTTCCAAAATCGGTTGACGACCACGCCCACTTTTATATATGGGTATTATAAAGTGACCTAATAAAATCATTTTTAGCGATATCTCTGTGAAATATAAAGATAATTCATTGAAATTTTGTGACATGAGTTCTACAATAGACCGGAAACAAAAAATAATAAAAAGTTTATAAAATGGGCGTGGCACCGCCTCTTTTTAGAAAAGGAATATACGAGCCTATTACTCGACAAATAACTGAGATATTATGACGAAACTTGGTTTATGCACTTTTATAACATGTGTTAATAGACACGCAAAAATGTATTGAAAACGGGTTTATGACCACGCCTACTTTTTAACAAAGATATTTCTGGAAAACCCTTTTGGAATTTGTAACGTGAAGTCTTTGTAACTAAAAGTCATAGAGGGATGCAATTTTGCACTAACAATAATATTTATATGCTTATTTGGATGATTGATACAAATTTAAAAAATGGGCGTGGCTGCGCCCTGTTTATGCAGCACTCGTTTCATATAAAATACACCCTATATCGAACAAACGCAAATAAACAATGAAAGCATACAGCTGAGTATCTAATGTTCGATTCCACTCGAACTTAGGCTTCCTTACTTGTTATCGATAACTCTGTTATCGATTAATATATCGAAATGAGAACTCGACCAAATGATAGCCCTAGCCAAGCGCTTTCATTTGATACCCATTTTGTGTGCATTAATTGAAATTTTTATGCACCACATTTTTATCGATAACTCTGTTATCGATTAATATATCGAAATGAGAACTCGACCAGATGATAGCCCTAGCCAAGCGCTTTCATTTGATACCCATTTTGAGGTGTTTGGTATTCTATATTTGCCCGCTTTCCACAATTATGGGCTGATCTAAAAAATCTCCATCATCCAGTAATTGTTATTTAAGATCGAAAAAAATATCAATTGCTAGTAACAATTATGAGCTGATCTAAAAAATATCCATCATCCAGTAATTGCTATTTAAGATCGAAAAAAATATCAATCGTTCATAACAATTATGATATGATCGAAAAAATATAGATCTTTGAATAATTGTTATTGATGATGGAAAAATTTTTCCATTGCTCAATAATTGTTATTAGTGATTTTTATATTTATTTGTTATAATTGTTATGGTCTCTGATCAATTTCGTTTAAACAACAACAATTTTAATGTAAAAACAGTATATAATTACTGATAATTTTCGTCAGCCAAAAGTCGATTTTTTACTTTTCGTCGGCCAAAAGTCAAATGTTCTACTTTTCGTACAGAATTTTTTTATTGATAGCTTTCGTCAGAAATTTTAAATGTGTTAGTTTTCGTATGGTACGACGATATCATCTATTGCACAGTGGGCAACAAGTAATGGCCTCTGTCTAAATGTTGGCAAGACTTACGTTTTACCTATATCGAAGAAAAAACTTACGCCTAACTGCATCCCACCATTATTTATTGGAAATAACGCTATTGATCTTGCAAATAAGATTAAAAACTTGGGTTTTATTATGAATTCAAATTTGTCTTGTGTTGACCACAATAATTTTGCCATAGGCAGAATATACTATGTTTTGTGTAATTTGAGGCAATCGGCATTGTTTACTCCTGTCAGAATCAGACATAAGCTCGCTATGCAGTTAATACTACCATACCTAGCATATTCAGAACTTGTTTATAACCGGTTAGACTCAAGCTCTGCCCACAAAAATAGACATAGCCTTTAACTATGTAACACGGTATGTATACGGGTTACGAAGATTCGTTCATATTTCGCACTGGCGATCCGATATTTTGGGTTGCCATATCCATGACTATTTCAAAGCGAGAAGCTGTATATTTCTGTTTCGTCTTATGCTTACCAAAACATATCGTCGTTTAAAGTGCATTTTTGCGTAAGAGGTATTTTCATTTTCGAGTAAGGGACATTTTTGCCAAAAATGAGATTTTCCAACCCTGAGTTCCTGACGCTCAGCTCTATCGATCCATACCAAAACTTTGCAATTCTAACAACAAAAACGCATAATAACAGTAAATTTCATAATCGCTTATGAAGAGTATTGTTAAAATTTGGCAGCATTACCGCGTATAATTTCAGTTCATTCATACAAGCGAAGTTATATGTTATTAGATAAATAAATTAAATGGCCAATTTATATGAAAGGGAGCAAAAGTTAAATATTTTAAACAAATAATGTCAGGTAAATATCAAGCTGGTATTATTTTAAACAAATTAAATGAAGTTTCTAATTGGTAAGCTCTGATACTACGTTTTTTTGCTACAATCTTTACAATTTTCCCAACCAAATTATGACTAAAGGTATCAAAAATTAAAAAAACAAAACAAGAAAGGAAGCCTCAGTTCGAGTGGAGCCAAATGTTGTAGGCTTTCATAGTTTTTTTACGTTTGCTGGAAACACGGTGCAATCTATATAAAGCCCGTGCCGCATAAAGTGGGCGCAGCCACGCCCATTTTGAAAATTCGTATCAATAATCCGACTAAACGTATAAATATTCTTGTTATTATAAAATTTCATCCCTTTATGACTTTTATTTACAGAGATGTCACGTTACAAATTTCTGAAGGGCATTCGAGAAATATTTTTACTAAAAAGTAGGCGTGGTCATAAACTGATTTAACTAAAATTTTGCACATATACTACCGCAAGTGGTAGAAATAAGTCCACCAATTTTCGTCATAACATCTCAATTATTTGTCGAGTTATGGGCTCCGAAATCTCGTAGATTCCGTTGTCTAATAAGAGCGGTGCCACGCCCAATTTCCAAAATTTTGCTGTTTATGGTCTTCTATCTATCGTGGTACAGTAGACGCTCACACATTAGAACCACTTTGTTTTTAGGGTGATTCTAATTTCTGAAAAATTATAATTCCTGGAGGTTTTTTTTTTTTTTGTTTCAATAAAACCTTAAAATTTAAGTCAATTTGCATTGAAAAACTACAATGAAATTTTGTCTTATTCAATTTTATTCCCAAAAACGAGAAAAAAAACATATAGATATGCCTGTATACGAAATTTCATAAAAATATTTAAATCTGTGTATTATTACAGCTGTGTATAAAAATTAATTTATTACATTGCGATAAAAACATTTTTTTTGTCGGCCATGATTCTTATGCGAAAATTTATAAGACATTCAAGTCAGGTTATAAACCAGATTGAACACGGATGTTCGTAATCCAATCCACAAGTCACCTCAAAATTACAAAAAGTAAATATCAAGATTTAAAACACTTAAAACAAGTGATGCCCTACGATTGTCATAGCTTTTATGCCAATTTACCACATTTACCTTACGACTTCTCCAGCAATGTGTAAACAAAATTACGTTTTCTTAATTAAAAATATTAATTTTAGCTTTAAATTTAATATAAGTTTAAGTTTTGTTACTTTTTTTCTTTATAAAATACTAAAAAAAAGAATTATATTGAACATTTTGCCATTTCATAACCGCTTGTGCGTGATTTTTGTGCCAAATAAAAATTGCACAACCGCACATGAAAAAAAAGAGTCCTAATAATTCAATTTGTTTCTTTTTCTACACTAAGTTGATGTTTTAGCTAACAAACTGATCTATGTAACTATTTAAATTTAAGTTTGTACGCAGAAAGAAGTAACGGTTTTGAAATGAAACAGTTTTTTTGCTCTCCTGTAAAATTCAACCAATGTCCGCTACTCGAAAATGAAAATACCTCTTACGCAAAAATGCACTTTAAACGACGATATGAGAAACTCGTATTTACAAAGTCAAACCGGCTAACTGACTTGATCGTTCCTTCGTTTAAATCTGTAATCTCTACTAGATTGTTCTTCGTGAACACTATATGTACATGGAATTCTATTCCTAATGTTGTAAGAAGTAGACTAAGCAAAAACAACTATATATGTACATATAAAAAGTGATATATGATTATTATTTAAGTATTATTTAAGTAATTAGACTGGCCATTTATCTACATATGGCTAGCTTAGAACTAAACTGGTCTATCTAAAAAAATACAAAATTGGAGAAAACAGATGAAACGCGTTTTAATGCGGTGTGCGATTGTTGATGTACGTTAAGTGAATATTGTAAATTATTATGTTAGCTTAATAGTTAACTTAACATTCTGCATTAAAAAAAATTATTATAGAAACGTTTTTTATATAATATTTATATGTAACAAGAAAACTTGTGTAGATTGTAATTATAATAAAATATCTTATTTTATTTTATAAAAATTTATTTATGATAGTAACTGAAAATTGTATGTTACAACAATGGAAGAAATTCTTAGAATGAAAATTTTATATATCAAAAATTTTCTCCTTTAAATAAGAAACAAAAGCAACTTAATTCTAAATTACAATGTATACAAAGTTGAATTACAATAGAGTACAATAATAAATAACCCTACAATACTCCCCCTTCACAAGAATTAATATTATATAAATTAAAAGTAACGCGTTTCTGCTTTGTTCCTGTGTTTGTGTCAGGACTAAGTGTAGTTTCAGTTATAGCTGGTTTAAGTCTGTCAATTGGAATTATTTTAATTTCATTATCTATTTCAATTTTAAAATATTTTTTATCTTTTTCGATAATTCTATATGGTCCTTCATATGGTTGTTGCAATGATCTTTTATTGATAACACGCACAAAAACAAATTTACAAGTTTTTAAATCTTTAGGAATATATACACCTGTTTCAGGATTTTGATTATGTTTTAAATTTGAACTAACATTTTTAAAATGTTCTCGTATATTTCCTAAAAGTTCAGTATGAGAAAAACTTTTATCTGATGGAACAATAAGTTCACCAGGTAAACGCAAATTTTGTCCATAAACCATTTCAGATGATGTGGCCGAAATGCTTTCTTTAAAAACCGATCGTAAACCCAGAAGTATTATCGGTAATTCATCATACCAATTACTAGCTCCATTCTTAGCCATTATAGCGGCTTTTAGTTGTCTATGAAATCGTTCTACCATACCATTCCCTTGAGGATGATATGCAGAAGTTGTTATATGATAACTACCTAAGAATTTTGTCAGTTCCGAAAATAATTTAGACGTAAATTGCGTACCTTGATCAGTAGTAATTTGTAATGGTACCCCAAAACGTGAAACATATTCATTTAAAAATTTATTTACAACTACCGATGTAGAAATATCTCTTCCCTGTAAAAAAGTGTGCGACGAGTCTCTAAAAAGATTTGTCCGGGAGCGCTCTCTTTCGGGTACAATTAGTCTACAATTGTTCCCAATTGTACCCGAACGGGTACATATGTATACTAATTGTAGACGAATTGTACCCGAAAGGGTATCAAACGGGTACAATTAGTCGCACAAATGGATGTGTCGCATTTGCTACCTGTTCGGGTACAAAACGGGTACAATTGTGCGCTTTTGCTACCCGTTCGGGTACAAACTGGGTACAATTAGTCTCTTCATAGGACATGCTCAAACAAAAGAGAACACTTCAACACATATAAAGAGATACAAATGGGTAGTAATCGCATGCTCCCTTGCGAGTTGTCCCGGATGTATCCCGGAGTGATCGCATTTTTTGCAGGGTTAATGCATATGCCTCTGGCCAACGCGTAAATCTATCAACAATTGTCAAAATGTAGCGATATCCTTTTGATATGGGCAATGGTCCAACAATATCTAAATGTATATGCTCAAACCTATTTTTAGGAATTGGAATTTTATTAACAGGAGATTTAGCGGACGATTGACTTTAGATTTTTGACAGCTAATACATTCTTTAGACCAAATATTTATTTCTTTGTTCATTTTTGGCCAATAATATTTTTGTGTTATAAGATGACGTGTTGCTCTAATTCCAGGATGTGTAATCCCATGTAGTATATCAAACACAGTCCTACGTAAAGTTTTTGGTACAAATGGTCTAGGATTTTCACTAGTCATTTCACACCAAACACTAAAATTTAGAAGTTTAATTTGAATTAATTTAAGATTATGATTTATATCTTTACTAGAAGTTAAATTTCAAAGTTCATCATCCTTTCCTTGTTTATTATGTAATATTTTGAAATTTAATTCTGAATTTTTAATTGCATCTACTTCAAAAACTCGCGACAATGTATCTGCTACAATATTTTCTTGTCCTTTAACATATCTTATGTCATCAGTAAATTGTGCAATAAACTCTAAATGTCTCGTTTGCCGTGGACTACGTTCTGTTTTTGAATTTAAAGCAAATATCAAAGGTTTATGATCTGTAAAAATTTTAAATTTTCGTCCTTCCAAAAGATACCTAAAATGTTTAATGTTTAAATAAATAGCTAACAATTCCCTATCAAATGCACTATATTTAATTTCAGACGGAGAAATTTTTTTGGAAAAAATGAAAGTGGTTCAGATTTGTTTTTAAACGTTTGATGTATGACACCACCGATTGCCGTATTAGATGCATCAACACTTAGAGAAAGTTCAGCATCTTTGTTAAAATGATTTAACAATATCATAGATGAAAACTTCTCTTTAATGCAGTCAAAAGCTTTTTCTGATTTATCATCCCAAATCAGAGTCTTGTCCTGTTTCTTATTTGTTCGATTTATTAAATCATAAATTACGGCTGTGTATTCTGCTAATTTGAATATATAACGATGATAATAGTTTACCATGCCAATAAATTTCTGCGCTTGTTTAACTGATTTTGGTCGTTCGAAACTACGAATAGCCACAACTTTTTCTTCAGAGGGTCTGATTCCCGCTGCAGATATATTATGTCCTAAAAAATCAACATTTGTAACACCAAAAATACATTTACTTGGTTGGATATTCAAACCGTACTCTGTTAGGCGTTGAAAAAGTACACGAAGGTCTTGAAAATGTTGTTCCTCATTTTCGCTAGCAACTAAAATATAATCAATGTACATATGTAAAAACAAAATCTAAACCATGAACAACTTCATTAATAAATCTTTGAAAAGTTTGTGCTGAATTTCTAAGTCCGAAAGGCATTCGAATAAACTCAAACATACCGAAGGGAGTTGTTATTGCTGTTTTATAGATATCTTCTTCTGCCATTGGAATTTGATGATAGGCTCTTACTAGATCTAATTTTGAAAATATAGTTTTGTTCCTGAGATTCATATTGAAATCCTGAATATGAGGCAAAGGATACCGATCTGGTACAGTTACAACATTTAACCTGCGAAAATCACCACAAGGACGCCAATCATTTAACTCCTTTTTTGGTACTAGATGAAGTGGGGATGCTACACAAGAATTTGAAGGTGTACAAATACCTGTCTTCACCAGAAAATCAAATTCAGTTTTTGCTACTTTGAATTTAACAGGATCTAAGCGTCTTGGCTTAGAGAAAGGAAGATTACCTTTAATAACAAGTCTATGTACCGTTGTATGTTTAACTGGCTTAGAATAATCAGGTTCAGATATAAGAGAAGGAAATTCTTTTAGAAGTTTTGTGTATTTATTATCTATTACAAAAATTTTAGGAAGAAGAATATCACAAACATATGAAATTGCATTTATTGACAAACTTCTTGTTGGATCAACTAAACACTTGCGTTTCATATCAATCAATAGGCCATATTTGCATAAAAAATCTGCACCAATTATTGGTTTCGATATATCTGCTATTGTAAACATAAACGGAAACTCGCGTCTTAAACCTAAATTTATATTTAAAACTTTTTTTCCGTATGTCGAAATTGTTGATCCGTTAGCTGCAGTAAGAATTAAATCGGAACGTCTAGTTTTAGAAGATTTTGTTGCTGGAAGTACAGAAATTTCTGCTCCACTATCAATTAAGAAATTTAATTTATTAGTTTTATCAAAAATAAATAGGCGACGTGTGGAAATATCTTAATTTCCGTTGTTTGTCACCGCAACAACGGATGAGTTTAGTTTGTCGAATTTTCGTTTTTATAAAAATTACAAGGTTGTTCACACTTGTAAGCCTTATCTCCAAATTTGTAATGATATTTACATAACCAATTTTGTCTATAACGAGATCTTAATCTATTTCTTAATGGACTTCTAAAATTATGTTTATAAAATGTTTCTGATTTAGACTGATTTTGATGTAAATGTCGCTTAATGGAATCTATTTCCAGTGTAAGTTTTTGAAAATTTTCACACATAATATTATTCGTTTTAACTAAATTCTCAATAATATGACTTTGAATTTTCGGATTTTGAAAATTATCTACAGATGATACCTCTGACTTACTCATCGCTTCCCAAATATTATCAGCTATTTTCACTAATTCATTTGTATCACTAACATTCGAACTAGCCAAAATCACATTAAGATTTTTTGGTAGTTTTCTTAACCAAAGTTTCTTCAAAATCTCTTGACTAAAATTAGAGCCAGAAAGTAATACAAGATATCGATAAAACTCTGATGGTTTACGATCACCCATCTCTGAATCATAAAGTACTTTATCTAATTTTGCATTCTCACTTAAGGAATGTCTTTCAATCAATATTTTCTTCAAGGTAGAATATTTATTATTATTATTTGGTGGATTCCGGACAAAATCTAAAATTGTTAAAATTACTTCTTGAGGTAGTGCAGTAATAACATACTCATATTTGGTTTTATCTTGAGTTATATTTTTAGTTATAAACTGCATTTCAGCACTAACAAACCATGCTTCAGGACACTGTTTCCAAAATTGTGGCAGTTTGACTGAGGCTGAATAAACCTCATTATGATTTTGATGAGTATGTAACTCTGATTCTACATTAATAATTGAATCATTTAAATTTGGTAGTATGTCTGTCGATGCGTGTATGTTATTTGTTGGCGAGTTAAACATTTTGAATATTATTCAAATCTAATTTGTGAAAGGAGCGTTTATAAATTATAAAATGTAATTTTAATTCAGTAGATATACTTATTATTTATAATAATTCAACAAATAGCCACTATATTTTATAAACCTTAAGATACGTATGTATATAAATACATACATATACATATGAATATATATGTTATTGATAAAGAAAACAACAGATAGATACAGCTCACCAAAATAAATTTCTATTATGTCTGTTGTTGAATTCCGTTGTTAACTCTTGTGAGATATAAATTTATTCCAGTCCTATGTTGTTGTTGTTATATTAATGTGCCACACTCTTTGTTAATTATGTAATTATTTGTCGATGATGTTTTATCCTTGAAGATGTTAGATGAAATTGCACTAGTTGTGTTATGTAAATTGTTACAATAATATAAAAGTTCGATCAGCGAAAATCATGGACCTTTGTATTTTCTTCAAATGTGATATTTTTCACAAAATGTTTTAATTTTTAGTATGTATCACAATTTGCTTATTCAAAATTTGTTGATTATTTGTTTATCTCCATCATTGCGATATCTCTTTTCCGCCTAATACCACTTTAGAATTTTCAATTTTTAAGGAAGTTTGAACTACAAATTGAAAATTATATGAATAAAACAAAAAATATGTGAAAGGAAGTACTTTAATTAGAGAAATAACATACACATGTTCGTAAATGATCACCTCTGCATGAAAAGTAACAGTAACCTAGTTTTCTCCACGGCGGGCTGGTAGAAAATCTTCTGGATTGTTTTCTGTTTCATCTCTGCGGTTTACATGTGGAGAGACAGGTGAAAAGGGTGATGAATCGGTGGTAAAAATTTCAACATTTTTTTTGTCCTGCATATTTTTTAATTTCAAAACGCGTATGTCGCTGCCCTGATCTGGTGTAAAATTTTGCAAGAACTCTATGAACTCATGTAGGTTCACGCTAGATTTCTTTATATCGACGGATTTATATGTTTCACAATAATTATCATTAAACTGCATCACAGATTCACCCTTGACAAATTTTGCCTTTCGCATTTGGGAAATTTTTCCACCGTCGTCTACCATACTCTGGTAGTCCCTGAACATTGGCCGTCGTTCGTCAAATAACATAAATTTCCCCACCATATTATTAACATCAAAATGAGCATGCTTTCTACAATTTTTAACCAATTCCATCCTCTCATCTGGTGTAAGATCATACTGGTCTATGTTAGTCTATGCTAGTTGGACCACTTTAGAATTTCTTGAAATGACAAAAGGACGTGAATTCTAAAGTGACATTTTTATCGTTTGGACACTTTGGTGAAGAAATAAGACCTACATCAATTTTGCACGAATAAATTTATGATTTTCAAGTTCAAAAATGTGCATAACTCGATTTCTGAAAAAATGTTAGATAGACCAGTTTAGTTCTACGCTAGCCATATATATTTGAAATTAGCGAGTAAGACTTCTCTGTAACATTATCTGTCGTATCCTACAAACCATTAGCTTTATTATTATTATTGTTGTACTCCAAAGATCTAAGATTTTATTGTACTGATTTCTTGAAATAAATATGATATATTAAAAAGATCATAAGCTAATTGAAGTATCTGTAATCGATGGGAAATAAAAAAATTTCGTTTTATTCAACTTTAAAATTTGAGTTTTGCGCTGCCAGCGAAGGCGAATCGCCCACAGTTCCTCACCCTGCTATTAAAGGGAACAATCTAAAAAAGGAATCGTTGAAATCGGTTATAGCCGTTCTCGAGCTTTGAAGCCTGATACAAATCTACATACCATTTTTATATACATACATACATAGATTGGTCTTGCTTGTGCTCATATTTTGCCACTCTTATTTAAAGTTTTTCTTTTTATAAGGCCGGCTCTAGGTCAAATAGGAAAACACAGTTTAATAAAACAGTTTCAACAGTTAAAAACTCCAGGACATATAGGACGGACGTGCAAATTAAAAGGCCTGAAGACGGTTACCGGTGGTTTAACCGAAATATGTTGGCACATAAAAATAAAAAATGTGTTTTTCTATTTGAGTTAAAGCCGGCAAAACTTATAAAAAAGAGTAAACAACTAAACGTGGACAAAATTTCTAACGTTTATAGTTACGAATTTTTTTTTACACTTTGTCTCCTTGTTCATAGGTTGGTATACTATTGCGAGAATTGTGCCGCCTTCACAATGTCCCACTGCCACCCGATATCGATAACCTCACTATACCGTTTCAATTGCCACCTCCAAGTGTGTCACCATTGCATCAACAGTCGGTAGCGCAGCAACAGATCGAAGAAATCGATTCCGACCAAGAGGAGGTGGAAGATCTCGTTGGGGAGAGCGAACAAGAGAGCGAAGGTGATGAAGATTTGCCGCTAGAAATGGACGATGTACGAAGCGTTAATAAAGTAGAGGTAACGAGAATATCTTTATTCAATTTGTTTAAGAAATTTATATCATTACTAGCATACCCGGCCAAGCTTCGCATTGGCTTTTAGTTATCAACAGTCATCATCATCTTATTAGTGATTTGGTATTCAAAATAAAAGATACTTTTATTGTGTGATCTGATTCGCCATCCTGATAAAACATATTCTTTATTACTGGAAAGGTTTCTATTTTCAAAAAATGAAATACACGATATTCTTTGATTTGACTGAAAATGAATTCACAAATAAAAAGTTGTCTGGATTTGGATGAAGAACAAAATGAGAAATAAAATTGATTCATTATATGAAATTAAAAAGGATTTGACTCACACAACGATAAAATTTATGAATTTACTGTGGTGTCGCTGCTGTGTTCTATTTCTATTTATAGCAAAATATCAGAACATATTTGAAATCCTCTAACGGCCTTATTCCGCGGGGTAACATAATTTACTTTACCGCTAAAATGAAGACTTGACCTTTGAACACCTTGAAAACCCTTCTCGTATTCTAGCAGCAGGAAAATTATATTACCAACTCAATGAGTGGTAACAATTTGTTACCATTTTGAGTCCGATTCCATTCCATTCGTATGGAATTGCTTTGATAGCGTTACCATTTGTTCGAGAATACCGATTGAGGAGATGGTAAAACTTTTCAGCAAAGTAAATTACCAGTAAAATAATATTGAAGTAACGCTCAGAATAGAGCTGTAAGTGGTGTTTCTTACATAGATACATACCTACTTATATATATCTTTACTTTATATGAATATAATTAACCTAGTAGCCTCGGAGCAAAATGAAATATATACATACATGGGCCTGTAGAGAATATACATTAGAGTGGCCCTTACGCCTATGGAAAAAAATTTGTTCTACTTTTTTGACACGTTACCTTCTGAAATAGTTTCATGTACGAAGAAAATATTCCCCCTTTAATATTTGCTCGATTGGGAAACGTTAACCCGTGCCACAATGTGTTGAAATAATGAACCAAGGGTTATATACCATGTCTCCACATAACGTGTTTCGCTCTTTTTTTCTGCATTTCTCTCTCAATCTTGTTTCGACACGGAAACCAGTGCCGAAACTCGCCAATTTCCATAAAAATTTCTGAGAGCGAGTGAATATTGAAACACTGTTTCATTCTGAATCATCTTGCCAACCTCGATGATATCGATGTCTTCTCTAATTTTGTATCGAAAATCTATCGAAATCTCACACAGACCAAAACAAAGACGCAAAAATAAGCAAACATACAAACATTTAAGAAGAACAAGAAAGAGAAATGTCAAACTGAATCACGATTAGCCACGCGGAGACGGGTTATTGAGCGAGATGTTTTGCTACATGTTTCTCTGGTGAATCAAGTTATGTGGAGACGGGCTTATATAGTTCGGTGTACGTTTATATTGGAGGAATTCTCTTATATTTTTGAATTTTAGTAGAATACAATGTTGTTATTTATTAGAATCCACAAATAAATGATTTATAAATAAAAGATACTGATATTCTATATATTGAAGTACTGAAATATCATGGATCCTTATTTACTCATATACACAAACATTTTAAGAAAATTGAAATTTTTAATGTTTATTTTTCATGTACTCGTACATACATATTTATATGGGAAATTTTAAAAATACATAAATGCCCTCTATTAGTGTAATTGTATATTGTCGTACATGCATACCTATACAAATAAATAAAATTCAGAACTTTAATTGGCTTGAAAGTCCATTTAAAGCGTTTGCGGAGTAGTGAAATAACTCCCACATAAATAGAATTAAATAACTCCCAAAGAAAGAAACGAAATAAGTCCCAACACACTGCGGGTTATTTCATACCGAAATAAGTCCTACTTTGAATGAAAATATTTGGAGTTTTCTCATTTTTTTTTGGAGTTACTTTATTTGGAATTTATTTAACTGCGCCAGCGTTTGCTGCTGACAATTTGGGTATTTCTTTCTATAACACTTTGCAACAGCACTTTCGAGCAAGCTAATTCTCACACAGAATGAAAGTAAAAACCCCCAAACAATTGCAATAGCTATAACTTTGTATACCACTTCCCCGACGATGAGGACGCTTTTACTCCTTTTTTAGAAAGTTCGCAAAAAATATTATTTCCAAGGTCGTTAGAGGGTTAAATAGTTATAGCAAATTGTTCGTCATAGAACTTCACGAAGTATCCACTGACAAAAGAACCTAAATACCACAGTCCAGGGACCTTATGGAGGTGATTTTTGTGCCAAAATTTTATTTTAGGACTTTTCTTATTTTTATGTATATCAGAATTCAACTAAAATGGTGTGCAAATGTAGAAAATTGGAAACTTTTAATATTCTAAGTGCCTCATCGGATGAAATTCTTACAAAATGTCTCGAGGAAGATGAATGGGAAACCGACATTGAGTACTCTATCATGAATAGTGCTGGTCCGTCTCGATATTATATTTGTGAAGCACGCGGTAGTTACGCTGACTACGCGTAAAGTGACCATGATACGGACACAAACTTTCCCCATGCCGACAGATATTTACTTTGTGCTAAAAAGGTACCTATGTGCGGCATGTGCTTCAGTTAACTGACTTCACCAGTTGCACGTTTTAAAATTATTGTATTGGGAGAAAAGAATATAGACTATGATTTTAAATTAATACACAATTCTTAAGTGAAATATTTGATTTTTTTAATACTATGTAACTTTATACGTAAGAACCAAAATTTAATGTCATCTATGTACATTAGATGCGTTTTTTTGATCTAACATCTGAGAAACTTTGCCGAAAAAAAACGCATCTAATGTACATACGTACATACATATTCTACGATTCTTGCTACTCAAGCAATTTCAACGGTAAAATAATAAAAGTATTTTGATTGATTTTATGCAAATTTAAACTTCTAACCATCTGAGTTAGGTTTTCGGGTTTACCTACGCACATACATATATTTATCGCAGCATAGCCAAAAGCAGCGCTTACTAAAAGTGATGTTGCTAATTTTTCAACTTCAACTCGTTGTGGCACGGGTTAGAGTTGTTCAATCGGGCCAACATTTTCAGGGTATTATTTTTTTATTAAACAAAAACATCAGGGGGTAACACCTGCAAATTTCCGACTTTCGAAAATAAGGGCCACTCTAATATACATACATTGATTAATCATGAAGCAAATAGGTTTGTTCCATAACCGAAATCTTGGGAATTGTTATACATACATTTTTTCTTAAAAAAGTTAATACCTATACTGAAATAAATGCCCACGGAAGACGTATGAATCGAAAAAAAAAAATTGATATACAGGTTCCCAGTATTTTTTTTACATTCGTATAAATAGTCATAACTCAAAACTCCCATTTACTTTTAAAATGTTATAATTCAAACAAATCTCATCTCAAGTAATATTTCACGGGGGTTGCGTAATTTGGATTTGGGTGAGTCAGAAATACAGAGATAAAATTTATTTTTGATTTTAAATATATTTCAAGTCAAAGAGTGGCCGCTTTGGTGTAGTGTGCGAAAGGCTCGCCTGCCATAAAAGAGATCTGGGGTTTTATCCCCAGTTCGGACAAACACCAAAAAAAAATTTAATTAATTAGAAATAAGAAATAGCGGTCACCCTCGCCGCACAATGGGAACGTTTCATACAAAAAACGGCCATAAATAGTATAAATGGACCTAGAGTGCTCAAATTTTGAAAATAAGCTTTTTTTATGAATATTAGTACATGGTGTAAAAATGAACTTAATCTGATGACAAATTCTCCCACCCCCCATATAACGGGTGTCGCGAAAAACCATTAAAATGCATTTATTTTCGAAACTAATTAAGTTACAATGCTGAAATTCAGTATGCAAGCTTCTTTGATGAATATTAGTACATGGTGTAAAAATGAACTTAATCTGATGACAAATTCTCCCACCCCCCATATAACGGGTGCCGCGAAAAACCATTAAAATGCATTTATTTTCGAAACTAATTGATAGCGTTTTCGATTCTGAACCAAAATGCTGCATTATTACAAGGCAACATTATCAACATGCGCCCTGTGTCCTAAGAAAATGTCGCACTTTTCATGTGATGTATGAAACAAAAATAATGCAACCCCTTGGTTATATTAAGGGCAGAAAATGCTGCCCTGTGGTCGGGCAGAGGGCGACATTTTTGTCAATAGAACAATCAACCCTGAAAAAATGTGTGGAATCTATGTGGAATAGAACAAACAAATTTGACAGCCCGAAAAAAATGCAGAATAAGTGCGACATTTTTGCCAGAATCGAAAACGCCATGATATGAACAATCCGTTGTATGGGAGCTATATTTTATACTGGATTTGGGCGATTCCGACAAATGATAAACTTTACATAAAAATACATAGTATTTCGGCACAAAGTTATAACACTATTTCATGTTCATGGCTGGTATAAAAAGCAGCAAATGATAGTATATCGCTCATTTACTTCTATACTATTATACCTTAATAAGCTGATTTTACGAAAAAGCCCTTTAAGTTTTCGATAGCTATATATGTATGTACATCAATAGTACATATAGCACAGATAATTTTTTGATCTCAAACTCAAAATTTTCAATATATCAGACCGAAATTTCGTCATATAATGCACATACTTATACGTACATACACACACATGCATGCTTGATACTTTTGAAGTAAATAGGCTAAAAGTAAGTATATATGTAAATATTCTATATAAAATTGCATTAGTTAATATATTAGCGATTTTAAAGCATAAACATATCGCACCCTAAATCATAAAGGGGCACAACTCAAAATTCAAAAATTTTCAGGAGAGCCAAAAAACTTTTCTTCATTACAAACAATCGTATGGCAAAGGGCCAGGTATAATGGTTATTTTGCGGTCGAAAGAGACAGTTATTCAAAAGTTTTTTTTTGGCAATCTCCAGAGATATGTTCCGTATACCCGTTTATGAAAAAAACTCGATTTCGAAAAATTTTGAGTTGTGCCCCTTTTGTATTTAGGGTGCGATATGTCAAAACTGCTCATCAATGCTTTTCTCTATAGCTACACATGTGTACATATGTATGTACATCCATAGTGATAGCGCGCATATACACCTCGTCGAAAAATATGAATTAGTGAGAAGAGCGCGCGTGAATGATGAAACTGACTATGGGGGGTTATAAAGCACACTTGGGGTGAACATATATTAAAAAATTGAGGAGACCTTTTTTCTTATTTTTTTTTTTATTTGATTTCAAACTTGAAATTTTTTTGAATTTTTTTTTTTACCCTGCAAAAAAATAATATATAATAGAATCTATATAGCTAATTCAAATATGAGTTACTGTATTTCATATTGTGAACCATTTTCTATATTACAGATGTAAATTGGGTGATAGATCTTCTATACACTTTATTTTTTTTAATTTTGAATATGTCATTATAAATGTAATTTGAAAAATGCACTTTTAGCCAGTTAGGAGAATATTTAAAACACGCGAAGGCGCGCGTGAAATTAATATCTGTTAATGTGATCTGATAAAAAATATATTAGTTCATAACACAAAAAAAAACCAAGATACCTTTTTTTGTTTTTTTTATTTTATTCCTTAAATTGGACGAATAAAAATTTTTTTTTATATTTTTTTATCAGTATTTGAAAAATCATATAAAATCAGATTTCAAAGTTAGAAGAAACGAGATTACTTCCTAGAAAAGTAGAGGTCATTTTCTATATTTAGATGTCAAAACCACATATATACGTCTATAAATGGCTTAGATAGAGCTTTTCGTACCAGGTCATAAAATTCATAATTCATATGACATATTTTTTGTTCAACTTTGAGCACCCTGTATGGCTAAACGAAACGGAACTCAAAAAATTTTACATGGGCTTTTTTTTTTGTTCCATAAGATATCTGTCGATTGCAGTTAAAAAACATTTATTTATCACTACTTTAATTTCGAATTTATTTTTGGCCAAAAAATCCCATTGTGCGCCGGTGGGCGGCATACCCTCATAGGGTATTTCTGCCATGAAAATGCTTCCCACAAAAAATGCATTACCCGTTCGTAGCCGGCATAAAACTGTAGGCCCACTCAATTAGTAGGAAAAAAACAAAAATTAAGGAATGCGCCTCAAATTAGGGAGATAAGCTTGTCCTTACAACTCGTTAGAGCTATTTCAGCGGCATTTTATTATACATACTATTATATTCTAGTCAAAGATATTCTTAACAAACATTTTGTAACAATTCCTAAGTTTTCGGTTATGGAAGGAACCTAAAATTTACTCAAGAAATTCAAATTTGGACCGATACTTTGGTGTAAATAGAAATAAAATACAACAGCGATACCTACCGGATTTTTTTTCATATGTATGTACACATGTTTTTGGTATTGTCTATCTCCATACTAACAAACTTTAAAAATTATTTTCCAATTTTCATTTCTGTTGTAAAAGAAAAATTACTTGGGCAATTCACAAGCTGTTGTAAAGTATTGTAATGTTGTATACTGGTAAAGGTTTACAATAGGTGTATCAGTAGGGTTGATTTTTCTCATACAAATTTCAATATAACCAATACAACTGGGCAGCCTATGTTTATTGAGTGTGCTATTTGATTTGTTTTTTTATTCTGACAGTTTGTTAAAAAAAAAATTTAAACAAAAATAAGGAAGCGGTGAGACGAAAAAACAAATTACTTGCATCGTGTGTATCATACATATATCAATTAGGACTTGAATCCGCCGCTAACAAATCTAATAACTGTTTTTCGTGTTCGCCTGGCATTTTTTTTATTCAAATTTTTGTAAACAACAAACTGTAAACAATAACGAAATACAACAAAACACATACGAGAGTCTGTTCACAGGTACTGCGTTCTTATGCACATTTTCCTTTACAACATACAACTTTACAATAGCCAGTGAATTGCCCAACTATGTATCATTAAAATTGTTTGAGTAGTTTAAAAGTTTATCCCGCACAAAGAATGTTACATGAGATTTTTATATATATAGATAGATGTACGTAGATATAGATATGTATGAATGTAAGGCCAGAGCACTCCAGAGGTTTTGGGTATGAAAAATTCGGTTACAGATATACGTAAATAGACAAAAATAGGTATATACATATCTGAGGTCAAACTTTAAAAATAATTTTCCAATTTTCATTTCTGTTGTAAAAGAAAAATGATTGTTCATAATATTAGGAAAATACTTACATACCTTTCCAGATATTGTAAATAAATTGAACAAGTAAGGAAGCCTAAGTTCGAGTGGAATCGAACATTAGATACTCAGCTGTATGCTTTCATTGTTTGTTTGCGTTTGATGGAATCACGGTGTAGGTACTTTATATAAAGCGAGTGCTGCATAAAGTGGGCGTAGCCACGCCCATTTTCAAAATTTTTATCAGTCATCCAACTAAGCATATGAATATTATTCTTTGTGCAAAATTTCATTCCTTTTATGACTTCTACCTACAAAACAATTTGTTTCGATTTTGTCGGTATTCCGACTTTTCTGAACAAAGTCGAAAGTCTTCTGCTACATCTTAACGATTTCGTTCCGATTTCGTAAACAGAAATCTGAATTTTTCGGAAATTATTATTTTTTGATCGAAGTCAACAGTCTTTCGCTCTAGCTTAAAGATTTCGAAACGATTTCGTAAAGTTTAATTCATAATTTTGAACTTCAAAAAAAAAAAAAAGGAAAATTTAAAATTTTAAAAGCTGCAACATGAATAATTATAAAAATACAACAATCGCCACTATATTATTGCGTCTGTACCATCCACTACACGGTCGTGTGCTCTTGCACGATGACAATTTGGGAGAGTTGAATCCATTTTTAACACGCTTTTACAGTAAAACCCGCATAAGTGCCTTGCCTAAAATTGACAGGAATTTGAGGTACTTAAGCGGGTTGTGTACTTATAAGAACCCGCTTTAGTACCTCAGGTTGGGTACTTAAACAACCCCGTTTTAGTACCTTCTATTGGGTAGTTAAACATTTAATAATTTTAAGAATATTGAAAATAACTTATTTAAACACAAACAAAAAATTTATTCAACAAAAAATATTTTGATTACATATTAATTAAAAACGTTCATATTGCATATACGCTCTTTGTTTTTACGAATCTTTATTTTATATGCATATATTTATCTTGATTTTCGATAAATTAGTAATGGTATAAATAAACAATCGATTATAATGAATTGCCGCTTGAAAAAAGCACTTGTATGCAGAAAGGTACTTAACCGGGGGAAAACGTACGTAAAATTTTATTTAATGCACAACAAATTATGGTACTTAGGCGGGTTGAGTATTTAAGCGGGGAGGTACTTAAAAGGGTAAATTTGTTCGATATTTTTTACAAAAGCCATAGTGTCTGCAGATGTTGGGTACTAAAACGGGTTAGGTGCTTAAGCGGGGAGGTACTAAAGCGGGTTTTACTGTATTAGCTTCACCTGTATGTATGTATGTATGTATGTATGTATGTATGTATGTATGTATGTATGTAACTTCATCCCATCCTAAAAGTTGCAAACGTTTAACGTTTAACTCAATTATTATTTTTTTGAAACATTCACTTTACTTTTATTGTGTTCTCTCCTCTATTATTTCTATTCACCTCCGGATTCGAAACGTGACATCAACATGGGATTCAACCCAACGACATCATATAATGAGATTCAACATTATACTCTATGCTTCATTGTGGCTTTTATGTTACCTCTCCTCAAAATAGCCTCTATGAATTTCATTCAATTCACTCCCGTATGCAAGCCAATAAAAGAGAGCGTAGATGAATAGAGAAGTTGCAACTACGAATAATCGTGGAAGCCAGAGACCAAACAATATTCTGTTAGTGCATCTGGTGAATAAAAAATTTTAACTCAACACAGCTGGCTGTTAAAATAACAGAAGTAGAGCGAGTTCGTCTGTAGAAAAGAATTTTATATTAAATTTCTGCACATCTGCTGATATGGCTCATTATTCCTCCCATACACCAATTCCATCGATGCACTAATTTCCCAAAACCGCTGGTGTTTTAACTATTTTCTTATCGAATTTGAATTATAAATAAATTAAAAATTAAAAAAAATCAATTAAAATTAATTTCAATTTGACTTTACTGGGACTCGAACCTGCGCATCAATGCATTTTCTGTATTAAAAACCATACAACAATGCACCAGTTTGCTACAACCGGTGAGTATTTTTACAATTTCCACATCGATTTTTTAATTATTTAAAAATTTTCGAAATTTTGAAAATGTAAAAACATTTTGTTGTCCATTTCATCTTGTTGATGGCCAACCCATCAACCTCGTTGATGAGTAACGATCAACCATCTCTATACCTATGCCAATTAAATTTAATTTTCACCCTCTCTGAACAAATAGATGATGCATCAATACATATGTACATACATACATATGTACATCTATTGAGCAATAATAAATTGGTGGCTGCATCAAAACCCTCATCTTGGTGTATCGGGGCATAGCAGCTGCTAGACTCTGATGACTGATCAACGAATATCCTACTGTCCCCCAAACATATCAAAAAACAACAATAATAATATTGTTGTGTACACAAAAGCATCTATTGAATTATAATTTTTTAATACAGAAAGATATGCACATAGAGGCGCAGGTTCGAGTCCCAGAAAAGTCAAATTGAAACTAATTAAAATTGATTTTTTTTTTTAATTCTTAAAATTTATTTATAATTGAAATTCGATAAGAAAATTTTAAAATTACTTTGCTGTTTTAGGAATTTGGTGCATTGGTGAAATCGGTGTATGTGAATAAAACTAAGAATATCAGCAGATGTGCACAAATGTAAAGTAACATTCCATTCTACAGCGCGCTGCTAATTTTTTCAACTTTTCTCTCAAATCTGTAATTCACCTTCACTCAACTCTGGTAACGTTAACTGGATGCAATAAGCAAAAGCAGAAAAAATTCAAAGACACAATTAATTGCTGGAAGTAAAATGAAATCCCCCAAATCGCGTTGCTTTGCTTAACTATACAAGCAAACACGGCTCAGCTGAAAACTGAAGCGAATGAATCGTGTTCTCGTTTTTTACTCGGCTGGCCGAGTTTGCTAATTTACTTTTCGTTAGCAAAAGCAAAGCAAAAGCAAATGCAGCAAAAGTAGCTAAGCAATTTCAAACCCTTGTTCAAATTCTATTTATAGCACTTATAGCACGGTTGCCGAACTTGGTAATTACCAAAATAGGTTATTTTTCGCTGTTGGTTTCTTGGTAACTTTCACATCTGTTTGGCAATTTTTATTTTCAAGAAGTTGTTTACAATTTTTGGTATACAAGAAAAATATGGAAGTGATTATAGGACAATGAGAATATTTTGTAGCGCTGACTGTTCATTGTGAATATGCACAGGCAAATAAAGAAGAGCATATCTCCGATTAAAAACTGAAATAGTTTTGCTTCGATACACATAGTACATATTAGTTGATATTTTTTCGTTTAGGCTTCATTTTTGAGCTCTTATGACCAATGTTTTTTTTTTATAAGGAAAAAATGTATGTGAAAAATTAATATTTTTGGTAGAAGTTATAAATACATATGTATATAGATATATTTCGGAGATCACCACATCCCTTCATCAGACTTCTTTTTACTTTTATTCTTGCGTCCGCATAAAACATCCTTTAATGAAAAATTTCACTAAAAAGTTAAAAATAAATAATAGCTTAAAAAAACTAAAAAACACGCTTTAATCTTAAAAATCGTACTAAAAATTGAGAAATAATTGAATTAGAAACAAAATGATGAACGAAAATATAAGTATTTAAGGAAAAGCGTGGGGGTGCTCAATAATATTTGAACATGAAAATATTCGATTCGTACAACTAGTACAAAAATATACATACCTAGTTGCGAAATTAAAGAGTACGTTATATGAAATCTCAAAAAAGTCAAAATAAAAATATTAGTTAAAAATAGCGATCTTAAATATTTTTTGACATACTGAGCACCACCCGGCGCTTTTCCTTAAATACTTATATTTTCGTTCATCATTTTGTTTCTAATTAAATTATTTCTCAATTTTTAGTACGATTTTTAAGATTAAAGCGTGTTTTTTAGTTTTTTTAAGCTATTATTTATTTTGCGTAGTTACATTGGTGCTGACAGTGGCGCACACAGAAAAAAATTTGGGGGGGGTTTTCAATATCCAACGGAAAATTAAAAAAAATACTCAAAACTCTTCCAGACAATTTTTACTTAAATATATGTATGTTTGGGGAGTGAACCTATGTATGCACACATTAAACAAAGGCACCTTTTAAAGCTCAATTCATTGCATTTTCTCTGTATTTAAACTAAAACTAAAAAGGAAAGGCCTCCTGTATTATTGCGTCGATTGCAACCGAATTCATATTTTTCGTCATGTAGCAGCTACATTGTAGCTTTGGTGGAACGAATTGGATTATGGTGAATTAAATATTAGTTAAGTCCACATCGTTGCACACTGGTCAGCCCCCATACACAGAAGTAAAAAGCTTGGTGTTTCAAAAAGAAATTTCTGTCATGAATTTCCATGGGAAATATATTGAATTTTATGAAAAACCTCCTTCTATACGCAATAGACACCATTAAACATTACTTTGGCTCATTTAAAGTCAACACATTTGAAAAAAAAAAAAAATTCTGGAAAAAGTTTGTGTAAATAAGTGTATTATGATTTTTGCGATATTTCAAGTTTTAGTGCTAAAAAAAATGCGGATAACGCAAGAAAAACGTATGTTTCATGATTTAGCGAAAGAAAACAGTGAGAACAATTTATTTTTAGCAAAATACAAGATGAAGAAATCTTAGTTTTTCCATGAGCGTAATTTTCAAGCATTAGCATTTTTATTTAAACTTTTAACAAGTAAGGACCACTCTGGACCAGGTCTTATAAGCAGATTTGAGTTGTTTCAAGTCTCCTCTTGAGAAGCCTGTTTATACATTTTCCCTTTTTCTTAAAATATCATATTAAATGTAGCTATTCTCTAAAAAATATTGTTGCCCCAGATGCTCCTTTTACGTATTTTTGTACATATGTACGTCGACTGTTTTCGATAAAACTTTATTTTCGATAAAATCTGAGTAATTGAGTTTTGTCCCAATCTCCATACAATTTTTTTTTATCCCTCGAAATATCGCGAAAATATTTTTTTTAATTGTAACTTTGTTATTTGACATGGGATTTTTAAAATTCAAATGTCATTAGCTTAGTCTTTGGAAGCTCTATATATCCTTCTAAGGTGAAGTCATTTTCACATAGTTAAGTCACCTAACCAAGTTTTTCATCCAAAATATCCTTTTTGTTTCACAAGAAAAAAACTGCCAAAAATAAAGTATTCATCGGATCTCTCTGATATTACGCTTAAAGTCTTTGCAATTAAATGGGTAAATTTTTAAAAGAATAAAACTTTCCTGATTTTTACACCTTTTTGTAAAAAACTTACTTTGAAAATCAAAATTTTTTCAAAAATCGCAATAAATGGACAAAATTTTGACCAGCTATCGCTCAGCGAGTTTTAGACCACTACAAGTTGTATGTCATTTGAAGCATATTTTAATTACCTTTCGAATGAGATACTGCTTGTGTTTATCGCATTTGTCACTCCATCGAAAATAATTTTTGAATGAAGTGATAACAAAAAAACACAAAATTACCGTTATCTCAAAATCCTAACCATACAAAAAATTAAAAAATAGTTCCAAGCTCAGTAGGTCAATTCCTATCCTCCCCAATTCGTAGTTGTCTTGTTTTTTTTTTTGGCTGTAAACTAGCGTTAGTGGTGGGCGTGGATTACAACATATATTTTTTTAATTTTTCTGAAAGATGAGTCGTTTAGTGGGACACCAATGTGCAAAATTTGGTTTCGGTAGGTTCATCCATTTCCAAGAAACTGAGTTTTGTCCCACTCTCCATACAAATGTGACCAGTGTGCGTTGGTGAATTATTTTAAATTAAAACAATCTTCAGCTAATATCCACAGCATACTTTTAGGGAAATGTCTCCACACTGCTTGTTTATAAACATAATCAGTAGATGTTGACAAACATTGGCAATGTACATCCACGAATATTCATAGATTTTACAACATGTATTTTCACAAATATTTATGCATGTACCATCTTTTATAAAATTATTTTTTTATGGTGTGCTGTCAAATTTGGGGGGGAGGGGTTAACCCCAAAATCCCCCCTTGAGTGCGCCAATGGGTGCTGTTAATCAGGTAAATAGAATCTCCGACTTGTAACAATGTCATTCTAGTATGTATTAATATATGCATATTATCTCATCTTGTTTTCCAGTAGCAAACGCGACATACTCACATCGTTATGTGCATGGACTAAACTCCGATACAATAATAAGCAATGCAGCCTTTGAATACACGTTGATGAATTCATGGCACGGCTACTCCACGGACTGAATAAGCTGGTGAGACAACGAGGTATGATGCTTAGCGGTTACAAAGACTACGTGTAGCCATAATACGTTCACTCATAAAGGTATGTACAAACGTGACATTCACTCGCATTGCAGAAAAAATTATAAAAATATTTTGTTCTCTTCCCCAGAATCCAGCTGTCTTGATAGTAGATGAAGCGAACATCGCTTTGGTGGAATCGGTATCTCAAGAACTGGTACATATATGTAATGTGAATGAATTTTATTTATTAATGAATACATATATATACATATCTGTTCAAATGTAATGAATTTTAATATATAAATTAATAAAAAATGATTAACTAAGAAATAAATATACATATATATTAAAAAAATGGTATAGGAAATTTCTAAACGATTTCGCAAAGATTAAATCGAAAAGATTTCGTAACGATAAATTCGTTTCGATTTAGTTAAGAACATTCTTTACGAAATCGTTAAGACTATTTCTTTACGAAGCCGTGTCAACCCTCTCATACAAAAATCGTTACGATTTCGAAACTAAATCGGTTCCGATTTCGGAAAACTTTTTCGATGCGGCGTAACGATTTCGAAAAGAAATCGGAACAAATTGTTTAGTGGGTAGTTACAAAGATGTCACGTTACAAATTCCTAAAGGGTGTTCCAGAAATATCTTTTTTAAAAAGTAGGCGTGGTCGTCAACCGATTTCGCTAAAATTTTGAACATGTATTACTACAAGTAATAAAAGTGTATACACCAAGTTTCGTCATAATATATCAATTATTTGTCGAGTTATGGGCTCAGTAATCTCGTATATTCCTGCTCCTAAAAGGAGGCGGTGCCACGCCCATTTTCCAAAATTTTTATGTTTTTTGTTTTATGTCCATAGTTGGACTCCTGCCATAAAATTTCAATGATATATCTTTATATTTGACAGAGATATCGCTTAAAATGTTTTTATTAGGCCACTTTATAATACCCATATATAAAAATAGGCGTGGTCGTCAACCGATTTTGACAATTTTTCGTCCAAACATTTGCCTAAGTAAGTAAATCACGCGTACCAAATTTCATCGATATATCTGCTACGGTTTCTGAGTTATGGCTTATACAACTTTCAGTGTTTGGCCCTTAATAAGTGGGCGTGGCACCGCCCATTTTTCAAAATTTCACCAAATTTCTTCATAAGGGCCTGAGCTCTACACGTGGGTGAAATTTTATCACCCCAGCTCTATTAGTGACAGATACTAAATTTCCGATTTTTACTATATAGGGAAAGTGGGCGTGGTCATGGTCCGATTTCGCCCATTTTCAATACCATCCGTTCCTGTCTTGATACCAACTTGCGTTCCAAATTTCATCAAAATATTTCAATTTTTGCGCGAATTATCGTGCGTACAGACGGACGGACGGACATGGCTCAATCGATTTCTCTTTTCACCCTGATCATTTTGATATATATAAGTCTATATCTATCTCGATTATTTCATTCTGTTACAATCCACCGTTATGTGATTAAAACTATAATACTCTGTGTACTAGTACAGCTGAGTATAAAAACGTGGTGAATGGTTGCATTAGACATCAATGAATAAGTTTTCATAAATATTAAGTTAAATACTTATAACTTAATTAACTAAGTGGCATACCTTTATTATTGAAAAAAAGGTGGATTTTTTAGTCATTTGCTTAAGACCTCATTTCTCGTAAGCCAAATGCTTTTTTATACTGAAATGAACTTAAATCGTTGCAAGAAGGTTAATGAAAGTGGATTCTTCATAAAATCAATCAGCGAACCTCACAGTAGGACAATTTTTTTAATTTTTTGTCGACCAGTGTTATCAATCCTTGCAATTCTTTCAATCGAAAGTGAAATTGCTGAAATATTAGATTACGAAAAGAGAAAAGTAAATCCAAAAGCGTTGCGCCCGGGGCGAGTCTATGCTCGCCTATATACACAAATTTCTTATGAAAGTGTTTAGGCGAGTGAAGTTCAATACCTACGATCACTACAAAAACAAAATGTGTATGCGAGTATAGGGCTTGGGCAACTATGATTTAAATCTACTCACGAGATGGGTCCTAAGTTCGATTCACGCACCAATACCGTAAAGTTGCATGTCTGTAGCTGTCTAAATGGAGAAGTAATTTAATGGCCGCTGTGGTGCAGTTGGTAGAGTGCACGCCGGCTATACCAGATGTCTCGGTTTCTAACCCCAGTCCGGACAAACACCAAAAAAATGTTCTAATTAATTAAAACCCAATTATTGGATTTTTAGAAATAGCCGTCACCTCTCGGCAGTGGGCGGCATACCCTCCAAGTGTATTTCTGCCATGAAAAAGCTCACAAAAAATGCATTCGCCGTTCGGAGCCGGCATAAAACTGTAGGGCCACCTAATTAGTAGGAAACACAAAAGGGGCACACTTCGAATTGAGAGAGAAGCTCGGCCATAAAACTCGTCAGTTATAATAGCATCATTGTAATTACAAAGTAATGTTTACATCCAAAATACTTAGCAGCAAATGAAAAAATGTTGAAAAAGTCCTCTCAAAATACCTCCATTCCCGAAAATAAAATAAACTCAAAATTTGCTATTTTCATTTTGAAATGAAAATTTTTTTTAATTTGCTTAAATACTAGACTTATTTACATTAATTATTAACAATGAATGCATTGCATCGCACACTATGGCCGAGAGTGCTCCTAATTAGTTTTTAAATAAAAACGCAGTATTGTTCCCTATAAAATTCTACACTTCTGGCCCAATTTTCAGCTTTCTATCGTTTTTCAGTTGGGAGTTATCCATACACAAACATGGCAAATTTTCTAAAAAAAATAACTTTTTTCAAAGTGAGAAATTTTAATGTGCATTTGAGATAGTTGGTGTAAGAGAAGGATATAAAATTTTATTATTCTCCTTTTTTTATAACAATAAGTGAAGCTTATATAATCGATTAGGGGTTTTTTTTGGAACTACATAGATGTTTTAAAAAATTAATTTTTAGTATAAAACTAAACGTACCTCTTTTTTAATATTTTTTTAAGAATTGATTTATTTTAATTTGCGGAAAAACGTAGCAAATGTAAAAATGCAGCAGTAAACAAGTAAGGAAGCCTAAGTTCGAGTGGAATCGAACATTAGATACTCAGCTATATGCTTTCATTGTTTGTTTGCGTGTGATAGAATCACGGTGTATTTTATATAAAGGGAGTGCTGCAAAAATTATCAGTCATCCAACTAAGCATATGAATATTATTCTTTGTGCAAAATTTCATTCCTTTATGACTTCTAGTTACAAAGATGTCACGTTACGCATTCCCAAAGAGTGTTCCAGAAATATCTCTGCTAAAAAGTAGGCGTGGTGATAAACCGATTTCAATAAATTTTTGCGTGTCTATTAACACAAGTTGTAAAAGTGTATAAACCAAGTTTCGTCATAATATCTCATTTATTTGTCGAGTTATGGGCTCCGAAATCTCGTAGATTCCTTTGTCTACCACGCCCATTTTCCAAAATTTTTATATTTTTTGTTTCCGGTCTATTGTGGAACTCATGCCACAAAATTTCTATGAATTATCTCTATATTTGACAAAGATATCGCTTAAAATGTTTTTATTGGGCCACTTTATAGTTCACATATATAAAAGTGGGCGTGGTCGTCAACCGATCTCGCTAAAATTTTCAACATATATTACCACAAGTAATAAAAGTGTACACACCAAGTTTCGTCATTATACATAAATTATTAGTCGGGTTATCGGCTCAGAAATCTCGTATATTCCTGCTTCTAAAAAGAGGCGGTGCCACGCCCATTTTCCAAAATTTTTGTGTTTTTCGTTTTATGTCCGCAGGTGGACTGCTGCCATAAAATTTCAATGATACATCTTTATTTTTTACAGAGATATTGCTTAAAATGTTTTTATTGGGCCCCTTTATAGTTCACATATATAAAAGTGGGCGTGGCCGTCAACCGATTTTGGCAATTTTTCGTCCACACATTTGCCTAAGTAAATATATCACGCGTACAAAATTTCATCGATATATCTTTAACGGTTTCTGAGTTATGGCTTATAATACTTTCAATATTTGCCCCTTAATAAGTGGGCGTGGCACCGCCCATTTTCCAAAATTTTTGTGGTTTTTGTTTTATGTCCGTAGTTGGACGCCTGCCACAAAATTTCAGTGATAGATCTTTATATTTGACAGAGATATCGCTTAAAATGTTTTTATTGGGCCCCTTTATAGTTCCCATATATAAAAGTGGGCGTGGCTGTCAACCGATTTTGACAATTTTCCGTCAAAACTTTTGTCTGAGTGAGTAAATAACGCGCACCGAATTTCATCGCTATATCTTCAACAGTTTCTGAGTTATGGCATATAAAACTTTCAATGTTTGACCCTTAATAAGTGGGCGTGGCACCGCCCATTTTCCAAAATTTCATCAAATTTCTTCTTAGGGGCCTGAGCTCAACACGTGGGTAAAATTTCATCGCTCTAGCTTTAATAGTGACTGAGATACACCAAATTTCCGATTTTTTCTATATAGGAAAAGTGGGCGTGGTCATGGTCCGATTTCGCCCATTTTCAATACCAACCGTCCCAGTGTCGATACCAACTTTCATTCCAAATTCCATCAAAATATCTCAATTTTTGCGCGAGTTAGAGTGTTTACAGACGGACGGACGGACGGACAGACGGACGGACGGACGGACATGGCTCAATCGATTTCTCTTTTCACCCTGATCATTTTGATATATATACATAAGTATATATCTATCTCGATTATTTCATTCTGTTACAATCCACCGTTATGTGATTAAAACTATAATACTCTGTGTACTAGTACAGCTGAGTATAATATGGTCCTTTGTGACAAATAATTCGAGTTCAGAACCAAAAGCAAAGTGCGCATTAAAAAAAAAGTGAGTTTAAAAATTGCATTCCAATTTTAGTTAAAAAAAAAACACCTTTATCTGGTTGAATTTGATTCTGTTCTATCTTAAATTTAGTTGATCCATTATTTACTGGTTACTTTAATTACAAATTGTGGTTAAGGTTACTTGTCAAGCGAGGTTTCTTTAATTTAGACTTGTAAGTTGTATTATAATATGAGTTCTTTGAAGCACAGGTTGTGTTACTCCAATTTTGTTTTTTTTTTATGTTAGGCATAAAAATGTGTGGGGAAATACGTGTTCTGCTTAAAACGCTAACGGTGAAACTCCTAATTCCCACATAAACATCTTGTGACAACAGAAAACTTTTAATATCTCGAAACAAGAAAATTGGAGAAAACCATTTTTGTATACATACCAGAGACCAACTTTAACAGTTAACACTTATTTTCATTCCATTTCAGTCTGACGAAAAAAACACAAAAACGCTGAGCGCAAAGTGTTTCCCACTGACTGACACTCAAAGTGTTTCTCACCGTGGGCAACCTCTCTCAACGATCTTCTTTCTGTTGCCATTTAAGAGTTACTTTTCAACACTCAAAAATATCCCTCAGCAAGTGACGGTTTCAATGAGACTTTTATTTTTTTCCGTCCTTTGAAAACAGTTAAAAACAGATGGATAAAGAAAAGTGTTGCTAAAAAATATTTTTGCATATGGGACATTCCAGCCAAAAGAGGAAAACGACATAAAATTTAAAATGCTTCTAATCATTCCTATTTATTCAGTTACCTGTAACTAAATGTGTATATTTTCCTAATCTGGTAACAGAAATATAGAAAAATATGTAAAAACCCAAAATTTTTGTCCATAGAAGTTTGACTTCACACCTAACTATTTTGCGGAAAAAGTTAGGTCATGTTTGCATTGCTATATTAGCTATATTTTAATTTGTAAAAAAAAAATTCCATGTAATTCAAGTAAAGCAGAGAAAAATTTAAATAATTGCATCACAAAAAATTAAACAAGTAAGGAAGCCTAAGTTCGAGTGGAATCGAACATTAGATACTCAGCTGTATGCTTTCATTGTTTGTTTGCGTTTGATGAAAACACGGTGTATTTTATATAAAGCGAGTGCTGCATAAAGTGGGCGTAGCCACGCCCATTTTCAACATTTTTATCAGTCATCCAACTAAGCATATGAATATTATTCTTTGTGCAAAATTTCATTCCTTTATGACTTCTAATTACAAAGATGTCACGTTACAAATTCCCAAAGGGTGTTCCAGAAATATCTTTCTTAAAAAGTAGGCGTGGTCATAAACCGATTTCAATAAATTTTTGCGTGGCTATTAACACAAGTTACAAAAGTGTATAAACCAAGTTTCGTCATAATATCTCAATTATTTGTCGAGTTATAGGCTAAGAAATCTCGTATATCCCTTTGTGTAAAAAGAGGCGGTGCCACGCCCATTTTCCAAAATTTTTCTATTTGTTGTTTCCGGTCTATTGTGGAAGTCATGCCACAAAATTTCAATGAATTATCTTTATATTTGACAAAGATATCGCTTAAAATGTTTTTATTAGGCCCCTTTATAGTTCTCATATATAAAAGTGGGCGTGGTCGTCAACCGATTTCGCTAAAATTTTGAGCGTGTATTACCACAAGTAATGAAAGTGTACACACCAAGTTTCGTCATTATATATAAATTATTTGTCGAGGTATGGGCTCAGAAATCTCGTATATTCCTGTTTATAAAAAGAGGCGGTGCCACGCCCATTTTCCAAAATTTTTGTGTTTTTCGTTTTATGTCCAAAGTTGGACTCCCGGCATAAAATTTCAATGATATATCTTTATATTTGACAGAGATATCGCTTAAAATGTTTTTATTAGGTCACTTTATAAGACCCATATATAAAAGTGGGCGTGGCCCTCAACCGATTTCGGAAATTTTTCGTCCAAATATTTGACTAAGTAAGTATATCACGCGTACCAAATTTCATCGATATATCTTCAACGGTTTCTGATTTATGACTCATAAAACTTTCAATGTTTGCCCCTTAATAAGTGGGCGTGGCACCGCCCATTTTCCAAAATTTTTGTGTTTTTCATTTTATGTCTGCAGTTGGACTCACGCGACAAAATTTCAATGATAGATCTTTATATTTGACAGAGATATCGCTTAAAATGTTTTTATTAGGTCACTTTGTAATATACATATATAAAAGTGGGCGTGGCCGTCAACCGATTTTAACTATTTTCCGTCCAAACGTATGCCTAAGTAAGTAAATCACGCGTACCAAATTTTGTCGATATATCTTCAATGGTTTCTGAGTTATGACATATAAAACTTTCAAAGTTTGACCCTTAATAAGTGGGCGTGGCACCGCCCATTTTCCAAGATTTCATCAAATTTCTTCCTAGGGGCCTGAGCTCAACACGTGGGTAAAATTTCATCGCTCCAGCTATATTAGTGACTGAGATACCAAATTTCCGATTATTTCTATATAGGAAAAGTGGGCGTGGTCATGGTCCGATTTCGCCCATTTTCAATACCAACCGTCCCAGTCTCGATACCAACTTGCATTTCAAATTTCATCAAAATATCTCAATTTTTGCGCGAGTTAGAGTGTTTACAGACGGACGGACGGACGGACGGACATGGCTAAATCGATTTCTCTTTTCACCCTGATCATTTTGATATATATAAGTCTATATCTATCTCGATTATTTCACTCTGTTACAATCCACCGTTATGTGATTAAAACTATAATACTCTGTGTACTAGTACAGCTGAGTATAAAAAGGATATGTGATTTTTGCGTATATCTTCATATAATTGTTTCATATGGGGTGTCCCAGGAGTCACACGAAAAGGCATAAAAATTGGTCTGGTAACCTCAGGTATGACCCTATGAAACCAGATATTTATGAAAGTAAGGATTAAAAGGCTGTTCACCGTCTAAATACATTTTTTAAGTTAATAGGGTCATACTGTGATTTCTAGACTATTTTGAAATATGTCCCAGGAGTCATACGATTCTGAACTCTAATGTATTAGGGCAAACCTGTACTTAAAATAGAAGATTCTGAAACGAAATTTTGAAATGTTTTTAGTTTTTATTATATAGTTTTAAATAATTGTTTCTAGAGATGTTGAATTCGACTTGTTTTAAATAAATATCACTGCTCTACAGCCAAAAAATACTCTAAACGCGACCATCCTATCTATATGTAAAATCGGTCGCTGATTGCGAAAATCGGGTTCATTTTTAATTCTATGGGAGGTTTTTGAGATATCGGCAATTTACCGTTATTTGGCCAATGGTTCCACTTAATCCTGTATACATCTTTAACGCAGTAAGCTATCTTCCTTGTGGTGACACCAAACGAAAGAAAATATCATGCTCGACTTGGCTGTATTTACTTGATCGCTTATAACTTTTCCATTTTATCATGGATTTTCTTTGTTGATAGCTTATTTTTTTGCTAATGGAATGGAGCTTCACGTAAAGGTAAAAACATTGGATATTGCCTGACAAAATCAATTTTTTCTTAAAAAAATCGTAAAAAATCGAACAAAATTCAAATTGAATCGTCAAAATTTCAGAAACTATAATGTTATGTTCAGACACAACCTTAATTGAACATTAAGAGCCTTCATTCAATTTTCAAGCCCAATGATTCTCAATTTACCATACAAAAATTGACCAAGTTAATGCTTCATTAGAAATTAATGAGTTGTTAATGAAGAACAATTCTGCATGCAACCCTGTTAAAAGGCTTGTTTCATAAGTAAAATGAAATGTCATGAAAAGAGAAATGTGATTAGCGTCAGTGTCCACTAAACAGGTTGGTTCGTCAGATCAGCTGCATTCTTGTTCTTCTTCATCACCTATCAAATTTGTTTTTATTTCTGCTTATTTTATACATGCATTCGTGTTTACGATTGGTAAAAATTGTGAGATGAATGTCAAATTATTTCGTCCTCCTTGCAATTTTGACATTTAGGTCACGAGAGTTTGATATTCAGCTCACGGCGTGTATGTGTGTATGTATCTTGAGCCGACCTGTTAAATGGGCCAAGTAAATTAAATATGTCTGAACACCAAATCTAAAGATGTTCAATCAACCCCAATTGACTTAATTAATTTTTATGTCTGAACATGATATAAGAGATAGAGAAAAATGTTATGGGAGCCACGAAAAGTAAATTTAATTTTCTTTCGTTCGGTGCCACCTCAAGGAAGATAGCTCACTGCGTTAAAGAGATATACAGGATTAAGTGGAGCCATTGGCCAAATAGCGGTAAATTGCCGATATCTCAAAAACCTTCCCATAGAATTAAAAATTAACCCGATTTTCGGAATCAGCGACCGATTTTACATATAGATAGGTTAGTCGCGTCCAAAGTACAGACATTTGGTGATCCAGTATATTTAATCAGAACTTTGAAGTAAATATAAGTATTATTTTGCATTCACTTTATTTTTTTTTTCAATTAATTCGCTTGGTTTCAATTCTGCTGGGAGAGATTTATGAATAACTTGGTCAAAAAGGGCTAAAACAATAATAAAACTGATTTCAATAATCTAGTATATTACATATTTCGCACTTGTCCCAGGAGTCACAAAAACTTGTCCCAGGAGTCACAATTTTAAATATTGAAAATAGTTAATTGAATTTGAATATATAAAATATTTTTATAGGATATGATACTATGCATTATGTTTTTTCGACCATATACAAATTGTAGGTGAAAGTCAGGGTTGGGCAAGCTGCATTCAATTTTGATTGCATTCAGCCTTGCAGCCACCAATCAATGATGAGTGGTAGTGAAAAATTGATTTGCATTACCATTCAGTAGCGAATGGGAATGAAAATGTGGTTTGCATTAGCATTCAGTAGTGAATGGGAATGCAAATGTGGTTCGCATTACCATTCAGTAGTGAATGGGAATGCAAATGTGGCTTGCACTACCATTCAGTAGTGAATGGGAATGCAAATGTGGCTTGCACTACCATTCAATAGTGAATGCGAATGCAAAGGTGAATGCATTCCCATTCATTGCATTCCCACTGCAAATGTGATTTGGACTATTAATTAAAAATGAGTGCGAGTGATTTGGACAACCATTCATCATTTAATAGCAGTTAAAACCTGTGACCATAGTTAAGGTATTAAGTGGCTAATCTATTTATTAACGGAAAGGAAGTTTATGGGATATTATAAATATGGAATTAGGCTTAGCAAAGTAAAGGGAAACCAACACGGCATGGTAATATGTACATATGTTCTATGTTATACCTGTAAGTAAAAGTATTTCTTTCAACTTCTGAGGTTATAATTACACAGTTCAACAAATTTACAAAAATTTTACTCAACACGAACAAACGCTAGTTATTATGAAAGAGGATGCCTCTCAGACCAACTTTTCCGAATAGAGTACTAGTCCAGTGCAAATCACATTTGCAGTGGGAATGCAATGAATGGGAATGCATTCACCTTTGCATTCGCATTCACTATTGAATGGTAGTGCAAATCACATTTGCATTCCCATTCACTACTGAATGGTAATGCAAACCACATTTTCATTCCCATTCACTACTGAATGGTAATGCAAACCAAATTTGCATTCCCATTCCCTACTGAATGGTAATGCAAACCAATTTTGCACTACCATTCACTATTGAATGGTAATGCACTTTGAATGGTAATGCAAAAATGCCCATCCTTGGTGAAAGTTGAATAGTTGAACTAAAATTCGTATTCGTGCTCATAAAGGTGCAACAAAGGGATATTTCGGTGTCCCAGGAGTCACACTCATTTACTGAGTAGTTACAAAGCTATTTGTTATTATTTAGCCAATTCTTTTAATGCATTTATTGTATTGGATATTTATCCATGTCGATAAATATATTTCATAGCAATTTAAGTCCCGATGTCAGTTTTATAATTCAAAGTTGACTAAGCTCTGGAGTCAAATGTCCCAGGAGTCACGATGGAATGTCCCATATGTAGATATGGATGTACGTTCGTGCGCATACGCATGTGTGCAAATGGAAGAAAATTTGTATTCGTAGTATGACTGTATTTAAAATAACCAATTTTGTAACTTAGCAGGTACCTATGAACAGGAATTTTATTTTGAATTATTTATTTAATACATAATCATGCCTATTACGGTATCCGGCGGATGCCTTTCACAGGGAATGCCAATCGTTTTGGTATTCTCATAACCGACCGTCAATGCAGTCCGGGAATAAAAAAACATGTTGATAAAGCAGTTCGAGGATTCACCGCATTCCTATAACCGTAATCGACCCGCAGTAGCTGTAATTTCTTTTGATTTCGATTCGTCATAAAATTGATGCGGATTCAAAAGAAATTTAAAAAGTTGCATTTTAATTGCGTAGTAAATTACAATGAAATTTAACGAATAACAAAATAATTCGTATATTTTAAGTAAAAATATACATATGAGTTAATTTTATTTTTAAACAGAATTCGTACCAAAAACGTGGGCAGTTTTCTTTGTTGGTTGAGCGGAAGAAGCTTAACGAAAATATCGCAAAATAACATAAGCAAGCAGTCTCCAGAAGTTGTATCTAGAGTTTTGGACAACATTAAGCACGGATTTAAATGATTTGGCACTACCATCAAAATCACTTGGTCTGAACCCAAATCCTGTGTTAGGAATAAGCTAACAAATAACCGCTTCCAAATTCAAGCTACAGGTGGAGAGCAAAACGCAGAAGTTCACATTTTGGTAGGCTCAGTACCGCGATGATCAAAACATTATCGTTGATTGCGAACCATCCGTTAATAATTCGAGAAAAAATGCAAAAGTACAAAATTTAGCGAGTACTTCGCAAGAAATTGGAACAGCTTCAAGTCCGCAATCACAATAAAGAGCGCTTCCAAGAAGTAACCAAAATAAATGATTGAAAACGCAAAAAAAATTCAATTTTTCTTCAATTACGCAGGGTGAATCGACAAAGCAGTAATCCGACAGTTATGGTAATAGCGTGAAATTTGATCAGCGAGGGGAGTGCGAATCGGATGGCATTCGCGGGAGTGGCATCCGTCGGATACCGTAATAGGCACGAATATATGTATTAAAATATAATTTGACGTTAGATTCGTTATTTACATATTTATGTACATATTAATATAGGTATTTAATTATAAAGGCATGTGTCTGAATTTTTTTACATACTCTGCAGGGAAGTTAATAAGTAACTAGAGAACAGAATTTCTGGTTCAGAACTAGCGAAAATGTGTCAAAGAGGCACCAGTTCATTTGCCGTCGGCTTTGCATATTTCTGCAATTCTTATACATGCATACATATGTATGTACTTAAATACATATTAACATATCGCACACTAAATCAAAAAGCGTTACAACTCAAAATTCAAAAATTTTCAGGAGAGGCAAAGAACTTTTTAATTTTTATAGGTAATGATATGGGAAAAGGCTACGTATAATAGTTATTTCTCACTTAAAAAAGACTCTGATGGAAAAGATTGTTTGGCAGCCGCTAGAGATATATTCTGTGTACCAATTTATGGAAGAAACCCGATTTCGAAAAATTTTGAGTTGTGACGCTTTTTGATTTAGTGTGCGATATCATAGTTAAGCTTGTGACGGACTTTTCCTTTGGGTTTGCTGGGGTAGCGCAGTCCGTCCAGGGTTCCTGAAATTATAAAAATTCCTAGTTTTCCAAATTAAAGAAAACCCTGTGTTATTTTCATAAAACGTTATAAAATTCATCTATTAATATATTCTTTAAACATAAATTATTCCCTACAAAATTCCTACGATTGCGTAAAGATAGCGGAGGTGTTATTACCCGCCCGCTGAGGTGGAAACCGCCTGTCAAATATAACTGCACACAAATGAAGTGTTAGGACCTCCAGGTGTGCGCCGTTTGTGGGTGTGTTAATGCCACCGACAAATATACCTGCTTCTGATTCCTATGCTAAATGCATAACGTAAGATACCAAATAATGATAATGTAATTCTAAGTACAGATGGGGTGTTAAGACCCCCAGTAGCTGAATTCACTACCCAATTTTAAAAACATGCGTTATCGTTTAGCGAACTAAACGATATTTTTGTCACCTTGGATATTCGTTAGCTATTTCCTTAACAACATTTGCGATCGAACAAACAGCTGTTGCCGTCAACGTCAGTGATTTGACGACTTGTAGTTTTGTGTTGTTTATTTGTGAGAAAACTTGTGAGAAAGGTTTAAAGCCAAATGTTTTTCTTATATTTGATAAATAGATATCCGGAATTGGTTTTGAATATATATTCAAATAAAATAGACAATAAATTACTTGAATTAAGCAACTTTTTTTAAATTAATTACCTCACATATGTATTATTGTACAAATGTTCTCACAAGCATTTGCAGTGGTATACCAGCGTGAAGACATCTTAATAAATGCCTCAGTATTTGATTAAAACATACCCGGAATTGATTTTGAATCAAAATTCATATAAAATAGATAGTAAATTACTCGAATTAAACCACTTTTTTTAAATTAATTAACTCACGTATGTATTATTGTACAAATGTTTTCGCAAGCATTTGCATTGGTACACACGCGTGGGGATATCTTAAAAATGCCTCAATATTTGACTAATGCATATATATATTAATACTAATTATATTTACTTACATATTTATTTATATTTATTAAGAAAATTTATATGAGGAAAGTTTACTTTTGCACGTTTGCACATTCCTTTTTGTGATTTTCGTAAATATCAACGTTTCAAACAGCTGAGGTGAGCAGAGTTTCAGCTTTTTGTCATTTTGAATAAATACTAAAAGTCAGCTGTTTTATGTCGTGAAAAATAAGTTAGCGAATCCTACTGTTGTCACTGCAAACGTCATTGTTGTTAAGCTAACAACTCGATTTGCGTTGTCGTCTAATGTTACTGAATCCAGCTACAGGTGTACTCCTTTGTCGGTGTGTTAATGCCACCGACAAGTATACCTAACGCTTGCCTAACTCCTACTGATTTACCACAGGATGCTGTCGCCCTTTTATACAAAAATCCTGACAGCGGCGGACAGTTATCGCTGCCAGTGTTGCCACTTTAGCTATTTTGTAGCTAGATTTAGCTATAACTTTTGACGTTTAGCTACAGATATTTGCGTTTAGCTATTAGCTATTTTTGTTAGCTTTTTTTTTAATAGCTTAGCTATTTTTAGCTATTTTTCTTAATTAATTTATTTTGCACATCAGTTTATCATTTTAAGCTAATGAGTCATCTGTGAGTTTATGAAAACTTGAAAGTGTATACTGATCCTTATGATTATCAAACTATACAAAAGTTGATAGTCTGGCATGCCTTCCTTATTTTATTCATATGCAAGGTTGGTGCGCCAAAGCACCTCTGCCATAGGCATATGTCAGACGGTCAATATATATTGATGAAATCCGTGGATCGCGATTCATATTGACAGTGTAGCATAGAGTATTGATGGATCGCGATTCTGGATCGCAAATTTTTTGAAATTTTGCGATCCGCAATCCGGCTCGCAATATTGACAATATGGATTGACTGTGTAGCATGAAAATTTTGCGATCCATCAAAATGCGTGAAAGTGGGAAAAGGACGGAAGTAAAATATTTTGAATCTCAGACATACACACTCCATGTAAATTGTTTGTATATTCTGTGGTGCTTCTGTCAAAATCATAGTTCGCCATTGTCGAAATCATATTGCGTCATGCTCAAAATTGACATAAGTCTGACAAAAGTACCCCAATATGAATAAAAAAAAAGTAGAAAAAGGTTAATAATCAGCAGTTTAGTAGATTAACCGGTATAAATTAGCCTTGATTTAGACAATGAAAAAAAAGTCAGCTGTTTCTTATAAGGCAACCGTATTTATCACCCTTGCGCATATGTATGTATGTAGTCAATCTACTATTGGCTCCTGTATTGTGATATGGATTGATGGTGTAGCATCAGATATTGATGGCTCGTGATATGGATCACGATATTTTAGAAAAGTTTAAAATCCATCAATATAACATCAATCCATCAAAACCATATTGATGGTGTGACACTAACTTTGCCATTCATCAGTACGCGTTGTATTTTCAAAGTAAAAACACACGCATATACCATTTCTTACTCCAATATCTTCTTTCAGCGCTTTTTTTTCAATGAAAAGGACATTAAAATGTCTAAAGAAGCATAAAAAATATACAGATATTGAAGAAATATTGAACTGATAGTGTAGCATCAGTTAGCATACGTTCAATATTCCCTCAAACGTCAATACGTATCGCGATCCAGTATCGTGATATGGATTGAATGTGTAACAGGAGCCATTGTCATCGTTAATAATCAGCGTTCAAATTGTTCAAACCTGTTCGTGAATTTTTTCTATGAATATTTCAAACCTCTTACTAGCTGTGAAATGGAAAGGTAATGAATGCAATTACACAGTTTTTAAGTGAAAATAATCAAAGAATACTTATAAAAATATATTTTTTAAGGAATGATAGCAGCGATAGCAGCACTGACGAGGAGCCGTGTACGAGTGAAAAGAGGTTGAATTTTTTGATAAATTTGTATATTGTTTTTCGTTAAATAAATTATTATTTTCAGTAGAAAATACAAAGTTTTCGGAAATCATGGCTTAAGGACAAACGATTTGAGAAGTGGATTACTTACAATGGAGAAAATATTATTTGCAAATATTGTCACTGTGTATTGAAGCCGAAGTTGCATGGCCTCATTTTACATGCAAAAACAAAAAAACATGTAAACGCAATATCTCCTTTTTCTCGTGGTATACAGTCATCTATTCCTTTTCATTCACTGAAGGTAAGAGCCTATACACACTTGCGACTCAATCGATTTATTCGAATTGGACTGTTGTATTCACACTACTCCAACTATTTAGGCGAATCGGTGGCAGCTATTCACACTAGAGACTAAATAGTCGGGTGATTGACAATGACATAGTGTTGCCAATGTTCACATTTTACACAGCAAATTTTACATTAGTGGTCTTCATATAAAGTGATGAAGTATTAAATTGCTAAAGTTTATCAGTTTATCTGCATTCTTACATGAAAGCACCTTCTTGTCAGCTGTCAACTTGATTAATAAATAAAAAACAATAAAATAAACAAAAAGTGCATACATTGTTTGGCTTTGTTTCTTATTAAACTAGCAACTAGCTGTCAAGTAAATGAAAAGAGAAAAACGGAAGGAATGACGCTCATAAAGGCGAAAGAACAGAAGTAAAAGAAACGGAAAAAATAGTCAAAATTAGCCATTAATAATTTCCATGCAATTTCATTTTCATTATTTCTATTTTAAAATGCGATTAATGACATTTGAAGAGAACAACAATATCAAGAAACACATGAAAACGGAAGTAAATATCCTTAGTTAGATAATTCTTGTCTATAACTACACCATTTCCAGATGGATTTTAGAAAGCGTCAACTGGATTTTAGAAAGGGGAAATTGAATCTTAGAAATGTCAATTGGATTTTAGAAAGGGGAAATTGGATTTTAGAAAAGTCAATTGGATTTTAGAAAGGGGAAATTGGATTTTAGAATAGCCAACTGGATTTTAGAAAGGGAAAATTGGATTTTAGAAATGTCAATTTGATTTTAGAAAAGGGAAATTGGACTTTAGAAACTGTAAATTGGATTTTCGAAAATTTATATAATTATTAATTTATACTTTCATACGCAATAAATAATTTCTATTCGAAAAATTCTGTGTAAAATTTATTTTACACGCACATTCTGAAATCCAATTCACGCTTTCAAAAATCCAATTTTCGTTTTCTAAAATCTTTTTAACGCTTTCTAAAATCCAATTGACATTTCTAAAATCCAATTTCCCCTTTCTAAAATCCAATTGACATTTCTAAAATCCAATTTCCCCTTTCTAAAATCCAGTTAACGCTTTCTAAAATCCATCTGGAAATGGTGTAGTTAATAAGAAACGAACCTTTTGTTTTTTTTTTTAACATTTTGAAAATATTTAATCTCTGCAATTTACCAAAAGTGAAATAAAAGTAGTGCTGTCAGCATGGCAACTCTTTCCACTATGAATATCACTGTTGTTGTTGTAGTCGTTCGACTAAATTGTCTCTAGTGTGAATACGTAGAAGGGCGCCTTGCTGATCAAGCAGTTGTACAACTGTTTCAGTTGGAATGAAATTGGGCTGCAAATTCAACTGTTTCAGTTGTACAACTAATTGAATGTAGTGTGAATGCTTCCATACATTCCCATGCAAATCAACATTCGACTAAATCGATTGAGTCGCAAGTGTGTATAGGCTCTAAATGAAAGTATAATAAAGGCGGAATTAGCAAATACCGTTTATATTGCTGCGCATTCTTCGATTATGTCGGTCGACCATCTGGTACCATTGCAAACTCGTATATTCGACGATAGTAAAATTGCAGCCAGTTTAAAACTTGGTAGAACCAAATGCGGCGCTATTATAAAAAATGTTTTGTTTCCTCATTTCAAAAAACTGTTAATGGATGACATCAAAACAAACGTATACAGTTTAACAAGGCTTATCCAAATAGAGGTTATATTACTTCCGTTTTTATGTGTGTGTTTTCTTTAAAAATGTCAATGTGAAAGAGAAGAGAAATGAATTTCTAGGTAAAATTTTTGCCAATTCGTTTTATCTGACATTCACACTTTTTAGTATACATACACAATTCCAATCAGCTTAACTACTGCGATATCCTTCTTTAGATAATTCTTGCAGTTTAATAATAGACGAGTCAACTGACATAAGCGTAAAAAAATACTTGGGAATTGTAATTCGTTACTATAGCGATAGTTCTAATAAAATTATCAACACTTTTTTAAAATTAGCTGAGCTCGAAAACTATACATCCGAGGGCATTTATGAATCAATCATTAGACGCTGGAAGAGTACAATTTGTCGATAGAAAATATGGTAGGTGTAGGAACGGATAACGCCAATGTTATGACAGGTATCAATCGAGGTGTAATCGCTCGATTAAAAGCGCGAAATCCGAAAATTAAACTGGTACCATGTATATGTCATTCGATACAGATAGCTGTCTCCACTGCATCCAAAATTATTCCAAGCGAAATAGAATTTCTTGTTTCGGAAACATATAACTGGTTCGCTAAGTCGGCTGCCAGACAAAATCAGTACAAAGCAATTTTTTCTGCTATAAATGAAGGAGTGCAACCAGTGCAAATTGTCAGGGCATGTGATACGAGGTGGTTATCAATTGAAGTAGCAATCAAGCGATTAGTAGATCAATGGCTAGAATTACGAACACATTTTAAAATTGCAGAACTTAGAGAAACATGCCACAAAGCAAGGTTATTGGCATCGCTTTTTAATGACACTAATTTGGCATATCTTCAATTTTTAAAGCCGCTGTTAAGCGAAGTTCAAAAAGTCAATAAATTATTCGAGTCAAATGATGTGGATCCCACAAAACTTTTTTCCGAGCTAATTATGTTGATTACTAGCCTATGCACTTTTATTATATCTCCTAGTCAAACTTTTGATCCCTTGGGTTCCCCGCTTCTACCGTATTTAGCACCATTTCCACAATTTCATTATTCCTTTGAAGAATATATAAAATTTAAAAAAATGGAAGAAGTCATTGATGAGGATGTAGAACGGAGTATTCGTAAAATTTGTCAGAACTTTATTATCAAGTTAATTGAGCAACTCCGCCAACGCTTACCGCAGAATATTCAATCTTTAAAAAATATTGAATTTTTTTCTGTAAATAATGCTTTAAATGCTGTAAAGCCAAAAATATTTGACACTTTCAAGGATGAAAAGGGCCACTTTAGCACGGAGGAAATCACTATTTTAGAAATGCAATGGAAAAAACTACACGCATACACATGGAAGGAAACTACCTCTACAATAAAGTTTTGGGTAGAAGTAAGAAAGCTTAGAAATGCTCTTAACGAAAATCCGTTTGAAGAACTACAATCTTTTGTGTTTAATTTTCTAATTCTACCGCTTAGTAATGCAGAAATAGAACGTAGCTTTTCTGTTATGAACGCGATAAAAACAAAGCAAAGAAATAGAATGCAATTATTTATGTTAAACTCTCTATTGACTGTTAGGTATGGTCTAAAAGGCATGAAAAATGTTGTAATAACTTGGAAATTCCTAGCGATCTTATTAAAGCAATGACTTCAAGTAATATATATGATTCAACCTGTGAATTAAATGAAGAAGATATGATTTTTGAAATGTGATTGAATCTAATTTTTAACTAAAGTTTAAATATTAACTAGTCGCTATTATAATTTATTTTAATACTGTAATTGAATGTATACATACATACATACATATGTAATGAATTGTTTTTTTTTTTTTTTTCATTGTAATAATCTTATGCGACGTACATATATAAGTATATACAAACAAATGTATGTATGTGGCTACAATATATAATATGTATATGTATAAATAATCATATATGTGAAGTTGTTTTATGTCACGTCTTTTTAAATAAATGATTATTTGGCTATTTTTGAAAAAAAAAAAAATTTGGCTATTTATTTTAGCTATGAAAAAAATTGTTTAGCTATTTTTAGCAATTTTTATACTCAGCTGTACTAGTACACAGAGTATTATAGTTTTAATCACATAACGGTGGATTGTAACAGAATGAAATAATCGAGATAGATATAGACTTATATATATCAAAATGATCAGGGTGAAAAGAGAAATCGATTGAGCCATGTCCGTCCGTCCGTCCGTCTGTAAACACTCTAACTCGCGCAAAAATTGAGATATTTTGATGAAATTTGAAATGCAAGTTGGTATCGACACTGGGACGGTTGGTATTGAAAATGGGCGAAATCGGACCATGACCACGCCCACTTTTCCTATATAGAAAAAATCGGAAATCTGGTATCTCAGCCACTAATATAGCTAGAGTGATGAAATTTTACCCACGCGTTGAGCTCAGGCCCCTAAGAAGAAATTTGATGGAATTTTGGAAAATGGGCGGTGCCACGCCCACTTATTAAGGAGCAAACATTGAAAGCTTTATGAGTCATAACTCAAAAACTGTTGAAGATATATCGATGAAATTTGGTATGCGTGATTTACTTACTTAAGCAAATGTTTTGACGGAAAATTGCCAAAATCGGTCGACGGCCACGCCCACTTTTATATATGGGAACTATAAAGGGGCCTAATGAAAACATTTTAAGCGATATCTCTGTCAAATATAAAGATCTATCACTGAAATTTTGTGGCATGAGTCCAGCTATGTACATAAAACAAAAAGCACAAAAATTTAGGAAAATGGGCGGTGCCACGCCCACTTATTAAGGGGCAAATATTGAAAGTTTTATGAGTCATAACTCAGAAACCATTGAAGATATATCAATGAAATTTAGTACGCGTGATATATGTACTTAGGCAAACGTTTGGACGAAAAATTTCCAAAATCGGTTGACGACCACGCCCACTTTTATATATGGGTCTTATAAAGTGACCTAATAAAAACATTTTAAGCGATATCTCTGTCAAATATAAAGATATATCATTGAAATTTTATGGCAGGAGTCTAACTACGAACATAAGACAAAAACCGTAAAAATTTTGGAAAATGGGCGTGGCACCGCCTCTTTTTAGAAGCTGGAATATACGAGATTTCTGAGCCCATAACTCGACAAATAATTGATATATAATGACGAAACTTGGTGTGTACACTTTTATTACTTGTGGTAATACATGTTAAAAATTTTAGCGAAATCGGTTGACGACCACGCCCACTTTTATATATGGGTATCATAAAGTGGCCTAATAAAAACATTTTAAGCGATATCTTTGTCAAATATAAAGATATATCATTGAAATTTTATAGCAGGAGTCCAACTGCGGACATAAAACGAAAACCACAAAAATTTTGGAAAATGGGCGTGGCACCGCCTCTTTTTAGAAACAGGAATATACGAGATTTCTTAGCCTATAACTCGACAAATAATTGATATTATGACGAAACTTGGTTTATACACTTTTATATCTTGTGTTAATAGACATGCAAAAATTTATTGAAATCGGTTTATGACCACGCCTACTTTTTAACAAAGATATTTCTGGAACACCCTTTGGGAATTTGTAACGTGACATCTTTGTAACTAGAGTCATAAAGGAGTGAAATTTTGCACAAAGAATAATATTCATATGCTTAGTTGGATGACTGATAAAAATGTTGAAAATGGACGTGGCTACGCCCACTTTATGCAGCACTTGCTTTATAGAAAGTACCTACACCGTGTTTCCATCAAACGCAAACAAACAATGAAAGCATACAGCTGAGTATCTAATGTTCGATTCCACTCGAACTTAGGCTTCCTTACTTGTTTTTTTTTAAATTTAGCTATAAGCTTCAAAATATTCTGGCAACACTGATCGCTGCACTAAATTCCCGTAGCTTTTACATTTGTTGCTAATTCTAATATAAATATGTATTCTTAACTTAACTGATTTCTAATATTAACGTATGTATGTATGTCGCTGTGCACTTGAATTTTACCGTATTCCTCTTTGTGCGACCTTCGCTTACTGGCCGGCTGCCTATGGTTCAATGCGTGTGCAGTTGAGTGTACATACATATGCTTATATTTTACAATGTAAAATTTACATGTTTGTTTGTGTGTACATATGTTAAACTTTTAAAGTTTAGTAACCTTAATTTTGGGGTGAAAGACTTTAATTTTAATTATTAGACTGTGTATATATGTATATGCATATGTACCTTAATATGTATATATGTATGTACTATATTTAAATTATGTATGATTATGTATATACTGCTTATGTATATAACTCCAAATTGTATATATGTACATATGTATATATACGTACATATGTGAGTTAAAGTTATATAAGTATATATATACATATGTATGTATGTATGTATGCTAATTTCTATTTGTACATTAGGCTGGGTCAGATTTCATAAATGTACAAAAATCCCATTTGTGTGTACATATATATACGTATGTAAATTCAAGTTATATACCTATATATATGTATGTATGCCAGTTCCTATTCGTATGATGATTACATTAGGCTGGGTCAGATTTCACGTATGTAAAAAATCCAAATTGTATGTACATATATATACGTATGTAAATTCATGTTATATATGTATATATATGTATGTATGTGTGCCAGTTTGACGATCGCATTAGGCTGGGTCAGACTTCATGTATGAATATATGTACGTTATTGTGGGGGACTCCAACTCCTCAGGTGATCACCGTGAACGTGTATCCTTCTACGTATTGCCTCATCTTCCTTATTGCCCATACTATGGCCAGACACTCCTTTTCCGTCGCTGAGTAGTTTGTTTCCGCTTTGTTCAATCGGCGGCTTGCATACGCTACTACTCGTTCTTCATCTCCTGCTCTTTGTGTAAGTACTGCGCCAATACCAAAATCGCTTGCGTCCGTTTGTAGGCAAAATCTCTTCGTAAAGTCGGGGCACGCTAGAATGGGTGCCTGTGTGAGCGCGCTCTTCAACGTTTCAAACGCTACCTGCTGCTCCTCTGCCCATTTCCATTTGCTGCCTTTTCTTAACATCGACGTTAGGGGGTGTGAGATGCGTGAAAAATCTGGGACGAACCTCCTATACCATGATACTACCCCTAAAAATCGTCGTAGCTCTCGTAGATTGTGTGGTGGTTTGAGTTCTTTAATCGCCGCGACCTTCTCTGGATCCGTATGAATGCCGTCTTCGCTGACCACGTGCCCTAAGTACTTCAACCTCTTCTTAAAGAACTCGCACTTCTCTGGATTTATCCTCAAATTTGCTTGCCTTAGTCGCCTGAAAACTTCTGATAAATGTCGTATATGATCTTCCAATGTCTTACTTGTAATTATGATGTCGTCTAGGTACGCGAACGCGTGTGGCTCTAGCTCTGGACCGATGACACTATCGAGTGCTCTTTGGAAAGTTGCTGGCGCGGAGTGTAGTCCAAACGGCATTACCTTCCACTGAAATAATCCTCGCCCCGGTACGGTGAATGCTGTATATTGCTTACTATTTACCTCCATAGGGATCTGCCAATATCCGCTTTTGAGGTCTAGGCTGCTGATAAAGTGTGCACTTCTTAGCCGATCAAGAATTTGTTGGATACGTGGCAACGGGTGCGCATCTGGGACTGACCTGGCGTTGAGTTGGCGGTAGTCGACGCAGAGTCGCCATTTTCCATTCTTCTTTCTTACCAGAACTATGGGCGCGCTGTGTGGGCTATGTGATGGCTCGATACAATCCATCTCGATAAGCTCATCAATCTCCTTGTTCATAATCTCCTGCATCTTTGGATTCTTCGGGAAGTACCTTTGCTTGATCGGACGGTCAACTCGCATCACTATCTTATGTGTGGCTATGTTGGATACTCCTGACATTTTCTCGAACATCTGTAATTCACGTTTTAGAGATTCACTCACCCTAGTGTCTGTGTCGCCAACTGCTGTCGGGGCGGTTGCCTTGTATTCTACGCCCCCGTCTGGACTCTTGCGCTCTTCCTCGATTATTGCGGTACACATGGCTATGTCTTCCCTATGATTCTCTGCCTGCAACGTTATAGCATGTTTACCGCACCTTAACTCCACATTCGCCTTTGCCAAGTAGTCCGTTCCAATGACCACGTTGTCTGCCAACCCTGGTAACACTAGTAGCTCACTCTTCTGCACCTGATCACCCAACTTAACCTCTGCTTCCACTGCTTCTACTATCGTTCGTCGTCTTCCATCGCCCATCACCACTCTTGTTTCTACTTCCTTGAATTTACTTAACTTCGATGCCATCGTGTCGCTCACAAAGCTCCTCGTCGCTCCCGTATCGATCGCCGCCACTACTTCTTCTCCCTCCAGTGTCACTGTCGCCAAAACTCGACCTTGTACCTGCTTAAAAATGTTCGTTGTGTTCGAGGTTGTTGCTGTGGAGACCCCATCCCTCGATACTAATGGGGCCCCTGGCCGTTCCCCTGATTCGTACGGCAGCACTCGCGTGTAAGGATACCTATATTACCACATGTCCAGCAGAAATCCTTCCTAGCGTCTCGACAGCCTCGTGCGTAATGCCCACTTTCGCCACATCTTCTACATGCGGCGCGTATATCAACATACCCTTGCTGTGGTCTCCCTGTGCGTTCTGGAGGTACATCCTTTCTTGGCATCTCATCGGTACGCAAACAGTGGTATCTCTCTTCTGGACGCCGGGGTACGAACGGTCTCGCTGTCGCCTTTAACGCTTCCTTCTCTGGTGTAATATTCTCAAAATCTTCAACCAGACTTACCAGTTCTTCCAGGCTCTTATACTCGCTACGCTTCACATACAACTGGTACTCTCTGCGGGAATTTCTGTAAATTCTACTCAACCTTTGCTCCTCCGTGTAGTCAGCATGTCGCATGAGTCCTTGCAGCGCTAACACGTAATCCTTGAACTTCTCACCAGGACGTTGGACTCGCTGTCGTATTTCATCATCCAAATTTTCTAAATATCTGGAGTTCAGGAAAAATTTGAGGAAGTCTCTCTTGAATGCATCCCATTCTTGCCAGTGTCGATTGTTATTTCTATACCACACTAACGCTTTATCCTTCAGCAATTCAGGCATTGTTCGTGGTATGGAATTGCGATTAATTTCATACCCATCCGCCAGTTCTTCGACGCGTTCGATAAAACTCAGTGGGTCATTGCCGCCGTCATACCTGAATCCCCACTTGCGTATTCGGTCCATCGTTGTGGCATATGTCGTTGGTTGCGGCATCAGGTACATGTGCTGCATTGCTTCGCCCGGTGTTACAAATCTGTATGCGCGCTCATTAAATCCCATCGCCTGATGAAATGGTGATGTTGCTCTGCTGCCACTGGGTGACGTTGCTTGGTTGATACCGATGGCTGTTGGCGTGGATGGACGTAGTGTGATCGCTGGTTGCGTGTGCTGGAGTTCCAGTTCTTCCAAGCGGGTCTGGAATTTCGAATCGCTTCCTTGCGCCTGTATAAATGTTACCAGACGTTTGCGCAGCTCTTCCACCGTTCCACTGCCTTCTAGCCCAAACTCGCCGACGTACTTACATAGCTCCTCTCGGCTGAGGTGGTATACCCATGAAACCTTCACCATCGTTGCGTATTGTATGTTCACTTCCTTGGACGCTTTTCCCTCGCGTTGGCTACTTACTGACTAGACTCCCTTTGGACGCTTTGCCGTTCGCTGGACGTTACTCGATATCATGCTTATTACTTGCTTTTGGATTCAGTTCGCACGCTTGCTTCTTACTTAAAATCGCTGACTAGGTTCACTCTTCCAAACTTTGATGTTTTGTACTCTTCAAGTCCTCGTATACTTTTAGAGTCCCTGCTCGGGCGCCATTTGTGACGGACTTTTCCTTTGGGTTTGCTGGGGTAGCGCAGTCCATCCAGGGTTCCTGAAATTATAAAAATTCCTAGTTTTCCAAATTAAAGAAAACCCTGTGTTTTAGTTATTTTCATAAAACGTTATAAAATTCATTTATTAATATATTCTTTAAACATAAATTATTCCCTACAAAATTCCTACGATTGCGTAAAGATAGCGGAGGTGTTATTACCCTCCCGCTGATCTTCCTTTGACAGAGGTGGAAACCGCCTGCCAAATATGTATAACTGCACACAAATGAAGTGTTAGGACCTCCAGGTGTGCGCCGTTTGTGGGTGTGTTAATGCCACCGACAAATATACCTGCTTCTGATTCCTATGCTAAATGCATAACGTAAGCTACCAAATAATGATGATGTAATTCTAAGTACAGATGGGGTGTTAAGACCCCCAGGTGTACTCCTTTGTCGGTGTGTTAATGCCACCGACAAGTATACCTAACGCTTGCCTAACTCCTACTGATTTACCACAGGATGCTGTCGCCCTTTTATACAAAAATCCTGACAGCGGCGGACAGTTATCGCTGCACTAAATTCCCGTAGCTTTTACATTTGTTGCTAATTCTAATATAAATATGTATTCTTAACTTAACTGATTTCTAATATTAACGTATGTATGTATGTCGCTGTGCACTTGCATTTTACCGTATTCCTCTTTGTGCGACCTTCGCTTACTGGCCGGCTGCCTATGGTTCAATGCGTGTGCAGTTGAGTGTACATACATATGCTTATATTTTACAATGTAAAATTTACATGTTTGTTTGTGTGTACATATGTTAAACTTTTAAAGTTTAGTAACCTTAATTTTGGGGTGAAAGACTTTAATTTTAATTATTAGACTGTGTATATATGTATATGCATATGTACCTTAATATGTATATATGTATGTACTATATTTAAATTATGTATGATTATGTATATACTGCTTATGTATATAACTCCAAATTGTATATATGTACATATGTATATATACGTACATATGTGAGTTCAAGTTATATAAGTATATATATACATATGTATGTATGTATGTATGCTAATTTCTATTTGAACATTAGGCTGGGTCAGATTTCATAAATGTACAAAAATCCCATTTGTGTGTACATATATATACGTATGTAAATTCAAGTTATATACCTATATATATGTATGTATGTATGTATGCCAGTTCCTATTCGTATGATGATTACATTAGGCTGGGTCAGATTTCATGTATGTAAAAAATCCAAATTGTATGTACATATATATACGTATGTAAATTCATGTTATATATGTATATATATATATGTATGTGTGCCAGTTTGACGATCGCATTAGGCTGGGTCAGACTTCATGTATGAATATATGTACGTTATTGTGGGGGACCCCAACTCCTCAGGATTGGGGTCCTCACAAGCTTCCCTGCAAAAAATGCGATTAATCCGGGACGTGTCCGGGATCAATCGCAAGGGAGCATGCGACTAATACAATTTTACATCCCTTTATATGGAGTGAATTGATCGCATTTGTTCGAGCATGTCCTATGAAGAGACTAATTGTTCAACTTGTATACCCGAACGGGTACCAATGTAGATTAATCACTAACATACCGAACGGGTACAAATGTAGATCAATCGCTTTCATCCCGAACGGGTAGAAATGTAGATTAATCGCTTTCATCCTCAACGGGTACAAATGTAGATCAATCGCTTTCATCCCGAGCGGGTACAAATGTAGATTAATCGCTCACATCACGCACGGGTACAAATGTAGATCAATCGCTTTCAGCACGAACGGGTACAAATGAAGATTTTTCCAAGTTGTTAGCCAAGGCAATTTTTAATAACAATCTTTAAATAATTGGAAATGTTCATACATATTTAAATAAAGATTATATAAAGATTGTAAAAAAATTTCAATAAATAAATAAAAAAAAATTTTTAAGTTTTGAGTATGCATTATATGAGCGTAATGTAAAGGATTTTTTCATAGGATATTTTAGACAACATTTTGTTAAAATTATTATTAATCATTGTTATTAAAAGAAAGGGTGTTCAATTCGTTTTACCGGTTGTTCTACAATTTTTTAAATACATTGCATATCTTTGTAAAATTTCTACATTTAAGGAATCTAGATTTGTACCCGTTCGGAATGAAAACGATTAATCTACATTTATACCCGTTCGGGATGAAAGCGATTAATCTACATTTATACCCGTTCTGGAACAATTGGTCTACAATTAGTCTACATTTATACCCGTACGGGAACAATCGGGGACTAATTGTGGACCGATTGTTCTCGAAAGAGATCAATCGAGGACAAATCCCTTTCGGGATTGATCGCACATTTTTTTGCAGGGTTAGTAGTACGTAGATGCATACCTGTGTACATAACTATTTTATATTATTATTGTTAATACTTAGAGTTCGGCTTTATTAAAAATAACGAATTTATTATTTTGGTATTAAGATTTTACCGCCTCTCACTTAAAATTTAATAAAAGGCGACTACCTAATCTACATACATATGTATAAAAAGAGGTCGTTACATATGTACATATGTATGTATGTATATGCAAAAAAATTTTAAACGAAAGATTCAATAATGTATAATAAACATGGAAAATTGCATTACCTGCTTTCCATTCCACCAGATTGCAGGCATACCGGCGTACCATTTAGTATAATCCCTGTAGGAAATTTAATTAATTTTAAATCACTTTATAAACTACTTTATTTTCAATAACAACTAATTGAAAATGTGACTTTTTCCTTTGCAATGAACTGACTTTTTTAACACGGCGATGTCATAGCAAGCAGTCAATTGCCCTATCCTGCATTTGTTTTCAACTACTTTACTAGTAGTTTAAAATAAATAACTTTATCTTGAGTTTCTTTTCAACTACTTTATTTGTAGTTTAATATAAATAATTTAATCCTGCATTTGATGTCGAAATTCAAGAAATGGTAAAAATGCGAAACAAATTTTCCTCAAATTTCGCAAATCGTTCTCAAGTTGATAAACAATATTTGAGAAACAATTGAATTTATGTTAATTTTCAAATGATAAATATGAAACAATATTTTCTCCGTTTGAAAATTTCGTTTTCAGTGTTTAATGGGAAGTGAAGCTGAAAAACGGTAACCAAAAAAATGGACAAAACAATCTTGGCATACTTAGATCTGAAAACATGTGTTTACATATAAATATGTACATATACAAGAAACTGTCCCGCGCTGCATTTGTTTAAAGCTACTTTAAAATTAGTTGAATATAAATCACTTTTTAATATATTTATTTTTGCAACTAACTTTTTTTTTCCGTGAGGGATTACATACCTACATGCATACATATCTATCTCATATGTTCATCCTCAACGGAGTGGCACATGTATGTGCGTACGACACATACATGCACAAAGGACTTTTATTTTTTCTCTGCCAGAAATATCCGTCCTTTCCCGACAGAAATTTTTCGCTGCTCAACGATAAAAATTGAAAATAAGGGTTTCCCACTGAGGGAAACAGCTAGTCTGTAAACAATAAGTGTTATCGGCGTTGCTCAACTGTTATGCTTTTGTGTTTACATGAAACTGTTATTTTAGGACACTTAGAAAAAACTTAACAGTTATGTTGGACTCTGATACATACATATGTACCTGCACCTGCATATTTCATCAATGGGTTAATACATAGCTGCTAATGGGTTAATATAATACACATTGGCTATTTTTGTTATGTCTGTACAATTGTGATTTAAATAATTTGGTTACAGATGTTAAAAAAAAATTGGTCACCAATGGGTTAACCCTTGACCGTTAATGGGTTAAGATTCCAAAGATTACTCGTTTTAGTGTAGATACAACTAATATGATGTAAATATTTTGATCTAAGAATTAAGTGAAAAAATTTGGGTTAAAAATGGGTTAATGCATGGTCGTTAAGGGGTTAAAATTCTTGGGATCTACTATTTTAGTATCGATATACCGATTCTGATACAAGAAAATTAAACTCGAAACTACAATAAAAAACATAGGTCACCAACGGGTTAACTCATGACCGTAAATGGGTTAAGATTCTATAGATTAACTGCTTTAGTGCAGATAAAACGATTCTGATGTAAAAAAGTTGATTTCAGAATTTTGAGCGTCCCTATATATATATAAGTGGCCCCAGTGTGCATCGTTTCATTTATAAAGCTAGTGGGTATACAAATATATTGTAAAATGCAACCAATTTTATAATTAAAAAAAGTGTTCATGGTCTAAGGTAACAGAATAGATGAGGGGATATATTTGTTCTGGCGTATCTCGTGCAATCACTTAAAATCGTTTGCCAATTTAAACGCTGTATAATTATTTCACCTGGTATCGAGTTTTCATTTTCGACCGTCATCTTACCTCGATCGATGCCATAGGCAATCAAATGAATTTTATTGCACTATTCTATACATTCTACGGCACACCAGCGGTGATTGTTTGCTGTTGTGTGAGCGCAGCCGCACGATTAGATGGTGGTAAATGTATTGATGCTCGCGGTGGTGAAATATTTTCCGGCGTAGTGGGCGGTGTTGTTGTCAAATCTGGCTCAACGATTCCCAAAAAAACTTCTTATTTTGTGCAATGCATTTATTTATTAAAAATATTAGCCTGTTTGCTTTTCTTTGTGAAATTTTTCAAATCATATATTAAAAAATGAAATACCAATTTTTCGAGCGAAAATATGAGCTTGCTTTGCCATAGAGCTGGTTGGGGTGCGATAGTTGGTATTTCATTAATCGTTATTTTAGAAACATATTAATGTTTTTACAATTTGTATGTGTCGTATTTTTGCCATAAATGTCAATAGGCGGTTTTGCAATTTTGAAGGTCGGTTTTGCAAACGCGAATTTATTATTTATATTAGGGAGATTCACTATCCCTAGCACGATTGCAAGATAGCACGGATTGCAAATATCTAGAACAAATTCTACACATCAAGAGCACCCTATTGTATAGTCGTAGGAAATTTTAAGAAGCAGCTTTTCTTTTTTGCCAAAGGGACGCGTTCATCACTCACTTTTTTAATAAATAAATTATTTTATTTTAGTAAATTTAATAAATACATACCAAACATAATATTTTAAGCAAAATTCGGATGCTCAAATTGAGATTGAAATTAGAAATTGGCAAATATCAGCTGACGCAGTGTCGCAATTAATTTCCTACACTTCATTGCAAATAAATACATATACATAAGGTTTGGTGTAGCATATTTTTGAGGTCTAGCCATTTCTGACGCCTACGAGTACTTAGATTTTACTATTTTTTTTTTGAATGTGAATAGCAGAGGTAATTTATTTATGTGACACTTGTTGAAAACGAAATAGTGCGAAAATTCCCCCCTGCCCCCTTGTTTTGCAAAACAAAAATTAAACGACGCCTATGGAATTTTGCTTCCCTTTCATTCAATACTAGAAATATAGAAGTATTATATGTATATATGGATTATATACAAATGTATTTCAGAAATTTTTAAATTTTATGTATGTATATAATTTTGTTTTCTTTGTTACAGAAAGAGGAAATGGAAGTTGAACATCTGGCAACATTAGAAAGACTGCGACAAAGTCAAAGGCAAGACTATTTAAAGGTGAGTTGGACATTGAGCTAAATATTAAGATATTGAGTCATATTAATAAAAGCCAAGCATTTGCTTTTTCTAAGATTTAGGACCTTTTACTCAAATTTTGAAATTTGGTTCATACAAATTAATGTCAAATTTTTAAAATCTTGAGTTATGGGCCCGTCAGAATGAATACTTTTCCGGCAATCCAGCAGCGTTTAACTGACACATACTTCAATTTCATATATTTGTTACGGCAAAGTTGAAGTACTGATTGTGTCGATCTTCATTCAAATACATGTAATTCCACTCTGCTGTCAGTTAAACGGATTGCTGGATTGACGGAAAAGTATTCATTCTGACGCCCCTATAAAAGCATTTGCTTTGTTTTTATTAATACGGCCCATTGTATGTATGTACTTACTAGCTACAGTCGAAGTTCGATAGCGTTTCTACCTTTTTCTTAGAACTTAATAATTCTCTTTTCTATTGTTGTTAATTTTCATTATATTTCTAATTATTTTAACTCCCTTGACAAAATTTCTAGCGACAAATAGAATTCAAATAGAATTCGATGGACCGTTTATCTTATCTTCAACAATCAGTTTTGTGCGAACAGTCGAGAAAAGGTCTTATATAAATGAAATTATGAACTTCAGTCTCAAAAAATTTTTATTTGGAGAAGTATCCTAGGCTCTGTAATTTTTCATGTGGCTTGTGGTATGTTGCAAAATAATAAAATGCTGCCGTGCCAAAAATGGAATGACCGCTTTATTCAAAATAGTGGCATTTGTACCTTACTATTAGTACTGTGTAGTGCTTTTATATTACATTGAGTCCACACTTAACTAATTCTGTTCTAACATAGTTTAAAGGAACTTAGTTTTAGGCACATACACATTCGCTTATTATCGAAAGTCGGAAATTTTTTCGGTTACCTCCTGACATGGTTTTTTTTAATAAAAAAATAATACCCTGAAAATTTTGGCTCAATCGAAAAACTCTAACCAGAGCCAGAAAGGAGTTGAAGTTAAAAAATTAGCAGTATCATTTTTCGTAAGTGCTGCTTTGGCTATGTCGCGATAAATATATCTATTGACGTTGGTATATTTAAAAAATAACAATAATTTTTAATCATTGCAACAATGTTTATCTGAGAGATAGATTTTGAATTCCTTTGCCATAAACTTAACTTCAAATACGATTTTGAGTACTCCATTTCAAAAAGGAAACCATTAAAGAAGAAACGCATTTATCAAATATTTCACTTAAGAATAGTGTGCTCATTTAAAATCATAGTTTATATGCTTTACTTCCAATACAAAATAAACGTGCAAAGGGTGAAGTCAGTAAACGGAAGCACATGCTACACATACCTATTTAGCATATGTGAGACAAATCTACGGTATTGGAACAGTTTGTGTCTGCCACTTTACTCCTAGTCAGCATAACTATCGTCGGGAAATGCTTCAGAAATAGACTATCGAGACGGTCCAGCACTATTCATGATAGAGTTCTCAATGTCGGTTTCCCATTCATCTTCTTCGAGTAATTTTGTATAAATTTCATCCATGGAGGAACTCAGAAGATTAACAGTTTCCAATTTTACACATTTGGACGCCATTTTACTTGAATGTACAATTAAGTACTTTAATATATGGAATTTACCCTGCAGTAAAAATCCGAAGTTAATCCTTTACGAATCACTGATGAAATTCCCCTAATACTGAGAAGGCATCGGTGAATACTTTAGTATAATAACTGATGAATTTTTCATATAAATGGGACGATTTGCTCAGAAAAAAAATTGTACTCAGTTTGACGAAAGTGATGAATATTCAGCAAAGAATCATCAACGATCATTCAGCAGTGAAATGCATTTACTGCATGGTATTTTTTTAAATATATATAATATGTATGCACAGATATAAAAAGTATAAACAAATTTAAATTTTCTTAAATTGTCTTTTGGCGGACTTGGAGCTATTTTCAAAGCGTATAATAGAAATTGGCTGGTAGTTAAATAAATGGTTCTCTTCTCACCGTGAATTGTCAACCATTGGTTAACTTTCTCCCCAGGTGGATGTCGACTAACCAATCGTCAACAGCTGCCTGGTGGGGTAGTTAATTGACGATTTACTGCTTTGGCTTATATATTGACTAATATAGAAATACAAGCATACTGGTCACTTTACGCGTAGTCAGCGTAACTACCGTTTGAAAATGCTTCACAAATATAATATCGGGACGATCAAGCACTATTCATGATAGAGTCGTCCTTAATGTCGGTTTCCCATTCATCTTTCTGGAGTAATTTTGTAAGAATTTCATCCAAAGAAAAGTTTCCAATTTTCTACATTTGCACACCATTTTAGTTGAATTCTGATATAAAAAATAGTAAGAAAAGTCCCAAGTTGTCACAAAAATCACCTCCCTAAAGTCAGTTTTGTCTGTGGATACCTAGTAAAATTCTATGGCGAACAATTTTCTATAACTATTTAACCCTCTAACGACTTTCGAAATAATATTTTTGCGGACTTTCTAAAAAGGAGTAAAAGCGACTTCAGGGTCGGGGTGTTAGAGGGTTAAAGTAGTCTACAAAGGTACAGCTATTGCAATTGTTTGGGGGTTTTACTGTGTGGATATTGGTTTTTCATTCTGTGTGAGAATTAGCTTGCCCAAGAGTGATGTTGCAAAGTTTTATAGAAAAATATACAAATTTTCAGTAGCAAACGCTGGCGCAGTGAAATGACTCCCAAATAAAGTAACTCCAAAAAAAATGAAAAAACTGTAAATATTTTCATACAAAATATGTCTTATTTCGTTATGAGATAACTCGCATTATGTTGGAACTTATTTCATTTCCTTCTTTGGGAGTTATTTAATTCCTTTTATGTGGGAGTTATTTCACTACTCCGCAAACGCTTTCAATGGACTTTCCAGAGAATTAAAGTTCTGAATTGTATTTCTTATTTGTGTATGCATGTACGAGAATATTTTTTTATAATTACACTAATAGAGGGCACTTATTTTTTAAATTTCCCATATAAATATCTATGTACGATTACATGAAAAGTATGCATTAAAAATTTAAATTTTCTTAAATTGTTTGTATTCAATATATAGAATATCAGTATATTTTGTTTATAAATAATTTATTTGTAGTAGAGCTGATGATACCCGTGTACCCGGGTACCCGGGTATTGTCCGGGTAACCGGCCCGTTTACTACCCGGGCAGGCGGGTAATGCCGCAAAAAATGCGATTAATCCGGGACGTGTACGGGATCAATTGCAAGGGAGCATGCGACTAATACTATTTTACATCCCTTTATATGGAGTGAATTGATCGCATTTGTTCGAGTATGTCCTATGACGAGTCTAATTGTTCAACTTGTATACCCGAACGGGTACCAATGTAGATTAATCACTAACATGCCGAACGGGTACAAATGTAGATTAATCGCTTTCATCCCCAAAGGGTACAAATGTAGATCAATCGCTTTCAGCACGAACGGGTACAAATGTAGATTTTTCCTTAAAAAATTGTAAATGTTCATGCATATTTAAATAAAGATTATATAATGTTTTACTTTTGTAAAAAAATCTCAATAAATAAATTTAATAAAATGTAAGTTTTGAGTATGCATTATATGAGCGTAATATAAAGGATTTTTTCATAGGATATTTTAGGCAACATTTTGTTAAAATTGTTATTAAAAAAGGGTGTTCAATTCGTTTTACCGGTTGTTCTACAATTTTTTAAACACATTGCATATTTTTGTAAAATGTCTACATTTAATGAATCTAGATTTATACCCGTTCGGAATGAAAGCGATTAATCTACATTTATACCCGTTCGGGATAAAAGCGATTAATCTACATTTATACCCGTTCGGGAACAATTGGTCTACAATTAGTCTACATTTATACCCGTACGGGAACAATCGGGGACTAATTGTGGACCGATTGTTCTCGAAAGAGATCAATCGAGGACAAATCCCTTTCGGGATCGATCGCACATTTTTTTTGCAGGGTATTTAAACGACGATATGTATGACTGTACATATGTACCTCTATGGAGTTAAAACATCTTTTTTAAGCAACTTATTTTACTATAATTTCTCAGGGTTCGGTGTCCGGATCAGTACAAGCGACCGATCGTCTGATGAAAGAACTGCGTGACATTTACCGCTCCGATTCGTTTAAAAGTAATATGTACTCAATAGAATTGGTAAATGATTCTATATATGAATGGAACATTCGCCTGAAATCGGTTGATCCCGATAGTCCGCTGTACAACGATTTAGCTTTGCTCAAAGAGAAAGAAGGAAAAGATAGTATATTACTGAATATAATTTTCAAGGAAACCTATCCTTTTGAACCGCCATTCGTCCGAGTCGTTCATCCTATAATATCAGGTGAGTTCAAAAATACATTTATTTGAATATATTATTTTTTATGGATACGTATTTTCTCTCTTTAGGTGGTTACGTACTTGTTGGTGGAGCTATTTGTATGGAACTATTGACAAAACAGGGCTGGAGCTCCGCTTACACAGTAGAAGCTGTAATTATGCAAATCGCTGCAACACTTGTTAAAGGAAAAGCTAGAATACAATTCGGCGCCACGAAGGTAAGTTTCTAATAGATTATAAGTTATAAGTAAAAAGTGCTATTTTTGTGTTTTGTTTTGGAATTTCTAAATCCCAACCTTAGGCCTTATCACAGGGTCAATACAGCTTGGCACGTGCGCAGCAGAGCTTCAAGTCACTGGTGCAAATCCATGAGAAAAATGGTAAGCAACAATATCCCATTACTATTTTAAAGTGAAACTTCTTTGCCGAAAGATATGCGTTGAGGGAGTTTATAATGTAATAACACAGTGTGACAAAATAAAAAAAATTTAAAGTGTTTTTATCAAGATTACCATTTTTTATAGGCCTTACCAAGCATACGAAGACTGCATACTTAGAATTTCCAATACACCCCCAAAATCTTGAGCTAGGGGCCAAAAACCTCTTTTTCAAAAGTGAAGTCATATATTGTACCATAACTTTTTCTCTGTTTATCCCATCAACAGTTTTATGTACTTACCCGGGTTGATGTAGGAAACAAATTTAGCAATTTTAGTATGAAAAATTTCACAGTAGAAATTGGTTAAAGTATAATATCCTAGGAACGCCTACGGGGATATACAACAGTTATATGTATGTCGTTGAAAACAGAATTAACAGCAGATTGTTCTAAAATAGCTTTGCATGTACACTGGTTAACAAATTCATCGAGAAATCCGTGACTAGAAATGAAAAAATTGAACAAAAAATTTAATTTTTGATATATTTTTTACAGTTTCTCTTGCATTTATCAGTATACAGTTCGTATACTGTTAAAATCAGGGACCCAAACAGATAACGTTTAAAATAAAAGTCCTTAAACAGTTATTTTTGGATTTTTAATATATTTGAAACAAAAAAAAAAAATAAAAGATAAATTCGGACTTTTATTTTTTCCGGCCAAAATAAAAGTATTTTCTAATAAAAAACGGACGGCCTACGTGATTGGGATAAATTTGGCTTCGGGCCAAAGTTGATCAAAAAAAGTTGATTTCAAATACGAAAAAAATGTATCCGGACTTTTATTTTTTAAGTCGGAGATTAAAAGTCCGTTCTAATAAAAACGAACGGCTTATGCGATTGAGATAAATTTTCTACCAATCGATTCATACTCATTTTTAGAATCCAAAAGTGTATACTAATTTAACATTATATTTTACTAAAGGTACTGCCAGACGAAAGTGCTTTCCGAAAGTGTCAAATCATTGAAAGAACCTTCATGAGTATCCACACGACGCAATGGAAGAGCTTTCAGAAAGCACTTTTTACTTCCACACAGTAAAAATTTTAGTTTAATTTTAAATCCATTTTGGTATTTATATATAACAAAGCCAAAAAGCATAAAATTAAAACCATTCTGGTTTAAAAAAAGAAGAGAATATTGAGAGACAGAAATTATTCTTGGTGTCAAATTAATACTTTCTTGGAATTAGATCAAAACCAAATTTTGATTATTTTTAGAATATTTCTGGTATTAAAAATAGTTTAAATTGGTATAAGATCAATCCAAAATTGGAATAAATTCTATACTTTTATGGAATTAAATCAAAACCAAATTTTTATTATTTTTTTTTGATATTTTTGGTAATAAAAATAATTTAAATGGTATTAGATATATCCGAAAATTGGAATAAATTGTATACTTTTTTGGATTTAAAAATAAACCGACATACAATTTCCAGTGGATGTACCGCAAATAACCCATTATCTCAAAGATTAATGAGAAATTTAATAACGTTAGCATTGTTTATTTACATAAAAATCCAAAACACTACACTGCTACACTAAAGTACCTTATATCGAGCCATAACCGCCGAAAAAATGTATCCCACAAACTCGAAATTTTACAGGGGAAGGTTTTTTTTTTAAATTAAATCAGTTTGAATAAAGCCATTATTTTAAAATTTATATTGTAAATATTTTTTTGTGTAATACATTAAATTTTAATAATTTTTAATAGATATTTGCATCATAACGGTAACAAAACAAAAATCGATTATGGTGTGGGATACATTATTTTGGCGGTAATGGCTCGATATATCGAGCCCTAATCCCCATATAAGTGTATCCAATAAAATGTAAATTTTACAGGACACAGTTTTTTTTAATTTGTTTTGCATACAGTTTGTATGCAGCTTTGAAACTTATTTAGGGCCGTTTACTCAACCTCTGATTAACGCTAACCACGGTTAAAGCCCGGTGAAACATCTTTATCGACTTCATCAATACATTCCTTTTACATGCAGTCGATAACGCAGTACACAACTTAACTGGACCTTTATCCTCCGGTTAGCGTTATTCAGAGGTTGAGTAAACGGCCCTTAGTCTCTAACTTCGAAACTGCACATTTCACAGGTATGAAATTTTGGGAGTTGATGCATATGATAATAAATTGTTGATTTCCATAAAAAAGCAGGAGTCGGTAATATTGTTGGATACACTTTTATGGCGGTTAGGACTTGATATATATACATATTGTAAATTTTACACCAATATTTTAGAGATGTCCAGGAAAATCTCGGCACCATCGCGGTTCTTGCAGTGAAAAAGAGACCCTCAACTGCCTTAAGACTGAAAAAATAAAGCAAAATGTACCCTCATGTTGTTTAATTAATCTCCTGCATTACTTACTTGATAAAATTATTCGATTCGGGCCATTTATTTCAGTAGATTTAATTACTCCTCCGGATTTTGTCTGATTTATTTTGATTTTTTTTTTATGATAATTTTTTCTTAATATTTTTTTGGTTTTGATTTCAAACCAAAAATACTTTGATGGTAATATAATTGAGAAAGAGAAAGTTTTTTATACTTTTCAGGATTTGTTTTTAAACCATGAATGATTAAACTTTTTTAGAGAGAATTTTAATACTTTTTAAGACTTTATCTTGAAACCATTTTGGAATAAATAAAATTGTAAAACTTCTCATAGTTTAAAAATAAGACTTTTTGGCATTAAAATTCAAATTTAATTCCAAGAATGATTAAATTAAGTACCAAATGATATTATAAATAAACTATAATTTTTTACTGTGCACTTTCCGAAAACTTTCAGGAATTACTTTTCCTTTGTCCACACGGTGAAAGGGAAATGAGTTTTTGAAAGTACTTTCTGGCAGCTGTCAAATCAAATTCAAATAGCTGTGAGAGCAAGACAGATGTAGGACAGCAAACAGCTTGTTGTGTGAGAGCAAACAGCTTGTTGTGTGAGAGCAAACAGCTGTGCGTGGAATGGGGATGGTGGAGACTTTTGTGTTTTTTGTGTTCATATGAAAAATATAACGTGATAATTAATTATGTTAATAATTGTATTTTGTTTATACATATGTATTTTTTATAAAGAAAACATATTTACATGCCGGTTCGATCATTTAGACAACACTCGTATCAGCTAGCAACTTTCAGAAAGTAAAACACTTTCAGATGTAACAATTGAAAGTCAAAAGTATTTCTGAAAAGTATTTTTCTCGCAGCTAGACGATGAAAGTTTTTTGTAATAAAGTAATTGCTGAAATTTCGGAAAACACTTTCAGAAAGTACTTTTTTGGTAGCTACACGAGAAAATTTTACTTTTTCACTTTCTGAAAGCACTTTCATTGCATCTTCTGGCAGGACCTTAATACTACAAATTTAGCAGAAACAGAAATACAACCATTTATATAGGAAAATAGATCTATGTCTGTTTATGCTAAATTCGTAGTATTAGTAATATATAGTGTTAAAGAAGTATACATTTTTGGATTCTGGAAATCAATACAAATCGATTGGTACCAAATTTAGTCCAACCGCATAAGCTAGAGGTGGGAAACTATCGATAGTGCCACCATCGATAGTTTTTGATAGTTAAAAAAAAACCATTGATAGTCTTCGATAGTCTTCAAAAAAATAAATTATCGATAGTACTATCGATAGAACTATCGCAGAAAATTTGAAAAATTCAAGAAAATATCAAAATCTCAATATTTTACATTCAGTCCAGTATATTTTAGTACACGGAAGTAAAAGTTTGAAGTCGAAAAAATTCCTTCAAAGCCTTCCATAATGTCTCTCTATTATTTTGACGAATATCTATAAAACCTTAACAGAATCCGAAATAGTAATGTGCAATATGGAGATGTAAAAGTTGTAAAACTGTCGATAGTACACATTAATATCGATAATTTTCGATTGTTTTGAAAAAGCCATCGATGGTCTTCGATAGTGTTCAAAAAAATAAAATATCGATACTATCGAGAGTGCCATCGATAGTTTCTCATCTCTAGCATAAGCCGTTCGTTTTTTATTTGGAAGGACTTTTATTTTTGCCGGAAAAAATAAGTCCGGATTTAAATTTTATTCTCGGACTTAAAAAGTAAAAGTCCGGATATAACTGTTATTCTTTGACTTAAAAAATAAAAGTCCGGATTTAACAGTTATAAGAGGACTTTTTTGCAAAAAGTTAGAAAAATAAAAAGGATACATGATTGATCCTGTAAATGTCCTGGGAGTCATTTTGGTGTCAAGGATTTTCACTTAACATCATTTTTTGGACCGGACTTTTTGACCTCCGAAAAAAAAAAAATAATTGTTAAAATGGGTCCCTGGTTGAAATCGGCGAAATGTCATCTTTGCATCAAAATCATTTTGATGCGATAAACAGAGAAAAATTTATGGTCAGAGATGAAAAATAACTCTTATTGAATTTTTTGAAATCAAAAACGTTGGGCACATTTCAATGAAAAAATGTTCGATGTATTGTGGAACGAATTTCCGTCATCCCTTGTCAAGAAAGAAAAAAAAATGTTCCCTTACAATTAAAAGTTATTGTGGAAGAAAATTTTTTTTCTGTTGCTGATAACGATTATATTCAGATTTTTATTTTTTCAATTGCCTCATAACAGTTATTCAAAAAATTTTTTCCGTTGCTCATAACGTTTATTTTGAAATTTTTATTTTTTCCGTTGCCTCATAATATTCATGAAAATAAATTTTTTGTGTTACTTATAATTTTTATTTCAGTTTTTTTTTACGTTGCATTGTATTATTTTGTGGAATCTGTTCCTTTTTTTGCTCATAGGACTTTATCTTTCGGTATCTAGTGTATGTAATTGGATGGTGCTATGTAATACAGTATATTTATTTTATTCCCATGTCCGCCAAAGGCATGCCTTTTACTGCAGTAAAATTTTTTTAGTTAAAAACTTGAGTAGATATACTAAGGTAAAAGGGCAAAAACGAACTGAAAAGTTTTGTCGGCATGTTTTTGCGCTTCGAGTTTTCGCGTTATTTGTTTGTACGATAGTTCGTTAAAGAAATCACGGATAAATTTGGGTCCAGATTAATGGCGGTTAAGGCGCGACGCATTGAGGTGAAAAATCTATGAAGGGTCAAAAACCAAAATATTTTTTTTTAATTATCTAATACCCAAAATCAATACTGCTATACCCAAGGATAACAAATATAAATTTTGGTCCCGATTGATGACGGTTTAGTGGTCTCGAACGGGGGTCAAATTTCAGATGGCTATAGAACTGAAGGCGAGCCGGGAATAAGGTTTTAAGCGCCATTTTTTACGAAACTCGCATATTACGGTTTAAATTACTCTCTCGCATTACCCCAACACCAAATTAACTAAAAATATTCACCTTTTCAAAAGAAAAATGCAGTTGGAAAAGGTCAGTCAGTGGAAGAACGCTACAAGTGCTAGACAAAATGTTACGTTCGGATATGAGGGAAGTAATTGAAAAGTGTAACAGAGGTACAACAAGAAAGATTAATATCGAAAATTGGACAGATATCAAAAATAAAATATTGAGAAATAGTGGAAATTCTTATATAACTAGAAAAAATAAAATCATTCCCTCAAAAAATTCTCCAGAACAGGTAATGTGGAAGAACGTTTTAAGTGTATATAACTGGTTGCGAACAATAAAAGCACTTAGCAAACGTTTGCTAATCACTAGATCCGTTTAAATAAGAACACTTAGCATTTTATGCTGATTGATACAATGTAATGATTTACCGACGGCAATGTCGCGACGGCAAGCATTCGAATGTAAAAAGCATACTAAACCAGTTATGCCAGATAATCTCCGCTAAAATTCCCACACAAATTGGAAAAAAATCCCTAATTTCCCACATTTTAAATAAAAAAATCCCACAAAATTCCCACCGAATTTAAAGCATTTATTTGAGTAATATAACAATATATAACAGGCAAATACAGCATCAGTTGTACAAATTATTTGCATTGTGCAAGTGGATATGATTTTTGTTGATTTTAAAGTTGAAGCACTTTACTTATACTATCTATATATATAAAAATGGTGTAAAAAATGTTACTAACCTCATCAGATGAGAACGGCTGGGCCAATTTCTGTAAAACTTTTTGTCAATTGTTCGCATTCTCGAGGAGATGGTTCGTACGGAAGAAATGTTGGAAAATCCCTCCGGAAAAGTCCGAAAATTGGAAAAATCGGTGTGTATGTGCGTATGTGTGCATCTGTGGATGTGTGTCCTCTATAAATTCCCAAAGTAACCAACCGTTCTTTATGAAATTTTCACAGTAGATTCATGTGGTGTTAGTGCACATAGTAGGGTATATAGAATTTCGAAAAATTGGGAGCTTCCCGGAATACAGGCCTAAATGAGGACCCAGATCGATCCACCAAGCCTTCGAGCAATATTGGTACCAAATGAAAGGTGTTTAACAGGCCTTCAACATAAAGTTATTTTTATTGCGATACCTAGGCCGGGTTCCCAGATATGGGTTAAAACGTGCGACCGAGTGACCCTATAAAGTTTCTGAGCGATATTGGAATCAAATGAAAGCTGTTGAGGAGGACTTCAGCAAAGAGCTTTTTAAATAGTGATGCCTAGGCCGGGTTCCAAGATTTGGGTCAAAGCGTGGACCCGGATAACCCCTGAATGTTTTCGAGCGATATTGGTAGAAAATGAAAAGCGTTGAGCAGGCTTCCACATACAGCTATTTTCATTGTGATTTCTAAGGCTGTTTCCCAGAGATGGCTAAAGTAGTGGGCCCGGATGGTGATGGACGGTCCTGGTAAGGTAAAGGTAGGTAGCTATAGGGATAGGGGTAGGGATAGGGATAGGGATTGGGATAGGGATAGGGATGCATAGGCATATGCATAGGCATAGGCATAGGCATAGGCATAGGCATAGGCATAGGCATAGGCATAGGCATAGGGATAGAGATAGAGATAGGGATAGGGATTGAGATAGTGTTAGTGATAGGGATCGGGGGAATAGGTTTGTCGCGGCGAATACAACTATAACTTTTATTCAGAGAACAGACAATTTTTTGTCATTCGCAGTCATTAAGATGGTCTCTAAGATAATGGTTAGCAATACGGTAATCAAAGACTTTTCTGTAGGCTTCATAGGAATAAGTTTTAGCAGAACAACGTCTGCCGGGTCAGCTAGTTTAACATATCACTAGATGTTGTTGTTGTTGTTGTAGCGGTACTAAGCCCTGCTTAGCCAACGAGTTCTGCTCACAAATTGTCATCAATTTCACTTAACGGGAGGCCCAAGAATGTTGCAGCTTCTTTTGGGCTTGTCCAGAGGGACAAGGGTGTTAAGTTGGTTGGTTTAAGGTGGCATGCAAAGAGGTGCTGTGTGTCATGCGGCGTTTCTCCACATGCCGGACATACGTTAGGTATGTTTGGATCAATTCTGGCCCTGTAGGAATTAAGCCTACTACAGAAGCCCGACCTTAATTGTGATAGGGTAACTCGGGTTTCTCTGGGCAACTCCAGTTCTTCTGCAGCTATAGGTGGTGGTTGGTCTCTAATTATTATGTATGCGGGGCGAGTTGAAACGTTCCCACGACAGCCGGTTCTACGTACCGGAACGACTCGGGGTTTCCCCGACCAAGGGCTGTCATTTCGGTCCAACCCTGTTTAGACCAACCTGCAATATCACTAGATAGTTTCTTTCGCTTTTTACATTTAACATCCGTTACAAATGAAAATATTCTTTCTGATTCAGCGTTGAATGAATACAATCTTTTCCTCCAAATTTAAATTTGACAAAATATCTTCGCATTGATAACCACCGTTAACTTTATGCACGTCAAGTAAATATGGAGTAGGAAGTTCCAAAACTTTTAGCTGTAATTCCCACAGAATTGTAAAAAAGTCGGGTTTTAAGAAATTTGCAATTTTCAACACAAGTGTCTTAGCTTCTTGCCCTAGTCAGTGTATAAGTACCTACAATGCGTTAAATTCATTGAAAAAGTTAAGAACGTACTTCAAAAATCTAAAATAAGCCTAGTTTTGAATTCTTTCCAATTCTTCATAAATCGTTTCTGCTTTATTACGCTTATCTTCAAATGAGGCCAGGCGAAAATAGCTTTTAAGTGGCCCCAATTCTCGAAAATTCTTTCGATTAAGTATTAACAATACAGTACGGATGTGCACAATGAAAAATAAATTACCTAAGAGGGGCGATTATTAACACGCTTTTATTAGTTTCACCCAGACCTGTTATTTAATGATTAAAAATTTTAATGATTATTAATTAAAGCATGTTTTGTTGTTGTAACTCTTTAATGATTAATTAGGATTATTTTCAACTTTTTAATGATTAAAAGTTAATTAAATTATATAAAAAAATAATCGATTAATTATTTTTAATTGCATGATTATTTAGATTATTTTCAATTATTTTTTATTGCATGTTTAACCACCGTGGCCGCTGTGGTGCAGTGGGTAGAGTGCTCGCCTGCTATGCCAGAGGTCTCGGGTTCAAACCACGGTCCGAGCAAAACACCAAAACAATTTTTCTAATTAGTAAAAATCCAATTATTGGATTTTTTAAGAGCAGCGGTCACCTCTCGGCAGTGGGTGGCATACACTCCGAGAGTATTTCTGCCATGAAAATGCTTCTCACAAAAAATGCATTCGCCGTTCGGAGCCGGCATAAAACTGTAGGTCCACCCAATTAGTAGGAAAAACAAAAAAGGAGCACACGTCGAATTGGGAGAGAAGCTCGGCCATAAAACTCGTCAGAGTTATAATAGCGCCATTGTATTATTAGATTAACCAATTACTTGATTATTTTCCATTATTTTAAAGCCCGTCTCCACATAACTTGATTCACCAGAGAAACATGTAGCAAAACATCTCGCTCAATAACCCGTCTCCACGTGGCTAATCGTGATTCAGTTTGACATTTCTCTTTCTTGCTCTTCTTAAATGTTTGTATGTTTGCTTATTTTTGCGTCTTTGTTTTGGTCTGTGTGAGATTTCGATAGATTTTCGATACAAAATTAGAGAAGACATCGATATCATCGAGGTTGGCAAGATGATTCAGAATGAAACAGTGTTTCAATCTTCACTCGCTCTCAGAAATTTGTATGGAAATTGGCGAGTTTCGGCACTGGTTTCCGTGTCGAAACAAGATTGAGAGAGAAATTGCAGAAAAAAAGAGCGAAACACGTTATGTGGAGACATGGTATTAGATTGTTTTTTAATTGCATGATAAATACAATTATTTGATTATTTCAAATTATCTATGATTTTTTTTAATTGCACGATTAATTAATTAATCGATTAATTATTTTTAATTTTTTGGTTTGTTTTTTCAAATTTGCTTGTGAACAAAATATACATACATATGTACATCCATGCATACATGTGCTGAGAGTATGCTGTGCATTTATACCCGTATCGGATGAGGGCGCACTAGTAATTGGCAGTCTATACCCTATAGACATACTACTTAGCAAAAGAAGCTGCAATTATTGCACAGAACGATATCGAGCGTTCCGTCGCGAGAGAGGCAAGCATGCATAGCGGGCAGCTTAGATGGGGTAACTCGACGAAGGGACGCTGGACCCATAGATGTATACCAGATTTGAGATGCTGGTTGGAACGAGCACACGGCGAAGTCGATTTCTACCTGACGCAGTTCCTATCTCGACACAGTTGTTTCAAGACCCATCTCTTTTGCTTTAAGCACGAGGCAAAATCACCACCTCAAGTGGAACGGATACGAACAGGAGCTCGGCTTCCTGCATGCATCATTGCGCGTGGTACGGAGCATTTGCCTCCACAGACCACCTAACACTGACCACTTTTATAAAAAATAAATGGGTGAAACATTTTAAGGCAGACTGAAGGCAATAACGCGACCATTACGGACTTTCGAGCCTAGTGCTCAACCCACCTCCCGAGGGTAACCTGACGGTAGTACCGCGGGGTTCGGTACGATCACAGTAGGAGGTTTAGTGCGGTTAGAGTCCCGCACTGACGTGGTAAAGGCTTTCGATGCTTCCTTCTTGTTAAAAAAAAACAAAAAACATACATACATGCACATATTCATGGACACATACATGCATATATATATGAACATATCTACACATACCTATTTTCAAAAATAATTTAAAATAATCATATCAAAAGAAATAATCGCACAATTGAAAATAATCGAGCAATTAAAAATAATCATACAATTAAAAATAATTGAGCAATTAAAAATAATCATACAATTAAAAATAATCACGCGATTAAAAAAATTTTGTGATTATACGATTATTTCCGATTATTTTTTTAATGGTTAGTAATCATGATATTTTTTACAATTTTTTTAATTTAATCGATTATTAATTGTCCGGTTAATGTAAGACAATTAAAATAATCATTAAAATTAAAAAATCCAAATATTAATCATTATTAATTTTAATCGGAATTTAACAGGTCTGGTTTCACCTGTATGTATGTATGTACATATTTATGTAAACAAGCTACGTATACGCAGTGTAGTTCACTGTATGTTTACTTGTACGCATGTATGTAACCGACTCCTTTTTGCATTGCATAAGTTAACGCGAAAGCGCGTGTATTCATACACTGAATAGGAGTTTTTCAGTGTGAGATATGTTTATTTTAAGTTCTACTATGTATGTACTAGGTATGTAAACAGTTCTGCAAAATCCCTTTTTTTATATGGACGACAACAAAATGTCCCTTTTTTCCATTTCCAATACCATTTCATGCTCATGAAAGGTATAAATATATCGAAGTCCAAATGAGACCCGTGGCCTTCCCCTTTCGTTTGATACCCATATTGTAGACAATGATAAGGTTTATGGGCCAAATAGATAAGGAAGGTTCCTCATAGAAAGTGGTCCTGAACACTTACTGTAGGTAAACTAGAAATACAAAAGTTCCCACTGCGCTGGAAATAGATTGTGAAAAACTCAGCTTCCCTACCTGATCATAAAGAAGGTAAGGCCAGCGCGCCTTACTATCATAATAGTATATGATTTTGTTTGCTAAATAAGAAAGATAATATTAAATAATATGTAGTAGACTACACACAACCACCCTTTTAATCGCAAATGAATTGTATACGCATATGGACCTTCATTAGTTTTTCAATTACTTTTGCAATTCCTTTGAGGAATGGGAAATTCTTAAGTACATTTTCCATTCCTTGTAATGTAATTGGAAAAATTTCGGTATTGGCGTTATGTTATGTTCAGACACAACCTTAATTGAACATTAAGAGCCGTTATTCAATTTTCAAGCCTAATGATTGTCAATTTTCCATACAAAAATTGACCAAGTTAATGCTTCATTAGAAATTAATGAGTTCTTAATGAAGAACAATTCTGCATGCAACCCAGTTAAAAGGCTTGTTTCATAAGTAAAATGAAATGTCATGAAAAGAGAAATGTGATAAGCGTCAGTGTCCACTAAACAGGTTGGTTCGTCAGATCAGCTGCATTCTTGTTCTTCTTCATCAACTATCAAATTTGTTTTTATTTCTGCTTATTCTATACATGTATTCGTGTTTACGATTGGTAAAAATTGTTAGCTGAATGTCAAATTATTTCGTCCTCCTTGCAATTTTGACATTTAGGTCACGAGAGTTTGATATTCAGCTCACGGCGTGTATGTGTGTATGTATCTTGAGCCGACCTGTTAAATGGGCCAAGTAAATTAAATATGTCTGAACACCAAATCTCAAGATGTTCAATCAACCCCAATTGACTTAATTAATTTTTATGTCTGAACATGATATTAGCATACATAATTGTGACGGTGTCATATACGCTGTGCTGTTATTGGCTTTGTGGTGGTGCCATTTTACACTAGCGCTATATTGGTGCTGGTGTTAGTGCACGAAATTGAGTCAGTGTTATATTGCAATAGCGCAACATTGAGTTGGCGCTATACTGAGTTGGCGCTGCATTGAGTTGGCGCTATATTGAGTTGGCGCATTTTCCAAATCGGAGTTAGCGCAATAACACCAGGGTTGGCGCCAGCGCAATTGCGCGGCGCGGCGCAGTGTTACCCATGCCTATTCAACAGTGGTGGAAGCAGGTTGATGCCTTTTTTTGTCCGTAACAATAGTGGGCGACTGATGTATGAAATTTTTTTAAAATGTTTAAGAATGGTTGGGAAATTGATTATTTTTTTTATTTTAAATATTCTCAATAGTGTTAAATAAAGCCATTTTAAATCAAATGAAGTATTATTTTTTATGCCATTTTCAACTCTTTAAAATTGAAAATGGGTTAATTTTTTATGCTTTTATATTGAAATTGCAATTAATTCGAATGTGAATCGAAATAAATCAACATTTATTTTTTATTAAATTTGTATCTACAAACATACCTATTTTTAATATAACCTCTATTTTCATGCTATAAAATCTGATATAATTAAATTTTCATCAACACACGAAGTTACGAAAAATTTTTGAATTTTGCCTCACTGTGCAATTTTAAGCACACTACTACATGCTCACGCTTTCTGCTTGTTCGCTTGTGGTGCTGCCCATGCTTGGAGATGGTAAATTTGTCCCGTACAAACATTTCGATTTCTCACACATATACTAGTTTTTCAAATGCAAGTTTCTGGTTTTTGTTTATAAATTAGCCACACAATATTGATGTACTAGAAACTTTGTTTGATAACCTTTTGGTTTGTCTGTGAATTGTAAAGATTTATACCATTTGTCCCGTACAAACAATGTAAAAAATTACATTACAGCATTTTTAATTCTTTTGGAATAACCTTATTTCTAATATTTCTGTTGTTTGAATAAACCTTGATATTAGTGCTACCACATTTACTTTTTTATTTTTTTTCTAATACAATTAATTTGACTAAAATTGCACCTGGTTCGCATAAACCAAGGATCATGGTAGACCAGCCCTGTCCCGTACAAACACATAACTTTTTTAAGATTTTTCACACATACACGAATATTTAAAAAGCAAGTTTCTGCTTTTAATAAGAGATTTATCAAACAGTAATAATGCACCAGATATTTTGTTGGTTAACATTTTGGTGTGTCTTTAATTCAAATCCAAAACTATAAAAATTCGTACAATTTGTCCCGTACAAACCATGGAATGCTCCAATAGATAATCATGCGATGCTGCTGCTGCCCTTGAACCTGTCTTGCTAGGTGCATTTGACAAGCCAATGCATTTGTTTGTGTGTATGTTCATAGGTATATGCTGGCTGGCTGATGAGAAACCAACAGTTGAACCGTATGATTGTGCTAATATGAAGAAGCCGTTGTAGGTAATGTAGGCAGTGGCTCCCAATCCATGGTGATAGGCCAGATATTCCCAAGCTATTTATTACGGTGCAGTACTTTAGTCAGTGGTTCCCAAACAATAACCTCATTTTTTAATTGAATTATAGTTTTGTAATTGCAAGTGCTGCTTTAATTGCAAAAAGTTTAGCACAGATCAAATAAAAGAACATTTTAATAAGTTTTACGAAAAAAATTTCAATAAACAAACAGCTTTTTTATCGGCGTTTCAGATTGATTCTAAGCCTTCATCATGGAGTCTATTTATTTAGATAATTAAAAAGAAAAACATAAACAGATTGTATTACATCAATGGTTATATGTCTAAAAATTATACATTTTCACACAAACAACTTTTCACTTACATTTAAATATTCAAAAGGTTACATTACACTACTCTTTATATATATATGTATACATAATATCGTCGTTTATGTTACCTACTGTAATTCGTCCATTCTGTTTCTACTCGTTATGATTGATCTGTAGGCGCAATTTATGTTATCGACGTTCCCTTTGAAATTCCTTGTATCTTGTATTTGTTCCTGTATTCGCAGACTTTCTAATGTTAATCTTGTTCTTGTTCTTTTTTCTATATCTAATATTCTTGTGTTATCAAAATCTGCTACATGTCCCGTGTTGGTCTAGTGCTGTGGTCGACTTTCTTATTCCTAATACACGCTTCGTTGTGCCTATATATTTTTTGTTGCAGAGGTCGTTTTCTTCTCCTTTACATGTTATTTCATAGACTACGTTGTGTTGTTGTTCTTTGGTGATTTTGTCTTTAGTTCGGCTAAATATTTTGTTAAGAGTTTGATGTGGTTTGTGTGCAAAAGTTACCTTGTCATTTTGAATACAATTTTGTAAAGTTTTGTTGTCTGTTAAGCCTTGTATAAATGTCACTCCCATAAATATTTTGTTGTTATTTTTTCCAATTTGTTAATATTTTCTTGTTATGTTTGTGTACTTCTAGGCTAGTTTTCCGTATATTTCACGTTCTACAGTAAACTGTAACTTTTTGTGTTGTGAGTTTAATACTGTCAAAATGTCTTCCACGTCCTTGATTTTAATTATCGCGAATATATCATCTACATATCTGGTTATGTATTTTATACATATGTCATTGTTTTTCGTTCGGCTAAAGCGTCGTCTGTTGCAGCGGTACATATCAATTTGTGTTTTTGTGTAATGTCAATATTTTCTCGTTTATATAAGTCGTTTACGATTGAATTATTTTTCTTAAGGGGGGTCTGTGTGGTCTGTGTGGGGTCTGACCGTGTGGTTTTATGTGTCTTTGTCATTAAGTAGCACTGACATCTTATTTCTATATTCCCTCTTGTACAGTCTTGTTCCCTTTATCCGAGCTTGTTACCGCTACTTTGTGCTTCTGTAATAGTTTTTGTGTGTCTTTGAATATTTTGAAAATAAATTTTTCTTTGTCCTTATTTTCAAACTTATTTCTAAAATTCATCCTTATCCTTGTGATCCCCCATTATTTGTATACCTTGTTCTATTTCCGCGATTAAACGTACAGGTGATACATTTTTTGCTGTTGTTGGAAGTGCAAATTTGTTTCCCAAGGAAAGTAGCCATCGAGATTCTCTGGGTATCTGTATATTTGTGTAGCTCACAAGCCAATCTTCGTTGATAGTGAGGTCATATTTTTGAAATTTTTTGTTGATTTGTGTCTGTATCTTTTTGATCAGGTTTTCGTTTGCTGTCATAATATTAGGTTTGTTTCTTATTAAACTAGCAGCTAGCTGTCAAGTGAGCAAAACGGAAAGAATTGCGCTTATAAAGAGCGAAACGAACAGAAAATCAAGAAACGGAAAAATTGTAAAAATTAGCGATTAATAATTTGAATGCCATTTTTGACTGTTAATGGTTATTTTTTCTAAAAAAAACATTTCATTTTCGTTATTTCTATTTCAAAAATTAGAAAATTTCAAAACTAATAAAATCAAAAGTATTTGTTTGTTTATTTTTTCAACAGCTGTTTCTTACTTCGGCAGCAAATAATTTCAGCTAGTGAAAATTTTACTAGCTGAAATGTGGAGCTGTCTATGGCTCTCTCCTGCTATTTTTTTGACTCAAGAAACGATTTGCCAGCCAAAACTTGGCTAACTATTCATAACTAGTTAATAATAAACGAACCTATTATTATGAAATTCTTTCAGATGGTTTTCTATAAATCGAAAATCATACAGGCGTAGTCTTTTATTGAGATCCCATCTAATGTGGTCTATGCTAGTGCGGATTATTTTAATTTGAATGTTTGCTTCTTTAATTTCAAGATTTAAAATTTTCTTTGTAAAGTTATGTTCTATATGTTTTAGTTCGTTTTTCGTTGAGTCCAATTGGAATCCATGTTTTATGTTATTTATTTGGCCTGTTAAGTGTGGTGGGGTTATTACGAAGTTTCTACATTCTAGTAGATACCCCAGCCATTGTTGTTGCTTCGCCAGCTTTTTGTAATTTTTGTTGTACTGTTTGATGATGTAGCAAGTGCCTTGGTCATATTTGTAGCGTGTGTTTTGTGTTGTGTGTTTTTGTTTAATTTATCAATCACTGGATGAGCTGGACAAAAATAGTTAGGTATGTATGTTATATAAGTGGATCAAAATTGCCCAATATAAAAAGAAGTAAATAGCTATGAAATTAGGAGAATATCAATGAAACCCGCGGTTGCTTTATGCGTTTTTTTATTAGTACGAGAAGCATCGAAACCTACTCCCGCCCGAAGCCGATCCTATGGAATCACCGCCCAAGTAATACATCTTATGATATGGAGTTTTCTCAGTATCTCAATTGGGCTAATATTGATGTCGGTGCCTTATTGTTGTTGTTATAGCCACTAAGTCATTCCACGAAGGAGGGGAGAAAGTGACAGTCCTTTTCCGGATGTACTCGGAACGCTCAACGGCTGGTTCCTTCTGAGGCTAGCCCGACTATCATACGAAAAATTTTTGGACATTTTTAACAACGTTGCAAGTCAGTGTACATTAGTCACCCCTTACGACACAGCACAGCTGATTAGCCGGGGAAAAGACGATATTTTATTAATGGTTACGAATTTTACTCGCACTATCCAACCGTGATGCACATATTTTCACACTTTTCTTGCGCTCACTAGCATTGCCTAAGTTAGTTCCTGCTACAGGCGATAGTCGCCCGAGCTTTTCTATGTGATTTGCGTGGCCCAGTGCATAAAAATCGAACTGTTTTTTCGTTTTTTCATACATAAAAATTATTAAAATTGTTTGATTTTACCAAACAAATTAGGTATTATCTCATAAAAAAATTCAAAAATAATTAAACTTCATCCAATAAAGTTAAATTATGTGGTTATTTCTCGATATTATGTTTGAATTCAGTCTCTTGAGCAAGAGCTCAGTTTTTATGCATAAGGGCCACTTTTTCATACATGTACCTCTTAAATTCAAGAATTTACCAACCACTTAATGAATAAAAAGCGTTTAACATTAATATGAATGTTTGTATGAAATATATTTCAATGATTTCTGTGGTACGATATGGAACAACGGTTTAACTGCCAGACGTTTCAACTGACACCGTTCTTTGGATATGAAACGTTTTTCCACTGAGAAAATGTTTAAGTCGATAATAATACGTATGTATATATGAAGTTAAAATTTGCTGATTTTTTGCACGGACGCCTTTTTCTGTCATTAATTTTGATAATCAAAAAAAAAAAATTACAAAAATCAATGATCTTGCCTTTAAAATACATTTTTTGATCTACTGAACAATTATGCATTTGTAAGTTGAAACGTTATTCCGGCTCGCCTTCAACTAACATTTGTATACCCCTGTGACATGTTATTACCGATTGAGGGGGCGCTACAGTCTTTTTATGAACTTTTAATTTTTTCATACAAATTAAACGCACTCTAATGTACATACAGTGCCGAACTAAAGTATTGGCACAGCAAGATGCTTCAACTTTAACACTATTTTTTGGCCGCATATGAAGAGATTTCAAAAAAATAGAAAACATCCCTGGATAGAATGATAAATTGTTAACCATTTCCATTTTATTTCATTTAATTATCTCTTTTATTGAATTAACGGCAGCGATTCTAAGAAAAATAGTACTTTTTTGGGCTGAACAAAAGTATTGGCACAGCTAAATATGACTGGCTATTTTGCACTGATTTATCGGTCTAGCAACTTTTTTTAATTTGTCATGCTACGAGAACGTGTAACTTACGTACGTTGCTCTTAAAATACGAGCCGCGGACGTCGCAGTGTCTTAAATAAGTAAATTTTCCATTAAAGTGACTAGCAAAAAAGTGAAACCGCCGAATCTCGGCGAAAAATTATGTCGCATTTGCATGATTATGGAAAATCATTCGCTGGGATTGGTTAAATGGTGGACAGAAACCGCCACACTATTCGGAGCATTGATCAACGTTTCAAGAAGGCTTATCTTTGCAAAGTGTACAAAGAACGGATAGACCTACGGCTTTAAACGACCGTAAACGCAGTCAGATAGTAGGAAGAGTAAAAAAAAATCGTAGAATATATTCCACCAACATTGCAGATGACGTTAAGGCAGAATTAGGAAGAGATATGCACGCCATAACGATCCGGGGAGCTGTATATGAAAATAACTACCATTCTCGTATAGCTATCCGAAAGCCCCTTATTCCAAAAATAAGCCTAAATAAACGTTTAGCTCATGTAAAAGAATATTAAGTAAGCCAAGCAACTGCTGAAACAATGTTCTTTACTCGGATTAAAAAAAAATTTAGTATTTTCCAACTTGATGACCGGCAAACTGTGTGGGGAAACCATAACAGCTTGCATCTAGTTATACGGGAATGATAGTTATTTTCCTGTAAGGCTCCCCGGATCGTTATGGCGTGCACATTTCTTCCGAATTCTGTCTTAACCTAATCTGCAATGTTGGTGGAATATATTCTACGATTTTTTTTTCACTCTTCTTACTATCTGACTGCGTTTACGGTCGTTTAAAGCCGTAGGTCTATCCGTTCTTTGTACACTTTGCAAAGATAAGCCTTCTTGAAACGTTGAACAATGCTCCGAATAGTGTGGCGGTTTCTGTCCATCATTTCACCAATCCCAGATAATGATTTTCCATAATCATGTAAATGCGACATAATTTTTCGCCGAGATTCGCCGGTTTCACTTTTTTGCTAGTCACTTTAATGGAAAATTTACTTATTTAAGACACTGCGACGTCCGCGGCTCGTATTTTAAGAGCAACGTACGTAAGTTACACGTTCTCGTAGCATGACAAATTAAAAAAAGTTGCTAGACCGATAAATCAGTGCAAAATAGCCAGTCATATTTAGCTGTGCCAATACTTTTGTTCAGCCCAAAACAGTACTTTTTTTCTTAGAATCGCTGCCGTTAATTCAATAAAAGAGATAATTAAATGAAATAAAATGGAAATGGTTAACAACTTATCATTCTATCCAGGGATGTTTTATATTTTTTAGAAATCTGTTTACATGCGGCCAAAAAATAGTGTTAAAGTTGAAGCATCTTGCTGTGCCAATACTTTAGTTCGGCACTGTACATATAACGTTTTATTATATTTATTGACTAATCCATACCCGCGAAGTCTTCCGCGGACGAAAATTCAATATTTTTTAATTATAAATAGTATATTTAAAGTAAAATTAGCAGTACACCAAAATCAAAATCCAAGCGAAATCCATTCGAAACCGAAATCGAAATTAATATCAACTTAGTTTATGATCTTCCATCTTCCACCAAGCTTCCCTCTCTCTCCCCCCCCTCACTCTTTCACTATCAAATTCCTTATCCATCTTTTTTAACTTTCTTTAGCTAAAAATCCAGATGCGCCTTAGCACTTTTCCAAAGTTGTCTAAACCTCGATGTAGTGACCCATATACCAAATATCATTCATTTAAGTCAAATAGACTCCGAGCTATAAGGATTTTAAGGACTTCTGAGGAGTAAACGCTGTTACGATAAATACCTACCACACTAAGCCATTTAATCATCCATTCACGTACATATCGCAAATTATTCACCGAAAAAAATAAGTCCTATGACCAAAAAAAGGAGCAGTTTCGGCAAAATAATACAATATAACGAAAAATTTGAAATAGAAGTTATGAGGCAACGGAAAAAATAAAAGTTTAAAAATAAAAGTTACGAGCAACGGAAAAATTTTTTTTTCTCATGAATAACTGTTATGAGGCAATTGAAAAAATAAAAATCTGAATATAATCGTTATGAGCAACCGAAAAAATATTTTCAAAAATAATAGTTATGGCTGAAAAATATTTTTTTCTATTTGAAATAACTCTTAAGAAATTTTTTAATTGTTATGAGGCAATTTTTTAGAATATTTCTTATAACAGTTATGTCTCTGGTTATGGTACAATATATGACATAACCTATGAAAAAGTGGGTGTTTGACCGCTATCTCCAGATTTTGGGGGTATATTGGAAATTCTAAGTATGCAGTTTGTATATACCTGACTAGACCTACAACTTGGGGTATGTCTCGCCAAAAGTACATTTTCACTGTCAACTGTGTAATTAGAGAAGACAAGCAGGCACGAAATTCCCTAAATATGCATCCTAGTATGTCTGAAAAATACCCTGAGAATATTTCATTTAAAATTTAAACGAATTTTTTACAAAAGAATACAATAATAAAATTGAAAAAAAAAATTCACATTTTCTAATTTTTAAAACTGATTTTTTACCACAAAATATTTTAAACAAATGTTAGGTTTGCATTTTTGTATACGTACTATCATTATATTTCCAGTTATATGTTTACCGGATTTACTCAATGGTCGAGTCTCTAAGACCTAAGTGTTGAGCTCAGAAATTGCCAATAGTTGGATAACTACGTCTTAGAAACGAATTGATGAATATTCTGTCAAATTCTCAGCTGTTTGGCTTTACACAACATGTTGAGCTCAAGCAGCGAACAAAATGTGTGATGGAAAAAATGGCGAAAAGTTGTCAACTGTTGGGCTGAGCGAAACTACCAACAGTGCAAACAAACACTCAACAGTTGCGCAACTAGCTGAATCCATCGCAGATTTTCCTGCTTGATATTTTTTGATATTATTCAATTAAGTGCCAAAACACACACGAATATGCATTTTGATCCTAAATATACATTATCTTCTATAGTAATAATACACAAGCGCGGCTAAAATGCTAATGAGTTTTTTCGGCAAAGGAAAATATATACATACATACTATGTATGGACGTCATATAATACCAAAAAGAAGTTTCACTTCAGTTCTCCACATGTAATATTTTTAGACTAAGAGTAAGTGACAAAAATTGCTCATCATTTAGTTAAAACTTAAACTTCGTCAGCGCGTTAATGGAGACATGTTAATATGGTATGTAGAAGATGAGAGCCTACTTCGGGTAGGTTTGCTGTCAGAACGCCCTATAATATATAATAATACTATGGCGCGGAAAATACTATGTTCGCGTTGAACCATTAACTCGAGTGAATGGGACATTTCGGAGTTAACCATTAAACTCTACTAATTAACTCCGAGTTAACCATACAAACATATTTCATAAAATCGCCTTAAACTCCACTTAACACTACTTTTATTTGGAGTTTATTGATATGCAACCCTGTTCTTTGCCAAAATTTTGTCGCACTTTTGGAACATTGGCTGTGATACAGATTATTTTAATAGCAAAGTGGTCGCAATATATGGATCATTTGAGATGATGATGTCAATCTTCTATGAAAGTTAATTGTGATTTTAACTTTAAATTCTGTGAAATGCCTTTTCATAGAAAAAATAAACCGATGGGTATCCCGCCCACTTCAGAGGGGTGGCCGCTTTTTAAAAATCCAATAATTGGGGTTTTATTAATTAGAAAATTAATTTGATTTAACCTATGGCGTTAGACCGGTCTGGGGGTGGAACCCGCGGCGCCTGGTATGGCTTCTCAGATCCTCCCTCCGGCACCGAAATATGAAAATAAGAGGTTTTAGTGTAAGTAAACTGTTGTTTAAATAAACTTGTTTAAATAAGTTAACTTTGCTCCCTTTCACATATATTCGCCATTTAATTTATTTATCTAGTTAATAACTAGGGAAGCTAAAAATATGAACAAAAAATGTCAAAATATGCCTGAAAGATACCTGAAATATGGTCAAAAGATGTACATACATATGTATATAGTATGTATGCATTTCATTTCAATTTTACGTTTATATTTCACGAATTATTGCAAAAAAAAAATAATACAAAAAATAATAATATAAGAACTGAAACGTACAATTCACATTTTCGACATTTCAAAACCTTGTTTTAAGTACTAGTATACAATACTTTAAATTAATGTTAGCTTTGTATTTATGTAAATGCATGGGGTCTTTTTACAAAGCAAATGAAACTATTCCATTAATATTGGGGAGGGGTTGCATTGACCTATCATATTTTTACGTGTTGAACAAAATTTAAATAAGGACAATTCTTTTACGTGTTGAACAAAATTTAAATAAGGACAATTCTTTTGACGAAAACCCTGCTATAAACTTATCTGTGAAATTAAAGTTTTTGTATATGTAATGTTTGGCGACCTTTATTGGTTTTTGTATAAGACATTTCAACCTACAGCTGTTTTCTATCAATAGTCAAGTAGCCTTGTTTGTATGTTTGTCGTGGTAAACTTCTATACGGAAACGCTGTATTTCTAGTCTTATGCTTGCCAGATTCACTCAATATTATATAAGCAAACGCAACTATACCACAGATAATATGTTGTAATATTGGCGTAAATATGCATCTTAGGTCATAATAAGCATTTGCATATTTTTAGCTTCCCTACTAATAACATATAACTTCGCTTGTATGAATGAACTGAAATCATACGCGATAATGCTGCCAAATTTTAACAATACTCTTTATAAGCGATTATGCAATTTACTGTTATTATGCGTTTTTGTTGTTAGGATTGCAAAGTTTTGGTATGGATCGATATAGCTGAGCGTCAGGAACTCAATGTTGCCAAATCTTATTTTTGGCAAAAATGTTCCTTATGCGATTATGAAAATGTCTCTTATGCGAAAATGAACTTTAAGCGACGATATGTAGATCTATTTCGGAGATCACCACATCTCTTCATCAGACTTTCTTTTTATTTTTATTCTTGGCGTCCGCATAAAACGCCCTTTAATGAAAAATTTAACTAAAAAGAGAAAAATAAATAATATTTAAAAAAAAAACTAAAAAACACGCTTTAATCTTAAAATCGCACTAAAAATTTAGAAATAACGAAAATATAAGTATTTAACTCTCCAATTCCCATAGCTAAGTTTAAGAAAAAATTAGCAATTTATCTTATTGGATCGAATAATTATACATAGCATACACCACAAAAATGTGTAAAAATTAAATAACTAACACCCCCCCCCCTGTTTTTTGAGGGGGGGTCTCCTACAGGTGACACTGGGCATTGTGTTAACTATTCGAGCATTTTTTTCTTCTATATCTTCAAGTGAAATATTCGTTTTGTACAAAAATATTTTTTTATAAACACTAAACAATTAAAATTATGTAGAAAATTATGCAGAAAATGAGATGTTTACTTATTTTGAGAAATATACCAACATTTTACGTGTAAATCCTCACATATTTTTCGTTTATGTTGGTGACATATCCACACGATCTTTGAATTTATTTGTGGTTTTGACTCTACCGGTGGCCCTCGCCTCACTCGGCACTCTAATTTGCACCAAAAAGCAAATAAAGAAAACCACCACTTCGTGTCACGAAGGGCTACTCTCGTGGAGTCAGTATTTTCATCATCACGGTCAACTACTCCCATATACTTGTTGTACATCCTGATGACAGCTAGGGAATTTTCTTAAATTTTCGACCGTTTTTTGTATACATGAATCGAAGTCGACCAAATTTTGTGGCAGGAGTTATCAGCATTCAACTCTTCAAAAATTTCATCTAAGGTTAATCAAAAAGATGGAAATAAGCTCTAAAATCTCATTGCCGCAAAGCAATACGACGAACAAAAAGCATTACGTCTATGTATCACAATGCCCAGTGTCACCCACAGGTGACACCTCATATTTTTTCTTTATTACAACCACAATATTAATTATTTTTGTTACAAAATGCACTTAAATTATACTTTGTTTTCTTATTTATCACCTTCGATAAGAAAAAGTACAATACTTGCGGTCTGGGCATTTCAATTTCAGCTTATATAGTACGAAGTCACAAAAAGCAAGAAAACTGGGAATATGCGTGGAAAAAGTGAACGAGATTCACAAATGACGAGTAACTGCTCTTGACAAAAATTATTTTTAGATTCTACTGTTTATTATTTTCGTATCAATAATAATTTGGTTTAAAAAAATAGCTGCCGTCTGGTCAAAAAAATATTAAAATCAACTATCACCTACAGGTGACACTGGGAATTGAAGAGTTAAGGAAAAGCATGGGGTGCTCAATAATATTTGAATATTAAAATAATCGATTCGTACAACTAGTACAAAAATACCTAGATGCGAAATTAAAGTGTACGATATATGAAATCTCTTAGCACCCGATGATTTTCCCTAAATAACTACTTATATTTTCGTTCATCGTTTTGATTCTATATTACATTATTTCTCAATTTTTATATATATATATTCTGCTAGAGTTGAAACGTTATTATTAATGCATTTATGTATATATCGTCGCTATAGAAGAAAAAAGACGCAAACTGTTTTGTTGAGGAAGAAAGACGCAAACTTTTTTTCTTTCAAAGAAAGACGCATTAAAAATATTTTTCGAAAGAAAGACTTTATTTCTTTTTACTATAAAGAAAGACGCATTTAAATATTTTAGGAAAGAAAGACGTATTCGATTTTTTATTTTTCTTTGTCAATATTAATGCTAATACGTCTTTCTTCGCAGTTAATAATGCTAATGCGTCTTTCTTCGTCGAAATATTTTATAATGCGTCTCTGTTCGTCGAAATATTTTCTAATGCGTCTATCTTCGTCGACATGTTTTGTAAAGCGTCTTTCTTCCCCGACATATGTATTTTTAATGCGCCTTTTTTCGTCGACAAATTACTGACATGCGTCTTTCTTCTTCCGGAGCGACGATATGTACATACATGTACATAAATACATATATGTATATACTATATTTACATACATATATCGAAATGAGATAAGTGTGCGTACATAACTAAACACTTCATTCCATGTCAGTTGAAAATGGACCGTGGTTCAATAATAGAAGGTTTTCGCATTACGACATACGTACATACATTCCCTCACGGAACAAAAAAGTTAGTTGCAAAAATAAATATATTAAAAAGTGATTTATATTCAACTAATTTTAAAGTAGCTTTAAACAAATGCAGCGCGGGACAGTTTCTTGTATATGTACATATTTATATGTAAATACATGTTTTCAGATCTGAGTATGCCAAGATTGTTTTTTCCTTTTTTTGGTTACCGTTTTTCAGCTTCACTTCCCATTAAACACTGAAAACGAAATTCTCAAACGGAGAAAATATTGTTTCATATTTATCATTTGAAAATTAAGATAAATTCAATTGTTTCTCAAATATTGTTTATCAACTTGAGAACAATTTGCGAAATTTGAGGAAAATTTGCTTCGCATTTTTACCATTTCTTGAATTTCGACATCAAATGCAGGATTAAGTTATTTATATTTAACTACAAGTAAAGTAGTTGAAAAGAAACTCAAGATAAAGTTATTTATTTTAAACTACTAGTAAAGTAGTTGAAAACAAATGCAGGATAGGGCAATTGACTGCTTGCTATGACATCGCCGTGTTAAAAAAGTCAGTACATTGCAAAGGAAAAAGTCACATTTTCAATTAGTTGTTATTGAAAATAAAGTAGAAAAAAGTTAGTAATCAGCTGTTTAGTAAGTTAACCTGTATAAATTAGCCTGGAAATGGACTGGGGCGACAATACGCAATTTTTACCAATAGCAATATAAAATTTTGTATGTCTTGCTTTTCAAGAATATAACTAATCAAAGTAAATAAATTTAAGAAAACTGTAAATATTCACGAAATTAACATGTCAAAATACCATGTACACATATTATAACAGTGGTCTAATAGTAATAAATTTAGATTGTTTGTGAAAGATACCAAATTAGGATAAGGATATTACCACAGGTGATATACAGGATAGTGTGACTTTCCCTCATTCCGAATATTCGTGTTCGAAATCCAATCCCTGACAACTTAAGAATAATGCACGAAAAGTCGGGGACCATAATACGTGTAGTTAGGTTGTATTTTTTAAGAATTATTTTACTCTATTTTACAATTTCCACATCACCATACATATAACGCGCGTACAGAAGTTAGTTTTGTATTAAAGTGTGAATATATGAGAACTGAAAAATACTAATTTTTAACTTATTTATATAGCATGTGTTATATAAAAAAAATCGAGATACCGCATATATATTAAAATCTACTGAAGAACATATTAGGGGCATTTAAGTTATTACCATCTGGGTCTGGGTCAAGATAAATTTTTACTGAAACAATCTGGCTCATAATGAAAATTGGCTGCACTTGAAAAGAACTAAAAAGAAGAAGAAACATATGCAACATATACCCAGCAGTAAAAATCTGAAATGAATCCTTTATGAATAACTGATGAAACTCATCATGAGGAGACATCAGTGAATACTTTCATATAAAGGCTGCTGAATTTTTTCAAATAAATGGTTTGCTTTCCTCATGCCTATATGACACCGTTCGGAGCCGGCATAAAACTGTCCAATGGTAGGAAAAACAAAAGGAGCACACCTCGCATTGGGAGAGAAGCTCGGCCATAAAACTCGTCAGAGTTATAATAGCGCAAAAACAATTCTTCTGTTCGTTGAAAAGAAATAAATACTCCCTCTAAAACAATTTGATTGACTTTAAACTTCAAACTAAATGAAAGAAACTATTTCAAAAATTATTTTTTTGGAAATTTGAGTATAAATTACTGAAATATATTATGAAACTCAAATGGCGGGATAGCTATGTATTCCATGTTATAAGGAGAAGCCAGAAGCTTACAAGAGGCAAATTTGAAATTTGTATTTCCATATATTTTTTATTTTAAATATAATTTGCTTTATAGTTGTCAAATTGTAAAATTTTTCAGAAAAGCTGCTGAATGTCAAAAAACCTACCGAAATACAAGCTGGCTCGTCGGTTTTTAACCGCCTAGATGATATTTCGTATGGTTTTTTCAATATAGCTTGCTAGCTTGCACCAACGCAAAACGATAGTGATGAATATTCAACAAAGAATGATCAATGATCATTTAGCAGTGAAACAAATTTACTGCAGGGTATATGTATATATATGTATACTAGAGTGATCACAAAACATATGGGATTTGCAAAAGTATTGAATTTTTTCGCTCCCCGCGCATTTTTTAATAGCTTGACAATAGAAAATAAGATCTGCATAAAAATCTGACCACCTGTTCCCAGTTTCATTTTTTATAAAAATGATTATCACATTATATCATTGTTTAAAGAGATATTGGTCTCTAAAGCCATGCATAATTTTTAGGTCAATTTTTGAACTTTAGGTCAAATGCGCGTGGCTATTTCCCACTACAGATGGTCAGATTTTTATGCAAATCTTATTTTCTATTGTCAAGCTATCAGAAAATGCGCGGGGAGCAAAAAAAACAGCACTTTTGCATTTGTGGTCAGTCTAATGTATACATACACAAATGTCACTTTTCAGTTCTGCCAAATCAAAAAAGCACTGTGCTGCCAAATCATCACGAAAAAAAACAAATCGAACAGGGCGGATCATAAATTGAACCAGCAATTTATCTGGTTTAATCGAGCTGAAATCTTTGTTGTTGCATTTACATGCAAAAATTTTTATCTGGGTTAGGATCACCGTATGTGAAACACGGCTATTATTTATATATTATTAACATATTTTTTTTTAGTTTTGTCTGAAACACAACTTTTTCCGTGTTGCATTTTTCATGTGATGAATGCAACAAAAATAATACTACCCTTTACTTGTGCTAAGAGCAGAAAATGTTGCCCCGTAGTCGGGTCAGTTTTATATTTTCTCAATAGAACAAACAGTCCTAAGAAACTGTTCTCTGTGTGGAAGAGAACAAAAAAATGTGACAGCCCGAAGAAAGTGGGGTTCAAACCCCAGTCCGAGCAAACACCAAACAAATTTTTCTAATTAGTAAAAATCCAATTATTGGGTTTTTTAAAGAGCAGCGGTCACCTCTCGGCAGTGGGCGGCATACCATCCGAGTGTATTTCTTAAGGATTAATATTATTTATTTTTTTTTATAATTTAATTTTGTGTTGTGAAGTACGTGTTGCACATAGGTAGATTTTCACGTTTTATGCGGCCAAAATTGAATTTTGTAAAGTTGTTATAATTACATTAAAAAAAACATACCCACATATTGGAAATAGACTGTGGAACAATAATTCATCGCTTTTTTCTTGACCCCATAGGATATCTAAAGTTAATTTTTTAGTTTTTTTACATATTTTTAAGTGCTAGTATCAACGTGAATATTCATAATTTAAAGCATTTCATTTAAGTAATCGTGATGGATCCTAAAGCTTCAAGTAATTATTAAAATTTTGCAATAATATCATTGATTTCCAAAAATTCTAAGTTTATAGTTTTAAGTTTTTAAAGTTGGGATATTTAAAAAAAATGATCACTCTTTTTCGTGTTCAAAATTGATTTTGTTATGTTGCTCTGTCGGACTCATTCAAATTAACCCTCGGACATGATATCTAGTACAATTAGTATTTTGCTGACAAAAAATTACGTTGCACAAAGCCGCACTTCACTACTAACTAGATGCAGGGTTTTTCATATGTACCTACAATAATTTTCTTTTTTGTTTTTTATATTTGATTTTAATGTATATTTCTAACGCATATCTTGGTTAATGTAGGTGACGCTCGAAAGTAACCGAGATATTTATCAGCGATTATTGTTAACTTTTTGGCAGTATTTTTAGTATTTCCAATTTTTCAAAGTCAAGGAAATACATAATAATATAATAATACAATGGCGCTATTATAACTCTGACGAGTTTTATGGCCGAGCTTCTCTCCCAATTCGAGGTGTGCTCCTTTTTGTTTTTCCTACTAATTGGGTGGACCTACAGTTTTATGCCGGCTCCGAACGGCGAATGCATTTTTTGTGAGAAGGTTTTTTCATGGCAGAAATACACTCGGAGGGTATGCCGCCCACTGCCGAGAGGTGACCGCTGCTCTTAAAAAATCCAATAATTGGATTTTTACTAATTAGAAAAATTTTTTGGTGTTTTTGCTCGGGCCGTGGTTTGAACCCGAGACCTCTGGCATAGCAGGCGAGCACTCTACCCACTGCACCACAGCGGCCACAGCACTCTACCCACTGCACCACAGCGGCCACAAAGTCAAGGAAATTCTTATTATAAAAAGGGGCTAAGAATTCTAAAGCCACATTTTCTAGAAGATTTTTGAGTATTCAATTTTGCAGCTCATTCAATTTTAATATAATAATATGCAACATTCAACTTTTCGAAAATTTTCATTGGCTTTTCGGAAATTTTAATTGGAGCGGTCTCACGTACATAGTAAGTATATGGCAGGCACCCTACATAAAAAAAATCTAAAATCGACGGAATTTTTCAGAGCATGGAGAATTGCACTTTTACACTAAAATTGGTTGGCTACATAACAGTATACTTAGAAATCTTCTATAAATTCTGGTCTCGCTTTGAAATTTTTAATCCATTTTTAGAAATTTCTACAATTTTTCGGATTTTTTTCATAAGCTTAGAAATCCTGCTTAAAACGATTTTTATTGAAAAATTGTCTACATTTTAAAAAAAAAGTCAAATTTTCGACAGAATGGTTTCAAATAAATTTAAAAACTGGTGTTTGTTTTCTTTTTGAGTCACTGTATATTTTTCAATAAAATCGACTTTTAACACAAATTATTAAAATTTTGCATTAAACAAGCAATTTGGAATAGATGTAGACAATAAAATATTTTTGGCCGCATAAAACTTGAAAATCTACCTATGTGCGTTATAAGGAAACGTACGTTATGTTATGTTCAGACACAACCTTAATTGAACATTAAGAGCGTTCATTCAATTTTCAAGCCTAATGATTCTCAATTTACCATACAAAAATTTACTAGAAATTAATGAGTTCTTAATGAAGAACAATTCTGCATGCAAACCTGTTAAAAAGCTTGTTTCATAAGCAAAATGAAATGTCATAATCAGAGAAATGTCATTAGCGTCAGGGTCCACTAAACAGGTTGGTTCGTCAGATCAGCTGAATTCTTGTTCTTCTTCATCACCTATCAATTTTTTTTGTTTATGCTTATTCTATACATGCATTCGTATTTACGATTGGTAAAAGTTGTGAGCTGAATGTCAAATTATTTCGTCCTCCTTGCAGTTTTGACATTTAGGTCACGAGAGTTTGATATTCAGCTCACGGCGTGTATGTGTGTATGTATCTTGAGCCGACCCGTTAAATGGGCCAAGTAAATTAAATAATTTGAGCATATAATGGGCTTTTTGGTCAAGGAAGTTGCAAGTGCGAAGTCACATAAAAATGTAGTTGCATCCACTGATTGCCCAACGTTTCGCCAAACACCTTGGCATCCTCAGGGGCGTAAACTTTATTGACAAACATAATGAAAAAAACATTATATTATAAGTACACTTTGTTAAACATACAGATACATATATACATTATAACAATTAAAACAATCACAGTAAAAAACAGAAATCACTTACATTTCAATGGATAAAATAAAAATTATTGCACAGAGTATACATACATATACATAGATACCTTACTTAACAGGTACCTTTGTCAAACTAAAATATAAATAAATTATAAACAAAATAAATAGGGGGCAGCAATGTCTTCGGTGTCTTCTTTTTTGTTAACCGTCCGTTCTCTATTCTTTAATATATGTAAACGCCCTGAGGATGCCAAGGTGTTTGGCGAAACGTTGGGCAATCAGTGGATGCAACTACATTTTTATGTGACTTCGCACTTGCAACTTCCTTGACCAAAAATCCCATTATATGCTCAAATTATATATAAGTTGGTCAGCTAAAATTCACACTAAATTAAATATGTCTGAACACCAAATCTAGAGATGTTCAATCAAGCCCAATTGACTTAATTAATTTTTATGTCTGAACATGATATTAGGTTTTTTTAAAGCCTTTAGAATTCTTGTGGTAAAATTCCTTTGATAATTTCTATATCCTGATTTTTGGTCATTTATTTTCAAATGTTTTTTGGAATTTTCGCACATAGAAAGTAAATAATGGAAGAAAATGCAAACAAAATTTTAATTAGGCTTGATAGTTGTACATTACTGTACTAAAACTAAATACGCAGCTGCATACTCGGAATTCTTATCAAAATGTGTGCCTCCGATTTTTAAATCTATTCAAAAGTTGCATTAATTTTCTGAATTTTTCGGCAAGCTTGGAAATATTTGCTTAAACAAAGTTCGTCGTTAAATTCTACAAATTTTTTATTGGAAATTATCGAATGATCGCAAGCCTTTTTATTAATTTCCTAAAAGTACCAACTGTAAAGGCAAATGTTTTGTTCTTAAGTATTATTAAATAATACGCATGATTTTACGTTCCTATTTTATTTTGTTACTAATGAATAATAAAAAATGGCAATAAAAATCTATTTTTTTCTTTGCATTTTAAAGTTGTAGCGTTTCTCGAAAAATATATTTACTTTTTTCAAACCCAAATGTGGGAAAATAATACTGGTCGACAAATTTTTGTAACAGAGATAAAATTCTACGTTTGAAAAGGATTTCGGTGCACTTTTTGAGATATTCATGTCCAAAGAGGCGAAAAACGCGGTTTTTTGCCATATTCACTCCTCAATATCTTTAAAATTACTTACTTTCATTAAAAAGTGATTAAATCTAATGAAAGCACGACCATTTCTCTTGAAGACAACTTTTTGCTTTTTCTGATAGCTTGCTTGTAACTTGCAATATTGCAAATAAAGCTTCATTGGTTTTGCAAAATTTTCTCCATACAAAAAAAAAAAAAAAATTTTGTAGCCCGCGTTAAGGCATAATAAACTGCCAACAACTGTGCGTTAGAATGAAATAAGTGAATTACTTTATCGAAAATACCACTAAATTTTGCGTGACTGAAACAAAAGTTCCAATCACTGGTCTACTATACATACATGTATTTTCTATAATAATAATAATAATACAATGGCGCTATTATAACTCTGACGAGTTTTATGGCCGAGCTTCTCTCCCAATTCGAGGTGTGCTCCTTTTTGTTTTTCCTACTAATTGTATTTTCTATACTGAAATAAAAATAGTTCTGCAGAGCAGCTACAAAACTAGATTTCGCCTAAAACAGCGCTACAAATACTGCCGTTGATTTCGACGACAAATACCTTATTGTACAAAGAACATATATTTCTAGATAAAGCGAAAAGCGCTGTTTTCAAGAGAACTGCTCGTTCTTACAATAGCTGCAATAATCTTTTAATGAAAGTATGTAATTTAACAGATAGAGCAGTGAATATGTATAGCAAAAAATCGCATTTTTCGTCTCTTTGGACATGAATATCTTAAAACCTACACGTATTACCGAAAATCCGACTTCAGATTCAGCGTACCGAAATCCTTTAGAAAAGTAGTTTTATTTGAGTTTGAAAATTGTTTGGAAATTTTGTCGACCTATGTACTTAATGTCCAAATCCCGAATCCGGGGATTATAAAAAAATCTCGAAAATCCCGGCATCGTAAAAATCAGAATAATTCGAATCCCTAGTACATACATACATAAGTAAATATGTATATGTATTTATTTACCCTGCAAAAAAATGTGCCATTACTCCCGAAAGAGATTTATCCCGGATTGATCTCTTTCGGGAACAAACGGTCTACAATTAGTCCCCGATTGCAAGGCCGTATTTAGGGGGGGGGGTTTGGGTGTTTGAACCCCCCACGAAATTCTGGTAGATAAATTTTACTTTTATCATATTCAAAGCTATATGTTGAAAACACTAGTTTACAAATATTAATTTGAGAAAATACCAAGAGTTTCAGGTATAGGGGAGGGCTGGCATGAACCTGCTGAGGTCAAAACCATTTTCTTATGGTTAGGGTTTTGAGATAACGTAATTTTGGGTTTTTTTGGTTACAACTTCAATCAAAAATTCTTTTCGCTGAAGTTACAAATACCCGCAAGCCGTATCTACTCCGTTCGCAAGGTAATTAAAGTATAACTGCATAAAGTCATTGCATGGCTGAAAATTCATTACTCGGGTTATATTAGTGTGTGAATTATTTTTCGAAATCCCATATATGGGATGTGTGCGTTGTTATAGTCCGATTTCACCTATTTTCAATACTAACTTTTCAAAGTCAACATTTTATTTATTTTTTGCGATTATTGAATAAATTTGGCTTTTATTTGGGTTTTTATAAGAAGTTGTAAAAATCAGGAAATTCTTATTCTTTTTAAAATTATTGTGTTTTATTGCAAACATTTTAAGTGTAATATTAAAAAGATTCGATGAATACTTTATTTTTGGCAATTTTTCCAAGTGAAACAAAAATGATGTTTTATGGTCGAAAAACTCGGCTAGGTGACCCAACTATATGAAATCGACTTCACAGATCAAAGGACATTAGAGGGAAATATAAAGCTTCCCAAGCACTGTTTGCCAGCATAACACCAACAGTCTCAAAAAATAAGCTGTTGCTGTTCTGGGGGAAGTTATCATAATTTTTTGAGAAATTTTGAATTTCGATTTCCTTTGAAGATATCTGAAGTCGAAGCACAGAACAGTCGAATATATTTGTTTGTTTATTTGTGCTGTTGCTTTACTCTGTAATTTCAAACAGATCAGTCGACAGCACAGATAAACAGAATATTAGTTTTCAGTGCGGCTTTTTAAAATTGGTTTTTTTTGTACATTACAATTTCGATTGTTCCCATAAATTAAAAAAAAAAAAAAAACAATAACAACTCGAAATTATGTTTGCCCTTTGCTGTGCTTTAATAATTTCCACAATACAGCAACAATCGACTATAATTTTTTGAAACCTAAGGATGCGCAGTTGCAGTACAGTAGAACTTTTTATTTTTTTTACTTCTGCGCTGTTTATTTTTTAATTTTCAAATGAAAATGAAATTCAATGGAAATAAAAAAAAAAGTTGAAAACAATTTCAAACCCTGCTGAAAAGACTAAAATAGTGACATATCTATCAATTTTAAAAATCGGATGTCAAATAACAAAGTTGCAAAAAAAACAAGTTAAAGTTTCAACATAAGCTAAAAATCTTGGGGCGGACTTTTACAGCTGGGTAATCTAACCGAGTTTTTCGTCCATAAAATAATATTTTTTTTTTCACTTGGATAAAATCACCAAAAATAAAGTATTCATCGTGTTTGCAATAGAACAGTCTAATTTTTAAATGAATAAAAGTTTCCTGTGATTTTTAAAACTTCTTATAAAAACCATAATTTGAAAATCAAAAGTTTTGTAAAAAAATTTTTCATCTAAATAGCACTTTAGAAACCAGAATTTTTTTTTATTATTTTCGTCGCTCCGGAAGAAGAAAGGCACATGCCAGTAATTTGTCGACGAAAAAAAGCGCATTAAAAATATGTCAGGAAAAAAAGACGCTTTACAAAACATGTCGACGAAGATAGACGCATTAAAAAATATTTAGACGAACAGAGACGCATTATAAAATATTTCGACGAAGAAAGACGCATTAGTATTAATATTGACGAAGAAAAAAAATCGAATACGTCTTTCTTTCCTAAAAAATATTTAAATGCGTCTTTCTTCATAGTAAATAAATATAAAGCGTCTTTCTTCGTTATCAAAAAAATAAAGAGTCTTTCTTTCGAAAAATATTTTTAATGCGTCTTTCTTTGAAAAAAAAAAGTTTGTGTCGTTCTTCCTCAACAAAACACTGCGTCTTTTTTCTTCTATAGCGACGTTTTTATTTTTAGTGCACGAGATAGGTTATATATTTAAAAAAAAAAAAAAAAAAAACGATGAACCCCCCACGAAAAAAATTCCTGGGTACGGCCCTGCCCGATTGTTCCCGTACGGGTATAAATGTAAAGATCCAGCGGCTGCGCTGGGCAGATCATGGCGTGAGAATGGACGAAGGTGCTCCAGCCAAGAAAGTATTTTTATCGAAACCCGCTGAACGCAGAAGAAAAGGGATGCCTCCACTGCATTGGGAAGATCAGGTGGACAGTGATGCTGACTCCCTAGGTATTCCCAATTGGCGCCATGCTGCACGAAACAGAAATAGCTGGCGCGCTTTATTGAACTCGGCCAGAATCGTCTAGACGGTTACGTGCCAATTAAGTAAGTAAGTAAGGGTATAAATGTAGAATAATTGTAGACCAATTATTCCCGAACGGGTATAAATGTAGATTAATCGCTTTCATCCCGAACCGGTATAAGTGTATATTAATCGCTTTCATTTCGAACGGGTACAAATCTAGATTCATTAAAGGTAGAAATTTTACAAAAATTTTATAACAATTGGTAAAACCAATTTAACACCCTTTCTTTTAATAACAATCATTAATAATAATTTTTAACAAAATGTTACCTAAAATATCATTTGCATTACGCTTATATAATGCATACTTAAAAGTTAAAATTTATTTTTTTATTTATTGAAAGTTTTTTACAAAAGTAAAACATTATATAATCTTTATTTACATATGACTGAACATTCACAATTTTTTAAACATTGTTATAAAAAATAATCTTTTTATACTCAGCTGTACTAGTACACAGAGTATTATAGTTTTAATCACATAACGGTAGATTGTAACAGAATGAAATTATCGAAATAGATATAGACTTATATATATCAAAATGATCAGGGTGAAAAGAGAAATCGATTGAGCCATTTCCGTCCGTCCGTCTGTAAACACTCTAACTCGCGCAAAAATTGAGATATTTTGATGAAATTTGAAATGCAAGTTGGTATCGAGACTGGGACGGTTGGTATTGAAAATGGGCGAAATCGGACCATGACCACGCCCACTTTTCCTATATAGAAAAAATCGGAAATTTGGTATCTCAGTCACTAATATAGCTGGAGCGATGAAATTTTACCCACGTGTTGAGCTCAGGCCCCTAGGCAGAAATTTGATGAAATTTTGGAAAATGGGCGGTGCCCACTTATAAAGGGTCAAACCTTGAAAGTTTTATATGTCATAACTCAGAAACCATTGAAGATATATCGATGAAATTTGGTACGCGTGATTTACTTACTTAGGCAAACGTTTGAACGGAAAATAGTTAAAATCGGTTGACGGCCACGCCCACTTTTATATATGTGTATTATAAAGTGGCCTAATAAAAACATTTTAAGCGATATCTCTGTCAAATATAGAGATATATCATTGAAATTTTATAGCAGGAGTCCAGCTGCGGACATAAAACGAAAAACGCAAAAATTTTGGAAAATGGGCGTGGCACCGCCTCTTTTTAGAAACAGGAATATACGAGATTTCTGAGCCCATAACTCGACAAATAATTTATATATAGTGACGAAACTTGGTGTGTACACTTTTATTACTTGTGGTAATACATGTTCAAAATTTTAGGGACATCGGTTGACGACCACGCCCACTTTTATATATGGGTCTTATAAAGTGACCTAATAAAAACATTTTAAGCGATAACTTTGTCAAATATAGAGATAATTCATAGAAATTTTGTGGCATGAGTTCCACAATAGACCGGAAACAAAAAATATAAAAATTTTGGAAAATGGGCGTGGCACCGCCTCTTTTTAGACAAAGGAATATACGAGATTTCTTACCCTATAACTCGACAAATAATTGAGATATTATGACGAAACTTGGTTTATACACTTTTATAACTTGTGTTAATAGACACGCAAAAAATTTATTGAAATCGGTTTATGACCACGCCTACTTTTTAACAAAGATATTTCTGGAACACCCTTTGGGAATTTGTAACGTGATATCTTTGTAACTAGAAGTCATAAAGGAATGAAATGTTGCACAAAGAATAATATTCATATGCTTAGTTGGATGACTGATAAAAATTTTGAAAATGGGCGTGGCTACGCCCACTTTATGCGACACTCTCTTTATATAAAATACGCCGTGTTTCCATCAAACGCAAACAAACAATGAAAGCATACAGCTGAGTATCTAATGTTCGATTCCACTCTAACTTAGGCTTCCTTACTTGTTTCTAACAACTTTGAAAAATCTGCATTTGTACCCGTTCGTGCTAAAGCGATGGATCTATATTTGTACCCGTTCGGGTATACAAATTGAACAATTAGTCTCTGCATAGCAAATGCTCGAACAAATTGGATCAATTCACTCCAGGACACGTCCTGGATTAATCGCATTTTTGCAGGGTATCTATTTCTTTCAAATATGTATACATACTCTGAAAAAAATATCCGTAGTTAAACCAACAACTTTCGGCTGTTGAATCTCCGTCTTTGATGCAACAGCAAAAGTATTTGCTTTTACAGCAAAGTTTTTGATCCAACAATTTGTTCGAAAATGGGCGTTGTTGTTTCAAAAACTTGCTTGCTTTTAAAAAAATTTTTGTGAGAAAACCAACAAAAAAAATAATGATGGAGAGAAGATGAAGAGAAAAATCCAAATAAAAGTTTATTTTTAGCAACAATCTCCGTTGTTGATTTAAAGGCAAAAGTATTTGGTCCAACAGTTTCCGTTGTAAACAAAACTAATGAGAACAAATTTTTTAAATTCTTGTTTTTACAATGATTCAAATAATTCATGGATTTCTTTTTAGGAAATTGAAGTATAAATAGGTTACTACAATTCAATATAATATTGAATGTTCCACTATGTGATGATTGGATAGAATTTCAGGTTGGTTCGAATCCGGAGGAGAATATAAAATAAAGAAGAAAAATCAGAATAAGAAATAAAGATAGCAACCAGTGAATGATAAGAAGGAGAGAAGAATAGGAGAACAAGCGGAGGCTACATATTTGCAGTTGGGACCCGGGCGGAGAGAAGATGAAGGGTAAAATGCAAACAAAAATTTATTTTTAGGTGAACATTTTTTCCAACAATCTCCCTTATTTACTTAAATCATTAACGCTCGCACCTTTGAAACAACAACGGAGCGTTGTTGGGCACATTTCAACTGCAGAAAGTAGTTGATTTAACAGCGAAAGTCTTTAGATTTACAACGTTTTTTTTTTTTCAGAGTATGTATGTGTACATAATACATAATACAATGGCGCTATTATAGCTCTGACGAGTTTTATGGCCGAGCTGCTCTCCCAATTCGAGGTGTGAACCTTTTGTTTTTCCTATTAATTGGGTGGACCTACAGTTTTATGCCGGCTCCGAACGGCGAATGCATTTTTTGTGAGAAACTTTTTCATAGCAGAAATGCACTCGGAGGGTATGCCGCCTACTGCCGAGAGGTGACCGCTGTTTCTAAAAAACCCAATAATTGAGTTTTAATTAATTAGAAATTTTTTTTGGTCTTTGTCCGGACTGGGGTTTGAACCCGAGACCTCTGGCATAGTAGGCGAGCACTCTACCCACTACGGCCACGAATGTGTACATTCCCGGCAAAAAAGTTTTGCTTATTATTGACAAATCAGGTATAAAAAAGGAGTACGCTATCAGCTCTGCTTCTCTTATGCACTCATTCTATCGGCTCCTAACTCTCTAATACTTATCTAGGCCTTATTTCGCATGGCGAATAAGCCTTTGGAATAAGGTGTGCTCTCAGAGAGAAAGTACTCTTTATGGCCTGATAACATCAACACAGGAAAATCAGCCTTATTTTAAGCCTTACGCCATACAAATTTGCCACCCTTATAATTTACAGGCCTTTAAATCTGCTGTTTTAATTTTTAAATAAGGCTTAGATCATACATGGCCAGCCAATGGCTCCAGTGACTCCGTTTGTCTCCCAACAACATCGCTGTGGCTCCGAGTGGCTCCCAACAACAAGCAAATCAATTTCGACATATTAACGCACATTTCTTTTTTTCACAGAAATCGTAGTCGCGGCGAGCACTCAAACCTAACGGTCCAGCATCGACCGACATTCAATGCGTATTTACGCCTTCATTCATACATACATATGTACATATGTATGTATGTTGTACATTTATATCTGCTACCTCATATCTGCTACCTCGTTTATGTTGTTTAGCAAAATATTTGAATGCCTAGCTGCAGCATATCTACTGAAGTATGTATGTATGCATGTATGTACATACATACATAAGTACATGTTGTTGCAATAAACCGTTATTTGGCAAAATAAAATTTTTTTTTTATAATTCCGAGAAGAAGGTTGTTGCAATTTTTATTGATGTTGTTGTCGTGTGACTCCCTTACGCTTAAATCCTGGCCACCTATGGATTAGATTGTTCGGTGGGTTTATATTTACCACACTGTCGAGTGAGTGTCGACGACGACTTATCAAAATCGGTATTACGTATGGTAAAGTCGATAACTTATGACAACTATCGACACAGATTTGGCATCAGCTAAGTCGACGTCGACGGTCACTCGTTCCATTTTCGTCGACGCTGTGTTTAATGGTGACAAGAAGAAAATTTAGTATGTAAGCATTTTTGTTTTTTAAATTTTATTACGGGAGTGTTAAAATTAGTAGAACTAACATCCACGGAATATTTTCTGGTAGTTTCATTGAAAAATTCCCACTAGTTTAAAAATAAATACGGTGGGCGCACATACCGAAGCCGGGGTACGACACAAACTAAACTTTTACAGAATTGAGAAGGAATCACCATTAAATTGAATGTCTTGGCACCTCCTTTAAGAGAAATTGAGAACAAAACTAATTAAATATTTATGTACATACATATATATGTATTTCAACTAAAATTATTTTCGGTATGTTAGTGTCTAGCACGAAATTATTATTTTTGATTTTAATTTTTATACTTTGGAATACATACACATATATACATACATATATATTTCAACTAAAATTATTTTCGGTATGTTAGTGTCTAGCACGAAATTATTATTTTTGATTTTAATTTGTATACTTTGGAATAAGCGGAAAAATCCAATTAGCTCATACAGCGATTGTAGATGTGATAGCTATTTCGAAGAAAAACCACTTTCTTCATCATCAGACATCTTCTCGGGAGCACACCAGGCTTTAAACCTACGCTCCAACCATCAGTAGTCGAATATTAGCGAAACGCTAAGCACTGCGGCTACCGAGGGTCCTGCTGAGCTGTTGGATTTTTCACTTATATGTATATACCATTGCTCTATTCAATCTAACCTCACTTAGTGTACGATTTTCGTACATTTGCTATGCAAGTGTTGAATAATGGTTGGCAGCTGACGGACAGCGGGCGCTGTGTACAGTAGTTGTATGTACAACAGCACAATTCATAATTTAACATTATTGGGTATGTTAGTGTCTAGCACGAAATTATTATTTTTGATTTTAATTTTTATACTTTGGAATAAGCGGATGGTTCTCATACAGCGATGGTTTTTCTTCGAAATAGCTATCACATCTACCATCGCTGTATGAGCTAATTGGATTTTTCCGCTTATTCCAAAGTATAAAATTATTTTCCTTTTACATATTTCTTATATTACTTGATCACTTCATTGCTATTTTCATCGCTAAAACATGATGAATCATATGCAAAATACATTTTTAATAAAGAATTAAAATATCAAAGTACCACAAATAAAAAATACGGCAAATATTGCACACAGATTGTAAATAAAATCAAACAGCTAGTGCAGAAATTGTAGGGATGGTACTTTCGTCATACTGTTTGCCGATGAACAGTCGACGTCGCACAGTGGAAACGTTTCATACAAAAAACGGCCATAAATAGTAACAATGGACCTAGAGTGCTCAAATTTTGAAAATAAGCTTTTTTTATGAATATTAGTACATGGTGTAAAAATGAACTTAATCTGATAACAAATACTCCCACCCCCCATACAACGGGTGCCGCGAAAAACCATTAAAATGCATTTATTTTCGAAACTAATTAAGTTAGAATGCTGAAATTCAGTATAGGCATGGGTAACACTGCGCTGCGCCGCGCAATTGCGCTGGCGCCAACCCTGGTGTTATTGCGCTAACTCCGATTTGGAAAATGCTCCAACTCAATATAGCGCCAACTCAATGTAGCGCCAACTCAGTATAGCGCCAACTCAGTATAGCGCCAACTCAATGTAGCACCAACTCAATGATGCGCTATTGCAATATAACACTGACTCAATTTCGTGCGCTAACACCAGCACCAATATAGCGCTAGTGTAAATTGGCACCACCACAAAGCCAATAACAGCACAGCGTATATGACAGCGTCACAATTATGTATGCTAACGCCAATACCGAACCATCGCTAATACGAAAGGGTATTGATATTTTACTTTCACAAATAAAAAAGACAAAATTGACATTATCTATGAATAGGAGAGAAAAATATAATACAAAATAAATTAAATAAAATATTTACTAGCTTATATTATATTTTTATTACGCATGGTAAATGGTAAGGGGAAATTTCGATATAATGCGCCCGGACCCGGAATCTTTTTTTTTAATAGGGTGGAGCCGACCCTCGTATTTCATAATGAAGATGCCGAAAAACGAGATGCCAGCATATTTTCACAAATATACGAAAATTATTTTTAAAATTAAATTTAATTGTGGCACAATTATTCTGCCAGCGTGTATGTAAGCAGAATTGCGCCAAAAGAAATAAAACGGGTATAGTAGACAGTAAGAAGCAAACAAGTGTTATTTATCGATTATTCCATGGCAATTGCGCTAAAGGTGTTATTGCGCCAGAACCGTTATTGTATCAGCGCCAAAAAAATTGCGCCATTACCCATGGCTAATTCAGTATGCAAGCTTTGATGAATATTAGTACATGGTGTAAAAATTAACTTAATCTGATGACAATAACTCCCACCCCCCACATAACGGGTGTCGCGAAAAACCATTAGAATGCATTTTTTTCGAAACTAAGTTATAATTCTCAAACTAGATATATGGAATCCAATCTTAACCTAAAATATATAAATACGTTATTTGTTGCTACTGGTTCAAATAACAATGTAGGCACAATTACAATTTAGTTATAAATTAATACATACTTACATATATACAAATATCATCGTACCATACGGAAACTAGCATGCGATTTTTTGTGGGTGACGAAAAGTAACAAGTTCGACTTTTGGCTGACGAGAGCTATTAATTTCGTTTAAACAACAACAATTTTAATGTAAAAACAGTATATAATTACTGATACTTTTCGTCGGCCAAAGTCGAAAGTGCTACTTTTTGTACAGAATTTTTTAATTGCCAGCTTTCGTTGGAAATTTTAAATGTGCTAGTTTTCGTATGGTACGACGATATGTACATATATATTAATTTGCAAAACAATAAAATTTAATTTAACTCGTAATACATTTTTCATTCAGTAGGGAGTTTTTAATAAAATATTTAAAATATAGTGAAACATAAAAATAATATGAAAAATGGAAATGTTCACTGTTTTAATGAACAAGTATTAATTCATATATTATGTATATATAGAATATACATATACATTTAATTATTCTCGCTTTCATAAACTTCGAGCATTTCTTGTGCAAATTCTCAGACGGGAAATTATATATATAGGTATAAGCATATATGTGTTTGTAAATACTTCAAAAATATTTATTTAATTATCTAATATATAATATATATAATACAATGACGATATTATAACTCTGACGTGTTTTATGGCCGAGCTTCTCTCCCAATTCGAGGTGTGCTCCTTTTTGTTTTTCCTACTAATTGGGTGGACCTACAGTTTTATGCCGGTTCCGAACGGCGAATGATTTTTTTTTTTGTTAGAAGCTTTTTCATGGCAGAAATACACTCGGAGGGTATGCCGCCAACTGCCGAGAGGTGACCACTGCTCTTAAAAAAACCCAATAATTGGATTTTTACTAATTAGAAAAATTGTTTTGGTGTTTTGCTCGGACCGTGGTTTGAACCCGAGACCTCTGGCATAGAACCTGTTATAACCATTTACAAAAATGGTGGAAGAAAGAAATAGAGCAATTGCCGTTTGGAGTTACACACTTTAAAATCACGGCACACTTGACCGGCATTAATTGTGATTGTTGGTGAGCACAGTGGATAAAAGTATGTGTTCAAATATTTTAGTATTTTTGGTATTTTTTTAAGTGTTGTTTTTATAAAATTTTCATTCATCGACCATAAAGCTGTGCATATCAAAGACAAGGGAATTCAAGCACCTATATAACAGCGTGAAGGTTTTCGAAATCGCTGGCAAAAAGTTCGAAATATTCTACTTAAAACATTTTTTTCGGGCATTTTTTCCTTTAAAGTGTTTTTTTCATAAAATTTTTATTTAAAAAAGGATAAAGGTGAGCATATCAAAAGAAAGGGAATTCAATCAGCTTTACAACGCTATGAAGATTTTCGAAATCGGTTGGAAAAAGATGGATATATTATTATGGATATAATATTATTAATTTTTTGACCCTTTATAACATTTGCTACATAAGCTTTCAAAAAACAAAAGGTATACCATTCGAGTTCGAAAATAAGGCGGATCACACCCACATTTTTTATTTTTCAATTTTTTAAACATTGCAATCAAATTAGGGAGGGTAGAATTTCGAAATTCGAAAGCCCATTACTAAATTTTGGAGGCTAACAAAAAAAATCATTCGCCGTTCGGAGCCGGCATATAACTGTAGGTCCACCCAATTAGTAGGAAAAACAAAAAGGAGCACACCTCGAATTGGGAGAGAAGCTCGGCCATAAAACTCGTCAGAGTTATAATATCGTCATTGTATTATATATATTATATATTAGATAATTAAATAAATATTTTTGAAGTATTTACAAATACATATATGCTTATACCTATATATATAATTTCCCGTCTGAGAATTTGCAGAAGAAATGCTCGAAGTTTATGAAAGCGAGAATAATTAAATGTATATATTCTATATATACATAATATATGAATTAATACTTGTTCATTAAAACAGTGAACATTTCCATTTTTCATATTATTTTTATGTTATGTTTATGTTATGTTATGTTGTTTTGTTTTTTTTGAACATTTTCGAGTAGCCCGAACAAATGTTGTTCAAATGCTCGAAGAGTCGTTTGTTTGTTTATTACCCGTATGTTTGTACGGGCATTTGAACAATTCGGGCATTTTGAAGTTTGTTTTTTTCTTTTGTTTATTATTTTTTTTCTTCTTCATATGTAGTTGTTTTTATTTTTGTTTTTTTCGATACACATTTTTTTGTTTGTAAGATCGAATGCTCGAATGTTTGTCCGGGCATTTGAACAACAAACGGGCTTCAAACAAAAACGATCAATTCGATTTGTTCGATATCCGGGTATCTAGAGCTCTACTCCCTACTGAATGAAAAATGTATTACGAGTTAAATTAAATTTTATTGTTTTGCAAATTAATATATATGTACATATCGTCGTACCATGTGAAAACTAGCACATTTAAAATTTCCGACGAAAGCAGGCAATTAAAAAAATTCTGTACGAAAAGTAACACTTTAGACTTTTGGCCCAGCAAACTTATCAGTAATTATACGAGTATACTGTTTTTACATTAAAATTGTTGTTTTAGGTTAAGATTTTACAAAAATTGTCATATTTCAAGAAAACAGATACATCCATAATATGGATTCCATGTGGGTGTGTAACGAAATCCCGAAAAACAAAATCCAGAAACACATAATCCAGAAATACACAATCCAGATTCGACCAAATCCCGACCAATCAAAATCCAGACACGACCAAATCCAGACCAATCAAAATCCAGACACGACCAAATCCAGACTAATCATAATCCAGACACTACACAATCCAGACAAAAAAATCCCGACAAAAATCCCGACAAATATAAAAATAGTTTAAAAAAAATCGCGCGATTTTTTTTTAAACTATTTTTATATTTGTCGGGATTTTTTCACGTTTAATAAGCATCATGACAGTGTTATTGTTTTTGATTTTATTGTTGTGTTGGTGTTGGTAAAGATCTGGTTGTTGTTTCTTTCATCTTCTTCATTTTCTTCTTCTTCTTCTTCTTCTTCACCTTCTTCTTCTTCATCATCACCATTCTTCTTCTTCTTCTTTTTCTTATTTTTATTCTTCTTCATCATCATCATCACCGTCATCATCCTCATTCTTCTTCTTCTTCTTTTTATTCTTCTTCTTCTTCTTCTTATTTTTATTATTCTTCTTCTTCTTCATAATCACCATTCTTCTTCTTCTTCTTATTTTTATTCTTCTTCATTATCCTCATTCTTCTTCTTCTTCTTATTTTTATTCTTTTTATACCTTTCATGAGAATGAAATGGTATAATAACTTAGTGCCAAAAAATTTTTGTCGAAAGTACCAGAAGGAAGCGTGGGGGACCCACCAAAATATATGCCGATATGATCACAATCACGAGCTGAGTCGATTAAGCCATGTCCGTCTGTCCGTCCGTCCGTCTGTGTGAACGCAAACTAGTCCTTCAGTTTTTGAGATATCTGAATGAAATTCGGAATACTTACAGGTATTTTGTTATATGCAGCTGATCATTTGTCGGAACCGGCCGAATCGGACCACTATAACATATAGAAAACAACCGATTATTCAGATATACATGACATTTTTGGATGTAATTTGTGCATAACTTCCCAATTTAAACAGCTAAGGACGTGAAACTTTGAAGTAGACGTACCCATTTTGGCCCAAATAAGGTTACCGAAAATTGTCAAGATCGGACCACTATAACATATAGTTCCACAACATCCTATTATTCAGATATACACATTTTGGTGTATAACTCCTCCATTTTAACAGCTAACGGCGTGAAATTTTTAAGTATTTGTACCCATATGGGCCCAAACGGGGTTACCGAAAATTGTCAAGATCGGACCATTATAACATATAGCTCCCCTACAACCGATTGTTCAGATATGGACATTTTGGTGTATAACTTCTGCATTTTAACAGCTAACGGCGTGATCGGACCATTATAACATATAGCTCCCCTACAACCGATTGTTCAGATAAACACATTTTGGTGTATAACTCCTCCATTTTAACAGCTAACAGCGTGAAATTTTTAAGTATTTGTACCCATATGGGCCCAAACAGGGTTACCGAAAATTGTCAAGATCGGACCACTATAACATATAGCTCCCCTACAACCGATTGTTCAGATATGGACATTTTGGTGTATAACTCCTCCATATAAATAGCCAAGACACCATTTTTATACTCAGCTGTACTAGTACACAGAGTATTATAGTTTTAATCACATAACGGTGGATTGTAACAGAATGAAATAATCGAGATAGATATAGACTTATATATATCAAAATGATCAGGGTGAAAAGAGAAATCGATTGAGCCATGTCCGTCCGTCCGTCCGTCTGTCCGTCCGTCCGTCCGTCCGTCCGTCTGTCCGTCCGTCTCTAAACACTCTAACTCGTGCAAAAATTGAGATATTTCAATGAAATTTGAAATGCAAGTTGGTATCGAGACTGGGACGGTTGGTATTGAAAATGGGCGAAATCGGACCATGACCACGCCCACTTTTCCTATATAGAAAAAATCGGAAATTTGGTATCTCAGTCACTAATATAGCTAGAACGATGAAATTATACCCACGTGTTGAGCTCAGGCCCCTAGGAAGAAATTTTATGAAATTTTGGAAAATGGACGGTGCCACGCCCACTTATTAAAGGTCAAACCTTGAAAGTTTTACATGTCATAACTCAGAAACCATTGAAGATATATCGATCAAATTTGGTACGCGTGATATACTTACTTAGGCAAACGTTTGAACGGAAAATAGTTAAAATCGGTTGACGGCCACGCCCACTTTTATATATGTATATTATAAAGTGACCTAATAAAAACATTTTAAGCGATATCTCTGTCAAATATAAAGATATATCATTGAAATTTTATAGCAGGAGTCCAACTGCGGACATAAAACGAAAAACACAAAAATTTTGGAAAATGGGCGTGGCACCGCCTCTTTTTAGAAACAGGAATATACGAGATTTCTTAGCCTTTAACTCGACAAATAATTGAGATATTATAACGAAACTTGGTTTATACACTTTTATAACTTGTGTTAATAGACACGCAAAAATTTATTGAAATCGGTTTATGACCACGCCTACTTTTTAAGAAAGATATTTCTGGAAAACCCTTTGGGAATTTGTAACGTGACATCTCTGTAAGGAGAAGTCATAAAGGAATGAAATTTTGCACAAATAATAATATTCATATGCTTAGTTGGATGACTGATAAAAATGTTGAAAATGGGCGTGGCTACGCCCCCTTTATGCGGCACTCGCTTTATATAAAATAATCCGTGTTTCCATCAAACGCAAACAAACAATGAAAGCATACAGCTGAGTATCTAATGTTCGATTCCACTCGAACTTAGGCTTCCTTACTTGTTTCTAATAAATCTTTCCATAAATAAACCCACAGAATTAAAATTATAATTTAACTTAATCCGGCTATGTACATACATAGGTAACTTTTCATTTCCCCACTCATGAAATGTATGAAGTCTTCGGTACGGCCGAAGACAGCCGCGCTTTTACTTGTTCTTTTTATTTTTATTCTTCTTCATCATCATCATCATCGTCATCATCCTCATTCTTCTTCTTCTTCTTTTTTTTATTCTTCTTCTTCCTGCTTCTTCTTATTTTTATTATTCTTCTTCTTCTTATTTTTATTCTTCTTCATCATCGTCATCATCCTCATTCTTCTTCTTCTTTTTCTTTTTCTTCTTCTGCTTTTTCTTCTTCTTCTTCTTATTATTATTAATATTTTTATTCGTCTTCTTCTTCTTCTACTTTTCCTGCTACTTCTTCTTCCTCATCTTCTTTTTCTTGCTCCTGATATTACTTTTACGCTTGTGCTTTCGAATTGAATTTCGCTTTCAAATAGAGCTACAGAGTGATGGCCCTGTCTAGATTTTGGCTTGTCGGGATTATGATCTGTCTGGATTTTGTCTTGTCTGGATTATGATTTGTCGGGATTTTGTCCTGGCTGGTATTTAAACTGTCTGGATTTTGTAGTTTCTGGATTTTTAAAATTGTCTGGATTATGTCCTGTCGGGATTTTAAAAATTCGGGATTACGATGCGCACCCATTCCAGGGTGTGTAACGAAATCCCGAAAAACAAAATCCAGAAACACATAATCCAGAAATACACAATCCAGATTCGACCAAATCCCGACCAATCAAAATCCAGACACGACCAAATCCAGACCAATCAAAATCCAGACACGACCAAATCCAGACTAATCATAATCCAGACACTACACAATCCAGACAAAAAAATCCCGACAAAAATCCCGACAAATATAAAAATAGTTTAAAAAAAATCGCGCGATTTTTTTTTAAACTATTTTTATATTTGTCGGGATTTTTTCACGTTTAATAAGCATCATGACAGTGTTATTGTTTTTGATTTTATTGTTGTGTTGGTGTTGGTAAAGATCTGGTTGTTGTTTCTTTCATCTTCTTCATTTTCTTCTTCTTCTTCTTCTTCTTCACCTTCTTCTTCTTCATCATCACCATTCTTCTTCTTCTTCTTTTTCTTATTTTTATTCTTCTTCATCATCATCATCACCGTCATCATCCTCATTCTTCTTCTTCTTCTTTTTATTCTTCTTCTTCTTCTTCTTATTTTTATTATTCTTCTTCTTCTTCATAATCACCATTCTTCTTCTTCTTCTTATTTTTATTCTTCTTCATTATCCTCATTCTTCTTCTTCTTCTTATTTTTATTCTTTTTATACCTTTCATGAGAATGAAATGGTATAATAACTTAGTGCCAAAAAATTTTTGTCGAAAGTACCAGAAGGAAGCGTGGGGGACCCACCAAAATATATGCCGATATGATCACAATCACGAGCTGAGTCGATTAAGCCATGTCCGTCTGTCCGTCCGTCCGTCTGTGTGAACGCAAACTAGTCCTTCAGTTTTTGAGATATCTGAATGAAATTCGGAATACTTACAGGTATTTTGTTATATGCAGCTGATCATTTGTCGGAACCGGCCGAATCGGACCACTATAACATATAGAAAACAACCGATTATTCAGATATACATGACATTTTTGGATGTAATTTGTGCATAACTTCCCAATTTAAACAGCTAAGGACGTGAAACTTTGAAGTAGACGTACCCATTTTGGCCCAAATAAGGTTACCGAAAATTGTCAAGATCGGACCACTATAACATATAGTTCCACAACATCCTATTATTCAGATATACACATTTTGGTGTATAACTCCTCCATTTTAACAGCTAACGGCGTGAAATTTTTAAGTATTTGTACCCATATGGGCCCAAACGGGGTTACCGAAAATTGTCAAGATCGGACCATTATAACATATAGCTCCCCTACAACCGATTGTTCAGATCAGTGGCGTAGTAACGGGGGGGGTTTTGGGGACAAAACCCCCCCCGAAAGATTCGTTTTGACCATAAAACCATCTTTGACTTTATTAGCATACATTTCTTTTTCAGGAAAAAATCAATGAGAATAGTAATTTTTTGAAATTGGTAATTCGAAATTTAGCGCTTTTTCACGAAGTATTACTTATAATTCTAGCGTTTGTTGAGCCGTAGGAAAGTGCAAGAACCGCAGGAATTTTACCACAATTTACATTCTTTGTACTTATATTCGCTCTTTTGTGGTAAAATTCCTACGGCTCCTGCACTTCCCTACGGCTCAACAAACGCTACAATTATTATACAGTATTGCTGTTATTAACATGCCAATAACAGAAAAGTAACGCCAATTATTTAAATTTCAAGTTTTCTTTCAATTACTTATCATCTTAATCAAATAATATTAGTATAAACTACAATGGGAATAACTATGCCATGTATAAGAGTATCTGAACTTGAGATTTTACTTAATGTCTGTCAAAATGGAATATTAAAAAACTAAATTATATAAGAAAATTATTATTTATAACCGTAGCACATAGGTAGAAATATTTTATTGTGTACATCTATTCCAAATTGCTTGTTTAATGCAAAATTTTAATAATTTGTGTTAAAAGTAGAGCTCTCGATTTTTTTTTTGAACATTTTCGAGTAGCCCGAACAGTTGTTATTAAAATGCTCGAAGAGTTGTTTGTTTGTTTATTACCCGTATGTTTGTACGGGCATTTGAACAATTCGGGTATTTTGAAGTTTGTTTTTTTCTTTTGTTTATTTTTTTTTTTTTTTTCTTTATACATATGTAGTTTTTTTATTTTTGTTTTTCCGATACACATTTTTTTTGTTTGTAAGCTCGAATGCTCGAATGTTTGTACGGGCATTTGAACAACAAACGGGCTTCAAACAAAAACGATCAGATCGAATTGCTCGATACCCGGGTATCTAGGGCTCTAGTTAAAAGTCGATTTTATTGAAAAATATATACAGTGACTCAAAAAAAAAATCATACGCCAGAGTTTTTAAATTTATTTCAAACAAAATTTGACTCTCTTATTTTCGTTTAAAAATGTAAACAATTTTTCAATAAAAATCGCCTTAAGCAGGATTTCTAAGCTTATGGAAAAATCCGAAAAATCGTAGAAATTCCTAAAAGTGGATTAAAATTTCAAAACGCGGCCAGAATTTATAGAAGATTTTGAGGAGATTTCTAAGTGTACTGTTATGTAGCCAAAAAATTTTAGTGTAAAAAGTGCTATTCTCAATGCTGTAAAAATTTCCGTCGATTTTAGTAATTTTTTTCTGTAGGGTGTTTGCGTTATATGTACGTGAGACCGTTCCAATTAAAATTTCCGAAAAGCCAATGAAATTTTTCAAAAAGTTGAATGTTGCATATTATTATATTACAATTGAATGAGCTGCAAAATTGCATACTCAAAAATCTTCTAAAAAATGTAGCTTTATAATTCTTAGCCCCTTTTTATGATAAGTACTTCCTTAACTTTGAAAAATTAGAAATACTAAAAATACTGCCTAAAAAGTTAACAATAATCGCTGCTAAATATCTGGGTTACTTTCGAGCATCACCTACATTAACCAAGATATGCGTTAAAAATATAAACATTAAAATTAAATATAAAGCACAAAAAGAAAATTATTGTAGGTACATATGAAAAACCCTGTATCTAGTACTGAAGTGCGGCTTTGTGCGACGTGATTTTTTGTCGGCTAACTACTAATTGTACTAGATATCATGTCCGAGGGTTAATTTGACTGAGTCTGACAGAGCAACATAACAAAACCAATTTTTAACATGAAAAAGAGTGATAATTTTTTTTTAAATATCCCAACTTTAAAAGCTTAAAACTATAAACTTAGAATTATTGGAAACCAAGGATATTATTGAAAAGTGTTAATAATTACTTGAACCTTTAGGATTCACCACGATTACTTAAATGAAATGCTTTAAATAATAAATATTCAAGTTGAAATTAGCACTTAAAAATATGTAAGAAAAAAACAAAAAAATTAACTTCAGATATGCTAAGTTGCGACCATCTGGGGCAAGTGCAGAGTATGGGGTCGGGAAAAAAGCGATTAATTATTGTTCCCCATTCTATTTCCAATATGTGGGTATGTTTTTTTCTGTAATTGTAACAATTTTACAAAATTCAATTTTGGGCGCATAAAACTTGAAAATCTACCTATGCGCGTAGATTTGCAGAAGAGAATATGAGACTTACTTTTGAAGTATAGTTAAAGGCCCTTGGCAACTGACAATCTGGCATGTCAAGGAGTGTGTATGTGTGAGTTTTTTTGTGTGTTAGTGCAATCGGCAGTCGTCGTGCTACACGTTCTTGTTCGGGCTCGCGTTGATGAGAATCAAATCTTTTAGATATTTGCGTCAATCACCCGACACTCACACATATGTATACACTTCTTAACATTCCAGATTTTAAGTGGCCAAGGGCCTTAAGAGTTTGATATATGTATTATAAGCGATATTTGTGTACTAAAATGTTAAATTATAGTCCGAAAAAAATTACATTTCGCTAGCTTAGAGTGGAAACTGTGTAAGTCCACTTTTATGAAAAAGTGTATTTTTATGTAGAACGCTAGAAAAATCAAATACGCACCGCGCTAAACAAGTCTGAGATACTTGTCATATTTCTACTCGTTGTTATTCAGTGATACGCAAATTGTGTAAGTCCAAATATTTATATGAACAGAAATTTTTTTTCATTTCGAATTTTTTTGTTTGTCTCTCCTACAAAGTTTTAAAAAAGGACTTACACAATTTGCATTCTAAGCTAGCGATTTTTATCATTTGTAAAAAAAATTGTAGTTTTTTTTGGTAATTTTAATTTTGGTAAATTTTTTACATTGGCTGTAACCCCCCCCGAAAAATTCTCTAGCTACGCCACTGGTTCAGATATGGACATTTTGGTGTATAACTTCTGCATTTTAACAGCTAACGGCGTGATCGGACCATTATAACATATAGCTCCCCTACAACCGATTGTTCAGATAAACACATTTTGGTGTATAACTCCTCCATTTTAACAGCTAACAGCGTGAAATTTTTAAGTATTTGTACCCATATGGGCCCAAACAGGGTTACCGAAAATTGTCAAGATCGGACCACTATAACATATAGCTCCCCTACAACCGATTGTTCAGATATGGACATTTTGGTGTATAACTCCTCCATATAAATAGCCAAGACACCATTTTTATACTCAGCTGTACTAGTACACAGAGTATTATAGTTTTAATCACATAACGGTGGATTGTAACAGAATGAAATAATCGAGATAGATATAGACTTATATATATCAAAATGATCAGGGTGAAAAGAGAAATCGATTGAGCCATGTCCGTCCGTCCGTCCGTCTGTCCGTCCGTCCGTCCGTCCGTCCGTCTGTCCGTCCGTCTCTAAACACTCTAACTCGTGCAAAAATTGAGATATTTCAATGAAATTTGAAATGCAAGTTGGTATCGAGACTGGGACGGTTGGTATTGAAAATGGGCGAAATCGGACCATGACCACGCCCACTTTTCCTATATAGAAAAAATCGGAAATTTGGTATCTCAGTCACTAATATAGCTAGAACGATGAAATTATACCCACGTGTTGAGCTCAGGCCCCTAGGAAGAAATTTTATGAAATTTTGGAAAATGGACGGTGCCACGCCCACTTATTAAAGGTCAAACCTTGAAAGTTTTACATGTCATAACTCAGAAACCATTGAAGATATATCGATCAAATTTGGTACGCGTGATATACTTACTTAGGCAAACGTTTGAACGGAAAATAGTTAAAATCGGTTGACGGCCACGCCCACTTTTATATATGTATATTATAAAGTGACCTAATAAAAACATTTTAAGCGATATCTCTGTCAAATATAAAGATATATCATTGAAATTTTATAGCAGGAGTCCAACTGCGGACATAAAACGAAAAACACAAAAATTTTGGAAAATGGGCGTGGCACCGCCTCTTTTTAGAAACAGGAATATACGAGATTTCTTAGCCTTTAACTCGACAAATAATTGAGATATTATAACGAAACTTGGTTTATACACTTTTATAACTTGTGTTAATAGACACGCAAAAATTTATTGAAATCGGTTTATGACCACGCCTACTTTTTAAGAAAGATATTTCTGGAAAACCCTTTGGGAATTTGTAACGTGACATCTCTGTAGGGAGAAGTCATAAAGGAATGAAATTTTGCACAAATAATAATATTCATATGCTTAGTTGGATGACTGATAAAAATGTTGAAAATGGGCGTGGCTACGCCCCCTTTATGCGGCACTCGCTTTATATAAAATAATCCGTGTTTCCATCAAACGCAAACAAACAATGAAAGCATACAGCTGAGTATCTAATGTTCGATTCCACTCGAACTTAGGCTTCCTTACTTGTTTCTAATAAATCTTTCCATAAATAAACCCACAGAATTAAAATTATAATTTAACTTAATCCGGCTATGTACATACATAGGTAACTTTTCATTTCCCCACTCATGAAATGTATGAAGTCTTCGGTACGGCCGAAGACAGCCGCGCTTTTACTTGTTCTTTTTATTTTTATTCTTCTTCATCATCATCATCATCGTCATCATCCTCATTCTTCTTCTTCTTCTTTTTTTTATTCTTCTTCTTCCTGCTTCTTCTTATTTTTATTATTCTTCTTCTTCTTATTTTTATTCTTCTTCATCATCGTCATCATCCTCATTCTTCTTCTTCTTTTTCTTTTTCTTCTTCTGCTTTTTCTTCTTCTTCTTCTTATTATTATTAATATTTTTATTCGTCTTCTTCTTCTTCTACTTTTCCTGCTACTTCTTCTTCCTCATCTTCTTTTTCTTGCTCCTGATATTACTTTTACGCTTGTGCTTTCGAATTGAATTTCGCTTTCAAATAGAGCTACAGAGTGATGGCCCTGTCTAGATTTTGGCTTGTCGGGATTATGATCTGTCTGGATTTTGTCTTGTCTGGATTATGATTTGTCGGGATTTTGTCCTGGCTGGTATTTAAACTGTCTGGATTTTGTAGTTTCTGGATTTTTAAAATTGTCTGGATTATGTCCTGTCGGGATTTTAAAAATTCGGGATTACGATGCGCACCCATTCCATGTATCTAGTTTGAGAATTATAACTTAGTTTCGAAAAAAATGCATTCTAATGATTTTTGGCGACACCCGTTATATGGGGGGTGGGAGTATTTGTCATTAGATTAAGTTCATTTTGACACCATGTACTAATCACCCTTATTACGGTTGTCGTCGTCGACGTCGTTGTCACTTTTCAGTCGACATCACGTCGTCTCGACGTCGTCGTCACATCGACGCAAAATCGGTATTAGCTAAGCGTAATGAGACGACGTCGACTGTTTATCGGTAAACCGAATGACGAAAGTACCATCCCTATAATTTCTGCACTAGCTGTTTGATTTTATTTACAATCTGTGCGCAATTTTTTCCGTATTTTTAATCTGTGCTATTTTGATAATTTATTTCTTTATTATAAATGTATTTTGCATATAATTCATCAAGTTTTAGCGATGAACATAGCAATGAAGTGCTCGAGTAATTAAGAAATAAAAGAAAAATAATTTTAGTTGAAATACATGTATACATATGTATGTATGTACATAAATATTTTATAAATTAGTTTTCTCCTCAATCTTTCTTAAAGGAGGTGCCAAGGCATTCAATTTAATGGTGATTGCTTCTCAATGTTGTAAAAAATTAGTTGGTATCGTACCTCATTGAAAACCCTTGGGTCGGCTTCGGTATGTGCGCTCACCGAATTTATTTTTAAACTAGTGGGAATTTTTCAATGAAACTAGCAGGAAATATTCTGCGGATGTTAGTTCTACTAATTTTAACACTCCCGTAATAAAATTTTAAAAACAAAAATGCATACATACTAAATTTTCTTCTTGTCACTATTAAACGCAGCGTCGACGAAAATGGCAACGAGTGACCGTCGACGTCGACTTATCTGATACCAAATATGTTTCGATAGTTGTCACAAGTTATCGACTTTACCATACATAATACCGATTTTGATGTCGTCGCCGACACCGTCGAGTGAGTCTTGAACGTGTTTTATTTCGGGTTCTACTGAAGCGATCGAAATACTTCTTTTGCAAAAGATTAATTATTTTAGACTACGTGTAACATGCAGCCATAAAAAATTGCATTAGGGTGGTATAAACTAAGTACTGGATGTCTGTCTGTTTAAATGGGTAAATTATACCCCGAAGTGTCTATATCTGAATAATCAGTTGTATGGCAGCTATATATTATATTGGCCCGATCTTAACAATTTTCGGTAACATTATTAAAGTAAATATGAGTACAAATACTACAAAGTGTCATGTCTTTAGCTGTTTAAATGGAGAAGTTATACCCTAAAATGTCTATATCTGAACAATCGGTTGTATGGGAGCTATATGTTATAGAAGTTCGATTCGGCCGATTCCGACAAACGATCAATTGTACATAATAATATACTCGTATACCGAGTTTCAATTTAATCATGCCTATTACAGTATCCGGCGGATGCCTTTCGCAGGGAATGCGAATGGCTTTGATAAGATTTGGTATTCTCATAAACGACCGTCAATACAGTCCGGGAATAAAAAAACAGTTCGAGGATTCACCGCATTCCTATAACCGTAATCGACCCGCAGTAGCTGTAATTTGTTTTGATTTCGATTCGTCATAAAATTGATGCGGATTCAAAAGAAATTAAAAAAATTGAATTTTAATTGCGTACTAAATTACAATGAAATTTAACGAATAGCAAAAAAATTCGTATATTTTAAGTAAAAATATGAGTTAATTTTATTTTTAAACAGAATTTGTACCAAAAACGTGGGCAGTTTTCTTTGTTGGTTGAGCGGAAGAAGCTTAACGAAAATATCGCAAAATAACATGAGCAAGCAGTCTCCAGAAGTTGTATCTAGAGTTTTGGACAACATTAAGCACGGATTTAAATGATTTGGCACTACCATCAAAATCACTTGGTCTGAACCCAAATCCTGTGTTAGGAATAAGCTAACAAATAACCGCTTCCAAATTCAAGCTACAGGTGGAGAGCAAAACGCAGAAGTTCACATTTTGGTAGGCTCAGTACCGCGATGATCAAAACATTATCGTTGATTGCGAACCATCCGTTAATAATTCGAGAACAAATGCAAAAGTACAAAATTTAGCGAGTATTTCGCAAGAAATTGGAACAGCTTCAAGTCCGCAATCACAACAAAGAGCGCTTCCAAGAAGTAACCAAATTAAATTATTGAAAACGCAAATAGATTTGCAAAAAAAAGTTCAATTACGCAGGATGAATCGATAAAGCAGTAATCCGACGGTTATTGTAATAGCGTGAAATTTGATCAGCGAGGGGAGTTCGAATCGGATGGCATTCGCGGGAGTGGCATCCGTCGGATACCGTAATAGGCATGAATATCTCACAAATTGAGGGAATAGTTTGCATTCAAACCGACGAACTATACGTACAGACGGACAGAATTCCAAAGCCAGATATCTCCTAAACGAGAGCTAACCTAGAAAAATGAATAGCACCATCGTGCTCAGCGTGCCCGAATTATCTTTACTAGGCATGTCTCATCTCTGTTGATTTTTGGTTCGTCCACAGTGTTATTGGTTTTATTGCTCTTGTACTGGTATATAAGACGAGGGCTGCTCTATATATTTTTAGCCTAATAATGAAAATGCGTCTCCACATAACTTGATTCGCCAGCGAAACATCTAGCTAAATAACCCGTATCCACGTGACTGATCGTTATTCAGTTTAACATTTCTCTTGTTCTTCTTAAATGTTTGTATGTTTGCTTATTTTTGCGTTTTTGTTTTGGTCTGTGTGAGATTTCGATAGATTTTCGATACAAAATTAGAGAAGGCATCGATATCATCGCGTTTGGCAAGAGGATTGAGAACGAAACAAGTGTTTCAATCTTCACTCGCTCTCAGAAATTTGTATGGAAATTGGCGAGTTTCGGCACTCGTTTTGAGGTCGAAACAAGATTGAGAGAGCGAGTGCAGAAAAAAAGAGCGAAACACTTTATGTGGAGACATGGTATAAATCAGTGATCTCCACAAAGCCCTTATGGAAGCGAGGGCACAGGTACTTTGAAATAAAAATCATGGCCGACAATAAGAGCAAAAAAATTGCGACCGCACACTAGAGCTGCAAAACCATCGATAGTCGGACCACTCGATAGTTTCGATAGTCGAAAAAAAAACTATCGATACTATCGATAGCTTTTTATGAATATTTCACTAAAATAAAAAAGGGATGGTTTTGTTTACAGTTTTCTTTCCAAAAAGTCTTTAATTTTTTACGCAAAACAATAATTAAATAAAAGATCAAATAAGAATTAGATACTTCACTTACACTGAGTGAAAAATCAAACAAAAGTTGGTTAATAGTACTAATTGCACACTTGTTTAATATTACCATTACCATTGTTGATATATTAGACAGTGTTTTTGGTTATATTAACCATGATATTTTCGTTAATATAACAAATATACACGTTGGGGAAACCAACTTTCTGTTTGATATTGATTGTTACCAAAATATTGGTTAATGGTACAATGAAAATGTACATATTACATTTTTTCCTTTTGACATGAATAAATCAACCAATAAAACATTAACCAAGAAGTTGGTTGAAAAAACTTTTTTCTTTTGTATGTATATAGCATTTTCTGGTTAAATTAAACCTTAAAAAGAGGGATGGTTTTGTTCACATTTTCCTTTTCAAAGTCTTTATTTTTTTTTAACGCATAACATTAATTAATTAACAAAATAACAACAAATTAAAAAAATTAATTACTTCACCTATATGTATAGCATTTTTTGGTTAAATGAAACCTTTTTCAATTTGAAATTTGCACTTGATTTGAAAAAGGTTTCATTTGACTTGAAAACGCTATAGTAATAAAGCTAAAAGTAGTACATTTGTTTTTTAGCATCTTTGGCGCTGACTAGTACATAAGGCACATTGTTTATACATTTCATTAATGTAAAATACCGATAATCAAAAGGCACACTGTTTAAACATTTCATTAATGTAGAATACACTATGCTTTAAATAAATCAAAAAACAAAAAAATACGAAGAATTTCAGTTATGGGGGAGGATAGGTATGGGCCTGCTGAGCACAGAACAATTTTTTTTTTTATTTTTTTATTTTTTGTATGGGTACGTTTTTGAGATAACGGTAATTTTGTGTTTTTTGTTATCACTTTATTCAAAAATTATGTTCGCTGGAGTCACGCTTATAACAATATACAACTTGTAGTAATTGAACCACACCTCGCTAAATGACATCTGATCAATGTCAAAATTTTTAATTTTTTGCGATTTTTGAAAAAGTTTTGATTTTCAAATTAAGTTTTTTATAAAAACTTGTAAAAATCAGAAAAGTTTTATTTTTTTAAAATTAGCCCGTTTAATTGTTAACGTAATATCAAGGATATCTGATAAAAACATTATTTTTAGCGATTTCTTTCATGTGAAACAAAAAGGATATTTTATGGACGAAAAACTCGGTTAGATGACTCATCCGTGTATAGACAAAAGATAAAATTTGTTTGTGACTTCACCCTCTCATAGGGTTAGCGTTAATCAGAGGTTGAGTAAACGGCCCTTAAGCTAGAGATATAGATACTTATGTATTATGGAACGATCTTTCGTCATCCCTTGTGAAAAAATCGTTCCACAATACATCATATTCCTACCCCGTCGGAAAACCAAGCAAAAAAAGGAATAATGAAAATTACTTAACTATTGCTTGTCATTTTATATCAGAAGATTTCAAATTGCGAGTAGCTGTACTGTAGACACAAAAGCTGCTGTCAGATACAAATCTTTCCGCAGCTAATATATTGGAAACAGGGACTGTAACGGTTATAAGTTATATCCAAAAAGTTGATTTTTAATCATTATTTGCTGAGTTTTATTTTCTGCTCACAAAATAAAAGTTATTTCTTGAGTTTTATTTTTCCATCAGAAAATAAAAGTTATTTCTTGAGTTTTATTTTTCCCTCAGAAAATAAAAGTTATTTCTTGAGTTTTATTTTTCCATCAGAAAATAAGTTTTTTTTTGAGTATTATTTTTCCCTCAGAAAATAAAAGTTATTTTTTGAGTTTTATTTTTCGATCAGAAAATAAAAGTTATTTTTTGAGTTTTATTTTTCGATCAGAAAATAAAAGTTATTTTTTGAGTTTTATTTTTCCCTCAGAAAATAAAAGTTATTTTTTGAGTTTTATTTTTCCCTCAGAAAATAAAAGTTATTTTTTGAGTTTTATTTTTCGATCAGAAAATAAAAGTTATTTTTTGAGTTTTAAGTTTCCCTCAGAAAATAAAAGTTATTTTTTGAGTTTTATTTTTCGATCAGAAAATAAAAGTTATTTTCTGAGTTTTATTTCAGAGAATAAAAGTTATTTTTTGAGTTTTATTTTTCGATCAGAAAATAAAAGTTATTTTTTGAGTTTTATTTTTCGATCAGAAAATAAAAGTTATTTTTTGAGTTTTATTTTTCCCTCAGAAAATAAAAGTTATTTTTTGAGTTTTATTTTTCCATCAGAAAATAAAAGTTATTTCTTGAGTTTTATTTTTCCCTCAGAAAATAAAAGTTATTTTTTGAGTTTTATTTTTCGATCAGAAAATAAAAGTTATTTTTTGAGTTTTATTTTTCGATCAGAAAATAAAAGTTATTTTTTGAGTTTTATTTTTCGATCAGAAAATAAAAGTTATTTTCTGAGTTTTATTTTTTTGCTCAGAGAACAAAAGTTTTTCAGTTTAATTTTGGCTGCAATTGTAGATTTTTCCATATAAATAGGTAAAGTAATTAAATAAATTTTTAATTTTTTTTATTTATAAACTTTACCTACGTTTTAATGTGGCAAAATCGACAGCGGCTGCTAAAATTAAACTGAAGAAACTTTTATTCTCTGAGCAAAAAGATAAAACTCAAAAAATAACTTTTATTTTCTGAGGGAAAAATAAAACTCAGAAAATAACTTATTTTCTGATCGATAAATAAAACTAATAAAATAACTTTTATTTTCTGATGGAAAAATAAAACTCAAGAAATAACTTTTATTTTCTGATCGAAAAATAAAACTCAAAAAATAACTTTTATTTTCTGAGGGAAAAATAAAACTCAAAAAATAACTTTTATTTTCTGATGGAAAAATAAAACTCAAGAAATAACTTTTATTCTCTGATGGAAAAATAAAACTCAAAAAATAACTTTTATTTTCTGAGCAGAAAATAAAACTCAGAAAATAATGATTAAAAATAAATTTTTTTATAAAAATCGAAAAAATAAAAGTTAATGCACCTAGATATAGTCTGCGTTATGGCGATTACATCTGTGTACTTCTTTTGCGTTTAGCATTTCTCATTCAGTATGATTTTTTTAGTCAAAATTTAAAAAATAACGATTATTTGCAATCCCTGATTGGAAACCTTGCACCATGTTCCATGCGAGTTACCGTGTTTGCACCTTCATTGAATTTAGCTGTGCGAGCAAATTGTTTCTTATTTTAAAGGCATTACTATTGAATATGAGAAGTTTAATTTCGCGCAAGAAGTCTATAGTGTTTTGCAAAAAAAAAGTTGTAAAACGACGCCCTATACACGGATGAGTCATCTAACCGAGTTTTTAGTCCATAAAATATCCTTTTTGCTTCACATGAAAGAAATCGCTAAAAATAATGTTTTTATCAGATATCTTTGATATTACGTTAACAATTAAACTGGCTAATTTAAAAAAAAAATAATTTTTTTCTGATTTTTACAAGTTTTTATAAAAAACTTAATTTGAAAATCAAAACTTTCAAAAATCGGAAAAAATTAAAAATTTTGACATTGACCAGATGTCATTTAGCGAGGTGTGGTTCAATTACTACAAGTTATATATCGTTAGAAGCGTGGATTTTAGTCGCCTCTTACGACAGACATTCCTTACCACGGGTATATTCTAAGCCCCCTAACCCGCTGGGGTATTAATTTGACCAATTTATATCGAAATCCAACTCCTCCCTAACATTCAGTATTCTTCTCTTGGGACAAAACTACAAGAATGAATAGAGATAACCATCGATAGTGGCAAAAAAATATCGATAGTGACACGAAAAAAAAACTATCGATACTATCGATAGTGCCATCGATAGTTTTGCAGCTCTACCGCCCACTTCCTCCATTATTAAAAGTACACCCGAAAAATTTCGAAAATTTATAAATTGATATTTTTTTTATTTTTAAAGAGAATAAATTTATTTCTGGGTATTTTTTCAAATGTTTTATATAATTTTTATTTTTTTTTTTAGATTTTTTAATTTTTTTTTTGATTTTTTTAAGTTTTTTTTTTGATTTTTTTTAAGTTTTTTTTTTATTTTTTTTGGTCTTGAGAAAAAAAGAATAAATTTCACATAATTCAGAGACTGGTAATAGTGCAACATAAAAAACAAAAATAGACTGTTGTCGGAAGAAAATTAGGAGAATGTGAATAAGAAGAACAATAAAAAAGGAGACAAAGAAAACGGAGAAAAATGAGATACCTATTTTGAAGTGTTCTCAATTAATTTGTCGATTTCTATCTCAATTTTTGTGGTAGATAATTTAAGAAGCGCTTCTAAATGCTTGTTTGTTATTCTATTTCTGTTATTTGTTTTTATTTGCTTAAGATACGAAAAGGCACTTTCACAAATATAAGTACTACCAAACGTTGAATAGAATTTTAAAATTTCTTGACGCAGTATGGGATATTTGTCGTTGCTTATAAATTTCCAAAAATCAATGCCCTTTAAATCCAACCATTTTAGTTCAGGGTCGCATTGTAAGTCGCATAGCTCCATTTGTAATTCTGGCTTCTGCTCATTTATATTGCATGTCATTGGTATAAAAAAAATTGGTAGCATTTTTTTTTATAACTTCAAAGTCTTGGAATCTCTTCGAAAAATTATTTTTTAAATGAGCGAAATACGGTGTTGTGCGTTTTTATATTTTTCATTATTAGCGCACGCTTTAATAGTTAAAGTTTAATTTATAGTATAAATTTTATACTATAAATTTTATACTATAAGTTTTATAGCTAAAACAGCGCCATCTGATTGAATTAATCTCATTAGCAAATATGTTGCGTATTTTTAGGCACAAAGAAATAACTCATATGCATACAGGTGAAGCTAATAAAAATGTCTTTAAAAAAATCTACATAAGTACATACATATCACACTATTGAATTCCGTATCAAATCTTAATTTACAACGATTTGTCTCAGGGTGTGGGCGGCGACTCGCTGTAGCTCGCTTCTGCAGAAATTAAAAAAGAAAAATGGCGAGTACACAAACCCCGTCGGAATTGATTGCTTTGAAAATTCAGGTTTCATTAAATACTTTTAAAAGTGTTCAATATAATAAAATAAACTAACACCATAATTTTTCTTCCAGGTCTGATAGTAAAAAAATTGCTTGATACAAAAAAAATTATTCCTTTATATGCAATTTTACATGAATTAATAGCAGATATTGAAAATAATTGTTAACAATTTCAAAGGTTTTGAAAATAACAAAAAATCTTAGACAAAAACTCTAACAATCTTTTAAAAACAAAAATCCAAAGACAAAAAAATAATTATTTTTGTCTGAGAGACACTGATATTTATTTTCAACAGAAAAAATTTGAGCAGGAAATAAAAAAAATATATACATATCTACATACATTCAATGAAAATTTTTCAAATAAGTGTTTTTCATATTTCTCAACATGTGAGATTTATTTTGAAAAATAAAATATTTTTGTTACCGAAAGACCAAAAAATCTGTTTTTAAATTTTTTTTTGTTGAGACCGAAATTTTTATTTTTCAGTTTTTTTATTTTTTGTCTGTGAAAAACAAAAAATATTTTAAATGTTAACAGTTAAATTCAATCTCTGATTAATAGTAACTAGTATCGCCGGTGCTCGAAATTCGACCATGCAATTTATTTTTTCAACTTTGTATTGGTACAAAAATTATTCCTTTTCGCGGAGATAAACAACACTTTCCAAATTCCAGTTGTATCGCAACACTGATTTGCCCTTTTGATCACGGTCCGACGCGAAATCATGGTCAAAATCGAGGCTCCTAGATCTGCCCTTTCATTTGAAACCAATATCGTCCAGAAATATTGAAAAATAAATTGGCTTGATTTTTATAGCTGACCAAAAAAAAATAAAAATCTGAATAACGGTTATTCAGGCCCAAAACATTTTTTTGGTTGCCATAACGGTTATTCAAGCCCAAAACAGTTTTTTGGTTGTTATAATGGTTATTAATGACCAAAAAAATTTTTGCTCATGATAATGGTTAAAAATTCCCAAAAGAAGATAAAGGTTATTTTTGCGTAACCTTTTCACCACCCCAAAAAATAATAACCGTTATTTTCGGTCCCTGGTCAAACTTAAAATTATACAGTGATCTCCCGCCCTCTCTCTCATTTTTCGCTTTAATGGAAAAGCAATAGGAGATATTTGGCCGCGTTGATTTTGATCTGAGCGTAAACTGGGCCAATGCATATAAAATAGAGAGAGCGCTTTTAAATTAAAGCGAATCTTCAACTGTGTTTACGATATTTGTAAACACGTTTACGATATCTATTTCTCTTATCCAAAAATTGTATTTATTAATTATAAAGAAATTAAAGATTTTATAGAAAAAATTATATGCCTATGCACTGCTCCTGACTCATACGAACACATCCATATCAATTTTATGTGGATATGAGTATGTTAAATGTGCAAAACAGCCTGGCAATTGTTTGTATGGAAAAAATGTTAGCCTATTAATATATAGATTTTGCGCTGCTGTTCCTAATGGGTATAGCATTAAACTTCGCTTGTAGGCGAGAGGATAGAATGCGCGGTCGCGGTGATTTTCGGCGCGCTTGCCTATGTTTAAGCGCGGCACAAAAACAAAAAGCGCGGTAGCTGTGAAGACCCATGGTATAAATCATCAAAAATGGTTTTATTGTTTTTCAAAGTATTCTCTTGACTTATACACTTTTGCATGCGCTCAAACCAATTATCGAAGCACTTTTTCCACTCCGATTGAGACACCTCCAAAACATGGTTTTTGAACGCTTGAACAGCATCTTCTGGCGACGAAAATCGTTGACCACGCATTTTTGTCTTGATGTGCGGGAATAATAAGAAGTCATTGGGTTCCAAGTCAGGGCTGTACGGCGGATGACCCATCAATTCGACGTTTTTTCCGGCCAAAAAGGCGTTGGTTTGAGCCGATGTGTGAGAGCTCGCATTGTCATGGTGAACAATGATTCGTCTTCTCTTGTTCGTTTTTCGAATTTCTTCGAAGACTTGAGGCAAACAAATTGTGGTGTGCCAGTCAGAATGGACCGTCCTACGTTGCTCAAGCGGAACAGTCACCACATGACCAGTTTTGCCGAAGAAACAGGCGACCATTTGCTTCGAAGTGCTTCTTCCAGGAACAACTTTCGTTGGATTTGGCTCGTCTTCGAAGACCCACCCGGTCGATTGTTGTTTTGTTTAGGGCTCATACGCATATATTAATGATTCGTCACCTGTGACGATCTTATAAACGTCTCTTGAAGCACCGCGATCGTATTTTTGCAACATTTCTTTGCACAAATCGACGCGAGCCTTTTTTGAGCGACAGTCAAATTGTGTGGGATCCAACAAGAACAAAACTTTTTTACGGCCAGGTGTTTATGCAATATCGAATGTATGCTGGTGGAAAAATGTCCAAGGATGTCTCTCTCTCACGGTATGTCACATGACGATCTTGCATTATGAGTTCACGCACGGCATCAATGTTCTCTGGCACAACGGCCGTTTTTGGACGACCTTCACGGAATTGGTCTTTGAGCGAGCGTCGGCCACGATTGAATTCATTATACCAATTTTTCACAGTGCCATAGGATGGTGATCATCGCCATATAAAGATTTAAGTTCATCAATGCACTCTTGTCGTAATAATCCACGTCGAAAGTTGTGAAAAATTATCGCACGGAAATGTTCACAAGTTAATTCCATTTTTTGCCAAATTAAATTTTTGAAGTCACAGAAAACAACACAAATTATGGTCGTATGTCAAAACGTTCTGAGTACGATTATGCTAAAAAATGTCAGACTTTCCAATGGAAATGTCAGATTTAACCTGGCAACACTTTTTCATTGTTAGGCTAAAAATATATAGAGCAGCCCTCGTACAATGGCGCTATTATAACTGACGTGCAGGGACCCATAATAATCATTATGCCTTCTATTTTTAATGGAAAAAATCAAATATTTGCAAACATCGTAGAAGAGCATCGAGTATGTGTGTGCGCTTGTCTGAAAGAGCATTATCCGTATCCACTATGATCGAAAAATTTTAAGCGATATCCATAAAACTCAAAAATAATCATTATTTTTTTAGTTTAATTTTTTTCGATCAGAAATAACACCTATTCCTTGAGTGATATTTTATTTTTCAGAAATAATCATTATTCCTTGAGTTTTATTATACCTTTCATGAGAATGAAATGGTATTATAACTTTGTGCCGAAAATCAAATCTTGAAAGTACTAGAAGGAGGCGTGACAGACCCATCAATATATATACCGATATATTCAGAATCATGAGCTGAGTCGTTTAAGCCATGTCCGTCTGTCCGTCCGTCCGTCCGTCTGTGTGAACGCAAACTAGTCCCTCAGTTTTTGAGATATTTGATTGAAATTTGGAACACGGGTGAGTTTTGGTGCTCAATCGATCATTTGTCGGAATTGGCCGAATCGGACCACTATAACATATAGCTCCCATACAACCGATTGTTCAGATATACACATTTTGGGGTATAACTTCTCCCTTTTTACAGCTAAGGACACGAAACTTTGGGGTATTTGTACCCATATTGACCCAAAGAAGGTTACCGAAAATTGTCAAGATCGGACCACTATAACATATAGCTGCCATACAACCGATTGTTCAGATATACACATTTTGGGATATAACTTCTCCATTTTAACAGATAATGACATGAAACTTTAAAGTACTTGTACCCACATCGACCCAAATAGAGTTACCGAAAATTGTCAAGATCGGACCACTACAACATATAGCTGCCATACAACCGATTGTTCAGATATACACATTTTGGGGTATAACTTCTCCCTTTTTACAGCTAAGGACACGAAACTTTGGGGTATTTGTACCCATATTGACCCAAAGAAGGTTACCGAAAATTGTCAAGATCAGACCACTATAACATATAGCTCCCATACAACCGATTGTTCAGATATACACATTTTGGCGTATAACTCCTCCATTTAAATAGCCCAGGCACCATTTTTTCTAATAAATCGTTCCATAAATAACCTACAAAATTGAAATTATAAATTATACTTAATCAGGCTATGTACAACATACATAGGTAGCTTTTCATTTCCCCACTCATGAAAGGTGTGAAGTCTTCGGTACGGCCGAAGACAGCCGCGCTCTTACTTGTTTTTATGTTCACGAAGTTATATCAATAAAAATTTATTATGTGTCACATAGTTGATGACGTACTAACCAAAATGGACCCAGTCTCACGGATGAATATTTTGCTGAATATGGCTGAGTGCACAATCTTCTTTATCTGAATCATGTGAAACAAACAATCGATCAGCTGGTTAGCGTTACGGCTGAAAGCCAAAATTCATTTAGTTGTTACCGATAGCGTTACGGTTATCGAATCACTAATCAAATACGTTGTTTCCCATAAGGTTGGTTCATCAGCTGCTTTATAACGATACTGTTACTGCATAACTAATTTAACCTTTATACCTTTTTCAAAAAACGAAATTAAATGTAAAGTTGTATCGACTTCTGATGAGAGCGATTGTAAAATTTTTAAAGTATTATATCGTCCCCTCAATATAACAATAGCGTATAATTTTGTTTGGGTGGAAGTAGAATTTGACGAAATTTTGACCAGACATAGAATCAATGATGGAGATCCTAAATATGCAATAAAAAATAATGGCGTATGAGCACATACGCTATTGTTATATTGAGGGGACGATATTACTTCAAAAGTTTTACTGAACAACTGTAGGACTCTATAACACTCCGAAATGGCATAAATATTATGAAAGGATAGTTTTGTCTTTAAATGTTAATATAAATGGGCTGCACCCTTGTTCTAGATAACATACATACATATTTATATGTCTCGCTGAACGTGCTGACGAATTAAAGTGGCTCATCTAAATGATGAATGATGATTTTTTTCCGTGCCTCTCCTATACTGCTTTCATTTAAGAATACGAAAACATCGTTTATTTTCAGGTTGGTTCACACCGCCTAAAGAGGATGGCTAAACAACATTAATGGGCATCGATATTTTTCCTTATATTAAATACATATATATATATAATACTAATACATAGACATTTTTATAATTTCTTTGATTTGAACAAAAATAAAAATAGAAATATAAAGCATAATAAAAAATAGCCATATAAAGACTTGAAAATATATGTAGTTTCAAAAACCGGAAACATATCTATCTATTGTATACATAAAATTTATATTTATATGTAAGGAAACCTAGGTAGGTAATATGTATTAGTACATAACACATTAAGGTATAAGAAACAAGAAATTGATGAAATTATAAGAAAGAAGAGCACATTATACAAAAAGCGGCACACAAACAATATTGATATTATTCTCTCATATGCGCTCACCCAGCTTTGGTAAGCTAAAATCGGATGGTTAAGAGGACAGCCAGTCAGTCTATGCGTACGATCGGTCCGTGAAACATTGAATTTAATAATTAAGTAGTCCATTGATAGTTATGACTGTACAATAGATAGGGTTGGTCCCCATACGAAAAAAAAAGTTGTAAAAGTCCGCGCCTAAATTTGAAGCTTATGTTGAGAGGGTTAAGGGACACAAAAAAAAATTTTTTTTTGATACCGCCGAAATCGTTTTTTTATTGTAACTTTGTTATTTTTCATCTGATTTTTAAAATTGATACGTCATTATTTTCGTATTTGCAGCTCTACACTTCCTTCTAATGCTCTTTTGAGCTCTGAAGTCGTTTCACATAGTTGGGTCAGCTAACTTATTTGTATGTCCATGAATTATCCTCTTTGTTTTGCCAAATGAAAGTGCTTCAAAATTCATGACAATGTTGCCTTTAAAGGGGTTTACTAACGAAAAAAGACACTGAAGATGGCGCATATTAGCCGAAGCCGGTTTGTCTCCAAACCAAACTTGACGTTCCACAATACATCATATTCCTACCCTGTCGGAAAAACAAGCAACCAAAAAGTATTTAAGCAACCAAAAAGGTTTTACTAAATTAATAAACAAAGAAGTTACGTCACTACGAATATTTAATGTACCTATTATTTATCTCATTTCTTTTGGCCAATTCAGGATATGTAAAGTTGTAAAAGTCCGCACCTAAATTTGAAGCTTATGTTGAGAGGATTAAGGGACATAAAAAATTTTTTCTGATCCCGCGAGATTCCGCCGAAATGGTTTTTTTTTCTTGTAACTTTGTTATTTAACATCCGATTTTTAAAATTGATACGTCATTATTTTCATATTTCTAAGCTTTATATTTTCTTTTAATGTAAAAAAAATTAAAAACTATTTCGGCAGTATTTCGCGGGATCAGAAAAAAAAATAAAATTTTTTTCTTTAATCCTCTCAAATTTAGGGTCGGACTTTTACAACTATACATATACTGAATTGCTTAAAAAAATTAATTAAATAATAGCTACGTTAAATAACTTCTTTGTGACGTAACTTCTTTGTTTATTAATTTAGTAAAACCGTTTCAGGCAACTTTGTCATGAATTTTGAAGCACTTTCATTTGGCAATACAAATAGGTTAATTCATGGACATACAAATAAGTTAGCTGACCCAACTATCTGAAAACGACTTCAGAGCTCAAAAGGATATTAGAAGGAAGTGTAGAGCTTCAAAATAAGAAACTAATGAATCAATTTTAAAAATCGGATGATAAATAGCAAAGTTACAAGAAAAAAATAATTTCGGCGGTATTTCGCGGGGCCAAAAAAAATTTTGTTTGTGTCCCTTAACCCTCTCAACATAAGCTTCAAATTTAGGGGCGGACTTTTACAACATTTTTTTTCGACCCTATCTACTGTACAATCATATATTAAATAAATATAGATTAAATTATATTATTATAGTTAAATAGTAACAAAACTTTGTTAGTGATTTGGACCTCAATCACTACATTGGTGACCCCGATATACGTGAACGCGTACCGATTTTGTTTCGGAATCAGCTATTAAAAAAATTTTCTAAAACTAAATAACTTAAAAGAAACATTCAAAAGCTAAAAAAAATTCTAAACTAACTACCTGTTAGTGAGGTGAAGTTGTGAGTCCGTATAAAATATTAGCATAGACTCAGGAGTTTGCGTTAGTTTACGTAGGCAAGTGGTGCGAGCATTCTAAAAACCCCCAAGGCGGTATAGGTTTTCCTTTCCCACGGTCATTTCACGGGCAAAAGTTTATTTTCACCACCTTTTGTAAAACGGCATCATATTAGCGGTTTAATAAAATAACAAAATCGCCTGACGTCACATCATAGAGGTTGTTCTATCGCACTCCCAAAAAAAATCTCATACCCATGACTTCTTAGTGCGCGACAACATAAAATCGAGGTCAAAAGCAGAAAATACTCAATTCTTATGACTATCGAGACTCCAACACAAAAGTCGTCTATTACAACAATAATGACGCCGTTCGTCGTCTCGTAACGTCAAAGCACCACCATGTAGTAGCGAGAAACCTCTTTGATTTGCCCAGCTAGAAGCTGGTATTGAAACAGAGAAAGATCAATTTTATCAGACAATACCTCTTATTTCTACTCGCTCATCAGCGGAGGTGGAGGATCTCATTATTAATCCACCTGACAATAACTCTTAACAGCAGCTGAAAAAAACTCTCATTATGCGATTTTCAAAGCCCAAAGAGGCAAAATTATTGCAACTATTGGACCAAGAAAATTTAGGTGATCGAACACCACCGCAACATTTCCGACATCTCAAAGCACTAGTCCCTGATATCAGTGAAGAGGAACTTAAAACGCGTTGCCTTTCTCATCTTCCGCAGCAAAGACGCACGTGTCTTGTAATACATAAGAACGTCAGTATAAATAACCTTGCTGATTTTGCAGATAAACTGCATGGGGTTTATCATCCACAAGATTGTGCCACCGTGACGAAATCGCCTGATTTGCGCGAAGATATTGCAGCTCTCACCAAGCAAGTCGCGCCTCCAACAACTACCGTCTTAAAACTTCAGACGAGGCAATCTAGATTTCGATCTCGAACACACTCTTAACTCTTCTGGTCGCGCTAGAAGTAATTCTATGGCGAAAAAACTTTCTAATCAAACGCGCATCTCTTAGTATCACACCGAATTTCAGTCACAAGCTCGAAAATGTCTACCTAGTTGCAAGTTCCAGGAAAACACTCGAGGAAGTCGCTAGAAGCGGGAAACGACAGATGTAATGTTCTTATCGATGTTTCAGTTTATCCACGTTAAGGTCAAACAAAAAAAGCATGTTCCGATTTCATAGTAATTATTTGCTGCCAACGGCACCCCAATCAACACTTACGGTACAGCCACCCTAATACTCAACCTTGGACATCGCATAGATATTCCGTGGCGTTTCGTCATTGCTGATGTCACTTGTCCTATCATCGGTGCTGACCTTCTCAACTATTTTGGGTTGGTAGAGAAATAAATTAACTGATGGGCTTACAGGCATTTCAGCAATCGGAAAATATTTTACATACGACCTGGCTTCAATTAAAGCCCTCCACCCTAATGTAGATCTTATCTATAGCGAACTTCTGCAGAAACTTCAGGCCATAATACAACCAGGTAGTGCCAATCGTATCAGTGCATTCAGTAATGAGCATCACACTAAGACTATTAATGGGCCACCAATATCCAACAGAGCTAGACGACTTGCTCCTGATAAATTAAATATAGCCAAACAAGAGTTCGAAAAATTAATCAATCTAGGTCTAGCCAGAAGATGTGATAGTGCCTGGTCTTCACCATTACATCTGGTGCCCAAAAAATCCGGTGAATGGCGTCTCTGTCGGGACTACAGGCGCCTTAACGACCGCACAATTCCAGATAAATACCCTGTTCGCTATCTTGATGATTTCGCAGCAAATCTGCATGGGTGTAGTGTTTTCAACGATAGACCTGGTTCGAGCTTTCAACCAAATACCTGTAGCACCTGAAGATGTGGAGAGAACGGCTATAATTGCGCAATTCGGCCTTTTTGAGTTTCCCTGTATGACGTCTTGGCTGCGCAATGCAGCTCTAATATTCCAAAGATTCATGGACGAATTAACGAGAGACTTACTGTTCATATGTGTTTATATCGAAGATTTGTTGGTGGCATCGGAAAACCAGCAACAACACATCAAACATCTCGAAGTTTTATTTCAACGCTTAAAAGATGCAGGGCTAATAATAAATGTAGCTAAGTCCCCTTAAACAAAATTCTAGAAGGCACTAACGTGAAAGTTCTCACTTAGTCAATTGGACACCTGAGTTAGAAAAGGCTTTCGACGACTGCAAAGAAGCTCTCGCCAATGCAACGATTCTCGCACACTGGCGATGTACTGCAACCGCGTTGTAATAATGCTTGGCAACCGTTTTAATTTTTTAGCAAGAAACTCTCCATCAACACAAAAAAATCAACACCCGAATGAGAACTTCTGCAGTGTATTAAGCCATACAACATTTTAAATATATATGCGAAGGAAGACACATTATCATCTACCCAATAAACATCAGGCCAAAAAATCTCAAACGTTTGAGAAAACCTTAAAGCTTAAATTAGTTATGCATTAACATTATTTCCATAATAGTAACAGTACTGTAATGCTATCGGTATTAGGACCGTTCGGCGGCAGCAAATTGCTGCAAATTGCAGAAAAAACTGCAAATTCGCGTTTTTTGAGGCATAAACTCAGTCAAAATTTGCAGAAGAGAGCGCAATTTTGACAGTTCAAAGAAGAAGAAAGCTGCAAAGTTTTACTGACGAAATTTGTCGTTGCAAAGATCAGTAGACTGAAAAAACATATGATTTGCGATCATATGGTTACAATTTAAAAAAAATTCGAAAGTGATTTCAAGTCAAATAACTTGAAAATCGGGAATATATGTGATTCAATAGAAAATGAAGTGAGAAAATTATATTATTTTAATTTATAAAGTTTATTTAAATGATTTAATTTGTTTAATAAGGTACCAGCTAAAAGGAAACGTGTTAATGACAGCGCAGTGGGATCATCGTCTGCACTCTCGGGATTCTGCGTTGTGAATCGCAAATAGGAGGTAGTATACTACTTAAATGGGAAAATTGTCCATTAATGTCGCACGCCCCGAAAAAGCTGCTGGAAACTTATAGTTTATGAGATATTTGTTGGTAATGTTGTAAAATCCACCAAACAAAGCACCAAAACTGCGCACTATTACCGAGGAAATACCTTTTTGCGTTGACGGCCTTGAGCCGCACGTTAAAAAGATAACCCTCAGCCGGCAGAATTCCTTGGGAAATTTTTCCATTATTCCAGCACGCCCCGAGAAAAATGACTTATACAGGGGTGTAGAGGAGCTATCACAGATCCCAAATCTGAAAACCAAACTTGCCGGAGGCATATGGTTTCCGAGATAGGTGAAATTTTAGACGAGCCCCCACGGCTAGAAAAAAATGGTTTTTTTAGGAGGGTAGAGGGGGGCCCCCAGATTACAAAACTGAAGACCCCACCTACCGGAGGCCTATAGTTCCCGAGACATTTGCTGTTAAAGTTCCCATACAAATTTCACCACACATGCAGTTTAGCGAAAATTTCGCAAAAGAATACTTTTCTGCGTTGGCGGCCTCGCTTCCCGCCGACCCGCTTTCCCTTCGATTTCATTTCGTAAAATTTTAATTTTGTTATGCACTTGTGAATAAAGACAAACAGCTGATTTGCTGCAAATTTTGACAAAGTTCTGTTCGTTGAAATGCCAGCAAATTTGCATAAGTTTCTCTCTTTCGGAGAGCAAGACATATTTTTCTTTGTTTGCAAATTGCTGCAATTTGCAGCCGCCGAACGGACCTATTAATTTGGTCGATTAGTGGTGCAGTAGCAGTAAACAGCTGATACCTCATGTTGAAAATTTGTATTCGTCGAAAAGCTCGCCGCGGTTTGTGTAAATTTGTGCACACATTTTTAAACGCTTTTATAACGCTGTTATAATAAAATCGTTATCTTTTTCAAGAAATTAAAATTATAAACATAATAGTTGACATTGCAATCAAATTCTACGAAATTTCCCCAAGAGAAGAGTGGTAAGGTGAATGTGCTCATCCGATTTTTGCATGGAACTGTGTAATTAAAATATCATTAAAAGTAATTTATATAGGTAAATTAACATCTTGGGAATATTCCCACTGAATTTCATGGTGCTATTCCAAGTATTTTGCATTTTCAGCCAAGTGGTGGACCCAACAAAACCGTACTCCCATCAATTAATATACACACACATGAAAGCGATAGCCTCAATGTGCTGAACATTTAAATACATAAGTAATTTGTGCTAAAACGAGAAAAGACCATGTCCAGTGACGAGGAAGTTAGTGGGTTGTTTTGTTCTATATTGGGTATGTACGCCCAGCGAAATAAGTTGGTGCATAGGAGACGATGGCGTACCCGTCCCATCAACGCTAACAGATCAGATGCAGGATACCATAGAAAAACATTTTTAAAAATTAAGCATATGGACGAAAGTGAATTTTTTGCGCACACTAGAATGTCACGTGCCGTTTATGATATATTTTTAAAATGCATGACACCATCACTTTCCAAAAGTAAACAGCAAATTCATGCCGAAGAACGCCTCTCAATTACCCTGCAGTACTTGGCACATGGAGTGCCGTTCAGGAAGTTGGCTTGGAGCCATAAAATCGGGAACACTACAGTAAGAAACATAGTGTTAGAGACGTGCGAATCTATTTGGCAAAATCTTTCGCCGATATATTTAAGTGAACCCACACAGCAGCAATACAAAGACATAACCGCTGACTTTCAACGAATGTGGAATATGCCAAACTGTGTGGGTGCTATAGATGGAAAGCATATTGCAATAAAATGCCCTCCAAAGTCTGGCTCTATGTTTTTCAACTATAAAAAATTCTTCAGTATAGTATTGCTAGCTGTATGCGATGCAAAGTATACATTTACAGCTGTTAGTGTGGGCGCCTATGGCAGCCAAAGCGACGGAGGCATTTTTCACGTAACAAAATTTGTTGAAGATCTTTTGGAAAATCGCCTACCATTACCACCCGATGTTCCACTGCCATCGTCATCGGAACCTTTTCCACATTTTTTTGTTGGTGATTGTGCATTCCCGTTGAAAACCAATCTCATGAAGCCATATCCGGGTATTAACACTAGCAGACCACAAAGGGTTTTCAATTATAGGCTCTCGCGAGCCCGCCGTGTAATTGAAAATGCATTTGGAATTTTGACGGCAAGATGGAGAGTGCTGAGAACAACCATGGAGTTTTATCCCGAAAATGCATAAAAAATAGTTCTCGCATGTTTAGTGCTGCATAACTTCATAATGTTACACGATACGCAACGGTGGTACTGCCCAGAAAATTATACTGACGAAGACGGAGACAGTGGAGAATGGAGAAATGAGCTTAGAAATTTTGGGGGCCCATTGCGTAGCGTACAAACCTTCCGACGTAGGGGTCCAAACAGTGCCTATCAACTCCGAGAAAATCTCACCGATTATTTTTTGAATGCTGGATCGATACCATTCCAAAACAATGTAGAATAAGTTAAAAAAAAAAACACAGGTAAAGTTATGGATGAATTTAGTGAAAATTATTTTTCAGAGATTTTATTATTTCTTTTTCAGTACATATACATATACGTTTGCAATGCGAATTAACAAACACATTTCAAGCTAAACATAAATACATATGCTTATACATTTGCAAAGTGGATAAATAAGAGATTTATCGAATTACCAAGCGCGTGATATTCGTTATTTTCATATTTCAAAGCTTTTGCCCATTGTTCATATTTTAGAGTAGTAGGTATAGTAAGTTTTTCTTGATTTTTAGTTTTTCTCTTATAATAATTACACCCCTCTTATATTTTTTAATTTAATGTAATTTTTATTATTCATTCACAGAACACAGGCGCAAACACAATAATTATGATGAAAATGAAGGTGAATATGAAAATGAGACCTAGACAAAAAGCGCTGGCGCGCATATGATACTTAAATATGCAGATAAACTTGCACGACCAAACCATTTATTGTACGTAAACAGGCCCACTCGGATACTCCACTCACAAGTCGGCCCTATTGTCATTGAACAGCAGCAAAACTGCTTTCTTCAAATTTATTTGCATACGCTATTTCAACAAAAACACCAACACATTTCCTATTTATCAGCAGCAATTTATCAATCGGCCTTAATTGCTACCGAAAAACATGTGAAAAACTCCTACGAGCAAAAATTAAGGCAGAAATTACTTATCACTGTGCTTTCGCTAGAATCAATAAAGTGTTGGTCGGTCACTCAACTTTTATTCCAAAATTAGTGTGCAAGTTGTAATGTCTTCAAATAATAATACGGACACTGGCGATACAACAATAATTGCTGCTGCTACAACAGATTTCCGAAATGGAGAAGGAGGAGATGCTTTCAGTGAAACTCTGCCAACACGCGAACCTCTCGTGAGTATATGCACGTACATATACATATGTACATATTTATACTTAGACTTTCAAATGGCCAAATTATTATTATTTTTTAGTTTCAATGAGCGTAAACTTTATTAAGGGTTCGTTTAAAGCATATTGTTTTAACTAGCAACTAATAGCGACTTATCTACTTATATAAATAGCCGTAGGCGAATCCAAGGACTAATTACCTTCTACTGCTCTATGTCCTTAAATATTAACAAATTATAGGGGCGTCAGAATGAATACTTTTCCGTCAATCCAGCATGTATTTGAATGACGATCGACACATTCAGTACTTCAACTTTGCCGTAACAAATATATGAAATTGAAGTATGTACCAGTTAAACGGAGCTGGATTGCCGGAAAAGTATTCATTCTGACTGGCCCATTAGATAATAGCATTGTCCTTACTTATTTTCATCGATAAAATCTAATTGTTGGATTTTTTTTTTTTCAGATAAAGACTGCAGTGAATTTTTTACAAAATACCAAAGTGCAAAACAACACTCATGCAAAAGTTACAATTTTTCCAGTCCAAAGGTTTGACTAACGAAGAAATCGAGTTAGCGTGTCAACGTGATGGTATTTTTTCGGACGACCCAATATGCAATCGACGGCTATCAATATTGGCAGCAGTGCATCACCATATGCGGCACAATTGGTACTGCAGCCAAGACAAAGCGAATTTGGTCGCATATAAGAAGTGTTTGCACAATTTGGCGGTGCGATTTATCTATTTCGGAAGGTGCGTGATAGAGTTTTTCGTATATACATACATACAAAATAAATACAATATTCTTATCTCTTTAACAGAAATATGTAGAACCATTCATATTTGGTGGAAAAAAGAAGCCGGTATAAGATATACTCGAAGATATTTATAAATAAAAAGTTGATACACGTTTGGATGCAGTAAATACGGAATTAACCACGGAACAATTGTTTTTCGTAGTGATTTAGAGGCTATCAAGGGGTTGTTGCTCAATCATACACATACATATTAAATTCCAAAGTGAAAGAAGACTGTTACAAATAAGGAAGGAGCAACGTTAACTTTTTATAAATACTTTTAATTCACATTTCCTATATATATATTGGCTGCCACTCGCTGCTATTTGAATATTGAATAACAGGAAGAAGCATTAAATGGCATACAAGAAGCTGTATTGCAATTGGAACCATCGTATCCTGTACTACCATTTACTATTATTTATAATTTTTTTTGTGTATTTATATTTGCTTTTTGCTATTGTTGTTGTTTCATGTTGCTATATAATGGTAATTAAAGTCAATACAAATTTTAGTTCCTTTACCGAGTGTGCACATATGTACATATAAATCCGAAGCATTAATAACACTGGATCACAAAATGAAATTTTTTGTCTGTACTTTGGACGTGACTATCCTATCTATATGTAAAATCGGTCGCTGATTCCGAAAATCGGGTTCATTTTTAATTCTATGGGAAGGTTTTTGAGATATCGGCAATTTACCGTTATTTGGCCAATGGGTACACTTAATCCAGTATAGCTCTTTAACACAGTGAGTTATCTTCCAATGTACCAATACCTACACATCTGCAGTAGCAGCACATTGGCAGCGCGGTAGATACAAGCCCATTTACGGGTATAACATGCATAGAATGTACGCGTGCAGAGGCATTGCGCGACCTGGCTGTATTTACTTGATCGCCTATAACTTTTCCATTTTACAATGGATTTTCATCGTTGATAGCTTATTTTTTTGATAATAGAATGGAGCTTCATGAAAAGGAGTAAAACCGAAGGTAAAAACATTGGTTTTAAAGATATTGCCTGACAAAGTCAATTTTTTCTTCAAAAAATCGTAAAAAATCGAAAAAATTAAAATTTAATCGTCAATATTTCAGAAACTATAAGAGTTAGAGAAAAATGTTATAGGAGCCGTGAAAAGGAAATTTAATTTTATTTCGTTTGGTGTCACCCTAAGGAATATAACTCACTGTGTTAAAGAGATATACAGGATTAAGTGGACACATTGGCCAAATAACGGTAAATTGCCGATATCTCAAAAACCTTCCCATAGAATTAAAAATGAACCCGATTTTCGGAATCAGCGACCGATTTTACATATAGAAAGGATGGTTGCGTTCAGAGTATTTTTTGGCTGTAGAGCAGTGTAATTATTAAGATATATCAAATTTTTTGGTTAAACAACAAAAGCAGCGGCAGCGAAGAAAATCAGTCTTACTTTAAACTTTAGACCATGGTTACATAGTTATTTTTGTATTGTATAATTTTAACTCTACACCATTTCCAGATGGATTTTAGAAAACGTCAACTGGATTTTTGAAAATGAAAATTGGATTTTAGCAAAGTCGATTTAAAATTTAATTTACATTTTCCAAACTCTAATTGCCTCTTTCTAAAATCCCGTTGGTGCTTTCTACAATCCATCTGGAAATTTTCTTTAGTGTACAGTGTAAATGCATATGTACTAAGGTGGAGTGAAATTTTATTTTTGGAAATTCAATTTGTTCCAAAGCCAGAACGGCACCTTTCTAGCCCAGAAATAAGCCTCTAAAATTTTATTGACCTACTCGCATGTTTAGAGGTGCCCCCAGCCCCACAAAGTTGAAAGCAATAAGCACGATCTGGTACAAATATGAAATTTTGAAAATTATAAAATCAAAAAACGAAGTACATATGAGGATTGATAAACATGGCTAAGCTGAGTATTAAACTGAATTTATTTTTTTTTGAAACAACAACAACAAAAGTTATTAAAGGTCAAATATTATATTATGCATTTTTTAAATTGCAATGTATATGAAATTCAGTAGTATATGGTTCAGTAGTTTTTAAGTAATTGCAATTTAAAAAATGCATAATATAAACTTCGACCTTTAATAACTTTTGTTGTTGTTTCCAAAAAAAAAATCACTTTAATACTCAGCTTAGCCATGTTTATCAATCCTCATATGTATGATTTTATAATTTTCAAAATTTCATATTTGTACCAGATCGTGCTTATTGCTTTCAACTTTGCGGGGCTGGGGGCAGTTCAAAACGTCATCGCCATAAAATTTTGTGGGGTTCATTAACTCGTATAAAGGCAACTATTCATTGCTGATACGTTCAAAAAAAAAAAAAAAAAAATCTCCATATGTTTTCACTCCATCTTAATATGTACGTATAAAATAAATTCATTTGCAATAAGTTAAATTAATTAAGTTAAATTGATTAAATAAAAAAAATAGTAAATAACTCATTTGAAATGACTTATGTAAATTATTTAAGTATTATTTAAGCATGGTGCAAATCCTTTGCCATTTGGGCGGCGTACTGAACTTCTGGAATCATTTCCACAAATATTAAAACAAAGAATTCGCTCTGTGATTCGTTAAATCTACTATATTACTTACATACTTAATTGGCACGTAACCGTCTAGACGATTCTGGCCGAGTCCAATAAAGCGCGACAGCTATTTCTGTTTCGTGCAGCATGGCGCCACTTGGGAATACCTAGGGAGTCAGCATCACTGTCCACCTGATCTTCCCAACGCAGTGGAGGCCTTCTTTTCTTCTGCGTTCAGCGGGTTTCGATAGAAATACTTTCTTGGCTGGAGCACCTTCGTCCATTCTCACGACATGACCTGCCCAGCGCAGCCGCTGGATATTTATTCGCTGAAATGTACTATATAGTTTTGAGAAATCCGCTTGAAAATTGATATGTGCGTGTCTTTTTAAGAGAATTTGAGCGATTTTTTTGAATCGGCCGAACGAACCACTATAACATATAGCTACAATACAACCGTTGTTCATATATACCCTGTAGGGAAAATCTCTAGTTCCGAACTAGGTCGCTTCTAGTGCATTTTTCGACACTACTAGTACGAGATAAACCTCTTTTGCATGTTATCAACTGGCGAATTTAACACGGCGATGTCCTAAGCGGTGTCAATTGTCACTCTCTGCACTACATTTTCGATAGTTCCGAACTAGTACTAAATTCTACAGTTTTCACTAGTTCGTTTATTGGCAAAATTTCGATAGTTCTGAACTAACTACAAGTACCTAAAAATTCTACAGTTTTACATCTGCCGCTTAAGTGCAGCATTTGACACACTTCATGCAAGTGGCGCGATGGCCGACTGGCTAACGCGTGTGACAATCAACCTGGCGAGCGCGGGTTCGAATCCTGACGGTGTCGAGGCGGATGATAATTTTATTTTTTTTTTATTTTTTTTTTTTAATTAATATTTTTTATTTATTTATTTACTAAAAAATTACAAAAATATTTAAAAAGTAATAATATAAAAAAAATTCATAATAAGCCTGAGGGGTCAGAAAAGCATAATTAGGGGAACATTTCATTTCATACAAGTTAAGACGCAAATAGAAAACTCTTTATATAAAAGCTTCACTAAACATCTGAGAATTGCAGAAATATACAAAGCCGACGGCAATTGAACGAACGAAAATTTTTCATAGAGTTTTTGTCACTTTGAAATTGCTTACAAATCAAAGTGTGTCTTACAATGGTCACTCAATTCACTCCTTCGAAACTGGTGAGGGTCTAACTACAATTGATCTAGTTCATTTTTGACACCTTTTCCCTAGTTCGGAACTAGAAATTTTGCACACTAGTTATTGAGTTCCCTGCAGGGTATATATATTTTAGCGTATACATATCTTCCCCATTTTAGTAGCTATGTGTGACAACAACTAATAAAAGATAATTTACAGCCAGTTTCATGAAAGAAAGAAGCATAATTTAATTTTTTGAATGTTATATGAAATCTGAAATGGAAAAAATTCACTTAAATCCTTTCGTGAAACTGGCTGTAAGATCTTCATTTGATTTAATTTGATAAACAATTCAGTCAGTTATTTTTATTTTGTACTTGCAATTGATCACATTTCACTTAAGTTATGTTAAACATTAGTATTAGATACAAAAAAGTAATTATAAAAAAGGCATAGAATGAAAGCATTAAAAATTAAAAGCAGGTCACTCATAGCAGTATTCAACAAATTGTTCATCGTGCTCCTCAATTTGCGCCTGCATAACAATTTCGGTACATCGTTGCATTACAATTGATTGCTTTGGCTGTTTAAGCTTTGATATAACAGTACATATCATTGCTCCAAATGCTCGTATCTCCTCACTATATTCATCGCGACGAGCTTTTCTTTCACACACCTCTTTAAAAGTTTTCACGCTTTCCATAATAGCATTATCAAGCTCCTCGCGTTGCACAGATGTTCGCTTCCTTCCACGGGAATTAACAGGTGAATTCCTTGCTATCTGAGCAGCCGAATTAGAGGGAAACGATATTGACCCAGTAGGTGAATTAACAGGTGAATTTCTTGCTAACTGAGCAGGCGAAATGGGAATTGGCTCAGAATGGGGTATTTGTGGTTCTTCATTCGATGTAAATATGGTTTCGGTGCACGTTGCCACTATGTCACCCACAAACTGCTTATTCAGACATTGGGAGCTTTGCCGCATGCTGTAAAAAAATGCAGAGAAGAATACGATGGTTGAGTGTACACTTGAGTTAAGCACAATTTTTGATGAAGAGACATATGTATGTATATGTAAATATATGTACATACATACATAAGGAAATTTTGCATGCATAAATTTACTTACGGGCGAGGAAAAATTTGTATTTTCAAAAACTGCATGTTCTCGTATAATTCCCACTGCTTCTCTCTGGCAGCACCACTTCCAGATGCTTTCTGCGAATTTCGAATTTCTTTCGTGAAACGTTCCCAAGATTACCCCAACGCTTTGAGGCTATATTTTCTATTTCGGAAAATATAAATTTTTAATTGTATATACATACTTGCATACATATGTATATATGCATACTTACCATCTACTCCCAAATCTTTGGCAATTTGTGCCCACGCACGGCTCTTTCTACCTGCATCCTTAAAATCTTTATTGTTTTTATCGTATATGAAGGGGTAGCTTCGCACCAGTTCTATTAGTTTTTCGTCGTTCATTTAAATTTAAGGAAATTTTGTAGCACCGATGTAGTTACAAATCAAAGAATCTATCAAAGATGACGAATCTATGTACAAAATGCCAATGCATCTAAAAAGCCCGCGAGAATGTGACGAAAATGAAACAGACAATCGATCAGCTGATTATCGTTACGGCCCAAAACCAAAAATCAATTGGTTGTTACCGATTGCGTTACAACTAGCGATACGGTTATCGAATTACTAATCAAATACATTGGGTGAGTTTCTAAGAAAAAGCTGCTCCGCAACTGTTGAGCTGAACAGTTGCCAACAGTTGTGTAGCAGTTGAGTTAAACAGCTACGTCTTAGAAACGGTTTGATGAATTTATCAGCTGTTTGGCTTTACACAACATGTTGAGCTCAAGTAGCGAAGAAAATTTGTGATGCAAAAAATGGCGAAAAGTTGCCAACTGTTGAGCTGAGCGGAATTACTCAACAGTGCGTTTCTAAGACAAACACTCAACAGTTGCACAACAGCTTAGTCTTAGAAACTCACCCATTGTTGTGCAGAGGCATTGCGCGACCTGGCTGTATTTACTTGATCGCCTATAACTTTTCCATTTTACAATGGATTTTCATCGTTGATAGCTTATTTTTTTGATAATAGAATGGAGCTTCATGAAAAGGAGTAAAACCGAAGGTAAAAACATTGGTTTTAAAGATATTGCCTGACAAAGTCAATAACGGTAAATTGCCGATATCTCAAAAACCTTCCCATAGAATTAAAAATGAACCCGATTTTCGGAATCAGCGACCGATTTTACATATAGAAAGGATGGTTGCGTTCAGAGTATTTTTTGGCTGTAGAGCAGTGTAATTATTAAGATATATCAAATTTTTTGGTTAAACAACAAAAGCAGCGGCAGCGAAGAAAATCAGTCTTACTTTAAACTTTAGACCATGGTTACATAGTTATTTTTGTATTGTATAATTTTAACTCTACACCATTTCCAGATGGATTTTAGAAAACGTCAACTGGATTTTTGAAAATGAAAATTGGATTTTAGCAAAGTCGATTTAAAATTTAATTTACATTTTCCAAACTCTAATTGCCTCTTTCTAAAATCCCGTTGGTGCTTTCTACAATCCATCTGGAAATTTTCTTTAGTGTACAGTGTACATGCATATGTACTAAGGTGGAGTGAAATTTTATTTTTGGAAATTCAATTTGTTCCAAAGCCAGAACGGCACCTTTCTAGCCCAGAAATAAGCCTCTAAAATTTTATTGACCTACTCGCATGTTTAGAGGTGCCCCCAGCCCCACAAAGTTGAAAGCAATAAGCACGATCTGGTACAAATATGAAATTTTGAAAATTATAAAATCAAAAAACGAAGTACATATGAGGATTGATAAACATGGCTAAGCTGAGTATTAAACTGAATTTATTTTTTTTTGAAACAACAACAACAAAAGTTATTAAAGGTCAAATATTATATTATGCATTTTTTAAATTGCAATGTATATGAAATTCAGTAGTATATGGTTCAGTAGTTTTTAAGTAATTGCAATTTAAAAAATGCATAATATAAACTTCGACCTTTAATAACTTTTGTTGTTGTTTCCAAAAAAAAAATCACTTTAATACTCAGCTTAGCCATGTTTATCAATCCTCATATGTATGATTTTATAATTTTCAAAATTTCATATTTGTACCAGATCGTGCTTATTGCTTTCAACTTTGCGGGGCTGGGGGCAGTTCAAAACGTCATCGCCATAAAATTTTGTGGGGTTCATTAACTCGTATAAAGGCAACTATTCATTGCTGATACGTTCAAAAAAAAAAAAAAAAATCTCCATATGTTTTCACTCCATCTTAATATGTACGTATAAAATAAATTCATTTGCAATAAGTTAAATTAATTAAGTTAAATTGATTAAATAAAAAAATAGTAAATAACTCATTTGAAATGACTTATGTAAATTATTTAAGTATTATTTAAGCATGGTGCAAATCCTTTGCCATTTGGGCGGCGTACTGAACTTCTGGAATCATTTCCACAAATATTAAAACAAAGAATTCGCTCTGTGATTCGTTAAATCTACTATATTACTTACATACTTAATTGGCACGTAACCGTCTAGACGATTCTGGCCGAGTCCAATAAAGCGCGACAGCTATTTCTGTTTCGTGCAGCATGGCGCCACTTGGGAATACCTAGGGAGTCAGCATCACTGTCCACCTGATCTTCCCAACGCAGTGGAGGCCTTCTTTTCTTCTGCGTTCAGCGGGTTTCGATAGAAATACTTTCTTGGCTGGAGCACCTTCGTCCATTCTCACGACATGACCTGCCCAGCGCAGCCGCTGGATATTTATTCGCTGAAATGTACTATATAGTTTTGAGAAATCCGCTTGAAAATTGATATGTGCGTGTCTTTTTAAGAGAATTTGAGCGATTTTTTTGAATCGGCCGAACGAACCACTATAACATATAGCTACAATACAACCGTTGTTCATATATACCCTGTAGGGAAAATCTCTAGTTCCGAACTAGGTCGCTTCTAGTGCATTTTTCGACACTACTAGTACGAGATAAACCTCTTTTGCATGTTATCAACTGGCGAATTTAACACGGCGATGTCCTAAGCGGTGTCAATTGTCACTCTCTGCACTACATTTTCGATAGTTCCGAACTAGTACTAAATTCTACAGTTTTCACTAGTTCGTTTATTGGCAAAATTTCGATAGTTCTGAACTAACTACAAGTACCTAAAAATTCTACAGTTTTACATCTGCCGCTTAAGTGCAGCATTTGACACACTTCATGCAAGTGGCGCGATGGCCGACTGGCTAACGCGTGTGACAATCAACCTGGCGAGCGCGGGTTCGAATCCTGACGGTGTCGAGGCGGATGATAATTTTATTTTTTTTTTATTTTTTTTTTTTAATTAATATTTTTTATTTATTTATTTACTAAAAAATTACAAAAATATTTAAAAAGTAATAATATAAAAAAAATTCATAATAAGCCTGAGGGGTCAGAAAAGCATAATTAGGGGAACATTTCATTTCATACAAGTTAAGACGCAAATAGAAAACTCTTTATATAAAAGCTTCACTAAACATCTGAGAATTGCAGAAATATACAAAGCCGACGGCAATTGAACGAACGAAAATTTTTCATAGAGTTTTTGTCACTTTGAAATTGCTTACAAATCAAAGTGTGTCTTACAATGGTCACTCAATTCACTCCTTCGAAACTGGTGAGGGTCTAACTACAATTGATCTAGTTCATTTTTGACACCTTTTCCCTAGTTCGGAACTAGAAATTTTGCACACTAGTTATTGAGTTCCCTGCAGGGTATATATATTTTAGCGTATACATATCTTCCCCATTTTAGTAGCTATGTGTGACAACAACTAATAAAAGATAATTTACAGCCAGTTTCATGAAAGAAAGAAGCATAATTTAATTTTTTGAATGTTATATGAAATCTGAAATGGAAAAAATTCACTTAAATCCTTTCGTGAAACTGGCTGTAAGATCTTCATTTGATTTAATTTGATAAACAATTCAGTCAGTTATTTTTATTTTGTACTTGCAATTGATCACATTTCACTTAAGTTATGTTAAACATTAGTATTAGATACAAAAAAGTAATTATAAAAAAGGCATAGAATGAAAGCATTAAAAATTAAAAGCAGGTCACTCATAGCAGTATTCAACAAATTGTTCATCGTGCTCCTCAATTTGCGCCTGCATAACAATTTCGGTACATCGTTGCATTACAATTGATTGCTTTGGCTGTTTAAGCTTTGATATAACAGTACATATCATTGCTCCAAATGCTCGTATCTCCTCACTATATTCATCGCGACGAGCTTTTCTTTCACACACCTCTTTAAAAGTTTTCACGCTTTCCATAATAGCATTATCAAGCTCCTCGCGTTGCACAGATGTTCGCTTCCTTCCACGGGAATTAACAGGTGAATTCCTTGCTATCTGAGCAGCCGAATTAGAGGGAAACGATATTGACCCAGTAGGTGAATTAACAGGTGAATTTCTTGCTAACTGAGCAGGCGAAATGGGAATTGGCTCAGAATGGGGTATTTGTGGTTCTTCATTCGATGTAAATATGGTTTCGGTGCACGTTGCCACTATGTCACCCACAAACTGCTTATTCAGACATTGGGAGCTTTGCCGCATGCTGTAAAAAAATGCAGAGAAGAATACGATGGTTGAGTGTACACTTGAGTTAAGCACAATTTTTGATGAAGAGACATATGTATGTATATGTAAATATATGTACATACATACATAAGGAAATTTTGCATGCATAAATTTACTTACGGGCGAGGAAAAATTTGTATTTTCAAAAACTGCATGTTCTCGTATAATTCCCACTGCTTCTCTCTGGCAGCACCACTTCCAGATGCTTTCTGCGAATTTCGAATTTCTTTCGTGAAACGTTCCCAAGATTACCCCAACGCTTTGAGGCTATATTTTCTATTTCGGAAAATATAAATTTTTAATTGTATATACATACTTGCATACATATGTATATATGCATACTTACCATCTACTCCCAAATCTTTGGCAATTTGTGCCCACGCACGGCTCTTTCTACCTGCATCCTTAAAATCTTTATTGTTTTTATCGTATATGAAGGGGTAGCTTCGCACCAGTTCTATTAGTTTTTCGTCGTTCATTTAAATTTAAGGAAATTTTGTAGCACCGATGTAGTTACAAATCAAAGAATCTATCAAAGATGACGAATCTATGTACAAAATGCCAATGCATCTAAAAAGCCCGCGAGAATGCGACGAAAATGAAACAGACAATCGATCAGCTGATTATCGTTACGGCCCAAAACCAAAAATCAATTGGTTGTTACCGATTGCGTTACAACTAGCGATACGGTTATCGAATTACTAATCAAATACATTGGGTGAGTTTCTAAGAAAAAGCTGCTCCGCAACTGTTGAGCTGAACAGTTGCCAACAGTTGTGTAGCAGTTGAGTTAAACAGCTACGTCTTAGAAACGGTTTGATGAATTTATCAGCTGTTTGGCTTTACACAACATGTTGAGCTCAAGTAGCGAAGAAAATTTGTGATGCAAAAAAGGCGAAAAGTTGCCAACTGTTGAGCTGAGCGGAATTACTCAACAGTGCGTTTCTAAGACAAACACTCAACAGTTGCACAACAGCTTAGTCTTAGAAACTCACCCATTGTTTCCCATAAGGTTGGTTGATCAGCTGTTTTATAACGATACTGTTACTGCATAACTAATTTGAGCTTAATTCTCAATTTGCTAATAAAGATTTTCTCAAAAATTTCATCAACGTTTGAGAAAAATTTGCCATTTTGTTTGAGAACGCTATCAAGGGAAATTTGAGGTGCATTTGATAACAAGCGTTTGAGGTTTGAGAATAAGGTTAGTTCTCAAATGCATCTCAAATTGAGAATTAAGAAAAATGTTTATGGGGTATACGGACCACAGACCGCTCACGCACGCTTTTAAACAGCGCCCTGAACGCGCTTCAACGTGGCAATTTCGCAGATTGGATTTCATTATCCCAATTTACTACGGATTTCGTCATGTGTCAGGCAGCGAATATATAATTGCTGACACACTATCTATCGCGCGTTTAAGAAGCCTCAACGGCTATTACAACAACAGCGGATGCCGAATTGCAGAAACCTCTAAAAAATCCTACATCTTCGCTCCGCTTACGTCAACTAAACTATATCGACAACAACATTAAATTGTATTGCGATGTCTTCTGGCATGGGACGCCCCTAAGTTTCCAGCGCATTACGCTACAAAATTTTCAACCCTCTTCATTTTCTGCTTCTCATCCGGGTCAACGAGCCTCTCACAAATTGGTTGATACAAGGTATGTGTGGATGTTTAAGGTGTCAAGAAAATAAAAGTACTTGTCACACGTCGTCTCAAATCGCAAATTTTGAATTACCAACGCAACGATTGGAAAATATACACTTGGATTTGGTTACTCTACGTATATGCATATTTTTATAATCACGATGCTTCTTTATTCTTCAATTGACTTATTTTCTGTCCATATTTTTAATCTTTCTTGAAAATAAAATTTTTATATTTTTGTTTTGATATATTTTTTATCAAATTTAAAATAATCAAACACGAATCTACATACATACATATACATGAACTGGCCCAATGATTGGCTGCATGTGACAAGTTCGTAGCTAGTTGAATGTGGCCCAAATGTACCAAGTGGTCCAACAATTTTTGCAGGGTTGGCCGACTACAACAACAACAATGATATTCGTAGTGGAAAGGCTTAAGGCCCTTGGCAACTTACAATCTGGCATGTCAAGCAGTGTATAAGTGTGAGTGTCGGGTGATTGACGCAAATATCCAAGTTTTGATTTTCATAAACGCGATCCCGACAACAAGAACCTGTAGCACGACGACTGCCGATTGCACTAAGGCACTCTGCACACGGAGCGTACTGCTTTAGACGCGTATTAGATACTACAGACGAAAGCTGTACGCTTTGATGTCGCGCACGTATATTTCAATTGAGGGCTGCACACGAGTCGTCAGCTTCATGCATTCGTCAAAGTATGCTAGCTACATGTCGCTTGGCGTAAAGCAGTGCTGGAAGCTAGGCGTACTACGCTTAGAAAACAGGAAGAAGAAGATGTTTGTTTACATTTTTCCACTTGGTGGAATTTATGTAAGCAGTAAAATTTGTGTAAAAAATCGGAAATAATGAGTGTATAATGAAAGAAAATTGAAGATTCCGTAAAATTTTTCATCTTTTCTATTTAAAGCTTCGAAATTTAAAGCAAATGCCGTATTATTAATTTGTTTGTTTGTTTTGTGCAGCGAAGTTTCATGTCGCTTCGTGTGCAGATATTGAGGCGTAGGGAAATCGCCGCTACATAAAATGTCTCGTACGCGTCTATGACGATACGCCTCGTGTGCAGAGTGCCTAACACACACATAAACACTGATTAACATGCCAGATTGTAAACATATCCACTAACCTTCCAATTTGTTGTGCAACGTGACAAAATATCAAAATCGTCTGATGTGATTTATTTGACTTGGGTCGATCAGAGTAAAGAGTACAGGCAATTGTTGATTTTCTTTATGCAACGTACGCAAGCAACCTGATGTTTCTGAATGCTGGCAAGCTATTTACCGTAACGGTAAATAATTTCTTTTTGTATGGAAGTACAATTTGCGATGCGGTCTGTTGCATAAATAATGCAGAGCGAATGTGTGAATCAAGAAGAAGAAGCGGAAGTACAGTTATAGAGTAGACCCATGCATGATTCAAATAAAGAAGATTGTGCACTCAGCCATATTCAGCAAAATATTCATCCGTGAGACTGGGTTCATTTTGGTTAGTACGTCATCAAATACGTTATCGACGAGAAAGACAATTTGCAAACATGCAAAAATACCTTTATTCAACAATTATTCACACAAACAAAAACGCGGCACTTAATTTTTCTTTATTTAAAATAGTGTTTGAATATAAATTTCACATTTATCGCACACAATCTTTAGTTTTTAGATAACCGGAAACGAAACTGGGTGAAAGAGAGCTTATGTTACTACATCACTAAATCAGCTGATTCTGTCAAATTTTGGATGAACGCATAGCGGTACCGCTGAATGCACAATCTTCTTTATTTGAATCATGCAGCAAACTATTCATCCGTGAGACTGGGTTCATTTTGGTTAGTACGTCATCAACTACGTTATCGACGAGAAAGAAATTTTTAAAAACGCAAAAAATATCTTTATTGAACTATTATTCACACAAATAAATACGCGGCACTTCATTTTTCTATATTTAAAATAGCTTTTTAATATAAATTTCACATTTATCGCACCCAATCTTTAGTTATTAGAAAACCGGAAACGAAACTGAGTGAAAGAGAATTTATGTTACTACGTCACTAAATCAGCTGATTCTGTCAAATTTTGGGTGAACGCATAGCGGTACCGCTGAGTGCACAATCTCTTATTTGTTCATTCATGGCACAATCTTCTTTATTTGAATCATGATACACACTTGCGACTCAATCGATTTAGTCGGGTTGGGCTGTAGTATTCACACTACGCCAACTATTTAGTAAAATCGGTGGTAGCTATTCACCAACAGACGATTTTCAAATTTATTGCACAAGGAAATTAAAAAATTCACCACTTTTTGTACAAATTGGACACAGTTGGACACATGGTTCAATTATTGAAGGTTTTCGCAGTATGTCATAGCCCGCCATTACAGGCGGCAGCGGTGCCACTTTAAAAATTTACCAAAATACAAAATAAAAAAAAAACTAGAAACAAGTAACCAAAATAAATTAATAATATAGTTTTTAAGTAATTGCAATTTAAAAAATGCATAATATAAACTTTGACCTTTAATAACTTTTGTTGTTGCTGTCTCAAAAAAAAAAATCACTTTAATAATTAGCTTAGCCATGTTTATCAATTCTCATACTTCGTTTTTTGATTTTATAATTTTAGAAATTTCAAATTTGTACCAGACGTGCTATTTTTTTCAACTTTGTGGTTCTGGGGGCACCTCTAAACATGCGAGTAGGTCAACAAAATTTTACAGGCTTATTTCTGGGCAAGAAAGGTACCGTTCTGGCTTTGGAACAAATTGAATTTCCAAAAAAAAATGTTTCACTCCACCTTATTGAGTATAGCTATTTCACGAAAAACCATTTTCGATCATTAGCACTCTTTTCGGAAGTGAATGCCCCTCACGGGGTTCGAACCCGTGATACATTCCATCTTCAGCCGCTCGACCACTGAAACTCTGTGAAGGTTGTTGAATTTGTCCCATTTTTGCCTTATTCATTTTCGTGAAACAGCTATTCACTCAACATTCGCTGGAAATAGTTTTTGAATTTGATTAAAAAAAAAACAACAAAACAATTTGGATAACAAATGTTTTATAGTTTGGAAAAATTAAAAGCGCATTCCTTAAAATTGAATGTAACCATGGTGTACTGAATATATGGACCTTGAAGGTAACCAAAATCGGCCGAAAGTAACTATAGTTATTTATTTAATTAAAAAATTTTTAATTTGATATCTTTTGTTGAGAATTGAAAATAAAAATTTTATTTTTTTGAGCATGGCCCGCTGACGAAGTTTGGGATTAAGGTAAGTTGGAGTGATTGGAATTTTTGAACTACTAATTTAATTTATTGCTTTACTTTATATTTATTCTAGAGATCGATGAAGCCACACAAATTGCTAGGAATGACAGATTGCCAGCTTTTAAAATATTTAGCCTAAAATACGCAATTTCATAAACTAATAATAAAAGAAAAAAAAAAAACAGATACATATATAATGTATTTGGAGTTTTTTAGGTTCTAAAAATATTGAGAAAACTGTAGGAGTAAATTTTAATTGATGCTTTTTTATCTCCCAAATGGCACTAAGATGTTACTTCCGGAAGCGTCATATTAGTTTATTTGTACGTAACGGTTTTGTCTCTTCCAAACGACACTTTGATGAAGTCGATAATGATGTTTAACCGGACTTTAACCGTGGTTAGAGTTAATCAGAGGTTGAGTAAACGGCCCTTAGGGGATGTATGGAAGCATTCACACTAGAACCACTTTATCAGCCGACTGAAACAGTTGGATTTGCAGCCCGATTCCATTCCAACTGAAACAGTCGGCCAACTGCTTGATCAGCAAGCCGCCTTTCTACGTATTCACACTACAGACAATTTAGTCGGCCGACTACAACAACAACAGTGATATTCGTAGTGGAAAGCGTTGCCATGCTGACAGCATTACTTTTATTTCACTTTTGGTAAATTTCAGAGATTGAATATTTAAATTAATATTTTCAAAATGTTTATCAAAAACAAAAAAAAAAGGTTCGTTTCTTATTAACTAGTTATATACAAGAATTATATAACTAAGGATATATTACTTCCGTTTTCATGTATTAGTATACATACATAGTTTCAATCAGCTTATCTACTGCGATATCCTCAGTTAAATAATTCTTGGTTATGGATAGTTAGCCAAGGTTTTCTTGGCAAAGCGTTTCTTGATTCAAAAAATTCGCAGAAGAGTACAGAATAAGAATCATAGAGAGCTCCAAAATTCAGCTAGTAAATTTTTCACTAGCTCGAATTATTTGCTGTCAAAGTAGGAAACACCTGTTTAAAAAATAAAACCAACGAATATATTTCATTTTATTGATTTTGTAATTTGGTGAATTTTTAAAATAGAAATAATGAAAATGAAATTGCATGGAAATTATTAATGGCTTATTTTTACTATTTTTCCGTTTCTTGTACTTCTGTTCGTTTCGCTCTTTATGAGCGTAATTCCTTCCGTTTTTCTCTTTTCATTTACTTGACAGCTAGTTGCTAGTTTAATAAGAAAGAAAGCCAAACAATGTATGCACTTTTTGTTTATTTTATTATTTTTTATTTATTAATCAATTTGACAGATGACAAGAAGGTGCTTTCATGTAAGAATGCAGATAAAGTGATAAAAGCAATTTAATAATTCATCACTTTATACGAAGACCACTAATGTTAAATTTGCTGTGTAAAATGTGAACATTGGCAACACTATGTCATTGTCAATCGCCCGACTATTTAGGGCCGGTTTCACAATCACCGGTTAACGCTAACCGGAGTACAGTGGTCGGAATGAAAATTCTAGGTGGACAAAATTATTTCTTACGTCCAAATGGTCACAAATGTGCTTTCCAACTAGTTTTCGGTTGCTGATATCGATTGGTTGCTAGGTTCAAAAAGTCTGTAGTGTGAATGTCTGCCACCGATTTGACTCAATAGTTGGCATAGTGTGAATACTACAGCCCAACCCGACTAAATCGATCTAGTCGCAAGTGTGTATAGGCTCTTAGTCGCAAGTGTGTATAGGCTCTTATAGCGTGGTTATGCTACCAATGCTGCTGGTCGAGCACCGTGTAATTGTTGTTGTGCACTCCGACGGTGAGAGAATTTTCGGACTCTCACATCCAGCAAATTTGCTGTGTGAAACAGGCAGCCAGCAGCCGAGGTTTCGGGGTAAGAATGTGTTATGTTGTGTATGCGCGCTCCAATCATCAATGTAAGAGCGCTTTCACATTACTCGGTGCGGTATCGGATCGACATTTTTGGTTTTTACCGAAAGTATACCGAAACCTTACTGACCACATGTATTTCAATTGGCACTTTCACATTAGTGTTGCATACATGAAATCGGAGCGGATTAATTTCGGAATACCGCAACGCGGTAAGACCGGTCAGTAAAATTTGAGGAATTACTGCATACATTTTTGCGGCGTAATAAAAGAAGAAGAACAAAGTCAGTAAAAAACTCGTTTCGGTTATAAATGTAGCAAGTTATAATGTCTTCGTCTTCGCTAGAAGACATTATTGTTATTATTGAGTGATTTGTTGAAGTTAAAAATTTTGTTTTGCAAATTTCGATATTTGTTTTCCTATTTTCTGCCGATTACGCACCGAAAGTATTCCCACAAGTGTGAAAAACACAGCAAGGCGGAATCGTTTCGGTAAGCTGAAAATACCGAGCAAAAAATGTCGATCCGATGTCGTACCGAGTAATGTGAAAAGGCCCTAAGCATAACCACCTCTCACCAATCACGAAATGTTTCCGATTTTGATTGGCAAGCAACATTGGTACCATAAACACAGCATTATGCTCTAAGCACATTCGAACCGGCAACTGTCGACCAACTTCATGACATCAAACGTCGTCTGCAGTAAACATCTGAAATATTTCAAAGACGATGGCGTTGAACATGGCCACGTATTTAAAATGCACACATACACACGTTTCTGCCTGCACATGTGCATTGCCGCTTGTCAATTAAGAAATAGCTCTATATTGGCGGCAGCGACAAATGCAACCCTTCTGGCAGTGAAGTCGAGCTGGCGTTAAAATGTGTGCGCCCATAATGCCCATTAACCATACAATTTTTCGTACTACACCGTCGTACGATAAATCGCATGCTTCGCCACCAACGTTCCAACTTCTACGTCGATTTACCGTCAAACATCATTTTTACCAACGCTTTGAAGAGTAGACAACAAGCCAATGCATACGGATTGTACATGTAATAATTAAAAAATGCTAATTTTATGTTATAAGAATATATAAGTTAACTGTTAACATTTTTCGCACTTAATATTGCACATGTGGCAATATTTTTGTACCAATTTATTAAATTTTGCCACTTTTATTTATTAGTTTCAACGCAATGCGCGCGATGCTTTCACGTCAGCGAGAAAAAAATTATGAAGTTTGTCAAACATATCCACTAACCTTCCAATTTGTTGTACAACGCGACAAAATATCAAAATGGTTTGATCTTTATCCAACTTGTAGTCAAACTTGTACAACAAGCCCAGTAACCTGATGATTTGTTGTACAACGAGGCCAGGTCGTACGATAAATTGCATGGTTAGTGGGCTGCATAAGAACGTGTGCATTTTAATTTTGACAGCTGGCTGCTTGTCGCTTTCCGGTTCGAATGTGCTTAGAGCATTATACTATGTTCATGCTGGATTTGAAACGCAACATTTTGCATTTTCGAAGATGGCTTTTCGAAAAGTGTTCATGCTGCCGCGTTTTGTAAATGCGCATTTGAGAAGTTCGAAACAAACGGAGCTTATATCCCAGATTACGCAATCAGGTGTTGAGGTTTATTTTTTTGTTTTGTCTAATTAAAAAAATAGAACAAGAATTTGCAAAAAATGTAATAATAGGGGTATTCGCTATCCCTAGCAAGATAGCAAGATAGCACGCATTGCAAATATCCTAGACCAAAATATGCTACACATCGAGAGCACCCCATTGCACAGTCGTAGGAAATCTTAAGAAGCAGCTTTTCTTTTTAGCCAAAGGGACGCGTTCATCACTCACTTTTTAATAAATAAATCATTTTATTTTAGTAAATTTAAGAAATACACACAAAACATAACATTTCAAGCAAAATTTGGATACTTAAATTGAAATTGAAATTAGCAATTGGCAAATGTCAGCTGACGCAGGGTCGCAATTAATTTCCTACACTTCATAGCAAATAAATATACATAGGTTTTGGTGTAGCATATTTTTGAGGTCTAGCATATTTCTTTGCGCCTGTATTTTGTTGTTGTGCGTTGTAAAACTTTGCAATCCGTGCTACGTGCTAGGTTTATGCTATGGATAGCGAATACCCCTAATATAATACACTAATTTTGCAAACCAAACGTACCAACCGCTTTGATCTCTGTTTTGTTTACTTTCGTTCATTACATGTAGAGTGACGTCATCATGGAGCTCGTGTGCCCATGCTCATGCTGCTCTATATGCGTAATCTTGTAGGTATTTCGTTCTTGTATTGCCAGAGTGTTGCCACTATTTTCCATTCGAATGGCAAATTTTTTCGAAGATTTCAGGGTTGCTTTCTGCGTTAGCATTCAAAACGCAAAAAAATAGTTGCGTTAAGTTGCATTTTGGTGGTGGCATTTGTATGGAGAAATGTAACATTTAATGTTGCGTTTTGGACTTAACGCAAAACTGCCTCCGAAACGCAAAACGCAGGCTCACCATGAACATGCTATTACAGGAACTCAGTACAGATGTGTATCCGAAAAATATCGAATTTGGCACGAAATGGAAAAAAATTATCGATTATTGATGCACGGTAGTTCAAATCAGCATTGCCACTAAAAAAAATTTACATTTACCACAATACAAAATAAAGTAACCACAATTAGAAACGAGTAACCAAACTAAATTAATATAAACAGATCAAACGTCGAGCGAAATATCGCCCCGTCGTAGCGTTCTATCAACATTTAAAAACACAGCCAGGTATGAGAATGAACAGAGCCAAAAAGCTAACGAAAATCGCCCGACGAAAATTCGCCAGAATAGATTTATTTCTAATGTGGTCGCTGGCTCCTGTCAAATAAATTATTTGGGCTTATAAACTTTTTAGTGCTTAGTACGAAAATTATTTAATTTAATTTTTTATTGTTGGGGGTAAATGGAAAAATTTCAACAACTATTTCCAGCGAAGGTTGAGTCTAGTTATTTCACGAAAAACCATTTTCGATCATTAGCACCCTTTCCGGAAGTGGAAGCTCCTCAAGGGGATCGAACCCGTGATACATTCCATCTTCAGCCGCAATATACGAACGCTTTTACACGCTCGACCACTGAGACTCTGTGAAAGCTGTTGAATTTTTCTCACTTTTGCCTTATTTAGAGCCTATACACACTTGCGACTCAATCGATTTAGTCGAATTGGGCTGTTGTATGCAAATCCAACTGTTTCAGTTGTTCGACTAATTGAATGTAGTGTAAATGCTTCCATACATTCCCATGCAAATCAAAGCCCGATTAAATCGAATGAGTCGCAAGTGTGTATAGGCTCTTACTCGCTGGTTATAATAGCCGTAACGCAACGGATGGAGCTGTCACTTTTATATCTATTGTATGTGAAAGGCATGTGATTGATTACAATGAACGGTAGAAAACGGCGAGAACCGTAAGCATCTGTTGATTTTAGATTTCTTCCGTATTCTTACGGCAATTTGACAGTTCTCTTTGCTGTGACAAACAGACGGTGTGTTATCAAACAATTTATTTAAACATTTTATAAAATAAAAATGACCGAATTCGAGGAAAGACTTAATAACGGCGTGCGTCGTCATGAAATCACCAACAAATTGAAAGTTTTCTGTTTTAAATTGGTAAATAAAGCACAATATTTACAGCTGTGGCAAATGTCAAAGACGGCAGTTAACGCATTATTATAACTGCCTTAAGTTTGTCACCGTTCTATATCGGTACGGCTTCCGTCCCGTCCCGGCTATTATAACCAGCGCTTTACACTCAACATTCGCTAGAAATAGTTTTTGAATTTTTTCCATTTACACCCAACAATAAATTATTTGGAATTTGATAACAAAAATACAACAAAACAATTTGGATAACAAATATTTTATAGTTTGGAAAAATTAAAAGCGTATTCCTAAAAATTGTATGTAACCATGGTGTGCTCAATACATGGACCTTGAAGATAACCAAAATCGGCCGAAAGTAACCACGTAACCAAACGAAAAATTTGTAACCAATTTTGGTAAAAAGTAACCAAAGTAGTTTATTATTAGCTAGTTATGAATAGTTAGCCAAGTTTCGGCTGGGAAATCGTTTCTTGAGTCAAAAAAATAGCAAAAGAGAGCATTGTCAGCTCCAAATTTCAGCTAGTAAAATTTTCCCTAGCTGAAATTATTTGCTGCCAAAGTAAGAAACAGCTGTTGAAAAAATAAACAAACGAATATTTTTGATTTTATTACTTTTGAAATTTTCTGAATTTTTGAAATACAAATAAAGAAAATTAAATGTTTTTTTACAAAAAATAACCATTAACAGTCAAAAATAGCATTCAAATTACTAATCGCTAATTTTTACTATTATTCCGTTTCTTGATTTTCTGTTCGTTTCGCTCTTTATGAGCGCAATTCTTACCGTTTTGCTCACTTGACAGCTAGCTGCTAGTTTAATAAGAAAGAGACCTAATGCTGGTTCAAATTAATTTCGATCAAGGCAGATCTAGGAAGGTAGGCAGGTGGCGAATTCAGAAATTTCCCATGTATTTTGTTATTGTAATTGGTAGAGTGTAATGTCAAAATGGTTTTCGCCGTGGTTAAAATCTTAATTCGCTTGGGGCTCGTCCATTCCTATTGGCTATGATGTGAATTCGCTTGGATTTTTACATTACACTCTACCTTTGCATTTAAAAAAAGGTAATTTCTGAATTCGCCACCGGGCCTACCTTCCTCGATCTGCCTTGCTGTCGATATTATCGGCTATACTATTGTTACGTATTTGTCGATAGCTCGATTATTTCTATCGGGTTCGTATCACTAAATTGTTAAATAAAAGTCTTTATTTACTTCTTAATTCACACCGCTTTATTTCACGACTAAAAAGTCTACACTTGTTTTACTTGACTTGATGTTAACACTTCTACGGTTAAATTACGACTGACTGCGGAGCGCCTGCTCGCCGCCTTATATAGTCTGTCAAACGCAATCTGGAAAACTCTGGCAACACTGGAAACTATCTGGTCTCTTCTTCTAGTTCTGGCAGTTTCTTTAGAGATGTGTTCAGTCATTTAGTGATGTGAGAGTGGAACCGATTATATTCGCCACACTGCCCTCCACCTAAGTCTGATCGTCCCGATCTGACACATTACTCGTTCCAAATGCTGCTAGCCTTTCCAGGTGAACCACCTTCATTTTATTCCTCGGTCTTCCAATCGTTTGTATGCGATACACAACATCGTTGAGCCGCTTAGTCACTTTGTAGGGCCCTTCCCAAGTACACTGCAATTTCGGGGACAAACCTTTCTTTCGCTGCGGGTTGTATAGCAAAACTAAATCTCCCTCAAGAAAACCTTCTGAGTTCATCGCCTTGTCGTATCTGGCCTTCATTTTGTCACTCATGATCTTTGTTCGCTGTCTCACAAGTTCATGTATTTCTCTCATTTCCTCTTCCAGAACATTGTTAGATTGTCTGGCATTTATTCCCGCATCAGCACTTATCCTAAATTTCAAGTCAGCTGGCAGTCGAAGATCACTACTAAAGATTACTTTTGCAGGAGTCTGACCTGTTGTATCGTGTACGGCCGATCGATATGCCATCAGGAACAGAGGAATGTGAGTGTCCCAATCTCTCTGGAACTTGTCCACCACCTTTCGTAAATGTTCCTCTAATGTTCTGTTAAATCTTTCTACCATGCCGTCTGATTGTGGATGCAACGCAGTTGTTCGGGTTTTCCTAATACCCAGTGTCTTGCACATCTGAAACACTACTGATTCGAAGTTCCTACCTTGGTCAGAATGTAGCTCTATAGGTGCACCATATCTCGCCACCAATTGTTGGTAAATACTTCGGATATAGTTTCTGCTTCTTGATTTGGAATCGGGTACACCTCCGGCCATTTGCTGAAGTAATCCATGACCACCAGTACATATTTGTTTCCAAGTTTGCTAGTAGGAAATGGCCCAGCTACATCCATGGCAATTCTCTCAAATGGTGCTCCTGAGTTGTATTGTTTCATCAGCCCATGACTCCTGGATTTGGGACCCTTAGCCTTTATGCATACATCGCAGTTCGCAATCCACTCAACAACTGTCTGACGGCATCCGACCCAATAAAACCTCTTCTTGATTTTCTCTACCGTCTTTGTTACTCCAAGATGACCTCCACTTGGACCATTGTGTAGTTCATTTAGCACATCCGGTATTCTTTTCCTTGGAACAACTATCAATGTTTTAGAACTTTGGCCATCTTCACTTTCCCAAACACGATGTAGGCAACCATTTACCAATTGCAAACTATTCCACTGTGCCCAATATGATTTGGCAACAGGACTCTCTGATGACATCTCTTCTTTTGATGGTCGTTCATTTTGCTCCAAACCGATCATTACACGTGCCAGATCTGGATCTTCAAGCTGACACTTCCTTAGCTGTTCCGCATCCCATTCGTCTGTGGATGTTATTGTCATTCGCCGAACATTTACGATGACTTCCTTCCGCTCAGCTCTGGAGGAATTCTTTCGTTCGAGGTTACATGGTTTTCGCAATATTGCATCAGTATTTCCTTGTATGGTCCCTTTTTGGCGATCTATTGATTTGGACATCTGCTCATGCCCGTCAGCCTTGCGCTTTCGCTCGTCCATAGTGCTGAAATTACTGGAGCCCTTGCTACAATGACGTGCTATGTGTCCTGTTTTCCTGCACCTGAAGCATCTCACAGCTCCATTCCTCTTTTTCTGCAATTCATTCAACACCTCCAATATCTTAGTTAGCAAGTCTGACGCATTCACTTCCACCCGATGAGCCTTGTAAGTGGGCTTGCTCAATAGAGATGCTGTTTCCTGTGTCAAGGCATATGAGACCGTTTCAGCGAAAGTTTCTTTTGGATTTGCATAGCTAGCCCGCTTCGTTTCAATATCTCGTATTCCATTGATGAAGCTTTGAATTTTCATTCTTTCGATGAATTCTTGAGGTGCTCCTGCGTTTGCCAAATGAGCTAGCCTCTCAATCTCAGAAGAAAATTCTTGTAACGTCTAATTTGGTTTCTGGAAGCGATTCTGCAACTCCATTTGATATATCTGCTTCCTGTGCTCGCTACCATAACGTCTTTCAATGGCACCCATAATTGCGTCATAGCTGTTCCTTTCGCCCTCGCTAACAGTCTGTAATATTTCTGCTGCAGGTCCTTTCAATGCTACGAACAGGGCAGCGACTTTGTCCTCCGCACTCCAATTATTTACAACTGCCGTTTTCTCAAATTGTAGCTTGAATACTTGAAATGGACCACTTCCATCAAACGACGGAGGTTTTATCTTCTGTGTAGCAGTTGAAGCGACTGGACGACTTAGTTGAATATCCAGAAGACGGGCTTTCAATGCTTTTACATCGTCCTCTAATTTTTCTTGTCTTCAAGGACTTCCTTAACTTGTATAATTTTTGCATCCTGCGCCTTGAATTGTAAGGACATGCGTTCTTCTTGTGCCTCCAACTGAGCCGCAATGCCGGATACCTGTGATGAAAGTACTGACTGTTGCAATTCCATTTTGGACGTTATCTGTGCCTGTTGATCTTCCATTTTGGCCGATATTTGTGTCAGTACAGCCAATATCGAGTTCATGTATACGTTTGCTACTGACCGTGGAGCCTCTTCCTTCTGGGTTTCTTCCTTTTGGACCTCTTCCACATCATCGTTGAAATCAAACTCATCTACATTAATGTTATATGCTTCCATAGCTACTCTTAACCTTGCCTGTAGTTCAATTTTATTGCCGCTTGTACTCAGGTTTCTCTTTTCTAACTCCTTTTTAAGCTCTTGGATTTTCAGTTCGTTTAACTTTGCCATTATCCTTATTTCGTTATCCTTGTCTCGTTATCCTTGGTCCTGGAATTTATTTAACAATTCCAATTCTGACACCAATTGTTACGTATTTGTCGATAGCTCGATTATTTCTATCGGGTTCGTATCACTAAATTGTTAAATAAAAGTCTTTATTTACTTCTTAATTTACACCGCTTTATTTCACGACTAAAAAGTCTACACTTGTTTTACTTGACTTGAGGTTAACACTTCTACGGTTAAATTACGACTGATTGCGGAGCGCCTGCTCGCCGCCTTATATAGTCTGTCAAACGCAATCTGGAAAATTCTGGCAACACTCGAAATTATCTGGTCTCTTCTTCTAGTTCTGGCAGTTTCTTTAGAGATGTGTTCAGTCATTTAGTGATTTGAGAGTGGAACCGATTATATTCGCCACACTATTTTAAAAATATCGATATATTGATATATCGATATATATCGCCCAATCCTATCTCTACCTTCTACGGCTGTACCCCACCAAAAATGGTACGTAAGATTTCTTATTCAATGAATTTAAATCTGTAGTTTTTAGTGCCATCATAGGGTAAGAATGTGTGTACATTTCTGTGCTGCGACAATAATGGAAATCGGTGGATGTTATATTTATTTTAGTTGTATTCTGTATATATTTTTATGACTTATTGGGCCAACGGGCTATGATGCCCAATCAATTGTGAATGTTTTAATGAAAATATATATAGCCCTTTGTTACAAGTAATCAAATTATGTTTTCTTCCATTTAGACGAAAGGTACATCAAGTTTTGGTAAACGTCATAATAAGACGCACACCTTGTGCCGTCGATGTGGCCGTTCATCATACCACATTCAAAAGTCTACATGCTCCCAATGTGGCTACCCCGCAGCTAAATTACGTACATGTAAGTATTAAAATAAATGTTGATGATTGGAACCAAGGCAGATCTAGGAAGATAGGCCCGGTGGCGAATTCAGAAATTTCCCATGTATTTTGTTATTGTAATTGGTAGAGTGTAATGTCAAAATGATATTTGGGAAAATTTTCCAACAGTCTACCACGCGTTGTAGAGTAGGCATGGGTAACACTGCGCTGCGCCGCGCAATTGCGCTGGCGCCAACCCTGGTGTTATTGCGCTAACTCCGATTTTGAAAATGCGCCAACTCAATGATGCGCTATTGCAATATACATAACACTGACTCAATTTCGTGCGCTAACACCAGCACCAATATAGCGCTAGTGTAAAATGGCACCACCACAAAGCCAATAACTGCACAGCGTATATGACACCGTCACAATTATGTATGCTAATGCTAGAGACACACATCGTAGTATAGTAGAAATATTGCGATCTATACCACATATGTGTCACTCATATTGTAGTTTAATTGAAAATTTTCATAGTAAAGCCAAATCATAGTATTGATATTATAATATTTCTACCACATGTGTGTCTGAGGCATAACGCCAATACCGAACCATCGCTAAAACGAAAGGGTATTGATATTTTACTTTCACAAATAAAGAAAACAAAATTGACATTATCTGTGAATAGGAGAGAAAAATATAATACAAAATAAATTAAATAAAATATTTATTAGCATATAGTATATTTTTGTTACGCATGGTAAGGGGAAATTTCGATATAATGCGCCCGGACCCGGAATCTTTCTTTTTAATAGGGTGGAGCCGACACTCGTATTTCATAATGAAGATGCCGAAAAACGAGATGCCAGCATATTTTCACAAATATACGCAAATTATTTTTAAAATTAAATTTAATTGTGGCACAATTGTTCTGGCAGCGTGTACGTAAGCAGAATTGCGCCAAAAGAAATAAAACGGGTATAGTAGACAGTAAGAAGCGAACAAGTGTTATTTTTCGATTATTCCATGGCAATTGCGCTAAAGGTGTTATTGCGCCAGAACCGTGCGCGGCGCCACGGTTGGCGCTGGTGTTATTGTATCAGCGCCAAAAAAATTGCACCATTACCCATGGCTATTGTAGAGGAGTCCTGCTTATTCAAAATCCAAAAGCCCCGTCGACCGGAGATATTTGTCAGTTGTAAAATTGGTAATTACGGTGCAACGGCTAAAACTCGTCAATTTTTAACAAGCGGGACATTAATGGACACGTTTCGATCTCAGGAGCACGAATCAGAAGGCGGAGCTTAACTTTTTTATTTCAATAAAAAGTTATTAACAAAAAACGTTTTCATTTTTCGATTGCTTATTACACCCACACGAACACGCAAATTCAATCTATTTTTTACCATTTGGTAATACATTATTTATATTTACCATTTCACGCCCAAAATGTGCTAATATGTTGCAAATAAATATAATATTTTAGTTAAACCCAAAGTACAAGTAAAGAAACTACGCCAATTTCATCAATATAGTGCGTAGCGTTGCCAACTAACTCTGTGACAGTTCAATTATCGCTCGAAAAAAGTGAAAGAATGTCAATTGTTTACTTTGGTTTTATTAAAAAATAGTATTTATTTGCAACATATTAAATAATTTTGGGTGTGATGTAGTAAATATGAAGAATGTATTATCCTATGGTAAAGAAATAAGCTGAATTTGTGTGTTCATGTGTGTGTAATGAGCAAGCAAAAAATGATAATATTGTTTGTTAATAACTTCTTATTGAAATAAAAAAGTTAAGCTCCGCCTTCTGATTCGTGTTCCTGAGATCGAAACGCATCGATTGGTACCCCATTTGTAAAAATTGAAGCAGTTTTAGTCGATGCACCGTAAACTAGATAATTACCGATGCACCGTAAACTAGATAATTACCGTAAAATTTACAAAACAAAACCCCAAAACCGTGCAGTATTACCGTATGAAGACACGCACTATGTATATTTGTGTGCAGAACACCTTTTTGCGTTTGCGGCCTTTGGCCGCGCTTCAAAAAAATAACCATCAGCCGGCAGAATTCTCTTTCTGGGGTAACATCTATGGACCCATCACACTACCAATAAACTACCAACAAATATATAATGAACTATAAGCCTCCGGCAGGTTTTGATTTTAGTTTTGAGATCTGTGAGAGGCCCACTACCTCCCTGAAAAAGTCATTTTTCTCGGACCGTGGTTCCTTAATCTAAGGCCTGCCCTCTTGGTAGACAGATGGAAATCTGAGCCTGATATTTCGCCGTGCTTAAAATCTGAACTCGTTTGGGGCTCGTCCATTTCTATTGGCCATTATGTGAATTCGCTTTGATTTTGACATTACACTACCTTTGTAAATAAAAAAAGAAGTTTTTCAATTCGCCGCCGAGCCTACCTGTTAGATATGCCTTGGATTGGAATAATTCTCGTATCATTTTTAAAAGTGATCTAGCCATGGGTGGTAATGACGCAATTTTTCTGGGTGTAACTCAATAGCGCCAGTCCCGTTTGTGGCGCTAGCGCAGGGTTCCGGCGCAATAACTACGCTACGTAATATCGACCCATGCTAGTTGATTTTTCTAATTTAACGTCTCTCGACTACGCAAAATAACTGGGGATCGCTCCACAAATTTAACTCCAGAAAGGGAATTCTGCCGGCTGAGAGGCAGATATAATGCTCCAGGCGCTGGAATTCTTTTGGGAGGTCATATAGATCACTAAAATGCAAACAAAATCTTGCGGAAACTTAAGCTTAAAACATTGGTGACATAAGCATTTCAGTATCGTTAACCTTATCGTAACTTTATTGCTATAAATGTGAGCCGTTAGTGGTGTCGTAAATTCGTAAACAACTGACACTTGTCACGGCAGATCTAGGAAGGTAGGTGCATAGGCGAATTCAGTTCCCATGTATCAAGGCAAATTCATTATGGTAATGGCTGGGAGAATTCGGCAATATTCGCCTCGATTAAGTTTTTGTCCATCAGAATGTCAAACTCAAAGTCAAATATTTCTTTGTATGGCATTCTTCTGTACTCGGAGGGTTAAAAACGAGAAGAAGAAGAAGTCAGCTGTTCACTTACCATTACCATATGAATGAATTTACCTTGCCATGTATATTGTTATTGTAATTCTGAGATTGTAATGTAAAAATAATATTTCTCCTTGGTTAAAATCTGAATTTCACTTGGGACCCGCCCATTACTTACTATTGGCCATGATGTGAATTCGCTTTGATGTCGACAATATACTCTACCTTTGTAAATAAAAATATAAGTTTCTGAATTCGCCTATGTGACTACCTTACTACATCTGCCTTCACAAGTGTCAGCTGTTTACGGACTTACGGTTTCTAGCCAAAATCCAATTGGTCTGTAAGTTAACGATACGACTACAGAATTACGATAAGGCACCAACGACTAGTAACACTGCTTGTCGTAAGGTTTGTTGAATCACTTGTTTTATAAGGTTACAGATAAGTCACCAACTTTTAGTTTATTAATAATAGTCGGGTTAGTGCAGAAAGTGTGGTCTGCCCGCTGACGCAACCGCCCATATGCAATTTTTGGGATTTTTTGAACCCGTGGTAACGGATAAATCAGCTGTTTTACTTACACATATTTACATATCTACATCGTTTGTTTACATTTAGGCATGGTTACCATTTAGCCTTTTCTTAGCAAAATTTTTATCTACTAAGGGCAATTTTCACAGACGAGTTAACTGGCATTCGATAGTTAACTATCAATTTTTATTTTTTTTATAGAGAGATAAAATAAAAAATTGATAGTTAAAGCCCTATACGCAGCTCCCAAGAAAACCTAAAACTATGTAATTTGACGTACAAGAAATGCTCAAGAAAAATTTCTTTTGTCACAGTTTCTTTTGCGGTACGCAGTTCTAAAGAAATTCTACTGCTATTTTTTTAAGATTTTTTAGAAAAAGCGCACAACTGAACACGTTCTGCCAAGAAATAATGAATTTTCTATTATTTCTTCAAGAAATCTGACATTTCGTCTGAAAATATAATAGGTTTGTTTATTATTAGCTAGTTATGAATAGTTAGCCAAGTTTCGGCTGGCAAATCGTTTCTTGAGTCAAAAAAATAGCCGCAGAGAGCCATAGACAGCTCCAAATTTCAGCTAGTAAAATTTTCCCTAGCTGAAATTATTTGCTGCCAAAGTAAGAAACAGCTGTTGAAAAAATAAACAAACGAATACTTTTATTACTTTTGAAATTTTCTGAATTTTTGAAATAGAAATAATGAAACTTAAATGTTTTTTTTTAGAAAAAATAACAATTGACAGTCAAAAATAGCATTCAAATTATTTATCGTTAACTTTTACTATTTTTCCGTTTCTTGATTTTCTGTTCGTTTCGCTCTTTATGACCGCAATTCTTTCTGTTCTGCTCACTTGACAGCTAGCTGCTAGTTTAATAAGAAACAAACCTAATTACTTTCCTACAGACCTGTTAAATTCCGATTAGGATTAGTAATCAATTAAATTGTTTTGTTTTTTAATTGGTAATCATTATTTTAATTCTTTTGCAGAAAAAAAGTAATTTTAATGATTACCATTAAAAAAAATCAAAAAAAAATCAAAAAAAATCAAAAAAAATCAAAAATAATCATAAAAAATCAAAAATAATCAAAATAATTTTTTTTATTGTTTTTGATTATTTTTAATTTTTTATGATTATTTTTGATTTTTTTTTTTATTTTGTTTGATTTTTTTCAATATTGTTGTAAAGAAATTTGGATACTCATGCACATAAGTATTCAGGTAGGCATGTATGTTTGGTCAGAGAGGCATAAAGTTTATTTGTACAAATGTATGTGAACGCATATTAAAGTACGTAACCCTGCGGTAAATATGGGGACAGGTGTATCCAAGTCATTGTGTATTCTACAGCGACAACTGCACTAATTAAAATGTCGACAAATTTAGAAGTACAAAATTTGTATAGACCTTGGCTCGTTCGAAGTTTTTCGTACTAGATACGGATACAAACCCTTCCTACACCTGGGGAAGATTCATTTCTAGGTTCAGTATAAGGACAGGGAAGAGCGAATAAAGAATTCTGATTATGACAGAGATTATCTTTACGTAAATCTATTTGCAACATAGCAAATCGTCTACTGCTTTATTATGTAGTAGGCATGCGAAGACGAATACAAATTCCCAAATAATCCTATTTGAGGAACAATGTCGGAACGTAAGTACGTAATATTTCTGCCTTTTAAAAGAATACAATAGGGCAATAACTAGGGCTGAAACGGTATGGCGTATGATGAACAATAAATACAACTAATATGAAATTAAGAATTTTTCCTTTTTTGAAAAAATTGATGAAGTGTGAAACAGACAAAGGAAATACAACTGTGCTAATGGAGGAAGAGGAATACACCGCAAAAACAGGTCAACTAATCAGAGAAAAGGGCTGCCGAGTGATAAGAAAAGACCCAACGGAAGAATACCAAATGGCAATAAAGCGTGCAATAAAACAAGCGAAAAATATAAGAGAGCAAAGTAGCCTACACTCTCACAGCAATGAATCCATCTGCCCCATCACTGATCGCACTACCTAAAATCCACAAAACAGGAACACCTATGCGACCGATAGTAAACCATAAATCGGCACCAGGATATAGACTTTCAAAACATCTAAATATGCTACTTGCCGAGAAACTAGACCTGTCCAATAAACACGCAATCAAAAACACAACGGAACTAGTCAACAAACTGAGAATTCTGAACATACCCAAGGTCTCAAAACTGGTATCATTTTACGTGAAGGATCTATACCCCTCGATACCAACGACAGAAATACTAAAAGCTCTAACTAAAATACTGACAGAGAAAACGAACAAAGACATTGCAACAGAGATCGTAAATACGCTGAAAATAACCCTGGACCAGAATTATTTCAAATTTGGCAATAAAATATACAGACATACTCACGGACTGGGTATGGGTAGCCCCACATCAGCTATCCGTATGGAAGTATTTATGCAATATTTGGAGGAAATTTACATTCAATAATTGGCGGTAGAGTTAAAAAATCAATACCTCTTGCTTATAGAAATAGCAAATACTAGTTTTATTATTTATTTCAGCAAAAGGATGTTTATTCATAAGGCCCATTGATATTGTGTAGCAGTCAATCAATGCTATAGTCTGCTCTTTGAAACGAAAGACAATTTGGTAATATTGGTATTCTCAACAGACTACCTCACTGAAATTCGACAATAATTTAATTAAAACACTCTTATTTACATACATTGGTTAATTCAGTTCTGTTTTTATATTTTTAATATGAGCATATATGTATATAGTATGATTTTATATATAGCTGTTTAAGGTTTGTTTAACATGAAAACATATGTACATATATAAGTTTTTGGCACATAAATGTAGAAGTGCAAGAATATAATTTAAGTAAAATGTAAAGTATACCATGTACATATATATAAGTGGTGTAAGCCACACTGAAAATATTTTTATTATCTCAGATTCTCTCATCTGCGCCCAACCCACCTTTTGCGAGCTAAGATTGGATGGTTAAGAGGACAGCCAGTCAATCCATTATAAGGTAGGTTAGCGACATCTAGCGGCGTCCAAAACGAAACAAAAAAATTTCCCACAAATGTTTTCGAAAAAGAAATCATATGGGTGGGCGCACGGCGAACTTTTTTTTGCGATACGCTCTAATCGCTCGAAGACAGCCGCAATATTAGTTGCTTTTCATTTTATACCTAACTACGAGAACTTCTGTATTAAAGCCCAATTTATGAGTTAGTACAACAGCGAATGTTACACTAAAATGTTTGATTTGGCCACTTTAAACAATTTTTCATAAAGATAAATAATTTGATATAAACGTGCATCGTACCATGTACGGTCAATGACAAATTAACAATAATTCCAAGCTTGTAAGATATGTATAAATGTGTATGCCTCTCTGCACAAATATACGAGGAGGAAGCATATAGAGCCTTTATCCTGTTAGTGTGGGACTTTAACCGCACTACACCACCTACGCTCATCGTATCGAACCCCCCGGTACTACCATCAAGCTACCGTCGGGAGTCTGCCTTAAAAGGCTATATACATAACTGCATACGTAAAAATGTGCATATTTCTTTAAACCATATTGATAAAAATTAAAAAAAATCAAAAAAAATCAAAAAAAAAAAATCATAAAAAATCAAAAAAATCATAAATAATCAAAAATAATCAAAAACAATCAAAATAATTTTTTTTTTGATTATTTTTGATTATTTTTGATTTTTATGATTATTTTTCTTTTTTTTGATTTTTTATGATTTTTTTTGATTTTTTTAATGGTAATTGCAAAATAATCATTAAAATTTGAAAACAATGGGTAATCAATCAGTAAATGGACAGTTGAAAAAATAATCAATCAAGCCGGTAATCATTACGATTAATAATCATTATTTAACAGGTTTGCTTTCCTACTACCATTTCAACGCTCAAGAAATAAAGCAATTTTTTTCTTGAGCGTTTTCTTGAGAGCTGCGGAGAGGCCTTAACTATCGAATGCCAGTTAACTCGTCACTGTGAAAATGGCCCAAAGTGTTATCCGGTTTACTCTTCAATACATAACTATATTATTTGCCAAAAGCCAAGAAAATATTAATTTAATATTTTTTAAAGTTATTGATTTTTTTTAATTAATTTAGCTACTTTTTTCCGGCTTAGGTCGTAATTAAAACACATTTTGTTTGTATTATCCAATATACTTTTTTAATTCATTTTAAATTTTGTAAATTTAATGTTATGATTGTGTTTATTGTTATTTTACGTTTTAGCCCTTTATAATGATCACCAAGGTGTGATTGAAATATGTATATTGGGAATCAGCAAAATTATCGGTGAGTTTATGTAACTCATATATTCTGTTGTCGTTGTTGTAGTCACCAAGCCACCCCAAAGGTTTTGGGGAGTGTAGAGGATGTGACAGTCCTTTGTCGGATAAATCCGGTACGCTCGAGTACTAGTCCCTTCTGAGACTTGCCCGACTGTCATGCGAACGATTTTTTGGCCATAACCAACCTTCTAGGCCGGTGGATTTTAGTCGCCTCGTACGACAGGCATTCCATACCACGGATATATTCTAAGCCCCCTAACCCGCTGGTGGGTTATCTTCTAGTATAGATCGCTGTTTCACTAGATTCTCACTTGCTTTTTAGGTGGTGACAAAGTGTGGAACGTATTAATGTGACTTCAATTTCAGTGAAAATTTTCCCGATTTTGTTACAGAAACTCAGATCTATTGTTGCAATTTAGAACTTTTTAATGTAGAAAAGTTGCACAAGAAGACCACCAAGAGATCAATGCAAGAAAATGCAGCCACCAGTGATGTCATTTCACTTCGATCGAAGTTTTTCACTTTACTTTTATGTCTGTCACTTCGACACTTCCTCAGAATTACTTTTATCACCTCGATTCTAAACGAAAAATCCACAAGGATTTTTCCGCTTCTCCCTGTTCCCTTATTCTAAACACAAATTCCTTGTGGATTTTTTCGCTTCTCCCTTTCCGGCTATTCTAAATGATGTTCGAAAAAGTGAAAAGCGAATAAGGAAGAAAAGTAGGTATCATGAATGAAAATAAAAGCGAGAATTTATGCAATTATTTTGTGAGATTTTTCACAAGACAATTTTAAGTGAATGCTGAACAAAATGTGAGTGAATATAACTTTTGTTAATAAAAAATACATAATTGAATTAATTATGTACTGGTTTGCTTATTTTTATGACGGAAAGTATAAACAGCAAATAGATATTTTAGTAAGTTTATTGAAAGCGCAGCCGGATATTTCGCGGCTTGTAGGCTGTAGTATCCCTTCCGGTTGTAGTAAGGGTGCTTGTTTTGATATGGAGCGATGATACGGACATGTGTTCCATCAATACATTCAAGGACACTAGAGATGTCGTTGTTTTAAAAACCGCACTTAAAAATTTTCTTTTTCGTCGCTGTTCATAGCTTTATGAATCCAAATCGGATACAACTCATTTTCAACAATTTCAACAACATTTAGAACTTTGCTGAAGGTGGATTGAGCCAATCAAACGTCGGAATTTTTTCCAACTCCCGTTTGATATCCACCCAGCAGTATTTGAGGTAAGGAGATGCATATTCAATAGAATATTCATTATGAAAAATAGCCTGAAAGTAAGTTCAAAATTCATTGCTGAAAAAATAACTGAACACGCAGTGAAGACATCAGGTGTACTGAAATACATGCTATGGAAGTTCTCCCTGCGTATTCAGGCCTTTTTTCCTACAGAAACTCTCCCTTCTCGTTCGGCAGTTTTTAGGTAGTTGATTTTCGACGCCACCTCTATATAAAAACGAAAGGGAAAGTTCAGATATTAGAACTACATCTCTACTGAATATTCAGTAGGAAATATGTGCTGTTTTCCAGCTGATAAATACTGCTGGGCATCTTCAAGCAAAAAAACGGAAGAATGCGCATAGTTTTATTATAGGAGAGATTGCAAATAGTTTCTTTGGCTGCTGTGTATGTGATATTAAAATGTTCAATAAATATTTGAACGCAGGTTTATTAATTCTATAGTATTTATTAAATCTGCAAATTAATAAAATCAATGCAATACTCTCAAAAAACTTTTTTTTTTCCTATAAAGATTCCGTCAAACGGATTCGTACCATCGCGCAATCTTCCTCTTATAGACCTCTGCTACTTCCGAAAAGCAATACCATGTATATTCACTCTTAATTTTGTTAAATTTGCTTTTTTTAACAAAAATGCAAAATTTGTGGGGAAATTTCGATATGGGCCAGGCCCCTGAATTTTCGTTTTTTTTTATTTTAGGGCAGAGGGGTCATATGGATCACTAAAATGCAAACGAAATCTTGGGAAAACATAGTTTATTAATTATTTTTGCGTAGTACACCCTAATGCGTTGGCGGCCTTCGGCTGCGCTTAAAAAAAAATAACCCTCAGCCGACAGAATTCTCTTTCTGGAGTAAAATCTACGGACGGATCCACAGTTGTTTTGAGTAGAAAAACATTTTGCGTTGGAGGCCTTCGGCCTCGCTTCAAAAAAAATTACCCTCAGCCGGCGGAATTCCCTTTCTGGATTTATATTTCTGGAGCAGTGCACAGTATTTTTGCATAGTGTGGTTTTAAAATTTGTAAAATTAACATTCACATAACATTTCCAGAAAATTTTATTGAAAAATTCTTAGTGGTTTGAAAATAAATACGGCATTCGCATAATATCGAAGCCGACACAGGTAGGCGCATAGGCAAATTCCGAAGCTACTTTTTTATTTACAAAGGTAGAGTGTAATGTAAAAATCAAAGCGAATTCACATCATGGCCCAATAGGAATGGGCCAGTCCCAAGTGAATTCAGGTTTTAACCAAGGCGAAATATCATTTTGACACCACACTACCAAATACAATAACAAAATGCGACGGAAATTTCTGAATCCGCTTATGCGCCTACCTTCCTAGATCTGCCTTGCAACAAAACAGCTGACTTCGAAAATCCGCTCACATGTTCGAAATTCTGTTCGCCAGTTTTTCTTCTCGCTAGTGAAAGAGAATAGGAGGAAATTTTCCTGGTGAACAAAAAAATCCACAAGGGCTGAGATCCTGGCGGATATTTAGAATCGGGGTGTATATTTCTTAAAAATTCTAATAAAAGTTGCATATGTATGTATGTACATTTACTTGAATTTGCAAGTATACAAGAGGTAACCCTGCAGTATTTATCAGCTGGAAAACAGCACATATTTCCTACTGAATATTCAGTAGAGATGTAGTTCTAAAATCTGAAATTTCCCTTTCGTTTTTATATAAAGGTGGCGTCGAAAATCAACTACCTAAAAACTGCTGAACGAGAAGGGAGAGTTTCTGTAGGAAAAAAGGCCTGAATACGCAGGGAGAACTTCCATAGCATGTATTTCAGTACACCTGGGCCCTCACTCTGTAGTTCGATTCGAAAGCGAAATTCGATTCGAAAGTACATTCGTACTGTATAGAATATATGGAATAGAATTCGAAAACGAACGAATTTTCATTCGAATCGAACTACAGAGTGAGGGCCCTGATGTCTTCACTGCGTGTTCAGTTATTTTTTCAGCAATGAATTTTGAACTTAGTTTGAGGCTATTTTTCATAATGAATATTCTACTGAATATGCACATCCTTACCTCAAATTCTGCTGGGAAATGTTTATACAATCATTAGGGAAGCTAAAAATATGCACGAAAAATTTCAAAATATGCATGCCAGTATGCCCGAAAAATAACTGAAATATGCTCAGAAATATGCACGAAAAAAATCTTATTATATGCATGTATGCCTGATTTTTATTTCACGACCCCTATGTGCCTAATGTACTATATCGACGGCTGAGAATAAGACGTTATTGAAACAATTTTTCAAATAGGGCGTTCTTGAAGCAAAATCCGAAATAGGACGTTATTGAAACTATTTTTCAAATAGGGCGTTTTTGAAACAATTTTTGAAATAGGGCGATCTTATTCTCAGCCGTCGATATATAGTACGGCTTAAAAATCAGGTTTTTTGAATAAAATGTTTTATTGCCTCTGCACATTGGCATGATTGTCATATACATCTGCGCTTAAATTTTGTATGGATTTCTAAGCACACATCCGTATCCGCCCTTAGTTGTCCATACAAAATTTAAGCGCAGATGTATATGCGCTTGAATAAAAACACGGCTATTAGCTGTGTTTTAATTTAGTGCATATACATCTGCGCTAAAATAAAAAGACTGCTATTAAGTTTGTTCGCGACCGTTTCTTAGATATACACCCGTATTGCGAGTGTCGATTGTGATAGATAATCGGTTATTGATCGACCAAAGAGCATGTAAATATAATGCTCCTGGATCGATCAACAGTCGATTATCTATCACAGTCGACACTCGAAATAAGGGTAATATTCTCATTGTATGTATATTGCATTAGCGATTCTTTAATTACACTGTAGGTAAATTTTTAACTTTTGAAATATCACAGAGAAACGCCGAAACACGTCAACTTAATTTTTGGCTCTAGAATACGATGGCATTTACAGAAAGTCAAAGTTAGCTCGCGTTTTCGAGATATTTGGGAAAAAAGTTTCAGAGCTCTGAAGGTAATTTTTTTTCCGTCTAAAAACTTTACTCAGGCTTGGAACCCTTTTCCCGCATAAAAATTCTGACAGTTGTTCTTACTTAATTGGGACATTCTAAATTCGATGCCACCTTTAGTTTTCCAAAATTGGCTCCAGTTTTTGAGATAACGGTATTTAAAAATTACCATCAATTTGGACTTTTTTGTTGATAACTCAGTCAATTTACGAGATAAATTGCCAAAACTTTGCACGTGACAATATTTTAGTATTACCTTAACTATTTCTGAAAATAATTGAAATCGGATCACTATAACATATAGTTGCCATACAACCGATTTTTCAGATATGGACATTTTGAGGTATAGCTTCGCTATTTAAACAGCTAAGGACATTAAACTTTGGAGAATTTATACTCATATTGGCCTTAATCTATTCCCTGAAAATCGTCGAGATCGGGTCACTATAACATATAGCTGCCATACAGCTGATTGTTCAGATATGTGGTTTTGCACTTTTATTTTCTTATAACTCCGAAAATAGTTACTCTGCGTGAAAAGGCAACATAAACACTTTCATTCAAAATTAATAGGTGAACAATTTTCTCATATACGATTCCCACTTATCTGCATCAGTTATTGCAGTTTTATGCAACTAAGGTTGAAATTTCACCATAGGCATTTTTTTCAAGCCCGATAACACATATATCGTATTAAATGAATTAGATGATCTTTATATCGTCTTACAGAGAATTAAAAATACTTTTACGCGGTTTTTAAATGAAGAAAATATATGCATTTTTGAGGATTTTATACGCTTTTGAATAATTTTTTTTGTTAATTTTTCATAAAATTTTTTTTCAAATAATGCCTAAAAGTATGCTTCAATAGTTTTCAACCAATATTTTTGTAGGAAAATTTTACTATAAATGCATATAAAATCCTCAAACATGCATTAATTTTCTTCATTTAAAAACTGCGTAAAAGTATTTTTAATTCTCTGTAAGACTATATAAAGATCATCCAATTAATTTAATACGATATATCTGTTATTGGGCTAGAAAAAAATGCCTATGGTGATATTTTAATTTTGGTTGCACAAAACTGCAATAACTGATGCAGATACGTGGAAATCGTATATGAGAAAATTGTTCACCTATTCATTTTGAATGAAAGTGTTTATGTTGCTTTTTCACGCAGTATGACTATTTTCGGAGTTATAAAGAAATAAATGTGCAAAAACATATATCTGAACCATCAGTTGTATGGGAGCTATATGTTATAGTGACCCGATCTTGACAATTTTCAGGGAATAGATTAAGGCCAATATGAGCACAAATTCTCCAAAGTTGCATGTCCTTAGCTGTTTAAATAGCGAAGCTATATCCCAAAATGTCCATATCTGAAAAATCGGTTGTATGGCAGCTATATGTTATTATGATTCGATTTCAATTATTTTCAGAAATAGTTAAGGTAATACTAAAATATTGTCACGTGCAAAGTTTTGGCAATTTATCTCGTAAACTGACTGAGTTATTAACAAAAAAGTCCAAATTGATGGTAATTTTTAAATACCGTTATCTCAAAAACTGGAGCCAATTTTGGAAAACTAAAGGTGGCATTGAATTTAGAATATCCCAATTACGTAAGAACAACTGTCAGAATTTTTATGCGGGAAAAGGGTTCCAAGCATGAGGAAAATTTTTAGACGGAAAAAAAATTACCTTCAGAGCTCTGAAACTTTTTTCCTAAATATCTCGAAAACGCGAGCTAACTTTGACTTTCTGTAAATGCCATCGTATTCTACAGCCAAAAATTAAGTTGGGGTGTCTCGGCGTTTCGCTGTGATATTTTGACCTCCCTACAGTGTTATAAAAAATTTAACTTGGTTGGAGTATTTTATTAACGATATTTTCATTTAAGTTGACTATGTAAAAATTTTTATTTGGCGCAGAAACAGCGTAACTGAAACACGTCTAAATGAAATTACTCAAAAACGTGTGTGAATGCGCGTGATTTCGGAAAGAAATTTCGGCTGATCAACGTAATTTCAAACGCAGTGTGCAGAGGCTATTAAACTTAGTTCACATACGTCTTTTTATTCACTTTTGAAGCCTACTTGCAGCAAAATTATTTTGTTTCACTCGCAATATTCTGGTTTATCCTATTTAATTACTTTTTTCCTTTACAGACAACTGGTCAGTGAAGGCCAAAAGGAGGAAGACGACTGGAACTGGTCGTATGCGTTATTTAAAAGTTGTTCGACGTCGCTTCCGCAATGGTTTCCGCGAAGGCACACAAGCAAAACCTAAGAAAACCCCTCAAACTAAATAATTACTTTTCTAAGACGTATGAGTTTGTTTTAAAGGCAACTCCGAGTGCTGTTGAGTCAATGGTTTACACAAATATTTGTAAAATAAAAGTTGGAGATAGAAATAAAAAAGAATAACACTGGATCAGAAAATGAAATTTGTTGTCTGTACTTTGGATGCGACTATCCTATCTATGTGTAAAATCGTTTGCTGATTCCGAAAATCGAGTTCATTTTTAATTCTATGGCAAGGTTTTTGAGATATTAGCAATTTACTGTTATTCCGCCAATAGCTCCACCTAATCCCGTATATCCCTTTAATCTATCTCTGATCTATAATGCTTTACATAGCTTCTATAAAATTTAGTCTAGGTTTCTGAAATATAGATGAGTAAGTTTTAAAATTTGAAATTTTTTATGAAAATTTGAAGAAAAAATTGACTTCGTTAGGCAAGATCTTTAAAGCAAACGTCTTTACCTGTAGCCCCGTTCTATTTACGTGAAGCCCCGTTCTATTGGCAAAAGGATAAGCTATCAACGAAGAAAATCTATGGTAAAATGGAAAAGTTATAGGCGATCATGTATATAAATACAGCCAAGCCGTGCAATGCCAATGCGCGGGTACATTATATGTATGTTATACAGGTAAATGGGCTTGTATGTACTGCGCTGCTACTGCACATGGCCCCGATTTCAAAAACTACACGTAGGATAAAAAAAAAATTAGAAGCAAGTTTTTATCAGTGTATCGATTACTGCCGCCCCATGTCTCCACATAACGTGTTTCGCTCTTTTTTTCTGCATTTTCTCTCAATCCGAAACTCGCCAATTTCCATACAAATTTCTGAGAGCGAGTGAAGATTGAAACACAGACCAAAACAAAAACGCAAAATATAAGCAAACATACAAACATTTAAGAAGAGCAAGAAAGAGTGGTCGCTGTGGTGCAGTGGGTAGAGTGCTCGCCTGCTATGCCAGAGGTCTCGGGTTCAAACCACGGTCCGAGCCAAACAAATTTTTCTAATTAGTAAAAATCCAATTATTGGGTTTTTTAAGAGCAGCGGTCACCTCTCGGCAGTGGGCGGCATACCCTCCGAGAGTATTTCTGCCATGAAAAAGCTTCTCACAAAAAATGCATTCGCCGTTCGGAGCCGGCATAAAACTGTAGGTCCACCCAATTAGTAGGAAAAACAAAAAGGAGCACACCTCGAATTGGGAGAGAAGCTCGGCCATAAAACTCGTCAGAGTTATAATAGCGCCATTGTATTATTATTATTATAAGAAAGAGAAATGTTGAACTGAATCACGATCAGCCACGTGGAGACGGGTTATTGAGCGAGATGTTTTGCTACATGTTTCTCTGGTGAATCAAGTTATGTGGAGACGGGCTTTTAAGTTACAAACAGAGCTGCATCAAAACATGAACTTTTTTGAGCTGTGTTATAGCTGAAACTTCAGCCTGGTAAACGCTGCATTGATCTAGTAGTCAAAGGCTATCTGTAGATTCAAGTCTGGTGAAGAGACTCCACCTATTTGGCTCTTCCGAATCATCTCTATTAGGAATACATATTTGTTTTGATGTTGGGTCATATTAATAAAAGCCAAGCATTTGCTTTTGCTTAAGATTTCAGACCTTTTACTCGAATTTTGAAATTTGGTTCATACAAATTAATGTAAAATTTTCGAAATATTGGGCCGTATTAATAAAAACCATGCAAATGCTTTTATCGAAGATTTCGAAAATGTGACATTAATTTGTATGAACCAAATTTCAAAATTTGAGTAAAAGGTCTGAAATCTTAAGCAAAAGCAAATGCTTGGCTTTTATTAATATGACCCATTGAGTAAAAGCATTTGCTTGGTTTTTATTAATACGACCCATAGTGAAGTGTTGCCATAGCTCAATCATTCATCTTTATGCAGATGATACTCAATTATAGGCTTTGTTCAGAAACTCAGTTTGAAGCGCAACCTGATTTTGTAGTACAAGCAGAGCGTTCATAAGCGTAAATTTTGCATGAAGCGTCGCTCATCACAATCATCAAAAAAAATAATTACTGCCGATGCTGCGTTTCTGAACATACCCATATTTGTCAAGGCCCATTGGTCTAGACCTAATTGCCAGGTTGGTTGAAGACCTAATTGCCAGGATTAATGAAGATCTCTCACGAATCTCAAAGTGGGCTACTATGAATAACCTCAAGTTAAATGCATCAAAGACGAAAGCAATATTACTGTCGGCTGAACATTATGACCTCAATGGTGTGTCTCCACTAACGCTTGATGTAACAAATATTACGTATGATGATAGTGTAACAAACTTAGGTTTCAGAATAAACTCTAGGTTATCATGTGTCGACTACATCAAGTATATATGTAGTTAGCAAAATTTACGTCATTTTTAGGAAGCTATATCATAATGCCTACCAGCTACCCCAGCAGACTAAGTTAAAGATCGTTAAAGCACTCATTCCGCAGGTCTCGTATGCTGAAGTTATATACTGCAACCTCGACGCGTCATCACATCATAAATTGCAAGTTGCTTTAAACAATGCGGCACGATTTGTATTTGGGAAAAGAAAGTATGACCATATCTCGTACTATTCTAAACAGATTCTTGGTGGCGATCTAAGTTCATACTACAATTGCGTACGGTTATATTTTTGCATAAGATAATTTACACCCAAAAGCCATCTTACTTGTATATGTAATAATATTAATCTAGGTCAGTGTCTCAGAACATTAAATATTATTGTCCCAAAACAAAAACACCGCCTCGGAGCGCATGTTTTTTGTTAGCACAATAAAGATAGAATTCTTTACCACTTAATATAAAGCGAATAAGGCATCCCAAGTGTTTTTAAAAGGCAGTTTTAAATTTAAAATTTTAAAATTTCTTTCACCTACATTTTACTCGATCTAAAATCTCTATATTTTCTCAAATTTATTTATTATCGTAGACAATCAATTTCCCTCTGCTTATTTATTAAGCACTAGCAAATACCCGTCCCGCTTCGCAGCGACGAAAAATTTTTTATGTTATAATGAGGGTTTCCCTCTACATTTTTTTTTTACCTTTACCTTTACCTATACCTTTACCTGTACCTATAACTTTACCGTTTCATAAATTTTTTAATATGTATATGTTGGCCCCGAGTTTGATTTAGAACCTCCCATAGTCAGTTTCACCATTCACCAGCACTTCCCTTATTAATTCATATTTTTCGACGAGGTGTATTCGCGCTAGACTGGGTTGGTCACCAATCGAAGTAAAAAAGTTGTAAAAGTCCGCGCCTAAATTTGAAGCTTATGTTGATACGTCATTATTTTCGTATTTTGAAGCTCTACACTTCCTTCTAATGCCCTTTTGAGCTCTGAAGTCGTTTTCACATAGTTGGGCCAGCTAACTTATTTGTATGTCCATGAATTATCTTCTTTGTTTGGCCAAATGAAAGTGCTTCAAAATTCATGACAATAGCCGTGTTTTTATTCAAGCGCATATACATCTGCGCTTAAATTTTGTATGGACAACTAAGCGCGGATAGAGATGTGCATTCATACAAAATTTAAGCGTAGATGTATATGTGCTTGAATAAAAACACGGCTAATGTTGCCTTTAAACGGTTTTACTAAATTAAACAGAATATTTAATGTAGCTATTATTTAACTAATTTCTTTAAGCAATTCAGTATATGTAAAGTTGTGAAAGTCCACCCCTAAATTTGAAGCTTATATTGAGAGGATTAAGGGACAAACAAATTTTTTTTTCTGATCCCGCAAAAACAGTAAAAAAAAAACAAAAAAGCAACAAAAGCGAAAAAATAATAAAAAAAAAAACAAAAACAATTAGATTTAACTATTTTTGAGTATATGTAACTTATTGAATTAAGCATATAATATCTCATTTCTCTCATTCATTAATGGTATAAAGTCTTCGGTACGATTTGAGAATTATAACCTAATTAGTATGGAAAATAAATACATAATTGTTTTCTGCGACACCCGTTATATGGGGTGTAGGAGTTATGTATTGTCATCAGATTAAGTTCATTTTTACACCATGTACTAATATTCATCAAAGAAGCTTGCGTACGGAATTTGAGAATTCTAACTTATACCATGTCTCCACATAACGTGTTTCGCTCTTTTTTTCTGCATTTTCTCTCTCAATCTTGTTTCGACACGGAAACCAGTGCCGAAACTCGCCAATTTCCATACAAAATTTCTGAGAGCGAGTGAAGATTGAAACACTGTTTCATTCTGAATCATCTTGCCAACCTCGATGATATCGATGTCTTCTCTAATTTTGTATCGAAAATCTATCGAAATCTCACACAGACCAAAACAAAAACGCAAAATATAAGCAAACATACAAACATTTAAGAAGAGCAAGAAAGAGAAATGTTAAACTGAATCACGATCAGCCACGTGGAGACGGGTTATTTAGCGAGATGTTTTGCTAGATGTTTTGTTGGTGAAACAAGTTATGTGGAGACGGGCTTTTAATTAGTTTCGAAAATAATTGCAATTTAATGGTTTTTCGCGACACCCGTTATATGGGGGTGGGGGTTATTGTTATTAGATTTTTTTACACCGTCTACTAATATTCACAAAAGAAGCTTATTTTCCAAATTTGAACACTCTAGGTCCATTTTTACTATTTATGGCCATTTTTTGTATGAAATGTTTCCATTGTGCGTCGTCCACCGACAAAATTACGTTGTCGTCAACTTAGACCGATTTCTAATTTTGGTGACGGCGACGAGTGGACGACGAGTTGCCACTGCATTATGAAATACGAAAATTTTGACAACTCAATAAATCTAACGAAACTTCACCAAAAAAGCAGGAGTATTTATACACAACCAAATGTAATAACAGTTTAAAGTTGGGATGGACAAAAGTTGCCCATTTGCCCTCAAAAATTCTGCCAGCTGAGACTTTCCTGGGTGAGAGGGGATTTCAAACCAAAGGAGGGGGACGAAAATTTGAGCGAGTTGTGTCTGTATTAGTGAGCATAATGAGAGAAAAATTACCCAGCAGTATTTATCAGCTGGACAACAGCACATATTTCCTACTGAATATTCAGTAGAGATGTAGTTCTAAAATCTGAACTTTCTCTTTCGTTTTTATATAAAGATGGCGTCGAAAATCAACTACCTGAAAACTGCAGAACGAGAAGGGAGAGTTTCTGTATGAAAAAAGGCCTGAATACGCAGGGAGAACTTCCATACCATATATTTCAATACACCTGATGGCTTCACTTCGTGTTCAGTTATTTTTTCAGCAATGAATTTTAAACTCAGCTTCAGGTTATTTTTCATTCTGAATATTCTACTGAACATGCACCTCCTTACCTCAAATACTACTGGGTGTTCATTAATTGACAATTGAATTTTTTTTTGTTACTCACAAAATTTTCAATTAACCCTATGTGGTCTAATATTTGCTTCGCTCCCTACTATTTATCAAAAAAGCTTTAAAGACATACGTGTAGATAAATTCACAAAAATCATCCATTTTCGATTAGATTTTTTACTAATGAATTAATTTTTTATCATGGTATTGATCTTTCCAACTCGCTGTACATATTATAGAAACATGTCGAGAACCCCACATAAGAATGTTATGGTTAAAGTCAATAGGCTGTTTAAAATTGTAGAAATAAATACAATGGATGTGAACCTAGAATCAATAAAACCTTAAGTTGTGATGGGAATCACTTGATTTGAAAAGACTTTTGAATGTAGGAAAAAACCAAACCGAACGACCTTCGTGACCTACAAACCGCACCCACGTAAATGTTCGGGACCCCTTCTTCGTTTTTTGCTTCGTTGAACTAATTCACACTAAACTTTATTTTAGATATAAATAATAAAACTTTAATGGGTTAATTTTCTGTATCTCACGAATTATTACCAGGGATGCCAACTTTCAGTTTCAATTTAAGAATTTTTTCGGTGGATTTTGTTTAAATTTATTTAAAAATAAATTGACGCTTAAATTACTTATATAATATTTAAGAAAATAAATTCTATGAAGCAGTAAAATGATCCAAAAATTTACTAATACTATACATGTTTTAATAGCAACTTTATGGCTCGGGGCCTTGAATATATTCAAAGATTTGGCCTTGAAATTATTTTTTTTTCTTCTGCTCTCCTCATTTATTTATTTATTTTATTTATTAATTTTACACAAAACCATTTCAGCTGTCAAACATGTTAATTACTATTTTTTATATTTAAGAATATTCTGATATTTGGTCGTACCATACGAAGACTAGTACATTTAAAATTTCTGACGAAAGCTGGCAATAAAAGAATTCTGTACGAAAAGTAACACATTTAACTTTGGCTGACGAAAAGTAGCAATAATTATATACTGTTTATACATTATAATTGTTGTGGTTGGAGCGAAATTTCTGCATTTCGTCAGCCAAAACGTCGCCTGAGAAAACGAATGTCGTATGTGAAAATCGACGATTTCTAGTTTTTGATGCAAATTAACTAAATCGGACCTAATCTTTTAATTTTTCCAATCCATTTTTTTATATCTCTTTTAGTTTTTGAGTTATTTAGTATGCATTTGTCGTATGTTACAAAATTACTACCATTTGGTTAAGCTTTTGTCGTATGTAACACACATACGACAAATTCCATATAAATTCGTGTTTGTTTATTTTAAGCAAATGTCGTATGTGCCGCTGAGCTACTGAGAATAAACCAAAATATTGTATCGGAGCTGTAGGTTATAGTGATCCGATCTGAATGATTTTCACTGACATATTTTATTGTAGTATAATACCAATTACTGCAAAGTTAAGTATAATTTGATCCTTAAATATGGAAGTTATACCCGAAAACAGCTATATCTGAACAATCGGTTGTATGGGAGCTATATTCTATAGTGGTCCAATCTTGACAAATTTCGGTGACATTTATTAGGTCCATATGGGTACAAATACCTTAAAGTTTCATGCCCTTATCTGTTTACATGGAGAAGTTATATCGCAAAATGTCCATATCTGAACAATCAGGTGTATGGGAGCTATGTATATGTTATAGTGGTCCGATCTTGACAAATTTCGGTGACTATTATTATGTTCATGTGGGTACAAATACTTCAAAGTTTCATGCCCTTATCTCTTTACATGGAGAAGTTATATCCCAAAATGTCCATATTTGAACAATCAGTTGTATGGGAGCTATATGCTATAGTGGTCCGATCTTAACAAATTTTATTGACATTTATTAGATCCATATGGGTACAACTACTTCAAAGTTTCATATCCCTATCTCCTCAAATAAAGAAGTTATACCCGAAAACAGCTATATCTGAACAATCAGTTGTATGGGAGCTATATCTTATATTAGTCCGATGTGGTGGATTCCGACAGATGATCAAAGTATCATCAAAATATATGCAACTGCCAAATTTCAAGTCGATATCTCAAAAAATGTGAGCCTCATAACTAGGGCAACAGAAAATATGCCCTAAAAAATTCGTTTTTAGCGCTAAAAATATGTCCTTAAAAATATGGTTTAAGCGCTAAAAATATGCTCTTAAGACTTGGTTTAAGCACTGAAAATATGCCCTTAAAATTTTTTTTATATACTTAATAAAAAGATATACGGCAGGGTAGGTTGTGTGCTCCCCTCTCATGCAAGAGATTCCAGGTTCAAACCCTGGCCCATACAAATATCAAAAATTAGTTTTAAATAAAATTAGAACACTTTTTGTAATAAAAAATATTTTTATTAAAGGTACATATTTATTTTTATGGGTACAAAAGCGAAATAAAAAATTCACATTTTATTAAATTATAATACTTTTTGTAACAAAAAATTATTTTTATTAAAGGTACATTTTATAGGTACAAAAGAAATAAAAAAATTCACATTTGCGAAACACATCTTCGTTACCAAAATAAAACAAGTATTTTAACATACGAAAATCTATATATATTAGGGCGGGTCAATTTGTACTGACGAAAAAAAAACCTACTTTGTTTCGGCCACAGCTGCATTCTCTGGTCGATTCTAAACAAAAAAGTCCAAAGGAGCATTATTCTAAAATGAAGTTTGACCCTCCGCAATTTTGATTTTAAATAGTCATCCCTAAAAATTTTTTTTACATTTGTTAAAAAAAATGTAGTTGAAGATATTCAAATTAAATTTTGAGATTTATTTGAGTTGAACCCATCCCAAATTTATTACGGATATTCTGAATACGTCATTGTATTCTACAGGCAAAAATTAAGTTGATGTGTTTCGGCGTTTCACTTAGATATTTCAAACTTTTAAGATATACCTGTTGTAACATAAAATAATTGGGAGAAATTCTAAGGAAGGGGTTTGTAAAATTATTGTATTTCCCTAAAAAATAATCAAATTGCATACTTACTTATTCAAATTGCTATTGCTGTAAACTACAAAATTTTGCGATAAATTTTCAAATAGAAAACTATGTCGATTGTCGCGGTAAGTTTTTAAACGTAGAAAAAGATCTTTCCACGTCTACTGAAGGTATCGGGACGTATTTAAAAGCAAGAATTGCAGTCACTGTGTAGCGTGTAGTGCTACACGTTCAATATGAATATTGCGATATTTTTCTCGCTCTGAGGTTCAAGATATTTTACTTCCGTCCTTTTCGCACTTTCACTTTCAATTCGTTTATTGCCAATATTGCGGTCAGGATCGCGGATTTCAAAATTTCTAAACATTTTGCGATCCAGAATCGCGAGCCATCAATACTCGATGGTACACTATCAATATGAATCGCGATCCACGGATTTCATCAATATATATTGACCGTCTGACGTATGCCTATGTATGTAGATACACAGCTGATTCGTGTAGCACATTTGAATGAAGCATTGCGAAAATGATTAAATTCGCCTTGAACTTGTCAGACAAAGAGGAATGGCAAATAGTATGCGCATATACAAAACAAAGTTGCCAGAGTACAAAATTTAAATAAAAACAATTTTACGAGCGAGATGGAAAAATACGACCAAATACTATCCTAAAATATGAATTTATAGCAAAATATGCCAAAAATATGCAAATAAATCAAGATATGCAAAAATAATCCTTTTGACCTAAATATGCGAAAATATGCCCTAACAAGTTAGGCTTATTCTCTTCGCCTTGAGCTAAAACGCCGATATATATTTATCATATGTAAATAGGACTGCAACAGAAAAATATGCATTTGCATATCTTCTGTTGCCCTACTCATAACCATTCCGGTTTGAAAAAAGAGAAGAATTTTTGTCGTATGTGCTATCATAAACAGGTATTGGTGCTCGGACGTCACATACGACAAAATCATACTGAATGAAAAGTCGTTTATCTCCCATTATTTTAAAGATATCCAACTTTTGCAAATTGCAAGTCAAAATATATAATACTACTCTCTACAGTTCGTCCAAATAACAGAAAAATCTGTTGTAAAGTTTTTGAGAATTTCCAATTTAAACTTGAAAGTCGATTTTCTCGAAACTATGTTTTGCTACATACGACATTCGTTTTCTCAGGCGACGAAAAGTCAAAGTTGCGACTTTTCGTCATCCAAAAATTTAAAGTGCTTGTATTCGTCAGCTACAAAAAATCGTATACTAGTTTTCGTATGGTACGACGATTTATTTTGAGCATTTTTATTGTGCATAGCAACATGTACTTACCTATGAACATACATACATATCGTCGGTCTCCTGTCAGAAACACGAATGTGAAAATTATTTTAAGTGCGATGTCTGCTCTTTATCGGGTGTATATTGATGTAATAGCAATTAATATTTGTATAAATTCCTGTGTAAACATACATGCATAATATGTACTTTTATGTACATAAGCATATATACAAATATTAATTGTTATTATATCAATATATACCCGATAAAGAGCAGACATCGCACTTAAAATAATTTTCACATTCGTGTTTCTGGCAGGAGATCGACGATATATCGTCCCCTCAATATAACAATAGCGTATAATTTTTTTTGGATTTTGAGAAAATCGAGTTTAAAGTTTTTGTCAAATCAGATATCTATTAAATTTTTGAACAAGAAATTATACACAATTTTTTCCAATGACATTTTGACCCACTTTGTGGAAGTAGAATTTGACGAAATTTTGACCAGACATAGAATCAATGATGGAGATTCTAAATATGCAATAAAAAAATAATGGCGTATGAGCACATACCCCTGCTAGAATTGTGTGACCGAAAGTACTAACACTATTACAAAAATATAATATTACCAACACATTTGCACTCGTATGTGTTCTAGCCAAGTTCAAAACCAATGAGATAGATAAGGATAGAATGGAATTTGAAAATACACATACGGGAACGTGATGAATGAAACGGTCACAAAAGTTACCGATGCCCTTAAGAATGTGATAGGAAATATCCCAAAACTTTTGGTCATGCCTGCCGGTCATATGACCGGTCAAATGACCTGCACAGTTCTTGCAGGGTACGCTATTGTTATATTGAGGGGACGATATGTACTTTAATTCGCATATACCACAGTGCACTGCCAGGAGATCAAATTTAGTATCCCTGCAAGAACTGCAAGAACCAAAAGTTTTGGGATATTTCCTATCACATTCTTAAGGGCATCGGTAACTTTTGTGACCGTTTCATTCATCACGTTCCCGTATGTGTATTTTCAAATTCCATTCTATCCTTATCTATCTCATTGGTTTTGAACTTGGCTAGAAACACAAACAAGTGCAAATGTGTTGGTAATATTATATTTTTGTAATAGTGTTAGTACTTTCGGTCACACAATTCTAGCAGGGATATTTTGCACATACATATATAATCAACAATAGTAAAACTAAAAATGCCCAAAATTGATCTCTGCAATCAGTAGCTGCGGCAACTCTTGCCTCAGAAGTTTTTACATTTCAAAAAACCACCACATTTTACTATTTAAATTTTAAAAACTCTCAGTTTCGTCAAAATGAAGTGCACTGTGGGCAATATGAAACAAATTTTGTAGTCCAGAATTGTATTAGCTTCTATTTTAATTTAATTTCATATCACTTTAAAATAAGAAATTGGAGGAGAAAATAAAATATCAACATTATAAAAATTAAAACACTTAATAATAATAATAATACACTGGCGCTATTATAACTCTGACGAGGTTTAAGCTTAAATTAACAATAAACAGCTGAACAGCGATCATATCCTAATAAAGATGGTCATAGCAGAGAGTCACTCTTCCTCCTTCGGTTTTATAGGTTGCCAAATTATCATATTTTGTATTAATTTTACATTCTTCATGACAGTGAAAAACTGTAATAAAAAATCGATCAGCTGATTAGCGTTACGGCTCAAAACCAAAATTCATTTGTTTTTAACACGCTTTTATTAGTTTCACCTGTATGTATGTATGTATGTATGTAATTTCTAGCTGCTGTCTAAATATATGCAACACATTTTACTAATGAGATTAGGTTATAACCACCGCTATGTTCCAACAGATGGCGCGCGTGTATTTATATTTTTAAAATATTCACTTATTATTTATTTTTTAGAAACTAGAAAAAATTTTAAGCATAGATGCAACTACAGATGTTTCACCTTAGATCCCTCTAAGACTCATCAGCTTATGGCCGAGCTTCCCTCCCAATTCGAGGTGTGCTCCTTAACTTTTGTTTTTGTTACCAATTGGATGGACCTACAGTTTTACGCCGGCTCCTAACGGCGAATGCATTTTTTGTGAGAAGCTTTTTCATGGCAGAAATACAGCGGTCACTTGATGTTTTACAAAATGTGTATTAATTGAAATAAAATAAAATTAGTAAATTTTAATAAAAAATTAAGCTGAGAAATCAACTTTCTGATACCAATGTAGGAGATATTATGCGACTAGCTGTAGCGAAGAAAATATCTCCTAATAAAGAGGAGCTAACGACATTTTTAATGTTTACTTCCTGTCATGTTTTTTCATCATTCTTTGAATTTCTTTAATATACATATAAAATGTATGTATTAAAATCAGTTCATTCCAAATGTGAATTAACAAAATATTTTTATTTTGAAATAAAAAATGTTTATTTTATATTAACAATATTTTATTGACTTTGTCACACTGTGCTCATTCTTATATCCATGATAAAAATATGTACTACTAGGCAGGTACGTATTTGGGGTGTTTTCTGGGTGTTCCATCTTCCTTAGAAATTTAGGGACTTCCACATTAATTTTTAATACTAATGAAAATTGAATGTGGTATAAGAATAATAATTAAGAAGAACGCGCAAAATCGCGGAAAAATGAAATTTTACATTGTCAAATATTTACTAATTTCCATTGTTAATTCGGAAGGCTATCTGGATAAAGAGTATTTAGAAAGATTCTAGTAGATTAAATGGAGAAGCTATACCCCAAAAAGGCTATATATGAAAAATCGGTCGTAGGGCAGCTATATGTTATAGTGGTCCGATGTCGACAATTTTAGTCACATTATTTGGGTCAGTATGGGTACCAATACTGCAAAGTTTCTTGTCCCTAGCTTTTCAAATGGAGAAGTTATACCCCAAAATCTATAATCTGAACAATCTGTTATATGGGAGCTATATACTACAGTGCTCCGATTCGGCCGATTCCGACAAATGATCATCTAGTGATAAAAATATATCCATATACCGAATTTCTCAAATACATATGTCTGGAGAAATACTCCTTGAGTTTGAAAATTTAATTTTTAGTCATACCTTTCTACGGAATTGCCCACATATGTATATATTAACCCTGCTAGAATTGTGTGACCGAAACTACTAACACTATTACAAAAATACAGAGATGTAGAATAATTATTATTTCATTTTGAAATTATAAAAAAGTCTCACAAATTTTCTTCAGAATCGTAAAAGTCTTTTGATAATATTTTTTTCCTGATGAAAATGTTAAAACTCTTCTATAATTATTATTCAGAAACTTATATTTTAAAAATCTTTCCATAATAGTTATTTCAAATATATATTTTTTAAGTCTTCAAAGACTTTTATATTGAGACAAATTTGAAAAAAGTCTTTGCGTAATTATTATCAGTAACAAATTTTTTTTTATATCTTCAAAGACTATTTCATCCAATAGATATATATTGGATATTCCCTGCAAGAACTGTGCAGGTCATTTGACCGGTCATATGACCGGCAGGCATGACCAAAAGTTTTGGGATATTTGCTATCACATTCTTAAGGGCGTCGGTAACTTTTGTGACCGTTTCATTCATCACGTTCGCGTATGTGTATTTTCAAATTCCATTCTATCCTTATCTATCTCATTGGTTTTGAACTTGGCTAGAACACATACGAGTGCAAATGTGTTGGTAATATTATATTTTTGTAATAGTGTTAGTACTTTCGGTCACACAATTCTAGCAGGGTGATTATTATTTTAGTAAATATAAAACATATCATCGCCATAGAAGAAAAAAGACGCAGAGTGGTTTGTTGAGGAAGAAAGACGCAAACTTGTTTTTTCAAAGAAAGACACATTAAAAATATTTTTGGAAAGAAAGACTCTTTATTTTTTTGGATAACGAAGAAAGACGCTTTATTTTTTTTTTACTATAAAGAAAGACGCATTCAAATATTTTTTAGGAAAGAAAGACGTATTCGATTTTTGTTTTTTCTTTGTCAATATTAATGCTAATGCGTCTTTCTTCGCAGTTAATAATGCTAATGCGTCTTTCTTTGTCGAAATATTTTATAATGCGTCTCTTTTCGTCGAAATATTTTTTAATGCGTCTATCTTCGTCGACATGTTTTGTAAAACGTCTTTTTTCCCCGATATATTTTTAATGCGCCTTGTTCGTCGACAAATTACTGGCATGCGTCTTTCTTCTTCCGGAGCGACGATATGTACATATAAATATGGTGAACATAAATATTCGAAAAAAATCAAGGGCTCCCCCCGAAATATGTTTTTGGTGGCCATATTTGGTTTTTGAAGTTTGACTATAAAAATTTCTTTTGAGAGTCAAGCAAACATATCGCACCCTAAATCATAAAGTGACACAACTCAAATTTTTTAAATCGAGTTTTTTGCATAAAGGGGTGCACAGAACATATTTGTAGTGATTGAGAAGAAAAACATTTCAATAAGTGTCTCGTTTCACCAAAAAATTACCATTTTACGTGGCCTTTTGCCGTACGATTGCTTACAAAGAAAAAAAGTTTTTTTTGGCTCTCCTTAAAATTTTTGAATTTTGAGTTGTGTCACTTTATGATTTAGGGTGCGATATAGTTTTTAAATACCCACCTGTTGGATTCCATTGCAAGGAAAAACTAAAACATATATTCGTTTGAATAATGAAAAAACATATAATGTATGGCGCCTCTATACATGTTGTTTCATTATTCAAGCGATGATAGATGGAGAAATATCTAGCTAAGTTATTCATGTATACATACATACATAAGTACATACATATATAAATGTATTAAGGGCCCAGTATATTGACCAATATATGAGGATGGTACAAATATTTGAATCGATTTAAATATTTTAAATGATTTCTCATATAGCCTTCAATTTTACAGCTCCATTTAGCATGCCGGTAAGTATATTTTCGTTTTCTCAATTTCTTTTTCCACTTATTGGATAGATAAATTTATGAAGTTATATGCAATTAAATCTTTCGCTGTCATATTGTTTTTTTGTTATGGTTTCATTTTTTGTTCAAATCGAAATAAAAAGTTAGAAAAATTAACAATTGCTACCTCCAATATTATACAGTATCCCTGCAAAAAATGCGATCACTCCGGGATACATCCGGGACAACTCGCAAGGGAGCATGCGATTACTACCCATTTGTATCTCTTTATATGGGTTGAAGTGTTCTCTTTTGTTTGAGCATGTCCTATGAAGAGACTAATTGTACCCAGTTTGTACCCGAACGGGTAGCATGAGCGCACAATTGTACCCGTTTTGTACCCGAACGGTTAGCAAATGCGACACATTAATTTGTGCGACTAATTGTACCCGTTTGATACCCTTTCGGGTACAATTCGTCTACAATTAGTATACATATGTACCCGTTCGGGTACAATTGCGAACAATTGTAGACTAATTGTACCCGAAAGAGAGCGCTCCCGGACAAATCTTTTTAGAGACTCGTCTCACACTTTTTTGCAGGGATAATACGCAACAAATACGTATACATACATACATACATACCCTGCTAGAATTGTGTGACCGAAAGTACTAACACTATTAAAAAAATATAATATTATCAACACATTTGCACTCGTATGTGTGTCTAGCCAAGTTCAAAACCAATGAGATAGATAAGGATAGAATGGAATTTGAAAATACACATACGGGAACGTGATGAATGAAACGGTCACAAAAGTTACCGATGCCCTTAAGAATGTGATAGGAAATATTCCAAAACTTTTGGTCATGCCTGCCGGTCATATGACCGGTCAAATGACTTGCACAGTTCTTGCAGGGATAGTAAGTATATGTGTACACTGTGTCAGCTAGACATTTCTCCATACATGCATTTATGTAGTCCTTCCTGGTTATTAAATTCCACAGGCTGGTATCTACCCTGCAAGAACTGTGCAGGTCATTTGACCGGTCATAAGACCGGCAGGCATGACCAAAAGTTTTGGGATATTTCCTATCACATTCTTAAGGGCATCGGTAACTTTTGTGACCGTTTCATTCATCACGTTCCCGTATGTGTATTTTCAAATTCCATTCTATCCTTATCTATCTCATTGGTTTTGAACTTGGCTAGAACACATACGAGTGCAAATGTGTTGGTAATATTATATTTTTGTAATAGTGTTAGTACTTTCGGTCACACAATTCTAGCAGGGTAATGTCTCGTTATTCCAGAACTTGAGCGTCAAAAAAATATATATTTCTTAAACTTCAAAAGAAATAGCCAATGGCGTGTAGGCTGAGATACAAAAGGAACCCTGCTAGAATTGTGTGACCGAAAGTACTAACACTATTACAAAAATATAATATTACCAACACATTTGCACTCGTATGTGTTCTAGCCAAGTTCAAAACCAATGAGATAGATAAGGATAGAATGGAATTTGAAAATACACATACGGGAACGTGATGAATGAAACGGTCACAAAAGTTACCGATGCCCTTAAGAATGTGATAGGAAATATCCCAAAACTTTTGGTCATGCCTGCCGGTCATATGACCGGTCAAATGACCTGCACAGTTCTTGCAGGGAATGCCCATTTTTTTTTAGAAATAATACTCCATTTTGTATGATATTCCCTCAAAATCTCCCCCCTATAATACGAAATATCTGGATTTTCTAAAAATGAATTCATTTGAAATATGTTTATACTAAACAATTAAAATCCCAATATACCAAATGCAATGACGAAATGTATCTACAACACTTTTCATATTTTTTTCTTCAGGAAGAAAGCTTTATCCTCCATAATTTTCTCCAACTAATTTGTCAAATATTGATTTTGATTGATTGTCGTACTATCAATTATAACTGCCACATTTTCTATACATTTTGCATACTTATAACCTTCCAATTACGTCTATAATTGCCCAACAAAATATTTTTTTTTTCATTCCGAAGTTCAAACGAATGTTTACAAGTTTGAAAGCAAAATTAATTTAAATTGTTATATACACGCTTTAACAAATTTCAAAAAAATATCCATACAAAAAAATCAATCCCTAAATGTTTCCGGAAATCCCTTAAAATGGGTGGTCTCCATATCTGGCAACCTAGAGTAAAACTCTGACATGCTCTCTTATTTACAAACACATATGCAAAAGAAACATCCCTGCAAGAAATGTGCAGGTCATTTGACCGGTCATATGACCGGCAGGCATGACCAAAAGTTTTGGGATATTTCCTATCACATTCTTAAGGGCATCGGGAAGTTTTGTGACCGTTTCATTCATCACGTTCCCATATGTGTATTTTCAAATTCCATTTTATCCTTATCTATCTCATTGGTTTGGAACTTGGCTAGAAACACCTACGAGTGCAAATGTGTTGGTAATATTATTTTTTGTAATAGTGTTAGTACTTTCGGTCACACAATTCTAGCAGGGATATACGTACACGGCTGTTTCTTCCCCCCGGTTAAAATTTTGTTCCCCTATCCTCCATAACTTCGCTTAGCCCCTCTGCTACGAGCTCTTGCCCAACACTAATTTAAAGCATTAAATTAATAAATTTAACTATTTAATTTATTATTTTACATTAAAAAATTACGATCCGAACCAAAAAATTTTTAATGTGAATGAAAAACTATAATGTGGCAGCAACCAGCCTTCCGTAGGAGCGCTCATTGCAATGCATTACTGCATTTATTATGTTCCAGTCGCTGGCTTCGCACCGACATTTTTGAAGTTAACTTCTTAAAACCCGTCTCCACATAACTTGATTCACCAGAGAAACATGTAGCAAAACATCTCGCTCAATAACCCGTCTCCACGGGGCTAATCGTGATTCGGTTTGACATTTCTCTATCTTGTTCTTCTTAAATGTTTGTATGTTTGCTTATTTTTGCGTCTTTGTTTTGGCCTGTGTGAGATTTCGATACCAAATTAGAGAAGACATCGATATCATCGAGGTTGGCAAGATGATTCAGATTGAAACAGTGTTTCAATCTTTACTCGCTCTCAGAAATTTGTATGGAAATTGGCGAGTTTCGGCACTGGTTTCCGTGTCGAAACAAGATTGAGAGAGAAAATGCATAAAAAAAGAGCGAAACACGTTATGTGGAGACATGGTATTAGCTTCAAGACCAGACACACTACCTCTGCGCCACCACACCACTTACGTGGGGTATGTCAAACGCTGCACTTAAACTGAACTAACAAAACATGTGGTTGCTTTCATTGTAATCAGTGTTGCCAGAACTTTTCCAGAGTTCCAGCTAGATTCTCAAAAAAAAAAAAGCTAGAAAAAGCTAGAAAAAATGTTTCACACATCAAAATAAAATTTAAAGCTACAAAAGAAGCTAAAAAAATTACGAAATTAGCCAGTATAACTTGGAGCGAGATCTCCCCAAGCGAGGGCAGAAGGGTACTCTATTTGATATCATTTCCGAGCAATACCAAAATTTTTTCAGTTTTATTTTATTTTGTTTGTGTTTATTACTTCCCTTCCTAGGACATACAATGTTAAAAGCAAGTATACAAAATTGTATGCTTATAGACGAAGTATAGGAATTATTTATTGACAAGTACTTCCGGATTAATAAAACGATGATCCCAAGTCCTACTGCGTATTTTAATGCTTTGTTAGTAGGTGATTTCCCATGGCAGTGATCCGGACAAAAAATTTGCAAGCAACTGCAACAACAATGTTTATCTGGATCAAAAAATTTCTTACAATCTATACGGACCCGAAATGGATCCAGATAAACATCAGGATCACAAAATTGTTGTTCCATTTGCATGGAACATTTTTATGCGGATCTGGATCACAGCCAGGGGAACTCGCCTAATGTGTTTTCAAAACACACATAAATTCAAGGTCAATTTAACAGGTCGGTTCAAAATACATACACACATACACGCCGTGAGCTTAATGTCGAACTCTCATGACCGATATGTCAAAACTGTAAGGAGGACGAAATAATTTTACATTCGGCTCACGGGCGAATGATGGATAAACTCAGAGAATGAAGAATTTGACGAACTGTAAAAACGAAGGCATGTATATAATATGCAGAAGTAAACAAATTGGATAGCTGTCGAAGAAGAACAAGAAGTCAGCTGATCTGACGAACCGACGTGTTTAGTGGAGCCTGCATAAGTTATTTATTTTCATATACTATATGTAAATTTGTACTTCAGTGTCAATAAAAATAACGAAATGTTAAAAAAAAATGTTTTACATTAAAATAATGGTAACTATGATGACTGTATGTATGTATATGAGCAGTGAGCAGCGCTAATTTTTTGGGGAGATTTAGCAAATAAAAAAGCTAAAAAAAAAAGCCAAAGCTAAATCAGAATTTTTGCAGCTAAAAGACAAGAAAAAAAGCTAAATCTAGCTTGAAAAAAGCTAGAATGGCAACGCTGATTGTAATATGTACATATGTATTTGCAAATATCAAACTTGTTACTTATTGCTTTCAATAGGTGAGTGAGCTGTACTTGTTAGTTCAATTTAAGTGCAGCATTTGACATACTCAACGCAAGTGGTGTGGTGGCGCAGAGGTTTTGCGTCTGGTCTGGAAGCGAGGGGTTGTGAGTTCGAACCGCGCGTTATCAAGGTTGATTTTTTTAAAAATTAAAAAGCCACTGGAATGGCTGCTATTTCCGGGGGCAACTTCCGTTGCATCAAATTTCAAATTTCACTCTCCATAAAAACTCTGTATTGTATCGCCGCCTAAGAAGTTAACTTCCAAAATAACATTCGAATAAGCAGAAAAAAGCAAATTCCCCAAATATTTTACCAAAAATTAAAGCAATGAAGTGAAGTGGAAATTGTCAAAGTGTTAATTGTAGCAAGCATCTGAAATTTCGCTTTGCTTTAAGGTTTTTTCTATCAAAGTTGGAGCAGACAAAGCCAAATAACGGTAAATTGCCGATAACTCAAAAACCTTCCCATTAAATTAAAAATTAACCCAATTTTCGGAATCAGCGACCGATTTTACATATAGAGTTTAGAGTTTTTTTGGCTGTAGAGCAGTGTTATTGGAAGAAAAATTAAAAAATTCGTTTCGTGGTTCATTTTATACGCTCACGTTATTATGAAAAAAACTTCAAAAAGACTGGCCAACATTTTCTACAAAAAAAAATTTTTTAATAAAATTCCTATTATAGATTTAAAAATATATATTTTTTTATGAAAAACCGTATCTGAAGTTTAAAGAAAGTTTTTGTTTTACATTTTATCTATAAGGTTCTCATGTGATGTTTTCGCTATTTTGAAAGAACAAGGCCTTGTGAATTATAGTAAAAACTTTGTTGATTTAAAAAATTTAATTAACTTTTTTTATCAGTTTCATTTGAAAAAGGACTGGCCTCTTCCCAATGCAAAAATTATTATAAAAAAATTTATTTTTTATTGAGAGTTAAGTAAAATGCGTAGAAAAAAATTTACCAGCACGTCGTAAACTATGTCACAAAATTTCACCTCGTCACTTAAAGGTTAAGCTATTAAGTATCTATAAAGGCCGTTGGCAACTTACAATCTGGATTGAGAGGAAGTGTATATGTGTGAGAGTCGGGTGATTGACGCATATATCAAAAATTTTTGATTTTCGTCGCCGCGAGCCGACAGCGAACCGACAACGAGTACGTGTAGCACGACGGCTGCCGATTGCACTAACACACGCAAAAAAACACTCAAATTTGACTAATTCACTCAAAAAAAAAAAACGCTCAAACTGACAATCCATATTGTAAGTTGCCGAAGGCCTTAACTCCAGCTTTAATAGCGGTATAGAAGTAGGTATGTATTACATATGTATATGAGAAATACACATCACAGACTTAAACTCAAAATAATTATTAAATAAATTATTAAATAATGACTTAATTCTGTATACACAAACCTAAAGCAAAATATAAAATGGAAATTAATTATGAATAAATACATTTAATCGTGTAAGATTTGCTCATTCATCCTCGCATCCGTTTCTGAACATTCTGTTGGTGATTTCGACATAAATGTTTTCGCTGTTGTCGTCGAGGATAGGCAACCAGTACCTGCCATTCGTGTAGGATGTGATTTAATATCTGTGGGATATTTTATGAATCCATTGGCTTGTTTCTCGTCCATTATTGGCGTGCGTTTAATTAATATCTTTTTGATATTTTGAAATGGCGCATCGAAAAAGATTGTAAGTGCAACCGACGCGAGAAATATACAAATAAATTCGTTTGTATCAAGCTGCAAAAATGGGAAGGGAAAACTTTTTAATAATAATGTACATATGTATGTATGTATATAAAGTGTTATCTTTAGATGTATAGAAGTACAAAAATCTGATTTCAATATTTTAAAATTGGTGAGTAAATAGCATAGTACATATATGGAGAACAGTGACTTGACTCTGGGATCAGGGATGCCACTTTTGGTCTTTTCCTACCAAAACTGGTAGGTTTTATACCTTTTGGTAGGTTGGTATGCCTGCCGGTCATATGACCGGTCAAATGACCTGCACAGTTCTTGCAGGGTGTCTTCTCAGCCGTCCCCACATTGGCCCTCTAGCTGGCATAACAACAGACCACTGCCTCATGGGCATCCATGGAACGCGCATGGTTCTCCTTACAAACGATTTCTGTCGCATCTGCAGGGATGAGGAGGAATAATGCGTAGGGCACTACCTATACTCTTGTCCCGCGCTGTCCAACTCCAGGTACGCTTGCCTCCACAGACACAGCTGGAGGAGATTGAAAACAGAAAGGCATCTGATATTTTATGCTATATGAAGCAAACCAGGTGGTTCGTATACATGGTGTGTAATGAAGAGCTCCATGTGGTATCACAACAGGTAATTAGACCTACTTAGGTAGTAAATGTGTTTGCTGTATCAAGTGGAAACAATGTCCGCTATTTCCTTCGAAAACTCTTCTAACGTTTCCTTGATCAGTTGCTTGCCCTCATTATTCCTCAAATGTTATTCCACAAAATGTAAATCCTAATTTCCTCCAACCTGTCCGAATATGGCTATGTTCAGAAACTCAGTTTGAAGCTTACCCCGCATTTGTTGTACAAGCAGAGCGTTCAAAAAGTAAATTAAAAAAAAATAATAAAAATAAACTATTTTAATTTTTAGCGGTAAAAAAACAAGTTTGCCATTTTGGTAGGAAAAAAATTTTTTTAGTGGTATTCCTGTCTGGTATGCAGGGCCGTAGCTAGACTTAAATTTAAGGTAGGGCAGCATTGGTTTAAGGTAGGGCGGAAGTAAATAATGTAACCCAATTAATCTTACATGGAGGCATGGCTTCCAAAACCAATCTGCATATATATCACTTTTCTCTAGGTCAGTGACGTACATTGGCTCAGATTTCCATCTGTCTACCGAAAGGGACGGCTTTACATTAAGGAACCACAGGCCGAGAAAAATGACTTTCGAAGAAAAAAGGTGTTCTACACACATATATACATATGTGCATGTTTTTATAAGTGCCTTTCCTCGGTAATCGTAGGCAGTTTTGGGGGTTTGTTTGGTAAATTTTACAACTTACAAACATCTCCGGTCGACGGGACTTTTGGATATAGACTTCCTCTACAACCCCCAATGACTTTTTTTCAACGCGTGGTAGACTGTTGGAAAATTTTCCCCGTACATTTAATACCTATTTGCTGACACATAATTATTGTGACAGTACATAAGCAATACTCATTGAGAATAAGCCAACAAGATGGTTCAGCTTCCAGATTTAGATGTGGATATCTTTAAATTTGGTATGTGGGTCGCCTATAGGTATGCACGCAAGTCAAGGTGAGAAAAAAACTCTCGAAAATGATTAAACGATAACACTATGGAACAAATTCAGGTCAACAAAAATTAGGTCGGTTCTGAAAGTTAGGGGTGAAAATAGAGGCTAAATTAGAAGACCCGTATCGCGGCGTTTGGTTAGGTTAGTTCGAATTTGTTTTTAATCGACCTTTGAACTTTGCAGTCAAATGCCTATTTCCAGCATATTGTTTGTACGGTTTTTTGGCTATAACTCGTCGACTAATTGATATTTTTTGGAGTGACACCAAACGGAAGAAAATTAAATTTCCTATACATAGGTTCTATAACATTTTTCTCTAGGTCTTCTTATAGTTTCTGAAATATAGATGAGTCAATTTGAAAATTTTCATTTTTAACGAAAAATTGAAGAAAAAATTGACTTTGTCAGGCAAGATCTTTAAAACAAACGTTTTTACCTTTAGTTTTACTGCTTTACGTCAAGCCCCATTCTATTGGCAAAAAGATAAGCCATCAACGAAGAAAATCCATGGTAAAATGGAAAAGTTATAGGCGATCATGTAAATACAGCCAAGTCGTGCAATGCCTATGCACGGGTACATTCTATGCATGTTATACCGGTAAAAGGGCTTGTATCTACTGCGCTGCTACTGTACTGATACTGCACATGTGTAGGTACCCCCAAAACTGCGTATCAATTAGTCGACGAGTTATAGCCAATAAACCATACAAACAATATGCTGAAAATCGGCATTTGCCCGCAAAGTTCAAAGGTCGATTAAAAACAAATTCGAACTAACCTAAACAAACGCCACGATACGGGTCTTCTAATTTAGCCTTAATTTTCACCCCTAACTTTCAGAACTGACCTAACTTTTGTTGACCTGAATTTGTTCCACAGTGTAACCATAGAAAATTTAGACACCTCATTTTTCCATCGAGTAAAATGTTTTAGATTAGCACACAGCCTTAGTAGTCAATTCCGCGCTTTTGGTGTTGTTCGCTCACAGTGAGATTAGTTTTTGTCAGAAAAGTGCCGTAATGAACCATTCCTTTAACCAAACTACAAAAATTCGATGGTCTAATTTAATTATATATGTGATACAGGGTGGATTCTCTATATCATACATTGCAACCGCAATAATTTTTTATCTCAAACTGTGACAAAAATTTAATTATAATAATTCATCTCACTTGTTGGCCTTTTTAAGGTAGGGCATTCTAATTTTAAGGTAGGGCATTGCCCCACAATGCCCCCCCCCCCCCCCCCCCCCCCCTAGTTACGGGCCTGCCGTTATGTGTGTCAAAGAGGTCGAACAGCTGTGCTCAGCTGATTTTGAAGTTGTTGTTATGGCCCAATGACGATCGTGAATGCAATACAAGTTGCTCTTCTTCTTTCTGTTTTGTGGAATAGCTGGCGTTTACGCCCTCTCCGGGATTTGCGTTTTAGAAACTCAGCCTTAATTTCTTTTCTTAATTATGAATTGGTTTTGCCAATTCCCAATTCCGGAATTGCGTTTCTGTCTTGATTGTTACGACCATGTCATTATGGTCCCTTTTCTTACAACAACCACATCCGGCCGCCATACCAATCTGTACCCCCGGAAGTCGCCGCCATACCAATCTGTCCCCGATTTTGACATTTGCCGATGACATATCGACTTTTTTTTTTATCGATTTTCGATGAACTGTACGACTTGTATATGTTGACAATGGTAAATAGCACGTAAGTAGTCAGCGACTGAATGCTATTCAGTGATGTCACATTTAGGAAAAATTCCCTACATGTAGGGATATTCGGGGATAAAAATTCATGCACAGCGAAAAAAGGCAGATTTTTAAATATCCTTGTATGTATGTACGATTTTCTTTAGGTTGCAGTAAATATGTTTTGCAACCTTATCAAATTTTTTTCAATAATGTCCTATTTCAGATTTTGCTTCAAAAACGCCCTATTTCAGAGAAAATTGCATATATGTATATTTCTCTGAAATAGGGCGTTTTTGAATAATTTTCTGAAATAGGATATTATTGAAACAAATTCTGAAATAGGGCGTTTTTAAAACAATCTTTGAAATAGGGTGATCTTTTGCTCATGCGTCCATATACAAGAGTTTGGGAAATTTATATGTACATATATAAAGCTAAAAATTTTAACGAACTACTTTTTAAAAATAACAAGGTTTTTTTTTTATCTTTTCCACGCTCAAATGCAGACTCGAAGAGAGTATTTTCATTTATTACAGCTGTTCGCACTAGAAAACGAAATAAACTTATTAGTGCATTTTTGCAAGGCGAATGTTTTGATTGCCCATAATCTATTATGAAATATATGGTAGTTAAAACATATATGACTATCACTAAAATATATTTTTCTTTTGATGTTTTTTATGAATGTGCCTATTTTCTTGGAATTTTAAGGAAAATGCGATTGATTTAAATTTAAATTTATGTAAATCTGTGTTACAGACTTGTATTTTTATTTTTTCTTGCAATAAAAATTTTGGAATTTTGTAGGGATTTTTTGTGCGATGTAGGTAGAAATAGGGAATTTTTTGGCTATTAGCAGGGAATTTTGAAAAAAAAGTGACATCACTGATGCCATTGATCATGATATCTTGAGATTTTTCTCACACAGAGAGAGCGCACCTTTAAGGAAATAAAATTCGACCTGACTTCATTGTGAACTAGCATGTTAGCCATATTCTTTCCACTCTTTATACGACTATTGTCGCTTTGCTTTGCTTGCTTGAATTTCGAATCAGTGATGCCAATATTCTTAGACCAAAAATCCCTACGCCATGACAAAAAATTCCCTACTTTTCCCTACGCTAACAAAATTTTTCCCTACAAATTTACCTACGCCGTATTTTCTGTATCTTATAAATGTGAAATGGAAATTGTGTTTAAACTCAATTGACGAGAAAACCGCTGAACGGATCCTCACGAAACTTTGCACACCTAGGTATTTTCACCCGGTAATTACAATAGAGCAGCGGCCACCTCTTGGCAGTGGGCGGCATACCCTCCGAGAGTATTTCTGCCATGAAAAAGCTTCTCACAAAAAATGCATTAGCCGTTCGGAGCCGGCATAAAACTGTAGGTCCACCCAATTAGTAGGAAAAATAAAAAGGAGCACACCTCGAATTGGGAGAGAAGCTCGGCCATAAAACTCGTCAGAGTTATAATAGCGCCATTGTATTATCATATATATTATTTTTGTTTTATAAATATCCCTTTTTCTGCTCACATAATTAACCAAAATTAATAAGTAAGGCATCGTTTTAAAGGTATTAATTAGCTATGCATGCGAAACGGTGTTTTATTGGGCGTAGAACTTTATATGAAAAGTAAGGGGGGTAAAAGGGGGGTTTACCCCCGCAGCGGGGAGTGTTATGGAACCCACATAAAATGTATATCAAACTAAAGGGATTCAAAATACCTATCGAATGGTATAAAAATATTTGAAATCGGTTCAGTAGATTTTAAGTAATTGCAATTTAAAAAATGCATAATATAAACTTTGACCTTTAATAACTTTGATTGTTGTTGTTTCCAAAAAAAAAATTCACTTTTATACTCAACTTAGCCTGTTTATCAATCCTCATACTTGGTTTTTTTTATTTCATAATTGTAGAAATTTCACATTTGTACCAGATGGTGCTATTTTTTCAACTTTGTGGGGCTGGGGGCACCTCTAAACATGCGAGTAGGTCAATAAAATTTTAAAGGCTTATTACTGGGCTAGAAAGGTGCCGTTCTGGCTTTGGAACAAATTGAATTTCCAAAAAAAAATTTTCACTCCACCTTAATATATACGAGTATATCAAAACGATCAGGATGAAAAAAATGATTGAACCATGTCCGTCCGTCCGGCCGTATACACTCTACCTTGCGCAAAAATAGAAATATTTTAATGAAATTTGGTACACAGATTCTAATGGGAACAGAGAAAGTTGGGGTTAAAAATAAGGTATATGTATGTATTTCGAAAAACACGTAAAACATGATAATTCAGTCACTAATAAAGCCCGAGTGATGAAATGACGTTATGCAGTTATGAGGAAACGTGCTGAAATTTTGAAAAATGGGCCAAGAGGAGCAAATTTTCAAAGATTTATAAGTCAAAACTCAGGAACTGTAGCAGATAAATCGATTAAACCAAGGCAAACGTGTGGAAAAAAATTACCCAAGTCGGCAAGAACCACATATGTACGCACATAAAAATATATATAAAATATATAAAAATATATTGCACATACCTATATAGGAATTATAAAAACATTTTATGCGATATCTTTGTCAAACATATATCTAGGTAATTCATTGAAAGTTCCATAAGGTCCACCAAACCAAATAAATAATAAGTTTTATAAAATGGGCGTGACAGCACAAACCATACCGACTGGCGCCACGTATGTTTTGTTATTTTTTGCGCAAGATGCGCACGGGTCCGGCTAGTATTATATTATTATTAATTACAATAGGCATATTTTTAATCTGATTAAAAGGCAGGGATGGGCACCACCATACACAGCGAATATTTCTTGAAATATTTGCAGTAGGGTATTGAAAATTGGTGTGGGGGCATGTGAGATAACTATGTATTAAACGGGTAAAAACACTAGGTCTTGGTAAAGCAGGAATGGGCACCTCCCATACAAACTGAAACTTTGACAGCGAATATCTTTGGAAATATTTTTAGTAGGGTACTGGAAACTTGTGTGAGGGCATGTGGAATAACTATGTATTAAACAGGTAAGAACACTAGGTCTTGGTAAAGCAGGGATGGGCACCATCCCACCACAACAAAAGATGGAAGCGAAATTTGGTGCTAAGATCGGATCCAGAACTAAAGCAAAAAATTTTGGGAGCGGAGCAGGAGCGAAGCTAACGAAAAGAGAAGCCTTTGCTCCGAGGTCATGTAAGCCGGTCGAAGAGTATATTGCCAGATCAGAACAAAGTACAATTTTGAAATATTGTACTCAAACATGCAGAAACATTTTATTTGTAGTTACGTATTAAAAAATTTTAGGTTTTACACGCTTTGCTCTCTATCCCCTTTATTTCGTCGACCCCTATCCATCGTATAATGCTCGGTGTTTGCTCATAAACTTAAAATCTCTCTCTAGTCGGCGCACAATTCATTCGATAATGTTAATTTTTGACACTGTTAATGGATTAATTGATTGCGTGAGCCTGCTTCAGCAACTAAGCTTCAATGTTCCAAATCCTACGTTCCCACTACCCTTTTCATCTTACAGCAGTTAAATCCAATTACCATTATCTCGCCCCCATTACCAGGGCAGTCAGTGAAATCAATAATATTTAAAAAAAATTAGATCTTGACTTTGCAATGCCGAGATCCCAATTTGCCGATAAGATTACTTCATTTTATCCCTAGTACGGAATTCCAACTTATTTAGTTAGTAATTTTCTTGTACATTTCTAGTCTGTAAGATATTGTTATCATAGACCGAATAAAGTACCTATATATGTATATAAAAAAAATTAATTCTGTGCAAAGAAAACGAAAATTTCTGAATTCAAAAATTCCCTACATTTAGCTAATTTTTGAAAATCTGTCCCTTTTTCCCTACACTGCAAATTTGAGGTCGAATTTCCCTACATGTAGCCTCTTTTCCCTACACTTGGCATCACTGTTTCGAATTAATTATCTGAATAAAATAAAATACTTAAAAAAAAGAACTAGAAACATAAATTTAAACTCACTTCTCATAGAAGACTATTGTGAATGTAATAACATGGTTGCATTTCCCGTGATATTTTTCCCATGATATCAAATATCACGGGTTGGGGTATGAGAAATTTGCCGAAGCTCCAAATTTGACAAGACGTGTATTTTGTTGTTGTGCTCGGCAAATTTATCACACTTATGTCATCTCGGCAAATTTGCCAGGCCAAAATCACACAGAGAGAACAACCTTATTGTCAACATATACAAGCAGGCCTGAAGAGAGGGGGGGGGGGTGAGGGGGTCAATTACCCCGCGCCCGGGCTTTAGTGGGCCGGGAATCTCAAAAGATATCCAAGCTTTTTGCTTACAGAAAATAAACAACAAAATCTGTCACCATTTGAATTGTTGAATGCTGTCTGTGCTCTAAATCTAGCTACAATTTTTCCTAACAATTGTGTTGCTCTACGTATTTTTTGCACCATACCTGTTACAGTAGCTAGTGCTGAACGTTCCTTCAGAGTTCTTGCAAGGATAAAGAACTTCCATCGATCGTGTTCAACTCAAGAACGCCTTACAGGACTTGGCATGCTTTGTATTGAAGCACCAACAGCGAGACAGTTGGATTTTGACACTATAATAGATAATTTTGCAGCTACTAAGGCCAGAAAGGCTCACTTGTGTTAATTAAAGTCTTTTGATATACCAAATTACTACCAACAAATATTTGTATTCCAATTTAAAGAAATTTATTTCATACAAATAAAGCAATATGTATTTAAACAAAATCCATTCAGACCTATGGTCCCATGGACAATATTATTCAGTACGACCCATGGATTTAGAAACTGGATGTGCCTTTTGAACAATACATTTGACCCACCCTAATATGTATATTTCTATGTTAACATATTTACTTGTTCTGTATTAATGTATAGATAAATTGTAGTTCGTAACTACATACATATATATTCATTGAATTTTGATTTTGAGTATTTTTTCATTTAGTATGGGGCCCGTAGTTTTTTTGACCCTGGGCCCGGATTTTCTCTCGGCGGCCCTGTATTCAAGTCTCACAGCTCATCGAAAATCGATAAAAACAAGTAAGGAAGCCTAAGTTCGAGTGGAATCGAACATTAGACACTCAGCTTTATGCTTTCATTGCTTGTTTGCGTTTGATGGAAACACGGTGTACTTTATATAAAGCGAGTGCTGCATAAAGTGGGCGTAGCCACGCCCAATTTCAAAATTTTTATCAGTAATTCAACTAAGCATATGAATATTATTCTTTGTGCAAAATTTCATTGCTTTATGACTTCTAGTTACAAAGATGTCATGTTACAAATTCCCAAAGGGTGTTCCAGAAATACCTTTGTTAAAAAGTAGGCGTGGTCATAAACCGATTTCAAAAAATTTTTGTGTGTCTTTTAACACAAGTTATAAAAGTGTACAAATCAAGTTTCGTCATAATATCTCAGTTAATTGTCGAGTTATGGGCTCCGAAATCTCGTAGATTCCTTTAACTAAAAAGAGGCGGTGCCACGCCCATTTTCCAACCTTTTTTTTATTTTTTGTTTCCGGTATATTGTGGAACTCATGTCACAAAATTTCAATGAATTATCTTTATATTTGACAAAGATATCGCTTAAAATGTTTTTATTAGGTCACTTTATAATACCCATATATAAAAGTGGGCGTGATCGTCAACCGATTTCGCTAAAATTCGGATCATGTATTACCACATGTATTACCATAAGTCATCATATATAAATTATTTGCCGAGTTATGAGCTCAGAAATCTCGTATATTCCTGCTTCTAAAAAGAGGCGGTGCCACGCCCATTTTCCAAAATTTTTGTGTTTCGTTTTATGTCCACAGTTGCACTCCTGCCATAAAATATCAATGATATATCTTTATATTTGACAGAGATATTGCTTAAAATGTTTTTATTAGGTCACTTTATAATACCCTTATATAAAAGTGGGCGTGGTCGTCAACCGATTTTGGTAATTTTTCGTCCACACATTTACCTAAGTAAGTATATCACGCGTACCAAATTTCATCGAAATATCTTTGACGGTTTCTGAATTATGACATATAAAACTTTCAATGTTTGCGCCTTAATAAGTGGGCGTGGCACCGCCCATTTTCCAAAATTTCTTCATAAGGGCCTGAGCTCAACACGTGGGTGAAATTTCATCGCTCTAGCTATATTAGTGGCTGAGATACCAAATTTCCGATTTTTTCTATATAGGAAAAGTGGGCGTGGTCATGGTCCGATTTCGCCCATTTTCAATACCAACGGTCCCAGTCTCGATACCAACTTGTATTCAAAATTTCATCAAAATATCTAAATTTTTGCGCGAGTTAGAGTACGTACGGACGGACGGACGGACGGACGGACATGGATCAATCGATTTCTCTTTTCACCCTGATCATTTTAATATATATATGTAAGTCTATGGGCCGTTTACTCAAGCTCCGGTTAAGCACTTAACCACAGATTTTTGTCCGGTTAAGCAATTTATTTGACAGCTCACCATACAATTTACGTCAAACTAACCAGCGGTTAAATTAATCAGATGTTGAGTAAACGGCCCTATGTCTATCTCGATTATTTCATTCTGTTACAATCCACCGTTATGAAATCAAAACTATAATACTCTGTGTACTAGTGCAGCTGAGTATAAAAAGTCGATATGTCATTGGCAAATGTCAAAATCGGGGACAGATTGGTATGGCGGCCGGATGTGGTTGTTGTAAGAAAAGGCACCATAATGACATGGTCGTAGCAATCAAGACAGAAACGAAATTCCGGAATTGGGAATTGAAAAAACCAATTCATAATTCCGAAAAGAAATGAAGGCTGAGTTTCTAAAACACAATTCAAGGAGAGGGCGTAAACGCCAGCTATTCCACGAATAACATGTGCAAGAATGTAAAATCAACAACCTACAAAACAGAAAGAAGAAGAGCAACTTATATTGCATTCACGATCGTCATTGGGCCATCCCATCCCAGAGTGAAGTCACTGTTCTCCATACACTATCGTCGCTAATAGCCAGCCCGTATACCATGTCATCTGATCCGATCTATTCTAAGGAGTTGTATATAGACGAACTCGGTGCGGTATCGGATCGAAATTTTTGGTTTTTACCGAAAGTATACCGAAAGCTTACCCACCACATATATTTCAATTGACACTTTCACATTAGTGTTACATACATGAAATCGGAGCGTATTAATTTCGGTATACCGCAACGCGGTTAGACCGGTTAGTAAAATTTGAGGAATTACTGCATACATTTTTGCGGCGTAATAAGGGCCGTTTACTCAACCTTTGATTATCGCTAACCGGAGGATATAGATCCGCTTAAGTTGTGTACTGCATTATCGACCGTATGTTAAATTTATGGCTTGATGAAGTCGATAATGATGTTTGACCGGACTTTAACCGTGGTTAGCGTTAATCAGAGGTTGAGTAAACGGCCCTAAAAGAAGAAGAATACAGCCAATACAAACTCGTTTCGGCTATAAATGTAGCAAGGTAGAAGACATTAGGACCGTTCGGCCGCACCAAATTGCAACAAATTTCAACAAATTGCAGAAAAAACTGCAAAAATTTTTTAGGCGAAATCTCAGAAAAAAATTGCAAAAGATAGAGAGAGAGCAAAGTAACGTTTATATTTGTGAGAGGCTGAAAAATTATGCCGGACAAAATTTGTCCGTCACATTAATCCAGCAGCAAAACAGCTGATGAAAAAACATATCGTCGGTCGCCTGCCAGAAACACGAACCCCGTAAATCTCGGGATTGCTAGATTTGCCCTGTGCCCTGTGAAAATGTTGCATTTTTCATGTGATGAATGAAACAAAAGTAATGCAACCCTTAACTTGTGTTAAGAGCAGAAATGTTTGCCCCGTAATCAGGCCAGTTTTACATTTTGTCAATAGAACAAAAAGCACTGAAAAAATGTGTGGAAAAATGGAAGAAAATGCAAACAACAATCAAAAAATAAAATTAGCAAAAGCCAGGAAAAAGTGTAATTTTATTTGAGAATTTCACATTACGTACTAAAATAAAATACGCAGCTCTATAATAATAATAATACAATGGCGCTATTATAACTCTGACGAGTTTTATGGCCGAGCTTCTCTCCCAATTCGAGTTGTGCTCCTTTTGTTTTTCCTTCTAATTGGGTGGACCTACAGTTTTATGCCGGCTCCGACCGGCGAATACATTTTTTGTGAGAAGCTTTTTCATGGCAGAAATACTCTCGGAGGGTACGCCGCCCACTACCGAGAGGTGACCGCTGCTCTTAAAAAACCCAATAATTGGATTTTTACTAATTAGAAAAATTGTTTTGGTGTTTTGCTCGGACCGTGGTTTGAACCCGAGACCTCTGGCATAGCAGGCGAGCACTCTAACCACTGCACCACGCAGCTCTATACTCAGAATTCATCTCAAAATTTGTGCATCCGATTTTTAATTTTTTCGAATGTTGCATTAATTTTCAGAATTTTTCTGCTAGCTTAGAAATATTTGCTTAAACGAAGTGCGTCGTTAAATTCTAAAAAATTTATTAGAAATTATACTATGTGACAGTGAAAAAGTACTTTCTTAAGGACATACCTCAAGTTGTAGGTCCTGTCAAGTATACTGAATACTTAGAATTTTCAATACACCTTCAAAATCTGGAGTTAGGGCCCAGAAACCCCTTTTTTATAGGTTAAGTCATATATTGTACAATAAGTTTTTCTCTGTTAAGTCCATCAATATGATTTGATGTCGTTGAAAAGATGACATTTCGTCGCTTTTGTATGCGAACTGTTAATGTATCTTGTCAACTGCCAGAGAAACTGTAAAAACCATTTCAAAGATTAAATTTCTGTTCAATTTTTCATTTTTAACAATGGGTCATATCAGGTGCGGATCCAGGATTTCGGCAATAGTGGGGGTTTTGAAAATTTCTTTTTTTGCAAGATGTTTTTTAAGGGCAGACGCTGGTGAAAATATGGACTAAAACTTACTATTATTATTCTATATACTAGTTACGCCATTTCCCGCACCTTAAAAAACCAAACACAAAACCGGGCTGCAAATTTTAGAATTTTATAAAAACCTTGATCTGATGAAAAGCTCTGTTGAAACTTTTTTTATCCTTTGTTGAAACAATTCAATTTTATGAATGAATCGCTTCTTGTATTTTAACTTCGTACTCGTTTTAATTCTTGTTTTTGGTGGTTGATTGGATTGTGCTTATACATACGTATGTATGTATGTATATTTTTGCATTGGTACGTGCGAATGTGTATCGTATGGTATTGGTGGCAAATTGATCATCAATTTCACTTACCCTTGCATTTAAAGCCAAAATAAATAAGAATATATGTAGTACTTTTTGGTTATATTTATATTTTTAATAGAATTTTTAATTTATTGAAGTTCTTGTCCTTCAAGAATTTTTCAAAAAGCCTCGAAAATTGAAACATGATTGAAAGTTTGACAGAATCGACAATATAGTACGCGCTTGTTGTATTAGATTTAATTCCTCTAAATTTCGGGTATTTTCTATTTAACTATAAGTTGTAATTGTATGTTATTATTGCCTACAAGGACAACTATTTTAATGAACTGATTCAATTGTACCTGTTTCACCTTGTGTATATGTGCATATAAAATATAATCTGAAAATAAATGAAAATAAATGTCGAGTTTTGCCTTTGGACAGCTAAACCCATCCAACCATTGCTTTTGGAATGATAGAGTTTTCCTTGATCAGTTTGGGAAATTTGGGATCTATGATAAACCACAAGGGGGGGTTTGAACCCCCAAACCCCCCGTGGATCCGCCACTGGGTCATATTAATAAAAGCCGAGCATTTGCTTTTGCTTAAAATTTGAGACCTTTTACTCAAATTTTGCAATTTGGTTCATACAAATTGATGTCAAATTTCTAAAATCTTGAGTAAAAGTATTTGCTTCCTTTTTATTAATACGACCCAATATCTCCTGTTAATAACAATTCCCTTTTCACTGACATATAACTTTTTCATATGGCACTCCTAGGATATTCAACATTAATCAATTTCTTCTGTGAAATTTTTCATGCTATAATTGCAAAATTTGTATGATACTTGGGTGGATTCAAATTTAGCAATTTTAGTAAGGAAAGTTTAACAGTAGATATTTATTAAAGTACAATATCATAGGGGGGCTACGCGGATATGAAAAATTTATATATCGTTGAAAACAGAATTAGCAGGAGATTGGTTTGGAAATAATTTTATACATACACTGGTTAACAAATTATTCGAGAAAGATGAAAAAATTAAGGAAAAAATAACTTTCAATAATATTTTTACAGTTTCTCTGACATTTATCCAGGTACATTAACAGTTGTTATACTGCTAGAAGCGGCGAAATGTCGTATTTTCAACATAAAAATCATGTTGATAGAATAAACAGACTGGCAACCTATAAAAAATGGGTTTTTGGCCCGTAACTCTAGATTATGAGGGTGTATTGAAATTCTAAGTATGCAGTGTTAAGTATTAAGTATTATTAATAATACGCATGAATTTCTTTTATTTTTAATGAAATATTTTTGTTTTAAATAAAAATGGTAATAAAAATCAATCGCCTTCTTTGCATTTCAAAGTTGTAGCGTTCCTCGAAAAATATACATATCTACTTTTCTCAATCCAAAATATCGGAAAATAATTAACTTCGAAATCTCGGGATTATAAAAAAATCTCGAAAATTCCAGGATCTCAAAAATCGGAGTCCCTAGGATGTATATACAGAGCGATCCCAACAGGCAGTCGCAACTCAACATTTATATACTTAGGATTTTTTATTGTTAAAATACAATGTAGGTATAATTTACTGCTCTGAAGTATGAAACTAAACTAATAAGAATGTATGTACGTCCAGTGAACAGTTCCGGGTTACACGGAAGGAGGGTTCCTTTCAATAAGACTTTTTGAAGAATTTTTCAACAAATGCAGATGTGAAGATAAACAGCTGATTTTCTGCAAATTTTGACAAAGTTCTGTTCTTTGAGAGTAAGTTTGCATAATTTCCTCCCTTTGGGAGAGCAAAATATATTTTTCCTTGATTGAAAATTGTTGCAATTTGGTGCCGCCTAACGGACCTATTACACTGGTCGACAAATTTTTGTTACAGAAATAAAATTCTACTTTTCTAAAGAATTTCGGTGCGCTGAATCCGAATCTGAAGTCAGATTTTCGGTAACACGTACAGTTTTTGAGATATTCTTCTCTAAATAGGCGAAAAACGCCTTACTTACTTATTTTAAAAATTGATTAAAGCTATTCAAAGCGCGGAAATTTCTCTTGAAGAAACCGTTAAAAGATACTGAGGAGTGAATATAACAAAAAAATGCGTTTTCGCCTCTTTGGGCATGAATATCTCAAAAACCGTACGTATTACCGAAAATCTGACTTCAGATTCGCACCGAAATACTTTAGAAAAGTAGAATTTTATTTCTGTAAGAAAAATTTGTTGAAATTTTGTCGACCAGTGTTATTGTTATTATTGAGTGATTTGTTGAATTTAAAATTTTATATTGTAAATTGTGATGCTTGTTTTCTTATTCCCTGAAGATTACACACCGAAAGTATTCCCACAGGTGTGAAAAACACTGCAACGCGGATTCGGTTTGGTAAGCTGCAAATACCGAGGAAAAAAGTCGATCCGAAGTCGTACCGAGTAATGTGAAAAGGCCCTAACTCAACAAGATTGTAAAATGTTATCGAATATCAGCTTTGGGCATTATTCGAAAAAATTTTATTTAGATAGTTATTCGAATAAAAATTTATTTTTCAAAATTTTATTCAGATAAGTTCCCTACGAATAAATTATTCTGAGTTTATTCGTTATTTCAAATAATAAACGAACCATTTTTATTACTTTAATTTTTAACAAGTAAGGAAGCCTAAGTTCGAGTGGAATCGAACATTAGATACTCAGCTGTATGCTTTCATGGTTTGTTTGCGTTTGATGGAAATACGGAGTGATTTATATAAAGCGAGTGCTGCATAAAGTGGGCGTAGCCGCGCCCATCTTCAACATTTTTATCATTCATCCAACTAAGCATATGAATATTAATCTTTGTGCAACATTTCATTCCTTTATGACTTTTAGTTACAAAGATGTCACGTTACAAATTCCCAAATGGTGTTCCAGAAATATCTTTGTTAAAAAGTAGGCGTGGTCATAAACCGATTTCAATAAATTTTTGCGTGTCTATTAACACAAGTTATAAAAGTGTATAAACCAAGTTTCGTCATAATACCTCAATTATTTGTCGAGTTATAGGCTAAGAAATCTCGTAGATTCCTTTGTCTAAAAAGAGGCGGTGCCGCTACAACAACAACAACAGGCGGTGCCACGCCCATTTTCCAAACTTTTCTATTTTTTTGTTCCGGTCTATTGTGGAACTCATGCCACAAAATTTCAATGAATTATCTTTATATTTGACAGAGATATCGCTTAAAATGTTTTTATTAGGCCACTTTATAGTTCCCGTATTTAAAAGTGGGTGTGGTCGCCAACCGATTTCGCTAAAATTTTGAACATGTATTACCACAAGTAATAAAAGTGTACACACCAAGTTTCGTCATAATATCTCAATTATTTGTCGAGTTATGTGCTCAGAAATCTCGTATATTCCTGCTTCTAAAAAGAGGCGGTGCCACGCCCATTTTCCAAAATTTTTGTGTTTTTCATTTTATGTCCGCAGTTGGGCTCCTGCCATTAAATTTCAATGATATATGTTTATATTTGACAGAGATATAGCTTAAAATGTTTTTATTGGGTCACTTTATAATACCCATATATAAAAGTGGGCGTGGTCGTCAACCGATTTTAGTAATTTTTAGTCCAGACATTTGCCTAGGTAAGTATATCACGCGTACCGAATTTCATCGATTTATCTTCAACGGTTTCTGAGTTAGGACTCATAAAACTTTCAATGTTTTACCCTTAATAAGTGGGCGTGGCACCGCCCATTTTCCAAAATTTCATCAAATTTCTTCCTAGGGGCCTGAGCTCAACACGTGGGTAAAATTTCATCGCTCCAGCTATATTAGTGACTGAGATACCAAATTTCCGATTTTTTCTATATAGGAAAAGTGGGCGTGGTCATGGTCCGATTTCGCCCATTTTCAATACCAACCGTCACAGTCTCGATACCAACTTGCATTTCAAATTTCATCAAAATATCTCAATTTTTGCGCGAGTTAGATTGTTTACAGACGGACGGACGGACAGACGGACGGACGGACGGACGGACGGACATAGCTCAATCGATTTCTCTTTTCACCCTGATCATTTTGATGTATATAAGTCTATATCTATCTCGATTATTTCATTCTGTTACAATCCACCGTTATGTGATTAAAACTATAATACTCTGTGTACTAGTACAGCTGAGTATAAAAAGAGAGGAAATAAAACTTTTATAAATTATTTTTAAATCTCAGACAAAACGTACATACATATGTACACCATATATCGTTAGCTTAGAGTGCAAATTGTGTAAGTCCTTTTTTCAAACTATGTAGGAGAGACAAAAAACAAAAAATAAAAAAATTTCAAAATGAAAAAAAATTTTCTGTTCATATAAAAATTTTGGACTTACACAATTTTCTTTGCTTTTTGAACTTACACAATTTGCGTATCACTGAATAACCACGAGTAGAAATTTGACAAGTATCACAGACTTGTTTAGCGTTGTGCGTATTTGAGTTTTCTAGCTTTCTACACTTAAAAACACTTTTTCATAAAAATGGACTTACACAGTTTGCACTCTAAGCTAGCGATATGGTGGCTGCATTTTGTTAATTTATAACTCTTGGTGGCCTTCTTGTGCAACTGTTAAAAAATTTTTACATTAAAATGTTATAAATTGCCACAGAGCTGAGTTTCTGTAAAAAATCGGGAAAATTGTCAATTACATTACGTAACTTTAATACGTTCCAAACTTTGTCGCCACCTAAAAGGCAAGTGAGAATCACCTTGGTGATCATTTTCAAGAGTTAAAACATAAAATAACAAAAACACAAAATCACAGCATTTAATCAATTAAAAAATTATATTGGGAACCAAAAAAATTACCACAAAAATGTTTTTATTATTAAACGGTTTTATTTAGCTCACCCCGTTTGTTTTATTAATTATTTATTATTTATTCTTGGGTCAAATTTAGTAATTCAAATTTCACCCTCTTCCTGTCAACCGATTAATATGATGACAATGCAATATTATGAAAAAAAAATTCCGATAGGTGGCGCGTGGGTCGCTATATTTACAAAAATCGCATTTATGGTCCGATTTGGCTGAAATTCGGAACATGTATTACTACCTTGAAAAGAAATATTTTCTTTGAAAAAAAAAAAATTCCGCTAGGTGGCGCGTGAGTCGCTATATTTACAAAAATCGCATTTATGGTCCGATTTGGCTGAAATTCGGAGCATGTATTACTACCTTGAAAAGAAATATTTTCTTAAAAAAAAATTCCGCTAGGTGGCGCGTGGGTCGCTATATTTACAAAAATCGCATTTATGGTCCGATTTGGCTGAAATTCGGAACATGTATTACTACCTTGAAAAGAAATATTTTCTTTAAAAAAAATTCCGCTAGGTGGCGCGTGGGTCGCTATATTTACAAAAATCGCATTTATGGTCCGATTTGGCTGAAATTCGGAACATGTATTACTACCTTGAAAAGAAATATTTTCTTTAAAAAAAAATCCGCTAGGTGGCGCGTGGGTCTCTATATTTACAAAAAATTTGTAGACAATTGACGTGCCCCCCAGTTTCATTTTAGTCTAGTCTATGCAAATGTTTATAATTCCCACGACTGTATCTATTTTATTATTTTTTGGTTTTTAGTACATTTATCTTAAACATTGCAATGTATGTATAACATAAAACCGTTTAACTTAAAAAGTTTTTTTTACCTATTTTTATTTAATTAAGATCTAATCCGGAAAAAGTAGCCAAATTAATAAAAAACAAATTTAAAAAGGATTAAATTAATATTTTCTTGCCATTTGGCAAATAATGCGCAATTATGTACCGAAGAGTAATCCGGATAATACTTTGAAATGGCAACACTGCTAAAATGTAAAAAAATTATGTATATCCTAAAAATTATCTACATGCGGTTGAGTAAGCGGGCGGACCACACGTTCTCCACTAACCGCACTACAAGGGCCGGTTTTACCATGTATTTTTAAGTTGAACTTAATTATAGTTTAAGATTTTGCTTTTACCAACCACTTTCTTAGCAGAACTTAAGTTTTACTTAAGTCTCCACTTTGATGACTTAAGGTTCAGACATTGGTGACTTATAAGTATTTCAGTATCGTTAACCTTATTGTAACTTTATCGCAATCCATGTGAGCTGTTAGTGGTGCCGTAAATCTGCAAACAGCTGACACTTGTCGAGGCAGATCTTGGAAGGTAGGCGCATAGATGAATTCAGAAATTGCCCATGTATTTTGTTATTGTAATTGGTAGATTGTAATTTCAAAATAATATTTCTCCTTGTTAAAATCTGAATTCGCTTGGGACTCGCCCATTACTATTGGCCATGATGTGATTTCGCTTTGATTTTGATATTATAATCTACCTTTGTAAATAAAAAAAAGAAGTTTCTGAATTCGCCTATGCGCCTACCTTCCTATATCTGCTTTCACAAGTGTCAGCTGTTTACGGATTTAGGGTTGATAACCAAAATCCAATTGGTCTGTAAGTTAACGAATACAGTTACAGAATTACAATAAGGCACGAATGACTAGTAACACAGCTTGTCGTAAGGTTGGTTGAATCAGCTGTTTTATAAGGTTACAGATAAGTCTCCAATGTCTGCACTTTTAAGTTGTTCTTATCTTTCTGAACAGCTGATTATATGCTGAAAAATAAAATTTGGAATATCAAAGTGAGAAAATCTAAACAAACTTATTAAAATATGGACTTTGATTCGAGTAGCGATGAAAATAGGACTCGGAATACGAGGAAGTAATACCTACATATTATTGTATTAAGCAGAACCACAATAATTCATGAGCATCCACAATATTTTGAACTGTACGATGAGAAATATTTCCGAGATCGGAATATCTCGTAACTTATAAATATGCGGCAAGTTTTGACTTCAGTTTTGAGATCTGTGAGATCCCCCTGAGAAAGTGATATTCTCGGGGCGTGCTTTCTTAATGGTGTCCTTTCATTAAAGATGTTATAAACTATAAAACTTACGGAAGGCGGCCCATATCCTGTTGCGTATGACTCGTTCTGTTCTGCAGCCCTTTTCCTTAATTCCGTTCAAATTACAATATTTTTCTCAGCGCTTTTCAGCGTATAGAGAAGATTCGTTTTGAGAATTAAAATCCTCATCGAGCTTTTTCCAGGTTGCTTCCTTTTTTCCAGTAGTCGTCACGTCCGTTCTCTTGCACTCAATTACATTCTTGTAATTGGATGCATGAGAAACAAGTATGTAAATCGATTTCGCCTGGGAAAAAATTTAGCCTTCTTTCATTTTCAGCCATTTCAAACAACTTCTTTTTATAAAATTTTGCTTTAAACTTTAAATTTCCTTTATTTGTTTATGCTTGGTATGCTGTCAAAATATGAAAACAAAACATTTACATATGTAGTTGCAGTGCTACCACATATCACCATTAAATATTTTCCAACTAATTATGCGAGGTAAAATGCAAACTCGAGCAAAATCTTAAGCAGTCCTTGGCTAAGTTTTTGCCTAAGTAAAACCTAAGTTGAACTTAGGTATGGATGGTAAAACCGGCCCTAAATTTTCCGTGTGAATTCCTGCGGTGAAAAATACATACTGAATAAGCGTTTGATTTACTTACGATTATAGAAATAAAATTATAATAATGATGAACATGTCGTCTGCGACCCACATTGAAGAAAAACACGGGAAATTGTGTTAAGTAAATGGCATATGATAATTTAGTGGATACCTGAAAGCCTCTCCACGAAAGCATATCTGTAAGTTTGTCTGAAAATATGTATGCCAAATAATACAAGGATGAAAAATAGTAATTATTTTTTTAAATTTTGACCAAAAAAAAGAGTATGTTCCCACTATCACAAAATTATTTTGAATATGACACTATATTTATTTTTATATAATCTGTGGTTATCAGCAATGATTTTTATTTTACGAGTTTTATCTATAAAAATCGAAAGAAATAACTACAGCCTGTTTTGTTTTTTCGATCGAAAGTAACTATTATCAGGGTTTGAATTGCTGACTGTGCTGCGACTAACTCAGTCTAGTCGTGGCCGTTTAACACAAACAACAACTAGCTCATTTGGTTACTATTCGTTTGGTTTTTTTGGGAACTTCACTAGAAAATGAGATAGTCGTTGAATAAAAACCAGCTAGTAACTATGACAGCAAATGCGACGGCGCGCAACTTGTAGTTTTTAGTTGCAGTTCTTTTCTCAATAAACGACGATGCAGTGAAAAAGAATTAGCGCGAATAAAACGTAATTAAACCCGCGGGTTTTATTTCCATTCAGAAAGGGAAAGAACGCCGGCGCGCCCTATTCGGCCGCAGGCGAAAAATTGGAATAAAAAATAGCGCGATTGCTTTGGAGAACAAAGTAAGGTTGCAATTGTAAATGGCAATACAAATATTTTGTGCCCGGTTTTTCGTCAAATTGTTGAAAACATTATAAGAGTTATTTGTTTAGATTGTGGTCTGAAAGTGCCAATACCCATCCAGCAAAATCATCGTAAACGAGCTCGTAAACTGATGTTTTCTCGAAGAAAACTCTAATAAAATATCGTTTACGAAATCCGTTTACGATTCGCCTACGAATACTGTTTCGCTTTAAAATGTTCATTGCCTACGAGTGTCGTAAATGTATCGAAAAAGTACTCGTATATGAATCTTTTTACGTCCGTTTTTTTTATCGTAAATGTAGAAATTTTACAAACATACCTACTTACTTTTAAAATATTGAGTTTGAAATTTTTCGTTTTCTTTTGTTTTTACATGATAGAAAAAAGTTTCTTTTGTTATTGTTTTCTGATTCGAGTAAATCGTACTTTTAAAATATTCAGTTTGAAATTTTTCGTTTTAGTGCGAGTGTTTGTTTGTTTTGGTATGTAGTCGATGAAAAGGAAATGCAAAATACTATGTATGTATGAATATTTTATTTTTACACAAATTTATGATTTTTTCCTTATATTGCATGCAATACTTTTGTGCCTGAATTTGAAAAATAAATTTAAAACATGTTAATTTGAAACAAAATTTTTTAGCCACCATTTTTAGCAACGAACCAAATTTTTTAGCCATTTTTAGCCACAAATTAAATCAAATCTAGCCACCACGAAAATTTTTCAACGGCAACGCTGATACACATACACACTGTGTACACATTTTCATAGTTGTTTATTGAGAAAAGAACTGCAAGTAAAAACTACAAGTTGCGCGTCGAAGATATGAAAATTTTTGAAATTGTGTCGATTAGTGTAATACACAGGTTAACAAAAAAGTTTTTTAAATGTTTCTTAATTATAAACTGGCCAATAGCTCATATAAAATTCACATAAAATAATTATTAGAATTAAAACGGCCATGTAAAAACAAATGTAAAAAAGTTGATATTTTGGTGCAGCCCTGCTTGTAACTGCATTTGGTAGTATTCGATACACTGATAAGAAAATGTTAATAACTTTTTTTTAACAAAAATATGTAACTTATTCTATGATGCCTTCCTGCCTTGACAAATTAATCAGCTGCGCCGGGTTCCATGTTATAACGTCTTACGTTTATTGCTTCTAGTTATCTTCTGATTCTTAAAGTTAACTTAACTTAAAACCTAAGTTGGGGAAGCCTTCGCCGCCGTTGCCACTGCCGTCGGGCTTGCAGCGTAAGTTTTACCCGCTGCCAACGATATTCGGTGATGTCGCTGCCGCTACCGATATTTGGCTACTTATTGATCGCTGACTAAGCGCATCCCACGGTGCGAGGTGTTAACTGCAGTGAATTGACTGTCTCTTCATTAGCCGGTCTTATTTCATCAACGTTCGATTTATTTGGCGTATGCTGACTAAGCGAATCACACGGTTTGAGGTGTTTATTGTTAACCGCGGTGAATTCGCTACCTGTGCAATAAGCCGTATCTTTTTACATCGATATTTGTCGTCAACATAACAGTTGTAGTATTGACTTAAGCGGATGTTATGCAAACAATATTTATAAAGGAATTCTGCTGACGATTAAACGTTTTGGGTTAACGCCTCCCTTCCTAAGTGAGGGTCGTCCGCGATCCTCTCAGTGATTTTTCGTATGGCAGCTTCCATCGTCCTCTTTGTGCTGAGTCTTTTTCGAATACTGAGAGCCAGCCATGTTATTAACAATACGGTAATTGCCGTTACTACGACGACAAAAGCCGTTGTTTTAAGACTAATTTCTCGTCTCAAGGTATTTATGTGGTTGATGTTCTCCACGTTCATTTCCTGTAGGTAGCTTAGACTCAGGGACTCCAGGTGCCCTACTAGATTTATCTTCTGGGCAGTCGGCGTCCCTGGCGTGCGTTTTATGGCAGCATTTCTGTTCCGGAATTCAGTGCCGTTTATTATCACCTGTTGTTCGAATGTTAACAGGTAGGTGCCTTTAACGGTTCTCGAAATTCCGCTCTCGCCCTTGATTTCGGCCGTATCATCGTTTATTATGATTATCCCGTCATCGATCTCATTGATGCCCTTGTTATGGTTAGCGGTGGTTGAGCAATTTGCTATCTCTCCTGCGACCAGCTGTTTCCCGCAAGTAGTGGTATTTAATATTTGACAAAAAATATCGAATGTTGATTTTTCGCATTTCACGGCGTATGTTTTGCTTCCGGAATCGGCTATAATGTTTGTGTCCCCGAAGTGAAGTACTAGCCCTTGATGCGGCACAGCGAAAAGGCTAATCTTCCTACACACTATCTTAGGTATTGGGTACTTTATAATAAAATACAAATTTTCCTTATTTTGTAAAACCTTAATTCTAGACATTCCGATTATTTCTAATGTTGTTACATTGGTTGAGTGCTCGTTGATTATTTTGTTTACATCGGTACCATCTAATATTACTGGGCTAACTACGTTTAGTTTGGCTAAAGCTATTGCATTAATGACATACTGTAATTCGATTGTCATTATCCTGTTCCTTGCTAGGAGCGTTTCGTATAAATGGCCTGTATCTATTTGCTCCTTTTTGACATTGGTTATAATTTTGTTTATTTTATCTGTAATTTCTAAAATTTTTTGCTGAACATGGGTATTTATCCTATATTGTTTGTTGTTTGAGTCAACGAGCATATCCTGTGTCATCTGTAGTCTCTGGTGGTCGTCGAAATCAGGGGTTCCGGCAATAACCTTCAGTGCCGTACCTAAATTTAGACTTCGTGCTTGTCGGTGGTGAATATCGACAGTTCGTAGTAGTGTTTCTATGTGTCCTGTATCCGAGTCTAATAATGTTCTCATGTGTGACTGAGGGAATAAAGCGATTAGAGATTTCGTCTCATCCTTCATTGTTGCGTACAATGTCAAGTTTGTAAAATGCGTCAGGTAGCCGTAATGTTCCCATACTATTGCTTCTCCGTCCGAAATCGAAATGTAGTTGGCGTTGGTGTAGTCCGTGAGTTTTTCCATCGCGGCGGTCGTCATCATAAATGCCATTGTCATTATCCTACAATTAAAATAAGTATTGATTAATGGGTTAGTCTATCAGGGGGGCCGAAGGTTGTCCTTATGGACTCTCCTCCCCTTTATAAGAACGGTGGTACCCAGGTCCTGTTCAACTATTTCCTCTACATATAAAGCTGAAAGTTTATTGCCTAGTCTTCGATTAGCCCTCACCAGGACCTTGTCACCAGCGTTGTACGTCCTATTTTGACGGTCCTTATTGAGATACTCGCGATCCATAGCCTGCGTTTTTTTTGATACGGTTCCGAATTGATTCCGTAATGTTGGCCGTACCGGAATGAAGGATGTCGGTTGGTTTCGTGTTGGTTACTGAATGAATGGATTTATTATACTCTATAGTGGCCAACAAAATCAAGTCAACGGTGTCGCTGAGATTTCGTTCGAGTTTCAGACACCTTGCTATCTCTGCCAAAGTGCTGTGGAAACGCTCTACCTGCCCGTTTGAGGTACTGTGGAGCGGGGGAGCATTCACAATTTTTACGTTATTGTAATTCAGCAGTATTGACCTTATGGTATGTGAGTTAAGTGACTTTTCGTTATCGCAGTATATTGTCTTGACGTTAGGGAAAATGTTTATAAGTTGTAAAATTGTTGGTTTCACATCGATTATTGTTCTAGATGAGATTTTCTGTACTATAGCAAATTTTGAAAACTTATCGACACAAGTCAGAAAGTATTTTTGGTCCGTAGAGAAAATATCTACGTGTAATATTTCCCCAGTGGTAGATGGTATCGGTGTTGGTGCGATAACATGCTTTTCTGGGTGTCGGACATATTTTGACTTTGAACAGATCCGGCAATTGGCCGCTACCTCTCTTGCTTTTTTATCCATCTTTGGAAAAAAATATTCGGCCAGGATCTGTTTTACATTCTCTTGTGCCGCCCTATGTGCTCTGTTGTGTTCGGCTACGATAATTTCATGTTGGTCATCTTCGTTAAAGATATCCGCGACCATTTTCTCAGTATGGCGAAATTTCACATTGGGGTAAAGTTCCACGAGTCGGTGTTGGATTTTTGCCAGAACTGGTAGGCTGCAATGAATTGCATTAACCACACCGTCATTAATAACCTCTTGTATTGTTTTTAAAAGCGATTCTACGTCACAAAATGAAATTACATGCCTCGTCTTTGAACTAAAAATAATAAAAGTCTGCTTTGAAGGGCTTTCACCCTCCTGAAGTATTATCTGATTTCTGAAGCAATTCACAGGTTTTCCCACTGTTTCAATGGTGTAGGTAAGCGATTCCTCGCTATGTATGGTTGCGCAGTCAGAACTTGTTTTCATTTCAACTTCCATCATATTCATGTGCTGTCTCGACAACGCGTCGGCGACATGATTTTCTTTCCCTGGTTTATAAAAAATCTTCGCGTTAAAGCTTTCTATGAGAGATTTCCAGCGTTTGATTTTTGCGTTCGGATTTTTATCTGAAACTGCGAATGTAAGAGGTTGGTGGTCGGTGAAAATGTTGAGCTGATTTACCCCATACAAATAATTTCTCAAAGTATTGAGAGCCCAAACGATTGCTAAAAGTTCTCTCTCATTTGTTGCCAAATGTTCTTCCCTATCTCTGAGTGTTCTTGAGATCATGGTTATTGGTTTCTTCTCCTGAGAAAGCACAGCGCCTAGACCTCTAGAAGATGCATCGGTCGTCAGGTCAAATGGCTTAGAGAAGTCAGGATAGGTTAATGTGACGTCTTCCGACGCAAGAATTTCCTTAAGTTTGTTGAATGCTTCTACACCCTCTGGTGTTAATTGGACTTTAATTTTTTTTGACTGGGCGGCACTCGCTTTGCCATTTTCTCCCTTAAGGAGATCAGTGAGTGGTTTTGCTATGCTGGCAAAATCTCTGATAAAACATCTGTAGTAGCTGGCTAATCCCAGGAAGGAGCGAAGTCCTCGAAGTGTTGTTGGCTGCTCATAACATTTTATGCCATTAACCTTTTCGGGATTAACCTTTTCGGGGTTCGTTTTAATACCCCCTCTTGATACCACAAAGCCTAAGTAGTCAACTTCAGTTTTAAAAAATTTTGATTTCTCTACTGATACCCTCATGTTGGCCTCACAAAGATTACGTAAAACCCATTCGATATCCCTCAAATGCTCTTCTGCTGTTTTTGAATAGACAATTACGTCGTCGACATAAACATGGCATGTCTTGCCAATCTGCTCCCTCAGGACATCATCGATTGCCCTCTGAAATATACTAGGGGCATTTTTAAGCCCAAAAGGCAGTCGGCAAAATTCGTAATTGCCGTTGTTAACGGAGAAGGCAGTTTTTTCCCTGTCTCTCTCCGCTAGCTCAATCTGGTGAAATCCAGATTTTAAATCGAGTGTGGTAAAATATTGTGCGCCCTTTAGGTTTGACAATATAACCATTGCATTCGGCATTGGGTATTTATCCTCTATGGTGACCTCATTCAGTTTCCTAAAGTCAATCACCAGGCGTTTTTTTTTATTTCCTACTTGGTCTACACCCTTCTTCTCGACCACCCAAATCGGATTATTGTAGGGAGACCTAGATGGACGAATGATTCCATTCGCCGATAAATCAGCTATTTCTTTCCTGACAAAGTCACCCAGACTCATAGGGTATGGGTACAGCTTAGAATATACTGGTTCTTCGGTCTTTGTTCGAATTGTAGCAACTATATTCGTATTGAAGGGCAAAGACTCGTTTGGGTCAGCGAAGGCCTTCTTCATACTCTTTATCATTCTACAAAACTGATTTCGGACACTAGAAGGAATTTCTTCTCTTCTTATATCAATGAAATTAACATTCTTACATTCGTGGAACAACAGCTTTTCGTTTCCGAAGTCGTATTACTCCACTATTCAAATCTATTTTCGCGTTTACCTGGTTTAGTAGATCCAGGCCGATTATACCGTCGAAAGTTTCTATATTAGGCAATATGAAAAAGTCTGCCCATATACCAAATATTTTGATTCTATACTTTTTATTCACATGGCTATTACCATGAAGTGACTTAACAAGAAAGGGTGTGGATACCGGAATAATATTCTTAAATTCAGGCAAGGGTTTAATGTAGTTCTTTGACGCGCCTGTGTCTACTAATAATTTAACTTTTTTCCCATGGTGCCCTATTCCTCGCTCGATCCACGGGAGCAAGGACGTCCCCCTAAAAAATTGAGTTGCTCTTCCTCGAGGTCCTCGGTTGCCTCTTCGGCCTCCTTGTAATAGGCGGTCTCTTCACTCTCCTGGCTTAATTTGTTTACTCTTTGCATTTTTGGACCAGTACTCCTACCTGATTCGGCTTGTCGTTTAGCAATTTGCTGTTTTCCGTTAAAGCTAGGGCCCTGATTTATGTTGCTTCGATATTGTTGCTGGCCCTGGTTTATTTTTTGCGATTGACGCCAGTTGGTATTCTGGCGCAGCCGCGATTCTGATGGGTCTATGTCCATTGGTGTTGGTTGATCCTGTTGATCGTTTGTGTTACTATCCCTTTTCGGTTGTCTATTAGAAAAATGTGGGTTCTTTTGTGGTGCTCGAGTTCTTTGTTCCGAGGTACTGTCACCGATTCTCTTGAATTTGTTAGGGTCTTCGTTAGACGCCGCGAAGCTTGTAGCGAACGCGTATCGTTCCCTATTCGACTCAACCTCTTGTGCTAAGGCTAGAGCACTTGGCAAATCGTCTGGTCGAGACGCGAAAATAATGTCGCACAAAGGTCTTTTCAGACCCGAAATAAATACCCTCAATGCGTCTGCCCGATACTTTGCGCAAATTGATTCAGCAAGGGAACCGTCGTGGGTCATAATAGTTTTATTTGTGAGGAGAGTTAATTTCTTCTCCACCTCATCGAAGTATTTTAGAACCGAAAGGTTGCCCTGACGAAGGGTAGAAAGCTCCTGTTCTATAAGGTATATCGGTCGCTTGTCCGCGTATGTGAAGTCCAGTCTCGCAATAATTGCGTCGAAATTAAGAACTGTATTGAACGAGGCCAATACGGCATCAGCGGATCCTTTCAGTTTGTTTCTCATTATCCCTACAGCTTGGTAATGCCTCGAGCTACCCCGATATTCCCGAAATACCTCATACGCTGTGTGGGCGGCTTGGCGCCATGAAACGTAAGTGCTGATTTGTCCATCGAACTCCGGCAAAGATTTCACTAGATCTAAAGGCTCTTCACATTTAACCCCTGGTATGATTTTCACCGGCTCAAAAGTTTGTGGTTTTTTCTCCGTTTTTGTACTCATAACCTGTTCTGTAAGTCGGGCTATTTTCTGTTCGAAAGCTTCTTGCTGTTGTTTCAGTGCGGCAGCGACAGCAGCCTGCACTAAAATCGTTATTTGGTTCGCATCCATTGTGTTCCTTGTCCCTGAAACCTGCAAGTTACTTATTCTGTCTAACAGCTCTTCTAAACTGTTGTCAGTATTACTCATCAAACTGTTATAAAATGGGAAATAATAGCCTAGCTGAGACTCAAAACACTAGTTGATTTTTATTTAAGTTCCTCACTATCACTTTTTTTTTTTATCTCTTTCTACTAAAGCACTATTATATTTAGATTTAATCTTCTACACAGTCACTTTCTTTATTATGTTTTTTTTCGAGCACTCAACTTACAATTTTAAGGTTTTCCATTCCATATTGTTATTTAAGTATATTATGTTATGTTAAGTATATTATCTCCGTGATCCTTCTGCGGGTGGGTATCTTATCGGTTGGGCGCCACTTATTCTATGATGCCTTCCTGCCTTGACAAATTAATCAGCTGCGCCGGGTTCGATGTTATAACGTCTTACGTTTATTGCTTCTAGTTATCTTCTGATTCTTAAAGTTAACTTAACTTAAAACCTAAGTTGGGGAAGCCTTCGCCGCCGTTGCCACTGCCGTCGGGCTTGCAGCGTAAGTTTTACCCGCTGCCAACGATATTCGGTGATGTCGCTGCCGCTACCGATATTTGGCTACTTATTGATCGCTGACTAAGCGCATCCCACGGTGCGAGGTGTTAACTGCAGTGAATTGACTGTCTCTTCATTAGCCGGTCTTATTTCATCAACGTTCGATTTATTTGGCGTATGCTGACTAAGCGAATCACACGGTTTGAGGTGTTTATTGTTAACCGCGGTGAATTCGCTACCTGTGCAATAAGCCGTATCTTTTTACATCGATATTTGTCGTCAACATAACAGTTGTAGTATTGTCTTAAGCGGATGTTATGCAAACAATATTTATAAAGGAATTCTGCTGACGATTAAACGTTTTGGGTTAACTTGTACAGTTGCAGTCAAAATCTTAGTAGTGCACCCACCGTAGATAAAAAATCTAAAAAAAGTTGGATTTTTTATACTAAATGTTTATTTTGGATTTTATTATAATAAACTACTACTAATAACAGATACATCATGCAGAAGAACTTAGTAGGTAAGTTAATTATTTGTACGGTTTTAAAATATTATTTTATACCTTGCCCTCAAAATATCAACGGTTAAAATCTTAGTAGTGCGATTTTCTTTAATATATACATATATACTTATATATAATATAGTTGAACTAACTATTTATTCAAAAGATTTTAATTGTAGATTAATAATAAAACTATAATAAAGTGTTTAGTACTTCGTAGCGTATCCTTTATTAGATATAACAGCAGCACAACGCCGATGCATCGAGTTTACGAGTTGGGCCAAGATATTGCATTAAGGAGATCATGGATCGCACACAGTGATGCCAGATAATCTCCGCTAAAATTCCCACAGAAATTGGAAAAAAATCCCTAATTTCCCACATTTTAAATAAAAAAATCCCACAAAATTCCCACCGAATTTAAAGCATTTATTTAAGTAATACAAGAATATATAACAGGCAAATACAGTTTTTTTAATAGCTAAAAGTTTCGGTTGTGCAAATTATTTGCATTGTGCTATTGGATATGATTTTTGTTAATTTTAAAGTTGAAGCAATTGATATTTTTAGATTGAAAGGCAACTCTTACTTTACTTATACTATTTAACATATCACTAGAAAGTTTTTTTCGCTTTTTACATTTAACATCCGTTACAATTGAAAATATTCTTTCTGATTCAGCTTTTGAATGGGGTAACGTGAGTACAATTTCAAGTAAATATGGAGTTGGAAGTTCCAAAACTTTTGCTGTAATTCCCACGGAATTGTAAAAAAGTCGGGTTTTAAGGAATTTCTTGCAATTTGCAACACAAGTGTCTCAGCTTCTTCCCCTAGTCAGTGTATAAGTACATTTCGGCTTTGGAACAATGTGTTAAATTTATAGAAAAAGTTAAGAACGTACTTCAAAAAGCCTTGTTTTGACTTCTTTCCAATTCGTCATAAATAGTTTCTGCTTTTTTACGCTTGTCTTCAAATGAAGCCAGGCGAAAATAGCTTTTAAGTGGCTCCCAATTCTCAGTCTTTCGATTACAATACAGTACGAATGTGCACAATGAAAAATAAATTACCTAAGGGTGGCGATTATTAACACGCTTTTATTAGTTTCACCTGTATGAATGTATGTATGTATTTATGTAAACAAGTTACGTATACGCAGTGTAGTTCACTGTATGTTTACTTGTACGCATGTATGTAACCGACTCCATTTGCATTGCATAAATTAACGCGAAGGCGTGTGTATGCCTACACTGAATGGCGGTTTTTCAGTGTGAGATGTGCTTATTTTAAGTTATACTATAAATTATACATATGTACACGGTAGGCAGGAAGCGACGATAGGTTGCATGAAAATGTCGAGAAAAAAGGAAAGTGGGGTTGTGTTATGTGATGTTTATAGATGAAACATCCGTTGAAATTAAAATCCGAGCTGCTCCTTTTTCAAGGATATCCACATTTTTTGTTTTTTTTGAAAGGATCAAATATTGAGGAAATCGAATATTCGCCACCGTCCAAATTTTTCCGATTTCAATACATTATTTGGTCGCTAAGGGATACAAAAAAAGGTATTAAAAAGAAAACAGGACACCTGTAGTGGAAAAATCCAATGTGAACAGGACCTAAAGGATAACCACTGAAATATAAAATAACACAAAAAGTACCCACTTTAATTTGCGTATAACTCCTAACATGTTAACTCCACGTGAAAATTTCTTATTATATGTTTCATTCAGAATAAATAAAGAAATATTTCTTTAATATACAATTTTGACGTACCTGCAGTGCTTAATGTACTTTTGTGCATCTAAAGTGAAAATTTCAAAAAAAGTACGTTTTTTTTATGGTGCTATTTTAAGTTCAAATATTTTTCTAGTTTATGTAAATATTTTAATCTAATGATCCAACTCTCATTCCTATACATCTCTACGTTAATACTAAAAAAGAGTTAGAGCTGAGATACGCGCTAGCTGTGCACGCTGGGCGGGAAGCAACAATAGGTTGCATGGGAATATCGTAAAAACGATGGCCCAACGAATATGTGCCTAGCTGTGTGCTGGTACTAATTTTCGTTTAAAAAAAATGTTGGAGATTTTATTCACGCTTTCTGTGTGTTTATGAAGTATATTAGAATATCAGTTTACGTAAGTGTTTAGCCGGCGATCGTTTTTTCGATATTTTCATGCAACCTATTGTTGCTTACCGCCCACCGTGCACAGCTAGCGCGTATTTCAGCTCCAATTCTTTTTAATATTAACGTATAGATATGTAAGAATGAGAATTGGATCATTAGATTAAAATATTTACATAAACTAGAAAAATATTTGAACTTAAAATAGCACCATAAAAAAAACGTACTTTTTTTGAAATTTTCACTTTAGATGGACCAAAGTGCATTAACCACTGCAGGTACATCAAAATTGTATATCAAAGAAATATTCCTTTATTTATTCTGAATGAAACATATTATAAGAAATTTTCACGTGGAGTTAACATGTTAGGAGTTATACGCAAATTAAAGTGGGTACTTTTTGTGTTATTTTATATTTCAGTGGTTATCCTTTAGGTCCTGTTCACATTGGATTTATCCACTACAGGTGTCCATTTTTCTTTTTAATACCTTTTTTTGTATCCCTTAGCGACCAAATAATGTATTGAAATCGGAAAAATTTGGACGGTGGCGAATTTTCGATTTTCTCAATATTTGATCCTTTCAAAAAAAACAAAAAATGTGGATATCCTTGAAAAAGGAGCAGCTCGGATTTTAATTTCAACGGATGTTCCATCTATAAACATCACATAACACAACCCCACTTTCCTTTTTTCTCGACATTTTCATGCAACCTATCGTCGCTTCCTGCCTACCGTGTGTAGGTACGTAAACAGTTCTTCAACCAAAAAATCCCTTTTTTTATATGGACGACAACAAAATGTCCCTTTTTTCCGTCTTTAAAAATTTTGCAGTGAAATATCCCTCAAAAGGGAAATTTCCCTCAATCTGGCACCACTGATCGCACAGTGTATGTTGGAATCATGGAGAGAGTTATGCTGCCATATGTTCGGGATGAGATGGCGCTGCTTTGGGTCTTCCAACAAGATAATGATCCAGAGCACACGAGCAAATTAGCGAAGCAATGGTTTGAAAGAAATAGGGTTGAGGTCATGGAAGGGCCTGCAGTCTCCAGACCTCAATTCAATTTAAAATTTATGGTGCGACGTAAAGCAGAGAATAGCCCAGTGCAATCCCACAAATAACAATCAACTTTGGGAAATGGAAGAGCGGGCATGGAAAGCAGTTCCTAGCGAACAATGGGAAACGCTCGTAAACTCGATGCATCGGCGTTGTGCTGCTGTTATATCTAACTAATAAGGGATACGCTACGAAGTACTAAACACTTTATTATAGTTTTATTATTAATCCACAATTAAAATCTTTTGAATAAATAGTTAGTTCAACTATATTTTTATTAAAGAAAATCGCACTGCTAAGATTTTGACCGTTGATATTTTGAGGGCAAGGTATAAAATGTTTTTTTAAAACCCTACAAATAATTAACTTACTAAGTTCTTCTGCATGATGTATCTGTTATTAGTAGTAGTTTATTGTAATAAAATCCAAAATTAAACATTTAGTATAAAAAATCCAACTTTTTTTAGATTTTTTATCTACGGTGGGTGCACTACTAAGATTTTGACTGCAGCTGTACCTTAATCCGGGTAGCATAAAAATTTAGGAATTTTAGTATGAAAAATTTTACAACGGAAATTGATTAAAGTAGATTATTCTATGAACGCCTACGCGGCTATGAAAAAGTTATATTTCGTTGAAAGCAGAATTATCGGGCCAAATATGTCTTAACCTATTAAGGGCTCATACATATCCCAAAAACTACACGTAGGATTAAGACAAGTTAAGAACATTTTCTTATCAGTGTATCGAATACTACCAAATGCAGTTACAAGCAGGGCTGCACCAAAATATCAGCTTTTTTTTGTTGAGCCGTGTTATTATTTCTTGATTTTTACTTTTTTTATAATATTTTTCATAAAATAAAACTCAAAACAATGTTACTCATACCCCACGGCAATATGCTAAAAAGGGCATTTCCATGGTAAGTCGCGTTACATCAGAGGAAAAAATTAAGCATTTAGACCAGTATTTCTCTTTAGTTTTAGACTTTGCAGATAATACGAAAATTGTATTAAAATCCAGTAATGGAGCTTACTTAGTATGCCCATGTATTTTTCCTACATTAATAAGAACAAGATAAAAATTGACTAAACAAGTAAGGAAGCCTAAGTTCGAGTGGAATCGAACATTAGATACTCAGCTGTATGCTTTCATTGTTTGTTTGCGTTTGATGGAAACACGGTGTACTTTATATAAAGCGAGTGCTGCATAAAGTGGGCGTAGCCACGCCGATTTTCTAAATTTTTATCAGTCATCCAACTAAGCATATCAATATTATTCTTTGTGCAAAAATTAATTCCTTCATGACTTCTAGTTACAAAGATGTCACGTTACAAACTCCCAAAGGGTATTCCAGAAATATCTGTTAAAAAGTAGGCGTGGTCATAAACCGATTTCAATTAATTTTTGCGTGTTTATTAACACAAGTTATAAAAGTGTATAAACCAAGTTTCGTCATAATATCTCAATTATTTGTCGAGTTAAAGGCTAATAAATCTCGTATATCCCTTTGTCCAAAAGGAGGCGGTGCCACGCCCATTTTCCAAAATTTGTCTATTTTATGTTTCCGGTCTATTGTGGAACTCATGTCACAAAATTTCAATGAATTATCTTTATATTTGACAAAGATATCGCTTACAATGTTTTTATTAGGCCACTTTATAATACACATATATAAAAGTGGGCGTGGTCGTCAACCGATTTTGGTAATTTTTCGTCCACACATTTGCCTAAGTAAATATATCATGCGTACCAAATTTCATCGATATATCTTCAACGGTTTCTGAGTTATGACTCATAAAACTTTCAATGTTTGCCCCTTAATAAGTGGGCGTGGCTCCGCCCATTTTCCAAAATTTTTGTGGTTTTCGTTTTATGTTCATAGTTGGAATCATGCCACAAAATTTCAGTGATAGATCTTTATATTTGACAGAGATATCGCTTAAAATGTTTTTATTAGGTCACTTTATAATACACATATATAAAAGTGGGCGTGGCCGTCAACCGATTTTGACAATTTTCCGTCAAAACATTTGCCTAAGTAAGTAAATCACGCGTACCAAATTTCATCGACATATCTTCAACGGTTTCTGAGTTATGACTCATAAAACTTTCAATGTTTGACCCTTAATAAGTGAGCGTGGCACCGCCCATTTTCCGAAATTTCATAAAATTTCTTCATAGGGGCCTGAGCTCAACATGTGGGTAAAATTTTATCGCTCCAGCTATATTAGGGACTGAGATACCAAATTTCCGATTTTTTCTATATAGGAAAAGTGGGCGTGGTCATGGTCCGATTTCGCCCATTTTCAATACCAACCGTCCCAGTCTCGATACCAACTTGCATTCCAAATTTCATCAAAATATCTCAATTTTTGCGCGAGTTAGAGTGTTTACAGACGGACGGATGGACAGACGGACGGACGGACGGACGGACATGGCTCAATCGATTTCTCTTTTCACCCTGATCATTTTGATATATATAAGTCTATATCTATCTCGGTTATTTCATTCTGTTACAATCCACCGTTATGTGATTAAAACTATAATACTCTGTGTACTAGTACAGCTGAGTATAAAAAAGTCGGTAACTCGCGTTACGCGTTTTAGTTCAGAAATTTTAGAACATTTTTTAAATCCCAGACTCTCTGAAGTAGCTGTCATTAACTAATTTGTAAAGATGGAGCTTTATTAAGAAGGGTTTGAGGTGAGATATACAAAACAAGTAAGGAAGCCTAAGTTCGAGTGGAATCGAACATTAGATACTCAGCTGTATGCTTTCATTGTTTGTTTGCGTTTGATGGAAACACGGTGTAGGTACTTTATATAAAGCGAGTGCTTCATAAAGTAGGCGTAGCCACGCTCATTTTCAAAATTTTTATCAGTCATCCAACTAAGCATATGAATATTATTCTTTGTGCAAAATTTCATTCTTTTATGACTTCTAGTTACAAAGATGTCACGTTACAAATTCCTAAAGGGTGTTCCAGAAATATCTTTGTTAAAAAGTAGGCGTGGTCATAAACCGATTGCGATAAATTATAAAAGTGTATAAACCAAATTTCGCCATAATATCTCAATTATTTGTCGAGTTATGGGCTCCGAAATCTCGTAGATTCCTTTGTATAAAAAGAGGCTGTGCCACGCCCATTTTCCAAAATTTTTCTGTTTTGTTTCCGGTCTATTGTGGAACTCATACCACAAAATTTCAATGAATTATCTTTATATTTGACAAAGATATCGCTTAAAATGTTTTTATTAGGCTGAGTTATAGGCTCAAAAATCTCGTATGTACTATGTATACGGTGGCCGCTGTGGTGCAGTGGGTAGAATGCTCGCCTGCTATACCGGAGGTATCGGGTTCAAACCCCAGGCAGAGCAAACAACAACAAATTTTTCCAATTAATTAAAATCCAATTATTGGATTTTTAGAAATAGCGGCCACCTCCCGGCAGTGGGCGGCATACACTCCAAGCGTATTTCTGCATTAAAAAAGCTTCTCACAAAAAATGCATTTGCCTTTTGGAGCCGGCATAAAATTGTAGTTCTACCCAATTGGTGGGAAAAACAAAAGTAAAGGAGCACACCTCGAATTGGCGAGGCGTATGGAAAACTTTTTTGTAAAAATTTTAAAGCAAATTACATGCATAATTTAACAGCCGTTTTCCACCATTTATAATAAAATTTCAAACGATTTATCTTCGGAAGTAGTTAGAGCAGAGTAAAAGGTATGTGCATGAAAAATGTTAACCCAAAAACCTTAATGGTTCAGGCTGTATGACGTTTTATTGAGTTTTATTTTATGAAAAATAAAATAGAAATCAGACTGTGATCATTATTCTTGAGTAAAAAAATTTTCAGAAGAGCCAAAAAACTGTTTTTTTTTTTTTTTTTACAGGAAATGATATGGAAAAGCCACGTATAATAGTTATTTTTCCATCAAAAAAGACACAGACTTTATGATTTAAGGCTGGTATCGACCTCTCAAGAAACAGCTCAAGAAATTTTTGGATTTATTTCTTGAGTAAAAAATAGTAGTAGGCAAGAAATTTTGACGTTTAGTAATCCACCGTGAATACCAAGTGAAATGAAGAAGAGCATCAAAAATGTAAACAAAATAAACCTTTTTGTAAACATAAGCAATTAGTAAGTTCTTAAAAAATAGTAAATAAAAGCTTTAAATATACGTTTTCAATAGTTTTATTTTGTTGTTATTTTAGGAAATCATCGAAAGCGACGAGGATGACCATATATTACTGGTAAACTGTGGTATATTGATGGCCGGAATGGAATAAAATATGAGAAATCGATGCCAACTATGCCCTTGCATCATTAGAAAAATTGTGCATTCTATTTTTCGTTTCTTTCTTGCCATTTTCACTAACGATTTCCACGATTTTTTTTCAACACGCAACAAACGTCAAAATTTCTTTAAGAAATAAATGCTCGATGATATATTTCTTGGCAAAACCTGTGTTGCTGAGTTCGCATAACGTTGAAAAATAGTATTAAAAAAGAGTATTAAATTTCTTGAGAGGTCGATACTCGCTCAAGAAAGTTTCACAAGAAAAATTTCTTGAGCATTTCTTGTACGTCATTTTATATGGAACTTTTGCGTTTCTTGAGAGGTCGATACTAAGCTTTAGGATGCGTATGTTATTTTATATAGGTAGGTATAATTGCAAACTCACTTTTGTATCCATTATGCGAAACAAAAACAATCCACGAAAAAAATAAACACCAAGCGATTGGTGCGAAAGCTGCATATATGGCCGCGTGCGTTTTATTGTATTGATAGTTGATGCCACCCATCGGCGCTGGACCCAATAGCGAAACAAGCACACAGGCAATGGCAATCATCCAACCGAGGCGTAGCTGGGTTGTCGATATTTGCAAGCCACGATATTTCCGCAAGCAATAGCCAAGTAAAATTCCCATTATGTAGACTGTGGATCGATAGGGCGGGAACGAGTACATATAGTCAGCGGTGCGGAAGAGGCGTTGTATACTAAAAATAATATATACATACATATATACAAAAATTGAATTTTTTTTAATTTGCGTTTCCGAATGAGTGGTTTTTTTTATTTCTTAGAGCGCTTTCACATTACTCGGTGCGGTATCGGATCAACATTTTTGGTTTTTGCCAAAAGTATACCGAAACCTTACCGACCACATGTATTTCAATTGGCACTTTCACATTAGTGTTGCATACATGAAATCGGAGCGGATTAAATTCGGTATACCGCAACGCGGTAAGTCCGGTCAGTAAAATTTGAGGAATTCCTGCATACATTTTTGCGGCGTGATAAAAGAAGAAGAACAAATCAGTAAAAAACTCGTTTCGGCTATAAATGTAGCAAGTTATAATGTCTTCGTTTTCGCTAGAAGACATTATTTTATTATTGAGTGATTTGTTGAAGTTAAAAATTTTGTTTTGCATCGAAATTTGCAAAACAAAATTTTTAACTTCAACAAATCACTCAATAATAACAATAATGTCTTCTAGCGAACACGAAGACATTATAACTTGCTACATTTATAGCCGAGAGTTTTTTTACTGACTTTGTTTTTCTTCTTTTATTACGCCGCAAAAATGTATGCAGTAATTCCTCAAATTTTACTGACCGGTCTTACCGCGTTGCGGTATACCGAAATTAATCCGCTCCGGTTTCATGTATGCAACACTAATGTGAAAGTGCCAATTGAAATACATGTGGTCGGCAAGGTTTCGGTATACTTTCGGTAAAAACCAAAAATGTCGATCCGATTCCGCACCGAGTAATGTGAAAGCGCTCTAAGCTGAAAATACCGAGCAAAAAATGTCGATCCGATGTCGTGCCGAGTAATGTGAAAAGGCCCTTACTAAAACATATCGCCGTTTAAATAGGGATGGCAACTATAACCGGAAAAACGATTATAATCGGTTAATTTCTTTCGGTTAACGGTTAAAATGTATCGGTTTTTTCCTTTTGATTATTTTTTCGATTAACCTTTTTCCTCTAAAGTCGAAAATAATCGAAAGGAAATAATCGAGAATTACCGCCTTTTCATTCGAGTCCGAATTCAGTTACCTACGGTTTTGTGAGTATACCCAAAAAATCGCAATATACGTTCCCTCCAGCCAGCGTTGCCGTATTGACGATTTTATGCAATGATTTGACAATTTTTCTCAATAAATGACGATTTTTTCGTTTATTGTATATTTTTTTAAGGAAAGTGGCATTATTAAAAATTTAAACCATCTGTCACCTACCCTTTTCTACAAACAACACAATGCCACGGCCGAATACCAAAAAGGGTAAAACAACAACACTAGGTGACAATAACTAAAACGAATGCACCGACTCACTCAGTGGAGACGGGGTGGGTACATATAATAAATCAAACACGCAAACTAAGACCAACCAAAAATAATACCAATATTTTTTTCAAAATACCCAAACTATGACAAACAAATGTTTTATGAGTGCACCCGAGGTGAGGTCCAACCGGAAGGTTACGAACCCACTCGCACAGTTCCTGAGCTGCCAGGAACAACTTTAACCCGCCGCCAAATGACTGGGCTCTGGGTGCAGGACGCTAAAAGGATGGGAAAGGGATACAGGGGGCGAAACAAAGAAGCGACAAATGGCACAACTACAACAACAAACGAGATACTTAACCAAGCCGGAGTGTGTTCCGGCTTCAGATCCTCTACGGTGTCCACCAGCCACTTGCCAAGATCCACCTTCCTTTCTTTGTACACTCCTACTCCTCGAATAATTTCTTTCCTCCTAAAAACTTTTCACCTTTTTTTTTCCTCAAAACTTTATTTAGTTTCAATACTATAATTTCCACTTTTCCACCACTCTTCCTTTCACTAAACTTTTCTTTTTTTTTTTTCAACTAAAATTTTTCTCAAAAGCCGATCGCACAAAAAGAGTTGTTACCGCACTCGCATACAAGAGTATTCTGACGCGCACCCGCGAGCCAGGCCGAAGGCTGCGCGCCAGCATATACATTTTTTTGTATATACCATCAGGCTGTATGTGTGGGTAACCACCCGGTCGCACCGAACCGCTAACCTGTGCGGTCATCACCGATGCCCCGACCAATGATATACAACCACACACACATACACTGCCTTCATCTAGCGGATGCCTTAATGCACCGCAAAAGGGACGAAAGCGATGACACCCCTTTCTGCGCCTTCCGCGCTCATTGTTTTTCTTTATTTACATCCTACATATTTACATATATGTATAACAATTTGGTGGGGAACTCCGCTAAAAGGCAAAAGCTCGCAACACACTCCGCCACTACTGCCCATCATGGCAATATCAATTAACTTCATTTGTCGCCGCCAGGGTGCGCTCCCCGTTGGGAACAAAGGATAAAAGGTAAAAAGGTAAATAAACAAAACAAATGAAAATTTGCTCTGCCAGTGCATACATACATAGTGGGTCGAAGAGAAAAATATTTTGTCGCGATCAGACCGCGACACATCTCAGTACAATAATTAAATGGCTATATTCATGAAATAAATCCTTATATTTTGTAAATTATTTTTCAAGGCAAAATGTTAGTATTAATGAATGATTGATGATGTTATTTAAGTAAGCGCAATGTGCAGATAAATGTGCACAGCTTTTTTTAAATATGATTTCATTTATATACGGATTTGTATTAATTCGCACCTCCTTAAAATTGTTTTTGGGAAAATTTTCCATTAAGGAACAACGCCCCGAAATAAATGACTTTTTCAGCGGGGTAGAGGGGTTCTCACAGGACTTGGAACTGAAATCAAAAATTTCCGGAGGCTTGTAGTTTACAAGATATTTGTTGTTAAGGTTTTAAAATTTACCAAACAAAACACGAAAACTACGATTTATTTCTGAGATAAAAGCACGTATTAAAACGAGAAAATGCATATATGTATGCGTGTAGAACAATATTTTGCGTTGGCGGCCTTCAGCCGCGCTTTAAAAAAAATAATCCTTAGCCGAAATAATTCTCTGGGGTAATATCTATGGACCCATCTAACCTTAATGACGATTTATCTCGTAAACTGTAAACTTCCTGCAAGTTTATTATTATAATAAAAACGAACACACATACATAGTATGTATAAAAATTAGCTTGTTTGTCTTCTTGGGGTACTACGTATTAATTTATCAGTAATTGTAATCGAAAAACGGTTATAATCGGTTAATTCCCTACGATTATTCGCGATTAATAATCGAACCCTTTCGATTAACTTAAAAAACGGTTAATCGATTATTAAATTTTTTTTGCCATCCCTACGTTTAAACTTCATAACCGCCGAAGTGAGACGTTCATTACCGCCTTACCGACATTTGTGCCAAAAAATAAAATTGAATTCCTGAAGCCCAGCTCTACGACTTCAGAGCTGTAAAAGGCATTAAAAGGAAATATAGAGCTTCCCCAGCTTCACAAAGACCAAAATTAAGGGAACGATAGAGCTGAGCGCCAGCGGAGTTAAAGTTTGGCAAATCTCAATGTTGGCATAGGCGGTTATGAAAGTTCCATTTAGGCGGTATTGAAGTTTAAACGACTGTATATCAACGCCTGAGTAAAAGATCACCCTATTTCAAAAGTTGTTTCAAAAACGACATATTTCAGAACTTGCTTCAATAACACCCTATTTCAGAATTTCAGAATCGGTAAAATCGGTCAGGCAAGATCTTTAAAACAAACATTTTTGCCTTTGGTTTTACTGCAATGTGAAAGCCTAGGTAAGAGTACTTACTAGCTCTAAAAAACAGGCTATGCTTGACCAGTATTGGCTTGAAACCCGCCAACAAAATGAAAACGAAAACAGATTTGCTGACCTGGAAATTGAGGAAACCACATAACCTATTGAAATAGTACCCAAACCACCGCCAATACTTATAGACAAAGTGCTTAATATTCCCCCTCTAATGAGTTTACTACAAGAAGTTGCCTCAAACCCGTATGATCTAAAGCTGACAGGCAAAGAGCAAGCAAAAGTACAAGCATGATCTCTGGATTCTTACAAAACCATCGAATCACAATTGGAACAGAAGAGTACAGAGTTCTACACCTACAAAATCAGACAAGAACGTTCCTTCAAAGTAGTTCTTAGAAACATGCACTACTCAATAGACCCGCAAGAAATTGTGGATTCTCTAAAATATCTCGGTCACTTAGTCACAAACATATTGGAACATAAAACACAGAATCACAAAAAATCCTCAGCCCATGTTTATCATTAAGCTCAAATCCGACTCCAACAACAAGGAGATATATCAAATTAAAAACCCCCTGCACTCAAAAGTTACTTTCGAGCCCCCACATCCGAAGCGTGAAATACCGCAATTCGCCAACTGTCAGCAACACGGCCACACAAAGTCCTACTGCCGTCGAAAGTCAGTATGTATAAAATGTGCCGGAAACTGCTGATTGCAAAACAAGATCTGAAGATGTCAAATGCGCAAATTATAAAGGCTGTATGGTATACAAAAACCTCCAAATGGCCAAATACCCAACTCTGAGGAAAAAAACTTCTTCACGGCCTCAGGAGAAACCAAAACAGCCAAGTCAAACTCCAATTCAGATTAAAACCCCAATTCAAATTGACCCATACCCAGCCACATATGCTCAAGCAGCAAAGAAAGGCATAACACCCCGCTCGAACCCTAATAATGCTATTCCAAATAGTAATGAAACTCACACACTAACGTAAAACACTAACGAAATCCGGGAAATGATAGACTTACTTTAACAAGTCATGCAACAAATGAAAGCAATGATGAGCCTCCATGTCACCTTCACGACTAAAAACTGTGCATCTTCAAACCGTTAAATATTATTATTTGGAATGCCAATGGCCTATCCAAACACTTAATAATAATAATATAATATATAATATATTGGCGCTATTATAACTCTGACGAGTTTTATGGCCGAGCTCCTCTACCAAATCGCGGTGTGCTCCTTAACTTTAGTTTTTCCTACTAAATTGGATGGACCTACAGTTTTATGCCGGCTCCGAACGGCGAATGCATTTTTTGTGAGAAGCTTTTTAATGGCAGAAATACACTCGGAGGGTATGCCGCCCACTGCCGGGAGGTGGCCGCTATTTCTAAAAATCCAATAATTGGATTTTAATTAATTAGAAAATTTTTTTGTTGTTTGTCCGGACTGGGGTTTGAAGCCGAGACCTCTGGTATAGCAGTCGAGCACTCTATTTACTGCACCACAGCGGCCACATCTAAACACTTACTTGAGTTAAAGCTTTACTTCAGGCCCATGATATAGATATACTCCTCATATCTGAGACCCACTTTACAGACAATAGCTAATTTGAGCTACTCAACTACAAGTTTTACCAAGAAAAATACCCAAGTAACAACGCCCATGGAGGCTCAGGTATCTTGATACGGAAAATTATTACAGCACGAATTCGTTCCGTACAAATGCTATACAAGCCACAAATATTTTCATTGAAGACCCGAGCGGACAGCTTACACTCTCTGCTATCTATAGTCCGCCGAGGCACTCAATCAGTACTGCAGAATATGAAAATTTTTTTAACTCTTGGTAATAGATTTCTAGCTGGCGGCGATTACAATGTCAAACACACATTCTGGGGCTCTCGTCTAATTACCCCTAAAGGAAGACAGCTATATAATGATATTAGCAATCTCAATTTAACTCCATTCTCCACTTGAACTCTTACTTATTTGCCAACAGATAAAAATAAAATACCCGACTTAATCGATTTCTGCGTGGAAATAAAATCCCACCCCCACCATACAAGAGGACAAGCGTTCCTCACAACATGAAAGCTAAGCTGTAAAACTCAATGGCATTGATATACCGCAAAGTGACGTAACACAGTACCTTGGTATGTACCTCAACAGAAAACTGACATGGATAACCCATCTATTTACCAAACGAAAAGCTCTTGGTATAAAACTAAGCAATCTTTATTGGCTCATGAATCGAAACTGCCAACTATCAATCAGCTATCTTAAACCCAGCAAACTCAAATATAGAAATTCTCCAAAGATTCCAATCGAACCCCCTTAGAATGATTGTAAATGCACCCTACTACGTCAAGAACGATCGTCTACATCGTGACCTAAAGATACCTACTACCGCTCAGAAAGTATGCTGAATCATACAAAACGAGACTACTAGCTCACCCTAACCCACTCACTCTGGCCATGACGACAAGACCAACTAGTTTCATACGCATCAAAAGAAAATCTTTTACAGATCTTTATTGATGTACCACAATAAATGGATGCACTACTGAGAGCAATCCATACATGTCCACCAAGTTTATTAAGTTACTAGCAAACGCTTCCCGCTTCACAGCGACGAAACAATATTTATGATATAATGAGGGTTTCCCTCTACATTTCCCGTTCTCTTCTTTTTCCTTTAATTTTGCCTTTACTTTTACCTTTACCTATACATATACCTATCCTATACCTATACCTATACCTATACCCAGTGGCGGATCCACGGGGGGTGAGGGGTTTTGGGGGTTCAAACCCCGACCCCCACCCCATTGTGGTTTATCATAGATCCCAAATTAATGCCTTTATAGATTCTGCGCCCAAATTTCCCAAACTGATCAAGGAAAACTCTATCATTCCAAAAGCAATGGTTGGATGGGTTTAGCTGTCCAAAGGAAAAACTCGACATTTATTTTCATTTATTTTCAGATTATATTTTATATGCACATATGTATATGTATATGTGTGAAAAGACAATTGCGCACTTGTCGTCCATCGAAAATGATGCGAGCATTGTAGGTAGTTGAAAGAAATACAATTATAGTACAGCGTTTGACATACATAATGTAAATGGCTCGTTGGCGTAGCTGTAGCACCTTTGATTCGCATTTTGTCGATCGCGGTTCGAATCCTGCCTGTGGCTTGTATTTTTTTTTTGTTTTTTTTTTTATTTATTTAAAAATTAAAAAAATATTTAAAAATGAATAAAAAAATATATATTTTATTCGTGTATACTGGGCACACCACATAACATCCAAAATATGTACCTACATGCGAAAAAAGTTCATGTAGGTACCTTTGGACGCACGTGCATAAAATCAAATTTGTCAAATGCTATTCGCAAATTGCCAAATCGCAAATTTATTTTCTTTTCTTTCTTATCCCTATTTTTATCGGGATTGTACAGAATTAATTTGGTCAGAAATATCTGAATCGTTGGAGAAATTGCCTTTTTCAGAGGTATTTCGCAATTCTTGTTTAAATTAACCTTTTAAAAATTTGAGTATATAAAAACAAGAACAAGAAAAATTCTATTAAAAATATAAATATAACCAAAAAGTACTGCATACATATCGTCGGTCCCCTGCCAGAAACACGAATGTGAAATTTTTTTAAGGGCAATGTCTGCTCTTTATCGGGTGTATATTGATATAATAACAATTAATATTTGTATATATGCTTATGTACAGTGAAACCTCCCTTGGGCGGACACTCACCGTCGGGCAAATTTTGTCCGCCCAAGAGAGGTGTCCGCTTAAGGGAGTGGGTTGCTATTTTAGAAATTTTTTGGATTTTAAAGGATTTATTTATTCATATTTCACTGAAAAAAAACCAGGATTCTTATGTCTTCAAAATTTCACATAAATACATATATGTACATACATATGTATGTATATACATAAAGTATTAACATACATATTACATTTCAATTAGTAAGTTGTTGAGAACTAGAAATGTTGGGATATCTTTGAAATTATTTAAAAAATTGCGAAATTTCTGCAACAATTCAAATGCAATAAGATCTTCCGTGCAAAATCTTTTCAAATTTAAAACTGCAGTCAAAGCCATTTCGTTCGAGGAGATTGCCTTACCTACTTTCAGCGGTAATACTTTAAGTATCGGTACTATCATCTTCAATGGTTTCGATGTTTTCGTCAGTTAGAACATCTAAACTGGAAATCCGAATCATACATACCTACTTATATTTTGTCCGCATAAGAGGAGTTCGTGTCCACCTAACAGAGGTTTTTATGTGATTCGTTATGAAAAAAAATCAAAGTGACCGTTGAAGAGAGGTTCGTGTCCGCTTAATAGAAGTTTTTAGTTCAATTCAATAGTAAATAACTGTCCGCGTCCGGTCAAGAGAGTGTAAGAGAGGGCAATTTGCTCTAAAAATTGAACCTAAACCTTGGTGCATGAAAAAATGTCCACTCAAGCAGGGCCGTACCCAGGAATTTTTTTCGTGGGCGGTTTTCATCGTAGTTTTTTTTTTTTTTGAGAAAAATATATAACCTATTTCGTGCACTAAATAAAAATAATAAAAAAAATTGGTTTCTAAAGTGCTATTTAGGAGAAAAATTTTTTTACAAAACTTGATTTTCAAATTAGGGTTTTTATAAGAAGTTTTAAAAATCAGGAAACTTTTATTCATTTAAGAATTAGACTGTTCTATTGCAAACACAATGAATACTTTATTATTGGATATTTTATCCAAGTGAAAAAAAAAAAATATTTTATGGACGAAAAACTCGGTTAGATTACCCAACCATGTGGAAACGAAAACAGCTGTAAAAGTCCGTCCCAAGATTTTTAGCTTATGTTGAGACTCTAACTTGTTTTTTTTTTGCAACTTTGTTATTTGACATCCAATTTTTAAAATTGATAGATATGTTATTATTTTAGTCTTTTGAGCAGGGTTTGAAATTATTTTCAACTTTTTTTTTTCATTTCCATTGAATTATTAGTATCATTTTCATTTGAAAATTAAAAAATAAACAGCGTTCTACTGTACAGCAACTGGGCAGGCTTAAGTTTCAAAAAATTATAGTCGACTGTTGCTGTATTGTGGAAATTTTTACAGTACTGTTGTTGTTGTGTTTTTTTTTTACTTTATGGGAACACAATCGAAATTGTAATGTACAAAAAAAATTTTTGAAAAAGCCGCACTGAAAACTAAAATTCTGTTTATCTGTGCTTTGCTGTCGACTGATCTGTTTGAAATTACACAGTAAAGCAACAGCACAAATAAACAAACAAATACATTCGACTGTTCTGTGCTTCGACTTCAGATATTTTCAGAGGGAATCGAAATTCAAAAGTTCTCAAAAAATTATGGTAACTTTCCTAGAACAGCAACAGCTTATTTTTTTGAGACTGTTGGTGTTTCACTTGGAAAAAAATTGCCAAAAATAAAGTATTCATCGAATCTTTTTAATATTACGCTTAAAATGTTTGCAATAAAACAGAATAATTTTAAAAAGCATAAAACTTTCCTGATTTTTACAACTTCTTATAAAAACCCCAATAAAAACAAAATTTTTTCAATAATCGCAAAAAATCAATAAAATTTTGACTTTGAAAAGTTAGTACTGAAAATAGGTGAAATCGGACTATAACAACGCACACAAAATGTTATAATCCAGACACTAATAAAACCGAGTAATGAATTTTCAGCCATGCAATGATTTTATTCAGTTATAAGGAAATATGCTAAAATTTTAGAAAATGTTAGGGGATTCACAACCTGTCATACTGCGTCATATCGTCATAAGTCATAATATTTTGTTGTTGCATTCTATGCTATATGTGTACTAAATAAATACAACTCTGCACGATATCTTTTTGGGTCGTCGTATTTGATCAGCTGTTTTTGTTTACTTCTTCACAGGGCTTCGGAGAAGTCTTTTATAACTATTTCCGTACAATATTTTAATATGACATATGACTTTATGACACTTTGTGAATCACCTATGTATGTAACATAATTTAATTTATAAGTGATATGTCGTTAGAAGCGTACTTTAATTATCTTTCGAACGGAGTAGATACGGTTTGCGGATATTTGTAACTTCAGCGAAAAGAATTTTTTATTGAAGTTGTAACCAAAAAAACCCAAAATTACGTCATCTCAAAACCCTAACCACAAAAAATGGTTTTGACCTCAGCAGGTTCATGCCAGCCCTCCCCTATACCTGAAATTCTTGGTATTTGTAAACTAGTGTTTTCAGCATATAGCTTTGAATATGATAGAAGTAAAATATATCTACCAGAATTTCGTGGGGGGTTCAAACACCCAAACCCCCCGCCCCCTAAATACGGCCTTGCACTCAAGGGAGGTGTCCGCCTATGAGAAGTGTCCGTTAGGAGAGGTTTACCTTTACCTTTACCTTTACCTTTACCTTTACCTTTACCTAAGGAAACCATCAACGACAGTGGAATCAAATTTCGCCAACCACGTGGAAGAAAACAAGTGTACACCCATGAAAATAGGAAAAACAGCTAAAATACTCCATATACAACATAAGGGAAAACGGCTTAACATATTAGAAAATATGGAGATATACAAATAGAAGACATTCGTAGGTAAAATAATAAATGAATAAATAAACACCCCATCAGATTAATTTTTGCTCTTATTTTTTTATTTATTTTTTTTTTTTGTTTGTGATTTTTTGCGAAGTTAATAATAACAACAATAATACCAATTGCCAATTTAAAAATTTTGATTTTCAACCATGATCGAGTTTCTTTTGAGTGCAGCCAAAAGCTTCCCTGTAAAAAATGAAAGTAATCCAATCGCAAGGGAACATGCGACTAATACAACTTTAAATCCTTTTATATGGAATGCATTGATTGCATTTGTTCGAGCGTGTCCTATGAGGAGACTAATTGAGTAGTCCACTCTCAAAAGTCCCTATGTGAATTTTTCATGTTCAGCCACAAATTAGAAAAAATCACTAGGGCCTCAAGCTCTATTTTATTTGAATATTTTTTGTTATTAGCTGAAAGCCTAGCCCATAAGGAATTTAGGGATATAAAAAAATTAAACTGCAATTTGACCGATTTTTGCAAATTCAGTGTTTAATATTTCACATAGAAAGTTTTGAGACAGTCTTTTTTTTACATAGTTTTGAAATTGAAACTAAAATAGTGAATACTAAACATATTCATAAATATTTAAACTCTTTCACTTTCGTCGTTATTCATTAAAGTATGTTCATTATCTGTAATTTCTCCATAATAGATTTCACCTCTAAATTGTTGTAAAAATTCAGATGATCGTATGTACGCCAATTTTCACGGAAATGCTTTGTAAGCAGTTTCATTATGTCCTCTGTCTTAGCAGGATTTACAGGAGTACCAATTAGGGTTGGGCGATATATATTTTTAAAATAGTACAGCCGATTATATCTACGATATTTTGACTTATCGTGCATCGATAATCGATCATTTTTCATACATTTGTGATTCGCTTTGAATTTAACAGAAGAAATTTTTATGAAGTAGTATAACCATAATTTCCGCGGTGCTTGAGTTTCCATTACTTTCTTCTCTAAGCAATGCTTAATGATTCTTATGTTTAGGCTTCCAGATTCGTGGAATATTTATAGACCCATACAACTTTAACAACAAATATCTAGTAAACTATAAGCCTCCGGCAAGTTTGGATTTCACTATTGAGATCTGTGAGAGCACCTCCAAGCCCGTCAACGGCATAAATCGATGTTTTCTTAAATATCGATATAATATATATCGATATATTTTTCCAATTTACCCATACCTAATACGAATAGCCATGCTAAATGGTTGCAGAGGTTGCCGTAATTGGTTTCGTCTGAGGTGTAAGAAGTTTCACCTTTAAACGAAACTTTTCTAGTTTTGCTTTTTGCTAAATATAGGCTCGTAGAAACGCTTAGTTTGAAATCCCAAGAACCAGGCGTTTTCAGTACACCTTAAACGGCACTTTCCAATCATAAATATGGAAATCGCTTAGAAGTCTTAAAACCGTCTCGTTTCCTAAATATATTAAAATATTCCGTGGGCTGCACAATAACCTCTATTGAACGGATATCTCTCTCTATATTGTCAAAAACTCGATCGGGCGACAAAAATGAATGCCCCACAACGGGAAATATTACACTTGCATAACATGGTCCGGAGCTTTTCTTTTTAGCTAACGAAACAGAAGTGAATTGCGAGCTTTATTGGACTCGGTCGAAGTCGTCTAGACGGTTACGCGCCAATTAAGAAGAAGAAAACTATTATAATACTTCTTCAAAACAAAGAATCATCAGTGGGTTAAAACACGGACGAAGAAGTAAAAATCCGAATCCAATTGCTTGGCCGTTGAGACCTACCGGAAAATGTACGAACTCCCATTCGAAGTGCGTGTGTGTGCAAATGCTGAATTCATGTCATCCAATGGCCGCATGACAAAATTGCCATACTTGCGTGCAGGTAATTTCAATTCGACCGAGTTCGAACCGATTGTGTCATTTGTCGAAAACAAAGGTGCATCATTGGGTCAATGGCGGAGCGTGTCAAAAGCATTTTAAATATAATAGATCTTAGACTAAGTACCGATGTATACATATATCTACGTAAATTAATTTTCATATAATAAACTATAATAATAGTCAACTTTGTACTCAGATTTTTTTCAGAATTTTCTGAATCAGAAATTGTCTGCTAAAATTCTTAGCAGGGTAGGTACCCAGCTAACAAATTTACCCGAAATCTTTTAGAAATCTATCAGATTTTCGGCAAAAAACTCCGAAATCATCAAGATTTCTGTACGACCTCTTCAAGAGAAATGTATGAAGACGTTGACAGGAATTCTTACAGACATGTCTTGGGAAATTCTGTGTTTTTTACCGAGGATTCGGAAAAAACTATATTGATGTCACATCCATATTTATGGATAATCATGACTGTTCCATAAACTATGGATGTCATATCCATATAATGGGTGTTATATCCAAAAAACATTTGTAACGTATTCAAAATTATGGATATGACATCCATAGTGTATGGCTCAGACAGGAATATCCATAAATATCGATGTGACATCAATATAGTGCTTAGTCTAAGATCTATTATATGTATTTAAAACGTTGTACACGCACTCCACCAGAGCCGTTAATAAGCTTCCTTAACTTGAGTATGGTAACGAACCAGCGATATATGTACAATACCGGATTATTCGCTCACTTTAGCTTCCAATACCTGTACAAAGGCAGCAATCTACAGAAGCTGACTATGTCGGAAATAATAACGAATTGATTGTTCAACCAAGCCCAAATGGCCACATTTATTCTTTTGTTTTTTTTTTTAAAGCCTGACGCGACATATCCGGCTGTCTTCACGTACATATAGATATACCAAGTTTGTACATATCATCGGCCCCCTGCCAGAACCACGAATGTGCAATTTTTCCAATTTGAGTTAAGCAGTTTTCCTGATAAATCTGTGTATGCTCTACATTTTAGTAAAACCTCCAGTATCTTTATGCACTGGAAGCCACCAAAATTTTCAATGCCAGTTACACGAATGTGTAGATCAGTTATAACAAGTAAGGAAGCCTAAGATCGAGTGGAATCGAACATTAGATACTCAGCTGTATGCTTTAATTGTTTGTTTGCGTTTGATGCAAACACGGTGTACTTTATATAAAGCGAGTGCTGCATAAAGTGGGCGTAGCCACGCCCATTTTCAAAATTTTGATCAGTCATCCAACTAAGCATATGAATATTATTCTTTGTGCGAAATTTCATTCCTTTTTGACTTCTAGTTACAAAGATGTCACGTTACAAATTCCCAAAGGGTGTTCCAGAAATATCTTTGTTAAAAAGTAGGCGTGGTCATAAACCGATTTCAATAAATTTTTGCGTGTCTATTAACACAATTTATAAAAGTTTATAAACCAAGTTTCGTCATAATATCTCAGTTATTTGTCGAGTTATGGGCTCCGAAATCTCGTTGATTCCTTTGTCTGAAAAGAGGCGGTGCCACGCCCATTTTCCGAAATTTTTCTATTTTTTGTTTCCGATCTATTGTAGAACTCATGCCACAAAATTTCAATGAATTATCTTTATATTTGACAAAGATATCGCTTAAAATGTTTTTATTAGGCCACTTTATGATACCCATATATAAAAGTGGGCGTGGTCGTCAACGGATTTCGCTAAAATTTTGAACTACAAGTAGTGAAAGTGTATACACCAAGTTTCGTCATAATATATCGATTTTTTGTCGAGTTATGGGCTCAGAAATCTCGTATATTCCTGCTTCTAAAAGGAGGCGGTGCCACGCCCATTTTCCAAAATTTTTGTATTTTTTGTTTTATGTCCATAGTTGGACACCTTCCATAAAATTTCAATGATATATCTTTATATTTGACAGAGATATCGCTTAAAATGTTTTATTAGGCCACTTTATAATACCCATATATAAAAGTGGGCGTGGTCGTCAACCGATTTTGGCAATTTTTCGTCCAAACATTTGCCTAAGTAAGTATATCACGCCTACCAAATTTCATCGATATATCTTCAATACGTGTGTGAAATTTTATCACTCTAGCTCTATTAGTGACTGAGATACAAAATTTCCGATTTTTACTATATAGGGGAGGTGGGCGTGGTCATGGTCCGATTTCGCCCATTTTCAATACCATCTGTTTCTGTCTTGATACCAACTTACATTTCAAATTTCATCAAAATATCTCAATTTTTGCGCGAGTTATCGTGCGCACAGACGGACAGACGGACGGACATGGCTCAATCGATTTCTCTTTTCACCCTGATCATTTTGATATATATAAGTCTATATCTATCTCGATTATTTCATTCTGTTACAATCCACCGTTATGTGATTAAAACTATAATACTCTGTGTACTAGTACAGCTGAGTATAAAAAGTTGAGCCAGAAAAACGAATGTGGCACATTCATGTTTCTGGCCCAACAAAAAATGTAAAAAATTCTTGAAAATAAATTTTCAAAAATATATGAGGCATATTCGTGTTTCTGGCCCAACAAAAAATGTAAAAAAATCGTTGAAAGTAAATTTCCAAAAATATATGGGGCACATTCGTGTTTCTGGCCCAACAAAAAAAAATATAAAAAAATCGTTGAAAATAAATTTCCAAAGGTAAGTAAAACAAACACATTCAATTCAAATTCATATTTATTTGTGGAACTACTTCTAATCTTCAAAATCAGAGTCTTCTGAAAAGTTATTAGCTCGCCGATCGCGCGATGAAGACAAAGCTATTCCATAAACTAATTTTAAATTAGCAATCAGTGCTAAATACGCCAAAAGGACCTTGTGAGCAAATATTTACCTTCGAAAACTGGCGGGTGTATACCATAGAAAATGGTGAGGTACAATGCAAATCTTCTCCAAAACCATTTCAAGTTCATACGCAACTACACTATTTTTTTATACTCAGCTGTACTAGTACACAGAGTATTATAGTTTTAATCACATAACGGTGGATTGTAACAGAATGAAATAATCGAGATAGATATAGACTTATATATATCAAAATGATCAGGGTGAAAAGAGAAATCGATTGAGCCATGTCCGTCCGTCCGTCCGTCCGTCCGTCCGTCCGTCCGTCTGTCCGTCCGTCCGTCCGTCTGTAAACACTCTAACTCGCGCAAAAATTGAGATATTTTGATGAAATTTGGAACGCAAGTTGGTATCGAGACTGGGACGGTTGGTATTGAAAATGGGCGAAATCGGACCATGACCACGCCCACTTTTCCTATATAGAAAAAATCGGAAATTTGGTATCTCAGCCACTAATATAGCTAGAGTTTTAAAATTTTACCCACGTATTGAGCTCGGGCCCTTATGAAGAAATTTGATGAAGTTTTGGAAAATGGGCGGTGCCACGCCCACTTATTAAGGGTCAAACATTGAAAGTTTTATATGTCATAACTCAGAAACCGTTGAAGATATATCGATGAAATTTGGTACGCGTAATTTGCTTACATAGACAAATGTTTTGACGAAAAATTATCAAAATCGGTTTACGGCCACGCCCACTTTTATATATGTGTATTATAAAGTGACCTAATAAAACCATTTTAAGCGATATCTCTGTCAAATATAAAGATCTATCATTGAAATTTTGTCGCATGAGTCCAACTATGGACATAAAACAAAAAACACAAAAATTTTGGAATATGGGCGGTGCCACGCCCACTTATTAAGGGGCAGACATTGAAAGTTTTATGAGTCATAACTCAGAAACCGTTGAAGATATATCGATGAAATTCGGTACGCGTAATATAATTACTTAGTCAAATGTTTTGGCGAAAAATTATCAAAATCGGTTGACGGCCACGCCCACTTTTATATATAGGAAATATAAGGGGGCCTAATAAAAACATTTTAAGCGATATCTCTGTCAAATATAAAGATCAATCACTGAGATTTTGTGGCAGGAGTCCAACTATGGACATAAAACAAAAACTACAAAAATTTTGGAAAATGGGCGGTGCCACGCCCACTTATTAAGGAGCGAATATTGAAAGTTTAATAAGCCATAACTCAGAAACCGTTAAAGATATATCGATGAAATCTGGTACGCGTGATATATTTACTTAGCCAAATGTGTGGACGAAAAATTACCAAAATCGGTTGACGACCGCGCCCACTTTTATATATGTGTATTATAAAGTGACCTAATAAAACCATTTTAAGCGATATCTATGTGAAATATAAAGATAATTCATTGAAATTTTGTGACATGAGTTTTACAATAGACCGGAAACAAAAAATAAAAAAGTTTGGAAAATGGGCGTGGCACCGCCTCTTTTTAGACAAAGGGATATATGAGATTTCTTAGCCTTTAACTCGACAAATAATTGAGATATTATGACGAAACTTGGTTTATACACTTTTATAACATGTGTTAATAGACACGCAAAAATGTATTGAAATCGGTTTATGACCACGCCTACTTTTTAACAAAGATATTTCTGGAACACCCTTTTGGAATTTGTAACGTGAAGTCTTTGTAACTAAAAGTCATAGAGGGATGAAATTTTGCACTAACAATAATATTTGTATGCTTATTAGGATGATTGATATAAATTTTGAAAATGGGCGTGGCTGCGCCCTGTTTATGCAGCACTCGTTTCATATAAAATACACCCTATATCGAACAAACGCAAACAAACAATGAAAGCATACAGCTGAGTATCTAATGTTCGATTGCACTCGAACTTAGGCTTCCTTACTTGTTAAACTTCATTTCTTTCAACCAAGGAGAAACTGCCCTTTCGAAATATTTGCTGGTCGAGGTGCATATCGTCGTACCATACGAAAACACATTTAAAATTTCTTACGAAACTGGCAATTAAACATTTCTTTACGAAAAGTAGCATATTTGACTAATTATATACTGTTAATACATTAAAATTGTTGTTGTTTAAATAAATTTTTACCTTTCGTCAGCCAAAAGATTAAAGTGCTTGTATTCGTCAACTACAAAATATCGTGTGCTAGTTTTCGTATGGTACGACGGTATATAAAAGATTAACTCTACGACATTTTTTACAAACCAAAATTATTCTGAAACAAAATTTTTAGTAGTTTATTTGCCATTGAATATTGGTGGCCCTCCGCAATAAAAGCCACGCCCGTTTATTCGGAGACATTACCCATCGCTGACGCGAAAGCAAAAGATTTAAATAAAATTTGCGAAATCTTGGTGATTCCAAAGGAATACCACAATTTTTATAAAAATTTGAAGGCTAACAGCGGAGTTCGCGATGCTCTAACATTCGTGGTTCTGGCAGGAGGCCGACGATAGGTATGTATGCATATTTTATATTACACATTTTGTTTCATTAATTTTTTTAAACTTGTACTGATTACAATTAGAAAATTTCTTGTAAAGAATAAATTGAAAATATTTTGGCATATCTGCACGAAATCGGTCCGATATCTATAAGATTTGTCGGATGAGAAAAAATTAATTTCCCCAGACATTTCTGATAGAAATACCTAAGAAATCTGAAAGATTTGTCCAGATACTCAAATTTTTACTCAGAATATTTTCAGAGTTGTCTGAATCAGAAATTGTCTGGCAAAATTGTTAGCGGGGTACCTATTTCAGATAGAGACTTTTGAAAGTGTAGAAATGCAACATACAGACTTTTGAAAGTGTATAAATGAAACATAGAGACTATTGAGAGAGTATTTTTTTATTTAATGCTTTTTGCATAATACGGAAGGATTTCGCAATACATTTTTAATGGGCATTGTACACCTTTAAATACTGCTACAGAATCCATCAAAAGCTCAATATCAAAAAAAATTTACATGGTCAACACCTTTCATTTGATACCAATATCGTCCAGAAATATTGACAAATAAATAGGCTTGATTTTTATAGCTAACCAAACAACAAGTTTGATATTTCATAGTGCACACGAATTGAGAGCGCTTCTGTTTTATTTGCAAATACAATGGGCCGTAGTCATAGTCGTTCACTAAAATCGGTTTTAGTTAAAATCGGTGTTAAATTTAGAACGACGTTTAAAATAGTGGTGTGTCATAGACGAGTTAGAACAACGTTTTTGCTAAAATGAACCGAAACAGGGTTACCCATAAAAAATAATAAGAATCGCTCTGTTATTTTAAGAAATTTCGAGGGTTTTAAAAGTTCACCCTGTGTCAACCTTTAAATTCACAAAGAAAATAAGTAAGCGTATCATCTCTTCGACATTTTGGTTTTCGCAAATTTTATTTGTTATTTTGAGTTCAATTTTGAGATAAAACTATACATTTCATATAAATTAAAATAAACTTGTGATTTTAGGGAACAAAAAATCTCGTGAACCAAACTGGAGCTCAGGAGAAAATGCTTGTTTGCGGGAAAGCATTTAGTGCCACATAACCTATGTACATACATACATATGTCACTCTGATGAATATTTCGACCTAAAAATCGTAATTTAGTCAGAACTTCCAAGCCGGGTGAGATTGGAAGTCCCCTATTACTGACAGGCTCCCCAGTATCTATAAAATATTCCAATGTGGCCTTATCAAAGCAATAAAATTCCTCTTCCTCCATTTGGAACGTATCCCATCGGCTTCGATATACCTTTGCTCTTCGTCCCGGGATGGCATCGTCTATAATACTTAGCAAAATCTTGAAAAGTATTTATTAAAATGTCTTCTTTTTACGTTTTATTTATTTATTTTTTATTGAATTCACGTACTCTTTCTATTTCCTAGTTTTTCACGACGAATTTCTAGCTTAGAACAATATTCTAAGATTTTAAAATGACGTTCGCCTAATTTTAAAGTTAAAACGTTGTTTTAGTGATAAAACTGTTTTTAAGTCGTCTATGACAGAGATAAAATGACGTTTATGCTAGCATCATTCTAAGTGTGGTAAAACACTGTTTTAAATCGACTATGACTACGGCCCAATGAGAACAACCACATATCGTCTTACCATACGAAAATTAGCACATTTAAAATTTCTGACGAAAACTGACACTTAAAAAATCTGTACGAAAAGTAGGAGAATTGATTGGCTGACGAAAAGTACTAATAATTATATACTGTTTATACCATGGTATAAAAATTCAGAAGGTAATTTCACTTTAAACTTTTTGACGGCTATTGAATTTTTCTGAAGTATCTTTTTTGTAAACATTATGAGTGAGGCTGCCATATTGGACAAATATAAAAAAGGAGATTTTTTAAGAAAATTTTGGTAATTTTAGTTTTAGTTGAAGAAGGCTCAGAAATTATTAAAGAAAGTCATATATTATTAAAAGGGATGTGAAAAGTGGGAAGTATTTGGCTCGAATATTTAATACAAAGCCTTACGCAATACAGCAGACAGAGCATTTAACAAAGAAGGCTGGAGTCATCGTAATGACCGAACAATTTTTTTGTTTACAATTTGGCTCGTTCTTTTTCATTTCTATCTTACAGAAAGGGAAGAGGAGTACAATACAAGGATCTCTTCGAGACAGAAAAGTGAAATCAGATATTTTCTATTAAATGTTTGTTTATTTACGTGTCCACAGCCTCGAGATTTTTGTACACAAAGTTTTCCACTAATTGCACTGTAAAAAATACCTATTTTATTAAGATTTATGCACATTTTTATTATTGCGTCCATACTTTGTTTTCGCATTATAACTTGGCACTGCACATTTTGATAATAACGTTTTGTTGTTTGTGCTACTAACAGACTTGGGCATTATTCGAATAAATTTTTATTTAGATAATTATTTGAATAAAAATTTATTTTTCAAATTTTATTCAGATAAATTCATTCGAATAATTATTCTGAGGTTTATTCGTTATTTCAAATAATAAATAAAAACTCAGGGTACAACAAAAAAAACAACTGAGTAATAGTAAAAAAAAAATTTTGTATATTTTTTTTGTTTGTATGTTTGTTTGTTCTTACATATGTAAATGAAAATTATCTATTATTCGAATAATTTTTTGTTTGAACAAACGAAAATATTTATTATTCAAATAAAAATAAAAAAAATTTATTCATCCATTATTCTTATTCGAATAAATTTTGCCCAACTGTGGCTACTAATATAGCTAGCACCGAAATGCACTTAGCACATCAACGGGTTCTTTGGAAGATCAACTTCCTCTATTTGGCAAGCTTGAAGCCATTGATTCCTTATAAACGGAATTGCTGGAAACCTACAAAACCTCACCGCTGGGTCTTTGCAAAAGTGCACGGTTTTTCGCATCCCCTGAAGAGGCAGCTCATTTTTCAAATCTTTTTTCACAAATTACGCGTATGAAAGTAAATTAATTTATTTATTTAGTTTGCACAAATCACAATTGCTTTTTTGAAAATAAATTAATTTATTTTCACAAACTTCAGATTTCGGCCCAAAAAAACATTTGTTGCTGTTTACTCTGGTAGCATGATTTCAATGAAATGTCATAAATTCAATAAAAGTCAAATGGCTAAGATGGCTGCCTACGTCAATAAGTGATTTTACCTTCTATTTTTCTACCATGGTTGATACATTAAAATTGTTGTTGTTTAAACGAAATTTCTACTTTTCGTCTGCCAAAAATTTAGTGCTTATTCGTCAGCCACAAAAAATCGTATGCTAGGTTTCGTATGGTACGACGATATGTTAAAACTTTTGGAGCAGGGAAAATGAGAGCATAACAGCAAAGAGCTTATAAAACCTAACAAAAAACTTTGTTGAATTACACTATGTCATGTACTAACAGGCGTCAAAGTTCAGATTACCATATGAAGACTTAAAAAATTTATTTTAATTTTCTTTAAATCTAATACCGAAAATCGATACTACTGTACTCAAATATACCGAATATAAATTTTGGTCCCGATCGGAGACGGGTAAGGGGTGTAGCAAAGAGGTCAAAGTTCAGATAACCATATGTTACCCCTGTGGGACAACCCTTAACCGTCTCCGATTACCAATTGGATGCATATAAAAAGTTAATTTAATTTTTTGGATTTTATATGGTAATCTGAACTGTGCGACACACCTGTGCGACACACCTTAACCGTTTCCGATCGGGACAAAAATTGATACATATGTTGAATCTTCGACTATATATATATATATATATATATATTGTGGCCGCTGTGGTGCAGTGGGTAGAGTGTTCGTCTGCTACACCAGAGGTCTCGGGTTCTAACCCCAGTCCGGACAAAGAAACAAATTTTTTCTAATTAATTAAAATCCAATTATTGGGTTTTAGAAATAGCGGCAACCTCTGGGCAGTGGGCGACATACCCTCCGAGTGTATTTCTGCCATGAAAAGGCTTCTCATAAAAAATGCATTCGCCGTTTGGAACCGGCATAAAACTGTAGGTCCACCCAATTAGTAGGAAAAACAAAAGTTAAGGAGCACACCTCGAATTGGGAGAGAAGCTCGGTCTTAAACTCGTCAGAGTTATAATAGCGCTAGTGTATTATATTATATCTTCCACTATATTAGCATCGACCTAGATGAAATATTTTATAAAATTTGTGTCCATATATTTGAGGACCACCCTAATGTACTTATATGATGTAAAATAATGCGCTGTTAGTTTAAGTAAAATACATACTTAGTGCCAAAATATATGTAGTTGGATAATTGGTTTACGATCGTTGTATGATATCGGCCGGCAGTTCCTATGAGTCCGAGTATCAGTAGTGTAAATAAGCCTCTCCGTGGCCACCGCCACAGGCCGAGTATCATTAGAGGTGCAAGCGCAAAAAGTTCTGTATCAATACCGAGATGATGGGTGTGAGTGAGACACTAAAATTATATAAATTACAACACATATTCCGTAAGTAATATTATTGCTATATTAATATTTAAATAATAGATACATTTAATAGCTCACCATTTCACTGAAGCCAAAATAGTTGTGTATGAAAAGCAAATTACGCCACCAATTTCTTTTACATATATCCGCATGATGCCCAACCACTAAGTTCCATTGTGGTCCCGAACCCCATAATGGCAGCACAAATGTACAGAAGAGTATAAGGGCTGCTAGTGGTGGTACGATACTGTGGAAAGAGGTAAAAAAGGGAACCCCCAATCCAATATTAGCAATATATTATTTTAAGGTAACGTGAAAGCCTCAAAATTGTGAGTTTAAATTTAGTTCAATTCCTTACAATGATCACCGCATTTAACGTACCTCAACATTTTGATCACATGTTGGTAAATAACAAATTTTCATTCGTAACTTTTTATACCTTTCATGTTTCAGTTTCATTATACATAACTTTATGCCGAAACACGAATCTTGAAAATATCAGAAGGAGGCGTGACAGACCCACCAAAATATATACCGATATAATCAGAATTATGAATAAGAAGCTGATCATTTGTCCGAATCGGCCGAAACACACAACTATAACATATAGCTGCCGTACAACCGATTGCTCAGATATAGACTTTTTGGGGCACGACTTATGCATTTAAACAGCTGAGAACATGAAATTGCAGTGTTTTTACCCATATCAGATATAGATATTTTGGGGTATAATTACGGTGACCATCCGTTCTGTTTTTAGCAGAACAGTTCTGTTTTTTAGGCGCTTGTTCTGCGTATTTTTTTTTTCTGACAACCCACAAATTGTTCTGTTTTTTTTTTTAATGTTCTTTTTTTTGTTCTGTTCTTATCCAATATGCAAATCAAAAATTGTTTCACAGCGGCAACTATTTTCTGATCAAAATGTAGGTTCCTATCGATATTATTTAGCAATCACTATTAATCAGCTGGTTCAGAAGTATGTTCACTAGATAGGGTCGAAAAAAATGGACGTGTTTTTATAGCGTCCGGAACGCAGTTTAAATGGCTAAAACAGAAGCATTAAACTAAATTTCTGTCGCTAACTAACTTTAATCATTAGCTGTGGCCTAAATCTGTCCCTTTATCATAAAACGATACAATATTTCGCGATATTTCTGCCTCAAAAGTTCAAAAAATCGTGCGAACACACCGTGCGAACACACCGTCCGAAACGCCGAGAAAATACCCATATCGCTGTATAAGAATTTGCATCATACCAAATTTTTCTGTTGCAACAGAAAAAGAATTCTAATTTATGCTGCAAAGTCGACGCCAAAAACCAACAATTCCTTAAGTGGGGTGCAGACACGTTAAGAGATTTATAAAATTTGTTGAAATTTAAAATGATTGCTATCTACGAAAGATGATTAAAGGTGTTGTTTGTTCATTTTCTGAAAGCAAAAACTTGGATATCATTTTAAGATTCCCGGGCCCTCTAAAGCCCGGACCCGGGGCAATTGACCCCCTCAACCCAAAAGCTTACTGAATTACCTTTCATCCGATACCAAATTTATGCAATTCATTTAAGGGGTTCGCTAGTTATTTTTGAGCTAAAAAATAAAACTCCACGTTTTTGTTTTATCGATGGAGCTAAAAAATAAAACACCAAATTTTTATTTCATCGCTCTCTTTAAAAAATAAAACTCCAAGTTGATTGATTATTTTTGTCCAAATAAAATATTCCTCCAAATATAAATTTTTTCTTTGGTGTTTTATTACAAAAGGAATAAAACTCCCGGTCCCTGGTCGAAATATTTCAACATTTTTACAAAAATAATAATAATAATAATAATAATAATAATAATAATAATAATAATAATAATAATAATAATAATAATAATAATAATAATAATAATAATAATAATAATAATAATAATAATAATAATAATAATAATAATAATAATAATAATAATAATAATAATAATAATAATAATAATAATAATAATAATAATAATAATAATAATAATAATAATAATAATAATAATAATAATAATAATAATAATAATAATAATAATAATAATAATAATAATAATAATAATAATAATAATAATAATAATAATAATAATAATAATAATAATAATAATAATAATAATAATAATAATAATAATAATAATAATAATAATAATAATAATAATAATAATAATAATAATAATAATAATAATAATAATAATAATAATAATAATAATAATAATAATAATAATAATAATAATAATAATAATAATAATAATAATAATAATAATAATAATAATAATAATAATAATAATAATAATAATAATAATAATAATAATAATAATAATAATAATAATAATAATAATAATAATAATAATAATAATAATAATAATAATAATAATAATAATAATAATAATAATAATAATAATAATAATAATAATAATAATAATAATAATAATAATAATAATAATAATAATAATAATAATAATAATAATAATAATAATAATAATAATAATAATAATAATAATAATAATAATAATAATAATAATAATAATAATAATAATAATAATAATAATAATAATAATAATAATAATAATAATAATAATAATAATAATAATAATAATAATAATAATAATAATAATAATAATAATAATAATAATAATAATAATAATAATAATAATAATAATAATAATAATAATAATAATAATAATAATAATAATAATAATAATAATAATAATAATAATAATAATAATAATAATAATAATAATAATAATAATAATAATAATAATAATAATAATAATAATAATAATAATAATAATAATAATAATAATAATAATAATAATAATAATAATAATAATAATAATAATAATAATAATAATAATAATAATAATAATAATAATAATAATAATAATAATAATAATAATAATAATAATAATAATAATAATAATAATAATAATAATAATAATAATAATAATAATAATAATAATAATAATAATAATAATAATAATAATAATAATAATAATAATAATAATAATAATAATAATAATAATAATAATAATAATAATAATAATAATAATAATAATAATAATAATAATAATAATAATAATAATAATAATAATAATAATAATAATAATAATAATAATAATAATAATAATAATAATAATAATAATAATAATAATAATAATAATAATAATAATAATAATAATAATAATAATAATAATAATAATAATAATAATAATAATAATAATAATAATAATAATAATAATAATAATAATAATAATAATAATAATAATAATAATAATAATAATAATAATAATAATAATAATAATAATAATAATAATAATAATAATAATAATAATAATAATAATAATAATAATAATAATAATAATAATAATAATAATAATAATAATAATAATAATAATAATAATAATAATAATAATAATAATAATAATAATAATAATAATAATAATAATAATAATAATAATAATAATAATAATAATAATAATAATAATAATAATAATAATAATAATAATAATAATAATAATAATAATAATAATAATAATAATAATAATAATAATAATAATAATAATAATAATAATAATAATAATAATAATAATAATAATAATAATAATAATAATAATAATAATAATAATAATAATAATAATAATAATAATAATAATAATAATAATAATAATAATAATAATAATAATAATAATAATAATAATAATAATAATAATAATAATAATAATAATAATAATAATAATAATAATAATAATAATAATAATAATAATAATAATAATAATAATAATAATAATAATAATAATAATAATAATAATAATAATAATAATAATAATAATAATAATAATAATAATAATAATAATAATAATAATAATAATAATAATAATAATAATAATAATAATAATAATAATAATAATAATAATAATAATAATAATAATAATAATAATAATAATAATAATAATAATAATAATAATAATAATAATAATAATAATAATAATAATAATAATAATAATAATAATAATAATAATAATAATAATAATAATAATAATAATAATAATAATAATAATAATAATAATAATAATAATAATAATAATAATAATAATAATAATAATAATAATAATAATAATAATAATAATAATAATAATAATAATAATAATAATAATAATAATAATAATAATAATAATAATAATAATAATAATAATAATAATAATAATAATAATAATAATAATAATAATAATAATAATAATAATAATAATAATAATAATAATAATAATAATAATAATAATAATAATAATAATAATAATAATAATAATGATAATAATAATAATAATAATAATAATAATAATAATAATAATAATAATCATATATATTATTTCTAATTGGTGTTTTATAAATATCCCTTTTTCTGCTCACATAATTTACCAAAATTAATAAGTAAGGCATCGTTTTAAAGGTATTAATTAGCTATGCATTCGACACGGTGTTTTATTGGGCGTGGCACTTTATATGAAAAGTAAGGGGGGTGAAAGGGGGGTTTACCCCCGCAGCGGAGTGTTATGGAACCCACATAAAATGTATATCAAACTAAAGGGATTCAAAATACCTATCGAATGGTATAAAAATATTTGAAATCGGTTCAGTAGTTTTTAAGTAATTGCAATTTAAAAATGCCTAATATAAACTTTGACCTTTAATAACTTTGGTTGTTGTTTTTTCCAAAAAAAATTCCTTACAATGATCACCGCATTTAACGTACCTCAACATTTTGATCACATGTTGGTAAATAACAAATTTTCATTCGTAACTTTTTATACCTTTCATGTTTCAGTTTCATTATACATAACTTTATGCCGAAACACGAATCTTGAAAATATCAGAAGGAGGCGTGACAGACCCACCAAAATATATACCGATATAATCAGAATTATGAATAAGAAGCTGATCATTTGTCCGAATCGGCCGAAACACACAACTATAACATATAGCTGCCGTACAACCGATTGCTCAGATATAGACTTTTTGGGGCACGACTTATGCATTTAAACAGCTGAGAACATGAAATTGCAGTGTTTTTACCCATATCAGATATAGATATTTTGGGGTATAATTACGGTGACCATCCGTTCTGTTTTTAGCAGAACAGTTCTGTTTTTTAGGCGCTTGTTCTGCGTATTTTTTTTTTCTGACAACCCACAAATTGTTCTGTTTTTTTTTTTAATGTTCTTTTTTTTGTTCTGTTCTTATCCAATATGCAAATCAAAAATTGTTTCACAGCGGCAACTATTTTCTGATCAAAATGTAGGTTCCTATCGATATTATTTAGCAATCACTATTAATCAGCTGGTTCAGAAGTATGTTCACTAGATAGGGTCGAAAAAAATGGACGTGTTTTTATAGCGTCCGGAACGCAGTTTAAATGGCTAAAACAGAAGCATTAAACTAAATTTCTGTCGCTAACTAACTTTAATCATTAGCTGTGGCCTAAATCTTTCCCTTTATCATAAAACGATACAATATTTCGCGATATTTCTGCCTCAAAAGTTCAAAAAATCGTGCGAACACACCGTGCGAACACACCGTCCGAAACGCCGAGAAAATACCCATATCGCTGTATAAGAATTTGCATCATACCAAATTTTTCTGTTGCAACAGAAAAAGAATTCTAATTTATGCTGCAAAGTCGACGCCAAAAACCAACAATTCCTTAAGTGGGGTGCAGACACGTTAAGAGATTTATAAAATTTGTTGAAATTTAAAATGATTGCTATCTACGAAAGATGATTAAAGGTGTTGTTTGTTCATTTTCTGAAAGCAAAAACTTGGATATCATTTTAAGATTCCCGGGCCCTCTAAAGCCCGGGCCCGGGGCAATTGACCCCCTCAACCCAAAAGCTTACTGAATTACCTTTCATCCGATACCAAATTTATGCAATTCATTTAAGGGGTTCGCTAGTTATTTTTGAGCTAAAAAATAAAACTCCACGTTTTTGTTTTATCGATGGAGCTAAAAAATAAAACACCAAATTTTTATTTCATCGCTCTCTTTAAAAAATAAAACTCCAAGTTGATTGATTATTTTTGTCCAAATAAAATATTCCTCCAAATATAAATTTTTTCTTTGGTGTTTTATTACAAAAGGAATAAAACTCCCGGTCCCTGGTCGAAATATTTCAACATTTTTACAAAAATAATAATAATAATAATAATAATAATAATAATAATAATAATAATAATAATAATAATAATAATAATAATAATAATAATAATAATAATAATAATAATAATAATAATAATAATAATAATAATAATAATAATAATAATAATAATAATAATAATAATAATAATAATAATAATAATAATAATAATAATAATAATAATAATAATAATAATAATAATAATAATAATAATAATAATAATAATAATAATAATAATAATAATAATAATAATAATAATAATAATAATAATAATAATAATAATAATAATAATAATAATAATAATAATAATAATAATAATAATAATAATAATAATAATAATAATAATAATAATAATAATAATAATAATAATAATAATAATAATAATAATAATAATAATAATAATAATAATAATAATAATAATAATAATAATAATAATAATAATAATAATAATAATAATAATAATAATAATAATAATAATAATAATAATAATAATAATAATAATAATAATAATAATAATAATAATAATAATAATAATAATAATAATAATAATAATAATAATAATAATAATAATAATAATAATAATAATAATAATAATAATAATAATAATAATAATAATAATAATAATAATAATAATAATAATAATAATAATAATAATAATAATAATAATAATAATAATAATAATAATAATAATAATAATAATAATAATAATAATAATAATAATAATAATAATAATAATAATAATAATAATAATAATAATAATAATAATAATAATAATAATAATAATAATAATAATAATAATAATAATAATAATAATAATAATAATAATAATAATAATAATAATAATAATAATAATAATAATAATAATAATAATAATAATAATAATAATAATAATAATAATAATAATAATAATAATAATAATAATAATAATAATAATAATAATAATAATAATAATAATAATAATAATAATAATAATAATAATAATAATAATAATAATAATAATAATAATAATAATAATAATAATAATAATAATAATAATAATAATAATAATAATAATAATAATAATAATAATAATAATAATAATAATAATAATAATAATAATAATAATAATAATAATAATAATAATAATAATAATAATAATAATAATAATAATAATAATAATAATAATAATAATAATAATAATAATAATAATAATAATAATAATAATAATAATAATAATAATAATAATAATAATAATAATAATAATAATAATAATAATAATAATAATAATAATAATAATAATAATAATAATAATAATAATAATAATAATAATAATAATAATAATAATAATAATAATAATAATAATAATAATAATAATAATAATAATAATAATAATAATAATAATAATAATAATAATAATAATAATAATAATAATAATAATAATAATAATAATAATAATAATAATAATAATAATAATAATAATAATAATAATAATAATAATAATAATAATAATAATAATAATAATAATAATAATAATAATAATAATAATAATAATAATAATAATAATAATAATAATAATAATAATAATAATAATAATAATAATAATAATAATAATAATAATAATAATAATAATAATAATAATAATAATAATAATAATAATAATAATAATAATAATAATAATAATAATAATAATAATAATAATAATAATAATAATAATAATAATAATAATAATAATAATAATAATAATAATAATAATAATAATAATAATAATAATAATAATAATAATAATAATAATAATAATAATAATAATAATAATAATAATAATAATAATAATAATAATAATAATAATAATAATAATAATAATAATAATAATAATAATAATAATAATAATAATAATAATAATAATAATAATAATAATAATAATAATAATAATAATAATAATAATAATAATAATAATAATAATAATAATAATAATAATAATAATAATAATAATAATAATAATAATAATAATAATAATAATAATAATAATAATAATAATAATAATAATAATAATAATAATAATAATAATAATAATAATAATAATAATAATAATAATAATAATAATAATAATAATAATAATAATAATAATAATAATAATAATAATAATAATAATAATAATAATAATAATAATAATAATAATAATAATAATAATAATAATAATAATAATAATAATAATAATAATAATAATAATAATAATAATAATAATAATAATAATAATAATAATAATAATAATAATAATAATAATAATAATAATAATAATAATAATAATAATAATAATAATAATAATAATAATAATAATAATAATAATAATAATAATAATAATAATAATAATAATAATAATAATAATAATAATAATAATAATAATAATAATAATAATAATAATAATAATAATAATAATAATAATAATAATAATAATAATAATAATAATAATAATAATAATAATAATAATAATAATAATAATAATAATAATAATAATAATAATAATAATAATAATAATAATAATAATAATAATAATAATAATAATAATAATAATAATAATAATAATAATAATAATAATAATAATAATAATAATAATAATAATAATAATAATAATAATAATAATAATAATAATAATAATAATAATAATAATAATAATAATAATAATAATAATAATAATAATAATAATAATAATAATAATAATAATAATAATAATAATAATAATAATAATAATAATAATAATAATAATAATAATAATAATAATAATAATAATAATAATAATAATAATAATAATAATAATAATAATAATAATAATAATAATAATAATAATAATAATAATAATAATAATAATAATAATAATAATAATAATAATAATAATAATAATAATAATAATAATAATAATAATAATAATAATAATAATAATAATAATAATAATAATAATAATAATAATAATAATAATAATAATAATAATAATAATAATAATAATAATAATAATAATAATAATAATAATAATAATAATAATAATAATAATAATAATAATAATAATAATAATAATAATAATAATAATAATAATAATAATAATAATAATAATAATAATAATAATAATAATAATAATAATAATAATAATAATAATAATAATAATAATAATAATAATAATAATAATAATAATAATAATAATAA